>OX411555.1:45084064-46436564 GCA_948146395.1 Fragum whitleyi
ATTCACTTTCAACGAAGTAATCAAACTTGTTTTTGAGGAGGAAGTAAGGAAAACTAATCATTGACATTGAACAGTTTTACTTAGCAGGGTAAGTATATAGAATTCATTAGTTCAAACAAAGGTAAATTATTCCCGTATTCAAAGCCTGTTGTATGTAACAATACCATAAAACGAATTTCACCTACTGGCCTTATTAGGCACGATTTTACTCATGCCGAAATCAAAATATAAAACACAAAAATCACAAAATCTATACAGAGAGGTCATAGAAATGGGTTATGTATGCAACGAATTGCCCAATAGAAAAGTTAGGTCCTTGTAACTGTAAATTAATTACTACAAATGCAAATTGAAATGTAAGGAATCTTCTCCCGACGGTTAAAATTAGTGTAGGTAGAATTATGAACAAAAATAGTATTTAAAGAAACGTCCACCAATGTAAATAAGAGACAACTTAATTTTCATCGGTAATTCCCGTTAGTTGAGCGGTTTAAGAAAAACATCCACGAAGTGGGGGTCATTGCACATGCAGATATCCCGGATTAAGTTTAAGATTATACATAACGATCTATTGTGTTCATGCAGAATTTAAAGATTCTCACCAGGACATGTGAGCGAAATATTTCTTAAGGTTTATCATATTTAAAATTAAATTATATCAGTCACAACTCTTTGCATTCCGAGATAGATCCGAAGTTACTTTTAATGCAAATATTTTTCCAGCATTCCGGAACTCGTTTCTAGTCTAATATCAATAAGAAACATTATCTTCACGCGTTCTCTGCTAGATTCCTTACTTTTGATCATAAAAATCCTTAGCTTGTGTAGGTTCACAACAGATCGTTTCTCAGTACCCCAGGACACATTAAGAATTTTTTATGATTCAAGTCATTCATTGTACTGTACGCTTCGAGTTACATATACAACAGAACTCTAATGCATAATAAATAGAAACACTCAATTGGATTATGTTTTGGGTTTTTCACAAAATTTGATCATACAATGAATTTATTGACAAAGACCAGCAAATGCATTAAATTATATGTATATAATAGATTCCTGTGATAGTAAAGGGTGTCCCTGTTTTCATCCAAGCTACATGCCATAGAAAGAAGATCAAATGTTTCCCGTGCGTATTGTATTCTTTAAACAAACAAGCATTCATTTATTAGATAGATGATTTTAAGAATGTGAGGTATTGGAAGTAAAAACATATACGAAACTACTAATATGATGTGTTTGAGGTTTATAGAGTTTTACATGACATAATTTTTGAGACGACACTGTATTTTTCTTCGCACATTTGTTTTCCGTAAATGTTAATAAAATCGTTGGAACTAGTCTATTTTAGACTGGACCATAATTTTCAAAATGGCGGAATGAAGTTGTTTAAAGATTTGCAGAACAAATTTTGGAGTCAAAGGTGAGATATTTTTGGTGTTACACCTCTTCCGTATGCTTCAATGCAAACTTTAAACGTCTGGGCGCATGAAGATATACCAAACTTAGGTAAATGTAGAATAGTATTTCATAGCTGAGGTCGCATTTATGGTCTCCAAAAACTTTGATACTGCGCTTTCACGGCGTTTCGTAGTTTTCGGGAAATTTTTACTTTTCTTTCAATTTCAAGTTGCCCGATCGGGCAATGGTTGCCCGATTGGGCAATATTGCCAGATCGAGCCATCTCACCAACCTGTTAAATGTCTTTAAACATCATTTCATGAGAGAGTTATCTTCAAGCAATTTCTCTTTTACCTATGAAATTTAATTATTCATTGATAAACTCATGTCGGATAATCCTGCTTGTGTCTAAAGCTGCGCAGCTATACAATGTCATGTAAACTTAGAAAATGGACCCTTCACAAGATAAATGCAGAACAACCTGTTTTTCATATTCAAATATTCGATCATTTATTCATTTTAAACAAAGAAGTGTGTGTGTGTTATTAAAGTAAACAGATAAACATTTTTATCTCTGTGTATTTCATTTTAATTCAAACAGATTTACGGGCATGAAAGTAATATCTTTCCTGTGACTGCTCAGGTTTAGCCAACAAAAAGTGCATTGATAATACATCATATGCCTATGTTGATTGCTCGATTATGTAATTAAAGTGACAATTTGTTCTAGCTAAAATGTCTTATACATGGCCAAAATGGTAAAAGAGTTCATTTGTGTATTGATTTTTTGTGTACATGCCTTATGTACGATATCTTTACACGAATTTTGAACTTCACTTTCCTAAGTGCGCAGGATTAGCCAACATCACTGTAGTAGCAAAGTAGGTAAATGTCTAAACAGTAAAACTTAAATCTTTCCAATTTACTATGTGAATGAGTGATGAATTAATTGATTGAGTGATGGATTGGTTGATTGATTGATTGATCAACTGGCCGGATAGCAAAGTGGAAGACCTCCATGCCCCCAATCTTGAGGTCATGGGTTCCAGCCCTACTTGCGGCAGAGCAAGACACATCACAGTCACTGCCTCAGTCCACTCAGCTGTATTTGTATTATTGAATGAAAAACCTCATAAGATATGAACTGAAGTGTAACTGTGTTTACCAAGTGTTTATACTCTTTAGCTTCTAGTTCTGGGTTAGGATGGTACCTGTCCTTCATAAGGCTGTGTACTGTAGTTGTAGCTGGGAGTAGTATGTCCGCACCTTGCCAGTTGGCCGACCACCTCATGACTGCCCAGTTACAGGATAGACTGGTTCCCCAATTCACCTTTAGATGCCACACCTTGGGTCATGACATTTCACATCACTGACCTTTGACCTTCCATAAATCACTTGTCACAACTGATCTTGTCGGGATTCTACAGCCTTTCTTCTCGTGAGAGTGTGGTTGTGTGCTTTGTGTTGTTTACATGTATTAATTGCTTATTTTATTATGTCTATGTAATTTTATGATGTATAATATATTGTAAAAATACACATAATTTAATTTTGGGCTGGTGTTTGACCCTTAAACTAGGGTTTTGACCTTCAATGGGTTTTTTTACCTGTAGAAATTTCTATGGGCCAAAACTGGTTTTTTTTCACTAAAATTTTCAAAGATGTATCTTGTATACATTGCTATTTAGCATTCTACTTTTTCCTTTCTTAAATTATACCTTTACAAAAAAGGACAATTCACTCTAAAAACTGGATAATTCTACTCACAATTTGTGTCTATGTTGTTTTGACCCCTTCAGAATGAGTTTTGACTCCCAGAATTCATTGGTTAAGGAGTCAATGACTCCTCAATTTCAAACAGTCGCACAAGCACCTTTAAATTTAGTATAAGGCAGTGCTCCGAAAGCTGGAAGGAAATACTTAGGAAATACTTAGGATGGATTGACAGAAGGTACTCGTAAAAAATGAATAATTTAGCCTTTATTGATGTTGAGTTAGAGGTCCTGGGTGACTTAGTTGTGAGAACAACAAACTTGTATTCAAATGAAATCAAAGCTCATTTTTTCAAATCTGGTATGCACTCACTACTCAGGGCTCATGTTTGACTCTTAAACCAGGGTTTTTGATCCTCAAAAATATGAAAATATTCTATATTGACCCTCAGAAATTTCTTCAAAGGGGTCATTTTTGACCCCTTTTTTAGAAATTTCTAAGGGAAAAAACATGGTTGTATGACTAAGATATTAACCCTTGTCATGCTGAATAAATTTTGGCTAAAAATGTTCATCAAAATCAAAGGGCAAAAAGCACTGAAAATACCAACTGTAGGTCAATTTTTATTTGAAAAACTTAATCAATTGACATATCTGGTTTGAAAGTGAGAAACAGGTGGTGAAGACTAACATCAGACTGCACATATGTGTAGGCTGATGTTTGTCTATAGCTCCTGACAAAGCAGGAATATTCCAGGTTCAGCATGACAGGGGTTAATGATGAATCTTGCATACTATTTAGAATTATATAGATACAATTACTACCAGTAACTTCCTATCTTGACAAGAGAAGCTCATTTGACACAGCATAGATATACCCACAAAATATGCTTTTTCTGTTGTTTTGACCCTTTTAAAATCAGTTAGACTCTCAGAATTTTAGGATTAATTTCAAACACTAACACATGCCCTGACTACTGTTCATGTCGATATGTCAGGTATCTCTGAGCCCTGGCCTTATACTGATACATGGGAAGAACATAAATACCTGAATTTTGCCATGATATGACAGACAAGTACATACCAGGACAAAAAAAACCTTAACAGATCGAAGTGATAAATAATCATCATAATGTTTATACCAAAAACATTCCTTTTTTGCTGACTAGTTCTTTTTGAACCTTGATAAGTGGAAAATCAACTTTGACTTGTCCAGGGACAAGTGAAAAAATTTGGGGTTTTTTTCACACCCCTTGGGACCTGTAATAGTTCTGCAGCCTTTTGGAAGTCAAAACTTTCATTAGGTTAACCATGATAAACACTATAAAAGATCGTTACTTTCAAAATGTTGCGGAACTATTATCGGTCCAGTACCGTAAACCATTTCAAACCAAAGTGATGATGAGGTCATTGTTTGGGCTATTTTGACATTTGCAGGAAAAAAGAGATTGACCAAATGACCATGTCCTTAATTCTGGAGATGCAAGAGAACAAGGGAGAATCAGATGGAAACAATGATGATGCCGACGATGATAAAGGTGATGATGATGATAAGGAATCTGATGAAGAGAAACCAGAAAAGAACGGGAAAGAGTCTGACTCCGAAAAGGTAACTAGTCTAGTTGATTAATTCACATTTCTAGACTTCAACAGTTTTGGAAATCTTAGTCTCCTTATTTTGCAGATATGACTCTTATTAAGCGCCCATTATGTAAATTATTTAATAAGTCATTTAGTGAACAAATATTTCAAAGTGCTTGGAAGGAAGCGATTGTTAATCCTCTTTTTAAAAAAGGTGATAAATCTTGCATGTGCAACTGTCGACCAATAATATTACTCCTCAGTTGTCTTGGTAAGCTTATGGAATGATGTGTATACAAACACGTTTATAATTATTTATACTTAAATGCTTTAATTTACATAAGACAATCTGGGTTTCTAAGTGGCCATTCCACTGTCCACCAACTGCTTGAGATATATCACCAAATTGTTTCGTCTATGGACTAAACAGAACGTATGTCTATATACTGATACTTTCCAATTTTCATATATGTATGTGTATACATACGATTCTAGGTCAAAATCCCCTCTGGACAAAATCCCCCCAATGGTTTTTAGCTCCACTGGCCGAAGGCCAGCGAGCTATTGTCATGGCGGGGTGTCCGTCGTGCGTCTGTCCGTGCGTGCGTGCGTAAACTTTTCTTTAAACATCTTCTTCTCCTGAACCAATGGGTGGATTTTTATGAAACTTGGCCAGAATGTTCCTTGGGTGACCCTCTTCTAAAGTTGTTCAAGAAATTGGGATTGACCCCCAAATATGGGCGTGGCAGGGCGGGGCTTATTTTGACCCCGAAATCTTTGAACCACATCTCCTCCTGAACCATTAGGCCAATTTTAATGAAACTTT
Source organism: Fragum whitleyi (assembly GCA_948146395.1). NCBI lineage: Eukaryota > Metazoa > Mollusca > Bivalvia > Cardiida > Cardiidae > Fragum > Fragum whitleyi. The sequence goes on from OX411555.1 coordinate 45,089,585, forward strand.
ACCAGAATGTTCCTTGGGTGACCCTCTTTCAAAGTTGTTCAAGAAATTTGGATTGACCCCCAAATATGGGCGTGGCAGGGCGGGGCATATTTTGACCCCAAAATCTTTGAACGACATCTCCTCCTGAACCATTGAGCCGATTTCAATGAAACTTTTTCAGAATGTTCCTTGGGTGACCCTTTTCTAAAGTTGTTCAAAAAATTTGGATTGACCCCCCAAATATGGGTGTGGCAGGGCGGGGCATATTTTGACCCCAAAATCTTTGAACGACATCTCCTCTTGAACTATTGAGCCGATTTCAATGAAACTTTTCCAGAATGTTCCTTGGGTGACCCTTTTCTAAAGTTGTTCAAAAAATTTGGATTGACCCCCAAATATGGGCGTGGCAGGGCGGGGCTTATTTTGATCCCGAAATCTTTGAACGACATCTCCTCCTGAACCATTAGGCCAATTTTAATGAAACTTTACCAGAATGTTCCTTGGGTGACCCTCTAGTAAAGTTGTTCAAGAAATTTGGATTGACCCCCAAATATGGGCGTGGCAGGGCAGGGCATATTTTGACCCCAAAATCTTTGAACGACATCTCCTCCTGAACCATTAGGCTTATTTCAATGAAACTTTACCAGAATGTTCCTTGGGTGACCCTCTTCTAAAGTTGTTCAAGAAATTTGGATTGGATGAGATCCACTGGATCAGTAAAATTCAGGTCAGCGGTTTATGGCCATTCTTGTCTTCTTGTTTCAAAGTGATATCTATAAAGTTTTCATCGCTGTAATTTTACATATTAGTTAAATAAGTTCATTTCTTCATAAGTTAGTTTCATCTTAGAAAAAGTCAGAATTCCTTTTGAATGCTGTTCACTTTCGTTACCTTCTATTTTCAATATCTCTCTTTCAAATCTTGAGATTTTTAATTCAGTGGAGCGATACAGGCCCTCTTGGGCCTCTTGTTTGACATGGCGGACAGAATCCCCTCGGTCATCTTGACAGCGCGGACATAATCCCCTCAATCCGTTTTTTGAGGCAGACAGAATCCCCTTCAATAATTTGTTTGGGCGGACATAAGCCCCTTGGTCTGATTACCGAGGCTGACAATATCCCCTTAATCAAATCTACAAGGCGGACATAATCCCCTCAATAGGCGGACACAATCCCCTTCAAATACAAGAAAAAATGGCAAAACTTTCGTTATAAATTAAATCATTGCAAAAAAAAAAGTTCTTATGTGTACAAGCTTAAAAATTATCCATAACACGGGCGCGACCAACCATGCTTTAGTACGTCATTTAGTAAGTCTTGTACGTTCAAAATCATTGAATAAAGAAACAAAAACATTTACTTTACTGGTTTCACGTGTTAATTGTCAGGTAACACTTTTCTTTGTGGAAATGAAGACTGTATACGAGAAAACAAAATGCCGATTTACAGTTTGGATTTTCTTAATTGGTATCACGTTAATAAGTGGGCAACATTATTCTTTCAGGAAATATAGTCGTTTAAAGAATATAGAATAATTGCCTTTATTGAAATAATTTATTTCTAAACTTAAACAATAAACATAGATCTATCTACTCGAACTACGAAGGGTATTCCGTCCGATTTTTATGTTACAACGAGGGGATATTGTCCGCCCTGTAGTTTTGATTGAGGGGATAATGTCCGCCTTGTAATTCCGAATGAGGGGCTTATGTCCGCCCAAACAAATTTATGAAGGGGATTCTGTCCGCCTCAAAAAAACAGATTGAGAGGATTATGTCCGCGTTGTTAAAATGACCAAGGGGATTCTGTCGGCCATGTCAAAAAAACGTTGAGGGGATTTTGTCTGGAGGGGATTTTGTCCGGGTTACCTATACATACACAATAATTTTGTAAATTGATAAAAGACACATATCCTTTGTAAATATTATTGAGGGAATGGCTGTCTACTAAGTTGTAACAACTTGTGACTAGACCCTTTTGCCATGATCATTTGTGTAATATAAAATATTATGTAAAACAACAATGTTCAAATGATGGCAATAAAATATGTTTAAACTAAACTATTTGGTGGGAGACAATATAACTGCAATAATGTTGAAAGTGGTAATTAACCCCAAACAATCAATCAACCGAACAATTTTGTCTTGATAATCACTCATATTTTTGGATGGATTTACTACAATTGTTAGTGTAGTCATGGTCCTCTTGTTTAAATTACAACAATTCATATTTTGTTTGTGTGTCCTTAACAAATTTGTACCAACCTAAATTTTTTGTCTCATAGTATTGATGGTTCTTGTTTGACCCATAAATCAGGGTTTTGACCCTCAAACATCAGAAAAAATCCCATTTTGACCCCTAAAACTATGTTGGGAGTCATTTGGACCCAATAAATTTTCAGTATTGCATCTTGATTTCACTGTAGATCATAAGTTTACCAAAGTTATTAGTCTCCATATCTTTATAAGATGTTCATATACCATATGAGCCCAGAACCGCCGTCATAGTGCAGTTGGTAGAGTGTCAGACTGTCATTGTAGAGGTCCTGGGTTCTATCCCCAACAGTGGCACTCATTTTTTCCAACTATATGTCTCTCACCAATGGGTTAATAATCTTAGACCTATGTGAGGTAGTAGCTGGAGGCTAGGAAAGCATGTGATGGTTATACTGGTGAGAGAAATACCAGGCATCCATTGTAAGGTGCTCCATCCGCTGCTATATAACTGAAAAAATGTGGAAAGCAGTGTAAAAAACTCCATTCAAACGCCTGTGTGTGAGATTTCCAGTGATTTCAAATATGCGCAAAGCAAAGACTCTGATCAGTCTGTGCATATGCACAGTCTGACAAGAGTCCTCACTATGCGCTTAATACATAGAACCGATGGCAGCACTCATTCTTTCAGACAATATGTCTCTTACCAATGGGTTGATAATCGTGGACCTAGTAGAGATAGCAGCTTGGGGCTAGGAAAGAATATGATAGTTGTACCGGTGAGAGAAATACCAAGAATCCATTGTTAGGTGCTCCAGCCGCCGCAATATAACTGAAATAATATTGAAAGAGGCGTTACACTCCATTCAATCAATCAATCAATAATACATAGAAAAGGTCTCAAAGTATCTGTAGACCATCAGGTAACTTTATATTTACAATTTGTAGCTGTCTAGGCCCCCTCAGTGATTGCACCTTACGAACATTTCAAATTGTTGGAAATGTTACGCACAGACTCATATGTATTCTCTTATAAAGGAATGAAGGAGACAACAAAATAAAAAAGTATAGCATTTTTTGAATAACCACTCATTTTATTGTTTTGATCCCTTTGACATAAGTTTTGATCCCTAGAAAGTCACAGTAAAGGGGTCAATGACCCTTGAATTTCAAAACCTAGTACAAACTGTGACATAAGTGAAAAAATTTCTGGGTTTTAGTCTGACTTCAACAAAGCAGGTTCTACGGGACTTGATAATTGGAATGTAAGGGTCTTTTCTTAAACTTTGTGAGTCCCTGCTTTAGAAATATACAATTTCGTTTAAGTACTGAACTTGTTTTAATAAATATGAGTTTAGAGCTATTCCTTGTGAAAAGTTAAGAAAGTATTAGATACATATTGGCTATTTGAGGCCCAACTTCAGGAAAGAATTGAAGACTGTTTTGACCAGTCTTCCCCTTTTTCTGAAGTTGATTCCAAGAGGGTCTTCAGGACTCGTATCAGATAGTATTGAGAGTCCTGGCTACTTTTTTTAGAGTCTACGACCCAAAAATCTGCGTCCCATAAAACCCTTAATTTTCTTTTTCCTTTAGGAAGACGAGGTCGACAAAGAAGAGGAAGAACCTCCAAAAAAGAAATCTAAGTCTTCACATAAGTCAAAAAGCAAGGTAAATTTCACATAATGGGATAAAAAAGCTTTTGTACAATTATTAACAAATGGCTGCTGTCATTCAAAAAATCAACTGACCAATCAAAAAACTTATTTATTGTTAGATGATTGTTAACCTTCATAATTTTCTGCAGTCTTATTTCCTTTTGTTTATGTCTGACTTAAAATCTCCTAAGTACAACCTACTACATATCAAATGCAAGGGTGTGGAAATACGGATTTTCTCCACTTGTTCTTTGGTCAAGTGAAAGAAGATTTTCCACTTGTCCAGGATCAAAATCAACTTGTCTGCAAAAATGGAGTATAGATAGATTTTGAGAAAACATTGTTTTTTTAAAAAGAAAATACTGGATTCAGCATTTTCTTCATTAAAAACAAAGTTTGTTTTTACCCATTGCTACAAACATTAGGCTGATTAACCTCTAAGATATAATAGAACCATTACAAGATTTGCCCAGGTTTTCACTTGCTCTCGGACAAGTTGCCTCATAAAATGTACTAATCATGTCCGCAGGTAAAGAAGCCTAAGTCTGACATGGGAATTCCACACCCTTGTCAAATTCCTTTTTGTTTCATATTTAAACAATACATTTTAGAGACAAATGTCTTTATCTTCTGAGGAAAGTATCATTATGAAGGTCTTGTTGTGGTTACAGCAATCTGCTAGTTGCTGTTCTTTGAATGGGTTCATTTTTAGCTCTTATCCAACTCATATAACAGAATTTTGACACTTAACCCTTTTCTGTTTTACAAAATTTTGGACCTGTCCAAATTCAAAGGTTTTGCAGACAAAAATTAAAAGTGGATTTAATTTGAAAAATAACCATTCAGTAGGGTAGAAAATAGTGTGGAAAAACAAGAAATTGCTTGTCAGAAGCAATTTGTTCTTTTTTCACAATGTTTTCTCATTTATAAAATTACAGGCACGTAAAAAGCAGGGATTAAACAGCAAAGGGTTAAGAAATTTTACCCAGAAGGTCACTTTGACCATTCAAATTTTCTCAGGTCTTACCTCAGGACTTCAACTTTAACTGAAACTAAATAAATATGAAAAGGAAAGTAGTGAGCCCTAAGATGTCAATTTTCAGACTTCCTAAAGAATAAATATACTGAGAGAACAGTATTGACTATCATTAGGCTGTGTAGAATAGATACACAGGATTATCTGAGTTTAACTTGAAACACATTTGAAATTGTCAGAAATATAATGTGCTAACTCATTTCTTGTTTTATGTATTATCAGGATGACACTCCAAAGAAAAAGAAGAAGAAGAGTTCAAGAGAGGTAAGCTATTGGTTAAATGCCAACAGTATTACTTAAAAAAATCTTTTTAATTGATAAACTATATATAATACATACTTAGTGTTTTGTAGTACACAGTTTTACTTAAAAAACTTTTAATTGATAAACTATATAATACATACTTAGTGTTTTGTATGAAAGAAACATCTAACGAGGTTGGGGGAATTGATAATTGCTGAGACAATTATCAATTCCCACAACCAAGTTAGATATTTTATTCATACAATACACTAAGTATGTATTATATTTATCTTATAACCTCTATTTGCCTTGTTTTCATCGATGTTTCTATCAGAAATGCAAGTTTCTAAAAATATTCGCATTATGTTATTGTTCTAAAAATATCCATGTGATCATAGAGTTATCATATGGGATGTTATCACACGGATATTTGTAAAGGTAAAAGATAAAAATTGATATCATTTCAAATGGATCATGTTTAAATCTGTTTGTCAAACAATTGTATTCTTTAGCAAGAAATATTCAAAGTAATATAAAACTTATTTGTCTGCATTCAAGACTTAACTAAAAACAAGGGTGTAACTACCATTATGCATATTACACAAGTTCTTATTACAAAATAAATCCTCTTTCAAAAAACATTGCTAATGCATGGTCATAACATCGTAACAACATCTTTTTATGCCCCCGTATCGAAAGATGGGGGCATTTTGTTTTACCTTTGTCCGTCTGTCCTTCTGTCTGTCTGTCTGTCTGCAAAAGATAACCAAAAAACTTAACATTGCCAATATCTTCAAGCCTATTCAAGATACAAGGCTCATATTTGGCATGATGATAGATCTCAATGATCCGCATCTTCTGGTAACAAAGTCAAGGTCATGTGACAAGGTCAAGGTCCTCTGTCAATGTCAAACTTTGAAAAAATTGCTGTTATGCGGGCATTCGTGTTTCACAAACACATCTTGTTTCAATCTGTAGTTATGATGTATTGACCATTCATCCATGTTGAAATCATCAAAATTATCCCTTGGGTCCCTGTCCTCTATTTCTAGCCGCCAAAATGAAGCAGATGGACATCAGTTTAATTAGTGACTGATTCCCAAAGGCCCATATATTTTTGGGTATTTGCCAATTTTATGTGTGTAAATTTTAAAATCCTAGTTACACCCATGAAAAAAACTTACCATTTCCAATTTCAATTTAGCTGTTCAAGATACAAGACTTGTTTTTAGTGAGGGAGGTGATAGATCTAATTGAATTACATTTCTAGTTACGTCAAACTATTCAAAACAAACTACTCATATGATAGATCCTATACATATGCATCTTGTTCTGCCAACGTTATTTGTCAAGGTCATCCATCAAGGTTATACTTCTTCAAAAGAGTGCATTTTTATGGGGTGTTTATTTTTCACAAACAAATTTTAATAAAATCTATTTTGTTTTTTTCGTGAGTCTTAGCCGTTTAGAATCTAGTGTAGACATTGCAATTGTAACATACATAAAAAAAATCCTTTGAATTGTGATCATTTCAAACCCTGTAAACCCTTTTCATAAATTCATAATCAGGGCTTGTGTTAGTGTTTGATATTGGGGAGTCATTGACTCCTCACTTAAGAATTTCTGGGGGGTCAAATCTGAATAAAAAGGGGTCAAAAGGACAAAAAAGCAAATCAGAAGTATAATTTTGCATATTGATAGTATTTTAACTGTTTCTTGTAATGATATGAAACAAGTAATTAATTTGTAGCACTCTAGATACATGTAGTATTTGTGAAAATCTTAGGTATAAAACCATATTTTGACCCTTTATAATTCCTCTCTAGGGGGTCAATATGACCCCCTTGAGAGGAATTTCTATGGGTCAAATAAAGATATTTTCAGATTTTGGGGGGTCAAACCCCTGGTTTAAGGGTCAAAGACGAGCCCTGATAATGAACCCCAAAATTCCTTGTGGTGGAAGGTATAGACAGTGCAGTCTATTTATAATCTATACCACCTGATATTCTTTTTTTAATTAGAAAAGTGTTCGGTTGAGTTTGTCATCAAAGTTGCCATTGTTATACAAAAACTTTATCATGTTGTGGTATCTCAGGTATTACTTAAAGCATTCACTACAACTTGGCACACATGGTCACTAGCTGTAGAACAACCTATGCTATCAAGCGAGATAACTCTTTAGTCTTTGAGCAGTTTGTGTGAATTTTGCCCCTTATTTGACTCAGATTCTTATACACTATCCAACACCCAATAGCTGAGAGTAGGCACCTGTAGTCGGTGCTATTATCTACTCATCATGACAGGGGTGAAACATAGAATGATTTGCTGAATATTTCAGAAAATGTTAGAAGATCTTGATGATTTGCCAGAATGTGATGATCTAAACGTGTATGATGAAGAACAAAAGGTAATTAAAGATTTTGAATCAAGGTTTTAGTCTGTGATGGGAAATGGGGTCCAGAGCAATAGTTTGGAACATGGGGGTCCTTGTTTAAGATAGTGGAAATGTGATAGTTCCGCAATGTTTCAGAAGTAATGAATTTGAATAACATTAATCTAGGTTTCCATTTGATTTCAATAGGAAACTTTGGTCAACATTGTGGAACTAATATGGGTCATCTACCTTAAGGATTTGGAGTCCCTGATTTGAACTTAGACTTTTTCTTTTAAACTTTCCCCACGTTTAAGCGTAAATATTGAAATACATTCAAACCTGCCTAAGTGGCCACCTGTATTCAGCAAGTGACTTGTCTAAAGCAAATGGCCTGTCTTAAGCAAACGGCCTCTGAGTTCCGAAATGAACCAATTGCACTAAAATTGACCTGTATTAAGCAAGCACCTGTCTTAAGCAAGCACTTTTGGAATGTCCCTTGACTGCTTGCTAAAGACAGGTTTGACTGTATTCTATTTGAGCTACACAAGGTATTGGATACATATGTCCATTTGGAGATCAGTTTCAGAAAAAAATTGAACACTATTTTTCATGATCTAGGTCACTGATCTGTTCGTAACTTTAAAGTAAAAACTTGCTTTGTATTTCCTACCATCCAATGTTGAAGTTAAACATATCTTTTATTTTCAGACATTAAAACTCAGTGATGAAGAACTAGCCAAAAGATTACAATCCTTTGAAGAGACAGGTCGAAGAACCAGGAGAGCAGCTGTAAGTTTGGTCTTGTGACTTTATATCAATCTCAGAGTTAAATAAAATGCTAGATTTTCAAATTCAAAAGTCATAGATTCCTTGAAGGGTGAATTTCTAAGAGATATAAGTGTTGTTGATGGGCGAAAATAAAATTAGCAGATCATATATAGTGAATATGTGGTTAATATTTCTTTGTTATGCTGTTTCACTTTCTTATAAGATATGAAAAAGACAATTGAGACTGTGCTTGACATTTCCAACAATTTCAAATGTGCTTCAAGTAAAGACTATGGCCAGCCTGTGCATCCGCACAGTCTGTCCAGAATCTTCACTGCGCTTCATAGGCAGACAGGGTCTCAAAGTATCTGTAGACTGACAGACTATCTTCTAATTGCACTATGTGACTGTCTAGGCAACTTAATGTCTGAAATTCAAGCACATGTCAAATTGTTGGAAATGCCATTCACAGGCTCAATTATAATCTAATATATTTTCAACAATTTGCCATAGTATCAAGATGCTCAACTGAAATTTTAATGACCCCCCCCCCCCCCCAACCCCAACCCCCAACATAATATTTTATGGGGTAAGAATAGGGTATCTTTAGTTTTTGAGGGTCAAACACAAGTCTTGAATACTTCAATGAAGAATAAGGTAATTCTAAGCATCAAACAAGTAAGTTCTATTCTTAGAAAAAAGTTAAGAGTATATTTTTTTCAAATAGGCAAAAAAACATAAAAAAAAAATACAAAAGATCAGAAGTTTATTGTAGTGTCTTCAACAGCTGTCTATTTGAGAAAAATTAAGAAAATGTGAAGGAAAAAGATTATCATCTACACATGAAAGAAAATTGAAATGAAATGTGTAATGAAAGTGATGGCAGTATGCTTTTTAGAAAATTATAAAAGAATATAGTATGGTCAATATTGCTTGAGCAACCATCTCTATTAAGCAACCACTTTTATTAAGTGACCATTATAAAAAGGTCTCTTAGCTGTAAGCAAAAGCCCTGTAATAGTGGACATCCTTTAAAGCTGCTCTTTCACAGTTTTACATTAACAGAATACAAAACTTGTTCTTAGATTTGGGAATGTGTGTATTTTTAGACAATTAAAAATGGCCCAATGGCATTGGTACTAAAAACAACATATTTCAATAATTTTTTTAAAAAAAATCAAAGCTGCAAGATCAGTAAGGGATCCAGTCTATTTCTTTCGAGTCTATAAATTACAAAATCGTTACTTTCCCTGAGTAATCTTTAAATTTTGCTTGTTTATGAAGTTTCAAGCTGTCAAATACTTTAACCTTTAACTTTTATTGAATATGACAAACATGCGGAATTCACATGCGTAAATAGATTGCTCAAAATTGAAGGATAATTTTTAAGTCGCTTGCGCTCGCGCTGCGACTTATTGTGGCCGTACGAAGTTTTCTGGACAGGTCAAACAAGGTCAAAGACGGACCTCTTAACGTCTTCTGTATTTCTGTTTTGAGACAAAGTAGATCTCTGATTTCTTGTCCTCATTTTATGGTAATAAACATAATGAAATAATGCCACATTTTGAGATCGCATGAAAGTTGTAGAAGAAATATACATCACATTTCTTAAACGCCATATGAGGCAGAGAAAGAATTTCAAAAAACAAAAACAAACAAAAAACACCGTAACAACACCTTGTTTAATATGCAGTTACGAGTTTTTTCGTAAACCATTGAAAAAATAGTGCACTACGCGCAGTAATACAGACGCAGTAGTACAGACACGGTTCAGAAAAAGAATCAACGAAAACCTCATAACCACAATTTGTTTTTATATACAGTTGCGGGTTTTCGTTGAAAGCAGCGAAAAAATAGTTCGCGCATGCGCAGTAATACAGACGCGCTCTCATATCGATCCAGCAGGGCTCTCGGAGACGACAGTAGTGTCGTCTGAGACGACAACTTCTCTCATCGGACGACAAAATATCCTATCAAAGGATTCCACCGGACGACGAGTTTCTCTGAGGCACGCATCCCGACTTGTAACCTCTCGGCTGTGTATAACATGTATTTACTGTCGCGTGAAATATCGATAATAGCCATATCTGAAGTCCGATAGACAGGTGCGGTAGGCGTGGCGTTAATTGACGCCAACAGCCAATCGTAATAGGTTATTCGTAGACCTTGTAGGTGGAGCTTGACTATCAATGAATGGAATCTAGACTCTGCCCGGCGATGTGGTTTGGCGATTATTATAAATTGAATTGAATTATAAATGAAACATGTAAACCATTAATATTTTGATTGAAGCATTACATACCGGTAATTAAATTCGAGTAGGGCCCCAATTAGACGAAGGCAATAGTAAGACAACATAATCGACCCGATTTATTCGTAACAAGTAAATGTGAGTCCGTGTCCTTCGAACTGTTCTGAATCTTTTTTACCTTTTGTAAAATCGGTAATTTGAGTAAAAACAATTATTAATTAAAGAAATGTTCCGGAAAAATACGAAATGAATTATCACTAGCGGTGAATCTCTGAAACGCCGAGCATGTGCTTAATTCCGTTTGATAATGTATTTCGAAAATAGAAAGCTCCGGATCAGCCTACTGATCAGACATGTGTTGAAGTAAAAAAAATGAACACAAATCAAGAGACAGGTGGTTCGGAAAGTTTAATTATTTCAATCTAAAAAAAGAAAATAAGAAAAAGAGATAACCAATGCAGTTAAAACATACATTCTTTTGTAATGAATATCAATTCTGAACTTTTTCTCTCAATTGACAACATCTGCACAGAGAATCGTGGCATAGACTTACCGGTATATATGGGGATTTTGTAAAGTCTAAATAAATATAATAACATTTTTTGACATCTTTTTAACTTCTAGCAAAAAGATATTGAACTGTTTCAAAGACTTGCTTCTGTACTAGTCAATGGTTTTAAACTGAACCGGGAAAAGTTTTGTCATCTACTGAGCCCATCTCCAAAAATGAATAAAAAAATGTAAAAAGCATTGGGATAAAAGAAGAAAATGTTTTTTACAAGCAATTCCTTCTTTTCAACTAATGTTTTCCTTTAGATGATCATTCTGGTGACTAAAACCTTGTATTGTGTGGTAAAGGGTTAATAAATTGTAGTTTCAAAATCATGACTTGAATGACAAAGAAAGTGAATTGATGAAGTTATTGCCTGGTGAAAAACGTTCTCTGGTTACTTTAAGACGATAGAACGACGAATGTAAATGTCCGATATCTACTAAGTCCGACTTTCGTTTTCATTCATAATTTTCAAACAGTTTTTTTTTCAAACGCAGTAGCGAGTGGACGAGTCCACCCGATTGGGTAATTAATGATTCCAAAACAATCCCCATGTAGAAAAAAAAAGAACGGCGAATGCATTGATTTCTTAACTCGCCAAAAAACAACACATTAGTTTGGGAAAACATTTAGAGGAGAAGAGAAAATTATTTTTAATGCTTTTCAGTTTGCAAAATAATGAAGCATTGATGGTCTTCTTTAGGTAGATCTAATAATATTCACAGCTGTTTGAGGGTATTGCTAAAATCATTCATTGTTGTATGAACATTAAAAGAAGTTCTTCTATTACCTGTTTACTGAATTTGAAAATTGTATTCTGACTAATTTTCATGAAATGTATTCTGACATTTTCTTTGGATTAAAGTCAATTGCAGATCCACACCCCCTCATGTAGCCTTTTTTTTCATACAGACATTCAATCACAAAATAGTGGCATTATCATCTAATCAAAGCCAAATGACTCCCCCCTCCCAACCAGGAACTCTTGAAAATTTTGTTATCCTAGATTCATATCCTTATATTCTTGCACAGGAGTTTGAAATACATTCTGGAGTGATCGATAATTATTTTCTTCCTTGAATTTTGTCCTTACTCATGAGTTTGAACCTCATCCTTATACAGGAGTTTGAAATATATTTCTTTACTTTTCTTGAAATATCCTTGCACAGGAGTTTGAAATATATTCTGGAGTTTGAAATATATTTCCTTACTTTTCTTGAATTGTTGTTACACAGCAGTTTGAAATATTGTATTCCTTATTAATCTTAAATTGCATTTTTATTAATTTGTATACTTACTCACAGGAATTAGATATGATTTGAACTGAACATTAGATTCTTAACTGCATTTTTCTTGTTTAAATTAATCTGAATTTATTGGGTTCTAATCCTTAACCCTTTCCCAAACAAGACCTGGTTTTGACGTCCCTAATAGAAACGCATTTCACCATTACTTTGCTGCTCATAGATCTAATTTTTTAAGAGACAAACATCTCTTGTTATCTACAATTCAACATTGATTTCTTTTCCTTCAATACTTTTTAAAGCCTTCTCTGATAGGGTCATAAAAAGCAAGTCTTGTTTAACTAATACATCTGTTGAAGCGACTTTCAGGCCCTTCAGGGCTTTGATTGAGGTGTTAGTAGTTGCTTTATTTTTTCAGAATGATTTTCGCTAAATTCTAGAGTATCAGTCTTTCTTTCCAAGCATTACCATTTTGAATTGTATTCTTTTAAAGGCTTCAACATTATGAGGTTGTAACTTTCATAGATTTTACGAAAAATTTCAAAAATCCCATTTTCCCGATCTGTTAAAGAGCAGCTTTAACGAACAAATGTTAATTACTGAATCTCATTATATTGGAACCATTTGAATCATAGAGACAATTTTAATGAGTTGGATTATTATAAGATTCAGTAAATATTATGCGACAATCAATAAATGCTATCAAAATGACCTTTCTTATTGATCATGCGGAATTAAGCGACCATTTCCATAAGCGTCTGCTTTTTAAAGGTCCACAAAGTGGCTGCTTAACACAAGTTTTACTGTATATTATCACTTTGTACACTGTCCTAATTCCTTGATTTACAGGCTCCAAAAAAGAAAGAGAGGAAGAAAAAGGATGGAGGTATGAAGTACAAATGTCATTATCAGACCCCCATAGAGAACCTTTGAAACTTTTAAAAACCGTTTATTTCTCAGTAGCCTTTAAAACGTTTAATTTTGCTTGAAAAAAAAACTTAGAAAGATTTAGTTTTTGATAGAAAATCTTTAAAATTTGTAATAACTATTCTTCTAGACAAACAATTTTGTTCTTTAAGTTTTGATATGTTAATTTACTGTACATCAGAAGTTAATTAATACTGAAACTTAAAAGTTTATTTTTGGGATTCAAAACAAGTCCTTGGTGTTTCTCATTTTCATTTTGATTCTTAGAGGCAGGGAATCAAAAGCAAAACAAAGCAATCATTTGGAAATTTGGCATTAATGGCACTTTATCTTTATTATACCCCCCACCTACGAAGTAGAGGGGGGTATATTGGTTTCACCATGTCTGTCTGTCTGTCCATCTGTCCGTCAATCCATCCGTCCGTAGACCTTTTGTTTCCGGACTCTAACTCAAGAACCAAATGACCTACAATCATGAAACTTAATACAAATGTTCCTTATGACCCAAGGAAGTGCCCTATTGTTTTTGGGTCATATATGTCAAAGGTCAAGGTCACAGTCAATTTTTGTTTAATTTTCATTCCTGGACTCTTACTCAAAAACCAAGCGACCTTAAGAATCATGAAACTTCAGGCAAACGGTGCATATGACCTCAATATTTGTTACAAACACATCCTGCACTAATAGCACTTGCATTCTGACAAAGTGCTTGTGGGGGGTATTAGTCCGCTCTGTGACAGTTCTAGTTTTGCCTGAAATTATCTTTTGGACGTATCCATTCTTATGGGCTCTTGCTAGGGGGACTGATTATTTATCTATCAGTCCAAATAAAAGTTTTGCTATGAATGTTTCTGGGTAAATTATCTAAAAATGTTAGTAGATTGATATAGGATTAATTCATATTTTTTGAGGGCATTAACATTTGCAGGGACCCGAAAATGGTTTAACGCCCTAGTGCGAAGCATGAAGGTGTAGAAGCATTTTGAGGGTCTGTGCAAATGTTAACACGCAAAAAAAGTGAATTGACACTATTATTGCATGAAATAAAAGGCTATAGTATTTATTTAAATAGATACTGCGAAATAATTAATAGGAACATTTTGAAACTAGATCATGATTGTGTTGGGAAAATGGTGATATGCATTGTACCGTCTCTTGTTTATACCGACGTTGCTTGGTTAATTATTGAAGTCACAAAATTTAACGCGGGAATAAGGTCAACATCTTTATTGATCTGGGCCTATATTAATGTAAAACATAGAAAATGATAAAGTATATTGGCCCAGATCTGAGGATATTAAAGTAAAAAAAAGCCAGGCGTTCACAGCATGTGAATCTACTTATTAATCCATGTTTTTTCCTTTTAACACCAGGGTTTTGTCAGTTAACGTATGGCTGTAACGAACCTTAATACGAACATTTTATGCAATAATGTGTGGAAATTTAACTGCGAAACAGGATCCACTTTACCCAACATTACATGTTATTGCTATGTAATCACATGCAAACGACACACTTTAACTGAATTTGTCCTCAAATGTTCACACATCTCTTTTCTGCATTTAGGAAAATAGAGTGTATTACGAATGTATGTTAGATAAGTAGAATAACTGCAAATATTGCAAGGCTACCATGTTACTGTGAAATGCAGCCGTAGTGACAAATTTAACAGTATTTTACATATGACATTTTGTGTTAAGTGGAATATTTACATCAATGAATTTGAATAAAAGATAGAAAAGATCAATAATTTGTGTCATATTAAAAACAAAATGTAATATTTGTGTAAATAGAATACTAAACTTTTTAAATTTGTCATTTCAACAGATAAAAATTTGGCAAAGCATTGTTTTATCTGTTTAATCCTTTCCTCTTCAATCCGTGGTTTTTACTTCCCTGTGAATTTATAATTGAGAAAACATTGTAAAAAAAGAAGTAATTGCTTGTAACAAGCAATTTCTTCTTTTTCCACAATATTTTCTACCTTACCGAAGGGTTATTTTCCAAATTAAATCCACTTTTAAATTTTTTCTGTAAAAGCTTTGAATTTGGACAGGTCTGAAATTTTTCAAAACAGGAAAGGGTTAAAGATAACTCATTCTTTGAATTTGTTATTTCATGACGACTAATTCAATATCCTCTATTTATAAACTATACCTTTTCATAGGTACATCTGCATATTCCAAACCGTGTTTCCTCTCACCTGAACTTGCAGAAATTATGGGCACAGATAAGGTAAGATAATTAGTTTGTTTAAGGTAGTCCAGTCTTAATGAAAAATTCTGAAATCAGCATATCTTGCGTTTTCTTCTCCCACCAATGGGTTGATAATCGTTGCATAAGTGGTTGAGCAGCTGAAGGCTAGAAAAGGATAAAATGGTTGTACTAGTGTGAGAAATACAACAATCAATAGGTAGGCACTCTTGTTGGCATAGTATGACTAAATCAATAAATTGTAAAAGTACTTTCAAACAAACTGCCAGTGTCATAGTGTAGTTGATAACTAGTAGGATTGTCGATCTAGAGGTCCCCAAGTTTGATTCCCGATGGCAACATTTATGCTTTCAGACTATTGGTTTCTCATCTATTAGTTGATTATCTATGTGAGATAGCATCTGGAGGCTAGGAAAGTATGTAATGGTAGTACTAGTGGGAGAAATACCAGGATAATATTTTAAGGTGTCCCCAGCCACCCTAATATAATTGAAAGATTGTTGAAAGTAGTGTAAAACCCCATTCAAACAAACAAACAAATCACACAAAAACTGTCTGTTTCTTGTTATTCTAATAACTAATATTAAAAAATCTTTTTATTTAGTTGGCAAGAAATGAAGTTGTGAAGAAAATGTGGGAAATAGTACGAGAAAGGAAATTAAAGGACCCAAAGGATGGTAGATTCATGTTGTGTGATGATCAACTTTTAAAGATATTTGGTAAGTATTTGAAAACATTAAACATGGGTGTGGAAATACAAATTTCTACCACTTGTCCCTGCACATGTAAAGGGTGATTTCTACTTGTCCAGGATCAAAATGGACTTGTCCAGATAAATATGTGACCCATCACAAGAAAAGGGTCCATCTGGGAACTCAATAAAACAGAAATTAAAAAAAACAGATTGGTTCTAGTACAGGCCAACCATGGGTCGCATTTCCAAAAATCTTTCATTGGAAGGTAGAATGATTATTCTAGATTCAGAAAATTAATTGATTGCGAAAAGTTTTGACCATAGTATGTCTGCGCAGTCTGACAAGGATCAACATTTCACACATTACCCAGAAGGTCCCTTTCTCGTGATGGGTCACACATATATAATAGGTAATTAGGTAAAAAATATCTAACAAAGTTGGAGTAATTGATAGTTGTGGTGGCACAATACACTGAGTACGTAATATATTTATCTTATAACCTCTATTTGCTTTGTTAGTCCCCTACCGGTGTTCACACCGGAGGGGACTATAGGTTTGCCCTCCGTCTGTCCGTCCGTCCGTCTGTCTGTCCGTCTGTCCGTCCGTCCGTCCGTCTGTCCACTCAAATCTGGATCCCGCGATAACTTAATAACTAAGCAAGTGTTTTTGATGAAAGTTGGTATATGACTAGATGGCAATGTGTAGATTATGCACATCATTTTATTTTTGTTTTTCGACTTAAATTGAGGTTGCTATGGTTACAGAAATAGTGAAAATATGGCCAAAAATGGGATCCTGCGATAAGATAATAACTAAGCGAGCTAGTTTGATGAGACTTGGTATATGACTATATGGCAATGTGTAGATTATGCACATCATTTTATTTTTGTTTTTAGACTAAAATTGTTGTTGCTATGGTTACGGAAATAGTGAAAATATGGCAAAAAATATTGGATCCTGCGATAAGTTAATAAGTAAGCAAGCTAATTTGATGAGACTTGGTATATGACTAGATGGCAATGTGTAGATTATGCACATCATTTTCTCTTTGTTCTTTGACAAAAAGTGCGGTTGCTATGGTAACGGAAATAGTGAAAATATGGCAAAAAATGGATCCTGCAATAACTTAATGACTAAGCAAGCTAACTTGATGAAACCTGTTTTAAAATGTAAAAAAATTTATAAGCCATGTTAGTCAGGGTGGTGATGCAGCAGTATTAATCACCTCCAGTGAAAGTTCTCATTTCTTACCAACAAGACTGAAGAAAAACATCTTGGATCAGACAAGGTAACTTTTATTGATACTATTTCTTGCATCTGTCTATTGCTTCCATGAATTGTATAGTGGGCACAGCAGAGACAACAACTCATGTAAGTCTTGTTTAACCCTTTAACAAGACCTGGTTTTGACGTCCCTGATAGAATTGGCGTGGGAAAACATTGAGACAAACAAAGCCGGTAGGGGACTTATGCCCATGTCCAACATGGCTCTTGTTTTTGTTGATGTTTCTTACAGAAATACAAGTTTCTAATAATCGCATTATGTCATTGTTCTAAAAATATCCATGTGATATCATAAAAAGATATATGGATAATGGGATGTTATCAAATGGATTTTTGTATAGGTATAAGATAAATGATGATACAAATTATTTACAAATACATCAACTAGTGCATGGATTCCTGTTAATCACAACTCCATTTTGTCAATACTTTTGTTGCCTTTAAGCTGATATTAACAGGATTTATTTTCTCAAATCTTTTTTTTGTGTAGTTGCAATTAAGCAGTGATATGCTTTTATCATGGTTGCAAATTGCAATTAACTACTGTAGTGAAGTTCAACAAGTGACAAAAGGATATCAATGGCTCAGCACGAAAAGTTGTTATAGGGAGTTACAACTGCCGTTTTGCACTGAGCCATTGATTAGTCTCTACTTAGATAAGTTTGATTTAAATTATTTTACTGTTGTCCCTCTGTCACTCTGTCTGCAAAACTTATCCAAAAAAAAATTACTATTTGCCAATTATTTTAAGCCTTTTTAATGTGCAATGCTCATATTTAGCATGGTGATATATCTCATCAAAACATATCTGCAGATACCAAGTTCAACATCATCAGTTAAGGTAAGAGATTTGAGAAAAAAATTGCTGTTTCAGAGACATTTTTGTTTCATGAACCTATATTGTTGTGCTGCCAGGGTTCAACACTAAGGGGAGTTTGGGAGTCCAAGACTCCTTGTTTACAAGTTTGGACTCCTTCTCTTTGCAAGTAAGGAGTCCTATGGACTCAAAGGGTCATGTGGGAATATTTTGAAAAACAAATGCAGTTTCCTCTTCAACCCTTGCCAGAACTGGGTCTTTTCACCACAAAAGAAAACAATTGCTTGTATCTAGTAGTAGGCTTAAAGAAAATTATCTTCTTTGGAAGGAGAAACTTGTGGAAAAGAAGTAATTGCTTAGCAAGTAATTTCTTCTTTTCCCTAATGTTCTTCTACTATGAAAATTCGGTTTCCTTACTTTGATCTTGGACTCATTGATTTCATGTGTTAGGAGCTCAATGGCCTTGAACATATCTTATTGTGCTGCTGATTGTTTAAATAATGACAATTGTATCTTTACAGGAAAAAAGAGAATTCAGACATTTGGTATGATGAAATATCTCACATCCCATATACGAGACGAAGGGCCATCATTAGAGTCAGTTATGAATAACAGTGATATTTATGACGACGAAGCAGCAGGTTGGAACTTTCAAGATTTTATTTAGTTTGAATGAAATAAGGGCTTAACCCTTGTCTTACTGAACAGTGAGAGAGAGAGATGGGAGAGAGAGACACACACAAATAATAATAGTGAAAAATGTAAGAATTGATATATCTAATCCTTCTTTATGAGTGGTACATTTTATTAGTAGACCAAAACTTAGGGAGCGAGTCAGGCAACTTAATGCCTCTTGATAGCTTATTTACATCACCATCATTGCAACAGATAAAAGGGGATGTTTTGGATATTAGACAGAATTTTTTCAACCATACTTTCACAAGTCCCATGATTTGGGTAATCAATTGAATTGTCTCATCAAGGTTATTTCAATGAGTACCAAAATCATAGGGCTTAATTAGAAATGAAATTTGTAAGAGTTGTGTTGCCCCCTCTTAATTTTGCTTGTTAGCATTAGCATTACACTTATGCAATATTAAAAAAAGTCAAAAGATTAGTTTTGCTCTTGATGTTTGCATAGGCCAAATAAAAACAAGTACCAGACCATTGTTATGAAAGAAATTGCTTGTTTAGTTAAAAAAAAAATACAACATTTTTCTTTTTTAATTTTAGATGACTGAACTAAATAAAGGAATGTCTGTAGTCAGAAGTGTTTTAACAGAGAAAAAATGTACAGAATGGTGCAATTATCATGTGGACAAATTGATTCAAAGGACAAATAGTTGTGTTGAGTTCTTCTTAATCGACAGTGCATTATTACTGTGGGCTGCTCTAGCTAAATGATAGTTTAGTAGACAGTAACTCAACTATGAAAAACCATCTACAAAGTTATAGATTCTTGTTCGAAAGTGTTTATTGTTTATTTTTACAGAGTTGGTGTTGTACATGTAAACAAGGGTTTTGATCCAAAGAATCTGAAAATATCTGAAATTTACCCTCAGAAATTTCTCACAACGGGCTCATTGTAACCCTTGAGAGAATTTTTTATGGGTCACAATTAGGTTTTATTCCTTAGATTTTCCATGATGCATCCTATATACTATCTGAAATTTATTAAATCGATTTCTCACTTCATATTAGGGATGGGAACGAATGGCAAAATACATATTCGAATATTCGTTTTGAATATTCGAATATATTCGAATATTCGTTTTGGTTCCATTCAAAATTGAATATCCGAGTATTGGTTATAAACGATTACTATTCCTTTTCTTTTTCGAGGTTACTTTTACTTGTACAACTTATGAAGAATAAAAAAAGAGATTCAAATTATCTAAAATCGGATTCCCTGACTTTAAACTGGGGAAAAAATATTACGTTAAAATATGCATAAAAGAGATGAAATTAAAAAATACTTAATTCCGAAGGCGGCGACTCGAGACGTCATTGAATCTCCAAGTTGGGTTGACTTGCGTTCCTCACGCCCTGTGAGCTTATTTGGAGAATCCAATCACATCGACTAGATTTTGAATTATCTGTCTTGATTTTTCTTTTTATTACTATTTCATGTGACAAAAAAATTAGTACAGTGTAAAATGTGCGATCAAAAATTCGCGAAACATAGTGATTCAAGCTTTTGTTGTGATGTTTTGGCGTCGACAGACCAGAACCTTTTTTTGGAATTCATTCTAAATTGTTGTTCGATAGAACATACACACTGGAAACAAAATATTAGATTTACCCGAATCCAAAGTCCGCCAAATACTCGGTGGACAATTAAAGCGTCATAACTACGACGTGACTTTTATGAACATATTATGAATAGAAAAGACAAATCGGTCGCCCATCGAAGAATATTACAAAGCATTCGTGGTTGTGCACTTGACTTATTGCCGGTGAAAAGACAATGATTTACTTTTCGTTTAAATCCGCGCGGTCAAGAGATAAAATATCATAACAAACGCTGCGCGGCCGTTAGTTTTCAAATAAATTTCGTTCAGATGTAACGTGAATTGTTTCGACGTAATCGAAAACTTGCAAATAGGTTTCAACTCTCCAAAGGTGCTATATTAACACATTTAAATCTTGGTCGATGTTTCACTGACAGCCTGCTGTTAAGAAGATTTGCAACATGCCATAATTATTGATTTTCTTTGTACCGTCTTGACACCTATATACATACGATTGAAGATAAATGTGAGAAAATCATTTCAATATTGAGAAATTACTTTCCACTTCTTTTACTTCCTTTGCCAGAAATTAAAGGCAAATACTCAAATTCAGTCCCATAAAACCGAATATTCGTATTCGAAAATCGCATTCGAATATTCGCGGGAAAAACGAATATTCGAATATTCGTTCCCATCCCTACTTCATATCCTTACAAGTAAAAGATCAATTGACTCCTAAACCTACTAAATTTGCCTTTTTCCGGACAATAAGCTGCATCAGTGTATAGGCGGCAGCAAAATAGTTTACAAAATAGATATGCATGTTTTACAATTAAGGAAATAGAAAACATCAGATAGATTGCACCGGCGTATAAGCCACAGCCTATACTATGATAGTTTTATAACTAAAATCTTTATATATTATGTGGTGCAAAGGCTTTACACCTACAGCCCTTTATCTAAGATTAAAATACTGTTTCCAAATGATAGGGATGCATAAAGATTTTCATACCTTTTGTGAATGAATGCCAGTCACAAAAGGGGTGGTCTATCATTATTTCGTGACCATTGTTTGCCCTTGCCTCCTATTTATAACCACTCAAAAATTATCTTTCTCAAGAAAAGGTGTTTTTTAAAAAACAAACTCAGTGTATAGACCAGAACTGGCATATAAGCGGCACCCTTAAAATTTCATTTTTTTAAAAAACAAAAAAACCCACTGCTTATTGTCTGGAAAATATGGTACTCATGATTTGCTCTTTTTGTTGTTTTGACCTCTTTAACAGTTTCCTGTTTTACAAAATTTTGGACCCGTCCAAATTCAAAGGTTTTACAGACGAAATTTTAAAAAGGATTTAATTTGAAAAATAACCATTCAGTAGGGTAGAAAATAGTGTGGAAACGGAAGAAATTGCTTGTTAGAAGCAATTTCTCTTTTTTTCACAATGTTTTTTCAATCATAAAAACACTGGCACGTAAAAAGCAGGGATTAAACAGCAAGGGGTTAAAAACTGTTTTGACTACCAGAATATAATGGTTAAGGGGTCAATAACTTCAAAATTTCAAACACTAGTACCAGCCCTGGTTTTGGCTGACAGTTCATGTTATTTTTATGTCATTCTTTCATCACCAAAACACCAACATTTGAACTGGTGTATGTCTTAGAAGCTGTTCAATATTGGTTTAAAAGTCCTCTATTATAAAAAAAACTGATTATAGAAAATTTTGTTTTAACAATTATAATTCCTTTCCATTACTATTTTCCTTAATTTAATCTTTTAGAGTCATGAAAACATGAAATCGTTTTTGTTTTTTTTCTACCAAAACCTCATATCTACAGCTTTAAACAAGCTGTAGTTATGAGATTTTAGCAGAACACCTACGATGAGATATATATCAGAAAGAGTTCTATTGTATAAGCTTATGGTTGCACAATACCAAGACCTTCAATGTTTAGCTTAAGCCCCGTTCCCACTGTCACGGTTTGGACCCCCGGTTAGTCCCGGATGAGTGGTCCGGGGGAAACCGTGACAAACCGGGAATACAACCGTGGCGGCACCGTGAATATCCTGGACCATCCGGGATGAACCTTGTTGATCCGGCAACCGACCCCGGATGTTTTAAAATGTTTAATACAACCGGCAGTCACCGGGACTCACCGGGAGGATGTCAAGAATCGGCTTAATCCGGAGAAACACCGGCATATTCCGGGGCAAGTCCGGTTCTCTACCCTGGCTCAACAGTGATAGTCCCTGATGATCCGTGGACATTTTCAGCTTAGCCCCGTTCCCACTGTCACGGTTTGGACCCCCGGTTAGTCCCGGATGAGTGGTCCGGGGGAAACCGTGACAAACCGGGAATACAACCGTGATATGAAGGGGCGATACCGGCGGCTACCGGTGCGCTACCGGCGACGACCGGGGTTACACCGGGTCGTACCGGGATCAACCGGGATCATGCCGGCCCCTGCACCGTAAATACACCGTGGCAAACCGGGAACAAATCGGGATAGTCCGGGGTTGAACGGGAAGATCCTGCTAGTAAACCGGGGGTACACCGGGGCAATGTCGGGAATATGGGAATATGAATCATTTTTTAGAGAAAAGATCCCGGATCATCCCGGAATACCGGCTCTTTCCCCACCGGGAGGTACCGTGGGTGTCCGGGACCAACACCGTGACAGTGGGAACGGGGCTTTAGTCTTACATTTTCATACATCATTATAGAGAGAAGCTTGAGATGCCAGTCCACTCAAAACCATATCTTGCACATGGGTTTTATTTCCAAAACAGCATAACCACAGCTTTAAATAACCCTAACTAAGTTTTTGGAAGTAAACCTAGGATAAGCTTGTGTAGTTACTATTTTAGTGTTCAGTTTAATGCAAAAACTTTATACTTAGGGCTGAATTAGGGCACCTTATGTATGTAAAATGACTTTTATTTTAATGTATTAACTGGAATGTATAAACAGGGTGTGTAAAAACAGCAGCACTCATCTTTTCCAACTATTTGGCTTCCACCAATGGGCTGATAACCTTAGACCTATGTGATATAGCAGCTCGAGGCTAGGAAAGGATGTAATGGTAGTACTGGTGTAAGAAAAACCATGAATCCATTGTTAGGTGCTCCAGCCACTGTAATATAACTGAAAGATTGTTCAAAGTGACGTAATAGTAATGCCCTATTCAAACAAACAAAACTATTCCAAGGTCTGACATGATGAATAGCCTACTTATTGTAAGAAAAGTGACCTTTAAAGGGTTATTGACCGCAAGTTATAAAGCTCTTATTAGACAAGTCGGGCATTGGAATTCTAAACCCATGTGTTTAACATTATTAATTGAATTTAGTATACTGAATCCTATCAGTCAAATTACCTGGTACGAGTGCCCTTCAAGGAAGTGGACCCATAATAGTTCTGCTTGTAAGTCATAAACTTTAACAGTGATACCCAAGGTTTCCTAATGATTTCATTAGGAATCCTTGGTCAACATTGTTAGAGATTATGACCTCTGAAATATTGCCATACTATGATGGGTCCACTACCGTAATTAGTGGGACTAGAAATCCAAGAGAAAATATTTTCCAAAATAAGATAAGAAATGTAGTGAGAAAGATGAAATTGTTACCAGCAATTCAGATAACAAAGAGCCACCATCATAGCACAGTTGGTAGTGCACCAGACTGTCAATCTAGAGGTCCCGGGTTTGATCCCCCATGGCAACACTCATTCTTTCCGACTATTGTCTCTCACCAATGGGTTGATAATCATAGACCTATGTGAGATAGCAGGTGGAGGCTAGGAAAGGATGTGATGGTTGTACTGGTGAGAGAAATACCAGGAATAATGTTAGGTGCTCCAGTCGTCGCGATATAACTGAAAAAATGTTAAAAGCGGCATTAAACTCAATTCAGTCAATCAATCAATCAGATAACAACGATGCATGTAAACAGTCATCCCATTACAGGGCTGTTGTTTGTCTCTCAAACCAGGGTTTTTAACCCTCAAAAATCTAAAAAAAAAAAAAACGTATCCTATTTTGACCTTAAGAAATTTCACCCAAGGGGGCATTTTGAGAGTATTGTAAGGGTCAAACTTGGTTTTATTACTCTTATTTTCAAAGATGTATCCTGTATACTTTAACCCTTTTCTGTTTAATCCCTGCTTTTTACGTGCCTGTGATTTTATGATTGAGAAAACATAGTGAAAAAAGGAGAAATTGCTTCTAACAAGCAATTTCTCCTTTTTGCACACTATTTTCTACCCTACTGAATGGTTATTTCTAAAATTAAATCCACTTTTGATTTTCGTCTGCAAAACGTTTGAATTTGGACAGGTCCAAAATTTCTTAAAACAGGAAAGGGTTAAAGATTTTACTTATTAATTTTTCCCTTTATAAAACGATAAGAACTCAATTTACAATGAAACCTGTAAAAGTCTACTCTCAATTTGCCCTGTCTGTTATTTTGACCCCTTTAGAAAAGTTTTGACCCCCAAGAATTTCATGGTTTAAGAGTCAATGACCCCTCAATTTCAAATATTAGCAGGGGCCTTTCCACTACCAGATTAATGAATTTTTAAGTGGAAAAAAATTACAAAATGTAATACAAAGCAGTTTAAATTATTTTTGATAAAATCTTAAAATCTTTGACTTTTGGGGAAGAAAATACTGTGGACAATGTTGACAATGCTGTATATCTTGTAACAATCAACAGGGGTTGAAAAATCTTAAAATCCCAACTAGTCCTGTAGGACTAGTAACCATAAATTTCAACTCGCCCTTAAACCAAATGAGCTCGCCCTTCAAAATTGATAAAATGTAGGTTAGTCTTATAACAAGAACACAAGTCATTTGAATTGGTTGAAATTTTCATGATCCCGGTATAAATTTAACTCATTGTGACAGTTCTTGAATGAAATCAGAACTTTCCACCCAGTGTGCGTGGAAAGGTTTGTTCATATGACTTGTGTGGAAAGGTATGTTCATAGAACATGGTTTGCTACTTTGTATTCAATATTAAAGACAGGGGTAATCTATGTGGTCTCAAAATGTACAGACAGAAGAATATCTTAATGAGCAACACAGATAATAAGGAATTTGGAATATTAGCAACCTGGACCACAAAACCATTTCTTCTTTAGCCTATGAAAAATCCGATGGATAATCGGCACTCTTATCATTGAATCTCACGAATAATAGAAACAAATTGTTTGAACCAGTACCATATTTTATTGAGTATTAGAAAGAATCGGGAGATTAAATGCGGACAAAAAAAAAATTTAAAATACAAATAAACAAGTTTTGACCTGGAATAACTTCTTTACTATAGATATATTTTTCTTTCGTTGTCCGAGTGTTAGCTGCGCTTTCAAACAACCAATGTCATCCCGCTCGGCTTTTTGAAATTATAAATGGTGAAATGCTATCCGCTCCCCTTTTTAGTGTGTGTTTTTATTTTGTTTTTTCTTGTTTTATAATTTTTTACTAAAAGAAAATCTCTAAAACCATCCCTAACATTTTTCTCAAAGAATTTGAAGGCTTTTGAAAGGGTGCAGATATGACTGAACGCAGCAAGTGTACATTACCGAAATTAGATTTATTATTCGTGTATAAAAATGGCTGTTTCGAAACAATTTACTAACGAAAATTACTTACTTCAAATAAAAATATAATCCTTATCAAAATATCCGAGTGGTAAAGATGTGAGAATATCATAAGATTTATTTTGAAACCAATCTTTAATATGACGTCACTGTATAAATTTCTCGGAGAATGGCGACGAGAATGGCCCGACTTCAAAAGGACCGCCGAACACCTGTACTGGGCGAGGTCATCTGTGTTTTCACAGCAACACAATTTTCTCTCGTGTTTACACGATAGTCTCATTAGATAGTCGCATAAATAGTGGATATAAAAAATATAACGGATAGTCTTTAGAAGGGTAACTGAATTTATTTCGGCTCATCCAGTTTACGACTCATCGTCGGAACATTTATTTTTTTTAAAGACAATCTGCAATTTAGAAGCCATTGGAAATCGGAAAATATTAACTGCGACTACGATGCTACATTGCAATGGTCATTTGTTTAAAGATAAGCTTTTCCTTGCATGATTGTAAGCCTAGATTTGTACTTGCCCCGTCGGACTAGCTCACCCAAAATTCTACTCCCTCCGGCAATTTCTACTCGCAAATGCGAGCGGGCGAGTGGAATTTTCAACCCCTGATCAAGTTTTACATTTTCCACTATTTTTTTCAAAAGCTCTTTTCTTCACCAGTGCAAAAAAGCCTTATTTTACAGGAATCGGCTTAGTGAATTTTATGTTGATATTATGATGTTGGTAATATATGATGGGACCATTTGTGGAAGATTCTGTTTGAGATAGTTTCTTTTTTTGTTCTGTATATTTTTCAGTGTTTTGATAAATTTGTCTTGTAAATAAAGGACTCCACAATGTTATGAGCCTCCTTGATTTAACAATCACTTGGTATGGAACATGGCATTCAACTTCAGTGCCCAGTTTTATAAAACTAAAAACATTTGTCAACGAATCAGATTTGTTGTTTTCATTGAAACAGTATACCTAATTGATGTGAAATGACTTCTCGTACATATTAACGCATTTATGCAATTGGGGGCAGATATTGAGATGTCATTTGGCTGCAAATGGTATGGTTGTTGACATTTAACAAAGGTGGGCAACCTAACATTTTAACTACAGCTTAAATAAGCTATGATTCTGAAGTTTAGGTTGCCCATTATTATTACTATTATTATTATTTTTTTTTTTTTTTCAAAAAAATACAATTAATGTAAAAGTGGTGTTGAACCCTAGTTTATTGTACCATGTGTAGATCAATGATTTGAAATTTATGTGTTGTATAATGATTGGTGTTGAAGAGGTTATTAAAGAATGTATGAGGCTTATTATCCCCCGCTGTTTTCGGCTAATGGATAAATGGATAAAGTAATGTTCTCCATCATTCCATCCGTCATTCCGAGTCACTAAACTTGTCCAGAGCATATCTCCTAAAGTATAATAGCTATCAACTTGAAACTTTATGGGTGGATAGATCTCATGGAGGGGAAGTGCAGTGTACAAGAACTACAACTCTTACTTGCATAATTTTGGAGTAATTGCCCTTTATTTTTGATACTTAGATTTTGTCAGGAGCATATCTCCTAAAGTATAATAGCTATCAACTTAAAACTTTATGGGTTTACTATCAAGCTTTCATGGCGGGGGATGACCATGTTTGACATGGCTCTTGTTAGAGTTATTAGAAACTGCAGAGAGACATAACTACAATTGACGGTAAATTTATTGTACAATCAATCTTGCTCAAGTGACCATGTCTATTAAGCAATCATACTTAATAAGCAAGTCTTCAAAATTTTCTTGTTTAAATCAAAATGACTTAAAAAGTAGGTATTGTTGGTCTTAAAATGATTGAAAATGAATTGTATTTTGTTAAAACTCACCAGAATTGTCTCAATGAGTCTTTTCTATTGAGTTTTAACAACAAAGGCTTATTGAGACTGAGTTTCATACTGTGCCATATTGAAAGGGATCTTACACTAACTCAGTTAACAAGAATTAGGGGAAAATCATTTTATAAACTGTATTTGCAGCCTTCATTAGATCATCAATTTCCACTTAAGAAAAGAAAGAGGGTATACATAGAGGATATTGAATGAGTGGTCATTGAATACCGTATTTATTAAACGAGTCATCTAAAGACAGATAAAAACGAGGCTCCGCCGAGTTTTTATCTGTTTATAGATGACGAGTTTAATAAATTCGGTATTTTATTAGCACAAAATTTATATTCTATTTATAATATTACCCAAATTTTTTGCAATTAATTGTCAAAATTCTTGAAATTCAACATTTCAATTTTCCGCGAAACTTATAATGCCGTTTTAAACTGAAGTCACGATATGTACATTATGACGTCATTTTCGCAGTTACAAAATAGCGTTGCTATTCGCTCTGAGCTCATTTGCATAGTTACTCCACTAGTGAAATAACATCCATGTAATATCAAAAATATTCAACAGGATTATTTCACTCTAGCGACGTATGTTATATTATAAAGTAATATGTTCAGGATAATACAGGACTGGCAGATGATCAAGCATTATCAAGTGTATTCTATAACAATACATCTTATAACTATACAAATATCCATATGATAACATTCCATATGGACAAACACAAGACATATAGAGGTTATAAGATAAATATAATACAAACTTAATGTATTGTATGAAAAAAATATCTAACTTGGTTGTGAGAATTCATAATTGTCTCGGCAGAGCCTGGACTATGATCAATTCTCCCAACCTCGTTAGATATTTTTTCTCATACAAAATTCTAAGTACGTATTATATATTTATCAAGTGTATTCTATAACAATGTATCTTTCGAGATAAAGGCGCCCACAAGTGCTTTGATAGCCTGAACTGAAGGCTGGTTTGATTGTGTCTATTCATCAATTCACTAATAGAATTTATCATTTCTGTTCAGTTTTGAGAGCTTTTTGACCTGAAGCCATGAAACTTTAAACTATTACTTCTGGTTATCAAATAAGGACCCTGTAGTCAGTAATAGACTGTTATTTTAGGGAATCTTATTTCTAAGGTCAAGGTCACTTCTCATGACCAATAGCCAAAAGGGATCCCTATTGTCTTGAGTCATATAGGTCAATTTATTAGAATCAATTACAACCGAAAAATGCAGAAATGCTTTCACCGATATATCATTTTACCTAGGCCTTTCAAACCTTATATAGCTCTACTCATGACTTGTAGGTGCTCTATTGTTTTGTGCCATGCTGGTCAAATTGTCAAGGTTACGTTTTAAATTTTGGTTTGTAACTTCTGTATGAAAGCTTCAATTAGGTTATTTGTCCAATTAGCTACGTTTCTAGTTAATATTTTAGCTGAACAAGCAGGTGACTTGATCATGTATTGTAAAGACTGGCGTATGTGTATATTTTGTTAAAGTCATTAAAATTTGGAATAATTATCAAATATTATTTGATTCTTTTATCCATACTTCTTGCCAACAAAGAGGGACAAAAATATCTATTTCAAGTCAAGTTATTGAATCTTTTCATTACTGATGTCTCTGGCGTGTTACCTGTGTTGTGTCTTTTCACCCTTTGCTGTTTAATCCCTGCTTTTTACATGCCTGTGATTTTATGATTGAGAAAACATTGTGAAAAAAGAAGAAATTGCTTCTGACAAGCAATTTCTTCTTTTTCCACACTATTTTCTACCCTACTGAATGGTTATTTTTCAAATTAAATCCACTTTAAATTTTCGTCTGCAAAACCTTTGAATTTGGACAGGTCCAAAATTTTGTAAAACAGGAAAATGTTAAGGATGCATTTTCTTAATAAAAGAAATGCTACTAGTCAGGGGGAAATGTCAAAAAGAAATGCTGAAAATCTTAGTAAAAATTTATCTTCTCAACCATTAGACAAATCTGTCTGAAAATTGGCAGGGATGTTCTAAGGGTAGAGGTCGCTAAAGTTATTAAAAGAATTCAATTCCATCAATAACTCTGGTTGCCATGGTAACAGGAAGGTTGAAAATTAAAAAAAATGCAGTAGGATTAAATTAAAGTCTGTTTGTTTCAAAACTACCCTAAATGTACATCAAATAATCTCTGGTATTTATAATATGGTTGTCAAGTTATGACTTGATATACTCAAGTGAGAGATATAGAATCACCATGGTCCTCTTGTTTATAATCTAACATGCGATTTACCTCACTTGGATTTTATAATTCCCAGAGAGGAGGTGTTAGATATTTAGTGAAGTTAACCCTTTCCTGTTTTACAAAATTTCGGACCTGTCCAAATTCAAAAGTTTTGCGGACGAAAATTTAAAGTGGATTTAATTTGAAAAATAACCATTCAGTAGGGTAGAAAATAGTGTGGAAAAAGAAGAAATTGCTTGTCAGAAGCAATTTCTTCTTTTTTTCACAATGTTTTCCCAATCATTAAATCATAGGCACGTAAAAAGCAAGGATTAAACAGCAAAGGGTTAAAATATTACGGACCATTCCAAACAGTGTCACTACCGTCATGGTGCCGTTGGTATCGGGCCAGGCCAAATAATTGGATTCCTGTCTGATTACCAGCAGCGGCTCACAACCTTGTCGACATTGTTTTCCTAGCAATGGCTGGATAATTGTAAATTTATGTTGGGTGAGGAGCTTGAGACTTTGAGTGTGTGTAGTGGTTGTAATGTTGAGGGAACTACAGTTAGGAGCATCGTGAAGTTTACAAGGTGATTTATTTTGGAATGAAATTAAATGAGTGCAAGGAGTAGGTTTTGAGTGAAATAAAAGGGAGGTAATTCAACATCGCTAATTTTGTTCAGGATTAACCAAATAATATAGTTTTATTATCTCGATTTAATAAAATATACACAAATAGCTAAATCAGACGCTAATGATTTTGAATGGGTCAGTGAAATCGTGATTTTCTCTAGCTATATTACTTTTTATGTAGTTGATTATCTTATCTTTTTTTAATGATTTCGGGGCGTGTTTGAGTTTTGGAATAAAACAAAAGAGTTCTGAGTGAGCAATTTAGAATTGCTTCGATTGAGTTGAATGCCGATTTCACGATGCAACTAACTGTACCATGCATCCGTGGCTAAATGCTCCAACTGTCGCTAATCGAAAAACCTATGTTGGTTAGCACCTCGAGACTAGGAAAGAATGAAATGGTAGCACTGGTGTGAGAAATACCAGGAATCCATTAACAGGTGCTCCAGTCGCCGCGATTTGACATGAAGATTATTGAAAGCGGCGTTAAACTCCTTTCAAACAAGCAAATAAATCCAGCTGCCGCGATGCGAGATAAAAAAAACTGCATTTACGGATGCATAGAAGATGTAAAACGTATGAAAAATCTTTACATCCGTTGAAAAGACGCTTTGCATCTGTTTCTTACCCTGTACTTACGCTTTCCATTCGCTCTGCGTCCGTCCATCAGGTAAAAGAAAATTTCATAAAAGGGAAATAACACGTATTTTAAGTATATGAGCGTATGCATCTCGTAAAAATTAATTATCCGCGCTCTATTCGTTTTACTTATGCTGAGCATACGTGGTGTATTCGTCCAGTGCTTAATGTATCCGCTCTTTCCACGATTCAAATACGTCACAATTATACCCAGTAACCTCTGAGCTGTCATTCGCTCTTATCTGCAAGGCTTACGATGAACATCCACTCAACATCCCGGCTATATTCTTTAGGCGTCCGATTTTTCCGTTCTGTTCGCACAATTTTGGACACGCTTATCAATTTTTATCAAGCGTATGAGAACGGATAGAAATTTCAATCATCCGTCGAGTCCGTTTAGCATACGTTTTATGTCCATTTTTCATTAGGATCGGGCTTTAAGGTATTTTCCGTTCTGTTCGCACAATTTTTGGACACACTTATCAATTTTTTTCAAGCGTATGAGAACGGATAGAAATTACAATCTTCCGTCGAGTCCGTTTAGCATACGTTTTATGTCCATTTTGCATTAGGATCGGGCTTTAAGGTATTTTCCGTTCTGTTCGCACAATTTTTGGACACGCATATCAATTTTTATCAAGCGTATGAGAACGGATAGAAATTACAATCTTCCGTCGAGTCCGTTTAGCATACGTTTTATGTCCATTTTGCATTAGGATCGGGCTTTAAGGTATTTTCCGTTCTGTTCGCACAATTTTTGGACACGCATATCAATTTTTATCAAGCGTATGAGAACGGATAGAAATTACAATCTTCCGTCGAGTCCGTTCAGCATACGTTTTATGTACATTTTGCATTGGGACCGGGCTTTATGGTATTGAAGTTTGTTATGTCCCATCTTGACAAAGTTAACAGGAAGCGAGTCATTGGTATGGTTAATGCAGGACTCTCCCAAGATTAGGTAGCTAGACGATCTGGGGCCCGTTTTACTAAACTTCTTACGAAAAAATTCATCGTAAGTCAAAATCAAAAATAGTATCTCGTGATTTAATTCATTGTTAGATTCTGCCTTGCAATATCTCATTGGAATCGTCTTTTGAAGACGATTCAAATGATATATTGCACGGCAGAATTCCATATTTAGTTACTACCGTAGATGCAACTTTAATTTTTGACTTACGCAAAACATGCTCGTAAGATGTTTGGTAAAACGGGCCCCTGGTGTATAGCGAACTACGATTAATCAATTAGTCAGTCGTTTACAAACTACGGGGAATACTGACGACCGACCAAGATCAGGGAGTCCACGTGTTACGTCATATACCAAGGATCGCTACATTCGATTGATTGTCTCACGAAATGGACTCGCAAATGCTGAACAATAGACTTGCCCTGTCATCGTCGAATTAGTTCTCGAACAGTTGCAGTGATCAATAGAAGAGGGTCTTAAACGAGATATTGGTTGTAGTGAAAAGTGTGGACAGGTTTGTGTGACATTTGACAGTCGTGTACAAAAAATTGCCTGCTTCCAATTTGGTTTACTCGCTGACGATTGCATCGGGGTCATTAAACATGTATTGGAAATTGTTTTGAAATACAGGAAATGGATAAAAAAAAATAACAAACTGTTAAAACGTGTAGTATTTCATTTGTCAGTCAGTATATTTTTCAAGCTTCCCTGGAATGTTATTCCGTAAGAATTGTCTTATTAAGGATTATCTTTACTTTTTTGCTTAATGATATAAAAATTATAAGATATGAAGACAGTAGTTTTCGATTTCATGGAGGCATAGATGTACAAGTTTAAGTGATTGATTACAGGTCAAAATGATCTATTCCTTTTCAGAGGAAATTGTCAATTTATTGCTGACTTATACTTGTACATTTATACGCGTGGGAAGCCTTTATTTCCTGGTTATTTACAAATAACAAAAACGAAGAAGGTCCCTTTTTAACGCCGCGCAGTTTAGGGTATAGAATTTCAATGCTTTTGAATTTAAAAGACAAACTAGGAAAGTGACACCTATTTCAGCAATTTCTTTTGTTAACGAGTTGGCGTGCTATTGTTTTATTGGATCTGTAAAGTGGATCAGTACAGTATATCTAGTTGTGATGTTGTATCGGAACACAAGAGGAAAGGAAAAGAGTGGTCAAACAGGTAGATGATTTTTTTTTAAAAAGATGGCCAATAACTTTACTTTCTAAGGTAAACGAAAGAGGTAAATCTGACACATTTTTTTCAAAGTAATTATCAACGCTGTACTTTAGATATTACAAGTATTTTTTCTCAAAGATTTAATGAACTCAAAGTCCTTTATCAAACCTAATTGTGTAGATTCTATTTATTTCTCAAATTCGCTTTGAAAAAAAGGGAAAGTGTAGAGAGTACCGCTACAATAGATAGAGATTTCGAAAGGCTCTTGGAAAGGCCTAAGCAAGTGCCAATGAAGATCATTTCAGTAATGTTGATCAATGCGCAATAAGGTATCAGAAAATTGGGAAAGGAGTCAACCAAATCTGGCTGCACCAAGGTTTCGAGCTTCAAAGGCCTCCGCATCGATAGGATTATGAGAATATCACTTTTCCTTTGTCAGTCTGTTTGTCTTATTCTACCCATTTGTCTGAAAATTACCCCAAAAAAAAAAAAAAAAAAAAAAGAATTGGCAATTTCTTGAAGTTTATTTAAGATACCGGGCACAATGCTTATATTTAGTATGATGGTACCCCTTGTTAATTAATACACATCTGCTGATACCAAGGTCAATTCATATATCACCAGCCCTACTTTCAGCCTCAAGATGTCAAAACCTTACAAACTATATGCAAATTATATCCCGCTTTGCACATGCCCATTGCACCGTTGTGTCATTCTAAATGCAGGTTAGTACCCGGGGGTCATAAATTAAACAGATAATGCTAAATTGTTTTGAATATTTCGTAGGAAATGCTGTGTGAAATAAACCACAACGAAAGTTAATTTCAAAAATACTGAAGGCCCCGCAATGCCGATTACACCCAGGCGTCAGTGCGAGATGAAGATCCCCGACCCCATGGTCGAGGTCATGGAGAAGGTCCCCGGGGGTATACAGCCCATCTTAAGGAGGGTGGAGAAGGACTTTGGGCTCTCGACATCCAGTTCTTATCTAGGAAGAAAGAATTATTTCATTATCGGACCGAACCCAGAGATCCTGGAATTGACCCTAGAAACTCTGAAATATAGGTAAGGATTGCGACGTTTGTTCGAGCTGCGCCGCCTTACCATAGCCTCAGGTAAACAACATCCTGTTTTAAAATTTGTAACAAAGCAGAGTGAATTTAAATATGTCCCCTAGAAAAGTAAGCAATGCCTATTGTTTATGAGAAATTTTAGATGTGTATAAATCCGCAAGCAAGAGTGAGGTTCGCGAAACCATTATCTCCCATCGTTTTCAATGAAAAATTGGTCTTTGATCACTCACTTGAAATTGCTGGTCTATACAGCGATTTGTCTAAAGCACATTTGTGTTGTCTCAACATCTTCCGAACTACCCTCGTATACTGGTATTCAACAAAAAAAAGAAGAAGAAGAAGAAAGAAAAAAAAAAAAACACACACACAACAAAAAACAAGTGTTACTTTAAATGTAAATAAAGTCTTTTCTTGTCCCTTTTCATTCATTTTGTTTTTCATAATCACTGATTCGTTTCTCATTTGCATTAATAGCTCCACTGGCAGTAAGCCGGCATGGGAAGCTGCGTTGCGTATGTCTTGCGTCGACAAACTTTTGTTTTATCTTCTATGGTACTATCAAGGGCGTAACTTCCATTACGCAAGTGCGTAAGAGAAAAAAATCGTCCTTCGAAAAATATCGTTGATGAATGATCATAACATCCAAACTACAGCTTATTAAAGCTGTAGTTACGATGTTTTGATTATTAACCAACGCTCAAATTATAAAAAAGGGAGCAAACGTAGGCATTCATTTGTCACAGTTCTCATATCGCCTAAATCCTATGTATTCCTTCGTGGTCGTCCTCTGAGTGCGCTTAAAATTCAAAATCCTAGTTACGCCTATGCTATGCTATATATGAATGTCTGCCAAATATGGCTTGGAAAAACTAAGATTGGCTCCTTTTAAGCGATCCTTCAATATTAGCTACATGTTTATGTGTACGATTTTCTATACAGGTACATGGCGAGTACTAAAAGTGACGTCAAGGATGACGAGGTAATCAAGCTGTTGGACGAACGTAAAGCCGTGTGGCGTTTCCAGGGAGACTACGCAACCAAACTGAGTCATCTCTATACACAGGAATTAGAACAGTTGACGAAGAGAACGAAATCTGTGGAGATTATTGTCACACCTTTATGCGTGGAGATTAATTGCAGGTAGGGGCCGATAGAAGATATAGGATTCGTCACGAGATTTTGTTTGTAACAAAGAGGAACTTAACCGAGCCTACAATTGAAATGTTATTAAGCGAGCCTTGATAGTCTTAATAATTGTCTATTTTAGACGAGATTATGATCAGCTTTCCTTACATACCTCCCCTTGTCTTCATAAACGAACAGCCATAAGAGATATCATGCTTTGCGTTCAGGATCACAAATGGTGCAAACAGTTTTCCAATTGTACCCCGCTTTACACGTGCTTTTGCGTGCAAAGCGGGATATAATTGTCAAACTTTTTGCACCGTTTTGTCATTCTAAACGCAGGACTGAGGTTCGTTCATTAGAGCAAGGTGAAAAATCCCACTAAATGAAGTTTTTAAGACCTCATTTTGAACGCTTTTCGATAATTTGAGATAAAAATATTCGATGTCGTCATGACTACCTGTTTTAAGCCAATGTAAAACCATCATCGTTTCCTTATTGAGATATCTTAATATTCTAATTAAGCAGCTTAAAAATATCGCTCAATCGAACGTTTTGTTTTAAAAATCTTATCAAGAATCTTAAGAATCTCGCTCTAACGAAAGTACCCTGTCTTAAACATGTGTAGGACAACGTTCTAAATGACGTCATCTATCACACGTTATCTCGTTAATTCTGTCATTTGAGCGTCCAAAAATTGTTTAACATACAAAATTGTTGTTTAAGTGAGAAAAAAATATGTTACTCGATTTAGTACGTGTACATAGAAAGGATGCTAGTAAATAACCTTTCTCTGTTTTCAGTTATGATGACACCGAAAAAGTAAAAGCAGACATTGAAAACATACACTCAGAAATAGACAGCCTATACGAGGAAGACATTGGCCTGAATGGTTCAGCAAATGAACTTATAAGACTCAAGAAATTTATTCGTAGCAAACAGAAGCAGGATAAATCGGTCGTCTGTGTGTTCAGTGAGAAATTCAAGCGAGTTACCATATTTGGGAAGTCGGAGACGAGCGTCAAACGAGCGATTGGTGAATGGAAAATGTGGCGGGAAACGCCATCACAAGAAACGTTCAAAGCACCAAGTGGGAAAATGGTGAATAAACCAGTCCCTCGTTCAGGATAAAGCTATACGCGAAACGTTTGACTAATGATTCTCCGTTTTGCGCGTGCACTCACGTGCAATGCGGGGTACCGTTTATAAAAGTTTACAACTGGCATCTTACATCCTAAACTCAGGGCAGTGTTTTATTAATATTTACATTAAATTTTAAGGAAAAACCCTGCTGATTCTATTTAGCTTTTTAAGAATGATTAAAATTCATCTGTTCGCATTCAAACGATGCCCAGGAACATTCTTTTTCCTTAATCTTAGAAAAAAAAAAAAATCCTGAAAATTATGTCAATGATCGTTCGTCTATGACTCCCAACACAGAAGTTAATAACATGGAGATAAATTTATGACAACACCTGTACTTACACTTTCGGTATTTTTTTTTTTTTTAATTTCAAATCCAGTACGTTAAAATTTATACAATAACTTTTTTAAAATTCATTTATTTCAGCCAATAAAGACGTCTTCACCTCAAAAGTACAAAGACGAATTAAAGTTACCTGGTGGTCTACTGAAGAAATTGGAGAACCAAAGAGGAGGTATAGAAACCATTATATTTGAATTTGAAAAGGAGTATGGACTGAAAATTGTTTATCATAGACGTAAAAGTCTTACCATATTTGGTCCAAATCCAGACATACTTGAGCTAGCTGCTCAAACTCTTGTACACAAATACATCCTTCACAGTCCACAGGAACATGGCGTCCTTGGGCATCTACAGGGGCCGAATGTCGTCTGGAAATTTCTCGGTGGATACGCTAAAAAAGTGTCACAATTATTCAGAACAGAATTGAAACGTGTTCGTCGTATTAAGACAGTAACAATCAAGCATTTTCCATCGAGAGTAAATCCAACATGTGTCGAAATTCTGTGTAGTACGAGAGTTATCGAGCGCGTTAAAGCGGAAGTTGAAAAGTTGGTTGGATTGGTTCATGGATTGTTCGAAGCACAAACTCTACTTCCGAAGGAACCAGACAAGTTAACGAAAATGAAAAGTGTAGTACAGGAACGAATGGAGAGCGATGATTCCATTGTTTGTATTATTGACGAAAAGAAGCAAGTCCTTTCAATCTATGGAACGATGGAAGCTTACGTTAAACAAGTGATAGAGGAAATAAGCGCCCGGACAAACAGAAAAACTATGGCATCAAGCCTTCCAAGAGAATATGTAAGAAGACTTTTTATCGTATATCTATTCAAATATCCGTGTGATAACATCCCATAGGGTATATCCATGATAACACATGGATATTTTTAGAACAATGACATAACGCGGTTATTTTAGAAACTTGCATTTCATTTAGAAACATCGTCGAAAACAAGGCAAATAGAGGTTTTCAGATAAAAATGATATGTACTTAGTGTATTGTTTGAAAAAATGTCTAACTCGGTTGTGGAATTTGATAATTGTCTCGGCAGAGCCTTGACAATTATCAATTCCCCCAACCGAGTTAGATATTTTTTACGTACAAGACACTAAGTAAGTATCATATTTTTCTCGTATCACAATTGTAATATCATCCGTGTAAATCCGAAACATTTGTCCAAGCTTTATCATCCAAGCTGCTTTCAAGAGATTTTGGAACTACACCGACCACAAACTGGAATACATTAATGCCGCTTTTCAAATACAGATATATGAAATGAATATTAATTAAAGTGTTTATGTAATCCCTTTTTATCCCTTATTTTAACCTGTCCTGCGTTCTATATGAAAAATTGATGCAAACACTGCCAATTATACCCCACTTTGCAACTAAGTTCACCTGCAAAGCGGAGTATAATTGGAAAACTGTTTGCACCGTTTTGTCAATCTGAACGCAGGGTTGTTTCTATGAAATAAGTGCACATCTTTCTGTGCCTGTGCTACCTATGCTTTTAGCTAATTAAAACTCTACAACTAGAATTTTTATTCGATTAAGCAGTTGCATTCTGTATAGAACACTGTTATTAGATTTATGATAATCGTTATAGGCTTCTTATTCAAACCTTGACGGTCAATTTGATGGGTAAGAAAATAAGAATTTGGTTTTAATTTTTAAAAAAGCACAAGAGGTTCATGTCTGACAATACAAATAAAGGCAAACGTATATATATAATGACCTTACACACTGTTTTACTTTTTACAGTGGAATTCATATCGCCAGCTGTATCAGACTAAGGTGGATACAGAACTAGTTCAACGTCTTGAAGAATTACCAGACGGGATTATACCAGTGATAACAAAAATCGAAAAAGAATATGGAGTAAAGGCGATGTATCTAAGGAGTAAACAAATGATTCTCATTAGCCCCGCAGCTGAGATCCTCGAACTCGTCCACGAGACTTTGGAAACGAGATTCCTTGATAACCAATCAGAGAAGGAATCTCAAGCGAGGCAGAAAACGACAGCGCCAGTAATGGAAGTTCTTCGCGAAGAAGACGAAGATAATCCGGATAGCGGAGTCGATGACGACACGTTTCAAGAGGAGACAGAGGAAACTTTAAGAACCGATGATCAGTTACCTCCCTTGAATAGCACTCAACGATCACCAAGAAGGACTGTCAAGTTTATTGTAGGATGATATTAACTCAAACGATCTAACGATAAACTTACTTGCGAAAAGAACAATCATCTAGATTTCTGGATTTTTTTCTGTAAAGCGGAAAATCTGGTTTTATTATAACTAGAAAATCAAATTTGTGCTCATAAATACCCAATTTATTAAAGTCGTCATCTAGAACCGAATAAAAACTCGGCGCGGCCTTGTTTTTATCTGTTTATAGATAACTTGTTTAATGAATCAGTTATTCAATGACCTCACATTCAATATCCTCTATATAAAAGTCAAAACAGGGCTTTCTGGTGTATCATTTATTTTGAAGTGAATTAAAAGATAAATACATGTACATTGTTAATTGAATTTAAAAAAACAACAATATAGACAATCAAAAAGTCTTGTTTGCATCTAAGACACTTGAAATGATAACAGTGACGACTGGATTTTGTAAAAATCCCTATTCGATACTTAAAAAGTTGTAATTACAATATTTCGGAATAAGTAGCTGATTTACACCAATACAGGGACAGGGACCAAAATATCACTTTGATAAAGTGAGAGGGGCAAAAGTTTGTTAAATTCTCGTAACTAGTGAGTGAGGTAATATCTTTTGTACCGAATGCTCTCGTTTGAGGTAAGCAGAGCTCGTGTTTGACCCTTAAACTAGAGTTGTGACCCCCAAAAATCTAATAATATCTTACTCTTTGACCCTTGGAAATTTCCACCCCCTTGGGAGAAATTTCTAAGGGTCATAACCTGTTAAGATGCATCTGATATAGATCTACAATCCAAAATGTTACAAATCAATTACTTACTTCATATTTTTAAAAGATAGGGTGAAATGACTCTTAAACCCATAAAATTCTTATTCATGAATAACTCTTTCTGGTCGTCGACCTCTTTTTAAAAACCGTTATGACCCTTAGATTATCATTGTTAAGGGGACGATTACTCCCTAATTACAAACACTAGTAAGGACCCTGGGTAACGTAGAAATGATATAGAGGATAATTGTTGTTTCAATGTAAGATCGATTTCTATTCCATTGAGTGAACAACTATGGTCTTATTTTCACGAGTGGTGGAGCCACGAATGAAAATATAGCTTTGTTGTTCCCGAAATGAAATATCAATCTATCTTACTCGAGAAGCAAATAATTCTATTTCTTTAATGCATAAATGAGACAAAATGTGAAGATTTTATGACAATTTTTCCTTTAATCGCGTCATTATCACGTGATTCCTATACCTCGTTCATGATGACGTCACTCTGTGGGCTCCGCTTGGATGACGTCACATAGGGTGAAATGAACAAAAACGGGATATCAGTTTTTGATACTAAAACTGGTAGGGCGATGGTTATCCACCGTTATTCCTCGATAAACCACTGGAAAGCTTTAATGAAAATATGAGCAGAAGGCATCTTAAATGTTAATCCAATGTCGATTCATAGAAATTGGATTAAAATACATTCAATAGAGTTTAGGGGACAAAGTTTACGCGCGAACGCAAACACGCACGCGCGCATAATGGACACTTCTTCATGACAATAATTGCCAGCCTTGGCTTTTCGCCTATGGAGACTAAAAAGTTTAATAGTTTACTCTGTTTTTTGAACTCATTGTAATATGAGACTATTCTCCCGATCTTACAACAAATAGTTAAGTGGGAATTACGGTATTCTTAAGTGATGGAGACAGAATTTTTTAATTACATCCTTTTTGTAATCGGGGTATAAAATGACTTCAATGAATAATAGCAGCGGATTCATGCATGAATATTATTATGTTTCAAGTTCCATACCCCCAATGAAAAATATCGTTTTTCATATCTTATAATCTGATATCGTTTAGCAAACGTTTAGAGCTTTCTATATGACAGATTAATCTGTGGACCTCCTTTTTGCACAAGATAGACACAGCTGAAATTAAATTATTTTCATATGCTTTCAAAATGATCTTTTTTTTTATTTCTTACATAATTGTGTGGTCAGCGACCTTTTTCTTAAGCGTCCGGTTTTTCGTAGTTCACAGTGTGCTTAGAGCTTGGACGAATAGAATTTTTGTATTCGGGTACCAGAGGGCTCGTTACCCTTCGGGTACTACAGTACCCAAAGATTACAGTCCATGTATTTATTTTATCAACTTAATACAATTGCGGATCCTGAATTTCTTTACATCTGCAAAAACAAATTTCGATAGTGCGCCTTGTAGGTGTTGCGCGTCTGCGACTCTCAAATAAATAACCAGGACTCTCAAAATTATCTGATGTAAGCTAACCATAGGACCATCTGGAAATCATCTTCAGAAAAAAATGAAACAGTTTTCAATTCTTTTTCTGAAGTTGATCCCTAAAGAAAACTAAGTGCTTATACACTAATATCGGGTAACGGGTAACGGGACCCGGATCATGGGGAAAATTACCATACGCGATACCCTGGTACTAGAGTACGCGTTTCAGCTCTTTGTATGATCGCTTTAATTTGCTACTAGATGACAAAATATCAGACTCATCCAAATTCAAAGAAGGTACAGACGATTGATTATATAGTTAGTTGATGAAATTTTAAAATTTTTTGTCTATTAATAGAGCTTGTACGAGTAGTAATTTTGTACACGGATACCCGAGGTCTCGTTACCCTCGAGTACCCTCGAGTACGCGATGATTATTGTCCATATATTAACTTCTTTGAACTAAATACAAAAGCGGATCCAGAATGTCGATAAAGGGGGTTCAAACATACAAATATCGACATGGTTTAAAGGGGCGTATGTGTTGCAATTCAATGACTAGCAAATAAGTAGCAAGGACTCACAAAACTATCGAGAAGTCCGTTGGGCCATATAGAATTCAACTTCAGAAAAGAATTGAAGACTGTCTTAAACAGGGCAGGTTTTGGGCGGGTTATTTTTCTCAGGAAGGGCTCGCAGAGGAAACATCGTCGTCAGGCGGACCAAAATCGCGTTCTACGGCTTTATTCAAGCTGTAGTTACGATGGTTTCATCGCCCACCTACTGTATGTAGAACATGCCATGTTGTTTACACTGTAATCGTGATGTAAGACATTGGTCAGTTGCTTATCCTTGTATCTAGTCAAATAGTATAATTCCCTTCTTAGATGGACGGGCAAGATAACATACCGGTACTTATTAGACCCTACGTATGGTGTACCAAAGAGGTCAAAATATCATTTCTGAGTGCATTTGTAAGTGAGATATTTCGTCGTTAGATAAATGAATGTATAGGCTGCGGGAAAATGCTTAAATAACAATTACCGCTATGTTTTATCAATTAACAAAATTCATATAACGTTCAATGCTTTTTGTTATTCATTCTTATGAAAGCACGTGCAAAGCCGAGTAGGAATTGTCATATTTTTATTCATCTAAATAGCAGGGGTCAGAGTCAGGTCAATAAAAACGCGCTATACCTGTATAATTTAGGCATGAACGCGAAAAATTACACGTGCTTCCAAAGATGTATTGGAAATGCCCGCTAAATTTGCCATTATGACATTGTTTTACTTAATGTAATTATTGTTTTTGTTAATATATGACAATAAAATGTACTAACTAAAGATTTTAAAAAATAAGTTGACTGTATGAACGTATACTGATATAGTCCCATATAATTTTAATTCATAGTGCACTTGTAAGTGTTTGATCAAATAGACCTACATTGCGGATATTTTGCATAAGAAAATATCATCATAATACTTTAGTCGTACTCTTGTAACCAAAGGTGTTACTGTCATTTCGCAGGTTACGCTGTTGCGTAACAAAAGATAAATCTTCTGTCGAAAAATATTGTTGATGACTGGTCATAACATCGTAGCTACAGCTTTTTCAAGCTGTAGTTACGATATATTGACAATTCATCAATATTGAAACCATTAAAACTATCCCTGTGAACCCCTTGCACTGTCCACCATTTCTCCCCCAAAAGGAGCGGATGGACGTCGGTTTGAGTTAGTTTCTCCCCTTTTCCATTTTTTTTTGCGTATGAAGTTTAAAATCTTTGTTACGCCCATGGTAACTGTATCTATGCCTAGAAATATTTACAGAGATACTCAATCGAGGGATTAGTACAAAGCTATTGCAAGTAAATGGGCACTAATAGTTATTCTCTTGCACTGATTTTTCGAAACAATATTGTTGAAATTAACACATGACAGTTCGAGGGATAAGTGGGTGGGTGGGTGGGTGTACGGGGGGGGGGGGGGGGGCTAACACCAATTTCAACATTATTGTTGTCCGGTTTGATGCACCATAACCTGTTGTAAATAATGCACCTCATAAAAGTACAGTCTTTTGTTGAGTATGGACGCAGTGCGGTCGAGATATACGTAGCTAAATTGTAGCTTAGTAAGTAGCCTTTTAAGTT
The DNA here is from genome assembly GCA_948146395.1 of Fragum whitleyi. Lineage (NCBI taxonomy): Eukaryota > Metazoa > Mollusca > Bivalvia > Cardiida > Cardiidae > Fragum > Fragum whitleyi. Next base: position 45,133,449 of record OX411555.1, read on the forward strand.
TATATTTTGGTAAACCGTTTTTTTTTTCTTCTTCTTCTTCTTCTTTTCTTCTTTCAAATTTGGTTGCCTTTGATCATACTAATTGTTAATTAAGAGATGAAGATAATGGGTGTGTGGATCTAAAGGCCTTAATTCACACACAGGTCTACATAAATGGGATGAGTTTTTTCGTTCCACACCTTAAAAAAATCAAAAAAGAAATTCTATATATATACTCTTAATATAGGCATTCCACCAATCTAAATATACTGAAATATCTTACCATTTTACGTTATTTTACATAGTCGAAATGCGCCTACAAGTTAAACTATGCTGCATAATATGGTGTCCTGTCAACTCGGCCTGTTAAAAACTCGGCCCGTGTAAAACTCGGCCTGTGTAAAACTCGGCCCGTCAACTCGGCCTGTATATGCCTTATATAGTGTTTAGCTTAGTAAACGGATAAATAAGCACACTTATCAGATAGTTAATCAATGTGTGCAATGTGCTTAAAGGTGGTGCAAATTCACAATGGATGACCAAAATCTACGATCTCCATATTTAATACGCATATAACTTGTTTGTTTGAATGGGTTTAACGCCGCTTTCAACAATTTCGCAGTTATATCGCAGCGGTCAGAGCACCTAACAATGGATTCCTGGTATTTCTTTCACCTGTACTACCATTACACCCTTTCCTAGCCTCGACTGCTATCTCACATAGGTTTACGATTATATCAACCCATTGGTGAGAGACAAACGTCGGAAAGGATATTTGCCGCCACCGGGGATCGAACCCACGACTTCCAGATTGGAAGTCTTTATGCCTAACCATCTGCGCTATGGTGGCGGCTAACTTGTCATCTACTTTTGTGCTTAGAAAAAATAATTTGAAAAATATATTTGAATAAAAGGTGAATAAAGTATTTAATTATCCATTTTATCCCACATTTACACAAATGCCATATAATAGTATAATAAATATTATCATTAAAACCCTTCTTAACGAGTGATTATCAATTAATTAATATTACTTAATTAAAGTTACATTGCATCGTCATACATGTACCTATATAATATATAAACAGGCCGAGTTGACGGGCCGAGTTAACGGGCCGAGTTGACGGGCCGACTTATTCACAGGCCGAGTTGACTGTGAACCGCATAATATAACCTATTTTTCAAGGACCAGTTTCCAAGACGAATATCTATAGTCTCCTTTAATTTCATAAGAATGTCACCACGAACATTCATGTAGTTCATATAGTATTCAAAGCCTAATGCGTAATATGCATTATCCTTATGGCCCATTTGAGATGCTGACTCTACATTTGATGCAAAGACTTGGTCCCTTATGTAACACTGTGTATGCTTCTGAATGCATGTCCTATTACATTAGTTTAATTGTCTTTATTAAAACTTTTTTCTTCCGTTTATGATATCTTGTTTTCTTAAGTTATCTAATTTAACCTAATACCTTGAATCCAATACCTTTCTTAACTTATGCCTATTGATAAAATACTTGTGTAAAATAATTAACAGTGGTAGGCCTATTTTATATTTAGTTGATAGGCCTACTGAATTTATTCTTTTTGGGTGTAATAGGTTAGCTATTATGATGATAAATTTCATGAGCAGTATCATCAAGATTGGTTATGTTGACTTGGGGATAAAAAATTCGAAGGCTTTTAGATTTCTAAAAATAAGTTGTTAGGCTGAAAACAAACAAACAAACAAACAACAACAAAAAAAACAAAACGCAAAAAAAAACAGTGACAGCGGTTTTGTCGCATACACAGAATTTAACCGTAATATTCGATGTCCTCTTACGAGCATACAAACAATTCCAGCAAGTATGAGAAGGGTTGAATCTTTCTAGCCCATTTATTCTCGACCATGGCCATGTGTAACTACTTATTTTAGAGTGACCAATGCTTTCACAATTTCGTTAAGATAGTAACGTTTATTATTTTTTTCCTTTCCGTTAGTTAACGTATCATGTGACAGGCACGTGACAAAATTCGTCTGAATCAAAATGGAAGAAATGCGATGTCGGATGCTGACAACGAATCATCAGAAGTAGAATGCGTCTACGCTATTTTCAAAAAGTTAGATTTAAACGCTTCTATCAAAAAAGTGTCTTTCCTAGTTGTTTTTCCTGTTTCCCCTACGGTATCAATATTTAGACACCAGACAAAAGAGTCTTCGCTCCGAAAGACCACAATAAACGGAAAAGTGACAGACTCCCTTTGCGTCGTTGTTGTGCGAAAAACGTTGACATTTTGTGATATCTCTAGTCCTACTTGAAACTTGGCACACATGTTCACCGTCAAAAGAGCAATTTGTATTATCAAGGGGGATAAATAAATGCATTTTGTGCCAATTGTGCTCTTTTTATTAATGAGACTTTTTTTTAAAAAAATCCAGCACTCAACAGCCAAGCATAAGCACCTGTAGGCACCGGTAGGCGTTGCTCTTGTTGGGTCCACTGCTTGTTTACAGGATAAAGTCTGCAAATATTATTGTATTTCTTGAACATTTTATAGAATGATTGCAGGGTCATAATGAAATATTCCTTTTGAAGTTGTGGCTGATTCATTGGAAAACACAGGAAAAGGAGCGTTATGGATATTTCTTCTTCTGTAACATTACAGGCTACACTCTGGCGTATCATTATACAATGCTATGTACATGGGGGGAAATGAGAAAATATGGTGATGATTAAAAAATTCTATAATCAGAACTGATAAAAAATTCTGTTTACAGTGCATCTAAAAACTGTGTGGTACAATGCTCTGCAGCATGCACCTTAGACTTGATTATTTCAAGGGAAGCACTGTCTATCACTGTCTGAGGAAGAATGTTCCAAAGATGTATGCTTGCTGGAAAAAAGGAGGATTGGTAGACCTGTGTTCATGCAAAGGATAGATGGAATCTCTGTGAATGAATTCTTCTTGTAGTGGTTGGTTTCAGATAGGACTGTTGGATATCTACCAAATGGTGTACAATATGGTATACCATTGTTGTCCTGGCAATGGCTCTTCTCTCCAGTAGTGATTGCCATTGAAGGTCATGCATTAACTGTGTGACACTGATTTTTCTGTGGTAATTTCCAGTTACATATCTTGTTGATCTTCTTTGTATTATTTCCAGCTTGTCAATACAGTTCTTTGTAACTGGATACCAAATCACGCTTCCATACTCTACAATCAGGCATATAAAAGTTTTGTAGCACTGATCTTTTGGGCACTGGTAGGTGTTTCTGGCTATGAATGCTCTTGTGTCATTGGCTTTTTTAATAGTAGAGTCCATGACATTGTGCTCTTTCCAAGAGAGCGATTTATGGATTGTTAGTCCTAAGTATTTTGCTGAATCTGTTCATTCCAAAGTGTGTCCATGAATGGTATATGGGTGATTGATAATTCTTTTCTTATTTGTGACGCGGATCACTTGACACTTTTGTGGGTGTAATTTCATGAGTCATTCCATGATTTACTCAGAATATTCTCATTTTCAAAATGAAGGTCACAAATATCAGATTAATTTGAAAATTTTACAGGATCAGGGCTTTTTTTAGTTCTTTAATAGTGGCCTATAAAAGGCTACTTCCCAATTAAAAAAAAGCTCTATTCCCAATTGTGGCAGAAAAAATTCCCAAAATGAGAGATAATTTTTGAATTATATGTATTTTTTGTCTTCAAAATTGATTTTCTTTGATATTTACATAAGTTTTATGACTGATAAGACTACAAAAACAGTTTTTTATCAAGAAATTTTGCAAATGATGCATGAATTGTACTTTAATACTTTATTTTATCAATCTTATGTTTCCCAATTCTTCTGAAAACCACGCTGAAATATGCCAAAATGAACAGGATAAGGCCCCTTCCCAAATTCTAGAAAAAAAGCCCTGAGGATGATCATGGTAGGGTGATAAGGAATGCTCATTTTGTAAAAAGGGTTAGTCGGTTGCAAAACATGCAGGAAAAGAAGTCCTATGGATTTTCACTCAAAATATTTTGTTATTAACACAGAAAAGTCAACCAATTTTAGTGGATTTCCTTGAAACTTTCACTTAACGATTGTAGGGTCATATGAATGGTTCTTTTTGAAAATGGGGATTATCCGTACTGTTGGAAAACAATGAAAAAGAGCCAAAGATGGATTTTCACAAAAAATGTAATAATTTACTTGATTAAAACCACAATAATCAGATTTCCTGAAAACTTTCACAGATGGATTGTAGCATTATTAAAGGGATCTTTTTGAAAATGGGATTAATTCATTAGAAAATAGGACAAGGAGCCTTTTACAGGATTATTCTATGGTTCTAAGGAAGGTTTTGGGTAAAAAGTAACAAGAAATCAGAGAAAAGTGAACCTAATGGATTATCGCAAAGAAAACGAATTTGAAGGGGAAAAGTAAGCTTTAGCAAACATGCTACACATTCTTTTGAAGTAGTAAAGATCATGGAGTATTAGATTAAATAGAAGAAAAACTTGGCAGTCATTATAGAGTCTTAGTCCCTCATTGACCTCTTGTAACTCAATCAATTTTAAGCATTATTCCTAGACACAGCGAAATTCCCTTTTGAAAATTATCTCAAGGAAAACAACTAACAATGCAAACTCAGGTCCCAGACTGCCATGTTTTGATGTTTTACATTAGGGATATAGAGATTTTCTCTCTAGGGGCTCTGCACAAATTCTAGGGCCATAGGTGACTGGGTCCTTGCTAATCTTTTTATACAGCCATCAAAAAATGGGACTAGTTATCTGATCACCCATGGCATCCAGCGTCTAGGCAACATCCACTTCTTTGTTTGGAGCATAACTCTGTCTGATTGAAGTTTGAAACTTGGTAGCTAGATTCCTCTCAAGATTATGGAGTGCAGTGTAAAAGAACATTAACTCTATCTAGCCATGTCATTGTTTTTTTATACTTAAACATACAGCAGTGAAACAGGTGTATCTTTTCACAATTTGCCACCCATTTCGAGTTTTTGGTAGTTTATAGTTATTTTGTACTGTCTTATTACATAACATAATTATATTTATTTTTTTCATTTCAGGTCTGTTTTATGTAGTCCAATCAAACATAAAACAAAATCAACTATGTGGACCCCTTCTGTACAAAAAAAGCACAGACATATTAGTGATGAAGAGGAGCAAGCTGAGAATAAGTCAATGAGAGAAGAAAATGGGGAGAGAGAAGATAATAAAGACAGAATTTACATGGGTAGGCCTGTTAAAGAATAAATGTGACCCACAGGGATTGACATTGACACAAGTCCTTTGGCCTGAGGCCTGTGAATTTTAGGGAAAACTGGCAGTACTTAGCTGCAATGTTGAACATCCTCCAGGCATGAAGAGATTGTTAACTTATTTTCTAAACCTAGCAGATTTGAATTTATAAATTTCATTTCCAAATGGAAAACATACATGTTGGAAAATAAGAAACTGCTTGTGACAAGCTATTTCATCATTTCTCATATTGTTTTCATTTCCACATATTCTACTTTTCTTTACGGCTTACAGTGATGTTTAATTTTGATATTCTGTTGAAAATTATACATTTTATTAGGAGGTTCTGTTAGTACTCAGTAGAACCTGTAAAAAAAAAGAGCCATCAGGTCCTGCAGACCTGAGGCAAAAAACACTTAATGTCAAACCCTGGACCCATTGGGCAAAACTGGAATATCAATCACAGCCAAGTTATATCTGTTCGTAGATTTTCATAGTAGAAGATTTCATAAGTTGTTTGTTAAAATATTCTGGTTTGAATTTTTGAGAGCAACCATTTCTGCCCAAAATCAAGCTAAAAAATATATTAAGACTGAAAAATAAAATACATGTACAGTACTTTAAGCTGGCAGGTCAATTAAAACTCAAAAAAGTTTTGAACCAATACACATTCTTTGTTCAAAAGATTGCCAGTTGGAACAAACTAGAAGAGGACATAGTGGTTCCAAAAAAATCTTTTGGGCCTACAAAATTGCTTTAGCCAGTCCTGCCAGTGACACCATGCAGCACTCCTTCACTGTTGTGCTAAAGCAATATACTGCATCATATAAGATATGTACATATTACATAATTCTTGCATCACTTACATCCACCAATGGCTCATGACAAAACAGTTGTAACTGCTAATGAATTTATAGGTAGTTACAACTTTTTGTGCAAAGGCATTGACATTGGTCTTTTTAGGACTTGAATTAGGGTCTGTTCATAGTTTTCAATATGTGCTTTAAAGATCTATAACTCCTAAGGGGAAGATTCTTGGACAATGAGCAAATGTTACTAGTTCACCATCTGTCTGTCAGGTTTATCAATGTCTACCCTTGGTAAACTTATTAAAATGATAAAAAAATTCATGCACAATTATCTTTAACTGGAATTATTTCAGAAATGTTTCACAGACTGGCAGATTCATTAGATCGAAACACAGAAGTGATGCAAGCTGCCATGGATACCATGGACCATATATCAACAACATCCAACAGAACATTACCCGATGATGAACTGATAATACCTGATAGAAAAAGAGATGATAAGGTGTGTAAGTCACTATCAATTTTCTGAAGTGGTTAAGGTAATGGACCTGTAATATTTCCACAACATTTCAGAAGTCATGAACCTAAGTGTTACAGTGTTAACCAAGGTTTCCTAATGATTTCATAAGGAAACCACGGTTTACATTGTGAAAGATCATTTATTCCCAAATGTTGTGAAGTATTACTGGTCCACTACCTTAACAACTGCTTGGAGTAAACAACTGATCAAACTCTTAACTTGCACACATCTTAGCTATTATAGAATATACTTGCTTGAAACTTGTCATGTTTTGTCTCCTGTAAACTTGGATTTTTCAACCTTCTTTCAGCTACAGCTGAGCATTGTATTTGCTCGTAGTGTTTTGGTTATTTGTAGAATCTTCCTATAATATTTTCAAGCTATTTCTGAGTCACATAGGCTTGATAATGTAAAGGTTCCTCATTCTAGTTTCTGAATTTAATGGTTGTCACGCAAAACCTAGAATATTCCTGTTTTGGCAGGAGATCTAGGTATACACAACCTTTTTATGCCCCCGTATCGAGAGATCGGGGGCATATTGTTTTACTTGTTTGACTCTTGAGTTCTTAGATAAGAAACAAAAGATTATTCTATTTCCTTTAAACTAATGGAACAAAGAGAAAATGATCTTTTAAAATGTGCCATTGTGTTTACAAATGAAATGAATAGCATCATAATGAAATCTTCAGTGCCTTTGATATTGGTTTGGTGACCTTGGCTTTGTAAATGATCCCAAGGCTAAATCTTTCAAAACAGTGAAATTAGCATTTTGATTACTTCACTGCTTTGCCATTGAAATTATCAGGTGATACTCCACAAAGAAATGTTGATGATCTACCAAAAAAGCATTTAAGAAATTCATGAAAGTACATGTATTTGTCTTATTTGAGTGGTATGCAGGGGTTGAAAATGACTTCTGTGAGTAAGGTTGAAAACAAGGAGTCCAAGCTCAAAGTAAGAAGTCCAACTTTTGAGAGAATATTTATGGAAAAGAATGAATTGCTTATTACAAGCAATTTCTTATTTTCAACAATGTTCTCCTCTCAAATGAGATGGCTTTCTTTCAAATTACTTCTAGATGCAAGCTAAAATGGTCTTCAACAACTTTTGTAGTGGAAAATCTACAGTTTTGACAAGGGATGAAAAGGTGACTGCATTTGTTTTCTAAATATTCATATATATGATCCTGTGGGACCATCAGACTCCTTACTTGGAAATTGAAGGAGTCCCAACTTATCAACAACAAGTCGCAGACTCCCAACTTCCCCTATATGTTGAACCCTGGTATGATGTTTTTTTCTCTCTACAGGCTACAGTTGAAGTGAAATGCACATTTCTGAAGATTAGTGACATTGATACAATAAACCAACAGTTTGAGGCTGAAGTATTTGTTCAAGCAAAATGGGAAGAGCCCCTGCTACAGCAAATGGCATATGGTCACAATGATAATGTAAGTTTTCTTAACAGTACATGTTTTTGATTCAGAATATTTAAAAGATATTTTTCAAAAACTACAACTTCTTTATAAAAGCATATCTTTTTAAGCAGAAAACTTGTTCTGGCTTATCATAACTGGAAAGTAATAAATTGAAAAGTTAAAAGATAATACACCACTTAAGTATGCACTTCTCTCTATTGACTACATACACATGTATATTATTTATGCAGACTGCCAGACTAAAAAGGACCATCTTGGAACTTCATTAAAAATGAGCTCAGATGACACTGGTAATGACAATTCTTGATTCAGAAAATATGCATAATTATAAACCAAAAGTTTTTGTCCAAGTTGACCAACCTGCAAAGATTGCTCATTTTGACTGTGGATGAACTTTTCACAATTCAACTACGGTCCATTTTTGGTGAATTGGTGAAGAATTGAATAAATTGTCATCGCTCTTTTGAAAATTTTAGACATGACAGTGGGTGTTTTTATTTTTAGCTTATCTTAGCACAAAATAATGTGCTAATAGTGAGTTATTGTGATGTAGCTGTGACTGGCATCTGCCATCTTTTGTGTGTAAACATCTTGTGTGCTTTCTAGAGGTAAATGTCTTGAAACTTTGTTTGTATCTTTGTCTCTTTAAAATCTGGGACAATAAGGTCAAAAACTAGGTCACTAGTCTAATTCTAGAAAACCTTGAATGTTTTTTTGCTTTAATGGCATCATTTTGGCTCAAATGTTTTGAAACTCTGTCTGCATGGTAATGAAAATTTGGTTTGGTTGTGTTGAAAATAGGTTGGAGGTTCAGATATTAGAAATATCTTTTGTGCTCTGTAGAGGCTACTTTTCGGCTCAAATTGTATTAGAATGTTTGTCAATATAATATCTTTAACCAGTGCATAATTGAGTCAAGTTGGGAATAAACTAGGTCATAGGGTCAATAAAACACTGAGATTGAACAAGTAGTTTAGGTATTTTGCATCCTTTGCAAACAATGCTTCTGGTAAGCATTTGGCCCTCATGTTGATATTTTTTTTATAGAATCACAAATACTTGTCTTTAATCTATTTATTTCATCAAACAATTTGTTATTTATTGTTTATTCATAGTTCAGAGAGGAGATTGAGAAGATAATACCCTGGGATCCTAAACTGATAGTGATGAATGTGGATGGTGCCTTTATGTTAAACAGAAAAACCTATGATATTCGTTTCAATGAAACAGGGTACAATTTTCCAGTAGTCATGCAACTTTGGAGGTTCAAGGGATTCTTCAAAGAAAACTTGGAACTGGAGCACTTTCCTGTAGATGTACAGGTACTCAGCTATCTTCCCTTTGGTTGAGATAATATTTTTGCCCAAAAGGGCCCTTTATTGGAAAATAAAATTATACTATTCTCTTCTCAGGGATCGACAGAAACACCAGTCCCCAGGCCCAAAACCTGTGGATTTTAGGGAGGACTGGTAGATGTTACCATGCTGCAGGTCCTTCAGGCCTGTCCTTCAGGCCTGTAGTAAATGGCGGTACATAGTATTTCAAATCTGTCATGTTTGAAAAAAAAATCCTTTCCAATGCTAGAATTTGCATAACCAAATGGAAAACATTGTAGAAAAAGAAGAAATTGCTTGTCATAAGCAATTTCTTCTTTTTCAACAATGTTTTCCGAGCAATTTATCGTCTAAATTGCTAAAAATCAAACATGTTTTTTATGCAGGACCTGTTGTTATCATGGAGGACTTGTTATATTTTTGGCTAACAGGTCCTTCAGACTGGTGGCAAAAAGCTTTTAGTGTCAAACCATGATTCTGTACTATTCTATTGGTTAAGATCTCTCAAAATGGTATTTCAATAGATGCATTGTATGTTGTTTTAATCAAAGACCAATTTCATTTAGACCTATTTTACCATGATTCACTGCACATGAAAAATCAGGATGTATGTTGGGTTTTTTTTTATCATTATTATTTTGCTTGTTTATTGTCCAAGAAAAAAGTTATACTCTGGATAATCTACTCAAAGCTTATTGATACTTTTTATTGATCCTAGTATTGAACTTTCCCTTTCTGATTTGTTACAAAAACATTGTTGAGTGACCATGATTTTTAAGTGTCCACTTTTCTGAGGTCCTTTGAATGGTTGCTTAAAATAAGTTTAACAGTATGTCAATGCTTGTCAATACTAAATAAGAGGTAGTGACGATAATCTAAAAATGAGCTAGTGCATGACATTTCCAACAATTTTCACATGTGCATAGCAAAGCATCTGGCCAGCCTGTGTGGATGCACAGACCAGAGTCATGCCTTGCGCTATGAAGATAGATAAGGTCTTAACCCCTCTTCAGGCAGTCAGAGGACATTCTAATTGCATCATGTGGCTGTTCATGTTGCTCAATATCTCTAGAATTCATACTTGTGAAATTGTTGGAAATGCCACACACTGGCTAATATATTATTTTTCAGCTTAATTTTTTTGCGGCTACTCATTGGTATCCTCTTGATGAAATCATTCAAATCAGTACCAACAAAAGGATTGGATAGGATAATGAAATGATGATATGCCCTACATCAATAAGATGAGGGGAAATATTGTTTTTCCACTGTCTGTCTGTGTGTCTGTCTGTCACATTCCAAATTTCCTTACACCTATTAAATACACTATGCTAATATTTGGCGTAATGTAAGATATCATGGATACATCTGCAGAAACTAATGGCATGAGACAAGATCAAGGTCTTCTGTCAAGCTTTTGGTTTAAAATAAACAGGATTTTTTCCAGGAGCTTTTGTATATTACTTTATCATCACATCTAGTTCATATTGAAAAACAAAATCACTCTCTCTTCTGGTTCAAAATGATAGATCTGCTCTATTTCTAAAAAAATAAAAAGACAGAGACTCAGCCTAAAATCTTGGGTTCATGGGCAACTGGGCCTCTTTTAGTTTTTTGTCCATGCTTTATCTGTAACTCTGCGTAGACTTGACTGTAAATTTCATTGCAGGACCTAACAATATCTATCTCAACTGAGAGACCAGACAAAGAGATTGAACTCATAGAAGATCAGACAGCCTTAAGTTCAATAAACACAAAAGCCTTTATGGACCAGGAATGGAATCTGTATAAACATACAGAGACTTACAGAGATTTTACCACTGTTGAATACTGCAGCTCTACAGTCCATCCCATTCTACATATTCAATGTAGGGTGGCCAGAAAAATGGGATACTTTGTCTGGAATATCATCTTTATCATGGTAAAAATTGCCATTTTCTTTATTGCTTTTGGTGGTTTTATTGCAGAATGATGGTAGATTATCAGTTCAATAAACTCACTGCCTCACCAGTGAAACTATACCCTGCATTCATTCATTTGACCTCATCAGAGATCATCTAAGTGGAGCCAAATAAGTGACATCACCATGAACATTGCATAGAAATCAACTGCAAAATGATGTGTTTTAAATTTTTTTCATATATTGTATCAATTTTGCAATAAAAATAAAATGTAATTATCATTTGGTTTTTTGAATAATAACAATTGATATTTCATTTTGTGAACAACCAAAGCTCTATTTTCATTCATGGCTCTGTCACTCATGAAAATATAGCTTTTGCTAAATACTTATGAAGTGAGAATTAATCTTAAACTGAAACAAAATTTTATCCTTATATAAATGAGCAAGTGTAAGACATTTTCATAAATTTCATTTGTGCGCTATGCATAGACTATGGCCAGTCTGTGAATCTGCAGTGTCTTACCAGAGTCTTCACTACATGCTCTGTTGATGGATAAGGTCTTAAAGTGCTTAAAGACAAACAGTGAATCTTCTTATTGCTCTGAGTTGCAGCTTACTCAATTTGTGCAAGATTCTATTTTAAGGGGAGTCTAGAAGTCTGAGGCTTCTTTAACAGTTGGGACTCCTTCAATTTTCAAGTAAGAAGTCTGATGGACCCCTCAGATCATATAGCTTTCTTTTCTACCCCTGTCTAAACAATAGATCTTTTCACAGGGAAAGTTTTTCAAGATAATATTTTCTTGCATCTAGTAGTATTTTGAAAGAAAACTATCTTCTTTTGGATAAAAACAGGTGGAAAACGGAGAAATTGCTTCTAACAAGCAATTTCTTCTTTTCCTCAATGTTCTCCTGTTTTGAAAATTCAGACTCCTTACTTTGAGTTGGTACTCCTTAAGATCATAAATTGGGAGTCCAATGGACTCCTTACTCACAAAAGTTAGTGTCCATCCATAATTTTTGCATCACACATGTGTCATATTATTGAAAATTCATGCTGAGACTCAAATCTGATTTAAGGTTGTGGCAATGTTATTAATAATTTAAAATCAGCCTATCATGGAGATTTCTTGTGTATTTTATGACTTCCAAAATCATGGAAAATTTGAATAGGCAGAAACAAATGACCTAATGAAAACATCAAAATGACGCCTAAAAGATAATAATGGTTGTTCTGGAAGTGTCATTGTGATGTCCATGGAAAACAGAAATCGGCTGTACCAAAGATATTGAATTACACAGTTTCAATATTTCTAGGGCTTTGAAATTGATTTATAAATTTGGTGACTGAAATTCTTAACCTTATCAATCTGAATTTAGAATTTGTTTAAAGGATATTGTCAATTCTTTGGACATATGAAATAAGTCTGAAATAAGTCAAGATTTTCTCTCACTAATCAAGTAGAAATTGGCAGTGTTAGTTTAGATCAGATTGCACATCTGTGCAAGCTGAATCTAGTCTATACTTTCTACTAAAGCTTTGTTTACAATCAGAATATGCCCTGAACAACATAAGATGGGTTAATTCGACTCTTTGATTGGCATTGGATTAAACTAGGCATTACAAACATGAATTATAAGATAACCCACATGTACATATAATAATTGATTTTTTCTTTAGTTTTTTTTCAACTGAAGGGTGTTTTTCTTTGCAGCTACTTATCAGCAGCTTAACATTTGCTGCTTTCACCATAGAGTATTCCAGCGCTGATAGAATAACTGTGACAATAACTTTATTTTTGACTGCTGTGGCATTCAAACTGGTAGTAAAACAAAGCTTGCCAACTATCTCCTATCTCACATATTTAGTAAGTAACAAATAATTGTGGGCTGACCAAAAATGTTGTAGATGCTGCTTGAACAAACTTCTTCACTTTTGAGGTTTTTGTCACTGAACAACAATAATCAATTTTAAGTATTGTGCATTTCAAATTTAAAGATACAATAATGATAGTGACTCAAAGTATGAGAACCAACATATTTAGATAAGGCCCTACAAATGAATATGCTGCATTTGTTTCATTCTAATTATTACAGTGTAGAATAATAAAGCAGTGCCAGTCTTATAAAAGATAATATTCCATGCATTCAGATTTGAACAATTTAAAGCTTCAAATAAAACAAATTTTAATTAAAGTATTTTCCCCTCATGATATAACCCTTTTCATTCTAAATCAAAACCCTTGACAAACTTGGGTTAAAATTCTTGGGCAAAATAAATATTGACACAATTAGGGAATTCAGAGATTTCAGTACTTTCTTTAAAATGCAATTTTGTGATGTTTTAATTTCAAGAGCATGACAAGGGTTAACCATGGAACTTTTATCATTTACAGGATATCTACGTGATAGCTGCACTGATATTTCTGGGTCTACAGGTCACACAAAATGCCTGTGTGAATGCTATGAGACACTTCATGTCCAATTCAGAAGTCCAGTATTATGACAAGATGTCTATGGTCATTATGGCATCCCTGTTATTCTTCTTTCACCTGTTTTTTGCCATGTATATATACTGGACGGTAAGTCAGCTTTATAATTATGAGCCTGTACTTGAAATTTCCAACCAACTCATACAGAACTTTTTCCAAGTGCTTTGGAAAAAAAAGTGCAATATTCTTTTACTAAAGTTTGCAGTTGATTTTAATGTTGTAACTACATTTTAAAGAAGTAGTAGTAATGATCAGGTATTTAGGTGCAGTGATTGACTACTTTAAGACAATTGGTCACATTTAATTTCTTTTATGTCTGATCGATATATCATTTCATTTTCAAAGTGTTCTTCAACTAAATGCTTATAAATTTATTGAGCCTATCATTGTAACTTTCACTTCAATTTTAGATTTGATTATTCCAATATCTTCCATGTAATATTTATTTTTCAAATAAGAATAAAAATATTTTTTATAGTGTACCATCTTATTCCAATACTTTTATTTTTTTTGCTGATTCTGAAATGACAGGCTTCAAAACGAAGAAGGATAATGGAAGAAAAGGATAAGATATATATGGTAAGTTGTCCAAAGTATAAAAGTTTTTTTTTACTTTCCTCTATTTCATTTTACTAAGGTATACATATTTTAAGATCATTTACTCCAATGATATAGCCCCCTCTCTGATAAGCTTAAAAGAAACCCATGATGTCCTGTCTATTAGCTCCTTTTTGCATTGATTAGCTTTTTATCTTTTTATACCAGTCAAACACGAGATGTTTTATGTATCATTACACAATGGCATAAAACTTATATATGAAATAAGAAGAATAACATAGAACTTTTTTCGCAATAGAGTTCATGTACCATGATTTTGTCTGTGTGCAGATAGCTCAGCCCAAGTATGTCGTCATAAATCATCTTCAGCAGAAATGTTGATGCTTTTGACGTCATATAACCAATATTAAATGACATGTTGCGTTTTTCGTGAAATTCTCCCAATGTCTATATCATTACTGACATATGAATTTTACACCCAGAAAAAGGTAATAATACTACTTTCAGAATTGTGATCGTGTTATAATGGATATAAGTTTTATTGCGGCGTGCCTTGGGCAGCATGCACTTCTTCTTCCGTAGCATAACTCTGTCATTTTGAGTTTAATTGACAGATTCTTTGCTGTTATATTCCTCTCATAATTATGAAGTAAAGTGCACAAGGTTCATAACTGTACCTAACTTATATTTTGAGTTATTGTCCTTTGTTGTTTTTCATCCAGCGTTGTGGCTAATCTTGTGACAATTTGCCACCTCGTTGCAGAGCATGTATTTTGCTTCATATTCAAGATATGAGGCTTACATTTGACATTATGATGCATATAACATTCAATCTTGCTCAAGCAACCACGTCTATTAAGCAACCATTTTTATTAAACAACTGTTTTCAAAATCCCTTCTTTAAATCAAAATATCTTAACAAGTAGGTATAGTTGGTATAAAGATTATCAAAAATGAATCATTGAGACAATTCTGGTGAGTTTTAACAACATACAATTATTGAGAATCTCACTATAGTATGCATTTTCAATAAAAAAGATTTTTTCTTATTTGTATACAAAACAATATAGTGGCCATTTAGTTAAACAACCACATTTTGGTGGTCCCTTTAGTGGTCCCTTAAAACAAGTTTTACTGTACATTGTACTGATAGACAATAGCTAATACAGTCAACTCCCATAACAACGACCATGTTCGTTCCCTCTAATAATGTTGTTGAAACGAAAATGTCGGTGTTTTGAAAATTACCATTTAACTTAAACCATTATATACTTTACATAGGGCATGGATTAAAAAAAGCGGCATGTAATAATGATAACGTAAATATTCTCTTTTGATAAATGATTTATTTTCAGCTATGCTTAGGTTGCGTCAGTTTGTTTGTAGGATGGGGGCTCATATGGGATTAGGCCATTAACCCATTTATGTCGGCATTGTACCAACTTTGTTAGTACATGAAGCACATTACTGCCTATATAGGCTTATCGTCATCAATATATGATGACTCTATAGGGGGACTTTGTTATAGGAGACCACTCTTACCACTGTCCTGCATAGCTTCTTTGGTTTAAATACAATGTCTGCCACCTGCATCAGGGAAGATCTTCTTTGGCTCAGTGGTTAGCACATTAGACTTGTAAATCATTTATTTCAAAATTACTTAACTACAAGGGTTTTTTATACCAGCTCACATCCGTTATTTTCAGCTATGCTTAAGTTGCTGACAGTTTGTTTGTAAGAGAGGATAATGTCACATATAAATTTTCTTGACAGCACTTGTGCATCTCCAATCATTCCACTTGATTTAACATATCAGATTGAAAGCAAATTGAGAATGTCAAGAATTAACTCAAATTTTTTGTCTCTTTTCAGTCCAAAAGAGAGTTTCTGGAACAATATGGATCCCTGCCTACCAGATATGATAATACTGTTGAGGACTTTGATTCATTCATTCCAGGACGTAAACTAAAATCACTTCTGCCTAGATAAAATTACAGTAAACATTCTATGTGGCTAAAATCCCAGTTCTGAAAGAGATTGATTCAGAAATTTGAATTTATACATGGCCATTCTTATCAGACCAAAGAAGCAGCATTTGACTGTTGGGCAACCAAAGCCTTGTAAATTCAGCCTCAATGAACTGTATATTAATTTACCGATCGCCCTATTTTTTCCTCCAATGAAAGGCCGCTATTTCGTTTGAAATTAAAAAAATATATCCCATAACCTGGTGATCTGCTCGAATAAGTGAGCTACGTGACTTTAGGTCATATTGGGCGGAGACTACATTCAATACCAGACAGTGACGTCATAACCTTGTCTGATAAAATGTTCCAACCCTTAACTTGTAATCGAGTTTTGATTAAAAAAAAAAAAAAAAAAAAAGAAAAAAACTTTGTGTGAATATTCTTTTGAAGTTATGCTTAGATTCAATTATTCATTAAAAGGAGGAGAAAATTATTGAATTTGTCTGCAAGTTTATCAACCCAAGATTTAGCGGATGATTCTGATAATAAAATATTAATCTACATGGTATACAGCAGTAAGAATGACAACGACGAGTTTGCTCGAATCGAAACTTTCTGTACTCCACTTTTTCACATTGATATAAAAAAAGAAAAGACGACAGGGTTGAAACGATATAAAATCTCACTTTTTTTTTAAAATGATTACTTTGGATCTTTTGAATGACATTTTAATTTAATAGTTCTGCAAATGCCCAAATTCTAGGTAATACCAATATTTGCAAAAAAAAAAGTGATTCGAAGCATGTTAGGCCTGTAATAGCTGACTTAAATTGGAAAATAATGTGACCCGATCAAGTGTGACATATCGGTTGGGAACCAAAACTTCGTAACTAGAACTTGTCAATGCACTTTGAATGTTTTCTACTAGCGTGTTGTTGCAAACTTTATATCATTGATAATGAATATGCCGTGGTATTGTTTGTTTCTATGGGGTTTAACACCACATTCAACAGTCCCTCAGTTATATTGCGACGACTGAAGAACCTAACAATGAATTCCTGGTATTTCTTACACCAGTTCTACCATTCCTTTTCTAGTCACCAGCTGCTATCCCACATTGGTCTACGATTATCAATCCATAGGTCGGAGACAAATAGTCGGAAAGGACAAGATCCACCATCGGGGGTCGAACCCGGGTACTATTTGAATGATTGTTCGACGAGCTCACGCTGCGCAGCTGAATATGCTGTGGTAGATAACCGTTTTTCTGAAGATACGAAACCCCTAACGGAAGGAATAATGTCCCCCAAAAAAACTACCTAAAAGGAATACAAAATCCACTACAAGCAATCACGAGGTTTTATTCACCAAACGTTCTCAACTGATATTGTCTCGCCAAATGACAAAATAATTACAGAAACCTGATGGTAATTAAATTCGCTCCTCCCACTTTTTGTTTACCTCGATTTGATTGAATAAAGTATGACGCAACGAAAATGAATGACATCATTGATTGACGTGAAACTCAATTGAACTAGCGTTATTTGATGAAAAAATAAGTCGATCGGTAAAACAGTTATAGTTCATATTCTGACAATTTACGCGTATAACCTTGCGCTCCACTAACGCTCCGCTTAGGTTATATCGCGTAAATTGTCAGAAATGAACTATAACTATTACGTATTTCTTTATTTTTTTAATTTATATATTAATTGTATGACTTGTTAAGTTTAATGAAAAAGGTTTTTACCAACTTCATAGTGAATAAAATCTACCCACGAACTAGAGTGCAAGAGTCACAAAATATGCATCAACATAACTGTGTGTCTGAATATTAACAAACACTGGCAATATGTGCAGATCAGGTTACTATGAATATTCTGTGAACATTCATCCAAATGTGTTTATAAACATAGGAGGAATTGTGTTCACCTGATTCTCACACCCTTTCTTCCTGGCCTTCCCTCTTGCAAATAAAATACTGATGTCAGCTTTAGTAAGAAGACATTCTGCTTTCCTTTATCATTTTCTTGTCTAAGAGACTTGGACAATATATACTCATTTAATGATCATAAGTTTTGAAATTTTGGAAGTATTCAAAAATGAATGTGAAAAAAATGGTTAATATCAATCATTTGGTCTCTTAGAAAATGATTTTATGCAGTTAGACTTTTGTCTGGCTCGCATATAGTGGTCATCAGCAACTATGATCATCGAACCTCACAGCATTTTACAAATGTATCACCCCTTGAGAAACCATGCTTTATTTGATGTAGCACTATCTGAAGATGTAAGCCTATTCATAATTTTGATGGCAAAAAATAATGTCAACAGATATGCCAACAATTCCAATTATAAAGCCCAATTAACAAATTTGCGCTAAAAAATATCTTGAACGGCGCCAAAAATAAATCCAAAATCAAAAGAATCTTTTTGTGGGAGTTACTTCTCTTTTTCTGACTGGCCTATTATTTTTAAACCCAAACATTGAAACACTCAATGTGAAATGTTAGACTGGTACCTCTGTAGACTATCAATATAGCCTATTATTTTATTGGTGTCTTCCTGTCCATCTTTCTGTCTGTCTGTCTGCAAAACTAAACCAAACAATTTTATTTAAGCCTATTGAAGAAAAAATGCTTATACTAAGTTGGCATGATGATAGAACAGTTACTAAGGTCAATGTCATATGACAAGGTCATATGTTAAGGTCAAGTCTTGGCAAAAATTAGCCAAAAATTTAAACATTTTCAAATTGCTTCATGCAAATTGAAGCCTTTTTGAGATACTTTATCCATATTTGTCATGATGATTAATGACAATAATAAGCATTTGAAACACCAGGGTAATTCTAAAAGGTTTAAGTAATCTTCCATGCTAAATGGCGTTTTTGGAAAAAAGTGTTTCACAAACACACATTCTTTGCACCTGTGTATCTAGCACTTGCTTATGCTACTGCAATACAGTACAAACTGATTTAAGACTTAAGGTAGTGGACCAGTAATAGTTCCGCAACATTTCAGATTACATGATCTTTCTCAATGTTGACTGAGGTTTCCTAATGAAAACCACTGTTAAAGCTCATTATGTTTGAGACATTACAAAACTGTTAAGGGTCAACTACCTTAAAGAGGCCTGTTATTTTTTGACAAGACCCGCTTGCAGTGAGAAATACATAGTTGTCACCATGACAATCCGGTGTATGAGCATTAGGGGGTTACTGTGTACGTATGTCTAATCTTGTCCTGAGTATAACTCCTACATTTCAGTATGGATGGATATCAAAATTACTCCACACAACTGTTCCCCACAATGACAAGATGTGCCTCTTGAAAGAATCCTGTCTATATCTAAAAGTTCAAGGGACGTTTCACTGCTCTTCAAGTGCTGTCCCTGGAAAACCATTCTAGTTTTAATAGCATGGGCTAGAAGTATAATTTGCGTATCTATTTTGAGGTCAAAGTCAGAGTGATAGGTAAAAGATATTAGTTTACATTGCCTCAAATTTTAAGAGATTTGAAATATTTCAACAATGTGAAAGTTGTTCTACCCTGACTGCATTTCAGGCTTTTGATTAAAGTTTCAACTGAACAAAAGATGTTTGTTTGTAAAACATTTATCCCCCCCCCCCCATGTGGGCATTTTGATGGCTTATTCTCTGTCAATTGACTAAGGGCTATAACTAAAAAAATATGACCAGTAGAGTTAATGTTCTTATACACTGCACTTCTCAACGAGATCTATCTACATGTGAAGTTTAATGATTCTAGCTTCCATATTTTTTGAGATATGCTCAGGAACAAAAAAAGGTCTTTGGACCAAACAACTGATAAGATAGTACAAAGCAATATTCCCCTCTTCTTCAGAGGGGGGGAGGCATAATAAAATTATAGAGCGTCACGCTTGAGGAACATCCCAGTGAAATTTGGTGAATCAATATTTTAATTTAAGTTTAGAGAAAATTATTTTCGAAGTTCCAACTGGATAATAAATAGAGAAATTATCTTTGCCAATGAAAGACATAATTTTTATCCAATCACATTATTTTTTGTATTCTGATAAGGGTTACCAAATGATCAATCCATTTCAATTTGGTTGATATCCATAAGTAAGGTTCTGGGAAAAAACATTTTTACCATATATGGAAATAAGCCATGCCTATTTTAAAAAATGTTTTTCATTAAATCAAAATTCCCCTAACAACTTTGCAAGAAGGTCACCTGGGTCATTCAGTTGTTTCTGAGGAGAAGATTTTTTTTAAAAAAATGTTTAAGGCCAGACACATGATGGACACAGTGCCATGACAATAGCCCAAGAGATCCTATGCCAGTGGGGCTTAAAATCTTAATGCACATGTTACAAATATCATTTCTGTGAAAATGTATTGAATTTCACAGTAGTTTTAGAGAAGAAGAATTTATATATGTCACCATGAGGGTTTTTTTATGACTGCAGCACCACTGTTTTGGCTTGATCAGATTTGAACACCAAAATTGGAAAAAAGCATTTTCTCAAGTGTCACTCCTGTGAAGTTTGTTTGAATATTACCTAGTACTTCAGAGAAGATGTTATAAGAAATAGAGGATACTTGTTTCAGTTTAAGATTGATTTATCTTTCAGTTAGTGAGTCCAGGAAATAAAAGATTTATCGATCTTATGCCAAAACTAATGATTAATTCTATTTCTTAAATGCAACCAGATGTGTTTGTGAAACACAAATGCCCCCGGAACAGCATTTTTTTTTAAAGTTTGACCTTGACCTTGTCACATGACCTTGACCTTGTCACATGACCTTGACTTTGGTGTACAGCTTTGTATGTCAAATACTTTTGGAGAAAAGGCAAAGGTTAAGTTTTCGGACAGACGGACAGACAGACCTATGGACAGACAGATGGACAATCAGACAGACAGACGGACATGAGTAAAACAATATGCCCCCGATCTCTCGATACGGGGGCATAAAAATAGGACAAAATGTGAATATATTGTGACAAATTTACTTAAAGTGTATCATTTTGCATGTGATTTCAAGGCAACGTAATCATGATGTTATAAGGATTTGTTTGTTGGGCTCCACTAAGATAATATAAAAAAGACCATTAAAGAAAGCAGAGTATAATTTTTAGCTCCGCTGGCCAAAGGTCACTGGGGCTGTTGTCATGGCGCTGTGTCCTTCATGCCTCTATCTGTTTGTCTGTCAGTGTGTCCGGTTGTAATTTTTTTCTTTAAATATCTTCTCTTCAGCAACTACTGGATGAATTTTAACCCAATTTCACTGAAGTGATCCTTGAGTTACACTTTATCAGTATACAAAAAAACTAGAGCTTGTCACAGCAAGTGACTTAATACCCCACAAGTGCTTTTGATTAAAAAGATACATGTTGAACATGGAAATTTTGAGCAAACAAAGTTTGTTGGATGGAATGGGAAATTTAAATGTATGATCAATATAAATCATTGCTTTTTTATTAAGATACTTGTTGACTGATATTTTGAACAAACAAAGTTTATTCAATGGAACAGGAAATTGAAATGTATGACCAATATATAAATTGTCTGTTTTCTTCCAGTACCTTTTAACTACAGCTTTAAACAAGCTGCAGTTATGAGGTTTTAGCAGAAAATGGAAGAGATAATCAATTAAAACAATTGTACATGACTGGTCATTTTTGTGAGGCATATCTGTGGTAAGTTTAGATAAACAATTTTTAGATTTCCAAAGATTTTAATGAAGATATCACATACTTAGTTGTAGAATTTGAATAGAATTGCATGAGATATCCCATTGAAAGATCTTAAGGAATCTTAACATTTTTAACTCAAATATTCCTCTTGTAGTTGTAAAACCAAAAACCTCAGTCAATTAAGGGCAGATGATTCTTGAACCATCTGGGAATTTAGACCTCAAAATTGCATCTTGCAAAACAAAAAAAAGTTTTAAAGCTATTAAAGAAAAACTGACGGAGAAGTTTGTGACACAAAATTACTAGAATATGTATTTGAAAAGAAAAAAAGATGCCTGAAGTTCAAGGGCAGATAACTCTTGAACCAGGGGAAGTTGTGACTTTAAAATTGCGTCTTGCAAATCTTTAACATATGATAAATGTTTGTATAAAGTTTTAAAGCTATTGAAGGAAAACTGAAAGAGGAGTTTGTGACACAAAATTACTAGTATTTGTATGAAAAGAAAAAAAGGCTTGTGTTCAAGGGCAGATAATTCTTGAACCAGGCAGAGTTGGGACCTCAAAATTACGTCTTGCAAAACTTCAACATATGATTAATGTTTGTATAAAATTTCAAAGCTTTTGAAGGAAAACTGAAGAAGGAGTTTACGACACAAAATTACTAGTATATGTGTCCACAGACAGATGGGCTGATTTGTTTTGAGGGGGTATTATTATTATGATCAGATGAAAAATATGTCTTTTATGGGTGGATGTCATTCCTCTACATATTTTATAGTGAAGACTTTGAAAATCATTTTCTCAGAAAATAACGGATGGATATCAACCAAATTTCACTAGAAATTTTCCTTTGGTAACCCTTTATCAGAATGCACAAAATTGTTTTGATGGGATGAAAAAATATGCATTTAAAAGGCGGATGTCAATTTTCTTTATGTTACTTATCAATGAGGAATATTCTTTGCAGAAATATTTCAGCATGTGACTTTTCATTCTTTTAGCAAAAAGAAACAAACAGTTAAAAACACTTTAATTCTCATCTAAAAATATCATTAGATTCAGGTCTGTGGAGTGAATCAGCAGCTCAAGGGGCTCTAGTTTGATATTTCACTGGTTTGATGTGAGTTTATCAAAAGTTATTCAACCGTTATTTATCAATAATATATGAAAAGCATTAAAGCAAAGGTTGAGGGTTAATGGACTTATGACAGACACCAGAGTGAGACCATTACGATGGCCAAGCTGGACTTTGTCCAATGCAGCAAAAAAGCAAAAGCAAGGAAACAGATTCTTTATTTACCGTTTATTTGTAATCATTAACAACTAACAATTTAAAAGATTCTCATAGTAAATCATTTACATTTGTTAGGTCAAATACTGATAAAAAGAATTCATATAGAGTTTAAAAACAATAATTTTAGTAATATAATTTCATTCTTTATTTAAAAGGGCTGTTTATGATAGTGCCAAAAGCATTGACCATGGTTAAAATGCAGACTTTTTGCTTTGGGTCAATTTTCTGAATGTAAAAGTGATTCAGCCTATTACAGTTTTGATTAAGAAATACGGACCCTAATTTACCTTTCCAATTGCCAAACAACAAAATTTTAGACTGATCCAATTTCAAAGAAGTAACAGATGACAATTCAAATTTGATGAAACTTTAACAATTCCACATCTGCACCAAGTAAAGACTCAAACCAGCTAAAGTATATGATAAGTCTGCATAAAGCGTCCCTTTTTGCTAAAAACTCAATGTCTCTAATCATGAACATTGAAATTGTTGGGAATGTCGCATATGATTAATAAATTTGTTCAATGGAACTTCATAATTTTGTTGCCAAGGTAATAGTTATACCAAAATAATCAACCCTGTTAAGAAATTTTGATATTAAATACAAAGCATAATAAAACATACATTAATTTGAATTACAGTTAACAACATCATGTAATTGACAAATTGAATGATTTTGGAGTGATTTTGAATGGGTGTGTGGACAGAATTTTGAATAAAACTGTAGGGAGATAAAACAATATCGCTTATTTCACCCAAAGTGGATGAAATAAGCGATATTTATTACCTCCCTTTAAAAAATATTTGTTCCTTCCTATCTGTGTGTCTTCATAGACCAATCAGACAATTAAAAATCCATCGGAGCCAATAAAATCATAGACTTATTTGATAAATCATTGAACTGGTGATCTTGTTGTACAATTTGAATTGTTGTTAATGATTTTGGAGCATTTTTGAATGGTTTGAGTGAGTGTTTGGAATGAATGTATGGGGCGATGAGGGAACAATTGGGGATGGATTGCATTGAGGTGAAAGTCAATTTCACAATGTGAATAACCGTAATTACTTAATCTACTGAAAGACATATTTAACATCACAGATAAAGGCAACACAAATAAACATACATCACTCACACTTGTTTGATTCATTGTTACATTTCATCACATCCTGAAATTGACACTCATCCCAATCAAACCCATTCAAAGTCACTTGCACAGCAATCATTCATTTAAAACACTCACTCCAATCACTCAAAAATTGTTCAATTCTGCTTTGAACAACAATTCAATCCAATCATCAAATAAACGATTCATTGGCTGGTTTTAATCTTTTAACGTCTGATATATCAGCAAAACAAAAAATTGTGTGTATATTTTATTAACGGGAGGTTAGAAATTATTGCTAATTTCTTCCAATTTGACGAGATTATTGATTATGTTTTACCTCCCTTGAAAATAATTCAAAACTCCCTCCATGCACTCATTCAATTTCATTCCAAAATCTTTCTAAAATCATTCAACTTGTCAATTTCATGATGTTCCTTACTGTAAAGGAAACACTTTCCAATTACAGCTTTAAAATTGCTTTCATATTGCACAACCCTAACATTTATTCATATTGTGACCTGTCACACAAACAAAAAAATCATCTCAGAATTAAACTAGAATCGTCACAAAGCAGACTAATACTCCCACCAGCACTTTGTCAATTTTAAAGTGCCTTTAGTGAAGGATGTGTATGCAACAAATATATGATAAATTCTTAGAATTTAGTTAAAGGTAGTGGACCCGTGATAGTTCCGCAACATTTCAGAACTCGATCTTGCACAATTATGGCCAAGGTTTCCTAATAAAAATCATTAGGAAAACTTGATTAACTCTGCTAAAGCTCATTACTTCCGAAACATTGTGAAATTATTATGGGCCCACTTCCATCAGCTGCTGAGAAACTAAAGGTACAATATTTTTTATCATTACTCTGTTAAATTCAATAGAGCATAAGCAAAATATTGTAAGCAAATCTCTGAATAATATCCTGTAAAAAAGTCAATGGAACCCAACTAAAACAGGATATGCATATCTCGGAATGATACCAAGTCTTTCTGTGAAGTTTTAAAACAAATCTGTCAATTGGTTGCTAAGAGGTTGAGCAGACAATATTTTTGCATCAAGGAGCCATTACCCTGTCAAAAACAATGGACAATAAGCAAGTATGCTTGATACTGGGCATATTTTTGAAGTTAGAATCAAACCCCTAAAATAGTTGCGTAAAATACTGAACAGATATGAAAAAGCTACAGACAAAAGCAATAACCATTAGCATTATAAAGACTTTATCACTTAATCATTTTATTTTCAATATCAAGAATTGTAAATTGAAACAAGTGCACATCGTAATGCAATACAGGAGTCCCCCACCGGATAACAAAAAATCCTTTCTTATTATATATCTCCTACTAACTAATCTATAACTGTATACAAAATTTGAAGTTGCTAGCACATTAGGTTTTGAACAAAATGTCCCAAACAAAAATATAAGAGTAAAAACAACCAATGGCGAAAACTCCAAAAGTGACCGGAGAAAAATGATTCTTGTACATGCCACTTGTCCTCAATGAGATCTATAAGTGTACCGAGTTTAAAGTTGCTAGCACTGATGGCTCAGGAGATATGGTCCGGACAAAAATGTCAGGATAAAAAACAACAACGGACAATAACTAAAAAAGTGGATGTGGCAGAGTAACAGTTCTTGTGCATTACACTTCTTCTCAATGAGATCTACCAGTGTACAAAATTTGAAGTTGTTAGGGCTTATGGTTTAGGAGATAAGTACGGGACAAAAATGTAAGGATAGAAACAACAAAGGGCAATAACTCAAAAAGTGGACATGGCAGAGTGACAGTTCCTGTACAAGACACTTGTCCTCAATGATATCTATAAGTGTAGCAAGTTTGAAGTTTCTAGCACTTATGGTTTAGAAGAAATGTTCCGGACAAGAATGTTAGGGTAAAAACAACAAAGGGCAATTACTCAAAAAGTGGGTGTGGCAGAGTAACTGTTCTTGTACATGACAATTGTCCTCAATGAGATCTATACATGTGCAAAGTTTAAAGTTGCTAGCACTTATAGTTTAGGAGATATGATCCTGACAAGAATGTAAGACTAAAAACAACAAAGGGCAATAACTCAAAAAGTGGACATGGTAGAGTAACAGTTTTTGTACATGACACTTGTCCTCGATAAGATCTATCAGTGTACAAAGTTTGAAGATGCTAGCACTTATGGTTAAGGAGATATGATCCGTCCAAAAATGTAAGGGTAAAAACAACAAAGGGCAATAACTCAAAAAAAGGGTGTGACAGAGTAACGGTTCTTGAACATGACACTTGTCCTCAATAAGATCTATAAGTGTACCCAGCTTGAAGTTGCTAGCACTTATAGTTTAGGAGATATGATCCAGACAAGAATGTAAGGGTAAAAAACCCAAAGGGCAATAACTCAAAAAGTGGGTGTGGCAGAGTTATGGATTTTGAACATGCCACTTGTCCTTAATGAGATCTGTCAGTGTACAAAGTTTGAAGTTGCTAGCATACATAGTTTAGGAGATATGTTCCGGACAAGAATGTAAGGGTAAAAACACCAAAGGGCAATTACTCAAAAAGAGGGCGTGGCAGAGTAATGGTTCTTGAGCATGACACTTCTCCTTAATGAGATCTATACATGTACAAAGTTTAAAGTTGCTAGCACTTATACTTTAGGAGATATGATCCTGACCAGAATGTAAGACTTTAAACAACAAATGGCAATAACTCAAAAAGTGGACATGGTAGAGTAACACTTCTTGTACATGACACTTGTCCTCAATAAGATCTATCAGTGTACAAAGTTTGAAGTTGCTAGCACTTATGGTTAAGGAGATATGATCCGTCCAAAAATGAAAGGGTAAAAACAACAAAGGGCAATAACTCAGAAAAATGGCATGACAGAGTAACGGTTCTTGAACATGACACTTGTCCTCAATAAGATCTATAAGTGTACCCAGCTTGAAGTTGCTAGCACTTATAGTTTAGGAGATATAATCCGGACAAGAATGTAAGGGTAAAAAAAAAACAAAGGGCAATAACTCAAAAAGTGGGCATGGCAGAGTTATGGATCTTGAACATGACACTTCTCCTCAATGAGATCTATAAGCGTACCAAGTTTGAAGTTGCTAGCACATATGGTTTAGAAGATATAGCCCGGACAAGAATGTAAGGGTAAAAACAACAAAGGGCAATAACTCAAAAAGTGGGCATGGCAGAGTAACGGTTCTTAAACATGACACTTCTCCTCAATGAGATCTATAAGTGTACCAAGTTTGAAGTTGCTAGCAGACACAGTTTAGGAGATATGTTCCGGACAAGAATGTTAGGGTAAAAACAACAAAGGGCAATAACTCAAAAAGTGGGCGTGGCAGAGTAACTGTTCTTGAACATGACACTTCTACTCAATGAGATCTATAAGTGTACCAAGTTTGAAGTTGCTAGCACATATGGTTTAGAAGATATAGCCTGGACAAGAATGTAAGGGTAAAAACAACAAAGGGCAATAACTCAAAAAGTGGGCGTGGCAGAGTAACGGTTCGTGAACATGACACTTCTTCTCAGTGAGATCTATAAGTGTACCAAGTTTGAAGTTGCTAGCACACATGGTTTAGAAGATATAGCCCGGACAAAAGCGTGACGGACAGACAGACAGACGGACGGACAGACGGAATCGAGCAAACCTATAGTCCCGACTCCCCCAACCGGTAACCGGAGGGGGACTTATTAAAAGGCTTTGAAGATTAGACCTTGACTAATGACCATGACTCAATATCCACTAAGAGGTCTTTTCACAAGTTCAGTATGTGTGATATATGAAGGCTAAATCACTTAGCATTCCAAAATAATAGACAGTCTTAAAGTTTACCTTTTACACAAATCTGCCCTCACGAAAAAAACTTGGCTAATGAATGATATTGATACAACCATGTCACAAGCAATAATCAGTGTACGACACTAACTACTGTGATTAAGGATTCAAGCCATCTCTCAACTTAAGAATTCATGGAGTCCAAGACTTCAAGCTATAAGAAGGCAGTCCAATACTGTAAACGGGGTAATTTTGGCGGTGGTTTTATTTTGGCTATATTGGCGGTCTAGCTAAAATGCACCAAAATTAATCCATCGCCAATATTTGTCATTATTAAATAAGAAATTTCTTTATTATGATAGATATGATACCATACATTTTTCGTCAATGTTAATTAAATTTATATCAAAGATGTGCAGACCATACTTATTATCATGCTGACAACATTGACATTTCGACGGGTCAGCGCAATACTATTGTAAGTGCCTCCCTAAATTTCAAGATTCCAGATCCAAGTTGGTTGATACATTGTAGTGAAATCACAGCAAAAAAGTGTGAAAAACTTAACAGCGTTATAGCTATAACAAAAGGTCTGAAAACAAACTATTGTCAAGTTTGTAGAAAGTTGACATTACTCTAGAAATTGCCTTTCTTTTACTTACGTTGTGTTACACGACAAAAAAATGTAAAATACAGATAAAGCGTTTAATTTTGGCATTAAAGTAAGATGCGCCAAAATAAATCACCGCCAATAAATTGTAATTGAAAAACCGCCAAATGTGGACACCGCCAATATTAAGCCATTTACAGTATTCATTATGGCTAAAAAAAGAAATAGCGTTTTTTACAAGCAAATTCTCCTTTTCAACAATGGTTTTTGGCCAAGTATTAGCAAATAAAAATACTTCTTTCAAAATAACCATTAGATGCAAACAAATGTTATCTGCAAAAGTTTCAGTATTGAATGTAATTTTTTGACAGGAAGATTGAAAAGGAAACCTCATATAATCAAAGGGACCGTCAGACTCCTAACTTGCAAATGAAAGGAGCCCTACTTAGAAAATCAGAAGTCTCTGAATTTCATTAGTCTCAAAACCTGATAATCATGTGAAATATATAGAGGATAATTGTTTGTTTCAGTGTAAGATCGATTTATATTTCATTGAGTGAACAACAAAAGCTATATTTTCACGAGTGGCAGAGCCACGAGTGAAAATATAGCTTTTGTTTCTCACGAAATGAAATATTAATTGTTCTTACACGGAAAACAAACGATTATTCAATTTCTTAAATGCAAAAATGAGACAAAATGTGAAATTTCTATGACATATTTATTTAAAGCGCGTCATTTTGCACGTGATTGCTATGCAACATTCATTGTGACGTCACTTATTTCGCCCCCCATAGATGACGTCAGATAGGATGAAATGCACAAAATCAGGGTATAAGTTTTTTGATAATTTCATTGCTTTTGCGGTGAGATTATCAAGTAATAATCTACCGTTATTTCTCAATAAACCACCGAAAAGCATTAAAGAAAAAGATTCTATCACTTATCATTCAAAAGTTATGAGCAGCTCTGGAGTTTTTAGTGGACAAACAGATTTACAGATAGGGCAAAAAAAATATTGCCCCTATTTATTGATGTAGGGTCATATAAAAAGTATTCAGAGCCAAATCTCTGTATGGATCTGATCTTTTGATAATTCATACATGCCAAGTTTCATGAAGATATCTTTAATAATAATGGGATACGGTCGTTTAAAAAAAAATTAACATCACCTTTTCTGTCGCCTACACAATAGACAACAAGGTGATCAGAATATCTTGATTTTTGGTCCTAAAAAACCGAAATAAAAATGACATGTAGCAAGATTAGTTTCATTACATAAACAAAGAACCAACTGTTAGCAGCTAAATAAGGGTAGCTAAATATATATTGTAAGGGATTATCATATGTAGTTCTGAATTATATAGATGTTTTTTTGCTAGTGCCTTATAATGTAATCAGTATGGCTGTTCATGTACCATTAACATCATTAAAGTTTCAGACTAGGACAAGTACCGGGGTATCGGGTAAGGTAACAGTCCTACCTGGGTCCTGAATCATTACCCATATACAGTGGATATTGCTCGAGCGACCACGTCTATTAAGCGACCAATTGTATTAAGCGACCACCATTTAAAGTCCCTTCACAGTAATCAAAATCTCTGAAAAAGAGGACATTCTTATCGAAAAATTGGTTATTGTTGAATCTTATGTCGTTGAAACGCATTAGAATCGTCTCAATAAGACGATTCTAATGGGTTCGAACATCATAAGATTCAGTACGACTTGACCGAAAATATATTAATGGTATCAAAATGAACTGTCACATTTATCACAGTATTTTGTATTAAGCAACCATTCCCATAAACAACTGCTTTTTGGTGGTCCCTTAAGTGGTCGCTTAACACAAGTTTACTGTACTACTTCAGTTTAATCACTATTAGAGCTTGGACGATTACTTGAGTATCCGAGTATTGGGAAGGGTAAAATTCCTACCTGGGTCCTGACCTGTTGCCCAACTTAAGTATAAGCACTATGTATCTTTGGGGATTGACTTTAGAAAAGAATTGAAGACTGTTTAAAACAGTCTTCAATTCTTTTCTGAAGTTGATACCTAGATGGTCATACAGACCAACATCAGATAGCTTTGAGAGTTCTGTCTAATTACTTTCAAGTCACAAATTCTTCAAACCTGCGTCCCCTCAAACCATGTCAAACTTAAATGTTCAAACCCCCTTTACAGAAATTCAGGATCTGACTGTTTTTAGTTGATATGATCAGTCATGTCATATAGCTACTTGAGAGCCTATGTGTAACAAGATCTCAGGTACCCAGGAACAACATTTCCACTCGTCCCAGCTAGTGTTCGCAATCATTTCTTTAGTTAGAAGTGTAAATCAACAAATGATCGATTGTACTATCGTTTTCTTAGAAATAATTAAAGCACTCTTAATATCATCATTTGAAGAATAGAATTTGAAACTTAAGGTTAGCTTTTGCAGATTTTTCTACCATCTCCATGACTTGGCGTGAAACAGTTGTAACTGCCTATAAACTATAGGCAGTTACAACTGTTTCACACTGAGTCAGTAAACGTTATATAATGGATTTTATTTATGTGTTTGGAACTGATTAATCGATTATGAAATTTCTTAACCAATTATCACAATCGGATGCCAAAACCAACTAATTATTGATTTTAATCAATCAATCTACCCATCACTAGTCCCATCTCTTCTTGTTTTCACTCAGCTGCTCACACATGTTGACACTTCCTCATGATATATTTCATACTTTATTCTCTCTATAAGATGAGCTGGACACTTTCTAACAAAATCCCTAGCCTTTGGATCTTGTTTTCTTCTACTGTATATAATCTTCACAATATACTCTGGAGTTATTTTACGCTGAAAGCACTGTTCAACAAGCTGAAAGAGTTCATGATTTTTATGGTTAAAGTCTGATTCATTTCCAACCTGTGGACACACAAAGTAGAATGTATTGTCAGAGCCGAAGAAATACGCTGTCCTAGACTCTGATGAAAGAGCTGATGTCATGGAAATTGGTGTTCCCCTTCCAATATAGGGATCATAAGAATTATTTCGATTAACTTGAATTGAACTGTTTAGATCAGATTTGTTTATTGAAAATTCAAAATCCTCATTTTCACTATCGATAGATGATATTTGTAATGGCCTGGTTTCCAGATCTTCCAAAGTAGAAGGGGAACCAGGTATGGGTGGGGTAACAGTGTCTGAACTTTCCGATGTTTGACCTTCAGCTATTTGTTCACTCGCAACCTCTTGTATTTGATCCGAGTTGGTAGATGTTTTAGAATTAATACTATGAATGTCAACAGATACTTTTTGTTTGTTAGCCTTTCTCTGTCCACTACCAGTACTTATCTCTGTTCTTTGTGACCTCACTAACTGTGAACTCTGTGACCTTTCAATAACCCTCATGGCAGGAGTCACAGGTTTTAAACCTGACATACTAGATATGGCACGTAAACTTGTCCTCAGATTTGGGCGGGGAGTTGCTCTGGGTGTGTGACCAGGTGACGGGAAATCTTCACTTGTTCTAGAAAATGGCCGATCCCCTTTCATCTGGGCTAGTATGGTCATATCTGGGAATTCATAACTGGACATACTGATTGGACTATCACCTGAAATAGAATACGAACCTGTGTGTGACAATTCCAACAATTTGATATGTGCTTGAAGGGCAAACATTAAGCAACCCAGACAGTCAACCAGTGCAATAAGAAGGTTTCCCGACTGCAATAGACACTGTGAGACCTTATATATCTTTAAATAGTAAGTGAAGACTCTAGTCAGACTGTGCAGATGCACAAGCTGGCCAAAGCGTTTGTTTGGCGGACATTTGACATTGTTGGAAATGTCATGCATAGGCTTGAATATGAGCATGTGTGTGACATTTCCATTAACCATTCTCCTTCTGTTCATGAGAATTTTCTTACTGTACAAGAAGTTTTGGCAGGCTATATAGTATAAGATCAGCCTGCACAGATATGCAGTCTGATCTTATCCTACAATGCCTGCTTTCTATTGAATTATTATTGGAAAACTAGAGCCAGCGTGGCTGAAATATTTAGTAAATTGGCAATTTGTTTTGAAATGAAATTTAATTTCAGCAGGCTAAGGATTAATTTCAGGTGTGCATGAAGGACTAACAGGGTGGACAGGAAGACATTGAATAGTAAATACTCCTGTATTGGCAAGAGACACTTTGAGACAATATCTACCTACAAAGTGCAAGGTAAAGATTCTGATCAGAATGTGCAAATGCACAGGATTAACTGAGTCTTAATTATGTGTACATAAGAAATTGATGGAAATGTCAGACATAGACTCAAATAGAATAT
This sequence comes from Fragum whitleyi, assembly GCA_948146395.1. Lineage (NCBI taxonomy): Eukaryota > Metazoa > Mollusca > Bivalvia > Cardiida > Cardiidae > Fragum > Fragum whitleyi. Next base: position 45,166,493 of record OX411555.1, read on the forward strand.
GTGAACCAGCACAGAGAAGCAAATACTAGACATAACTTAAAATGTGACTTTGTTGGAAAGCAAATAACAATGAAGTTTAAAATTCTACTCATTGACAAAATTCTGTCTAAAGAGATGAGTTTTACCTTGCACAGCCCAAAAGAATTCAGTTTTGCATGACATGTAACATAAATAGAGGATATTGAAATCAATACCAAATTAATAATCGAGTCATCTATAAACAGATAAAAACAAGGCTGTGCAGAGTTTTTTGTCTATTAACACTGACGAGTTTGATAAACTTGGTATTAAATGAGCACAAATTTGATATTCTATTCAAAATATGACATGAATTTTAGCTATAAAACAAGGAAATTCCAGAAGTTTATCCATTCAAGTTTTCCGCTTAACATATCACACTGTTTGCTAAATGACATTATCAAATGTATAATGACATGATTGTCACAACTAAATTATTACGTTGATGTCTGTTTTTAGCTCATTTGCATAGTTATTCGACTAGTGTAATAACACCTGTATAATATCAAAAATATTCAACGGGATTATTTCTCTCCTGGGACGTAGGTCATATTATTAACCTTTATTCTTACTTTTTTTTTACTATGAGAATATCATTCATAAATGAATTCAAAGATAGATTTACAACAGCCACTGATCTTGTGATAAGTTTATAACATAACTGGTCTATGTCTAGAAAAGGTCCATATTTAAGTAAACTACATCACACAAGCCTTTCTTATTTCTTCCAATTAAGATTTTCTTACAAGGCTATGGGTGACTATTTTGTTGACACTCTATAAGTCAGCTTAAAAGTTAAATGCAAACAAAGATATAATTGTAGATAATCTCAAAATCAAGAATATTGTTGTATAAAAAGTACAAATAGCTTCTTCAAGCATTTTTTTTTTATTTACGACAATTTTTCCACCAAGAAAGACAGAAAAATAGAGATTTTTATCTCTTGAAATTGTTTTCTGCAATATCTTTTGTATTCAACCAGTCCAGAAAAGTTCTACCTCTCCTTATGTGGTCTCCATCTAAATCAGCTATCAGGCCCCAGTCTAAAAATCTCTGTGCTATATGGTGAGCTGTCTCTCTTGTTATGTGGCTGTCAGCCATATCTGGATCTGAAAATAAAAGTAGAGTCAATCTTGCTCAAGCGAGGATGTGTATTAAGGGACAAATTTCATCATGCGACCCTTTCAAAATAAAAACCCTTTCTTAAATTAAACTACCTTTAAACGTAGTTAATATTTGTCTAAAAATTATCCTAAATAAACAATATGTTGTTAAAACTCAATAAAATCGTCTTTTTCAGACGATTCTATTGAATGTTTACAACATAGAGTCATTGAGGAATTCACAATAATATACATATCAAACCAAATTCATATTTCTTATTTGAAAAACAAAACATGTAATAAGCAATCATTTACTTCAACAACCACTTTTTGGTGGTCCCGTAAGTGGTCGCTTAATACAAGTTTTACTGATAATCCGAGCTTTAACTAGGAATGAAAGCAACACCTGTCAATGCCCGTGCTCACATGTTGACTGCTGGACAGTGGAAAGAAAAGTTTAAGTCAAATAGGCGACCTAATTATCACACATTTCAACAAGAGTAATCCCTTTTAACAGTAAAGATAGCTCTTTTGATAGTAAATAAGTATGAAAAGATTTAAGGGAATGGTTTTAGTAATTTAGAGTTAACACAAATGTCAAAGTTTTTGCACAATGATGACCACCATGACATCAAGGTAGAATGTACTTACGAAAGTGTAAAAGTAGATCCATATTGCACTCTTGGTTTTCCATGATCCAATGGATTAGTTCATCACCACTAAAACACTTTCTCAATGTCTGTAAATCTTGTTTTAGTTTCTGTCTAACCATGATTACTGTTTGATATAGTGTGTTGGTACTGCTGACCTCTGAACCTGCAGACTGGAAAAAATTGTAGAGGGTTATTGAAAGGTATAGTGAACATAAGCTTCAAATACAGCCTTGACATATTGAGGGATCAGTGTAAAACTTTTGTAAGGGTCTATGAATATTATAGACACTAACAATTCACTGAAACAAACTTTTAAACGGCCACTAAGTTTGGCTGAAAAAGTATTACTTTTTTTGGTGACTGAAGTGGGAAGTAGTCAAATTGTATTTGTAAAATCATTCAGGGAGAAGCTACAATTAACATTGACCTGAAAAAAATCAAGGAAACAACAAATGAAGGAAATTCAAGCGTACCCCTGATTTGAAAATTAACATTGGTGGGTGGGGGTAATTTTATTATTCAATGCTTTCAGAAACAAAATAAATACAATGTTGATTTCTTAAAAAATTTGATACATGACTCACAATAGCAGTTGAAGATTGGCACTTACTGGATTGATTTTTCAGTATTTCTTAGATCAAAAATTTGAAATCTTTGAAAATATGCAAGTTTTGAGACTTTTGTGATTTCAAGAGGGTTCTTGTGTTTGACCATTTGCTTTAGACACTATGGATAGAAATTCGAATCAATATACTTTAAGAAAATGCCAAATTGAACTACCTTTCATATAGAAATAAAGGATACTAATGTACTTGATTAAATGACTAAAAATATGTTCAAATGTGACAAATGCAAGGTGGTTGTTTAGAAGTTTGTTTCAGTGTAGATTTTTACAGACCCCCTGAAAATGTTATTGATCTTGTAAAACAAAAGACCTTGTTTCAAGGAATAAACAGGAGAAACTGATTGTATCAGTTTTGTTATAAAATAATATTCGAATAGTCTTCACTTACACTCATCATCAAATTTTTCTCCTCTAACTTACACTTACTTGAAAATGTCATCCATTTTAGCTCTTCTGACCTTTGGTCAATGGCACTCGAAAAAAAACGTACTTACTTCTTTCACAAGGCCTCTATGTATGGCTATCAGTTGTGAAATAGGCATGGCATATAGACTTAGTCTGAATGAAACATCTTCCTGCAAAATACAGATTTAGGACCAGCTTAATCCCCTGATATGTTTCATCAATTTATCTTTATTATTCATGAATTCATCAATTTTTAGCTCTCTTTTACTGTATTGTGAAAAATGACACTAGGATTTCCAATGGAAAAACAAAGCATTCTTGAAAATATGATAGGTTGCCAAAACTGTATAGAGCCAATACAAAACAACATTTAAACTGGTCCTTTTTTTTTTGACCCTTTGTTGTTTAATCCCTGCTTTTTACATGCCTGTGATTTTATGATTGAGAAAACAGTGTGAAAAAAGAAGAAATTGCTTCTGACAAGCAATTTCTTCTTTTTCCACACTATTTTCTACCCTACTGAATGGTTATTTTTCAAATTAAATCCACTTTTAATTTTCGTCTGCAAAACCTTTGAATTTGGACAGGTCCAAAATTTTGTAAAACAGGAAAGTGTTAAAGAAGCTACAGGTGACAGTTTCCACAGCATGATGTTTTAATTGATGTTTCTGAGTAGAGCTGTTGTGAATAAAATGTGTTTGTAATATAATAATGTCCCACAAACATCAATTTCGACACAAGTTCGACCTTCATGGTTTGCTCCTGCATGTGAGTCCATCAAACTCATAAATTAATCTTAACCTAACATCCCTTGACATGACATTTTCAACAATTTCAAATGCGCGAATTTGCACAGTCTGTCCAGGGTCATCAATTTGCACTGTATAGATATATATGGTCCCAACCCCTCTTAAGATGGTCAGCTGATATTGTTATTACATTGTGTGGCTGTTCAAGCTTTTCAATGGATGACTTATCAGGCACAAACGAATCTAATGGGAATGTTACACACAGGCCCATTTGTTAGAACAACAAAGAATACTTACTGCCTGGGCCAAAAGGAGTTCCTTTCTAAGGTTTCCTTCTTGGTTGTTCATAAACTTTAATAGATGCTGGAATAACAAATGTGTTTAAAACATTCATACACCTGAAATGGCTTTTTTTTTTCCGAAGTTTAACATCATAGTGATCATGATAAAGATCATTAACCTTGACCTTGATAGATGACCTTGACATTGAATGATGGGTATTGATGAGAGGAGCCTTCATGCTGAATATGAGCTTTGTCACTCAATTAGTATTGAAATTTCAGCAAAATGTTAAATTTGCAGGTTAAGATTTTTGCAGACAGACAAAGGGATGGATACTGGTAAAACAATATGCCGAGATCTTTTGATGTAGGAGCATTAAAATAAATTCAAACTTAGATGTGCATGTAGATAGCACTCTTCCACACTGTACTTTTGATTATATCTTGAGTAAGTGAAGAAATAAATTTATTTTGATTATAAAACAGAAATAAAATCACTTGTGTTTCTTAAATCAAATCTATATATTTTTACAATTGTTGTGTTTGAACATTTTCTTACCTGTAATCATTGTCCTAGATTAAATCCATCATTGCCTAATGCTATTAGAAATTTAATCAACAAAGATGCCGTAATATTTTCTATGTAGGTTTCACTGATAATATCTCGATAATTGCATGTATAATGTATGTTGAAGCTGATCTTTGTCTATATCTCTTTCCAAAGCATGGATATTCCTGGTTCAGCATGACAAGATTAAAATTAAATTACCATAATACTGTTAAGAAATTGTTTGCTTTTTTAAACAAAACAAATGTGACACATAACACACCAAACCATAAAATTCCGAAAAACCACAGGGAGTTGGTACACAATGATTTAGCCCTAAAAAATTATTTTTGAAAAAAAAAAATGCATGAATATAGACAAACTTGTCTATATTCATACATTTTTTTATTTTAAAAAAAAATAATTTTTAGGGCCAAAACATCATGTGCTGACGGTAATGGTATGCAGGTCAGAGGTTGCAATTCTAAAACTAGTATATAGTAAGCTTACTGAGATATAATTATTATTCTAGATTCAGAAAATCTACAATTTCTATCCTGATCAGCAGGCACAAGTCACTCAGCCTGACAGATCACAATTAAAAATAAGTAGACAAATACCCCCATCAACCCTTTTCCAAGTTTGAGTGCCATAAGTGCATAATATGAGAGAAAACAGAGCTTTGTCACTGAAGAAGTGCTAGTAGGGCATGAGGGTCAATTGCTTCATGAATAAAAGTTCAAAAAAATTTTTTTTGACAAAGTTCAATTGTGACTTTGACCATTTTTACTTCCAAATTAATAAGGCACTTCCTCCGATCATAAGAATAATTATAAAAATTTTCATGATTCTAGGTCAATTGGTTTATTAGTTAGAGTCCGGAACAGTTTTTGAACAAAGTTCAATTGTGACCTTGACCATTGAACTTTATGACCCAGAAACAATAGTGCATGACTTTGGGTCTTTGGCAACAATTTTATAAAGTTTTCTGTTTCTGAGCCAACTGGTTCTTGAAATAGTGTCCAGTGATGAAAGTCTAAATAAAGGGTGGACAGACGGACAGATAAACATGGTGAAACCAATATATCCCCCCCTGTTTTGTAGATGTGCGGTATAAGAAGTTCTTCTTACCGACAAAGCCTGTAATAATTGTTGTCCAGTACTTTGTGTTTCTCTCTCAGACTTCTCTAGTTTGTTCAACTCAAGCTCAAAATCCTAATGGGGTATAAATAAAGATCATATGCATTCATTGGGCAAAAATATCACTGCTCTTGCTCTAAGAAGTATATCTTAAATAGATATTTGGAACAGTGAATAGAAACTGTTATGAATCAGTCACAGTCACTGTTCAAAGAAGTAGAATCCTCAAATACAATATTAAGAGGTTATTTAACATGATCGTGTACATACTGAATTCTATTGGATGAGACCCTGCAGAACCAGTCTATATTTGACGAGGCGATAGCCGAGTCAAAATATAGACTGGTTCTGCAGGGTACGAATCCAATGAATTCAGTATTGTACTCGATCATGTTAAATGACATCTTTATTTCACACCATACACTGAAAGTTCCACAATTAACAATTCGCGACTTTTGAGAGAGACAAAGGGAATAGATCCAAAATGATCCGGATAAGGGCGTCAAATGCAAGTCACTTTGAACATGTTGAAACAAACATTTGTTCTAAAAATAGAATTCCACGTGAAACGTTTATTTCATGTGTCAAGTCGATAAGCGCTTACTGATTATAATATGTAATTAACATAAAGCAGATTGACTACCCGTCGTCGCTTGAAATATACATTTTCATGTGAACAAATGATAAACAATGTAACAAATGAAGAAATCAAGAATCTTCTCAAGATCAAACTTGTTTAAAAATCTCCGAACAGAGGGTTTGATACATTGAAAAGGCTGCGAAAAGTGGTGATATCCGGGACTGCAGCCTCGCTTTCATCGTACAATATAGCTTACCTCACTTTCATCGTACAATATAGGTTGTCTCGTTTTGAAAAAAATCCGTATTGCACAGTAGCCTCGTTCTGGTTGTACAATATGGATATAGATATTTCACTCTCATGTGATGCAAAATAAGCGATGTCATTGGTCTAAATTGTTTAGGTGTGAAATAAATTAGTTTATTTTACTTCTTCTCCTCAGTAATCTTAATGCTTGTTTTGTGGAAAATATCAAATATTTCACTTAAACTTAGACAATCTTTTAACAGAGGTGCTTAAATTATTTCTAAACATTATTCATTAAAATCAGAACAGTTCTATAGGATATACTGATTGTAAATAATTCTTACTGAATCATATAATGTTTGAAACTCATATAATAATCTCATTGAGATGATTCTAAAGGATACCAACAATATAATTTTCAATAATTAACAATTTTTTGTTTAACAATGCCCACTTTACCAGAGATTTTTACTTATGGGGAAGGGACTTTTTATGATGGTCACTTGATAAAATTGATCCCTTAAAAGAAGTGCAGCAAAGCCATTTGGACTGTACTTACGGTACATCTTTTTTTAACTTACCATATTTTTCCTTATAAACACTCCCAGGAGCTATAAATAACATGGCCAGGGAGCTTTTATTCAGTATGTTTTTTCTGATCATTTAAGCCTTTTTCCCTTTTATTTGAGGTAAATTTCCTCTAAACAATAATATAAATGATGGTTAAGAGGAAATTCACACCAAATTATAGAATAAGTCTCAACAAGTTCTTGAAATTAAGGCATTTGAAATGGGTTTTCTTAGTAAAATATTGTAGGAGTGCTACTATTGGGGAAGGCCCTATTATAAGGGGAAATACAGTCTTCAATCTTCTCCTTATTCATATTGAAAGGGGTCAATATACTTGGAAACAAACTTTTTCAAAATAAAATTTTTGAATAAATATTCAAAGGACTCTTTACCTGAACAATGAAAATCCACAAGCACTCCAACACACGTCTATATGTACTGTCATAAAGCCAGTTCTTCAGTGCCGATATGTAGACCGACAGAAAATCTGTCACAGGTTTCAGACCTACATCCAGAGGAGCAGAGGGAGATTTCAGTGTTAACAGGACAGGTAGAGCATCACATACAAACAAGTTGATCTGAAAATACAAATAACTAAGTGCAAACTTTATAGTAAAGCTATATCAATGGGTCAGTGCAAAACAGTTGTAACTGCCTATATGTTTATAGGCAGTTACAACTGTTTCGCTCTGATCCATCAATATCGAAACAGATAAAGGTTGTTGAAAGAAAGTTGATCTGAAATTACAAATACCTGAATGTGAGTTTTATTAAGAACCATTACAGAGTTACAGATAAGATGGGGGTAAATCCAGTCTAAAATCTTTATTTCTCAATGAAACCCTATGTTGTTGGTACTCATTTCGATTGTCTTGAATAGACAATTCCAATGAGCACCACCAACAAAGGGTATGTACTATTTTAATTACAACACCTTGATCTAAAGTCCAAATTACTCCCTCTATCTGCAGCTCTGCCATTATGGAAACAGACAAAAAATATTGACATCTAAGAAATGACCTCTGCCCATTAAATACATATTTTTCATCCAATCACAATAATTTTTGGTAGACTGATAAAGGGTCACCCAAGAATCATTCATGAAAAATTTGGTTGATATCTATTTGTTAAATTCTGAGAAAATGATTTTCAAAGTTTCCACTATATAACATATAGAGAAATGACCTCTGCCCATAAAATACATATCATTCTGATCACAATAATTTTTTGGATACTGATAAAAGGTCAACCTAGGATTATTCATGTAAAATTTAATTGGTATCCATCTATTAGAACCTGAGAAATGTCACTTTTTACCATATTTGGAAATTAGCCTCGCCCATTAAATCCATGTTTTTCATTGGATCAAAAATCTTGAACAACTTTGAAAGAGGGTCACCTAAGGATCATTCCTGTGAAGTTTGGTTGAAATTCATCCAGTAGTTTCTGAGGAGAAGATTTTTAAAGAAAAAGTTTAAGACCAGACGCACGGACTGACGGACGGACCGACGCACGACGGACACAACGCCATGACAATAGCCCCAGTGGCTTTCAGCCAGTGGAGCTAAAAAACTGACTTTGATGGTACCTAATATACCCAAAAACAAAGTAAATTTACCCTATAAGCCATAATACGACACTGTGCTCTAATGATGGCCATCAGATGATCCTTGTCTGTATCAACTGGACTGGTTACCAGTATATTACTGCCATTTTCTGATATTACACTGGGACTTAACTGAGAAGCAGTTTCCATGACCTCTGACTTGTCTTTTCTAGGGTCATACCCATAATTCTCTAACATTATAAATTCTGAAAATTGTAAATAGTAAGTAAAAGAAGATAATCGTTTGATTGAATAGGATATTGATTTATATTTCATTGAGTGAACAACAAAAGCTTTATTTTCAAAAGTGAAAATATAGCTTTTGATGTTCATTAAATGAAATATCAATCAATATCTTATTGAAACAAACGATCAGTTCTATTTCTTTAATACAACAAGAGCACCGCCTACGGGTGCCTACGCTCGGCTGTCGAGTGCTGGATGTTGGGAAAAATTCTAAGTCGAAAAAGGGGCATAATTTGCACAAAATGAATCTAGAGTTATCCCCCTTGATAGAATAGGTTGCTCTTTTGATGGTGAACATGTGTGCCAAGTTTCAAGTGAATGCCTTCAGTAGAACCAGAGATATAACAAAATGTTAAAGTTTTCGCACGACGGCGACAACGACGACTACGACAACAACGACACGGAGACTATAGCAATACCTTGGGTTTTCTCCTAAAACAGCTGAGCTAAAAATGAAAAAAAGTGTGATAATTTAGGACAATTTTTTTTGAAAGTGTGTTGTTTTGCATGTGATTGCTATGCAAGGTCCACAGTGACCTCACTTATTTGGCTCAGCTTGGAAGATATCAGACAGGATGAAATGAACAGAAGGGGGTTAAAAGTTTTTGACAATTTTACCATCAGACAGTGAGTTTACCAAAATAGAAATATACAGTTATTTCTATATAAACACTGAAAAGCACTGAAGAAAATATCATAAACAAAACAGAACAAAAGCTCTGATCTTGTACAATATTTGCTGTCTTTGCTGGAAGTCATTGAATTATAGGACATGACGAGAATCTTTTTTTAATTCCTTGCTGTATGAAACTAGAACCCTAAAGATTAGTGTGACAAGGCTTTTAGTTTCATACCTCCATGAGTTACATCCAGGAATGAAATAAATAGAGGATATTAAATGATTGGTCATGAAATACTGAATCTATTAAACAAGTCATCCTAAACAGATAAAAACAAGGCTGCGCCAAGTTTTTATTTGTTTAAGATGACAAATTTAATAAATTCGGTATTTATTGGCACAAATTTGATATTCTATTTATAAAACTTTTTTAATAAGTAGCCAAAATCCCAGAATTCATCTGAATTCATAAAAAAAATTCCGTGTAACATATAACTCCTTGTGAAATATTACGTCATTTCCTCCATTATGACGTCACATTCACCACAACAAGAAAGCGCTGCCTTACATTATAAGCTCATTTGCATAGTTATTACATTAGTATAATAATACCCATGTAATATCAAAAATATTTAACGGGGTTATTTCACTCCCAAGACGTAGGTCATATTATAAATTATTCTCTTCATCTTTTAAAACATATTTACCATTCTTCAGCATTTCTAAACTTTGAACAGACATATGTAAATTGTGTCTGCCTTTATGTGCTGTCAGGTCATTCATTATACCAAGTGTATTACCAAGGTGACGGTGATACCAATCTAGACAGGCCAACATGGCTGACACATTGTTGATTCTCTTACACATCTGAAAATGGGATCACATTATAATTCTTATAGATAACCATGCTCTAATAAAACCCCATCCCCCCTTTTCAGATGTTTAAATAACCATTTTTGATGTGATTTTACAAGCCATTGAAGCCCCTAATAAAGGCCCATACAAGAAAATTTAAACCAACATCACTAAAAATTCAGCAGAGGTTTTATGCACCTTTCTCCAATCAAATTTTAAAACTTTGCCAAATTATGTTTATTTTAGGCCATGTTTTCAGCATCTTAACAGAAATTGATGGCTCAGCGCAAAAAAGTTGTAACTGCCTATATGTCTACAGGCAGTTATGACTGTTTTGCACTGAGCCACCAATAAGTACTGTAGCCTCTACTATAAGCCACAGGGGAAAGTCCCGCTGATATTTTTAAAATATATATGATAATATAGTCTATATTATCATATCTATTTTAAAAAATCAGCGGGACATTCCCCTGTGCTATAAGCCCATACCTTTCAAATGGAAAACAATGATTCTATAAGAGCTTTTACGGTCCATGTATACTTTGATAACTGAAGAAAATACAACAAGTGTCAGAGCACCAAATATTGTTTCATGTATTTCATGATAATCCATCGATAAACACTAAAGAAATATCTCTAAACACTGGTTCTACCAAAATGATGCCAAGCTTGCTAGCTCAGTGGGTAACCTTTTGGGCTGTCTATCCTGGGGTTTTAGTTCCAACCCCAGCTCAGCCAACTTTCATCAAACATCCGACAAAGGTCAATGAGACACTAGTAATTTGTCAACCACTAATATGGATGAAACTGTGGTTGTATTGGTCTTAGAAACTACAGGAAACCATGGGAAGGGGCACCATTTTCTGTGATATAACTGCAATAATGTTGAAAGTGGCTTTAAACCCCTGACACACAAATCAACCCAAATTTTGTGAAGCTGAAGCATTTGACTTAACAATTGACTAATTGACATTTAGATTTCAACCGGCGTTCAGGATGACAAAATGTAGCAAACTGTTTGCAATTCAAACCCTATTTCACTCAAGTTGTCAAAACAGTGTAAACTGTTTGCAAATTATACCCTATTTCACACAAGTTGTCAAAACAGTGCAATCTGTTTGCAAATTATACCCTGCTTTACACATGCATGCAAGGCAGGGTATTATTTTCAACAGAGTTGAGTTTGCACTGTTCTGTCATCCTGTACACAGGGCATACTTTGCCAAAAAACAAGTGAGGCTTTGACCCTTGGTTCCCCCCTTTTTGATCTGCAAATGAAATACTTACATCTCTAGTTATAGGTTCATGCCTGTCACACAGTAATGATGTCTGCCTGTTGAGAAACTCAAAACAATCCCCTGATCCAGTAACATCGTGTCGACATCCCCAGATTAGACTGCTTCTCTGCTGAGTCTGTAGATATTCAACCAACTGCAAAAGTCACAACAATAATTAAGATACAGTATACTACTTCAAAATACCTACAATTAAGATTGATTGATTGTATGGGGTTTAATGGGGTTCAACATAATGCAGTTACATTTTCCAATTAACAAAATGTCTCTGCAAAACACTACAGCCACCAAATTGGCAACAAAGATTGACCTTGATATATGACCTTTACCTTCACTTATAACCTTGACATATAATGTTTTGCATTCATGACATGTATTTTCATATTATCGGTTCAATGCAGTATCCCAACCCTGGAAATGTGCGAGTACAATGTCGGCATCTGAATTGGTGGTGCAACATGAATTAATACATGGACATTTGACAAGTCCCAGTGTATGGATTGCATTTTTAAATAAAAAAAGAGTTAATTTGTAAAGACTTTTTAGTTTATTTCTCTGAAGTTTTAACAGATCCTGGAGTTGGTGATTGGTGCAAATTAAACACTCAGCGGGTGAGGGCCGTAAATAAGGATGAACCGAAAGAAATTCAATTACCTTTTAAAGACTATGCGTCATATTTTTAATCCATTATTAATATGATCAAATTAGACTAAGGAATATACACGAGGAAAAAGTGTTGCCGTTAAAACAGAAAACCTAAGCCTGGCCAGGTGTTTGGCAGTCCTTTTGAAGTTGGGTCATTCTCTGAGAAATTTGCAGCCTGACATCATATTTAAAATTTGCTAGAAAATAATTCATATGAATGCCCCATTTCTTTAACACTCAGATTTTTTTATTAGGTTTGTGATTTTTTTATTTTGAAATACGTAATTATCCTTTATTATTCAGTTTGTTATGATTTACCATTGCATATTTTATTGAGTATTATATTTCACATTCAATTCAGAAATATTTTGTTCAAAATACGTTGCACTGATATTTTTTAATAACGAATTGGGAAGTGTGTGTGCATTTTAACAAATCACTTAAAAGCTGAGCTGGATGAAACAGCAACAGTGTGTGCTTGGTCAGTTGCTTGGGAAATTTCTGTAAAGGTCTCATACAAATCCATCCATAATATATGTAAAAGGAGACTGACGGTTGTGTTAACAAAAAATTTACTGACAGGGCCCGAGGTAATAAAACTTTTCTCAGGCTCAGGCTCAATTTTCTAAATTTCAATTTGAGATTACAGCTGTAATTCTATTTTAATACTCATTTTAATGTATTAGCATAAAAGATAATAAATAACAACTTATTAATATCATCTTTTATTTTCATACATTTATTTCAACTTGAAATTAGAGAAAATTGAGCCTGAGCCTGAGAAAAGTTTTATAATCTCGGGCCCAGATGTACAAGCAGAGAAGTCACCTTTGTTGGTGTATAAAAACCTACCCTTGGACCTGCTAGTCTGTTTGCTGTTTTATTGGATGTACCACATAGATCCATACTTAACATATTATCAGCCAGTTGACGGATTGTATTACATATTGCCTGAAGAAGAAAAGCTTTGTATTGTATAACATACTGCCTTTATTGCCTATAATTAAAGATTTACTTATTGTACACTTTATAAATACTTAATTTTTATTTAATTTCTTTAGTAAATTATCATATTGTAAATATATGGCCTACAAGAACCAATATATAAATTATGCTAAAAATTGTCTGAAGAGCAAATAAATGTATTTTTTTATCATAATTATTATATGATACAATCAACCTTCAGTGACTCTTTTGCATTGTTTACAAGTCTATAAATTATGAGTAATCAAACAAGATTTGGGCTTCCAGCAAAATTTATTCCACTAGAAAAAAATTGACACAGGAAAAAATAATCCATGCAAACCACTTACACTAAGAAAACTTTCATAAACCTTCTGACAATATTTGTATTGCACTTGACCCGTGTAATCATGACCTCCTGCAGACGTTGTGACGGAATTATCCGAGTCTTGTTCCTCTTTACAGGGAGCCAGCATGTGACACAATGTCTTACTAAATCCCACAATCCTTTGAAGTATCACAATCACATCAACAGACGAGCTTGAAATAGGAAGAATAGTGTTCAAATTATCTGGCATTGGGATATTTGGAAATGATATGTTTGAAGTTAAAGATTCTGTGAATGATTCTTGACCACCATACATGTTCACATGACCTAAACTAGCACTGTCATAAATGTAACTTTTGACTCGGTCGTCCAGATTAATAGAGTCATTTTGAAGTTGATCTTGGACTTTTTCTGAGTTTATTAAACACTTGTTTGGTGAAATCTGTTTACTTTTCATCACAACTGGTCTCACTAAATCTTCTTGACCACCATCTTTCCTTTCAAAGTGTGCTTTGTCGTCATTTGTGTAGACTGGTGTACCTGATTTTATTTCTTCCAATGGTGGGAAATTATAATCCTCATTCTGTGAACCAGTCTCATCAGTGAGTGTTCCACTGTCGTCTGAATCTTCGTTGTTGTCTGGGGTGACTTTTTCACTTGAAAGATAATTTGTGAGTTCTTGTGACACTATTGAAGGTCTTCGAACTTTAAATCTATGATCATTATCAGATTGCAAATTATCACTTTTATCTGAAGTATCATTGAAGTTACCAGCATCATTGTGACTATGGTTTACATCCTCACTGTTATCAGGTTTACTGTTTTTCATGCTATTTTTATCATTTTTATTTTTACTCTTTCCTGATTGGTCCATCATTTCAATGTATTTCTCTTGTGAATGGATATCTGGCAAAGAACTACTGTGTCTTACATTTGTAAAGGTCAAAAAGTCATCATCATAGTGACCTAATGACCTTGCCATAGTTCCAAGATATGTTCCATTTAATACTGCACTTTGGGATATGTTAACAGGGTCAGAGTTTGGTCTCCTAGGAGACACAAGGTCAATCGTTGGACTTTCTTCAATAGGAAAGACTGGACGTCCCTGCTGAGTTGTGACATTTGGGTGAAACACCTGTTTTGATTCCACAAGTTTTGATTGTCTTTGAGCAATTGGTTGTGAAGCACCATGAGTAATCTGAAAGAAAAAAGGAAAGAAAAAATATACATGCATGTTATTGTCAGACAAAAAGGGACCATCTGGTTATTGCAAAAAGAGGTGACCCTTATGAAACTGTGCAATAACATTTCATGATTGCATGACAGAAAGACGGTGAATAGCCTGAACGTTCACACAGTGCATTAAAATCAATTTTGGGTTGTGAAAAGCAATTTTAGGTCAGTAGCCATCTATTGAGCACATAGTAAAGATTCAAATCTAGAGCGATCATTTTACTTTCCTGTTTAAGATTTTTTGTAATGCAACCTCCGCTTGACCTTTCCTGAAACCAACCTCCTTCAAATTACCATTTTATGGAGTTCCATGACGGTCCCTTTTTTCTTGACAGGTCACATTATTTGATTATCAGGCTGATTATTTTTAGTATTTCTATCAAAGATTTAACAAACTATTGATTAATGCTACATATCTCCTAAAAGAAGTACTTTTTCTTTCAATTTTTAGCTAAAAAACTCATATTTTTCATGTTTATTCCTATAACGACCTTTATTATAGAGTAAATACTAGAATTACAGAAAATTCACCAAAAGAATGCCAACATAAGTTATTTCCAAAAATAATTGGTGTTGAATAATTTTTTTGCTACAATAAAAGATATCAAACTGAACTACAAGCAAGGTCTTGACAGCCATGAAAACTTAGTGTTTTGGTAAAATTCCTAAATGCTTTAAGCCTTGTCATGCAGATCCAAGAATATTCCTGCCTTGGAAGGAGATAAAGACAAAGTGAAGCCTGCATATATGTGTAGTCTTATCTTAGTCTATACTACCTGTTTTTTTATTTTCAAACTTCAAGAGTCCGAAATCCTATTTTAAAAAAATACAAAAAGTGCATCCGGTGCTTCTGGCACTTTGATTTTATTACAAAAGTGCCAAGGTTTATCTGACAAGAGGAAAAATATACTTACAGGGGTAGAAAAAGGGGAAGATGGAGAGCTGAATGCGCTGTTTGCTGATGGTGTCAAAGATTTTGATACTGTTCGATGTCGCAAAAATGGCTGACTTTGTGACATATTCATTGATAAACTGGTAGTAGACAAGTCACAATTCTGAAACTAGAATAAATAACATAATTTAATCTTCATATGCTTATATAAATTTGAAAGAATTTGGTATTTTCTTTTTACACAGTAAAAGAATTTGAAAAGCAATGTGTATTTATAAAACACTTCCATCCAACAATGGCCATCATCTAAATACCATTATGTGATTTCCATGCAAAAAGGATCATCTAAACCTGACCAGTCTGTACAGACTTTTCGCTTGCCAAATATTGAAATACTAGAGAAGTTGGTGAAATTCTGAGAACACATTCATTTTAACAACTTCTATGTACTAAGATTAAATGTGTTGACAGTGGGAGAAACTATGTAAAAAGAATTTGACCCTTTGTTTTACAGTGCCAGGATTTTACATACCTGTGGTTTTGTATGTAAAAGAATATTGTGGAAAAAGAAGAAATTGCTTGTGTCAAGCAATTTCTCCTTTTTCCACACTTTGTTTTTAGACAAAGAATCATTCATTTCCAATTTCACCAAGTTTTCATTGTAATCTTCAACCTCTTACAATTT
This sequence comes from Fragum whitleyi, assembly GCA_948146395.1. Lineage (NCBI taxonomy): Eukaryota > Metazoa > Mollusca > Bivalvia > Cardiida > Cardiidae > Fragum > Fragum whitleyi. The sequence continues at coordinate 45,182,777 of OX411555.1, forward strand.
GGACCAGTCTAAAAAATTGGAAAAATAGCAAAGGTTTAAAACCCACCTTATCTGTTGACATAGACTGGACTACAAAATCCTGCATGTGTACCTTGATCACCACACTCCAGTGTTGTGCTTGTGTCAGGAATAACTCTCTCTGCAACCTCTTTCAATTTGGATTAGTCTAAAAAAAGTTGGAAAAAAAGCAAAGGTTTAAAACCCACCTTATCTGTTGACATGGACTGGACCACAAAATCCTGCATGTGTACTTTGATTACCACACTCCAGTGTTGAGCTTGTGTGAGGAATAATTCTCTCTGCAACCTCTTTCAATTTGGATTAGTCTAAAAAATCGGAAAAAATAGCAGGGTAAGGTTTAAAACTCACCTTATCTGTTGACATGGACTGGACCACAAAATCCTGCATGTGTACTTTGATTACCACACTCCAGTGTTGTGCTTGCGTGAGGAATAATTCTCTCCAGGTCTGCATTCTGAAATACACATTACAAATGAGCATGTATGTGACATTTCCAACAATTTCACATGTGCAATTTCGCATTGCAGGGATTTAGTAGCCTGGAAAGCCATGTGGGTCATTGAGATTATTATCTGTTCATTTACAAGAACTTGGAGACAGTAGCCTTGTATAGAGTGCATGTTCAAGTCTCAGAGCAGGTTGTGACGCTGCACAGACTGATCTTAGTCTTAACTTTACGCACCAGCAAAATTGTCGGAAGTGTCACACAGAGGCTCTAATACTAGTGGCACCAAAAATGACAGTAGCTCTTATCAGACAGATGCAAACACTATAACTCTTCTACTGGGAGCTGGGTAGTGGATTAAAATCTTAGTCTAAAAGGTGGAGTTAATCTGACAAAATGACTTCAGACTAATCCCCCTAGAGGTAAAAAAAAATCCTATAGTGGACATTCCAATGTTTGTTAGAAGGCCCACGTAAATTCTACATATACCAAAAACCAGATACAAAACCAACAACAATGACATCAATGAAAACAGCCAAGCTAAAAACTAGGTAAAACATGTAAAGTTGTCTTGGTATGACAAAGAACAAATTGAATAAACAAGAAAACTAAGCTAGTTAGAGTTATGGTTCTTGCGCACTGCACTCTGTAATCATGCGTAAAATATAACTGCAATTATTAAAGTCAAATGGACATCAGGTGATGAAGATGGGGATGCTGGTTGCCCCCTACCGGACCCAAATTATCACACGATACGTCCCGGGACATCTTTTGACAGGCATAAACAAGAGTTGTCTGCGGACAACGTAGCTCGCCTAAAACGCTGCTTGTCACAAACAGCGCTTGACCGAAGACCGAAGTTCAAAGTGGTTTCTTTCAATGTTAAAGTCCATGATCTAATATATATCTGTTTGAGTAGTAATTAAGAAATATAAAAACTTTTTTGTTTTAATTGCATGTAAAAGGTTATGGTAAAATGAAAGCCTACAAGCAGATGAGGTTACCAATGGAATTTCTTTGTATCAAACATGAAGTTTTTCTTTAAAATTTTTCTAAGTCTACAAAAGGTCAAGATCAAGGTCAAATTGTGAAGGACCTTGGTCTCTGTAGAAGCCTATCACCTAGTGAGTATGTGTATGAAGTAATAATGTCCCAGAGTAAAGCATTTAGAAAATACAAGAGTTGTCCGCGGACAACGTAGCTCGCCCAAACAGCTGCTTGTCACAAACAGCGCTTGACAGAAGACCGAAGTTCAAAGTGGTTTCTTTCAATGTTAAAGTCCATGATCTAATATATATCTGTTTGAGTAGTAATTAAGAAATATAAAAACTTTTTTGTTTAAATTGCATGTATAAGGTTAGGGTAAAGTGAAAGCCTACAAGCAGATGAGGTTACCAATGGAATTTCTTTGTATCAAACATGAAGTTTTTCTTTAAAATCTTTCTAAGTCCACAAAAGGTCAAGATCAAGGTCAAATTGTGAAGGACCTTGGTCTCTGTAGAAGTCTATCACCTAGTGAGTATGTGTATGAAGTAATAATGTCATTGAGTAAAGCATTTAGAAAATATAAGCAAGGTTAAATTTTTGGTTAAAGTTTTTCAGGTTAAGTTTTTCCAAGTCCATAAAAGGTCAAGGTCAAGGTCAAATTGTCAACGTCTTTAGTTTCTGGTGAAAGCCTTTCATCTGGTGACTATGTATATGAAGTAATAATGTCCCTAGGTTAAAGCATTCAGAAAATATAAGCAAGGTTAAAGTTTTTGGTAAAAGAATTTCAGTTAAAGTATTTCTAAGATCATAAAAGGTCAAGGTCAAATTATCAAGGACCTTGATCTCTCACAAAAGCCTATCACCTAATGAGTATGTATATGAAGTAATGATGTCCCTAGGTTAAAGCATTCAGAAATATGAGCAAGGTTAAAGTTTTTGGTTAAAGTTTACAGTTAAAGTTTTTCTAAGTCCACAAATGGTAAAGGTCAAGGTCAAATTGTGAAGGACCTTGGTCTCTGGTGAAAGCCTATCACCTGGTGAGTATATATATGAAGCTATGATGTCCCTAGGTTAGAGCATTAATAAAATATATGTAAGGTTAAAGTTTTTGGTTAAAGTTTTTTGGTTAAAGTTTTTCTAAGTCCACAAAGGGTCAAGGTCAAGGTCAAATTGTCAAGGACCTTTGTCTATGGTGAAAGCCTATCACCTAATGAGTGTGCATATGAAGTAATGATGTCTCTAGTTTAAAGCTTGCAGAAATTATATGCAAGGTTAAAGTTTTTGGTTAAAGTTTTTTGGTTAAAGTTTTTCTAAGTCCACAAAGGGTCAAGGTCAAGGTCAAATTGTCAAGGACCTTTGTCTATGGTGAAAGCCTATCACCTAATGAGTGTGCATATGAAGTAATGATGTCTCTAGTTTAAAGCTTACAGAAAATATAAGCAAGGTTAAAATTTTGGTTAAAGTTTTTGGTTAAAGTTTTTGGTTAAAGTTTTTTTGAAAGGGTCAAGGTCACAGTCTAAAGGTCATTTCGACATGGATGTTGGTCTTAAATGAAAGCCTATGCCCTAATGAGTGTTTCTGTAAAAAATAAAGCCTCTAGGATAAATATTGATAGAAATAAAAACTTTAACCTAATGCGGACGCCGACACCGACGCTGCCGCCGACGCTGACGCCGACGCCGACATCCGAGGGCATGACAATAGCTCTTCCGAGACTTTCGTCCCGGGCGAGCTAATAAGCAAGGTTAAATTTTTGGTTCAAGTTTTTTAGTTTAAGTTTTTCCAAGTCCATAAAAGGTCAAGGTCAAATTGTCAAGGCCCTTGGTTTCTGGTGAAAGCCTTTCATCTGGTGACTATGTATATGAAGTAATGATGTCCCTAGGTTAAAGCATTCAGAAAATATAAGCAAGGTTAAAGTTTTTGGCAAAAGAATTTCGGTTAAAGTATTTCTAAGTTCATAAAAGGTCAAGGTCAAATTATCAAGGACCTTGATCTCTCACAAAAGTCTATCACCTAATGAGTATGTATATGAAGTAATGATGTCCCTAGGTTAAAGCATTCAGAAAATAATAAGCAATGTTAAAGTTTTTGGTTAAAGTTCATTGGTTAAAGTTTTTCTAAGTCCACAAAGGGTCAAGGTCAAGGTCAAATAGTCAAGGACCTTTGTCTATGGCGAAAGCCTTTCACCTAATGAGTGTGCATATGAAGTAATGATGTCTCTAGTTTAAAGCTTACAGAAAATATAAGCAAGGTTAAAGTTTTTTTGGGTAAAGTTTTTGGTTAAAGTTTTTTTGAAAGGGTCAAGGTCACAGTCTAAAGGTCATTTCCACATGGATGTTGGTCTCAAATGAAAGCCTATGCCCTAATGAGTGTTTCTGTAAAAAATAAAGCCTCTAGGATAAATATTGATAGAAATAAAAAACTTTAACCTAAAGCCGACGCCGACGCTGACGCCGACGCCGACATCCGAGGGTATGACAATAGCTCTTCCGAGACTTTCGTCCCGGGCGAGCTAAAAAAAGTAAAAGCTTTTAGTTTTATCATATGGTTCTATTTCAATCCTATTACTTACTGGTATGATATATAAGGCGACCAATCATGGTCTAATTGATTCAATCTATATCCAAGGCTCAACATCAACAGGTCTATCTCCATGGTATTCTGAAAATGATGGAAAAACGCTACTTTCTTCATATTTCCATACAAGAGAGGCATTATTTCTGAATGCAGGGCCATGGTTGAGCCGTAAATCAGGGTTTTGACCCTTACAATTCTAGGCGGGTAGCTGTTTTTACGCGAGTACGCATCTGAATCCAGATTATTTTGAAATTCAGCCGCTTTTGCTCAATCTGATAATTATCACACCTAATACTTTATAAATCATATAGAACAAATCGCCTAGCAAAGGCCGCAAGTAAGACTTGCTGTGTAATGTGGACTAGTTGAAATAAACAAAAGGAAAGCTATTTATCTCCAAAGTTATGCTAAAGCAAATGGATTTTTGTTGGTCAAGAACCTCTCTAGAGGCCCCAAAACGCACAAAATCGCACCATTTATTTCAAAATTTCTAGGGTGAGGGGGGGAGGCATGCCCCATGAACCCCCTAGATAATTTTGAATCCACATTCTTTATAAGCTAGCTACGTGCCTGAATTCTTAGAATATCAAATTTCGGCTCCTAAAATTTTCTTTCAAGAGGTCATTTTGACCCTTTAGATTATCAGTATTGCATCACGATGCTGCTGCAAACAATAAATGTATTTCAATTAATTGTCTTCTTCATATCTTTACAAGAGATTAATATTTTATACGAATCTCTTATAAATATATGAAGGAGATAATTTTAGAAGTAAACCAGCATAACAACAAATATCAACTTAATATTCAAATTTTTAAGCATTTTGACAGATTTAACAGAACTTTTGACCCCTAGAAATTCAATGTCAAGGGGTCAATGACCCCTGAATTTCAAATATTAGGATAAGCCCTGTGATTGGAATACATGATATTTCACTAAATTCATTTAAAATGACAGGTCAACAAGTGATTATGGAACATCTGAGTCTATCATTTAAAATTCATGCAAAGCTTAGAAGAGTTGTGTGGTTTATAATGCAAGCTTAACTCATAGCAATTTTCTTGTATGACCATAGCATGTGACCTTGAACTTAAGGATATTCATTTTATCAAAATAGTACATCAGTTTATCTTGGAAAACAATTGTGCAAATATACCTTGAAGAAGACTATCCTATTTTGAAAGTGAAATGCTGTCAGAAAACAACAATTTTTCTATAATTTAATTTGATCTGTGACCTTGAGGCTTTTAATCAATAAAAACATCTAAACAAAGACAGACAAGACACACAAAACAATAAAACAATGGAACAGCCCTGAGTTCAGGATGACCAAAAGGGTACGAACTGTTTGCAAATTATATTCTACTTTGCATATGTACTAGCATGCAAAGCGGAGTATAATTAGGCGTAAAAAAATAAATGTTGTGTTTCCGCTAACCCGACCGACCCTGTTTTTTACCCCCGACTCTGCTGTTTTTATCGGCAAAGTGAAAAAAATAAAAATTAAAATGTCCGACCCATCCTTATTTTTGCCCGACCCATGAAATTTTCGAAATGTTCGTTTTAATTACATTTCCTTAGTTTTTTTCCGTTTGCTTCATTCAAGTAGCTCTTCCTGAGTTACTCAAGCGCTTTATCGAAGAATCATCACTGTAAATGCAAGTGTTCAGATGATTATGAAGAGAATTATCAACCCGGAAATTAAGAAAACAATATACAAATTTTTAATTATAGTTGGTTCATTGGTAACATAACAACATAAGTGATGTACTGCTACTTACTGACTTAAAGAGTGAAAAACGAAAGAAGATGGCTTGGTCACTGTTGGCAATCAAATTGGACAAATGATTTCATCAACTTGAAATTGGCGTCTGCAACAGCTTTCACATTGGGACAGTCCAAAATATTTCTGTCTGGTTATGAAAGGTGCGTTGATGTGCACTTGGATTTCTTATCTGAACTCTAGCACTGTTATTGTTTGAGTTATTGTTCTTTGTCATTTAAAGCTCCACTGGCTGTCAGGCCAGTGGGTACGTGTCATGGCCCTGTGTCTGTCATCTATGTGTGCGTCCGGTCGTAAACTTTTTCTTCAAAATTCTTCTCCACAGAAACTACTGAATGGATTTCAATCAAACTTCACAGGAATGATCCATGGGTGATCCTCCATCGCATGGAAGCAGGTCAACTCGTACCCACTGCAACTCAAACCCTTTTTGGTCAACTCGCACCCAATTTTTGGTCAACTCGCACCCAATTTTTGGTCAACACGTACCCTTTTTGGTCAACTCGTACCCGATTTTCGGTCAACTCGTACCCTTTCCAAAAATTATGGAGTCAACTCGTACCCTCATTTTTTTATTATGTGCAGTCAAAATAAGTCTACTTTATTACTTATGACATTATTTCATGTCGAACATCACTTTTTAGTCTGGCATATTGTGAAGATGTGTCATTAGCAAGAATTTAACACTGTCACTTGTTATTTCCCTTGTCCATTGTTAGCTTAAGGCTTACTTTGCATATCCAAATCAACAAAGTTAAAAAAAAAATTAAAACAAGAGGGCCATAGTGGCCCTTAATCGCTCACCTGAGTGAATTGTCCAAAGCACATTTCAAGCAGGGTTTGGAAAATTATTATGCTAATTTTCAAGCAAAAAGACTTGACTTTTATCACAATACTTATTCTGACCAAATTTTAAGTTTATTGGGCAAAAAAGTGGAAACCAGGGTGCATACACAATTTTTCTTAGATTTGACCCAGTGACCTTGTTTTTGACCCCACTTGCCCAAACTCAAACTGGACTGAGATTTTATCAAGACAATCAACCTAACCAAATTTCAGGTTGATCAGACAAAGAAATGAGACTTCCAGGTTGCATACAATGTTTTTCGTAAGATTTGACCCAATGACCTAGTTTTTGACCCAACTTGACCCAGTTTTAAACTTGTCTGAGTTTTTACAAATACAATTATTCTAGATTACTAAATTTCAGGTAAATTGGGGGAAAAATGTGTCCTCTAGAGTGTATACAAGGGTTTTCTAAGATTTGACACTGTGACCTAGTTTTTGACCCCACTTGACCAAATTTTGAACTCGTCCAAATTTGATCAAGACAATCATTCTGACCAAATTTCAGGTTGATAAGGCAAAAAATGAATCCTGTAGAGTGCATTCAAGTTTTCTTTTAAGATTTGACCCCGTGATCTAGTTATTGACCCAACTAGACCTAATTTTGAACTTGGCTGAAATTTTATCAAGCCAATCATTCTGACCCAATTTCAAGTTGATCAGACCAAAAATGTGACCTCTATGATGCATACAAGGGTTTCCTAAGATTTGACCCCGTGACCTAGTTTTTTAACCCAGTTGACCCAATTTCAAACTTGTCCGAGATATTATCAAGACAATCATTCTGACCAAATTTCAAGTTGATCAGACAAAAAATGTGACTTCTAGAGTGCATACAAGGTTTTTCTAAGATTTGACCCTGTGACCTAGTTGTTGACCCCAGTTGACCCAATTTCAAACTTGTCAGAGATTTTATCAAGGCAATTATTCTGACCCAATTTCAAGTTGATCAGACAAAAAATGTGACCTCTAGAGTGCATACAAGGGTTTTTTAAGATTTGACCCTGTGACCTAGTTATTGATTCCAGTTGACCCAATTTCAAACTTGTCCGAGAATTTATCAAGACAATCATTCTGACCAAATTTCAAGTTGATCAGACAAAAAATGTGACCTCTAGCGTGCATACAAGGTTTTTCTAATATTTGACCCTGTGACCTAGTTTTTGACCCCATTTGACCCAATTTTGAACTCGTCCAAGATTTTATTAAGACAATCATTCTTACCAAAATTCAGGTTGATTGGGCAAAAAATGTGGCCTCTAGAGTGCATACAAGGTTTTTCTAAGATTTGACCCTGTGACCTAGTTTTTGACCCCATTTGACCCAATTTCGAACTCGTCCGAGATTTAATCAAGACAATCATTCTGACCAAATTTCAGGTTGATTGGGCAAAAAATGTGGCCTCTAGAGTGCATACAAGGTAAATGTTGACGACACACGACACACGACGGACGACACACGACGGACGACGAACGACGGACGACGGACATCCACCCAACCACAAAAGCTCACCTTGAGCACTTCGTGCTCAGGTGAGCTAAAAATTAACGATTTACCTTCCTACCCTGTATTTTTTGCAGCAAAAATTTAAAAATAAAAAAAAAGATACGCCTATCTACCGACCCTCTTTTTTTTCGAGCCCGTTAGCGGAAACACAGCTATTTTTTTTTAGGCCTTAGCAAACAGATTGCAATGTTTTGTCATCCTGAGTGTGATGCAGGAGAAATCGAAATCATTAATTGATTATGTTACTTAAAGCATTTTCTGTCTGGAATAAAAAATAATGTTTAATTTCAATTTTCTCTTTTTTTAATAAGACACTCCAGCAACTTTAGAATATTAATTTCATGCCGTTAATGGCTTTTTCCTTGTGTAACCAAATATTTAGCATATAGAATAGACAAAGATCAGCCAGCACAGAAGTGCAGTCTTATCAAAGTCTTCACTGTCTGTTTTCTACTTAATTATTGCAGAAAAATTTTGAGCCTGAATATTTGAAATGTCCCAAAAATTACAATTTGTTAGAAATACAATTTAAATTCAGTAGGCTAAGGTTTAAATCAGTACATACAATACTGTCCGTTTGTTGTGCACACAGCAGACCAACATCCAACATCAGTAATTTATAGAAGGACTGGGCTGCTTCAACAGTTATATTGAAATATCTGGAAAAAAACAAGCTATTTGTTAGAACCCAGAATGTGTGGTACTAGTTGAGACCCTACCACACCAACATCTAACATCAGTTATCTATAATAGGACTAGGCAGCTCCAACTGTTATATTGATATATCTGGAAAAATATGAGCAAGAATGTGTGGTATTGGTTGAAATACATGTACTACTTAATCCATTGCTCAGCATGGAAACAGATGTAACAGCATTTATGCTTATAGGCAGTTACAATTGTTACTTACTGAGCAAATAGAGATTACTGTCAGTACAAATCACTTAAAATGTGTAAACCAAACTTGAGTAAGCAGTCACTTGAGTTTGTGAATCGAGCTTAGTACAGCAGCAAGTTCAGGTCCACTTAGCCAATTTTGCTATTCAAACTTTCAGTGAATAGCATCAAACTGCTATATCGATGACTCAGCGTGAAACAGTTGTAATTACCTATCAACATACAGGTAGTTACAACTGTATCAATCTGAGCCATCGAGATAGAGTGGGAATCGTTTACCATATGCAGCCAATTTTGTCTTATCCTTTGAGGGGCTGATAGGCAGTTTTGCTTAATTGTAAAAGTGTAATTGTAACATTTTTAAGAAAAACAAGGCTTAAACCAGCAATTAAATATTTAGGTAAGTTAATCAATCCCCTTAAGAGGTAAGTTACATTACAGTACAGACACTTTTATTAATTCATATTCAAATTTAATAATCTTATTAGTATTTCAGAATTATAAAACATACCTTCTCTATACTAAAGCTATTTATATCTTAACAATCTAATACAATCAACATCCACAAGTAAGTACTTTCAATTGCAAAGATATTTATTTATAATATGACCTACATCGCAGGAGTGAAATTACCCCATTGTATATTTTTGATATTACATGGGTGTTATCAAACTAGTAGAATAACTATGCAAATAAGCTCAGAGCAAATAGCAACGCTATTTTGTTATCGCAAAAATGACTGCATCATGTATATATCGTGACGTCAGTTTTAACCTGTTTTCATGGAAAATTGAAATGTTGATTTTCAAGAATATTGACAATTTTTCACAAAAACTTGGGTCATATTAAAAATAGAATATCCATTTAGTGCTAATAAAATACTGCATTTATTAAACTCATCATCTCAAACAGATAAAAACTTGGCGCAACCTCGTTTTTATCTGTTTATAGATGACTTGTTAAATAGATTTGGTATTAAATGACCACTTATTCAATATCCTCTATTCAAAATACTCGATGCTATGATAGATATCTGGTTAATCAATCACTTACTTTATAAATGCTATCTGGTAGTTATTTTTGTAATCTAAAACTTCATCTCTAATATTACCAATCAACATGTTTAACTGAAAAAAAGATGTGATTGTTTTAAACAACAAGAGCGTCGCTAACAGAGTCCTATACTATGCTGCAGTGTGTTGGATAGTGGATGAAAAATCTTTGATAGTGATCGTGTGCGCAAAGTTTCAAGTCAATGCCTCTAGTAAAACTGGAGATATCACAAAATGTCAAAGTTTTTTGCCTGACAATGACACAGGCGACCATGATAATGACAAAGACACTGCGGATGACACTAAGGTAATATCATTACTTTGGCTTTTCTCCAAAGACAGCTGAGCTAAACAAGAGCACCGCCTACGGGTGCCTACGCTCGGCTGTCGAGTGCTGGATTGTGGGAAAAAATCTAAGTCAAAAAAGGGGCATCATTTGCACAAAATGGATCTAGAGTTATCCCCCTTGATAGTATAGGTTGTTATTTTGATGGTGAACATGTGTGCCAAGTTTCAAGTGAATACCTTCAGTAGAACCAGAGATTTAACAAAATGTCAAAGTTTTCGCTCGACGAAGACGACGATGACAACAACAACGACACGGAGGCTATAGCAATACCTCGGGTTTCCTCCGAAAACAGCCCAGCTAAAAACAGACAAAAACCTTTTATAAGGGACCTATCAATTATATAAGCACTTACAATAATTTTTCACACTCACAACTTTATAAACCATAACAAAACCTAGATTTTTGGACTTGCAGATCAGGGGGCTGTTGTACTAAATATCTTATAATCATTTTTTGAGTAAGTCAAATATTAAAGTTGCTTCTGCAAGTAACTTTTACATGGAATTCTGCCATATATGACCTCATTGTTATTGTCTTCAAAAGACGATTCAAATGAGCTATTGCAAGGCAGAATCTAATAATGAATAAAAACACCAGGTACAATTTGTGATTTTGACTTATGCTTAATTTCTTCGTAAGATGTTTAGTAAAACAGTCCTCTGACATTTAAGATATTTGATCTTAACCTTGATTGGTGCACCTGACCTAAAAACTGTGATGTTTTATCACAAAAGAAACATTTGTCCAAAATGATAGTTAATTAAAATATATACCCAAAAAACAACATTATTGTAGTTGACAGATTAAAAGAAAAGCAGCAAAATGAAGAAACTAAATAAAAGACAAGGGAAAGATAGTATACCATTTAAATATCAATGGGGTTCATAAGTAAACTAGATTGTCAAAAGCAGACTAACATCCTGTCCCAATAAGTGCTTGTCACTAATGAAATGCCATTTTCTATCAAAGGGCCATAACTATGTCAAAAATCAATGGAGGGTGACCAAAATATCACTTGCACATCCCTGCTTGATACTGACCACATTTGTAAAGTTTGAATGAAATCTGCCAATAACTTACTAAGAAATTGAGAGGACACAAAAAGCTACAGATAGTTCAGAGGGGTATAAAACATAGTTAAGGGGGGGGGGGTATAAATATAGTTCAAAAGGCAGTGATTTTATCAAAGATGTAAAATAGCTTAGTATTTTGATACAGTCAAACTTTGGTCATCTTGTTACTCGTTAATCTTTATCCTGCTGAATTTAAATTTCATTTCAAATTAATTGCCAGTTCTTAAGATATCAAGACAAACCAGTCTAGCACAAATTTTTGTGCAAAAGAAGCAAGTGAAAAGTGGGCTGTGTAGACTATAGACAGACTGCACATCAGTGCAGGCTGTCTAAGTTTACAATATCTCCCAAAGTTTTCTTTCAGCAGAGGTGCGTTTCTTAGGTTAAGATTCTAAGGAATCTAATTAAGATTGTCATGATTAACATGTACTGTGTTTTCACTGAAAATATTGAAAATCGTTTCTTATGATGTCTTAATAATCTTATTGATGAGGTTTTTCATCTTGCTGAAAAAACACCTCTGAAATACCTCATGGACAGCAAGTAAAGGGTTATAAGATTTTGTCCCCAATCTTTCACATTTTAACCCTTTGCTGTTTAATCCCTGCTTTTCACGTGCCTGTGGTTTTATGATTGAGAAAACATTGTGAAAAAGAAGAAATTGCTTCTGACAAGCAATTTCTTCTTTTTCCACACTATTTTCTATCCTACTGAATGGTTATTTCTCAAATTAAATCAACCTTTAATTTTCGTATGCAAAACCTTTGAATTTGGACAGGTCCAAAATTTTGTAAAACAGGAAAGGGTTAAGGCAGTGTAACTGTAATTGTTCCACAACATTTCAGAACTCATGATCTTTCACTATGTTAACCAAGGTTTCCTCATGAAATCATTAGGAAACTTAGGTTAACAAAGTCAAAGTTCATGACTACCAAAACTTTGCGGAACTATTAGGGGTCCACTACCTTAAAACAAGACATTCATACCAAGTTTGGACTCAATTCTGTTTGCCATTTACTCTGCCTTAGTTCATCCAAAGCAACAAGTTTGTGTCTTTCATAGGTGGCTGGAAATATGTCCTGTAATGGAAACATGTATACATGTAACATATTGTCAAAATGTTTGAACATTATACAAGAAATTTCTGTCTAGACAAAAATAGATACAAAGTAGACTAATCAGAGGTATAGAGATGATTTCTCAAATAAACTCCTAGTTGTGGGTATTCATTTGAATCGTCTCAAAAATAAATATAGGGTTTGTGAAAGCGTTTTTAAAATAATTTAATTTGACATCAAAAATGCCCCCTCTATTTGTAGCTCTGGACACATCTATGGGTTTTTTTTTATTTGTTTTGAATCAATCCAATCAGTGCTGGATTTGAGTGAAACAAATATATTAATGGTTCTCTCTGTAAAGTTTGTATCAAATCTCTCTATTTTTTGGTAAGAAATTTAACCATCAAGACTTTTCATCACAGGACTATAACTCTTGTCAAAAGTCAGTGGACCACAACCCAAATTGTATGCACACCTCTGCTTGATACCAAGCATAATTATAGGCTACAGATATACTGTTCAACAATCAAACTCACAAATCTACTGTTTGAAAAGCTGAATCCTATGTACTCCGACAATAATAACTTTAAAAGTTATAAAAAGCTCTTTATTCTACAAACATAAAGTCAGTTGAAACTGAGTTGTGAAATGCCATTATCATAGTTGAATTTCATAATCTTTGCAAACCTTTATACTTTCAATTGTACTACCATTTACTTTTTACCAATCATGCAAAATAGACCATCTGGGTAAAATACATTCTTGAACAATAGCTAACCTTGGGCACTTTGTGCTAAAGGTAGGCTTAAAAGAGATGGTACCAGTACAGGTCAACCCAAGATAACATTTCTAAAATTCTTTACAGGGAGTTCAATAATTGAAGTTAAAAATTGTTCTTAGAATCTTAGAGTGAAAAGATCAAACCCAAGTCAGTCTGTGCAGCCATTGCAGTCTGACTAGGGTCAACGCTTTACCTAGACAGTTCCTTTTTACTGTCACACTTGTTAAATTGACAAAATATCCGAACTTTACTAACCTGTATAACATTTGATAACTTTACACCCAAGGATTCCTCTGGCTTCATCAGAAGATAAGACTTGGATTGGAGAATTAAATCTAGCAGTTCCATCAAAGCTTCTGAAAAAATACGAGCTTTTACAGAACAAGAAATCAATGAATAACAAATAATTATGTTCTCTTTATATTCTTATTCTATTTTTTACCAATCAAGAGGCACATGAGTTTGACCAGGGTTCAACACAAACAGTGTCCCAGGGTGCTGAGGATCCCTAAATATTAGGAGGGATCTCATTAGCTCAAGCAAGGGATTCCTTCAGGATCTATTGATATTTTAGAAGTTTATTTGATCAGGATCAGGACGGTAGCACTCATCCTTTCAGACTATGTGGGATAGCAGCTTGAGGCTAGAAAAGGATGTTATGGTAGTACTGGTGTGAGAAATACCTTTGTTAGGGGCTCAAACCATTGCAATATAAATGAAAAAAAAAAGTTGAAAGTCACATAAAGCCCGATTCAAACAAATCCTTCGATATTCATAGATTTTAGAAGTTCATTTGATTAGAATCCATCATTTTCCAGGCCAAGGTTCCATAACTTTACTTTGTTCCTTACAGATTTAAGGAACAAAGTAAAAATAGATCCTTAGTTTTGAAAAATATAAGAATAAATCAATAACCAATGATTTTTGTTGCTTTATCTTTAAAATGATAATTGTGTAATGAAGAAAGGGATCCCTGGTTATCTGGAGGAATCCCTGCTTATCTGGAAGGATCCCTGGTTATCTGGAGGGATCCCTGGTTATCTTTGAGATCCCTGGTATGGAGGGATCCCTTATTATCTGAAGAGACCCCTAGTTATCTGGAGGGATCCCTGGTTACCTGGAGGGATCCCTGGAAAACTGGTGGGATCCCTAGTTATCTGCAGAGATCATAAGTTATCTGGAGAGATCCCTGGTTATCTGGAGGGATCCCAGGTTATCTGGAGGGATCCTAGGTTATCTTGAGGGATCCCTGGTAATCTGGAGGGATCCCCACCTCAACAAGTAAGGATTCCTGCAGAGCCCTATGGAAAAACAGTTTATGTCAACCACTGCTTTAAACCCCCATCAAGCAAATCACTAGACACCAGTCCAAATTTCAAAAGAAGTTTCATACTAATTATGGGGACTAGAGATGAAACAGTAGAAATGGAACTTTTAAAGGCCTGTAGCATGATTGGGAGATGAAAAAATAGCTTTTAAGCATCATTAATCCAACTCAACTGTTTCACCTCTTGGTGATTTGCTTGATTGGGTTTTAAACCTCTTTTAACAATCTTTTAGTCAGATTGCTGCAACTGTAGCACATAGCAATGGATTCCTGGTAGTTCTCACACCAGTACAACTATTACATCCATTCCTAGCCTCCAGCTGCTATCCCAAATTGATCAACAATTATCAATCCAATGGTGGGGGAGGATGAGTACTGTTGTCGGAGATTCAACCCTGGACCTCTAGATTGACAGTTGGACATGCTACTAACTGCGCTATGACAGCGGTCTCAAGATTGTAAAGGTGACAATGAAAAGTTGATGAAATTTGCAATCCCAGTGACCATTTCAATTATAAAATTGAATTCTAATAAGACTTACCTACGCCATCCAAAGGCTTGTTTGTTGAAAATAATGTCTTCATTTTTACAATGGCTGTACAGGATTTGGCCTCCAGTAATGATAGAGCATTTTCTAATAGGGAAATCTGTTAAGTACAGGGGATACAAAATGTTAAACAATGTCGCTAATAGTGACAAGCTATGACTTGACTAAATGTGTGTAAATGTATATATTGATGGCTCAGTGCAAAACAGTTATAACTGCCTATAAATATATAGGCAGTTACAACTTTTTTGCTGTAAATATCTATATGTGACCCACCAAAAGAAAAGGGACCATCTGGGTAGTAGGTAAAGTATCAGCCCTAGTTAGACTGTGTGGATTGACTAGGGTCAAAATTTTCATAATTTTCTGAATCTAGAATGACCAATCTATCTTTTGTGGGAGAACTTTTTAAAATTTCAACCTCTGGTTGACCTGTACTTGAAACAAACTCTTTTAAAATATTTATTTTACCGAGTTCCCAGATGGTCCCTTTTCTTGTGGTGGATCGCATATAATATACATATATGACAATTTTTCTTTTGAATAAATCGAAATCTAAAAAAACCTTTGTCATGCTGAATAAACATTGGCAAATTAGCTTAAAAATAAAAGTGCTGTAATAAAAGGTCAGTATTAAATTCAAAAATACAATTTGTAAATCTTTCATGTTAAAAAAGGAGATTGATTGATTACATGGAGTTTTTTGCCGCTTTTTTTCAGTAATATCGCAGAGCATCTAACAATGGATTCCTGGTATTTCTCTCACCAGTACTACTATTACATCCTTTCCTAGCCTCCAGCTGCTATCTCACATAGGTCTACAATTATAAACCCATTGATTAGAGATAAATAGTCGGAGTGAAAGAGTGTTGCCGTAAGGGATTTAAGATAGGTTGATTGAATGGAGTTTTACGCTGCTTTCATAATATTTTCACAGTTATATTGCGGCGGCTGGAGCACCTAACAATGGGTTCCTGGTATTTCTCTGACCAATACAACCATCACATCCTTTCCTAGCCTCCAGCTATCTCACATTGGTCTACGATTATCAACCCATTGGTAAGAGACAAATAGTCGGAAAGAATGAGTGCAGCCATCAGGGATCAAACCCGGGATCTCTAGATTGACAGTCCTATGCGCTACCAACTGCGCTATGACAGCTGCCTCAGGGATTTAAGAAGGAGAATCAGAAGGTATAGACTAAGATTGGACTGCACTAATGATCAGGATGATCTTGGCCTATACCTCCTGCTATAGTAAGAATATTAAGGGCTCAGCATGATAAGGGATAATTCCAAGGTCATGGTCAGTTTATATCTTACCTCTTCATGAACAATCATTAGGTAAGATCTTTTACTTGGCATTGCTTCCATCACAGAGTTCAAGGACGTTGTCACATGTTGTATAAACCAAACTGTGGGGTCAAAGTTCAAGGCCAAATACTCCAGGTAAATAATCTTTCTATACTGCTCTCCCTGAAAATAAGATAATATATTGTTGGCTCAGAACAAAAGCTTTGTATAGTTTTTGGTTTAAGCCCTCAATAATTGCACTACTGAAACACTTATATCAGAAAAGCATCTGCTTATATATATTAACCCTCATCATGCTGAACACGGAATATTTTTGCTTTGGCATGAGGTATGGACAAAGATCAGACTGCACATATGTGCAGTCTGCTCTTAATATATACCACCTGATGTCACTTTTTTAACTTAAAACTTATATTTTTTTAAAAATAAGCAGTAACTCACAATAAGTGCATCCAAGGTTTTCAGCACTTTGATTTTAATACAATTTGTGCCAAGTTTTTTATTCAGCATGACAAGGGGTCAACTATGAGGGTTAATCCTTTATAGTTTTGAACATTCATTTCCTCATTCAAACTAAAGGTGTTGCAAAGTGGACTAATACTCTGAGCCATGCTACGTCCCGGTATAAAAGCCATAAGTGCATAATGTGTTGGGAATAAAAGATATATCATCACATCAGCTTATCACATGTGTGACCAACATATTAAGGGCAAGCTGTACTGCTGAATTGTATAGGAAGCAGAATCCAGCAGGATAAATTCAAGTTGTAAGTGCTTATATAAAGTTTCATTATTCTAGATCACTTCGTTCTTCAGTTAAAAGTCAATTGATCTATGGATGGACAGACAGATGGACATACTGGAATATACCTTTCCTCTTATACTTTGTAGGTGTGTGTGTGGGAGGGGGGAGGGGCGGTATTTAAGACCCTTGAAAATGTTCTATGTATGCATTTTGTAAAATTTAGTTTAAATCTATCTGTTTCACATCAAAAGGGAATCAAGGCTTACAATTCAGATTCCCTGTTCAAAGACGATTGGTCCCAGAAGTATTGGATGTACTCTACACAGGGTGGTGGTAACAGCACAACTGCTGTCGAGCTAGCACAATAGCTCCGGAAAGGTCTAATTTTAAGCTCTACTGACCAAAGGTCAGGAGAGCTACATCAATACCAGTTTTCCATCGAGGGTCAGTCAGTCAGCTGTGTGTCTGGCTGTTTGTCTGTCCATCCTTTAACTTTTGCTTGTTAAAGCTCTAGAGTCAACAGTTTCTATCTGATAGTTGACCTTAACCTGTAACCTTTGAGCTTTCCGAAAATTTCTTTCAAATAGCTCACTTTCTCCATAAATGTAGGAGTAATTGAAAATCAGACACACTTACAGGGTTTGGACAGATAGACACACTAGCACCGAGCCAATATTGTGACAACTAAGTATTGCCTATCCCTTACCAAAATATATTGCCTCTCGCAAACATTTGCTGCAAATTTGCAGCAAATTTGCTGCCAATTTATTTTTCGTATGCAAATAGCTCACTTTCTCCATAAATGTAGGAGTAATTGTCCCAAGAAAATCAAACACACTTACAGGGTTTGGACAGATAGACATACTAGCACCAAGCCATTATTGTGACAACTAAGTACAGTCAAACCTGTCTTATGCAAGCACCCAAGGGACATTTAAAAAGTGCTTGCTTAAGATAGGTGCTTGCTTAATACAGGTCAATTTTAGTGTAATTGGTTCATTAGGGAACTCTGTGGCCACTTGCTTAACCCTTTCCTGTTCAATCCCTGCTTTTTACGTGCCTGTGATTTTATGATTGAGAAAACATTGTGAAAAAAGAAGAAATTGCTTCTGACAAGCAATTTCTTCTTTTTCCACACTATTTTCTACCCTACTGAATGGTTATTTTTCCAATTAAATGCAATTTGAATATTCCTTTCAATTTGGATAGGTTTAAAATTTTGTAAAACAGGAAAGGGCTAAGACAGGTTGCTTGCTGAATACAGGTGGCCACTAAGACAGGTTTGACTGTATTGCCTACCACACATTTGCTTGATAAAAAGTATTTGTTTTGCCTTTAACCTACGTAACCCAAAAGCATTAGGAAACTGTCATATGTCATTGGCAATAATTGTATAAAGGTTCAGGCTTCTATGTCAATTGATGTTAAGTTTGATTTGTCATCAGGTTGGGCTCTTCTTTGAATCATATGGAATAATTTTATTTAGGTTCAAAATTCTTGGTAAATATATTCGTGAAGTAAAAGAGAAATGAAATATCTACAGATGAACAAACAGAAATGTTGAAACCAAGCATATGACTTATTGAGACATTGAATGAAAGTAACCCATATCCAGCTGACAAAGTTGAAGTCTGGTCTTGGCTATATTTTAATTTTCCATGCTTTTTGAAGCCTTTTGCTTCAATGGCACCAATAAAAGGGATTGTATGTGGGACTTGGTTTACTAGACCTGTTGCAAAGCAGACTAATACCCCCTCCCTCCCATGAGTGCTTTGTCAAGGTTATGGAAACAGTTTTAGGACAAAACCCATTTGTGACCTTTACCTTTGACCAATGTGACTAAAAAAATCCATAGGAAACATCCTGGGATCCTGTGTAACAATTGCATAAAGTTTCATGATTCATAACTAAGTCCTTAAACAGACAGACACCCTAAATAGTTGGGTTGTCAAAGTAGGGGCTAATTGTGCATTTTGTTGTCCGTATAAATTACAAAAAATTCACCACCTTCAGGATGACAAAACTTTGCAAAATTGGGATATAATTTGCTTATAGTTTGCACAGTTTTGCCATCCTGAACATAGGGCTGAATTGGATATGAGCCTGTGTGTGACATTTCCAAAAAATTTCACATGTGCCAAAGCAAAGCCTCTGGCCAGCCGGTAAATCAACACAATGTGACCAGAGTCCTCAAAATGCACTCTGTAGATAGATGATTTCTAGACTAATTTCCAGACAGTCGGCATAAAGAAATATTCATATTGCATTGTGTAGTTTGAGGGGTCAGTGCAATACTATTGTAAGTGCCTATATATTTGTAGGCACTTGTAATAGCATTGCACTGAACCCCAGAATTGTCTATGCTGCTGAATGTATGTCCATCACAGATGCATGAAACTGTTGTAAATGTCATGTACAGGCTAATATGTTTGTCAAACAATAAAATATTTACCACTCCATATCTAAGTCCAAACTCCTTCAATAGACATACAGATGCACTAGACAGTGGGGTTGTAGGTGCAGGTGCTATAAGTTCATTCTGTTGTCTATAGGGGGACTCATACTGGATCAATTTCTGCATTAGCAACCTATACTGATCGTGAACAGGAACAGTCTAAAAAATATACATAATCTCAAAGCCATGGCAAATTTTGAAAGAGGTTTTTACTATTCTTATCATTTAATATTTAATATTTGAAAATGCGCACTTTTAAAACCTTGCTTATTTTGAACATAAAAATGAAACAAGAAAACATTGGCTTTAATTCTGAAAATATTGTCATTCCTTTAACAATATTCTGTGTTAAATATCTATGGTTAAGCACAGTAGTATGTTAATTAAACATGATCTGGGCCTAAATTAGGCATAACCAAAGGTACATTTAAGAGGGGGTATTTCGAGTCTAAAATCTTATTTTTTTTCTTTTAAACCCTATGTTGTTTGTACTCGTGTGAGTCGTCTCAACAAGACAATTCCAATCACTACCCACAATATAGGATTTGTGCAAGTATTATGAAAACATTTCATTTGAAATCCAAAATACCCCCTCTATCTGTAGCTCTGTGCCTGAGGTTATCAAACTTTTCTCATTCTCAACTCAAAATTTTCTCAAAGTTCAACTTAAGATTAAAGCCTTAATTTTGCTGTAATACAAAAATAAATGCATGAACATAAAAGATAATATTAATAGGTTGTTATTCATAATAACTTATTGGTATTATCTTTAATGTTCATACAGTTATTCAAAGTCTTGAGAAAATTCTCAGTTGAGAATAAAAAAAGGTTTTATAACCTTGGGTCCTGATAACACAAAATAGAGATATTACCTGTCTTGATTGTGAGGCTTGGGGAAGTGAAAAATGCCAAAACTTGCTCAACAAATCTGTTATATGACTCCTTTCTTTCTTCTGCCATTGATCATAGCCTAATTTATTCTGAAACAACAAAATATGAAAAGTTTTATGATAAAATATCTTAAATCATGCCATTCTTCATGTGAGTGACTTGGCACCACAAAGGCCTCATCACCAAGATGGGGGAGGGAGGGGAAGCCTTAGAAAATGTCCAAAACTAGATTGTTTGTTTAGGTTAAGATTGATATAGATCTATCTTTCAATGAAAAATTTGTTGAACTTACACAAGAAACAAATGGCTATTATTCTTTTTTTTTTAATGCAAAAATGAGACAAAATGTGGAAATTTTGGAAAAACTTCTCTTAAAACATGTGATTTTGCTCATGTGTGATTGATAAGCAACATTACAAAGTTATTTACTTATCTGGGTCTGTTAAGATAACGCCAAATATAGGCTATGGGCCAGTAGGGTGATTCCTCCCCCCTCAGGGGGAATTTTCGGGACTATGATTTTTTAAAAGCCCAATGTCTACCAAGTATATTCTGAAAGTCTGCAACTTGGCGGTTGGGGCTTTTAGGAATTATTGAGGTCAAAGGTCACCCAGTGCACACTAATTTAAATCTATACCTTTAGTCAGAAAATTATATTTATTTTGTTGATTTGATAATTTCTTTGGACCTTTTACAACATAATTCAATACCCAAAACATTATTTCAAAGATTAAACACATTTCTGTGATTTTCAGAGAGGCTTTGGGCAAATCAAAGCACTGAAAGTACCGAAAATCAACAATTTTCTTTGCTAATAAAGATTTTATCAAGATTTAAAAAGATTTTTTCTGTCTTTAACAATATTTTCTTTTATTCTAAGCATGCTAGAGGATACCTTGAAGCCTACAACCAAAGTTTATTAGACATTTCCTGCTTGAATTTTGTTCAAAAACTGATTAAAGCCATGGCATGATCAAGCCAAAGCTATAACTTTACTATTATTCATATTTCACCATTTGTCAATACATGTTTTTATTTGATGTTAATTATATTTTAAATTACATAATTCTTAAAGGTAAATATAAAAAGAAAAGTTTCAGGGCATTTGAGCACATATCAGGTTTATTCTTAGCAAATCAAAGCACTGAAAGTACTGCAAACCGAAGTTTTTTGCTTATATAGATTTTACATGATTTAAAAGGTTTTTCTGCTTCCTTTTCCAATAATTATATTAGTCTAGACATGCTGGAGGATACCTTTAAGCATATGAACAAATTTTTTTTAATATTTCTTGCTTAAATGTGCCCAATATGTGATTACTTTAATGGCCTGAGTATGCCAATGTCATAACTATACTAATATATATTAGTACAACTTATTGTCATTAGATGCTTATAATTTGGAATGATCATGTTCAGCATGTAATCATTCGATAAAATACACAGTTACAAAAAAGGTTCAAGCCAACTGTAAACATATTGGTTAATTTTAGCTAATTAAAGCACTGAAAGTACCAAAATATGACTATTTTATTAAAAGGTTTTAACACAATTAAAATATAAACAGGATTTTTTTTCCAATCAATCCAAATTTACTTATAATTGTTATACAATTGAATAATTTGAAACTATCATATGTGCAATTTTTAGTTTTGCTTACTTTAGCTTTTCTCCATAATTGATAAAAAAAAATCTGGTAAAGGGGAGCACTTGTGACAAATTCACTCCATTTGTTAAGTAATGTCTCACTCTTTTGCCAGCAATATTTGTTATTTGGTTTGTACAATATTCTGAACGTTATGATTCAATTCAATGAACAGGTGAATCAAATTCATAAAAGTTTCAAGACATTTTTGAAGAGAACAGGTTTATATTTTGAAATTCAAAGCACTGATAGTACCAAAATATGATTTGCACATTAAAATCTTGAATTTCTTTTTCAATTTACTTATATTTCCTTATATAAATTACCCTAATTGCATAATTCATCCTTTTGTCAGTAATGTTAGTTCTGTGGTTTGTTCAATATTCTGAACATCATGATTAAATCTAGTTAAAAAGTTATTCAGATTTGAACTGATTTGTGTATATTTGTTGGATTCATTTTGTACAATGCAATGTACCGAAAGCTTTGAAATCTGACAAAAAAGTCTTCTACCAAGGATTTTTTTTCCACTATGAAAATATCCTACATCAATTAGTGAAACAGATCAAAGAGGATTGACATAATACAATTAGCATTTTATGACTAGTTTTCATACACAAAATGGGCATCATATCTAAATTGATATAAAAATGGGTGCTAAATAGTAAACCATTCAATCTCTTAACATTATAACCTTATAACGATACCAGTTGACATAGCTTTATGCTAATTCAAACTGATGGTCATCACATACTCTTTTATAAGAGTGGTTTGTAAAATGATATAGGAATATGTTCAATGAATTTTCCTTCGTCTTAGAGAAAAGATACATCTAGAGTTTCTGTAAACATCTCTTTTCCAAAACTTCTCTTTGTTTCCATAAAACTTCATGTTTTGTTTTAAGCCTGCAACATCGTAAAAATTGCATTAGAATTACAAATGAAATGAAATTTAAGTTAACTCAAATATTAAGTCATGAGAATTAACATTTTGATGGAAAAGGACAGGGGATTTGAAAATAAAAAAAAAAACAAAAAAAACTTGTGTGAGAACAATGAGTCAAGCAGGTAAAAAAACAAGAATTCTATTTTATCAAGGATTTCGTTTCATCAGTTTCAAAATATCAACAGTATTGCAACATAACCTGAGAATTTCATCAAAATTTAAGTAATTACTAATTTGCACTGAGTATGAACTTTATTTATATACACATTAATGAAATTATCAAAATTGGTAAGAAACAGAAAACAAACATTTATGTTAAATTAAAGTCATGGTGGACATCCTGGAAGAGAGCTTTATCGCATTTTAATAGACCTTTTTACAGTATTTTGCATTCAAAATCTGGCAAGAAAAGAGTGTGGGGAGGCCACAATAAATTATATTTACAGTTTTAGATTTCACTATAGAATTTTTGAATGAACAAAAAGCCTCAAATATATATCTCATTCTCGTTAGGGATCTCATTCTCGTTAGAGAGTTAGAAAGCTTATGGAAAACAAATTAGTTTTTTATGGTTGTGCGACCGAGGCATAGTAAATACAGCCTTGATGTAGCTGTGTTTAAGTTGGTTTGGTAGCTCATCAGGAAAACGAATAAATAATTAAAAAAAATAATTCTATCACTATATTCAAAATCGAACTTTTGATATTGTTTTACTTATTTGTCATCTTTCATTTGTTTATTTGTTTGTCATGTTCAGTATTGTTATTATATTGTGATACGGCCAAGGGCAATATTGTTGCAGACATGCCGTATTATGAAATAGAAAAAAAAAAAAAAAAAATCACACTTACCAAACTGAAAATGTTTATGCTCATCTTACAAGATAATTTATTTCAGAAATTAAATAAACATATCTTTGTTAGATTGAAGAGTAAATTGTGGTGAATAGTGTGTAATGTAAGCAAAAAAAAAAATAAATTTAAAAAAAAAATCTTTATGCTAACGGTGCTTATGTCCACACACAAAGCATATTAAAAGGATTGTAAACTAAAAAATCTTCAAAGAGCCATTGATAAAAAATGATTTCTGCACATACATTTTAAGAAAACGTGTGACTTTTTAAAAAAATGTTTGTGAGCCCTTTAATAAGTATCAATAGTATTAATTTATAGCTGATGTAGTCATCATTTTGATCAGCTTCTACATAAATGATAATTTTTCATGAAAAAGTTTCACAAAAGGATTCATATAAACTTAAATTTGAATACTGATATTCAGTCTAGCTATGCAATTTACTGGACCTACCAGGCCCCTTGCTTTTTATCTGCTGGAAAGGGTGGTTATCTTCCAAAAATATTGGCTATATGCCTTAAGACACAGAAACAAAATATGAATTTTCTGATGAAATGTTTTTACAAAAACAAATTTTGAGAAACAAAATAGCATTCAGTACATCAGAAACAAGTTTGCAAAATGTAACAATGTGAATATCCATTGGAAACATAACTTTTCCATTAAGGTTTGAATATATTGTAAATAATCAAGTCCACTTAATGGGCAAAGAGTTGGTTAGAAAGAATACCATTTTACATTCAAGAAAGCCCATGGCCCCTTCTAGACTCACACAATTGTGATAACTGTTGTTAGACTAAAGAAAAATGGAATTGACTCTTAAGAGATAAAAATTTGGTCTCTTTTTTATCTTTGACATTCAGTGCTTTCAGTACTTTGATCTATAAAAAAGTAATAGTTATGTGCTTTAAAGCTTAAACCATTCAATATTTAAATGACAGTGAGTAACTGTTTTAATTATTAGAAACTGTGATTAAGTGCTTATGCAAACAAAAAAACCCGCAAAATCTAGCTTTTGTCCCATTTTATCTATACTTTCATTATGCATACAAGTAAATCTATAATGCTTTAATATCTATACCTAAACTAATATAAAGCACAACTACAGTGGACACAATCTGACACCAACATGAACTTTTATAAGGAACACAAGATATAAAAGACAGCAAAAGGGATGTTCCACTTTTAAGAATGAAAAAGCGTATTCCCTATGTTTGAACATGTATATAAGCAAAGATATACAGTCATTTCAGTTCTTTGATTAAATCTATGAAGATGCAGTTTACTCTCAAAGCTGCCACAGTTGATACTTTCAATAATTTTGAGTTGTTAAAGTTGCCTCAAAATGTTTTTTATTCGTAGAAACTTAAAAAAAAAAGTTTTCCTTTCAATTCATCTACGTAAATATATAATATTCATTTAAATGCACTGGCTGACTTAAGCTTTAAAACCAACAAATACAATAGAAATCAAATGACAAATGATACAAATTACCTTCAGGCAAATTATTGTTTAAGTTGATGGGAAAATATAAGGAAAAAATCCTCCTTAGGTCTGAAATGGTCTATTGTCTATGGTTTAATCTCATATATGAACCGATTTCAGTACTTTCAGTACTTAGATTTCATTAAAAATTATCATAAAATTACCCTAAAATGAAATTTCTCAGCAGAAAAAATATTTAGTGATTCATCTAGAACCATTTCCTGCTCAATTTCATGAAAAGATAGTTGAATATACCATTTCAAGTCCAGCTCATTTATTCTTTCATAGAAAAAGTGCACTTGTTGACCTTTGACCTCAATAACTCCGAAAAGCCCCAACAGCCAAGTTGCAGACTTTCAGAATATACTCAATAGACATTGGGCTTTCAAAAAAACATAGTCCCGAAAATTCCCCCTGGGGGGGGAGGGGG
The DNA here is from genome assembly GCA_948146395.1 of Fragum whitleyi. Classification (NCBI taxonomy): domain Eukaryota; kingdom Metazoa; phylum Mollusca; class Bivalvia; order Cardiida; family Cardiidae; genus Fragum; species Fragum whitleyi. Next base: position 45,208,785 of record OX411555.1, read on the forward strand.
GGTGTATACTGGCTCATAGTCTAATAGGGTGAAATGAATGAAAGCAGAGTTTAATTTTCGGTAATCACTGGTTATTTCTTGATAATCTTTAACCCTTTCCTGTTTTACAAAATTTTGGACCTGTCCAAATTCAAAGGTTTTGCAGACGAAAATTAAAAGTGGATTCAATTTGAAAAATAACCATTCAGTAGGGTAGAAAATAGTGTGGAAAAAGAAGAAATAGCTTGTCACAATATTTTCTCAATCATAAAATCACAGGTATGTTAAAAGCAGGGATTAAACAGCAAAGGCTTAAGAGTATGCTTCACATTCGGTTTATCAACAGAGTATCCATAAAAAAAATTCTGATTGAGAAACAAATTAATTCTGTAGTTTGGAAAAAAATCACTCTTACATTCTTCAACTACAAACTGTAAATATAGGGTTCAACACTAACAGTGTCCCGAGATTCTGGGGATCCTAAAATATTGGGAGGGATTCCATTAGTTCAAAGCAAAAGATCCTGTTAGGATCCTTCTATATCCATAGAATTTAGGTGTTCTTTCAATAACAATCTACATCACCATGCCATAAGTGAGTCAAGTTTTTTAATGGCGGCACTATATATATATCTTACCAGTACACCTCATGGGTAAAATTAAAAAGAATGTTATCTGGGTTAAGCCACTCAATGCAAAGTTTAAATGAAAAAAATAGTATGTTTGGTCTATTTTTAGATTGGTGTGTACTATTTCTTGTAATATTTATTGTGTATTGAAGTTTTTCAGCGCTTTAAGTTTAACATGTGTGAATCTTATTTAACCTCAAAAAAAGGACTGACCTAGCTTAATAAAATGGGATATTTTAATTGTTGGTGAGTGGATAATAAGCCAGGGAAGTATCCAAAACTTTAAATAAACTTGAATGTTTTGTTTTGTGTAATCTAAAATTACAGAGGAATAGAGATACAATTGAAGAAATATTTTAAGCTTGGAAGCTGATTTTTAGAGCAAAAAAATTGAACGTTTTTGGTTGATATGTTTTGAAATATCATGTTGGAATGGACTGTATGACAAATAATTAAACAATTGGATTGTTTAGGGAGAAAAACATGTTCTCAAGTGTAAATTTAAACAGAAGATTAACAGATTTGTCATCAAGGGGCTTAGAATAATAAAATCTATCTCAGACTCTTCTAATAGGATTATGCCAATTTTTATCATCCAAGATCTAAGAGGAATGGAAACATTGGGATGTAAAATTCGACTCAGCTGACCAGCAAAAGACCCTGATTTATCTGAAAATGAAATTCGTTGAAATTGTTGGGATTATTCCGTGATAATTATATTTTACCTGATACATGGTGTCAAAGACATCAAAGAAGAATTCCACCATAGCTGGACTGATGTCTCATTGTTGTTTAATCAGAGCTCCAACACAAATAAACTAACCATTGTTTGCTAGAAGATGCTTAAAACTAATGAGCAACAACATTTCAAAGTCAATTCCGAATCATCAGAGGGTAAGTTCTTTTGTTAAAGTTTGTTTAAATTTTTTCAACAATACGCCGCCATAAAACAAGAGGCCCAAGAGGGCCTGTATCGCTCCACTGGCTTTAACATCATTAGAAATTGCATTAAATGAATCTTTCTTTGAATGAAAACAACACTTTGAACTCTCTTAAGACCTACAATTTTTGAAAAGGGTCACAGAAGGAACATTCTGGTATAATTTAATTGAAATCAGCCCAGTGATTCAGGAGGAGATGTCCTTCAAAGAATTCGGGCTCAAAATAAGCCCCACCCTGCCACACCCATATTTATGGGCAAATCAAAATTTTGAGAGCAACTTTTGGAAAGGGTCTCCCAAGGAACATTCTGGTAATGTTTCATTGAAATCGGCCCAATGGTTCAGCAGGAAATGTCGTTCAAAGATTCTGGGCTCAGATAAGCCCCGCCCTGCCATGCCCATATTTGGGGGGCCAATCAAAATTTCAGAAACAATTTTTGAAAAGGGTTACCCCAGGAACATTTTGGTAAAGTTTGGTTGAATTCGGCCCAGTGGTTCAGGAGGAGATGTCATTCAAAGATTTCGGGCTCAAAATAAGCCCCGCCCTGCCACGCCCATATTTGGGGGTCAATCAAAATTTCTTGAACAATTTAGGTAAAGGGTCACCCCAGGAACATTTTGGTAAAGTTTGGTTGAAATCGGCCCAGTGGTTCAGGAGGAGATGTCATTCAAAGATTTTGGGCCCAAAATAAGCCCCACCCTGCCACGCCCATATTTGGGGGTCAATCAAAATTTCTTTAACAATTTCGGTAAAGGGTCACCCCAGGAACATCCATGCCCAGTTTCAATGAAATTGGCCCAAAGGTTTGGGAGGAGAAGATTTTTAAAGATTTCAAAGTGAAAAAATGCCACGCCCTGCCACGCCCATATTTGGGGGTCAATCAAAATTTCTTTAACAATTTTAGAAGAGGGTCACCCAATGAACATTTCTACCAAGTTTCATCAAAATCCGCCCATAGGTTTTGGAGGAGAAGATGTTTAAAGAAAAAGTTTACGCACGGACGCACGGACTGACGCACGGACTGACGCACGCACGACGGACACACCGCCATGACAATAGCTCGCTGGCCTTTGGCCAGTGGAGCTAAAAACTTGACTCACTTTTGGCATGGGGCTGTACATTGTATTTCTTTTCAAGCCAAAGTTCTACCTCCACTTTGTTTCTTACATTTCAAGGGTTTAGTGCAAGACTGTACTAAGTGTATATACATTGTATTTACACTTACTACAGTCTTGCACTAGAGCTTGATTTGTAAGGTTCCAAGTGAAGTTAGAAACCTTGCCTTATAAGGATACTAGAATATATCACCAACCTATGCACCTTTTCCATGCCCTTTCTTTAGAATTCTACCTATCTAAATGATGGAAGGGATCCCTGATTTTCCACAGGGATCCTCAAGGTTAAAATTAGGGATTGCTGATGGACTGATTTAAAGCCAGTTAATGTCGACTCCTGATTTATATCAGGTTTACTTACACTGAAAGATTTAGGGTTGTAGAATACATTGCTGTTGTTCTCAAGGGCCTTCAGTTGTCTCACCAGTTCTTCAGCAAGCACCTGTTGTATAAAAACAGTCTTTCAAGGTAGTGGACCCATAATAGTTCCGCAACATTTCAGAACTCATGGTCTTTCATAATGTTGACCAAGGTTTCCTAATGAAATCATTAGGAAACATCAGTTAACTTTGTAAAAGTTCATGACTTACAATACGTTGCAGAACTATCAAGGGTCCACTACCTTCATATATAGGAGCAAAACAGGATGGACATATAATCTATTTTCAGTTGAGTCCATTTAGATCTGTGCATTCTGATTGGCAAAAATAATTTTCCTTCTCAAAGACAACATTTTTGAGTATGCACCTTTTTTGAAAGCTTCCACACAAAGAAGTCCCACGAGAACTCTATTGCATTTTCAAGATATATTTACATTTTTGCTTCTTGATATTAAATCATAAGATATGAAGAGGTTGTTTGTTTATTTCATGGCAAAATGAAAATAAAAACCAAATCACACAGCTAAGCTTAAAAAAGGGAATATGGCTTGGTGTATTAATTAAGATCACATTTCCTTGTAGAGTAAGGTAAAAGATACAGTATAACCTGTATTCAGCAAGCAACCTGTCTTAAGCAAGCGGCCACTGAGTTCCCAAATGAACAAATTTCACTAAAAATGACCTGTTTAAAGCTTGTCCCTTGTCTGCTTGCTTAAGACAGGTTTGACAGCATACTAGGAAAAAAAATCTTACCTTCTGTGCCGATTTCTTTTCCATCTGTTGTGCCACAATTCCCTCATACTGTCGGAACTTATCAGGAGACAGCCTGAAGGCTCGACGGAGCAACTCGCACAGTGTTTCTGCTGGAATCATGGCCATGTCATCTTGTTCTTCTACACCACTGTCATTCATGGATTGGGGAGTGGTCAGTCTGTAATTCACAGATTGCTGCTGTCAATCAAAACATCCACTAACCAATCAAAATGATCAATTATAATGAGATGACCATTGACAACCTGTCATTCTCTGTTATTTAGTTTCAATTTGGTATGTTTGTGTGTAGATGGGCATCTTAAACTCATTACACAAAATACCACCCTAAAATTGCCATTGCCTTACTAATTTTCATCAAATACAGAAGATTTTCATGAAAGTAAATCTGTTAGATAAAAACCAGATTGTTCTTGCTTTATGTGCAACAATTTTTTTCCCTATTAATTCATATAAAATTGATATTTGAGAAAGAGATTGGGTCTAGCATGGGTCAACAAGAGGTGACATTTCTAAAATTCATATACAGATGAATAGAATGATCATTCTAGTTCCAGAAAATCTTCTAAGTACAAAAATTGTCAACCCCTGTCAGCCTGCACAGTCCTTGCAGCCTGAGCAGGGTCAACACTTTTCTCACTTTCCAGATAATCCATTTTTGCCTGACAGGTCACAAATACTACCTCATGCCAATAGACAAGAAGATTATCTATATCTGACAAAATACTGTTATAATGGTTCCTCTAATATTTTACATTAAGAGATAATGGATAATTACTTCTTAAATTCAGATGCCCTGTCATAAATTCTGGGACCCTAGGTAACTGGGCCCTTTCTTTTCTTTCCCAGCAACTACTGTAAAAGCAAGGCATCTGTCCCACTAATTTATCATATTACCTTTTCTGTGCAAAGACAGAAGGGGACGGTATGGGGCTAGCCCCTGTAGGGGGTTCAGGGGCTCCAAGTACAGGAAATGCAGCACACTTCAAGGCCTGTTGAAACACCTGAAACTCGACAGCTGTCAGTCCCGTCACTGTCTCCATGTTGTCCAAATTTGTCTTCATCATGGCTCCTTCCTCAATACCACTGTCACGCCCATCATTTCTTACCTAGAAAATAAATTTTCACTTACAGGTAACCCTTTTCCAGTGTTTTAGGGGATGCAGATTTTACAAGTCTGATACTCACAAATTAGTAGGCAGGAAACTATCTAATTAGAGTTCCATGGACCCTCCTGGTCTCAACTTTCGGAAAGATTTGAAGACTGTTTTGAACAGTCTTCAATTTTTTCCAGAATTTGAGCCTTGAAGTGTCATACCTGACCTATTCTTTGCTTAACTTTGATAAGAAAATACTTCGATGTACTTCTCTAAAATTTCAAGAAAGTAGCTACAATATTTGTTCACATTTAAAAGTTTATCGTTCCAATCTTAAGCAAGACCCCCCCCCCCCCATGACTCATATTATCAAGTCACTGGTATCCCAATTTGTTGATGGCAGAATTTTAGAAAATTTAGAAATTGCATGTGTCAACAAAAAGTGGGTGCAATTTTGAAATAAAACAAGTGTGTGTGGTAGAAAATATCATGGTGAAATGAGAAAATACTTGTCACAAGTGATTTCTTCTCAAACAACATTTTCTCAGGTATTTTAAAAATCCCACAGACCTAAAATTTGGGTTTAGTACAGGAAAGGGTTTAATCAAGAATCTCAACGCTTCGCTACAACAAGATTTTGTAAACATATTCTTTTCACATTCTAAGGTCTGTCTTTAAATGTCAATTTATAGTTGATTGTTATATACATTCATGTTTTCTACTAGACAAACTGAATTAACTCTGTCTTCAAAAGGATTATTATTAAGATTGTTAATAGTGTCAACAATACAAATGTTACTCTGTAGGAGCCTTGGTGAGCTTAATGACTTTTCCATGAGTAAAAGACTACATTGTTTCAGGGGCAATTCAGTATTAACAGATTCTTTTTTCCTCATAAATTTACGATATGAAAGCATTTTCTCCATCTAGAACAAACACAGAATACTGCATTTTCCTACATTTAGAATGCGTCTACATCCTTCGGAAAGTGATCCAAAACATATATTGATGACTCAGTGCAAAACAGTTGTAATGGCCTATATGTTTATAGGCAGTTACAACTATTTCCAACTCAGCCTTAAATATCGCATCAGCATATATCTGATTGCTCTTGTCTATAGAAAAGAAAGGTAGCCATGTGAAAAACAAGAGCACTGCCCTTGGGTGTCAAGGCTCTGCTGCAGGTGCTGGATAACACAAAAAATTGTCGAAAAAAGGTGCATAACTCTTTCAAAAATGCTTTCAGAATTATCCCTCTTGACAGTCTGGAGAGTTCTAGTGATGGTGAACACACATGCCAAGTTTAATGATGGATCTTCAATAACAACAGATATAAGACCAAGGTTACAGCTTGTCACAGCAACGCCAACAATAATGCCAAGGTGATCTCAATACAAATGTACTTAGTTTGGGTTTTTTTTCAAAAATCAAGCTAATAAATAAGCAGGAAAATCATACAGTTGAAAAATGACTTTACCACTTACCAATCTTACACTCTGGAACCTTTGTTTACAAGAGGCCAAAAGCAGGCAGCATTTTCTCTGTCTGTAAAATAAATTCGAATTGGTTGTAACACTGCTTTAAACAAATTTCAAGTCATATCAAGGCGGCTGGAGTACCTAACGCTTGATTTCTTGTATTTCTTGCAACAGTACTACCATTACGTCCTTTCCTAGCCTACAACTGCTAAGTGTTTTGGATATGCATCCATAAATGAAAGAGAGATGCTACTGACAAGCTCAACTTTAATATTCCTTAATGACCTTAAACTGGAAATACAGAGTTTTTCCACTTGTCCATGGACAAGTGAAAGCTGATTTTTAAGTTGTCCAGGATCAAAATGAACTTGTCCACAAATAAATAGGTAGATAAATATTGAGAAAATATTATTTTTAATGAAGAAAATGCTGTTCCCCAGCTTCTTCATTAAAGACAATGTTTACTTAACTTTGATACAAACAAAAGGATGACTTTTCTCCTAGATCTTTAAAGTACTATTAGTACTTCATCAAGATTTGCTCTGGTATACACTTGTTCATGGACAAGTGGCCAAGAAAAATGGCCCACAAGTAGAAAAGCCTGTGTAGGACAAGTTGGGCATGGGAATTCCACACCCCTGGCTTTAAGTACTGGAGGCAATAATGGTGTCAGTATTCATTTTGAAAATATAATTTTTAAACATTTTTGGTAATAAAAGGAGAAGCAGATGGAATAAAATTAGATAAGTCTGCAGTTATCTTCAGGCTGATGTTTGTATATACCTCAAGCCAAAGTGAAATTATTCCTATTTCAATAATGTTACATTGGATTTTTCTTATGAGTACCGCATTTTCTCATATAAGCGCAACCTCCCAAGTAGATCTATTAGCTCCACCTATATTTTTCCCTTTGAAAAATCTGATTCATACGACTGTAAATACCTAAATTTGAAGGAATTTTGCAACCTTTTATCTATAAACAACCATTTCAATAATTGTTTAGAGGCAATTAAACTTAATTATGCGGGAAAAAGCTGTAGGATACCAACAAAAAGATATACATGTATTTCATCAGAAAATGGGTATAAAGTAAAAGCCACTTGTGCTATATTTTTAGAGCTCATGGGAGTAATTTTAAGATATAAACAATACCCTGTAATTTTTCAAAGAAAACTTACTCCAGGTTTGTGAAATAATCATGGATCTTCTTTCCTGTCCAGCCATGACTGAAATAAGCAGAAAGAAGCAATGTATACAATATACATTCATTATTCTATTTTGATATTATTCCGTTATAATTTGCTTCTTTTTCCTTTCATCTCTAAAATACCATGAATACCACTATAAATATGCACATGCTTTTGTACCAAAATATGTCACTGGAACACTCTTGCATTAGAAATTGAAAGACAGCTTTGGTCTATTGATGTGGGAGCACGTTTTTCTATATTTTGACTTTTGTCTGCAAAAGTGTTCTCCTCAGGTATTCCATTCCCACACAATCCTTCCTGCTTACGCCTCTGAGGAAAAAAGGTTTAACTTGCCAGATGACCAGATTGACCTGATTGAATGACCATGACTTTGGCATCAGTAGTTGTGCATCATCTAGGTATATCATTATGCCCAATTAGAACATTGTAACTTAAAAAGGCATGAAGTTATCAACAATGTTAGGGTTTTTAAAATTTTTTTTGAATATTTGAGATTGGTATATGGCATTGATCTTATGACATAACAATGAAATTGGCATCAGTAGATGCATATTATTGAGATCGACCATCATGCAAAATATTAATATTACATACTAAATAGACTTGAAATAATTGACAATATTAAGTTTTTTAGTTAGGTATCTGAATGTTTGACTTTGGTATTATGTGCTTGGCCTAATTACATACCCTTGAATTTGGCTTCTGCATATGCGAATCTTTGAGATCTACCATCATAATGTATATTACTATTGTATCTTAAATAAGATTGATGTAATTGACAATTTTTCAGTTTTTTAGTTAGCTTTTTTTATGTTTGACCTTGGTGAGAGACCTTGATCTTATCATATGACCTTGATCTTGGCATCAGCAAATTTTCTAATGGGACAGACATGTCAAAAACAATATGCTCCAGGTTTATCAATGCTGGGGCATGAAAAACTTAAAATTTCATCATCTTTATATATACTAGGACAAAAAGAAAAGCCAGGTAACCTATAATGATTGTTTTAAGGATAAATTGTATTATTGGATTATTATATTCATTTTTGTATGAAATGTCATCTGATTATGTGAAAAAATACCCCCTTTTAACAATGACCCTTCTTGTTTTGCAAAACACAGCCAGACATATCAGTATCTTGTGTGTCCTCCATGCAAAGCTGTGGCAGCCCTGATTCGTCTGTGTTGCATATTTCACGTATCCCGGCATTTCTTTTTCGTCTTAGTATATAACTAATTGCATTTTATCTTATAACTATACAAATATCCATCTGATAACATCCCATATGATATTTTTTATGATACCACATGGATATTTTTAGAAAATGACATAATGCAGTTATTTTTTAAAAACTTGCATTTCTGTTGGAAACATCGACGAAAACAAGGCAAATAGAGGTTAAAAGATAAATATAATACATACTTAGTGTATTGTATGAAAAGTTAAAAGATAAATATAATACATACTTAGTGTATTGTATGAAAAAATATCTAACTCAGTTGTGGGAATTGATAATTGTCTTGGCAGAGCCTCAACAATTATTAATTCTGCAAACCTCGTTAGAAAGGTTTCTTATACAAACACTAAGTACTTATTTTATATTTCTATTAATATACCGGTAGACATGTCTAAAGAGTAGATATTAGATGATTTGTTATTTCTTGTCATACTCAATAAAAGTTTTAGCAGATTCTATTTCATACATATTGTTGAAAACAATTAAAGCACAATGACTGCCTGGTAGCTAAGGATTATTGAACAAAGTTCATGAATATTTCTCATCAAACAAACAGGTGGTGTTGACAGAAAGCTAAGATCAGACCATATATATGCAGGCCAATCTTTGTTTTTATACCTCCTACCTAAAAAGGAATATTCCTAGTTCAGCTAGACAAATGTGCAGACCGAACATTGTTCAGAAGTATTGAGTTTAAAAAACAAATGTTCCCACATTGTATGATGTTTGATAGAATTTAAATTAGCTTTTCTGAAGCAAACACAAACAGGTGGTTTTATCTAATACATGACAAAAAGGGACCATCTGGGAACTCTGCAGATCAAATATTTGAAACAGAAATTTTATCCATCAGAGGTCAACAAGAGATAGTACACCAAACAAGAGCACACAGCAAGCCTGTTAAAAGCTTGACTTCCCATCCTTAAAAGAGAAAAATTTTCAAGTAATAGGTGCATAATTCTTACAAAAAATGCATTTAAGGGTTATCTTCTTTGATATTATGATTTGCTATGTTATTGGGGAATAGCAGGCAAGCAAATGGCTGGCTTAGCCAGAAATAGTTGTAACGGCCTATAAATATAGGCAGTTTCAACTATTTCCCACTTGGCCATTGAAATGTCTTCAATAAAGTATGGCTAAGTTTAAAGGTTGTAGCACTGCTAACTCCTACGCCAAAACAACAGGGTGACACAAGTAACTTGACTTTTTGTTCCAAAACAGTCCAGCTAAATTTCAATAATTAGATTAGATAAATCATCCCTTATTTGGTAAATCTGAAAAACCAAAAATATTCAATCCTTGTAGCATGTGCAACCTGTGCAGTCTGATCAAAATGGATAATCTCTACTCTTCTCAAATGGTCCTTATTTGAGTGTCAGAAGACAACAGCTTTGGCATTAAGCCATTACCTTGACCTATTACTTACTTTGATCAATGTTAAAAATGAATCAACTTGAGATTAAGAAAAATAATTGCATATTTTATGCCAAAATTTGTACAAAAGAAAAGTAAAAACAAACATACACCAAGCTAATGATGGGACATTTATGTCACATTGCTCACCAAAAGCCTCGGCAAAGTGTATCTGTGTTTCTAATCAATGTTTTCCTTAAACTGTTAACATTGAGAATTTTTTTACAACTCACAGGAGTATTCTACAGCCAACATCCTGTACAGTACTTTGATTATTTAGACTGGAACCACTAATCCCTCCCTGGTTCCATAGTCTATCTTCAGTTTCTGTGACAATTTTTAAGATTGTTTCCGGTGGCAACTGGTTCTCTCTGGCCATCATGGCATGATGCAATCTAAAAGCAGGTAAAATTTATGTTACAAAGAATACATGTACAAAGATTGCACAAAATTTATATCTTTTTTATCCACAAGGTTTACTATATCATATCATACCAGTCCTTTGGAAGGAAGTTGCAGGATGAGATGATGAACTGAACCCGGAACATTCCTGCTTTGGAAGGAGGTATGGACAAAGATCAGTCTGCACATATGTGCAGTCTGATCTTATTCTATACCACCTGATTTTCCTTTTCAAACCAGAGAAGTTTCAAAAATCAATTTTTTAATAATCAAATACTGACTCACAATTAGGAAATCAAAGCTTTAAGCACTTTGACTTTTAGTATAATTTTGGCAAGGTCTTTTATTCAGCATGACAAAGGTTAAGAATTTTTACCTTACAGGGTAAAAGACTGAAGCAATAAAGCATATCCCAATTTCCATATAATTTTCTGAAGCTAATTTATGAATGGGTGTGAAAAAGTTAGATCATATTGGAATGGGTTTATCTTATATCCAATTCCTGATTTGTCCAATATGGGCTCTCCTAACTGCAGACAGGTACATTTTCGAAGCGACTTGTCCATGGACAAGAGAATACCAGGGTAAAACATGGAAATCTACTAAATAGTTCTTAAAGATTGATATGTCTGATGTTTGTTTCAAGGATGAGAACATTGTTTTTCAAAGAAGAAAATGCTGGGTTCCAGCACTTTTCTCTTTTAAAACAATGTTTTTTTTTCAAATTTATCTATTCTTTATTCTTTGAGTGGACAAGTGCATATTCCCACACCCCTGCATCCAGTAATAAGATTATCAAAACCACAGTAGAAGAAAATATTGAAGTAGCTAATTTTCTAAGTGACTAAATGAAGCACCATTTGACCTCATTAGTTTTCAGGCAAAACTTTAACCCTGTGACAAATTAAAAGCTTATTCACATTCTTGTGCTTTAAATTGCTGATATTTAATCAAGTTCAAGTTCCTTAACCATTTCCTACACAATCATGCATATACTTAAAAGCTCTAAATAAATTACTTGGTGAAAAAAGGATAATAGATCATTATTTTAGGTTTTAACTATAAACACAATAATTAAGATACCACAAAAGATAAATTGTTCAGAATTGTTCAGGGAATGGTGAAACTTACTGGATACAAAAATTTGCTTGTGTTCTCATAATGTTTAACTTTTTAAATTCTTTAAATTAATCAAGTACTCATTTTTCTTTTTTTCTTTGAAAGACACTTTCATGTTTTTTTTTTCCTTCTCGATTTAGACCACTGTTAAGTTTGTAACATTTATCACTACTGCAAGATCAACCATGAATCAGCCATGAAAAATTCATGGCTTGAGCCATTAACCTCACCCATTAAAAGCGACATTGTGCTGGGCATAAATAAACCATCAAGATGCCATGAATTTAACATAAAATTATTTTAATTGGAGAGTTATGGCCATTAAAGAAGTCATTCATGGCCATAAATTGAGAAAGGACACCATTAGATTTTCAGGAGTAATTACTGGGGAAATAATGACCATTACAAAAATGCGTTATTGATGGGCATTGATTTTTTAATGGTAGCCATTATTAATATTAATGGTAGCCATGAATTTGTATAATTGCTAAATTCATGACCCATGAATATTTTTCATGGCACATTTTAATGGGCAGTGGCCATTAAAAGCGACATTGTGCTGGGCATGAATTTAAATTAATGGGCAAGAATTTTATTTTCACTGCTATGCCATGCCCATTATCCATAAACCCTGAAATAAATGTAATGGGCATTAAAAATAAAATGACAAATTAATTTTCAAAATATCTGCCAAGTAATGTCCATGAAAAAGTACTTAACTTTTTTTAATAGACAAATTATGACCATTAAAGTTTACCCATTATATGTTGTAAATGGGCATTTATTTTCTAATGGCCAAACAATGGGGAGAAAATAACAGTCATGGACCAAAACTGATGGCCATGGAAAAATTTTATGCCTATTATTTTAATGCCCATCAATACAAATCATGCCCATTATTGTTTCCCCTTCAATGTTGGTAATCTTTAGTTTCCTAGGGTTGAAAATTCATAAGTATGAATCTACAAACATTAAACAACTTGACAGATCTTATTCATACAATTCTTCTATAAAATTGATGCAATAATGTTTAATTGGGGTTTGAGTATATTTGCACAAATGATTTATTGCTAAAATCTTAAAAAAAAATAAAATCTTATTTTCTTCAATTTTTGCAAATTCGAAGGCTTCATTTAAAATTTGTCTTATATTTTGTAAATCAATTGTTTTAAGTCCAACAGTACAAGATTCTATTTAAAATAATCAAATTTCAGCTTTTTACATACCTTCTGCTTGCTATTCTTCCCAATGTACAAGAGAATAAGGAAAAAAACATTTTAACTGGAAATTTTGTTTGAAAACAGCAGCCATGTTGGATTATCATAGACTGGATTCATGGTCACTTTTAGACTGGTACTCTTGGCCATTACTTTGTATAACGACTTATTCATGGTTTGTGTCATGGGCATGAATCAAAATGAAAGTAGTTAAAGCTTTAATTCTGTATTTAATTTCTCATTAATTAATACCCATTTCAAATAATGTAAAGGGCAATGAATAAACTGATTTAGAATTCAACAGCATATGAATGGCCAGAATTAATTTTCAGAATTTTTCCAATTAATGACTTGATTTTTTTATTATGGCTATTATTTATCTTATTTGGTATTTAATTATCGTCATTTATATGGGTGATAACCTTTAATAAATGTTCATGATAGTAACTGGGCATGAATAAAAAAGAAAAAAAAAAGTTAAAACTTTTCTGTATTCCTTTTATCCCCATTAAATAAAGTTAATGATCATGGATTATCTGATTCATAATTGTATGTTATATTAATGGCCATAAGTGATGGTCAAGATTTTTGTCATGCCATTGAGTTTTTTTTTATAATGGCCATTATTTGTTACTGTTTTGTATTTAATTGTCATCTTCAATGGTTGATTGATGGGCATGAATAAATGTTCATGGCAGTTTATGGGCATGATTCAAAATTAAAAGAGCAAATGGTTTTTAGGAATTTTTATAATGGCCATTATTTGTTACTGTTTGCTATTTAATGGCCATCTTCAGTGGATAATGATTGGCATGAATAAATGTTCATGGTAGTTAATGGGCATGAATCAAATTAAAAGAACTTTAAAAAAATTCAGTAATTCTTTGATCTTATTACAATCAAAGTTAATGCCCATGAATGGTATGATTCAGATTCAATGATATATTAATGGCCATGATTAATTGTCATAATTTATTCTAATGCCAGTGACTTTTAGCAATCTTTATTATGGCCATTATTTGGCCTTTTTTATTTAATGGCCATCATTCATGGGTGATTGATGGGCATGAAAAAAATATTCATAGTAGTTGATGATCATGAATAAAGCTAAAACAAGAAGTAATGGCCCATTACTTTTTTAATGCCAATACTTTTATGCCGGCCCATTATATTAATCTGCATTTCATGGTTTTTTAATGGCCAAATCATGAAAGAATGGCCATTAGTTAGCATTTTAATGGCTAAAAGTGTTACCCATTATTATTTTTCTACAAGGACTAATGGCTCATTTTAATGGTTTTCCTTGTTTTCATGGGCCATTAATGGTCTTTTAATGTAATTTTAATGGAACCCTTTCGCAGTAGTGTATTACAGTCAGCTAAACTAAGGTAGATTTTCTGATTTTGCTTTCAATAAAAAATCCTTAAAACATCATTCAAATCCTATGTTGTTGGTACTAATTGGAATCATATCACCAAGATGATTTTAATGAGTACCCACAGCATAAGGGATGGATCGTAATTGATTCAAAGCCCCCAGGTAGTAATTTTTGGCCAAGTAATAAAGTAAACTATAAAATGCACCTCCAGAGTTAACACAATCCTGAGAATGTTTTTGACATTTATTCAATTTGAAGGTAAGAGCACTTATCAAAACAATTATTAAAACAATTAAGCTCTGACACCTCAAATTTTACAATTATGATAAACAATATAAGTCCAATAACAAAATATATATAGCTACGAAAATATGTATAAGACATATAAACTCAAATTCTTCAACTTGTAAGCCAGAACTTAGATGAATTGATAATGCGAAAGGAAATTGTCTAGTGTCGAAGTATTAGAATTTTCTCTTTTCATGCTTTTTAAGGCAAATTTCTTGTTACCCAAAGCTTTGACAAACAATATAGACTAAAATCAGCCTGCTCAGATATGCAGCCTGATCTCTTCACTGTCTGGCCAACCAACTTATCTAGTTGTTAGAAAAAACGTGAGCCAAACTGGTTGAAATGCCTCCAAAATTGGCAAAAAGTTTGACACAAAATTTAAATTCAGCCAGTTAAAGGTTAAGTAGAACAGGATATTTGTCACTATACAGAAATTTAGATAACACAAACTTCATGGATGCAGTTTAGATAAGCTTAAGGTCTAATCACTTTGAATATGGATAATCACTTTCAACTTTCTTGGTCAATAATGATTGTAAAATAGAAATTGCTATTTTCCCATTTTCCGATCATTTCAAAGAATTTTGAAATCTAATAAATTATCTATTTTGAGTGGTCAGCATAAAAGCAATAGACGAGGTTCTACGTGTAAAGGGGTCAGCACCAAACTATTGTAAGAGGCTATGAATATATAGGCACTTTCAATAGCTTTGTGCTGACTCTTCAATGTATATTTATAGAAATTCTGTATTTCTTTTAATTAGAGAGCACTCCAAAATAGTAGCTTCCTCTACACAATTTTCTTAGAATTCAACTATTTCTTTTACTTTTTTAGTAATAAATTTTAGTTCAAGTACAACAAAAGCAGGGGGGTGTAGCAAGTCAATTTATATATTGTTTTTATTTCTCATTGAAAAAATATGGAGGGGTTATTACTGTGCAACACTATTGTACTATATATTTATAGGCACTATCAATAGTATTGGGCTGATTCCTAAATATGTTGTGGGTTTTCATTTGAATCCCCTTGGCATGATGATTACAAGGAGTACAGACAACATAAGGTTTATGTAAACATTATGGAAATACATGTATTTTTGAATCTAAAATCCAATATACCCCCTTGCTCTGTAGCTCTGCTTAAGTTTAAGCTTATAGAGTTGCCCTTGAACAATTAATCCTGATGTTTTCAGTTCCCCAAGAGGTAGTGGTTTAACCCTACTTCTACCCAATTCTTACAGCTAGGTGATCTGGGGCAGGCTTTTAAGTGTTTATCCTATAAACTCACCTCACCCGGTGGGGCTAAAACCACCTGCGAACCACAGATCTCCAGGCCACGGGTCGAGTGCCTTTACCCCTAGGCCACTGAGGTCGTCAACCATTTGAGTTGATGGAAATTACCTTTCAAGAACTTTGTATTCATTTTCTCTATTTTGAGGCTAATTTTCTCTAAACTATCATTATTTAAGGGAAATCAACCTCAAACCAATTTGATTTTTTCATCAGATATTTAGATACTAATTAAATAAAAGCTCCCTATCTAGCCCTGTGTTCAGAATGACAAAATGGTGCAAACTTTTTGCATATTATACATCACTTTGCACATGTGTACAAAATGAGGTATAATTTGCAAACAGTATGAAATGTTTTGTCATTCTAAACACAAGGGAGGTTTTGTCTAGCTTGAGGATGCATTTATTAACCCTTGTCATGCTGAAAAAATTTTGGCTACAAATTTCATCAAAATCAAAGGGCAAAAAGCCCTTGAAGTACCAACTATTGGTAAATTTTTGTTTGAAAAACTAAATCTATTGACAATTTTGGGTCTAAAGTGAGAAACAGGTGGTGTAGACTAACATCAGACTGCACATATACGCAGGCTGATGTTTGTCTATAGATCCTGCCAAAGCAGGAATATTCCAGGGTCAGCATGACAAGGGTTAAGATATATAGGGTATATCTATGTTGGCACTTTCATGAATTTTGCATTGACTTCTCATTTACCTAATGACAAAGTATCACACTTGTCTCTATTTGAAGCAGGGAAACCGCTCTCACCACCGTCCTGCATAGCTTCGTAGGTTTAAATACAATGTCTGACACCTGCGTTAGGGAAGATCTTCTATGGCTCAGTGGTTAGTGCATTAGTCTTGTAAACCAAAAATTTGAATAAAACTTGTCTGCTTGGGTTCGAGGCCGGCTCACGACGGATATTTTTCAGCCATGTTTCGGTTGAGGGCAGTTCTTACGGAACACTTTCCTATTTTTCCCTGGAATTCTGTAATTTGTAATTGTGTTGTCTACAGATTCTTTAATCTTTAACCAGTTTAAAGTTATGTTATCAAATAATGAATATACTCTCTAAACCCTTATTGTGCTGAATAAAAGCCATGGCAAAAATGCGTCAAAATTAAAGCATTGAAGGTATTGAATTTACTAATTTTGAGTCATTATTTGATGAAAATCATGAAGAAAATTGTAAATATCAGAAGATATTTGGGGAGATGGACTTTCATTAGAACATACACTATTATAAACAAGAGGACCATGATGGTCCTAGATCGCTCACCTGCGTCTCTTTGATCCCTGGGACATCACATTAATTAAAAAGGCAGACGTTAAAAAGGAGATTATTTCTACATAATATCAATACCATATAATGTTTTCAGCCAAGAGCAAGACAGATATGCCTTTTTGCTCTTTGATTCTATGTAAAACAGGGTGGAGCCCAAATGTGACCCAAGGGTCTTGCTATGAACAAGTCCATTAGATGATGCTACAAACTAAATATGAAAGCTGTCTGTCTTCTGGTTTCAGAGTAGAAGATTTTCGAAGATTTTCCTATTTTCACCCATCAAGCTCAGATGAGCTAAAAGGGATGTGCCCGGGCAAAGCCCAAATATGACCACAGGGTCTTAATATGAACAAACTTGGAAGGGGCCCACTAGGTGATGCAACATACCAAATATGAAAGCTGTTTGCTTTCTGGTTTCAGAAAAGAAGATTTCAAAAGATTTTCGCTCTTTGTTTCTATGTAAAAAGGGTTGCGTCCAGGGGGAGCCCAAATATGATCCTAGGGTCTTGATAAGAACAAACTTGGTAGATGTCCACTAGATGATGCTGCATACCAAATATGAAAGCTTTCTGCCGTCTGGTTTCAGAGAAGAAGATTTTTTAAGATTTTCATTTTTTTAACCCTTCATGCTCAGAAGAGCTTTAAGTGATGTTCCCGGGCAAAGCCCAAATATGACCCCAGGGTCTTGATATGAACAAACTTGGTAGAGGCCCACTAAGTGATGCTACATACCAAATATGAAAGCTGTCTGCCATCTGGTTTCAGAGAAGAAGATTTTTTTTAGATTTTCACTCTTTGATTTATGTTAAAAGGATTGCGCCCAGGTTGAGCCCAAATATGACCCAAGGGTCTTGATATGAACAAACTTGGTAGAGGTCCACTATATGATGCTACATACCAAATATGAAAGTTGTCTGCCTTCTGGTTTCAGAGAAGAATATTTTCAAATTTTCACCCTTTTTGTTAAGGGTAAAGGGAAAGTTAAGGGTGGATTATATTCATTTGAAAAACTTTGGTAGAGCTTGACCCAAGGATCATCCCTGCGAAGTTTCATCAAGATTGCCCCACTGGTTTAGGAGACGAAGATGTTTAAAGAAATTAAGGACGACGCACAACGCACAACTGACGCCAGACGCCAGACATTGTACAATCACAATAGCTCACCTACAGCACTTTATGCTCATGTGAGCTAAAAATGATTTGGACTGTCAGCCATTAGAGGAACCACCTGGCTAGTGTGTAAAGTGTCGACCCTTATCAATGGACTGTGCAGACTGACTTGAGTCGAAACTTTTTGCTTTTTGCTAATTTTCTGAATCTAGAATGATCATTCTACCATTCTGTTAAAGAATTTTTGAAATCAAACCTCTTGTTGGCCTGTACAAGAACCAATTTCTTATTCAAATATTCATGTTACTTAATTCCAAGATGGTCCCTTTTCGCATGATGAGTCACGTATGTATACCACTACTCTGTTTCTGAGAGACTTGTTTCAAAAAAGTGTATATATAATCCATGATTTTTAACCTGGCAAGGCAGAGCTTAAGCAGGGATTGTGTTTGACCCTTAAACCAGGCTTGTGTTTGACCCTTAAACCAGGGTTAATACCTTTGATTGACCCTTGATAATTTCTCCCAAGGATTTATTCCTCTTTAATTCCCGCACCACTGATTCAATTTCTAAGTGTGTAATAGTATGATCAAGTTCTTCGAAATTCGAATATTCAGAATCAAAACCGTGCTCAGCGACAAACTCTTCTGCAGCCTGGTTTTTAACATTACCCAGATTATCATCGAAGCTAGAAAAATGCTTGTAAAAATCTTCTAAGCTTATATCACAACCATCGACTTAATTCTTTTTACTAAATAATTTCTAGAAATTTCTTGGATTTGAGTTTTTCAAAAGTTCGATCTGTTTCATCTTTTTATATTCATATTGTCTCCTCTTTTTGGTTATCAATTTTTCATATATTGCTTTTTTATTACACATTTCTGTCCGATTGTGGTTAGTTTTACATTTATTATATTCATATAATGATTGCAAGTAGAGTTGTTTTGCAATTTTACATTCGGTATCGAACCAATCAGTATTTTTAATGCGCAATGTATTATTGGTTTTAAAGTAACCGTTGCTAAGATTTATGAGGCATTAGTAACCCAAAGATGAAATGTGATCACTTTCTCTTAGCATGTAAATCCTATTGGTTTTATGGAATAGTAATTAAATTTGCACACATTAAAGATACTTGCAGACTAACTTTTAAAAGACTTTTAAAAGTAAACTCACAAAACTATGTCAAGGCTATGCCAAGCCCTGTCAGGTGAAAATAGCGTAGAAAAAATTAATCACAATCAATGTAAATAAGCAAAGCACTTGCATAAATCTTGTGTTACCCTAGATAAGTACATGCACAAACTTTTATCATTGATAAATTATGATTCATGAAAGGCAAAATTGATAACATTCATTCACAAAAGGAGCAAAATATCACCAAATATAAAATGATTGAGAACCTTGCAATACAAAGAAGATTTTTTTAAAGGATTTTAGCTGTGCATGATTTTCAAATATTGAATTTGGGCAGCCTTTGCCTTGGTTTAAAATTGATTGCTTTTTCCATGGAAGACTTAGGTCTTGACCTTGGAGATCCTTTGGTAAGGAAACTCTAGTCTAGCAATATAATATCACAAATTTTTTCCGAAGGGAATAGTATAAACATTTGATAAAACACTCAGTCTTCAATATTTCGGCAAAAATTGCCTTTTTCAAGAAAACGAAAAATATTCTAACACTACTACATAATAATTTTAAACGAGACAGCCATTTTAAATTTATCTCACAAAGGACATGACGTCAACGTTGTTTTTCCATGTTCAGGCGGCGTTGACGTTCCCGCGCATAATTAGACGTCAACTAATATTATGTGGAACTGCGCGTCTTTTACGTTGCAACCCAATGGCTGTACAGTTTGTAGCCTTTTGATCCATGCTGACTCATGGATTTGGCGCTCTGTCCGGTCTGCGGAGTACATCTTCTTTAAAACCTGTAAATCTCACATCAGAGCTTGAATGCTCGCCCATTTTAAAATGGAGATTTATCGGTTTCTCGCGTTGAAAGCGTACATCCCTCAGATGTTCTTTCATCTCTTCATTCAACTGTCTCTCTGTCTCTCCCACATATACCACCTTATCACATCGTACACAACTTATCGCATACACCACGTTCCTATCCCTGCAAGAAGTATGTGATGGCACATTGTATATTCTATTAGCCGTAGTATCCATGACCTGGTTACCTATCACAATATCACACATCGGACAACCAGCGTCACATGTGCTACGGCAATTTCGCACCACACTATTTGTTTTACCATGCACCAGGGTGTCACTCAGATTTTTGTCCCGCCTAAATGCCACTATAGGGGGCTCTTTGAAAACTTCCTTCATTTTTTCAGACTCATACAACACCCTTGTGTGCTTATTTACTATCTAATGGATATCAATGAAACAAATAGTGTTGTGCGAAATTGCCGTAGCACATGTGACGCTGGTTGTCTGATGTGTGATATTGTGATGGGTAACCAGGTCATGGATACTACGGCTAATAGAATATACAATGTGCCATCACATACTTCTTGCAGGGATAGGAACGTGGTGTATGCGATAAGTTGTGTACGATGTGATAAGGTGGTATATGTGGGAGAGACAGTTGAATGAAGAGATGAAAGAACATCTGAGGGATGTACGCTTTCAACGCGAGAAACCGATAAATCTCCATTTTAAAATGGGCGAGCATTCAAGCTCTGATGTGAGATTTACGGTTTTAAAGAAGATGTACTCCGCAGACCGGACAGAGCGCCAAATCCATGAGTCAGCATGGATCAGGATCAAAAGGCTACAAACTGTACAGCCATTGGGTTGCAACGTAAAAGACGCGCAGTTCCACATAACGTTAGTTGACGTCTAATTATGCGCGGGAACGTCAACGAGGCCTGAATATGGAAAAACGACGTTGACGTCATATCCTTTGTGAGATAAATTTAAAATGGCTGTATCGTTTAAAATTATTATGTAGTAGTGTTAGAATATTTTTCGTTTTCTTGAAAAAGGCAATTTTTGCCGAAATATTGAATACTGAGTGTTTTATTAAATGTCTAGTCTAGCAGTTTGTCTTTATCCCACTGTTGCCACCAATTAAGAAAACAAGCAGACAGACAGACATGATCCATTCAGAAAAAAGGACCCACAATCCTAAATAAGTCTCATAATGTGGTATACCATTTGCTGATTATCTTAACCCTTGTCATGCTGACCCCTGAATATTCCTGCTTTGGCAGGAGGTATGGACAAATATCAGCCTGCAAATATGTGCAGTCTGATCTTAGTCTATACAACCTGATTTTCCTTTTTAAACCAGAAAAGTTTCAGAAATCATATTTCCAAAATCAAATGCTGACACAATTAGGAAATACAGAGCTTTCAAGCACTTTGATTTATATATAATTTTACCAAGGTTCATTCAGCATGACAAGGCATAAGGAAGGTCTGTCTAATTTGAAAATCCACAACAAGCTACCCCCCTTTAAACAATTGTATGACTACTACTGTGGGTCCTCACGCCTGAGGCCTGTTAATATAAGGGAGGACCCAAAAAACGTTCTATACTGCAGTTCTCGCTTACTAATGTGTTTCCTGGTTACAACACAATATATTTTCATGTTTTTGTTTAAATGGAGTTTTATGCTGATTTTAACAATATTGCAGTCATATCACAGTAGCTGTAGCACCTTACAATGGATTCCTGGTGTTCCTTACACCACTACTACCATTAGATCCTTTCCTAGCCTCAAGTTCCTGTCCATCATAGGTCTACTTTGGAGACAAATAAATGGAAAGGAGGAGTGCAGCACTTGGGGATAGAACCTGGGACCAAAGGATAGATAATCTGATGCGCTATATTCACGCAATTCATTTCCAGAATATTAGAAATTTATTTCAAACAGGTAAGTTGGTCAGAACTGGTACAGGGTCCAAAGAATCCACTTGTCTGCTAGTATTTACAAATAAGAAATCCTGGAGGATGAGTTGAAATTCTGAGGTAGTCTTCTGCCTGGACGAGTACATGTTGAATGGTATTGAATAATATTTCTAGTGTCAGGGTAAAAACGCAGGGGTGTGGAATTCCCATGCCCGACTTGTCCGACTCGGGCTTTTGTACCTGCGGACAAGTAAATTTTTCTAAGCCACTTGTCCAAGGACAAGTAAACACCAGGGCAAATCTTTGAATGTTACTTAAAAGAATTAAGAGAGAAATCATCCCAATGTTCATATCATAGGGTAGAAAACATTGTTTTAGTGAAGAAAATGCTGGATACCAGCATTTTCTTCATCAAAAAGCAATGTTTTTTTTCAATGTTTTCTATTTACTCTGTAGCGGACAAGTTCATTTTGATCCTGGACAAGTAGAAAATCCGCTTTTACTTGTCCAGGGACAAGTGGAGAAAACTCGTATTTCCACAGCCCTGAAACGGATAAAATACAGAAAAGTTCTATTTTTAGAAACTTGCCGTTCAGTTAGAAACATCGACAAAAACGAAACAAATAGAGATTATAAGATAAATATAATACATACTTAGTGTATTGTATGAAAATAATATCTAACTCGGTTGTGAGAATTAATAATTGTCTCGGCGGAGCCTCGACAATGATCAATTCTCCCAACCTCGTTAGATATTTTTTTCCATACAAAACACTAAGTACGTATTATATATATATTTCTAGTGTCAGGGTAAAAACGGATAAAATACAGACAAGTTTGCAACAACTTGAACTTTACACAGTAATGTACTTTTATTTCTAATAATAAGCAGGGCTCGTGTTAGGGTTCGATATTGGCGAGTCATTGACTCCTCACCTAAGAAATTCTGGGGGTCAAATCTGAATTTAAAGGGGTCAAAATGACAAAAAAGCAAATCATAAGTAGAATATTGCTTTCTGTAACTGTTTCTTGTAATGATATTAAACAAGAAATTAATTTGTACAGCTTAAGATAGGAATATGTGAAAATCTTAAGTATAAAACCATGTTTTGACCCTTTGTAATTCCTCTCAAGGGGGTCAAAATGACCCCCTTGGGAGAAATTTCTAGGGGTCAAATCAAGATGTTTTCAGATTTTTGTGGGTCAAAACCCTGGTTTAAGGGTCAAACACGAGCCCTGAATAAGCTTCAAGTTTTTGCATGGAATAACCTGATCCTTGATGTCATATATATTAATAGATCTCAAAATCATGGAAATTATTGAAAAAATACACCACATGTTCTGTTTATATCTACTTCTTCTTTTGATGATAAATTTACTATCACTGAACTGTACATGAAAAAATCCAAGACATTGTATCTATGTTTACAAATAAATCAGGGCTTGAAAATTCTTGAAATTTCTACTCGTCCTGCCATATAAGAAAATATAGTGATACATTTATTTCATAGGTGAAATTTTGCAAAATCCACTCATCCTGCTTATATAGACAAAGAAGGAAAAAATCATGCAGGACGAGCGTATGAGTAGAATTTTCAAGCCCTGTAAATTATTTCTCTCAACTGGATATTTGAACGAGTATCATACACAGTTCAACGATCCATTTCATACTTAAGGAGAGTTACCTTTCATTCTCAAATATATGAGAGAATAATGAAAGCAAAATCCATACCGAAAACCTCCTTCCTTTACAAAAGCAAAAGCCATATTCTATAAAAGAGAAATCTTACTTTTTCCTACGGGAAAAACTTTTTTTCATGGTTTCTTGCAATTATTTCAAAGGCAAATGGACACACTTTGAGTTAAGACACTTAAGATTAAGAATTTAATTAAATGCGAGCAATATTATAAGACCAGTGAACATTTTTCAGCATTTTTGAAATATAATTAATGGCATTAACAAATTCATTTTACTTAGTTATTTTGTTATAAAGACTCGAGCGCGATTAGAGAGCTAAAAAACATAATTATGGTCAAAAATTAGGTTTATTTATTTCAAGGGCGAATGACTCTTGGTCCATTTTCTCTATTTTCCACGGTGAATTCTTTTCATACTTTTAGCCTGAATGCCCAAAGTATTTTAGTAAATTTTGAAAAAGGCATTTGAGATGCCCCATCAATACTTTTTGAAAAAGAGGAATTTCTTTGATAGTCACTGTAGCCAAAATACATTACAAAATGGCGCCTTATTTTGTTTCCGACTTGAAATGTTGGCTAACTATGCATTATTTAATTAAAAATCAATTTTTCAAAACTAGCTTTTTGTAATTTACAACATTTCTACCAAATATATTACACGAAATATGTCGCATGATTATACGCAGTTAATTGCACAATCATCTTTTTAAGATAGACCCCTTCCTATCTTATGGCCGATTTCCCCACCCACTCAAGACAACAGACCTTTTTCAATATTTTCTAAACGGGACGGTGAAAGTCATTTAAATTTCAGACTAAATAGGGGAATAATATGTAGTATTCGTTTTAGTATCATTTTTTCATTCTTTTTACCCTTGCTTCACACTAGGAATACCTTAACGAAAAAGGTATTTTGCATTTTCACAGGCAAACTAGTTACTAGTTAAAGAATAAATACAAGCGTGTTTTTATTCAGCTATGATAACTTACACACAAATCAATTTTGAATTAAATAATATTCACCCTGTCAGCTTTATTTTGAATGGGGCTGTTTTTCCACATGAAAATAATTTTGTTTAAATAAAATTTCCGTAGATTAGTCCATCCGGTTGTACATGTTTCATTTTTTGTTACGACCTGATAGTGGACAAAAATGTCCCAGCTGTCCAAAATAGTCTGATCACCAATTCTTTTCACAAAGGCAATACAAATCACGATGAAAATGTTAGTTTTGAGTTGTAACTGTCCACAAGCACGGACGAAAGTGAATACGTCTGAAGTGAATCTTGAGCCTATTGAAAGTTCAACCGAAAAAAAGAAAGGAACCCCTCAATTGCCCGCAAATTCCAAACAAAATGGGTTCACGAGTCAAATTTGCACTTGATTTTCTTGATCTATGCATTGTAACTGTCGCTTTATAAAAACAAACCTTCATCTGAAACACCCCCCTGTTTTTTGTTAGAAGGGGAGAATTCCCCCCCCCCCCCCAATTTTTCATTTTCTTGAATAGACGTAGAATTGACATCTTAAGACAGATTTTTTCAAAGATCCCTAGACCTATCATAAGTGGACAAGTTACTTTTTTTCCCAAGTCACTTGCCCTGCAGGCTGAGTGCCTTTTACTGAATTCTTTGGACCCTGAATCAGTTTTCAGCCAGTACCATAGTCACCTTCTGTATATTTGCTAAAGTGTAATCTTTGTAAACCCTTAAAAAATCCAAATCCAAATGCCTGTCGGTACAGTTGTTTAAGCAGTATCGGATTTTGGGGTATAGCGGATAGGTTGTTTTTAAATCGATCTCTATTTTTTTTAACAGAATATTTCAATGAAATTAATTTTACCATGACACAATATGATACTCGAGAGATTTTTTAGCCAAATTCCATTTCCTTTATATGAGTTTTTGTACTTTCAATTTGCTGTAACCAAAACGAGACAACCGGAAGCTGAATTTTTCAGGTCAAGAGTGAATACAATAGTAGGCGCTCGGACTTGAAATATTCGTGTAAATCAAAACCAATCAACAAGTTCTTTGTATCATTTTGTAGATAAACCTATTTCCCATAATATGAACACATCTTGATAGAAAATTTTCAAATATTAACTAAGTTAGTGCCTGATGAAAACATCTCCCAAGTAGCGGATAGTACCTTCGAGTGGAAATGGTTTCACGGGGGCTGTCTTAAAGTGAACATCAACTGGCAAAAGACTAAAAATCATGATTCAGATTTTCTCAGTGCATGGAAAAAGACAAATATAAACCATGAAGCATTCAGTTCATGCTAAAAGAGTTATTCTTACCTTAATAAAGTTGTGCATTATTTCTTTGGTTAGGGTATGGTGATTTTTTAAGCCACTAAAATTCAACAAATTACTGTGAGCACTCAAACACTTGCTGTGTTCATTCATTTTTTATGTCAATGGAACTCATAAACGACTTTGTCTCTTTAAGTATTATAGCTTTTGAAGACTATGACAGACTAAAAATGAATGTTCTGTCTGATCTTTATCTAAACCCAATTATAACTCGAATATTCCCGCTTAATTACAGTATGACAAGTTTCATTATAGTCACTGACATCAATGTATAACTCATGCATTTTCACCAGTCAACTCAAGAAAGAGATAGATGGATATTAATAGTGCTAGTCAATTTTTCACAGCCCATAAAAATAGCTTTAAACTCTAAAAAACAAAACATTGGCCAGATGTTTTTTTTTAAATTTGATATTTGTTTGTTTGCTTCCTTTTCGTATGCTCGCATCTTTTTGTGACGTTTTTAGCACGTTGAATTTCTACTATTGGGTATCAACTTTTACTACCCTAATGTCTGGTAAAAGACAAACAAGGTTCTTCGAAAAATTTGCTGAATTCTTTTCTTGTTTATCGAAATATAATTGTAGAAAAAAAATACAAAAAATGGACAAATTTCATCTTGCCAATTTATTAAATTTTGTGAGATTTTTGGAACAGTAAATATGTGAATATTGATTTCAAGCAACTCATATGTCTCTTTGTTTAGTAACAAAATTTTTGATATGACATTTGTTTTCGGACTTTCTGGTTATCCCTTTTCGTGTGGGATATGCAGCAAGAATATGAGCAGTACATTATCGTTCTAATTCTAATATTTTGTAACTACAGCTAAATAAAAACTGTGGCTACGAGGTTGTAGGTTCAAACCCATAATTATTTTTCTGCTTCACCAAAATGTTTTCAAAATCTGTTAATCTGCCCATTTTTTCAATAATTCAAATTTGCACAAGTTCTGTCTGAGTCCGATCTGCGAGCTTTTTAGGATCAAAATCGCTTAAATAAGCTCTTTCTTCACCCAAAAACAGTGAAATAGTGTCTTGTAACTTATGAGACTTTCCCTGAACTACCTATCCCTTATTATCCGAACCTATCCGCTATGGACCCAATTAGTGTTGAGTGCAGAAAGCATGTATCTGACGTATAAACAACATTAGTATACCGAAATTGGTTTAAATCGAAAGAATACATATTTTCCTACCGATTGGTACCACACAACATAGATTTTGTATTGTAATATAAACATATGCTTCGATAATTTCGTTAACTATCCGCTACTGCCTGAATAACTGTACCAGAGTTAGCATTCTCAGTGTTAGACAACCACACTTAACGGCTTAAATAAGAGA
This sequence comes from Fragum whitleyi, assembly GCA_948146395.1. NCBI lineage: Eukaryota > Metazoa > Mollusca > Bivalvia > Cardiida > Cardiidae > Fragum > Fragum whitleyi. Next base: position 45,236,357 of record OX411555.1, read on the forward strand.
TTGAATGCACCTTAAAAATTCAAATTTAGAATGTTTCGAAGAACAATAAAACAAAATAAATATGAAAAATTGAATCGACACAAGAATATACCTCTATGAAAAAGTAACCAAAACTCGTTTATTTTCTATTTCACTGTCGGCGTCCGCCATTTTGAACGTCACATGACCAGTTTGTGCAAGACTGGAAGACTGACCTACTTTATGGATATTAGTTTTAAGTCTAAAGAGAAGTCAATATGGCGGGAAATATCAAGTTGGCCAGGACCCATAGGTGGCGGTACCAAAACATTTTTTTTACAAAAAGATTATAGATCTTTGCTTAATATAGATTTACTATTTAAAGATTATTTAGTTTTGAATTACTTCTTTGATAATGCCACCTGTGGCCAAGACAGATAAATAACCTCATTTATCTGCACTGATCTGACCAGGTAGGAATTCTGTTTTACCTGACTGGGGTGAGAAATCTTTCGTTTGGCTGTAATGAGAAATTTTTCGGCTTGGTTAGGAAGAAATTCTTTCATCTGACCAGGTAGGACATTTTTTTTTACCTGACTGGGATGAAATATCTTTCGTTTTGCTGTAATGAGAAATTTTTCCGCTTGGTTAGGAAGAAATTTTTTCAACTGGTGTAGCCGCGATGTGTATAAAGGGTGTTTGTACTGCCCTGTTGTACAACATAGCCTCAATAGCGACGTGGTAGAGCACTCGCGTTGGGATCGAGAGGTTCCGGGTTCGAATCCCTCTCTAGTCGAATATTTTAATTTTTCTTCAGGCCAGGTAGGAATTTTTTTTTACCTGACTGGGGTGAGGCATTTTTCGTTTGGCTGTAATGAGAAATTTTTTAGCTTGGTTAGGAAGAAATTTTTTCAACTGACAAGGTTGGATTTTTTTTTTTACCTGACCCGGGTGAGAAATTTTTCGTTTTGCTGTAATATGAAATTCTTCAGCTTGGTTAGGAAGAAATTCTTTCATCTGACTAGGTAGGAATTTTTTTTCACCTGACAGGGGTGAGAAATTTTTCGTTTGGCTGTAATGAGAAATTTTTCAGCTTGGTTAGGAAGAAATTTTTTCTTCTGACCAGATATGATTTTTTATTTACCTGACCCGGGTGAGAAATTTTTCGTTTGGCTGTTATGAGAAATTTTTCAGCTTGGTTAGGAAGAAATTCTTTCATATGACCAGGTAGGATTTCTTTTTACCTGACCCGGGTGGGAAATTTTTCGTTTGGCTGTAATGAGAATTTTTTCAGCTTGGTTAGGAAGAAATTCTTTCATCTGACCAGGTAGGAATTTTTTTTTTACCTGACTGGGATGAAAAATCCTTCGTTTGGCTGTAATGAGAAATTTTTCAGCTTGGTTAGGAAGAATTTTTTTCAACTTGTGAGTCCGCAATGTGTATAAGGGGTGTTTTTACTGCCTTGTCGTACTAGTTAGCCTCAATAGCGACGTAGTAGAGCACTCGCTTTGGGATGTTGAGGTCCCGGTTTCGAATCCCATTGGAGTCGAATATTTTAATTGTTTATCTGGCAAGGTTGGAAATTTTTTAACCTGACTGGGGTGAGAAATTTTTCGTTTGGCTGTAATGAGATATTTTTCAGCTTGGTTAGGAAGAAATATTTTCATCTGACTAGGTAGGATTTTTTTTTACCTTACTGAGGGGAGAAATTTTTCGTTTCGCTGTAATGAGAATTTTTTCAGCTTGGCAAGGAAGAAATTCTTTCATCTGAACAGGTAGGATTTTTTTTAACTGACTTGGGTGAGAAATTTTTTGTTTGGCTGTTATGAGAACTTTTTCAGCTTGGTGAGGAAGAAATTCTTTCATCTGACCAGGTAAGATTTTTTTTTTACCTGACCCGGGTGAGAAATTTTTTGTTTGGCTGTAAGGAGAAATTTTTCAGTTTGGTTAGGAAGAAATATTTTCATCTGACCAGGTAGGATTTTTTTTTACCTGACCCGGGTGAGAAATTTTTCGTTTGGCTGTAAGAGAAATTTTTCAGCTTGGTTAGGAAGAAATTCTTTCATCTGACCAGGTAGGAATTTTTTTTACCTAACTGGGATGAAAAATCTTTCGTTTGGCTGTAATGAGAAATTCTACAGCTTGGTTAGGAAGAAATTTTTTCAACTGGTGTAGCAACGTTGTGTATAAGGGGTGTTTGTACTGCCTTGTCGTACAAGTAAGCCTCAATAGCGACGTGGTAGAGCACTCGCCTTGCGATGTAGAGGTCCCGGGTTCGAATTCAATTGGAGTCGATTATTTTATATTTTTTTCATCTGGCCAGGTAGGAAATTTTTTTACCTGTCTGGGTAAGAAATTTTTCGTTTGGCTGTAATGAGAATTTTTTCAGCTTGGTTAGGAAGAAATATTTTCATCTGACCAGGTAGGAATTCTTTTTTACCTGACTGGGGCGAGAAATTTTTCGTTTGGCTGTAATGAGAAATTTTTCAGCTTGGTTAGGAAGAAATTCTTTCATCTGACCAGGTAGGAGATTTTTTTTACCTGACCCGGGTGAGAAATTTTTCGTTTGGCTGTAATGAGAAATTTTTCAGCTTGGTTAGGAAGAAATTCTTTCATCTGACCAGGTAGGAATTTTTTTTACCTGACCCGGATAAAAATTTTTTCGTTTGGCTGTAATGAGAAATTTTTCAGCTTGGTTAGGAAGAAATTCTTTTATCTGACCAGGTAGGGATTTTTTTAACCTGACTGGGATGATAAATCTTTCGTTTGGCTGAAATGAGTAATTTTTTCAACTGGTGTAGCCGCGATGTGTATAAGGGATGTTTGTACTGCTCCTCAATAGCGACGTGGTAGAGCACTCCCCTTGCGATGTAGAGGTCCCGGGTTCGAATCCAATTGGAGTCGAATATTTTAATTTTTCATCTGGCCAGGTATAAATTTTTTTTACTTGACTGGGTGAGAAATTTTTCGTTTGGCTGTAATGAGTATTTTTTTTAGCTTGGTTAGGAAAAAATATTTTCATTTGACCAGGTAGGAATTCTTTTTTACCTGACTGGGGCGAGAAATTTTTCGTTTGGCTGTAATGAGAAATTTTTCAGCTTGGTTAGGAAGAAATTCTTTCATTTGACCAGGTAGGAGATTTTTTTTTACCTGACCCGGGTGAGAAATTTTTCGTTTGGCTGTAATGAGAAAATTTTCAGCTTGGTTAGGAAGAAATTCTTTCATCTGACCAGGTAGGAATTTTTTTTACCTGACCCGGATGAAAATTTTTTCGTTTGGCTGTAATGAGAAATTTTTCAGCAGGAAGAAATTCTTTTATCTGACCAGGTAGGGATTTTTTTTACCTGACTGGGATGATAAATCTTTCGTTTGGCTGTAATGAGAAATTTTTCAGCTTGGTTAGGAAGAAATTCTTTTATCTGACCAGGTAGGAATTTTTTTTTACCTGACTGGGATGAAAAATCTTTCGTTTGGCTGTAATGAGAAATTTTTCAGCTTGGTTAGGATGAATTTTTTCAACTGGTGTAGCCGCGATGTGTATAAGGGATGTTTGTACTGCCTTGTCGTACAAGTAAGCCTCAATAGCAACGTGGTAGAGCACTCGCTTTGCGATGTAGAGCTCCCGGGTTCCAATCACATTGGAGTCGAACATTTTAATTTTTCATCTGGCCAGGTAGGAAATTTTTTAACCTGACTTGGGTGAGAAATTTTTCGTTTGGATGTAATGAGAAATTTTTCAGCTTGGTTAGGAAGAAATTCTTTCATCTGACCAGGTAGGAAATTTTTTTTATCTGACTGGGGTAAGAAATGTTTCGTTTGGCTGTAATGAGAAATTTTTCAGCTTGGTTAAGAAGAAATTCTTTCATCTGACCAGGTAAGAATTTTTTTTACCTGACTGGGATGAAAAATATTTCGTTTGGCTGTTATTAAAAAATTTTCAGCTTGGTTAGGAAGAAATTCTTTCAACTGACAAGGTAGGATTTTTTTTTTTTTTTTTTTTTTTGCCTGACTGGAATGAAAAATCTTTCGTTTGGCTGTTATGAGAAATTTTTCAGCTCCCATTGGAGTCGAATATTTTAATTTTTCATCTGGCCAGGTAGGAAATTTTTTTACCTGACTGGGGTGAGAATTTTTCGTTTGGCTGTAATGAGAAATTTTTCAGCTTGGTAAGGAAGAAATATTTTCGTCTGACCAGGTAGGATTTTTTTTACCAGACTGGGGTGAGAAATTTTTCGTTTGGCATTAATTAGAAATTTTTCAGCTTGGTTAGGAAGAAATTCTTTCATCTGACCAGGTAGGATATTTTTTTACCTGACCCGGGTGAGAAATTTTTCGTTTGGCTGTAATGAGAAATTTTTCAGCTTGGTAAGGAAGAAATACTTGCATCTGACCAGGTAGGAATTTTTTTTTACCTGACCCGGGTGAGAAATTTTTCGTTTGGCTGTAATGAGAAATTTTTCAGCTTGGTTAGGAAGAAATTTTGCAAACCGGTGTAGCCGCGATGTGTATAAGGGATGTTTGTACTGCCTTGTCGTACAAGTTAGCCTCAAAAGCGACGTGGTAGAGCACTCCCTTTGGGATGGAGAGGTCCCGGGTTCGAATCCCATTGGAGTCCAATATTTTATTTTTTCATCTGGCCAGGTAGGAAATTTTTTTACCTGATTGAGGTGAGAAATTTTTCGTTCGACTGTAATGAGAAATTTTTCAGCTTGGTTAGGAAGAAATATTATCATCTGACCAGGTAGGAATTTTTTTTTACCTGACTGGGGTGAGAAATTTTTCGTTTCGCTGTAATGAGAAATTTTTCAGCTTGGTTAGGAAGAAATTCTTTCATCTGAGCAGGTAGAATTTTTTTTTACCTGACCCGGGTGAGAAATTTTTCGTTTGGCTGTAATGAGAAATTTTTCAGCTTGGTTAGGAAGAAATTCTTTCATCTGACCTGGTAGGAATTTTTTTTTTTACCTGACTGGGATGAAAAATCTTTCGTTTGGCTGTAATGAGAAATTTTACAGCTTGGTTAGGAGGAAATTTTTTCAACTGGTGGAGCCGCGATGTGTAGAAGGGGTGTTTGTACTGCCTTGTCGTACAAATAAGCCTCAAAAGCGACGTGGTAGAGCACTTGCTTTTGGATGTAGATGTTCCGGGTACGAATCCCATTGGAGTCAAATTTTTTAAATTTTCATCTGACCAGGTAGGAAATTCTTTTACCTGACTGGGGTGAGACATTTTTCGTTTGTCTGTAATGAGAAATTTTTCAGCTTGGTTAGGAAGAATTTCTTTCATCTGACCAGGTAGGAATTTTTTTTTACCTGACCCGTGTGAGAAATGTTGCGTTTGTCTGTAATGAGAAAAATTTTTCAGCTTGGTTAGGAAGAAATTCTTTCATCTGACCAGGTAGGAATTTTTTTTACCAGACTGGGGTGAAAAATCTTTCGTTAGGCTGTAATGAGAAATTTTACAGCTTGGTTAGGAAGAAATTCTTTCATCTGACCAGGTAGGAATTTTTTTTTTACCTGACCCGGGTGAGAAATTTTTCGTTTGGCTGTAATGAGAAATTTTCCAGCTTGGTTAGGAAGAAATTCTTTCATCTGACCAGGTAGGAATTCTTTTTTACCTGACTGGGATGAAAAATCTTTCGTTTGGCTGTAATGAGAAATTTTTCAGCTTGGTTAGGAAGAAATTCCTTCATCTGAGCAGGTAGAATTTTTTTTTACCTGACCCGGGTGAGAAATTTTTCGTTTGGCTGTAATGAGAAATTTTTCAGCTTGGTTAGGAAGAAATTCTTTCATCTGACCTGTTAGGAATTATTTTTTTTACCTGACTGGGATGAAAAATCTTTCATTTGGCTGTAATGAGAAATTTTTCAGCTTGGTTAGGAGGAAATTTTTTCAACTGGTGTAGCCGCGATGTGTATAAGGGGTGTTTGTACTGCCTTGTTGTACAAATAAGCCTCAAAAGCGACGTGGTAGAGAACTTGCTTTGGGATGTAGAGGTCCCAGGTACGAACCCCATTGGAGTCGATTTTTTTAAATTTTCATCTGACCAGGTAGGAATTTTTTTTAACTGACTGGGGTGAGACATTTTTCGTTTGGCTGTAATGAGAAATTTTTCAGCTTGGTTAGGAAGAAATATTTTCATCTGACCAGGTAGGAATTTTTTTTACCTGACCCGGGAGAGAAATTTTTCGTTTGGCTGTAATGAGAAATTTTTCAGCTTGGTTAGGAAGAAATTCTTTCACCTGGCCAGGTAGGATTTTTTTTTATCTGACCCGGGTGAGAAATTTTTTTGTTTGGCTGTAATGAGAAATTTTTCAGCTTGGTTAGGAAGAAATATTTTCATCTTACCAGGTAGGATTTTTTTTTACCTGACTGGGATGGAAAATTTTTCGTTTGGCTGTAATGAAAAATTTTTCAGCTTTGTTAGGAAGAAATTCTTTCACCTGACCGGGTAGGAATTTTTTTTTACCTGACTGGGGTGAGAATTTTTTCGTTTTACTGTAATAAGAAATTTTTCAGCTTGGTTAGGAAGAAATTCTTTCATCTGACCAGGTAGGAATGTTTATTTTACCTAACTGGAATGAAAAATCTTTCGTTTGGCTGTAATGAGAAATTTTTCAGCTTGGTTAGGAAGAAATTCTTTCATCTGACCTGGTAGAAATTTTTTTTTTACCTGACTGGGATGAAAAATCTTTCATTTGGCTGTAATGAGAAATTTTTCAGCTTGGTTAGGAGGAAATTTTTTTCAACTGGTGTAGACGCGATGTGTATAAGGGGTGTTTGTACTGCCTTGTCGTACAAGTAAGCCTCAAAAGCGACGTGGTAGAGCACTCGCTTTGCGATGTAGAGGTCCCAGGTACGAACCCCATTGGAGTCGAATTTTTTAAACTTTCATCTGACCAGGTAGGATTTTTTTTACCTGACTAGGGAGAGACATTTTTCGTTTGGCTGTAATGAGAAATTTTTCAGCTTGGTTAGGAAGAAATATTTTCATCTGACCAGGTAGGAATTTTTTTTACCTGACCCGGGTGAGAAATTTTTCGTTTGGCTGTAATGAGAAATTTTTTAGCTTGGTTAGGAAGAAATTCTTACATCTGGCCAGGTAGGATTTTTTTTTATCTGACCCGGGTGAGAAATTTTTTTGTTTGGCTGTAATGAACAATTTTTCAGCTTGGTTAGGAAGAAATATTTTCATCTTACCAGGTAGGATTTTTTTTTACCTGACTGGGATGGAAAATTTTTCGTTTGGCTGTAATGAAAAATTTTTCAGCTTGGTTAGGAAGAAATTCTTTCACCTGACCGGGTAGGATTTTTTTTTTACCTGACTGGGGTGAGAATTTTTTCGTTTTGCTGTAATAAGAAATTTTTCAGCTTGGTTAGGAAGAAATTCTTTCATCTGACCAGGTAGGATTTTTTTTTTTTACCTAACTGGAATGAAAAATCTTTCCTTTGGCTGTAATGAGAAATTTTTCAGCTTGGTTAGGAAGAAATTTTTTCAACTGGTGTAGCCGCGATGTGTATAAGGGGTGTTTGTACTGCCCTGTCGTACAAGATAGCCTCAATAGCGACGTGGTAAAGCACTCGCTTAGGTATGTAGAGGTCCCGGGTTCGAATCCCATTGGAGTCAACTATTTTAATTTTTCTTCTGGCCAGGTAAGAATTTTTTTTACCTGACTGGGATGAGAAATGTATCGTTTGGCTGTAATGAGAAATTTTTCAGCTTGGTTAGGAAGAAAATCTTTCATATGACAAGGTAGGAATTTTTTTTACCTGACCCGGGTGAGAAATTTTTCGTTTGGCTGTAATAAGAAATTTTTCAGCTTGGTTAGGAAGAAATTCTTTCATCTGACCGGGTAGGAATTTTTTTTTACCTGACCCGGGTGAGAAATTTTTCGTTTTGCTGTAATATGAAATTCTTCAGCTTGGTTAGGAAGAAAATCTTTCATCTGATCAGGTAGGAATTTTATTTTCCTGACTGGGATGAAAAATCTTTCGTTTGGCTGTAATGAGAAATTTTTCAGCTTGGTAAGGAAGAAATTTTTTCAACTGGTGTAGCCGCGTTGTGTATAAGGGGTGTTCGTACTGCCTTGTCGTACAAGTTAGCCTCAATAGCGACGTGGTAGAGCACTCGCTTTGGGATGTAGAGGTCCCGGGTTCGAATCCCATTGGAGTGGAATATTTTAATTTTTCATCTGGCCAGGTAGGAATTTTTTTACCTGACTGGGGTGAGACATTTTTCGTTTGTCTGTAATGAGAAATTTTTTAGCTTGGTTAGGAGTAATTCTTTCATCTGACCAGGTAGGAATTCTTTTAACCTGACTGGGGTGAGAACTTTTTCGTTTGGCTGTAATGAGAAATTTTTCGGCTTGGTTAGGAAGAAATCTTTTCATTTGACCGGGTAGGAATTTTTTTTTACCTGAATGGGATGAAAATCTTTTGTTTGGCTGTAATAAGAAATTTTTCAGCTTGGTTAGGAAGAAATTTTTTCAACTGGTGTAGCCGCGATGTGTACAAGGGGTGTTTGTACTGCCTTGTCGTACAAATTTGCCTCAATAGCGACGTGGAAGAGCACTCGCTTTGGGATATAGAGCTCCCGGTTTCGAATCCCACTCTAGTCGAATATTTTAATTTTTCATCAGGCCAGGTAGGACTTTTTTTTACCTGACTGGGGTGAGAAATTTTTCGTTTCGCTGTAATGAGAAATTTTTCAGCTTGGTTAGGAAAAAATTTTTTCAGCTGACCAGGTAGAAATTTTTTTTACCTGACCCGGGTGAGAAATTTTTCGTTTGGCTGTAATGAGAAATTTCTCAGCTTGGTTAGAAGGAAATTCTTTCATCTGACCAGGTAGGATTTTTTTTTAACCTGACTGGGATGAAAAATCTTACGTTTGGCTGTAATGAGAAATTTTTCAGCTTGGTTAGGAAGAAATTTTTTCAACTGGTGTAGCCGCGATGTGTATAAGAGGTAATTGTATTTCCTTGTCGTACAAGTTAGCCTCAATAGCGACGTGGTAGAGCACTTGCTTTAGAATGTAGAGGTCCCGGGTAGGAATACCATTGGAGTCGAATATTTTAATTTTTCATCTGGCCAGGTAGGAAATTTTTTTACCTGACTGGGGTGAAAAATTTTTTGTTTGGCGTAATGAGAAATTTTTCAGCTTGGTTAAGAAGAAATATTTTCATCTGACCAGGTAGGATTTTTTTTACCTGACCCGGGTGAGAAATTTTTCGTTTGGCTGTAATGAGAAATTTTTCAGCTTGGTTAGGAAGAAATTCTTTCATCTGACCAGGTAGGAATTTTTTTTACCTGACCCGGATGAGAAATTTTTCGTTTGGCTGTAATGAGAAATTTTTCAGCTTGGTTAGAAAGAAAATCTTTCATATGACAAGGTAGGATTTTTTTTTACCTGACCCGGGGTGAGAAATTTTTCGTTTGGCTGTTATAAGAAATTTTTCAGCTTGGTTAGGAAGAAAATCTTTCATATGACCGGGTAGGAAATTTTTTTACCTGACCCGGGTGAGAAATTTTTCGTTTTGCTGTAATATGAAATTTTTCAGCTTGGTTAGGCAGAAATTCTTTCATCTGATCAGGTAGGAATTTTATTTTTCTGACTGGGGTAAGACATTTTTCGTTTGGCTGTAATGAGAAATTTTTCAGCTTGGTAAGGAAGAAATTTTTTCAACTGGTGTAGCCGCGTTGTGTATAAGGGGTGTTTGTACTGCCTTGTCGTACAAGTTAGCCTCAATAGCGACGTGGTAGAGCACTCGCTTTGGGATGTAGAGGTCCTGGGTTCGAATCCCATTGGAGCCGAATATTTTAATTTTTCATCTGGCTAGGTAGGATTTTTTTTTACCTGACTGGGGTGAGACATTTTTCGTTTGTCTGTAATGAGAAATTTTTCAGCTTGGTTAGGAGTAATTCTTTCTTCTGACCATGTAGGAATTCTTTTTGACCTGACTGGGGTGAGAACTTTTTCGTTTGGCTGTAATGAGAAATTTTTCAGCTGGGGTTAGGAAGAAATATTTTCATCTGGCCACGTAGGATTTTTTTTTTTACCTGCTTGGGATGAAAATCTTTCGTTTGGCTGTAATAAGAAATTTTTCAGCTTGGTTAGGAAGAATTTTTTTCAACTGGTGTAGCCGCGATGTGTATAAGGGGTGTTTGTACTGCCTTGTCGTACAAGTGTGCCTCAATAGCGACGTGGTAGAGCACTCGCTTTGGGATATAGAGGTCCCGGTTTCGAATCCCACTCTAGTCGAATATTTTAATTTTTCATCTGGCCAGGTAGGATTTTTTTTTACCTGACTGGGGTGAGAAATTTTTCGTTTGGCTGTAATGAGAAATTTTTCAGCTTGGTAAGGAAAAAATTTTTTCAGCTGACCAGGTAGAAATTTTTTTTACCTGGCCCGGGTGAGAAATTTTTCGTTTGGCTGTAATGAGAAATTTTTCAGCTTGGTCAGAAGAAAATTCTTTCATCTGACCAGGTAGGATTTTTTTATTTACCTGACTGGGATGAAAAATCTTACGTTTGGCTGTAATGAGAAATTTTTCAGCTTGGTTAGGAAGAAATTTTTTCAACTGGTGTAGCCGCGATGTGTATAAGGGGTGTTTGTACTTCCTTGTCGCACAAGTAAGCCTCAATAGCGACGTGGTAGAGCACTTGCTTTGGGATGTAGAGGTCCCGGGTACGAATCCCATTTGAGTCGAATATTTCAATTTTTCAACTGGCCAGGTAGGAAATTTTATTACCTGACTGGGGTGAGAAATTTTTCGTTTGGCTCTGATGAGAAATTTTTCAGCTTGGTTAGGAAGAAATTCTTTCATCTGACCAGGTAGGATTTTTTTTTTACCTGACCCGGGTGAGAAATTTTTCGTTTGGCTGTAATAAGAAATTTTTCAGCTTGTTTAGGAGAAATTCTTTCATCTAACCGGGTAGGATTATTTTTTTACCTGACCCGGGTGAGAAATTTTTCGTTTGGCTGTAATGAGAAATTTTTCAGCTTGGTTAGGAAGAAATTCTTTCATCTGGCCAGGTAGGAATTTTTTTTACCTGACTGGGGTAAGACATTTTTCGTTTGGCTATAATGAGAATTTTTTCAGCTTGGTGAGGAAGAAATATTTTCTTCTGACCAGGTAGGAATTTTTTTAACCTGACCCAGGTGAGAAATTTTTCGTTTGGCTCTGATGAGAAATTTTTCAGCTTGGTTAGGAAGAAATTCTTTCATCTGACCAGGTAGGAATTTTTTTTACCTGACCCGGGTGAGAAATTTTTCGTTTGGCTGTAATAAGAAATTTTTCAGCTTGGTTAGGAAGACATTCTTTCATCTGACCAGGTAGGAATTTTTTTTACCTGAACCGGGTGAGAAATTTTTCGTTTGGCTGTAATGAGAAATTTTTCAGCTGGGGTTAGGAAGAAATATTTTCATCTGGCCACGTAGGATTTTTTTTTACCTGCTTGGGATGAAAATCTTTCGTTTGGCTGTAATAAGAAATTTTTCAGCTTGGTTAGGAAGAATTTTTTTCAACTGGTGTAGCCGCGATGTGTATAAGGGGTGTTTGTACTGCCTTGTCGTACAAGTGTGCCTCAATAGCGACGTGGTAGAGCACTCGCTTTGGGATATAGAGGTCCCGGTTTCGAATCCCACTCTAGTCGAATATTTTAATTTTTCATCTGGCCAGGTAGGATTTTTTTTTTACCTGACTGGGGTGAGAAATTTTTCGTTTGGCTGTAATGAGAAATTTTTCAGCTTGGTAAGGAAAAAATTTTTTTAGCTGACCAGGTAGAAATTTTTTTTACCTGGCCCGGGTGAGAAATTTTTCGTTTGGCTGTAAATAGAAATTTTTCAGCTTGGTCAGAAGAAAATTCTTTCATCTGACCAGGTAGGATTTTTTTTATTTACCTGACTGGGATGAAAAATCTTACGTTTGGCTGTAATGAGAAATTTTTCAGCTTGGTTAGGAAGAAATTTTTTCAACTGGTGTAGCCGCGATGTGTATAAGGGGTGTTTGTACTTCCTTGTCGCACAAGTAAGCCTCAATAGCGACGTGGTAGAGCACTTGCTTTGGGATGTAGAGGTCCCGTGTACGAATCCCATTTGAGTCGAATATTTTAATTTTTCATCTGGCCAGGTAGGAAATTTTATTACCTGACTGGGGTGAGAAATTTTTCGTTTGGCTCTGATGAGAAATTTTTCAGCTTGGTTAGGAAGAAATTCTTTCATCTGACCAGGTAGGAATTTTTTTTTACCTGACCCGGGTGAGAAATTTTTCGTTTGGCTGTAATAAGAAATTTTTCAGCTTGGTTAGGAGAAATTCTTTCATCTAACCGGGTAGGATTATTTTTTTACCTGACCCGGGTGAGAAATTTTTCGTTTGGCTGTAATGAGAAATTTTTCAGCTTGGTTAGGAAGAAATTCTTTCATCTGGCCAGGTAGGAATTTTTTTTACCTGACTGGGGTAAGACATTTTTCGTTTGGCTGTAATGAGAAATTTTTCAGCTTGGTTAGGAAGAAATATTTTCTTCTGACCAGGTAGGAATTTTTTTTACCTGACCCGGGTGAGAAATTTTTCGTTTGGCTCTGATGAGAAATTTTTCAGCTTGGTTAGGAAGAAATTCTTTCATCTGACCAGGTAGGAATCTTTTTTACCTGACCCGGGTGAGAAATTTTTCGTTTGGCTGTAATAAGAAATTTTTCAGCTTGGTTAGGAAGAAATTCTTTCATCTGACCAGGTAGGAATTTTTTTGACCTGAACCGGGTGAGAAATTTTTCGTTTGGCTGTAATGAGAAATTTTTCAGCTGGGGTTAGGAAGAAATATTTTCATCTGTCCACGTAGGATTTTTTTTTACCTGCTTGGGATGAAAATCTTTCGTTTGGCTGTAATAAGAAATTTTTCAGCTTGGTTAGGAAGAATTTTTTTCAACTGGTGTAACCGCGATGTGTATAAGGGGTGTTTGTACTGCCTTGTCGTACAAGTGTGCCTCAATAGCGACGTGGTAGAGCACTCGCTTTGGGATATAGAGGTCCCGGTTTCGAATCCCACTCTAGTCGAATATTTTAATTTTTCATCTGGCCAGGTAAGATATTTTTTTTACCTGACTGGGGTGAGAAATTTTTCGTTTGGCTCTGATGAGAAATTTTTCAGCTTGGTTAGGAAGAAATTCTTTCATCTGACCAGGTAGGAATTTTTTTTTTACCTGACCCGGGTGAGAAATTTTTCGTTTGGCTGTAAATAGAAATTTTTCAGCTTGGTCAGAAGAAAATTCTTTCATCTGACCAGGTAGGATTTTTTTATTTACCTGACTGGGATGAAAAATCTTACGTTTGGCTGTAATGAGAAATTTTTCAGCTTGGTTAGGAAGAAATTTTTTCAACTGGTGTAGCCGCGATGTGTATAAGGGGTGTTTGTACTTCCTTGTCGCACAAGTAAGCCTCAATAGCGACGTGGTAGAGCACTTGCTTTGGGATGTAGAGGTCCCGGGTACGAATCCCATTTGAGTCGAATATTTTAATTTTTCATCTGGCCAGGTAGGAAATTTTATTACCTGACTGGGGTGAGAAATTTTTCGTTTGGCTCTGATGAGAAATTTTTCAGCTTGGTTAGGAAGAAATTCTTTCATCTGACCAGGTAGGAATTTTTTTTTACCTGACCCGGGTGAGAAATTTTTCGTTTGGCTGTAATAAGAAATTTTTCAGCTTGGTTAGGAGAAATTCTTTCATCTAACCGGGTAGGATTATTTTTTTACCTGACCCGGGTGAGAAATTTTTCGTTTGGCTGTAATGAGAAATTTTTCAGCTTGGTTAGGAAGAAATTCTTTCATCTGGCCAGGTAGGAATTTTTTTTACCTGACTGGGGTAAGACATTTTTCGTTTGGCTGTAATGAGAAATTTTTCAGCTTGGTTAGGAAGAAATATTTTCTTCTGACCAGGTAGGAATTTTTTTTACCTGACCCGGGTGAGAAATTTTTCGTTTGGCTCTGATGAGAAATTTTTCAGCTTGGTTAGGAAGAAATTCTTTCATCTGACCAGGTAGGAATCTTTTTTACCTGACCCGGGTGAGAAATTTTTCGTTTGGCTGTAATAAGAAATTTTTCAGCTTGGTTAGGAAGAAATTCTTTCATCTGACCAGGTAGGAATTTTTTTGACCTGAACCGGGTGAGAAATTTTTCGTTTGGCTGTAATGAGAAATTTTTCAGCTGGGGTTAGGAAGAAATATTTTCATCTGTCCACGTAGGATTTTTTTTTACCTGCTTGGGATGAAAATCTTTCGTTTGGCTGTAATAAGAAATTTTTCAGCTTGGTTAGGAAGAATTTTTTTCAACTGGTGTAACCGCGATGTGTATAAGGGGTGTTTGTACTGCCTTGTCGTACAAGTGTGCCTCAATAGCGACGTGGTAGAGCACTCGCTTTGGGATATAGAGGTCCCGGTTTCGAATCCCACTCTAGTCGAATATTTTAATTTTTCATCTGGCCAGGTAAGATATTTTTTTTACCTGACTGGGGTGAGAAATTTTTCGTTTGGCTGTAATGAGAAATTTTTCAGCTTGGTAAGGAAAAAAATTTTTCAGCTGACCAGGTAGAAATTTTTTTTACCTGGCCCGGGTGAGAAATTTTTCGTTTGGCTGTAATGAGAAATTTTTCAGCTTGGTCAGAAGAAAATTCTTTCATCTGACCAGGTAGGATTTTTTTATTTACCTGACTGGGATGAAAAATCTTACGTTTGGCTGTAATGAGAAATTTTTCAGCTTGGTTAGGAAGAAATTTTTTCAACTGGTGTAGCCGCGATGTGTATAAGGGGTGTTTGTACTTCCTTGTCGCACAAGTAAGCCTCAATAGCGACGTGGTAGAGCACTTGCTTTGGGATGTAGAGGTCCCGGGTACGAATCCCATTTGAGTCGAATATTTTAATTTTTCATCTGGCCAGGTAGGAAATTTTATTACCTGACTGGGGTGAGAAATTTTTCGTTTGGCTCTGATGAGAAATTTTTCAGCTTGGTTAGGAAGAAATTCTTTCATCTGACCAGGTAGGAATTTTTTTTTTACCTGACCCGGGTGAGAAATTTTTCGTTTGGCTGTAATAAGAAATTTTTCAGCTTGGTTAGGAAGAAATTCTTTCATCTAACCGGGTAGGATTATTTTTTTACCTGACCCGGGTGAGAAATTTTTCGTTTGGCTGTAATGAGAAATTTTTCAGCTTGGTAAGGAAGAAATCCTTTCATTTGACCAGGTAGGAAATTTTTTTACCTGACTGGGGTAAGACATTTTTCGTTTGGCTGTAATGAGAAATTTTTCAGCTTGGTTAGGAATTGAACTTTTCCGCGTTACGGCAGTTTAGCGGAAAAGAGCTGTCTTCTTGTTACGCCTCGGCAATAGGTATATTGTTATGTAATTGTTTTGTTTTACTGGACCAATCAGAAAGCATTGTGAATTAGTAGAGGGGTAGAGATTGAAATAGTAAATCAGTTCTAGCGAGCACGTCAATAGTTACGAGCATGGAGTCGCCGGGAAGAAATTCGCGTTCTGGTGGGAATTCGTCGGACCATAATGACTTTCTCGTTTAGATAGTTTAATTTCCAATAGACTGCAAACATTTGAGGAAAGATTATCCAGTAGCCAAAGAACTGTAGCCGAGTCGGTCATTGGGGTTTCGGGCTATTCCTTTAAGAGAAAAAGCTGCGAGGACCAGTTTAAGTTTAACTGCCAAGTCGAGAGTAAGCTTAAGGAAGCAGAGCAAGGAATGAGGGCTGGAAAAGAAGACGTCGTTTCTCAGAGTTTAGCCGAAGGTATGAATCTTATTCATCATCGCCAAAAGGTTATTAAGTTGGCAGACTCGTCTGAGCTTGGATGGTCCGTCGCCAAAGAATACCAAGCACATCCACTAGCTTCCGATTCAAAGGATGAGAAGAAAATGGTCAGGGCCGAAGCACGAGCTTCTCGCAAAATGAAGAAAACGAGACGATTTAGACCTTACAGTTTATACCCATCTCAGGCTTCACAGCAAACCGCCACCGCCGCGGGCTCATCCATTCAGCCCGTTATAGGTCAAGGGAGGAAACCCGGATTATGTTTTGAGTGTGGAAGGCCAGGGCACTGGAAATCCGAATGCCGGCAATTCATCAGGGAGAAGAGCGGTGAAAAGATAAGTAGTGTTTCTTTGCTTGAAAATAACGCTCCTTGTAATAGCACATGTATTAATACTGTTTCTAAAAATAGCACAGTATCGGATTTTCCATGTCACATTGAGAGTAGCTCGGTTTTAAGCGAGTCGCCTTATGGTCGTTTGAAAGAAAGAATAAAGGTATGGGAAGATATAGGGGCTAGCGAATACATGCTAGGATTGATAAAGAATGGTTATAAGTTGCCAATGAAATGCTTTCCAGAAAAATTAGAGGCTAGAAATAATTTATCGGCACGACAAAATAGCGATTTCGTGAACAAGGAAATTTGTCGTCTGCTTGATTTGAACTGCATAAGTAGAGTTAACGAGAAACCATACGTTATTAACCCATTAACTGTCGCTCATGGTAAATCAGGAAAATTGAGACTAGTACTAGATTGTAGATTAATAAATCCACACCTCGTTAAGTTCAGATTTCAGTACGAGGACTTGGGCGTAGCTAAGGAGTTATTTCATAGCTCGGAGTATTTGTTTTCTTTCGATTTAAAATCGGCTTACCATCATATCGAAATTAACCCTGAGCATCGAACATACCTTGGTTTCAGTTGGACAGACGGTAATGGAAATAAGCTTTATTATGTTCATAATGTATTGCCATTCGGAATTAGAACTGCAGCTCATATTTTCACGAAGACGATAAAAGTTCCAGTCGCTTACTTAAGAGGTCAAGGACATAAAATAGTTATTTTTCTGGACGATGGACTAGGCGGAGATCAAGATAAAGGTAAGGCAGAAAGCTCTAGTAGAGAAGTGAAACAGTTGTTTCTTAAACTGGGATTTTTGATCGCTGAGAGCAAATGTAATTGGGATCCATCATTGGAGGTAGAATGGCTAGGTTACCGTTGGGACATGGTTAATAACACGTTACATGTAACGCAAGCACGAATAAACCGTGTTTTATTGGCACTGCGTTCATTTTTCTTCGAATTAGAAACAAAAAGTCTGAGAATAGTTAAAGCCCGTTTTCTAGCTAGTTTGGTGGGACAAATAATTTCTTTGAGATATGCAGTAGGCGATTTGGTATTCGCAAATACTAGAAGTTGTTATAAGTCTATTGATATGCGTTTGAGCTGGGAATCGGACATATATGTTCAAAAGGAGGTTGAGAATGAATTGAAATTCTGGCAATCGAATATTGAATCCCTGAATGCGATAGGGACGAGTTTGAACAGTAAGGTGAGTTGTGATTTGAATTGTTTTTCTGATGCTTCCGCCTCTGGATACGGCGGTTATGTTGCCCTCTGTGCGGGCGCCTTAGTTGAAGGCACGGAAATGTGTGGTTTGTGGTCTGAGACCGAACAGTCAATGAGTTCGACTTGGAGAGAATTGAGTTCAGTGGAAAGAGTCCTGAGAAGTAATAAGAGCACAATAACAGGAAAATCGATAGGTTTGTACTGCGACAATTCAAACGTCGTACGAATATTGCAGAGGGGCAGTAAGAATGTGAAATTGCATGAAAAATACGTTCAAATAAAGTCGTTATGTGACGTTTTAGGCACAAAGATAGATCCGCATTGGATAAGTAGGAAAGATAATATTTTGGCCGATAAGATGAGTCGCACGATTGATAATGATAATTGGGAAATAAGCAGTCGTGTATTTGGGTTATTAAATGAGTGTTGGGGGCCATTTACTATTGATAGATTTGCATCAAATCTGAACACAAAATGCAAAAGGTTCAACAGTAAATGGTGGTTACCAGGCTGAGAAGCAATAGACGCTTTGGGTCAAAGTTGGTCAGGCGATAATAATTGGTGCGTACCACCACCGAAGCTGGTTCCAAGAGTTATCAATAAGTTCATTACAGAAAATGCAAGAGGTACTTTGATTGTTCCTTCGTGGAAATCAGCCCCATTTTGGCCGCTAATCTGCAACCGAGAAAATGATTTCAAATCTTTCATTTCGGCTCATTTAAATCTAGGCCGAGTTGACGTTGTCATGAGAGGATCCGTGCAAAACGGCATTTTCGCACAATCAGAATTGAAATTTGATATATTGGCATTGAAGATCGATATTAACAAAATGGGGACTGAATTCTGTAAGAAGGGTGTGTAAATCAAATGCTTATTATAGATGTATTATTTCAGATGTCGGCTTGAGAGACAATATAGAGAGACAATTGACAGGCGCAGGCGCTCATTTTGACGAGGGTATTCTAGCGAGATTATGTTCTAATATACTATCGAGTAAAAGTTCATCAACTACATCAAAATACTTCTACGCATTCAAGGCTTGGTGCAAGTTTTGTAGTGAGTACAATTACAAAAATCTTCCTGCTAATCCGATCATAGTAGCATTGTATTTATCAGAAGTGCTAAGTTCTAAGCAGTGTTATAGTGCAGTTGTAAGTGCATTTTACGGATTAAAATGGATTCACCAGATAAATAATTACGACGACCCAACGGATAATTCATTTGTGAAAAACATTCTGGAGTCAGCGAAAAGGTCCATCAAAAATCCTGTTAAAAAGAAAGACATTTTAGAAACAGAACATCTCGTACAATTGTGCGATATGTACAGACATTCCAGCGATTTACTGATTGTTAGAAATTTATGTATGATTACTCTTTGTTATGCCGCTTTTCTAAGATACGATGAAGTTAGTAGCATCAGATGTAGGGATCTGTCTATAGGGGAAAACTATGTTGAGATAAGGATTGTAAAGAGTAAGACTGATCAGTATAGATACGGCTCGGAGGTCGCAGTGGGTAATGGTAATACATCAGCTTGTCCGGTCGCTATGCTCATACGATATATGAGTATAGCAGGGCTCACTGTTGCATCGGATTCGTTTCTTTTCAAAGCTGTAAATCGATCTAAGCATTCGTGTAAGCTTATAAAGAAGGATAGAAAATTAAGTTACACCCGAGTACGAGAATTTGTTAAAAGTCTATTTTCAAGTATTGATCCCACATTGAATATAGGAGTTCACTCCCTTAGAGCGGGGGGCGCAACCGCCGCAGCTAATAATAATATAAACGATCGTTGTCTCAAGAGACACGGTAGGTGGAGGACCGATAGCGCTAAAGATATGTACATTGCAGATTCGTTGGATAAACGTTTAGAGGTTACGAAAAGTCTGGGAATGTAATTTGTTTTTAGGCCTCTCTATCTTTTATAAGGTTCTATTCGGCGTGTGTCGCCGTCACCAATAAAGCATAGAAAATGAGTTGGTTGTATTTATTTGTATAGAATTAGAGAGGAAGATTATTGCAAAGTATAGAGAAGACTTGAACTTTTCCGCGTTACGGCAGTTTAGCGGAAAAGAGCTGTCTTCTTGTTACGCCTCGGCAATAGGTATATTGTTATGTAATTGTTTTGTTTTACTGGACCAATCAGAAAGCATTGTGAATTAGTAGAGGGGTAGAGAATGAAATAGTAAATCAGTTCTAGCGAGCACGTCAATAGTTACGTAAACGTCCATTTCAAATGAATTATAAATAGAAAGTTTGATCTAATTTGGCTATGTGAAGTCCCACGCATACCGCTGAGGAGGGCGCTGAATTGTTTTGGGATACAGCTTTTTTTTTCAGAGCCATCTTCTCTGTTTTTACGGCTGGACGTCGCGTTCCTTTCTATGACGCGGGACCTTATTGATAATGTTGTTGTTACATTGGATTTGTTTCACTCCATTGCTATATATTCGACGTGTGTCGCCGTCACCAATAAAGCATAGAAAATGAGTTGGTTGTATTTATTTGTTTAGAATTAGAGAGGAAGATTATTGCAAAGTATAGAGAAGACGAAATATTTTCTTCTGACCAGGTAGGAATTTTTTTTACCTGACCCGGGTGAGAAATTTTTCGTTTGGCTCTGATGAGAAATTTTTCAGCTTGGTTAGGAAGAAATTCTTTCATCTGACCAGGTAGGAATTTTTTTTACCTGACCCGGGTGAGAAATTTTTCGTTTGGCTGTAATAAGAAATTTTTCAGCTTGGTTAGGAAGAAATTCTTTCATCTGACCGGGTAGGAATTTTTTTTTACCTGACCCGGGTGAGAAATTTTTCGTTTGGCTGTAATGAGAAATTTTTCAGCTTGGTTAGGAAGAAATTCTTTCATCTGACCAGGTAGGATTTTTTTTCCTGACTGGGATGAAAAGTCTTTCGTTTGGCTGTAATGAGAAATTTTTCAGCTTGGTTAGGAAGAAATTTTTTCAATTGGTGTAGCCGCGATGTGTATAAGGGGTGTTTTTACTGCCTTGTCGTACAAGTTAGCCTCAATAGCGCCGTGGTAGAGCACTCGCTTTGGGATGTAGAGGTCCCTGGTTCGAATCCCATTGGAGCCGAATATTTTAATTTTTCATTTGGCCAGGTAGGACTTTTTTTACCTGACTGGGGTGAGACATTTTACGTTTGGCTGTAATGAGAAATTTTTCAGCTTGGTTAGGAAGAAATTCTTTCATCTGACCAGGTAGAATTTTTTTTTACCTGGCCCGGGTGAGAAATTTTTCGTTTGGCTGTAATGAGAAATTTTTCAGCTTGGTCAGAAGAAAATTCTTTCATCTGACCAGGTAGGATTTTTTTATTTACCTGACTGGGATGAAAAATCTTACGTTTGGCTGTAATGAGAAATTTTTCAGCTTGGTTAGGAAGAAATTTTTTCAACTGGTGTAGCCGCGATGTGTATAAGGGGTGTTTGTACTTCCTTGTCGCACAAGTAAGCCTCAATAGCGACGTGGTAGAGCACTTGCTTTGGGATGTAGAGGTCCCGGGTACGAATCCCATTTGAGTCGAATATTTTAATTTTTCATCTGGCCAGGTAGGAAATTTTATTACCTGACTGGGGTGAGAAATTTTTCGTTTGGCTCTGATGAGAAATTTTTCAGCTTGGTTAGGAAGAAATTCTTTCATCTGACCAGGTAGGAATTTTTTTTTTTACCTGACCCGGGTGAGAAATTTTTCGTTTGGCTGTAATAAGAAATTTTTCAGCTTGGTTAGGAAGAAATTCTTTCATCTAACCGGGTAGGATTATTTTTTTACCTGACCCGGGTGAGAAATTTTTCGTTTGGCTGTAATGAGAAATTTTTCAGCTTGGTTAGGAAGAAATTCTTTCATCTGGCCAGGTAGGAAATTTTTTTACCTGACTGGGGTAAGACATTTTTCGTTTGGCTGTAATGAGAAATTTTTCAGCTTGGTTAGGAAGAAATATTTTCTTCTGACCAGGTAGGAATTTTTTTTACCTGACCCGGGTGAGAAATTTTTCGTTTGGCTCTGATGAGAAATTTTTCAGCTTGGTTAGGAAGAAATTCTTTCATCTGACCAGGTAGGAATTTTTTTTATTTGACCCGGGTGAGAAATTTTTCGTTTGGCTGTAATAAGAAATTTTTCAGCTTGGTTAGGAAGAAATTCTTTCATCTGACCGGGTAGGAATTTTTTTTTACCTGACCCGGGTGAGAAATTTTTCGTTTGGCTGTAATGAGAAATTTGTCAGCTTGGTTAGGAAGAAATTCTTTCAACTGACCAGGTAGAATTTTTTTTTACCTGACTGGAATGAAAAATCTTTCGTTTGGCTGTTATGAGACATTTTTCAGCTTGGTTAGGAAGAAATTTTTTCAACTGGTGTAGCCGCGATGTGTAGAAGGGATGTTTGTACTGTCTTCTCGTACAATTTAGCCTCAATAGCGACGTGGTAGAGCACTCTCTTTGGGGAGTAGAGGTCCCTGGTTCCAATCCCATTGGAGTCGAATATTTTAATTTTTCATCTTGCCATGTAGGAAATTTTTTTACCTGACTGAAGTGAGAAACTTTTCGTTTGGCTGTTATGAGAAATTTTTCAGCTTGGTTAGGAAGAAATATTTTCATCTGACCAGGTAGGAATTTTTTTTTTTTTTTTTTACCTGACTGGGGTGAGAAATTTTTCGTTTGGCTGTTAGGAGAAACATTTCAGCTTGGTTAGGAAGAAATTCTTTCATCTGGCCAGGTAGGAATTTTTTTTTTCTGACTGGGGTGGGAAATTTTTCGTTTGGTTGTAATGAGAAGTTTTTCAGCTTGGTTAGAAAGAAATATTTTCATCTGACCAGGTAGGAATTTTTTTTTACCTGACTGGGATGGAAAATCTTACGTTTGGCTGTAATGAGAAATTTTTCAGCTTGGTTAGGAAGAAATTTTTTCAACTGCTGTAGCCGCGATGTGTAAAGGGGGTGTTTGTACTGCCTTCTCGTACAAGTTAGCCTCAATAGCGACGTGGTAGAGCACTTGCTTTGGGATGTAAAGGTCCCGGGTTCGAATCCCATTGGAGCCGAATATTTTAATTTTTCATCTGGCTAGGTAGGAAATTTTTTTACCTGACTGGAGTGAGAAATTTTCGTTTGGCTGTAATGAGAAATTTTTTAGCTTGGTTAGGAAGAAATTCTTTCATCTGACCAGGTAGGAATTTTTTTTACCTGACCCGGATGAGAAATTTTTCGTTTGGCTGTAATGAGAAATTTTTCAGCTTGGTTAGGAAGAAAATCTTTCATCTGACGAGGTAGGGATGTTTTTTTTAACCTGACCCGGGTGCGAAATTTTTCGTTTGGCTGTAATGAGAAATTTTTCAGCTTGGTCAGGAAGAAATATTTTCATCTGACCAGGTAGGAATTTTTTTACCTGACTTGGGTGAGAAATTTTTCGTTTGGCTGTAATGAGAAATTTTTCAGCTTTGTTAGGATGAAATTCTTTCATCTGACCAGGTAGGAATTTTTGTTTTACCTGACTTGGATGAAAAATATTTTGTTTGGCTGTTATGAGAATATTTTTCAGCTTGGTAAGGAAGAATTTTTCAACTGGTGTAGCCGAGATATGTATAAGGGGTGTTTGTACTGCCTTGTCGTACAAGTTAGCCTCAATAGCGACGTGGTAGAGCACTCGCTTTGGGATGTAGAGGTCCCGGGTTCGAAACCCATTTGAGTCAAATATTTAAATTTTTCATCTGGCCAGGTAGGAAATTTTATAACCTGACTGGGGTGAGAAATTTTTCGTTTGGCTGTAATGAGAAATTTTTCAGCTTGGTTAGGATGAAATATTTTCATCTGACCAGGTAGGAATTTTTTTGTACCTGACTGGGGTGAGAAAATTTTCGTTTGGCTGTAATGAGAAATTTTTCAGCTTGGTAAGGAAGACATTCTTTCATCTGACCAGGTAGGAATTCCTTTTACCTGACTGGGATGATAAATCGTTCCTTTGGCTGTAATGAGAATTTTTTCAGCTTTGTTAGGAAGAAATTATTTCTAATGGTGTAGCCGCGATGTGTATAAGGGGTGTTTGTACTGCCTTGTAGTACGAGTTAGCCTCAATAGCGACGTGGTAGAGCACTCGCTTTGGGATGTAGAGGTCCCGGGTTCAAATCCCATTGGAGTCGAATATTTTAATTTCTCATCTGGCCAGGTAGGAAATTTTTACCTGACCGGGGTGAGAAATTTTTCGTTTGCTGCTATGAGAAATTTTTCAGCTTGGTTAGGAAGAAATGTTTTCATCAGACCAGGTAGGAAATTTTTTTTACCTGACCCGGGTTAGAAATTTTTCGTTTGGCTGTAATGAGAAATCTTTAAGCTTGGTTGGGAAGAAATTCTTTCATCTGTCCAGGTAGGATTTTTTTTTACCTGGCTGGGACGAAAAATCATTCGTTTGGCTGTAATGAGAATTTTTTCAGCTTGGTTAGGAAGAAATTTTTTCAACTGGTGTATAGTCCGTTTGACTTATATATGGACCAACATTTCGCCGAAAATCTCAGAAATTAATTAATGAAACGCATATTTTTCTTGTCACATCATTTTTTCCAGCTAATACTATGACGAATTTTGTTTTTCAGAATTTTTTAATGTAAAATAATGATTTTTTTCGTCCGTCTACATGTTAACTTTCAGCATTTCATACCTACTTGTTACTGTATTAAACGGAACAGCGAATTGTTTAACCAAAAAAAGTACTGATTTGCATAGGGGCCGAGTCAAAACAGTAAGATTTTAAGTGAATTGTATTACTATAAAATCTAGTTTTTCAATGTAATTAAGTTTGTCTAAGACTTTTGCTACCGTTGGATATCAAATCTGTGTATATTCTCTCTTTCTTCAGAAACTGTTTGACCAGATAATTGATTATTGATTATATTCATTCTGAGATGAACCTTATATTTACATGTTATGACCAATGAAAAAGCATTATTAAATGAAGTAGTTGGGAATTTCACGAGGAAAACTTGATGAAAAGGCGAGTACTAACGGTAAAAATCACGTGCTATTTAAGTTTTAAGATGACATGACCGTCGATATGCTAATTAGCATGTCCAAATAAGGAATAATGGACATTTCATCTGTCAAACGTTTAGAATAAAACCACGTGTTTTTACTATATATGTTGACATTTTTTTACTATTGAACAGCCTCCATCACCCCTCGTGTTTAAGAACGGATAATGCGAAAATATAAACATTAACTAGATAGACAAAATCATTATTTAGAAATCATTTTATTTTCAAAAATTATTTTTTGGAATGGTATTAAGCTGAAATAAAGATTTTAGTACATACAAATCCTTTATTCAAACGCAATTTTATGTAATTGATGAAAAGGTTGGTCCATATAGCAGTCAAACGGACTATAACCGCATTTTGTATTAGGGGTATTTGTACTGCCTTGTCGTACAAGTTAGGCTCAATAGCGACGTGGTAGAGCACTCGCTTTGGGATGAAGAGTTCCCGGGTTCGAATCCCATTGGAGTCGAATATTTTAATTTTTTATCTGGCCAGGTAGGATATTTTTTTACCTGAATGGGGTGAGAAATTTTTCGTTTGGCTGTAATGAGAAATTTTTCAGCTTGGTTAGGAAGAAATATTTTCATCTGACCAGGTAGGAATTTTTTTTACCTGACTGGGGTGAGGAATTTTTCGTTTGGCTGTAATGAGAAATTTTTCAGCTTGGTTAGGAAGAAATTCTTTCATCTGACCAGGTAGAAATTTTTTTTACCTGACCCGGGTGAGAGAATTTTTTTGTTTGGCTGTAATGAGAAATTTTTCAGCTTGGTAAGGAAGAAATACTTTCTTCTGGCCAGGTAGGAATTTTTAATTAGCAACCAAACAACAAGTCCTCATCAATTTATAGGATGATTTATTCAGGAATGATTTACTCGGTCGAACTAAGCGAAAAAGTTATTGTATATTAATATTGTTTTAAGAATCTTTCTCCAAAACATTTTTCCAACAGGTTCAAATACTCATATATCATCAAGCAGAAAGACATGAACAAATAACCAGCAAAGCACAGTTACAACATGCAAAGGAAATAAAAATGTCATGAATTATAAACAAATGAAAACACAGTAAATTGCTGGTTATTTGATCATCCGCCTAATTTATTAATTGAAATCATACGAAATGTATTTTCTTCACTGTAAACATAAAACAGGGCAAAGCACTTTTTTACAGTTTCCAGTTTATCCTTTGCAATTGAATTTTGCATTATTACTTTTAATAAGCAAAAACACTAAATATCCTTGGGAATGGGTGGGTGGGCAAAGTTAATTTTTCCATCTAACTATCGACACGAGAATTTTCAAACTGTGATTAGGCCCGCCAATAACATGAGTTTTATTTGACCACTGGTCAATTCAGCCAATCAGAGACTTGTTATGCTGTTGCCAATTAACCAGCTTTACGAGTCATCGCAAAACTTAGCCAATTAGCAACCAAACAACAAGTCTTCATCAATTTATAGGATGATTTATTCAGGAATGATTTACTCGGTCGAACTAAGCGAAAAAGTTATTGTATATTAATATTGTTTTAAGAATCTTTCTCCAAAACATTTTTCCAACAGGTTCAAATACTCATATATCATCAAGCAGAAAGACATGAACAAATAACCAGCAAAGCACAGTTACAACATGCAAAGGAAATAAAAATGTCATGAATTATAAACAAATGAAAACACAGTAAATTGCTGGTTATTTGATCATCCGCCAATATTAAGCCCTCACACCCCCCAAGAAAGGCAAACCAAAAGAAAAACATAATTATGAAATAATAAAAGAAACATAAATCAAACATGCATGAAATATAACCATACAGAACCCACACCTGATCAAGAACAGTATAGCATGCTACTGTTAACTTGAACTGTCCTCAAATGAAGTATAATGTCTACATTAATGAGGAACCCAAACCAAATCCCAATTTTCAGACCACTGAACTATACCCTTCCCATTCAAGAACAGTATATTGTGCTACTGTCACATGAATAACCCTCCGATGAACTAAAATGCATTCATCAAGAAGAGCCCCACCCCTTTCCCCCTTTACCCTTTGCAATAACAATAGATTCAACTTTTAAGCAAATGTGAAATAGTCTCAAAACAAAGTCTCAATCTCCTCGTCCCCTCTAGGTTTAAATGCAGCCCGCCGTCTCGCAGCGCAAAAAGTTCTCTTAATGGTTTTCCAAATTTAAAGAATCTTCTGTAAGAGTGAATGAATTGTACCTTCATTGAAATACATATTTTCTCCAGGTCAAAATTTATTTGTTTAACTTTGTCACCAGTAGTCATATAATCTAAAGGCCTGGGCAAAATGCTAGAGACAATTACTTTAGCGCTGGATTTTTGCTTGACTAAAGCTATCAAATTCACAAAAGAACTGATGAATTCGGCAACAGATAAAGTGTTCACATCATTCGTACCTACATGTAGTATGATAAATTCAGCCATAATAAGGTCAGGGTATTTTTCAATGCGACTAGCAAGACGAGCAACATTTATCCCCGGAAAAGGAATTACCCGAGTATAATGAATATTACCAACATATTTTGCTATAGAGTCAGATAGAATATGAACCCTCGTATCTGCAATGACAATAGAAAAAACACAATTTTACGTATATATATATTTATCTATGTATTATATATAAATATATATAACTATAAACTTTTAGATACTAACTAACATCTTTCGTAAAATAATGAGTTTGTCTTCCCAAGAAAGTTCTCAATAATTTTTATAGCAATCTGATTTCCAATCACCAAGCAATTGAATATAATCGGCAGGAATATCAGCCTTAAAGGCTAATGTTGCAAAACCACGTCTAAAAGAGTGAGTGGAAAAGTCCATAGGATTTAAACCTACTGACTCAATGCACTTTCGTAACTTAGCTTGAAAAAGATAATAAGTAACACATCTGGAGTTTTTAAGAACAAATAAAGCTCCAGATGGATGACAAAAGTTCATAGACTTCAATTTCTTAAAGGCTGCAACAGGGCATAAACGTTTGTCCTTTAAGCTAATCAAAGGGCTCACTATATTTCGTTCTCCAAATTGAATTGTCTTTGAAAATCTAAATCGAACTAATAATATTTCATGCTCAATTTCTACATCCTTTATTTTTAATAATTTACCATTGGCTATATCCTTCTGTGTAGTAGGAACCAAATTAGACTTTCGAGCAAGAAGGAAAAAGGCAAAAAGAAAAAGACACCAATACACAAAGCTATCAGCATCATTCCAATCTAAAGTTTCATGAATTTTCAATAAAATATCAAAAGTCATAGGCTCTGCACGCTTAACAGAATGTGGTTTAAGTCTAGCTAAACCCCGTAATGTTAAGTGCAAAGTAAAATCTGTGAATTGCTTGATTTCAAACCCAACCAAAGAATGCAATATCTTAATTCCTCCCAAGTAATTCTTGATACTATCCACTGAATTAAAAGACCGGGATAAAAATTGAATATATAGTTTTAATGTATTTACAGAAGCTGGTAAAAAGGAAAAGTTGAAAAATAAACAAAACATAATGAATGTTGCCCACTGAACTTGGAGATTTTTGTGGGTGCCATCGGCAAAAGCTGATTTGGTTGAAAACTTCATTTGTCTTTTCAAATTCTGAAGAATAATTTCTGAAAATAAACCCTACCAAGAATGAGTAAAATTGAAAATACTTTCATCAATTTCTTCTTGGATCAAGGATGAAGCTTTTCCAAAATTTTTGAAAAAGGATTCTCTGAATTTCGTATTTAAATGCCATCTTGATAAACTGTCCGGAATTCTGTTATTTTTCCCCTCCAAAAATACAGCTCTTAATTCAACATCATACATAGAAGTCAAATAACAAACTTCACGTAAGCATTTTTGTAAAAATGGGCATTTTGCTTTACCTGTATTTAAAACAATGCAAGCAGCCTGATTATCACAATTAATCTGTATCCTTTTACCCTTCAAGAGATTAATCCATAAATGCAAGCACACAATCACTGCTAACATTTCTAAGGCACTGATATGGAGATTTTGTTTTACAATGAAATTTGGAAATTCTGCATGGAAAAATCTATTACTGAAAATACCTCCACAGCCTGAGAGACAACTGTCTGAACTGAAAATAATATCAGGCTCGGTCCAAGGACCAAGATCTATTAATGAAATACCATTATATACTGGGAGAAATGTATCCCACCATAAAATGTCTTTTTTGACCTCTGATGGAACTGGTATTTTATCCATTTTTTGTAAAGTGTAACAATCTCTCAGCCAGGACAAAATCCTATTTACAAAAATCCTGCTAGATTTAACACATGCCCCAACAAAATTCAATTTTCCTAAGAGTCGTTGTATTTCCTTCAAAGAGGCCTCCTCTTTTAGAAGCCAATCTTTTATCAATGCCCTAATCTCAATTAATCTGTCCTCAGTGATCAACATTGTCATATTTTTTGTGTTAAACAAAACACCTAAAAAGACCATGACTTCTGAAGGCTCACAAGCCTTATCAAAGGCCTCCTCTAAACCACTCTTGATAAAAACTTGTCGGATTGTGTTGAATGCGAAATATGCTAACTCCTTAGATTCAACTCCACCAAAATCATCTAAGTAGTTCAGTACTGCTATACCTATATTTAAAAACATATATGAAAAGGCATTTGTGACCCGTTGAAATATATGTGCCGATGACCTAAGTCCCATTGGCAAAACACAATCTGCAAATATGTGGTTTTTCCACTTGAATCCTACAATGTTATAATTTGACGGGCAAATATGGATCTGGCAATATGCCCTTTTTAAATCTAACTTAAACATTAAACATCCCCGTCCCTTTGAAAGAATTAAAGACACAAAGTCATCAATCTTGGGAAAAACTAAATCTACTTCTTCCCCTAAATAATAATCTTTTGAAACATATCTATTTACATTTCTCCCATTTCTAGGATAACTAAGGTCTAAAATAACTCTTCTTTCGGTGGGTTCTGATTTGGGTACAGAATTTAATGGTGAGATAATCAAATCATTCTTGAACGGGTTATTTGAAAAGGGGCCTATAATTGCACCTAATGATGCTTCTTTTATTAAATATTTATGAATAAAGTCCGGGTATGATTCTGCTCCGCTATGATTTTTACAGTCTTTTTCATTAGTTTTTTCAATAAAAATTGTATTTTCTATTCCAATGGGAAATCCATATTTCAATAATTCTAATACCTGCAAATCTCTATAACCGTGAAGCATTTTGCGCATAAAGTCAACATTGAACTTTTCGTTTACCGGAATTTTGCATTTCTCAAAATTGAAGTGACCCGAATTAATCACTTTTTCGTGAATCTCAAGTAATTTTTCTGAAAAGGTAGAATTAACAGACCCAACCTCTTTGCATGTTTTGCAAGATGCGTGATTTGTCAAATAGCCCCCTTCCTTAAATTTACATGTTTCGAATTTAACAAATTCGGGCAGAAATAAGTCAACTATCTTATTTACATTTGTACATTTCATCTTATGAATGAATTGTTATTGACTGAAGTACGGGCATGCAGACGAGCACTCCGGGTGACTTGCTTCACGCTTATCCTTGATCCAACAAGAAGCGCAAATGTGTTTTGCAAATCTTATTTTCCCTTTTATCACAATGGTGTGAGATTCTTTTGAAGAGCATTTATTTCGTTGGAATTTGGCACAGAACCAAGTTTTGTCTTCTGTTTTATGTGGGGCTAAACTGCCCATAGAAAAATCATTTTTTGGTTTAAATCTTACTGAAACAGAGGACAGAATTGTGTTCTCAACATATAAAAAATCATCCTTCCATGTTTTGAAACCTAACTCATTATCTCTCAGAATTGCAGCGTACAATGTTTTCAAAACCGAAAACTCATAGGAACCATTTAAATACATCAATCGTTTCAAAAGATTCAGTCTACCATTCTTTTCAACTGCTGACAACCCTTGCTGGGAGATAATTTCTAATTCACCTGCTACAAATAGATTGAAGGACAATTTTTCAAATTCAACAGAGTTTTGTACAAATTCAAACCTTAAAAAGGCATGTGGATAACTTTGAGGATGAACTACTTTATCTGAAGATTTGCAGCTAATTCCAGATTTCAAAGAAGCATTCTTGCACTCTTTTTTCTCATTTTTGCAGTTTTTGTCAGAATCCATTGAATCATCACTGTCTCTATACTCTTCTTCTTCCCCAATTAAACCCAATTTGCTCAGCTGTCTGCGTGCTGCAGATCTTAAACCTTTCTCGTCACGAAGATTTTGGATTGAAAAACTTTCAATGTTACCTTTATTTGAACTTCTCTCCCCGTCTTCATTTTCACCTAATTGTCTTCTCGTTGTTTGTATTTCTTGTCGTAATCGACGCAACTCCTGTTCCTGCTTCAGTTTTTTGAGAGTCATAGACAGCTTTGTTCTCTCCGACTCGAAATCGTCGTAATCACAAACGTACTCACGTTCATCCTGTCTGTCGGAAGTCGTGTTATAATCCGCTGGACCCCTGCTCCTCTCAAAATTGTCCTCGCGCCCACCGGATGCGATGTCTGATTTCCGGCTCTCACTATAATCATCCCCCTTGGGGCTCCCAGTGGGGGAAAATACGTCCTCTCCCAACCCCCGCTCATTCATACGCTTATAATCAATAATAGGCCTAGGACGCCTGTCTGCCATTTTCTCCCCTTTAAAGTTCATTTATTCTTGAAAACCAATTTAAATTAGCCAATTTGATAATTAGGCTTTTGAGTTCCTGTTGGGACACCAACAAATAGTTCCGTCAGCACGGACCTGCTGAGAAGGTATAACTACACAAATAGTCCCAACTAAATAATGGAAATTTCTTCAACTGTTTTGAAAATAAAGAAAAGATAGCAAACGAAAGCTTAGCACTGTGAAACTTCAGCTCTCAATTAATAACAAAGTTAATTTTTCCATCTAACTATCGACACGAGAATTTTCAAACTGTGATTAGGCCCGCCAATAACATGAGTTTTATTTGACCACTGGTCAATTCAGCCAATCAGAGACTTGTTATGCTGTTGCCAATTAACCAGCTTTACGAGTCATCGCAAAACTTAGCCTTTAACCTGACTCCAAAGAAAAATATTTCGTTTGGCTGTAATGAGAAATTTTTCAGCTTGGTTAGGAAGAAATTCTTTCATCTGACCAGGAAGGAATTTTTTTTTTACCTGACCCGGGTGGAAAATCTTTCGTTTGGCTGTAATGAGAAATTTTTCAGTTTGGTTAGGAAGAATTTTTTTAACTGGTATAGCCGCGATGTGTATAAGGGGTGTTTGTACTGCTTTGTCGTACAAGTAAGCCTCAATAGCGACGTGGTAGAGCACTCGCTTTGGGATGTAGAGGTCCCGGGTTCGAATCCCATTGGAGTCAAATATTTAAATTTTTCATCTGGCCAGGTAGCGAATTTTTGACCAGACTAGGGTAAGAAATTTTTCGTTTGGCTGCAATGAGAAATTTTTCAGCTTGGTTAAGAAGAAATATTTTCATCTGACCAGGTAGGATTTTTTTTTTACCTGACCCGGGCGAGAAATTTTTCGTTTGGATGTAATGAGAAATTTTTCAGCTTGGTTAGGAAGAAATTCTTTCATCTGACCAGGAAGGAATTTTTTTTACCTGACTGGGATGAAAAATCTTTCGTTTGGCTGTAATGAGAAATTTTTCAGCTTGGTTAGGAAGAAATTTTTTCAACTGGTGTAGCCGCGATGTGTATAAGGGGTGTTTGTACTGCCTTGTCGTACAAGTTAGCCTCAATAGCGACGTGGTAGAGCACTCGTTTTGGGATGTAGAGGTCCCGGTTTCGAATCCCCTTGCAGTCAAATATTTTAATTCTTTTATCTGGCCAGGTAGGATTTTTTTTTAACCTGACTGGGGTGAGAAATTTTTCGATTGGCTGTAATGAGAAATTTTTTCACCTTGGTTAGGAAGAAATTCTTTCATCTGACCAGGTAGGATTTTTTTTTATTTGACCCGGGTGAGAAACTTTTCGTTTGGCCTTAATGAGAAATTTTTCAGCTTGGTTAGGAAGAAATTCTTTCATCTGACCAGGTAGGATTTTTTTTTTTACCTGACCCGGATGACAGATTTTTCGTTTGGCTATAATGAGAAATTTTTCAGCTTGGTTAGGAAGAAATTCTTTCATCTGACCAGGTAGGAATTTTTTTTTTACCTGACTGGGATGGAAAATCTTTGGTTGGGCTGTAATGAGAAATTTTTCAGCTTGGTTAGGAAGAAATTTTTTCAACTGGTGTAGCCGCGATGTGTATGAGGGGTGTTTGTACTACCTTGTCGTACAAGTAAGCCTCAATAGCGACGTGGTAGAGCACTCGCTTTGGGATGTAGAGGTCCCGGTTTCGAATCCCATTGGAGTCGAAAATTTTTATTTTTTATCTGGCCAGGTAGACAATTTTTCGACCTGACTAGGGTGAGAAATTTTTCGTTTGGCTGTAATGAGAAATTTTTCAGCTAGGTTAGGAAGAAATATTTTCATATGACCAGGTAGGATTTTTTTTACCTGACTGGGGTGAGAAATTTTTCGTTTGGCTGTAATGAGAAATTATTCAGCTTGGTTAGGAAGAAATTCTTTCATCTGACCAGGTAATTTTTTTTTTTACCTGACTGGGTGAGAACTTTTTCGTTTGGCTGTAATGAGAAATTTTTTAGCTTGGTTAGGAAGAAATATTTTCATCTGACCAGGTAGGAATTCTTTTTTACCTGACTGGGGCGAGAAATTTTTCGTTTGGCTGTAATGAGAAATTTTTCAGCTTGGTTAGGAAGAAATTCTTTCATCTGACCAGGTAGGAGATTTTTTTTACCTGACCCGGGTGAGAAATTTTTCGTTTGGCTGTAATGAGAAATTTTTCAGCTTGGTTAGGAAGAAATTCTTTCATCTGACCAGGTAGGAATTTTTTTTACCTGACCCGGATAAAAATTTTTTCGTTTGGCTGTAATGAGAAATTTTTCAGCTTGGTTAGGAAGAAATTCTTTTATCTGACCAGGTAGGGATTTTTTTAACCTGACTGGGATGATAAATCTTTCGTTTGGCTGAAATGAGTAATTTTTTCAACTGGTGTAGCCGCGATGTGTATAAGGGATGTTTGTACTGCTCCTCAATAGCGACGTGGTAGAGCACTCCCCTTGCGATGTAGAGGTCCCGGGTTCGAATCCAATTGGAGTCGAATATTTTAATTTTTCATCTGGCCAGGTATAAATTTTTTTTACTTGACTGGGTGAGAAATTTTTCGTTTGGCTGTAATGAGTATTTTTTTTAGCTTGGTTAGGAAAAAATATTTTCATTTGACCAGGTAGGAATTCTTTTTTACCTGACTGGGGCGAGAAATTTTTCGTTTGGCTGTAATGAGAAATTTTTCAGCTTGGTTAGGAAGAAATTCTTTCATTTGACCAGGTAGGAGATTTTTTTTTACCTGACCCGGGTGAGAAATTTTTCGTTTGGCTGTAATGAGAAAATTTTCAGCTTGGTTAGGAAGAAATTCTTTCATCTGACCAGGTAGGAATTTTTTTTACCTGACCCGGATGAAAATTTTTTCGTTTGGCTGTAATGAGAAATTTTTCAGCAGGAAGAAATTCTTTTATCTGACCAGGTAGGGATTTTTTTTACCTGACTGGGATGATAAATCTTTCGTTTGGCTGTAATGAGAAATTTTCCAGCTTGGTTAGGAAGAAATTCTTTTATCTGACCAGGTAGGAATTTTTTTTTACCTGACTGGGATGAAAAATCTTTCGTTTGGCTGTAATGAGAAATTTTTCAGCTTGGTTAGGATGAATTTTTTCAACTGGTGTAGCCGCGATGTGTATAAGGGATGTTTGTACTGCCTTGTCGTACAAGTAAGCCTCAATAGCAACGTGGTAGAGCACTCGCTTTGCGATGTAGAGCTCCCGGGTTCCAATCACATTGGAGTCGAACATTTTAATTTTTCATCTGGCCAGGTAGGAAATTTTTTAACCTGACTTGGGTGAGAAATTTTTCGTTTGGATGTAATGAGAAATTTTTCAGCTTGGTTAGGAAGAAATTCTTTCATCTGACCAGGTAGGAAATTTTTTTTATCTGACTGGGGTAAGAAATGTTTCGTTTGGCTGTAATGAGAAATTTTTCAGCTTGGTTAAGAAGAAATTCTTTCATCTGACCAGGTAAGAATTTTTTTTACCTGACTGGGATGAAAAATATTTCGTTTGGCTGTTATTAAAAAATTTTCAGCTTGGTTAGGAAGAAATTCTTTCAACTGACAAGGTAGGATTTTTTTTTTTTTTTTTTTTTTTTTTGCCTGACTGGAATGAAAAATCTTTCGTTTGGCTGTTATGAGAAATTTTTCAGCTCCCATTGGAGTCGAATATTTTAATTTTTCATCTGGCCAGGTAGGAAATTTTTTTACCTGACTGGGGTGAGAATTTTTCGTTTGGCTGTAATGAGAAATTTTTCAGCTTGGTAAGGAAGAAATATTTTCGTCTGACCAGGTAGGATTTTTTTTACCAGACTGGGGTGAGAAATTTTTCGTTTGGCATTAATTAGAAATTTTTCAGCTTGGTTAGGAAGAAATTCTTTCATCTGACCAGGTAGGATATTTTTTTACCTGACCCGGGTGAGAAATTTTTCGTTTGGCTGTAATGAGAAATTTTTCAGCTTGGTAAGGAAGAAATACTTGCATCTGACCAGGTAGGAATTTTTTTTTACCTGACCCGGGTGAGAAATTTTTCGTTTGGCTGTAATGAGAAATTTTTCAGCTTGGTTAGGAAGAAATTTTGCAAACCGGTGTAGCCGCGATGTGTATAAGGGATGTTTGTACTGCCTTGTCGTACAAGTTAGCCTCAAAAGCGACGTGGTAGAGCACTCCCTTTGGGATGGAGAGGTCCCGGGTTCGAATCCCATTGGAGTCCAATATTTTATTTTTTCATCTGGCCAGGTAGGAAATTTTTTTACCTGATTGAGGTGAGAAATTTTTCGTTCGACTGTAATGAGAAATTTTTCAGCTTGGTTAGGAAGAAATATTATCATCTGACCAGGTAGGAATTTTTTTTTACCTGACTGGGGTGAGAAATTTTTCGTTTCGCTGTAATGAGAAATTTTTCAGCTTGGTTAGGAAGAAATTCTTTCATCTGAGCAGGTAGAATTTTTTTTTACCTGACCCGGGTGAGAAATTTTTCGTTTAGCTGTAATGAGAAATTTTTCAGCTTGGTTAGGAAGAAATTCTTTCATCTGACCTGGTAGGAATTTTTTTTTTTACCTGACTGGGATGAAAAATCTTTCGTTTGGCTGTAATGAGAAATTTTACAGCTTGGTTAGGAGGAAATTTTTTCAACTGGTGGAGCCGCGATGTGTAGAAGGGGTGTTTGTACTGCCTTGTCGTACAAATAAGCCTCAAAAGCGACGTGGTAGAGCACTTGCTTTTGGATGTAGATGTTCCGGGTACGAATCCCATTGGAGTCAAATTTTTTAAATTTTCATCTGACCAGGTAGGAAATTCTTTTACCTGACTGGGGTGAGACATTTTTCGTTTGTCTGTAATGAGAAATTTTTCAGCTTGGTTAGGAAGAATTTCTTTCATCTGACCAGGTAGGAATTTTTTTTTACCTGACCCGTGTGAGAAATGTTGCGTTTGTCTGTAATGAGAAAAATTTTTCAGCTTGGTTAGGAAGAAATTCTTTCATCTGACCAGGTAGGAATTTTTTTTACCAGACTGGGGTGAAAAATCTTTCGTTAGGCTGTAATGAGAAATTTTACAGCTTGGTTAGGAAGAAATTCTTTCATCTGACCAGGTAGGAATTTTTTTTTTACCTGACCCGGGTGAGAAATTTTTCGTTTGGCTGTAATGAGAAATTTTCCAGCTTGGTTAGGAAGAAATTCTTTCATCTGACCAGGTAGGAATTCTTTTTTACCTGACTGGGATGAAAAATCTTTCGTTTGGCTGTAATGAGAAATTTTTCAGCTTGGTTAGGAAGAAATTCCTTCATCTGAGCAGGTAGAATTTTTTTTTACCTGACCCGGGTGAGAAATTTTTCGTTTGGCTGTAATGAGAAATTTTTCAGCTTGGTTAGGAAGAAATTCTTTCATCTGACCTGTTAGGAATTATTTTTTTTACCTGACTGGGATGAAAAATCTTTCATTTGGCTGTAATGAGAAATTTTTCAGCTTGGTTAGGAGGAAATTTTTTCAACTGGTGTAGCCGCGATGTGTATAAGGGGTGTTTGTACTGCCTTGTTGTACAAATAAGCCTCAAAAGCGACGTGGTAGAGAACTTGCTTTGGGATGTAGAGGTCCCAGGTACGAACCCCATTGGAGTCGATTTTTTTAAATTTTCATCTGACCAGGTAGGAATTTTTTTTAACTGACTGGGGTGAGACATTTTTCGTTTGGCTGTAATGAGAAATTTTTCAGCTTGGTTAGGAAGAAATATTTTCATCTGACCAGGTAGGAATTTTTTTTACCTGACCCGGGAGAGAAATTTTTCGTTTGGCTGTAATGAGAAATTTTTCAGCTTGGTTAGGAAGAAATTCTTTCACCTGGCCAGGTAGGATTTTTTTTTATCTGACCCGGGTGAGAAATTTTTTTGTTTGGCTGTAATGAGAAATTTTTCAGCTTGGTTAGGAAGAAATATTTTCATCTTACCAGGTAGGATTTTTTTTTACCTGACTGGGATGGAAAATTTTTCGTTTGGCTGTAATGAAAAATTTTTCAGCTTTGTTAGGAAGAAATTCTTTCACCTGACCGGGTAGGAATTTTTTTTTACCTGACTGGGGTGAGAATTTTTTCGTTTTACTGTAATAAGAAATTTTTCAGCTTGGTTAGGAAGAAATTCTTTCATCTGACCAGGTAGGAATGTTTATTTTACCTAACTGGAATGAAAAATCTTTCGTTTGGCTGTAATGAGAAATTTTTCAGCTTGGTTAGGAAGAAATTCTTTCATCTGACCTGGTAGAAATTTTTTTTTTACCTGACTGGGATGAAAAATCTTTCATTTGGCTGTAATGAGAAATTTTTCAGCTTGGTTAGGAGGAAATTTTTTTCAACTGGTGTAGACGCGATGTGTATAAGGGGTGTTTGTACTGCCTTGTCGTACAAGTAAGCCTCAAAAGCGACGTGGTAGAGCACTCGCTTTGCGATGTAGAGGTCCCAGGTACGAACCCCATTGGAGTCGAATTTTTTAAACTTTCATCTGACCAGGTAGGATTTTTTTTACCTGACTAGGGAGAGACATTTTTCGTTTGGCTGTAATGAGAAATTTTTCAGCTTGGTTAGGAAGAAATATTTTCATCTGACCAGGTAGGAATTTTTTTTACCTGACCCGGGTGAGAAATTTTTCGTTTGGCTGTAATGAGAAATTTTTTAGCTTGGTTAGGAAGAAATTCTTACATCTGGCCAGGTAGGATTTTTTTTTATCTGACCCGGGTGAGAAATTTTTTTGTTTGGCTGTAATGAACAATTTTTCAGCTTGGTTAGGAAGAAATATTTTCATCTTACCAGGTAGGATTTTTTTTTACCTGACTGGGATGGAAAATTTTTCGTTTGGCTGTAATGAAAAATTTTTCAGCTTGGTTAGGAAGAAATTCTTTCACCTGACCGGGTAGGATTTTTTTTTTACCTGACTGGGGTGAGAATTTTTTCGTTTTGCTGTAATAAGAAATTTTTCAGCTTGGTTAGGAAGAAATTCTTTCATCTGACCAGGTAGGATTTTTTTTTTTTACCTAACTGGAATGAAAAATCTTTCCTTTGGCTGTAATGAGAAATTTTTCAGCTTGGTTAGGAAGAAATTTTTTCAACTGGTGTAGCCGCGATGTGTATAAGGGGTGTTTGTACTGCCCTGTCGTACAAGATAGCCTCAATAGCGACGTGGTAAAGCACTCGCTTAGGTATGTAGAGGTCCCGGGTTCGAATCCCATTGGAGTCAACTATTTTAATTTTTCTTCTGGCCAGGTAAGAATTTTTTTTACCTGACTGGGATGAGAAATGTATCGTTTGGCTGTAATGAGAAATTTTTCAGCTTGGTTAGGAAGAAAATCTTTCATATGACAAGGTAGGAATTTTTTTTACCTGACCCGGGTGAGAAATTTTTCGTTTGGCTGTAATAAGAAATTTTTCAGCTTGGTTAGGAAGAAATTCTTTCATCTGACCGGGTAGGAATTTTTTTTTACCTGACCCGGGTGAGAAATTTTTCGTTTTGCTGTAATATGAAATTCTTCAGCTTGGTTAGGAAGAAAATCTTTCATCTGATCAGGTAGGAATTTTATTTTCCTGACTGGGATGAAAAATCTTTCGTTTGGCTGTAATGAGAAATTTTTCAGCTTGGTAAGGAAGAAATTTTTTCAACTGGTGTAGCCGCGTTGTGTATAAGGGGTGTTCGTACTGCCTTGTCGTACAAGTTAGCCTCAATAGCGACGTGGTAGAGCACTCGCTTTGGGATGTAGAGGTCCCGGGTTCGAATCCCATTGGAGTGGAATATTTTAATTTTTCATCTGGCCAGGTAGGAATTTTTTTACCTGACTGGGGTGAGACATTTTTCGTTTGTCTGTAATGAGAAATTTTTTAGCTTGGTTAGGAGTAATTCTTTCATCTGACCAGGTAGGAATTCTTTTAACCTGACTGGGGTGAGAACTTTTTCGTTTGGCTGTAATGAGAAATTTTTCGGCTTGGTTAGGAAGAAATCTTTTCATTTGACCGGGTAGGAATTTTTTTTTACCTGAATGGGATGAAAATCTTTTGTTTGGCTGTAATAAGAAATTTTTCAGCTTGGTTAGGAAGAAATTTTTTCAACTGGTGTAGCCGCGATGTGTACAAGGGGTGTTTGTACTGCCTTGTCGTACAAATTTGCCTCAATAGCGACGTGGAAGAGCACTCGCTTTTGGATATAGAGCTCCCGGTTTCGAATCCCACTCTAGTCGAATATTTTAATTTTTCATCAGGCCAGGTAGGACTTTTTTTTACCTGACTGGGGTGAGAAATTTTTCGTTTCGCTGTAATGAGAAATTTTTCAGCTTGGTTAGGAAAAAATTTTTTCAGCTGACCAGGTAGAAATTTTTTTTACCTGACCCGGGTGAGAAATTTTTCGTTTGGCTGTAATGAGAAATTTCTCAGCTTGGTTAGAAGGAAATTCTTTCATCTGACCAGGTAGGATTTTTTTTTAACCTGACTGGGATGAAAAATCTTACGTTTGGCTGTAATGAGAAATTTTTCAGCTTGGTTAGGAAGAAATTTTTTCAACTGGTGTAGCCGCGATGTGTATAAGAGGTAATTGTATTTCCTTGTCGTACAAGTTAGCCTCAATAGCGACGTGGTAGAGCACTTGCTTTAGAATGTAGAGGTCCCGGGTAGGAATACCATTGGAGTCGAATATTTTAATTTTTCATCTGGCCAGGTAGGAAATTTTTTTACCTGACTGGGGTGAAAAATTTTTTGTTTGGCGTAATGAGAAATTTTTCAGCTTGGTTAGGAAGAAATTCTTTCATTTGACCAGGTAGGAGATTTTTTTTTACCTGACCCGGGTGAGAAATTTTTCGTTTGGCTGTAATGAGAAATTTTTCAGCTTGGTTAGGAAGAAATTCTTTCATCTGACCAGGTAGGAATTTTTTTTACCTGACCCGGATGAGAAATTTTTCGTTTGGCTGTAATGAGAAATTTTTCAGCTTGGTTAGAAAGAAAATCTTTCATATGACAAGGTAGGATTTTTTTTTACCTGACCCGGGGTGAGAAATTTTTCGTTTGGCTGTTATAAGAAATTTTTCAGCTTGGTTAGGAAGAAAATCTTTCATATGACCGGGTAGGAAATTTTTTTACCTGACCCGGGTGAGAAATTTTTCGTTTTGCTGTAATATGAAATTTTTCAGCTTGGTTAGGCAGAAATTCTTTCATCTGATCAGGTAGGAATTTTATTTTTCTGACTGGGGTAAGACATTTTTCGTTTGGCTGTAATGAGAAATTTTTCAGCTTGGTAAGGAAGAAATTTTTTCAACTGGTGTAGCCGCGTTGTGTATAAGGGGTGTTTGTACTGCCTTGTCGTACAAGTTAGCCTCAATAGCGACGTGGTAGAGCACTCGCTTTGGGATGTAGAGGTCCTGGGTTCGAATCCCATTGGAGCCGAATATTTTAATTTTTCATCTGGCTAGGTAGGATTTTTTTTTACCTGACTGGGGTGAGACATTTTTCGTTTGTCTGTAATGAGAAATTTTTCAGCTTGGTTAGGAGTAATTCTTTCTTCTGACCATGTAGGAATTCTTTTTGACCTGACTGGGGTGAGAACTTTTTCGTTTGGCTGTAATGAGAAATTTTTCAGCTGGGGTTAGGAAGAAATATTTTCATCTGGCCACGTAGGATTTTTTTTTTTACCTGCTTGGGATGAAAATCTTTCGTTTGGCTGTAATAAGAAATTTTTCAGCTTGGTTAGGAAGAATTTTTTTCAACTGGTGTAGCCGCGATGTGTATAAGGGGTGTTTGTACTGCCTTGTCGTACAAGTGTGCCTCAATAGCGACGTGGTAGAGCACTCGCTTTGGGATATAGAGGTCCCGGTTTCGAATCCCACTCTAGTCGAATATTTTAATTTTTCATCTGGCCAGGTAGGATTTTTTTTTA
Organism: Fragum whitleyi; assembly: GCA_948146395.1. Lineage (NCBI taxonomy): Eukaryota > Metazoa > Mollusca > Bivalvia > Cardiida > Cardiidae > Fragum > Fragum whitleyi. The sequence goes on from OX411555.1 coordinate 45,277,289, forward strand.
CCTGACTGGGGTGAGAAATTTTTCGTTTGGCTGTAATGAGAAATTTTTCAGCTTGGTAAGGAAAAAATTTTTTCAGCTGACCAGGTAGAAATTTTTTTTACCTGGCCCGGGTGAGAAATTTTTCGTTTGGCTGTAATGAGAAATTTTTCAGCTTGGTCAGAAGAAAATTCTTTCATCTGACCAGGTAGGATTTTTTTATTTACCTGACTGGGATGAAAAATCTTACGTTTGGCTGTAATGAGAAATTTTTCAGCTTGGTTAGGAAGAAATTTTTTCAACTGGTGTAGCCGCGATGTGTATAAGGGGTGTTTGTACTTCCTTGTCGCACAAGTAAGCCTCAATAGCGACGTGGTAGAGCACTTGCTTTGGGATGTAGAGGTCCCGGGTACGAATCCCATTTGAGTCGAATATTTCAATTTTTCAACTGGCCAGGTAGGAAATTTTATTACCTGACTGGGGTGAGAAATTTTTCGTTTGGCTCTGATGAGAAATTTTTCAGCTTGGTTAGGAAGAAATTCTTTCATCTGACCAGGTAGGATTTTTTTTTTACCTGAACCGGGTGAGAAATTTTTCGTTTGGCTGTAATAAGAAATTTTTCAGCTTGTTTAGGAGAAATTCTTTCATCTAACCGGGTAGGATTATTTTTTTACCTGACCCGGGTGAGAAATTTTTCGTTTGGCTGTAATGAGAAATTTTTCAGCTTGGTTAGGAAGAAATTCTTTCATCTGGCCAGGTAGGAATTTTTTTTACCTGACTGGGGTAAGACATTTTTCGTTTGGCTATAATGAGAATTTTTTCAGCTTGGTGAGGAAGAAATATTTTCTTCTGACCAGGTAGGAATTTTTTTAACCTGACCCAGGTGAGAAATTTTTCGTTTGGCTCTGATGAGAAATTTTTCAGCTTGGTTAGGAAGAAATTCTTTCATCTGACCAGGTAGGAATTTTTTTTACCTGACCCGGGTGAGAAATTTTTCGTTTGGCTGTAATAAGAAATTTTTCAGCTTGGTTAGGAAGACATTCTTTCATCTGACCAGGTAGGAATTTTTTTTACCTGAACCGGGTGAGAAATTTTTCGTTTGGCTGTAATGAGAAATTTTTCAGCTGGGGTTAGGAAGAAATATTTTCATCTGGCCACGTAGGATTTTTTTTTACCTGCTTGGGATGAAAATCTTTCGTTTGGCTGTAATAAGAAATTTTTCAGCTTGGTTAGGAAGAATTTTTTTCAACTGGTGTAGCCGCGATGTGTATAAGGGGTGTTTGTACTGCCTTGTCGTACAAGTGTGCCTCAATAGCGACGTGGTAGAGCACTCGCTTTGGGATATAGAGGTCCCGGTTTCGAATCCCACTCTAGTCGAATATTTTAATTTTTCATCTGGCCAGGTAGGATTTTTTTTTTACCTGACTGGGGTGAGAAATTTTTCGTTTGGCTGTAATGAGAAATTTTTCAGCTTGGTAAGGAAAAAATTTTTTTAGCTGACCAGGTAGAAATTTTTTTTACCTGGCCCGGGTGAGAAATTTTTCGTTTGGCTGTAAATAGAAATTTTTCAGCTTGGTCAGAAGAAAATTCTTTCATCTGACCAGGTAGGATTTTTTTTATTTACCTGACTGGGATGAAAAATCTTACGTTTGGCTGTAATGAGAAATTTTTCAGCTTGGTTAGGAAGAAATTTTTTCAACTGGTGTAGCCGCGATGTGTATAAGGGGTGTTTGTACTTCCTTGTCGCACAAGTAAGCCTCAATAGCGACGTGGTAGAGCACTTGCTTTGGGATGTAGAGGTCCCGTGTACGAATCCCATTTGAGTCGAATATTTTAATTTTTCATCTGGCCAGGTAGGAAATTTTATTACCTGACTGGGGTGAGAAATTTTTCGTTTGGCTCTGATGAGAAATTTTTCAGCTTGGTTAGGAAGAAATTCTTTCATCTGACCAGGTAGGAATTTTTTTTTACCTGACCCGGGTGAGAAATTTTTCGTTTGGCTGTAATAAGAAATTTTTCAGCTTGGTTAGGAGAAATTCTTTCATCTAACCGGGTAGGATTATTTTTTTACCTGACCCGGGTGAGAAATTTTTCGTTTGGCTGTAATGAGAAATTTTTCAGCTTGGTTAGGAAGAAATTCTTTCATCTGGCCAGGTAGGAATTTTTTTTACCTGACTGGGGTAAGACATTTTTCGTTTGGCTGTAATGAGAAATTTTTCAGCTTGGTTAGGAAGAAATATTTTCTTCTGACCAGGTAGGAATTTTTTTTACCTGACCCGGGTGAGAAATTTTTCGTTTGGCTCTGATGAGAAATTTTTCAGCTTGGTTAGGAAGAAATTCTTTCATCTGACCAGGTAGGAATCTTTTTTACCTGACCCGGGTGAGAAATTTTTCGTTTGGCTGTAATAAGAAATTTTTCAGCTTGGTTAGGAAGAAATTCTTTCATCTGACCAGGTAGGAATTTTTTTGACCTGAACCGGGTGAGAAATTTTTCGTTTGGCTGTAATGAGAAATTTTTCAGCTGGGGTTAGGAAGAAATATTTTCATCTGTCCACGTAGGATTTTTTTTTACCTGCTTGGGATGAAAATCTTTCGTTTGGCTGTAATAAGAAATTTTTCAGCTTGGTTAGGAAGAATTTTTTTCAACTGGTGTAACCGCGATGTGTATAAGGGGTGTTTGTACTGCCTTGTCGTACAAGTGTGCCTCAATAGCGACGTGGTAGAGCACTCGCTTTGGGATATAGAGGTCCCGGTTTCGAATCCCACTCTAGTCGAATATTTTAATTTTTCATCTGGCCAGGTAAGATATTTTTTTTACCTGACTGGGGTGAGAAATTTTTCGTTTGGCTCTGATGAGAAATTTTTCAGCTTGGTTAGGAAGAAATTCTTTCATCTGACCAGGTAGGAATTTTTTTTTTACCTGACCCGGGTGAGAAATTTTTCGTTTGGCTGTAAATAGAAATTTTTCAGCTTGGTCAGAAGAAAATTCTTTCATCTGACCAGGTAGGATTTTTTTATTTACCTGACTGGGATGAAAAATCTTACGTTTGGCTGTAATGAGAAATTTTTCAGCTTGGTTAGGAAGAAATTTTTTCAACTGGTGTAGCCGCGATGTGTATAAGGGGTGTTTGTACTTCCTTGTCGCACAAGTAAGCCTCAATAGCGACGTGGTAGAGCACTTGCTTTGGGATGTAGAGGTCCCGGGTACGAATCCCATTTGAGTCGAATATTTTAATTTTTCATCTGGCCAGGTAGGAAATTTTATTACCTGACTGGGGTGAGAAATTTTTCGTTTGGCTCTGATGAGAAATTTTTCAGCTTGGTTAGGAAGAAATTCTTTCATCTGACCAGGTAGGAATTTTTTTTTACCTGACCCGGGTGAGAAATTTTTCGTTTGGCTGTAATAAGAAATTTTTCAGCTTGGTTAGGAGAAATTCTTTCATCTAACCGGGTAGGATTATTTTTTTACCTGACCCGGGTGAGAAATTTTTCGTTTGGCTGTAATGAGAAATTTTTCAGCTTGGTTAGGAAGAAATTCTTTCATCTGGCCAGGTAGGAATTTTTTTTACCTGACTGGGGTAAGACATTTTTCGTTTGGCTGTAATGAGAAATTTTTCAGCTTGGTTAGGAAGAAATATTTTCTTCTGACCAGGTAGGAATTTTTTTTACCTGACCCGGGTGAGAAATTTTTCGTTTGGCTCTGATGAGAAATTTTTCAGCTTGGTTAGGAAGAAATTCTTTCATCTGACCAGGTAGGAATCTTTTTTACCTGACCCGGGTGAGAAATTTTTCGTTTGGCTGTAATAAGAAATTTTTCAGCTTGGTTAGGAAGAAATTCTTTCATCTGACCAGGTAGGAATTTTTTTGACCTGAACCGGGTGAGAAATTTTTCGTTTGGCTGTAATGAGAAATTTTTCAGCTGGGGTTAGGAAGAAATATTTTCATCTGTCCACGTAGGATTTTTTTTTACCTGCTTGGGATGAAAATCTTTCGTTTGGCTGTAATAAGAAATTTTTCAGCTTGGTTAGGAAGAATTTTTTTCAACTGGTGTAACCGCGATGTGTATAAGGGGTGTTTGTACTGCCTTGTCGTACAAGTGTGCCTCAATAGCGACGTGGTAGAGCACTCGCTTTGGGATATAGAGGTCCCGGTTTCGAATCCCACTCTAGTCGAATATTTTAATTTTTCATCTGGCCAGGTAAGATATTTTTTTTACCTGACTGGGGTGAGAAATTTTTCGTTTGGCTGTAATGAGAAATTTTTCAGCTTGGTAAGGAAAAAAATTTTTCAGCTGACCAGGTAGAAATTTTTTTTACCTGGCCCGGGTGAGAAATTTTTCGTTTGGCTGTAATGAGAAATTTTTCAGCTTGGTCAGAAGAAAATTCTTTCATCTGACCAGGTAGGATTTTTTTATTTACCTGACTGGGATGAAAAATCTTACGTTTGGCTGTAATGAGAAATTTTTCAGCTTGGTTAGGAAGAAATTTTTTCAACTGGTGTAGCCGCGATGTGTATAAGGGGTGTTTGTACTTCCTTGTCGCACAAGTAAGCCTCAATAGCGACGTGGTAGAGCACTTGCTTTGGGATGTAGAGGTCCCGGGTACGAATCCCATTTGAGTCGAATATTTTAATTTTTCATCTGGCCAGGTAGGAAATTTTATTACCTGACTGGGGTGAGAAATTTTTCGTTTGGCTCTGATGAGAAATTTTTCAGCTTGGTTAGGAAGAAATTCTTTCATCTGACCAGGTAGGAATTTTTTTTTTACCTGACCCGGGTGAGAAATTTTTCGTTTGGCTGTAATAAGAAATTTTTCAGCTTGGTTAGGAAGAAATTCTTTCATCTAACCGGGTAGGATTATTTTTTTACCTGACCCGGGTGAGAAATTTTTCGTTTGGCTGTAATGAGAAATTTTTCAGCTTGGTAAGGAAGAAATCCTTTCATTTGACCAGGTAGGAAATTTTTTTACCTGACTGGGGTAAGACATTTTTCGTTTGGCTGTAATGAGAAATTTTTCAGCTTGGTTAGGAATTGAACTTTTCCGCGTTACGGCAGTTTAGCGGAAAAGAGCTGTCTTCTTGTTACGCCTCGGCAATAGGTATATTGTTATGTAATTGTTTTGTTTTACTGGACCAATCAGAAAGCATTGTGAATTAGTAGAGGGGTAGAGATTGAAATAGTAAATCAGTTCTAGCGAGCACGTCAATAGTTACGAGCATGGAGTCGCCGGGAAGAAATTCGCGTTCTGGTGGGAATTCGTCGGACCATAATGACTTTCTCGTTTAGATAGTTTAATTTCCAATAGACTGCAAACATTTGAGGAAAGATTATCCAGTAGCCAAAGAACTGTAGCCGAGTCGGTCATTGGGGTTTCGGGCTATTCCTTTAAGAGAAAAAGCTGCGAGGACCAGTTTAAGTTTAACTGCCAAGTCGAGAGTAAGCTTAAGGAAGCAGAGCAAGGAATGAGGGCTGGAAAAGAAGACGTCGTTTCTCAGAGTTTAGCCGAAGGTATGAATCTTATTCATCATCGCCAAAAGGTTATTAAGTTGGCAGACTCGTCTGAGCTTGGATGGTCCGTCGCCAAAGAATACCAAGCACATCCACTAGCTTCCGATTCAAAGGATGAGAAGAAAATGGTCAGGGCCGAAGCACGAGCTTCTCGCAAAATGAAGAAAACGAGACGATTTAGACCTTACAGTTTATACCCATCTCAGGCTTCACAGCAAACCGCCACCGCCGCGGGCTCATCCATTCAGCCCGTTATAGGTCAAGGGAGGAAACCCGGATTATGTTTTGAGTGTGGAAGGCCAGGGCACTGGAAATCCGAATGCCGGCAATTCATCAGGGAGAAGAGCGGTGAAAAGATAAGTAGTGTTTCTTTGCTTGAAAATAACGCTCCTTGTAATAGCACATGTATTAATACTGTTTCTAAAAATAGCACAGTATCGGATTTTCCATGTCACATTGAGAGTAGCTCGGTTTTAAGCGAGTCGCCTTATGGTCGTTTGAAAGAAAGAATAAAGGTATGGGAAGATATAGGGGCTAGCGAATACATGCTAGGATTGATAAAGAATGGTTATAAGTTGCCAATGAAATGCTTTCCAGAAAAATTAGAGGCTAGAAATAATTTATCGGCACGACAAAATAGCGATTTCGTGAACAAGGAAATTTGTCGTCTGCTTGATTTGAACTGCATAAGTAGAGTTAACGAGAAACCATACTTTATTAACCCATTAACTGTCGCTCATGGTAAATCAGGAAAATTGAGACTAGTACTAGATTGTAGATTAATAAATCCACACCTCGTTAAGTTCAGATTTCAGTACGAGGACTTGGGCGTAGCTAAGGAGTTATTTCATAGCTCGGAGTATTTGTTTTCTTTCGATTTAAAATCGGCTTACCATCATATCGAAATTAACCCTGAGCATCGAACATACCTTGGTTTCAGTTGGACAGACGGTAATGGAAATAAGCTTTATTATGTTCATAATGTATTGCCATTCGGAATTAGAACTGCAGCTCATATTTTCACGAAGACGATAAAAGTTCCAGTCGCTTACTTAAGAGGTCAAGGACATAAAATAGTTATTTTTCTGGACGATGGACTAGGCGGAGATCAAGATAAAGGTAAGGCAGAAAGCTCTAGTAGAGAAGTGAAACAGTTGTTTCTTAAACTGGGATTTTTGATCGCTGAGAGCAAATGTAATTGGGATCCATCATTGGAGGTAGAATGGCTAGGTTACCGTTGGGACATGGTTAATAACACGTTACATGTAACGCAAGCACGAATAAACCGTGTTTTATTGGCACTGCGTTCATTTTTCTTCGAATTAGAAACAAAAAGTCTGAGAATAGTTAAAGCCCGTTTTCTAGCTAGTTTGGTGGGACAAATAATTTCTTTGAGATATGCAGTAGGCGATTTGGTATTCGCAAATACTAGAAGTTGTTATAAGTCTATTGATATGCGTTTGAGCTGGGAATCGGACATATATGTTCAAAAGGAGGTTGAGAATGAATTGAAATTCTGGCAATCGAATATTGAATCCCTGAATGCGATAGGGACGAGTTTGAACAGTAAGGTGAGTTGTGATTTGAATTGTTTTTCTGATGCTTCCGCCTCTGGATACGGCGGTTATGTTGCCCTCTGTGCGGGCGCCTTAGTTGAAGGCACGGAAATGTGTGGTTTGTGGTCTGAGACCGAACAGTCAATGAGTTCGACTTGGAGAGAATTGAGTTCAGTGGAAAGAGTCCTGAGAAGTAATGAGAGCACAATAACAGGAAAATCGATAGGTTTGTACTGCGACAATTCAAACGTCGTACGAATATTGCAGAGGGGCAGTAAGAATGTGAAATTGCATGAAAAATACGTTCAAATAAAGTCGTTATGTGACGTTTTAGGCACAAAGATAGATCCGCATTGGATAAGTAGGAAAGATAATATTTTGGCCGATAAGATGAGTCGCACGATTGATAATGATAATTGGGAAATAAGCAGTCGTGTATTTGGGTTATTAAATGAGTGTTGGGGGCCATTTACTATTGATAGATTTGCATCAAATCTGAACACAAAATGCAAAAGGTTCAACAGTAAATGGTGGTTACCAGGCTGAGAAGCAATAGACGCTTTGGGTCAAAGTTGGTCAGGCGATAATAATTGGTGCGTACCACCACCGAAGCTGGTTCCAAGAGTTATCAATAAGTTCATTACAGAAAATGCAAGAGGTACTTTGATTGTTCCTTCGTGGAAATCAGCCCCATTTTGGCCGCTAATCTGCAACCGAGAAAATGATTTCAAATCTTTCATTTCGGCTCATTTAAATCTAGGCCGAGTTGACGTTGTCATGAGAGGATCCGTGCAAAACGGCATTTTCGCACAATCAGAATTGAAATTTGATATATTGGCATTGAAGATCGATATTAACAAAATGGGGACTGAATTCTGTAAGAAGGGTGTGTAAATCAAATGCTTATTATAGATGTATTATTTCAGATGTCGGCTTGAGAGACAATATAGAGAGACAATTGACAGGCGCAGGCGCTCATTTTGACGAGGGTATTCTAGCGAGATTATGTTCTAATATACTATCGAGTAAAAGTTCATCAACTACATCAAAATACTTCTACGCATTCAAGGCTTGGTGCAAGTTTTGTAGTGAGTACAATTACAAAAATCTTCCTGCTAATCCGATCATAGTAGCATTGTATTTATCAGAAGTGCTAAGTTCTAAGCAGTGTTATAGTGCAGTTGTAAGTGCATTTTACGGATTAAAATGGATTCACCAGATAAATAATTACGACGACCCAACGGATAATTCATTTGTGAAAAACATTCTGGAGTCAGCGAAAAGGTCCATCAAAAATCCTGTTAAAAAGAAAGACATTTTAGAAACAGAACATCTCGTACAATTGTGCGATATGTACAGACATTCCAGCGATTTACTGATTGTTAGAAATTTATGTATGATTACTCTTTGTTATGCCGCTTTTCTAAGATACGATGAAGTTAGTAGCATCAGATGTAGGGATCTGTCTATAGGGGAAAACTATGTTGAGATAAGGATTGTAAAGAGTAAGACTGATCAGTATAGATACGGCTCGGAGGTCGCAGTGGGTAATGGTAATACATCAGCTTGTCCGGTCGCTATGCTCATACGATATATGAGTATAGCAGGGCTCACTGTTGCATCGGATTCGTTTCTTTTCAAAGCTGTAAATCGATCTAAGCATTCGTGTAAGCTTATAAAGAAGGATAGAAAATTAAGTTACACCCGAGTACGAGAATTTGTTAAAAGTCTATTTTCAAGTATTGATCCCACATTGAATATAGGAGTTCACTCCCTTAGAGCGGGGGGCGCAACCGCCGCAGCTAATAATAATATAAACGATCGTTGTCTCAAGAGACACGGTAGGTGGAGGACCGATAGCGCTAAAGATATGTACATTGCAGATTCGTTGGATAAACGTTTAGAGGTTACGAAAAGTCTGGGAATGTAATTTGTTTTTAGGCCTCTCTATCTTTTATAAGGTTCTATTCGGCGTGTGTCGCCGTCACCAATAAAGCATAGAAAATGAGTTGGTTGTATTTATTTGTATAGAATTAGAGAGGAAGATTATTGCAAAGTATAGAGAAGACTTGAACTTTTCCGCGTTACGGCAGTTTAGCGGAAAAGAGCTGTCTTCTTGTTACGCCTCGGCAATAGGTATATTGTTATGTAATTGTTTTGTTTTACTGGACCAATCAGAAAGCATTGTGAATTAGTAGAGGGGTAGAGAATGAAATAGTAAATCAGTTCTAGCGAGCACGTCAATAGTTACGTAAACGTCCATTTCAAATGAATTATAAATAGAAAGTTTGATCTAATTTGGCTATGTGAAGTCCCACGCATACCGCTGAGGAGGGCGCTGAATTGTTTTGGGATACAGCTTTTTTTTTCAGAGCCATCTTCTCTGTTTTTACGGCTGGACGTCGCGTTCCTTTCTATGACGCGGGACCTTATTGATAATGTTGTTGTTACATTGGATTTGTTTCACTCCATTGCTATATATTCGACGTGTGTCGCCGTCACCAATAAAGCATAGAAAATGAGTTGGTTGTATTTATTTGTTTAGAATTAGAGAGGAAGATTATTGCAAAGTATAGAGAAGACGAAATATTTTCTTCTGACCAGGTAGGAATTTTTTTTACCTGACCCGGGTGAGAAATTTTTCGTTTGGCTCTGATGAGAAATTTTTCAGCTTGGTTAGGAAGAAATTCTTTCATCTGACCAGGTAGGAATTTTTTTTACCTGACCCGGGTGAGAAATTTTTCGTTTGGCTGTAATAAGAAATTTTTCAGCTTGGTTAGGAAGAAATTCTTTCATCTGACCGGGTAGGAATTTTTTTTTACCTGACCCGGGTGAGAAATTTTTCGTTTGGCTGTAATGAGAAATTTTTCAGCTTGGTTAGGAAGAAATTCTTTCATCTGACCAGGTAGGATTTTTTTTCCTGACTGGGATGAAAAGTCTTTCGTTTGGCTGTAATGAGAAATTTTTCAGCTTGGTTAGGAAGAAATTTTTTCAATTGGTGTAGCCGCGATGTGTATAAGGGGTGTTTTTACTGCCTTGTCGTACAAGTTAGCCTCAATAGCGCCGTGGTAGAGCACTCGCTTTGGGATGTAGAGGTCCCTGGTTCGAATCCCATTGGAGCCGAATATTTTAATTTTTCATTTGGCCAGGTAGGACTTTTTTTACCTGACTGGGGTGAGACATTTTACGTTTGGCTGTAATGAGAAATTTTTCAGCTTGGTTAGGAAGAAATTCTTTCATCTGACCAGGTAGAATTTTTTTTTACCTGGCCCGGGTGAGAAATTTTTCGTTTGGCTGTAATGAGAAATTTTTCAGCTTGGTCAGAAGAAAATTCTTTCATCTGACCAGGTAGGATTTTTTTATTTACCTGACTGGGATGAAAAATCTTACGTTTGGCTGTAATGAGAAATTTTTCAGCTTGGTTAGGAAGAAATTTTTTCAACTGGTGTAGCCGCGATGTGTATAAGGGGTGTTTGTACTTCCTTGTCGCACAAGTAAGCCTCAATAGCGACGTGGTAGAGCACTTGCTTTGGGATGTAGAGGTCCCGGGTACGAATCCCATTTGAGTCGAATATTTTAATTTTTCATCTGGCCAGGTAGGAAATTTTATTACCTGACTGGGGTGAGAAATTTTTCGTTTGGCTCTGATGAGAAATTTTTCAGCTTGGTTAGGAAGAAATTCTTTCATCTGACCAGGTAGGAATTTTTTTTTTTACCTGACCCGGGTGAGAAATTTTTCGTTTGGCTGTAATAAGAAATTTTTCAGCTTGGTTAGGAAGAAATTCTTTCATCTAACCGGGTAGGATTATTTTTTTACCTGACCCGGGTGAGAAATTTTTCGTTTGGCTGTAATGAGAAATTTTTCAGCTTGGTTAGGAAGAAATTCTTTCATCTGGCCAGGTAGGAAATTTTTTTACCTGACTGGGGTAAGACATTTTTCGTTTGGCTGTAATGAGAAATTTTTCAGCTTGGTTAGGAAGAAATATTTTCTTCTGACCAGGTAGGAATTTTTTTTACCTGACCCGGGTGAGAAATTTTTCGTTTGGCTCTGATGAGAAATTTTTCAGCTTGGTTAGGAAGAAATTCTTTCATCTGACCAGGTAGGAATTTTTTTTATTTGACCCGGGTGAGAAATTTTTCGTTTGGCTGTAATAAGAAATTTTTCAGCTTGGTTAGGAAGAAATTCTTTCATCTGACCGGGTAGGAATTTTTTTTTACCTGACCCGGGTGAGAAATTTTTCGTTTGGCTGTAATGAGAAATTTGTCAGCTTGGTTAGGAAGAAATTCTTTCAACTGACCAGGTAGAATTTTTTTTTACCTGACTGGAATGAAAAATCTTTCGTTTGGCTGTTATGAGACATTTTTCAGCTTGGTTAGGAAGAAATTTTTTCAACTGGTGTAGCCGCGATGTGTAGAAGGGATGTTTGTACTGTCTTCTCGTACAATTTAGCCTCAATAGCGACGTGGTAGAGCACTCTCTTTGGGGAGTAGAGGTCCCTGGTTCCAATCCCATTGGAGTCGAATATTTTATTTTTTCATCTTGCCATGTAGGAAATTTTTTTACCTGACTGAAGTGAGAAACTTTTCGTTTGGCTGTTATGAGAAATTTTTCAGCTTGGTTAGGAAGAAATATTTTCATCTGACCAGGTAGGAATTTTTTTTTTTTTTTTTTACCTGACTGGGGTGAGAAATTTTTCGTTTGGCTGTTAGGAGAAACATTTCAGCTTGGTTAGGAAGAAATTCTTTCATCTGGCCAGGTAGGAATTTTTTTTTTCTGACTGGGGTGGGAAATTTTTCGTTTGGTTGTAATGAGAAGTTTTTCAGCTTGGTTAGAAAGAAATATTTTCATCTGACCAGGTAGGAATTTTTTTTTACCTGACTGGGATGGAAAATCTTACGTTTGGCTGTAATGAGAAATTTTTCAGCTTGGTTAGGAAGAAATTTTTTCAACTGCTGTAGCCGCGATGTGTAAAGGGGGTGTTTGTACTGCCTTCTCGTACAAGTTAGCCTCAATAGCGACGTGGTAGAGCACTTGCTTTGGGATGTAAAGGTCCCGGGTTCGAATCCCATTGGAGCCGAATATTTTAATTTTTCATCTGGCTAGGTAGGAAATTTTTTTACCTGACTGGAGTGAGAAATTTTCGTTTGGCTGTAATGAGAAATTTTTTAGCTTGGTTAGGAAGAAATTCTTTCATCTGACCAGGTAGGAATTTTTTTTACCTGACCCGGATGAGAAATTTTTCGTTTGGCTGTAATGAGAAATTTTTCAGCTTGGTTAGGAAGAAAATCTTTCATCTGACGAGGTAGGGATGTTTTTTTTAACCTGACCCGGGTGCGAAATTTTTCGTTTGGCTGTAATGAGAAATTTTTCAGCTTGGTCAGGAAGAAATATTTTCATCTGACCAGGTAGGAATTTTTTTACCTGACTTGGGTGAGAAATTTTTCGTTTGGCTGTAATGAGAAATTTTTCAGCTTTGTTAGGATGAAATTCTTTCATCTGACCAGGTAGGAATTTTTGTTTTACCTGACTTGGATGAAAAATATTTTGTTTGGCTGTTATGAGAATATTTTTCAGCTTGGTAAGGAAGAATTTTTCAACTGGTGTAGCCGAGATATGTATAAGGGGTGTTTGTACTGCCTTGTCGTACAAGTTAGCCTCAATAGCGACGTGGTAGAGCACTCGCTTTGGGATGTAGAGGTCCCGGGTTCGAAACCCATTTGAGTCAAATATTTAAATTTTTCATCTGGCCAGGTAGGAAATTTTATAACCTGACTGGGGTGAGAAATTTTTCGTTTGGCTGTAATGAGAAATTTTTCAGCTTGGTTAGGATGAAATATTTTCATCTGACCAGGTAGGAATTTTTTTGTACCTGACTGGGGTGAGAAAATTTTCGTTTGGCTGTAATGAGAAATTTTTCAGCTTGGTAAGGAAGACATTCTTTCATCTGACCAGGTAGGAATTCCTTTTACCTGACTGGGATGATAAATCGTTCCTTTGGCTGTAATGAGAATTTTTTCAGCTTTGTTAGGAAGAAATTATTTCTAATGGTGTAGCCGCGATGTGTATAAGGGGTGTTTGTACTGCCTTGTAGTACGAGTTAGCCTCAATAGCGACGTGGTAGAGCACTCGCTTTGGGATGTAGAGGTCCCGGGTTCAAATCCCATTGGAGTCGAATATTTTAATTTCTCATCTGGCCAGGTAGGAAATTTTTACCTGACCGGGGTGAGAAATTTTTCGTTTGCTGCTATGAGAAATTTTTCAGCTTGGTTAGGAAGAAATGTTTTCATCAGACCAGGTAGGAAATTTTTTTTACCTGACCCGGGTTAGAAATTTTTCGTTTGGCTGTAATGAGAAATCTTTAAGCTTGGTTGGGAAGAAATTCTTTCATCTGTCCAGGTAGGATTTTTTTTTACCTGGCTGGGACGAAAAATCATTCGTTTGGCTGTAATGAGAATTTTTTCAGCTTGGTTAGGAAGAAATTTTTTCAACTGGTGTATAGTCCGTTTGACTTATATATGGACCAACATTTCGCCGAAAATCTCAGAAATTAATTAATGAAACGCATATTTTTCTTGTCACATCATTTTTTCCAGCTAATACTATGACGAATTTTGTTTTTCAGAATTTTTTAATGTAAAATAATGATTTTTTTCGTCCGTCTACATGTTAACTTTCAGCATTTCATACCTACTTGTTACTGTATTAAACGGAACAGCGAATTGTTTAACCAAAAAAAGTACTGATTTGCATAGGGGCCGAGTCAAAACAGTAAGATTTTAAGTGAATTGTATTACTATAAAATCTAGTTTTTCAATGTAATTAAGTTTGTCTAAGACTTTTGCTACCGTTGGATATCAAATCTGTGTATATTCTCTCTTTCTTCAGAAACTGTTTGACCAGATAATTGATTATTGATTATATTCATTCTGAGATGAACCTTATATTTACATGTTATGACCAATGAAAAAGCATTATTAAATGAAGTAGTTGGGAATTTCACGAGGAAAACTTGATGAAAAGGCGAGTACTAACGGTAAAAATCACGTGCTATTTAAGTTTTAAGATGACATGACCGTCGATATGCTAATTAGCATGTCCAAATAAGGAATAATGGACATTTCATCTGTCAAACGTTTAGAATAAAACCACGTGTTTTTACTATATATGTTGACATTTTTTTACTATTGAACAGCCTCCATCACCCCTCGTGTTTAAGAACGGATAATGCGAAAATATAAACATTAACTAGATAGACAAAATCATTATTTAGAAATCATTTTATTTTCAAAAATTATTTTTTGGAATGGTATTAAGCTGAAATAAAGATTTTAGTACATACAAATCCTTTATTCAAACGCAATTTTATGTAATTGATGAAAAGGTTGGTCCATATAGCAGTCAAACGGACTATAACCGCATTTTGTATTAGGGGTATTTGTACTGCCTTGTCGTACAAGTTAGGCTCAATAGCGACGTGGTAGAGCACTCGCTTTGGGATGAAGAGTTCCCGGGTTCGAATCCCATTGGAGTCGAATATTTTAATTTTTTATCTGGCCAGGTAGGATATTTTTTTACCTGAATGGGGTGAGAAATTTTTCGTTTGGCTGTAATGAGAAATTTTTCAGCTTGGTTAGGAAGAAATATTTTCATCTGACCAGGTAGGAATTTTTTTTACCTGACTGGGGTGAGGAATTTTTCGTTTGGCTGTAATGAGAAATTTTTCAGCTTGGTTAGGAAGAAATTCTTTCATCTGACCAGGTAGAAATTTTTTTTACCTGACCCGGGTGAGAGAATTTTTTTGTTTGGCTGTAATGAGAAATTTTTCAGCTTGGTAAGGAAGAAATACTTTCTTCTGGCCAGGTAGGAATTTTTAATTAGCAACCAAACAACAAGTCCTCATCAATTTATAGGATGATTTATTCAGGAATGATTTACTCGGTCGAACTAAGCGAAAAAGTTATTGTATATTAATATTGTTTTAAGAATCTTTCTCCAAAACATTTTTCCAACAGGTTCAAATACTCATATATCATCAAGCAGAAAGACATGAACAAATAACCAGCAAAGCACAGTTACAACATGCAAAGGAAATAAAAATGTCATGAATTATAAACAAATGAAAACACAGTAAATTGCTGGTTATTTGATCATCCGCCTAATTTATTAATTGAAATCATACGAAATGTATTTTCTTCACTGTAAACATAAAACAGGGCAAAGCACTTTTTTACAGTTTCCAGTTTATCCTTTGCAATTGAATTTTGCATTATTACTTTTAATAAGCAAAAACACTAAATATCCTTGGGAATGGGTGGGTGGGCAAAGTTAATTTTTCCATCTAACTATCGACACGAGAATTTTCAAACTGTGATTAGGCCCGCCAATAACATGAGTTTTATTTGACCACTGGTCAATTCAGCCAATCAGAGACTTGTTATGCTGTTGCCAATTAACCAGCTTTACGAGTCATCGCAAAACTTAGCCAATTAGCAACCAAACAACAAGTCTTCATCAATTTATAGGATGATTTATTCAGGAATGATTTACTCGGTCGAACTAAGCGAAAAAGTTATTGTATATTAATATTGTTTTAAGAATCTTTCTCCAAAACATTTTTCCAACAGGTTCAAATACTCATATATCATCAAGCAGAAAGACATGAACAAATAACCAGCAAAGCACAGTTACAACATGCAAAGGAAATAAAAATGTCATGAATTATAAACAAATGAAAACACAGTAAATTGCTGGTTATTTGATCATCCGCCAATATTAAGCCCTCACACCCCCCAAGAAAGGCAAACCAAAAGAAAAACATAATTATGAAATAATAAAAGAAACATAAATCAAACATGCATGAAATATAACCATACAGAACCCACACCTGATCAAGAACAGTATAGCATGCTACTGTTAACTTGAACTGTCCTCAAATGAAGTATAATGTCTACATTAATGAGGAACCCAAACCAAATCCCAATTTTCAGACCACTGAACTATACCCTTCCCATTCAAGAACAGTATATTGTGCTACTGTCACATGAATAACCCTCCGATGAACTAAAATGCATTCATCAAGAAGAGCCCCACCCCTTTCCCCCTTTACCCTTTGCAATAACAATAGATTCAACTTTTAAGCAAATGTGAAATAGTCTCAAAACAAAGTCTCAATCTCCTCGTCCCCTCTAGGTTTAAATGCAGCCCGCCGTCTCGCACCGCAAAAAGTTCTCTTAATGGTTTTCCAAATTTAAAGAATCTTCTGTAAGAGTGAATGAATTGTACCTTCATTGAAATACATATTTTCTCCAGGTCAAAATTTATTTGTTTAACTTTGTCACCAGTAGTCATATAATCTAAAGGCCTGGGCAAAATGCTAGAGACAATTACTTTAGCGCTGGATTTTTGCTTGACTAAAGCTATCAAATTCACAAAAGAACTGATGAATTCGGCAACAGATAAAGTGTTCACATCATTCGTACCTACATGTAGTATGATAAATTCAGCCATAATAAGGTCAGGGTATTTTTCAATGCGACTAGCAAGACGAGCAACATTTATCCCCGGAAAAGGAATTACCCGAGTATAATGAATATTACCAACATATTTTGCTATAGAGTCAGATAGAATATGAACCCTCGTATCTGCAATGACAATAGAAAAAACACAATTTTACGTATATATATATTTATCTATGTATTATATATAAATATATATAACTATAAACTTTTAGATACTAACTAACATCTTTCGTAAAATAATGAGTTTGTCTTCCCAAGAAAGTTCTCAATAATTTTTATAGCAATCTGATTTCCAATCACCAAGCAATTGAATATAATCGGCAGGAATATCAGCCTTAAAGGCTAATGTTGCAAAACCACGTCTAAAAGAGTGAGTGGAAAAGTCCATAGGATTTAAACCTACTGACTCAATGCACTTTCGTAACTTAGCTTGAAAAAGATAATAAGTAACACATCTGGAGTTTTTAAGAACAAATAAAGCTCCAGATGGATGACAAAAGTTCATAGACTTCAATTTCTTAAAGGCTGCAACAGGGCATAAACGTTTGTCCTTTAAGCTAATCAAAGGGCTCACTATATTTCGTTCTCCAAATTGAATTGTCTTTGAAAATCTAAATCGAACTAATAATATTTCATGCTCAATTTCTACATCCTTTATTTTTAATAATTTACCATTGGCTATATCCTTCTGTGTAGTAGGAACCAAATTAGACTTTCGAGCAAGAAGGAAAAAGGCAAAAAGAAAAAGACACCAATACACAAAGCTATCAGCATCATTCCAATCTAAAGTTTCATGAATTTTCAATAAAATATCAAAAGTCATAGGCTCTGCACGCTTAACAGAATGTGGTTTAAGTCTAGCTAAACCCCGTAATGTTAAGTGCAAAGTAAAATCTGTGAATTGCTTGATTTCAAACCCAACCAAAGAATGCAATATCTTAATTCCTCCCAAGTAATTCTTGATACTATCCACTGAATTAAAAGACCGGGATAAAAATTGAATATATAGTTTTAATGTATTTACAGAAGCTGGTAAAAAGGAAAAGTTGAAAAATAAACAAAACATAATGAATGTTGCCCACTGAACTTGGAGATTTTTGTGGGTGCCATCGGCAAAAGCTGATTTGGTTGAAAACTTCATTTGTCTTTTCAAATTCTGAAGAATAATTTCTGAAAATAAACCCTACCAAGAATGAGTAAAATTGAAAATACTTTCATCAATTTCTTCTTGGATCAAGGATGAAGCTTTTCCAAAATTTTTGAAAAAGGATTCTCTGAATTTCGTATTTAAATGCCATCTTGATAAACTGTCCGGAATTCTGTTATTTTTCCCCTCCAAAAATACAGCTCTTAATTCAACATCATACATAGAAGTCAAATAACAAACTTCACGTAAGCATTTTTGTAAAAATGGGCATTTTGCTTTACCTGTATTTAAAACAATGCAAGCAGCCTGATTATCACAATTAATCTGTATCCTTTTACCCTTCAAGAGATTAATCCATAAATGCAAGCACACAATCACTGCTAACATTTCTAAGGCACTGATATGGAGATTTTGTTTTACAATGAAATTTGGAAATTCTGCATGGAAAAATCTATTACTGAAAATACCTCCACAGCCTGAGAGACAACTGTCTGAACTGAAAATAATATCAGGCTCGGTCCAAGGACCAAGATCTATTAATGAAATACCATTATATACTGGGAGAAATGTATCCCACCATAAAATGTCTTTTTTGACCTCTGATGGAACTGGTATTTTATCCATTTTTTGTAAAGTGTAACAATCTCTCAGCCAGGACAAAATCCTATTTACAAAAATCCTGCTAGATTTAACACATGCCCCAACAAAATTCAATTTTCCTAAGAGTCGTTGTATTTCCTTCAAAGAGGCCTCCTCTTTTAGAAGCCAATCTTTTATCAATGCCCTAATCTCAATTAATCTGTCCTCAGTGATCAACATTGTCATATTTTTTGTGTTAAACAAAACACCTAAAAAGACCATGACTTCTGAAGGCTCACAAGCCTTATCAAAGGCCTCCTCTAAACCACTCTTGATAAAAACTTGTCGGATTGTGTTGAATGCGAAATATGCTAACTCCTTAGATTCAACTCCACCAAAATCATCTAAGTAGTTCAGTACTGCTATACCTATATTTAAAAACATATATGAAAAGGCATTTGTGACCCGTTGAAATATATGTGCCGATGACCTAAGTCCCATTGGCAAAACACAATCTGCAAATATGTGGTTTTTCCACTTGAATCCTACAATGTTATAATTTGACGGGCAAATATGGATCTGGCAATATGCCCTTTTTAAATCTAACTTAAACATTAAACATCCCCGTCCCTTTGAAAGAATTAAAGACACAAAGTCATCAATCTTGGGAAAAACTAAATCTACTTCTTCCCCTAAATAATAATCTTTTGAAACATATCTATTTACATTTCTCCCATTTCTAGGATAACTAAGGTCTAAAATAACTCTTCTTTCGGTGGGTTCTGATTTGGGTACAGAATTTAATGGTGAGATAATCAAATCATTCTTGAACGGGTTATTTGAAAAGGGGCCTATAATTGCACCTAATGATGCTTCTTTTATTAAATATTTATGAATAAAGTCCGGGTATGATTCTGCTCCGCTATGATTTTTACAGTCTTTTTCATTAGTTTTTTCAATAAAAATTGTATTTTCTATTCCAATGGGAAATCCATATTTCAATAATTCTAATACCTGCAAATCTCTATAACCGTGAAGCATTTTGCGCATAAAGTCAACATTGAACTTTTCGTTTACCGGAATTTTGCATTTCTCAAAATTGAAGTGACCCGAATTAATCACTTTTTCGTGAATCTCAAGTAATTTTTCTGAAAAGGTAGAATTAACAGACCCAACCTCTTTGCATGTTTTGCAAGATGCGTGATTTGTCAAATAGCCCCCTTCCTTAAATTTACATGTTTCGAATTTAACAAATTCGGGCAGAAATAAGTCAACTATCTTATTTACATTTGTACATTTCATCTTATGAATGAATTGTTATTGACTGAAGTACGGGCATGCAGACGAGCACTCCGGGTGACTTGCTTCACGCTTATCCTTGATCCAACAAGAAGCGCAAATGTGTTTTGCAAATCTTATTTTCCCTTTTATCACAATGGTGTGAGATTCTTTTGAAGAGCATTTATTTCGTTGGAATTTGGCACAGAACCAAGTTTTGTCTTCTGTTTTATGTGGGGCTAAACTGCCCATAGAAAAATCATTTTTTGGTTTAAATCTTACTGAAACAGAGGACAGAATTGTGTTCTCAACATATAAAAAATCATCCTTCCATGTTTTGAAACCTAACTCATTATCTCTCAGAATTGCAGCGTACAATGTTTTCAAAACCGAAAACTCATAGGAACCATTTAAATACATCAATCGTTTCAAAAGATTCAGTCTACCATTCTTTTCAACTGCTGACAACCCTTGCTGGGAGATAATTTCTAATTCACCTGCTACAAATAGATTGAAGGACAATTTTTCAAATTCAACAGAGTTTTGTACAAATTCAAACCTTAAAAAGGCATGTGGATAACTTTGAGGATGAACTACTTTATCTGAAGATTTGCAGCTAATTCCAGATTTCAAAGAAGCATTCTTGCACTCTTTTTTCTCATTTTTGCAGTTTTTGTCAGAATCCATTGAATCATCACTGTCTCTATACTCTTCTTCTTCCCCAATTAAACCCAATTTGCTCAGCTGTCTGCGTGCTGCAGATCTTAAACCTTTCTCGTCACGAAGATTTTGGATTGAAAAACTTTCAATGTTACCTTTATTTGAACTTCTCTCCCCGTCTTCATTTTCACCTAATTGTCTTCTCGTTGTTTGTATTTCTTGTCGTAATCGACGCAACTCCTGTTCCTGCTTCAGTTTTTTGAGAGTCATAGACAGCTTTGTTCTCTCCGACTCGAAATCGTCGTAATCACAAACGTACTCACGTTCATCCTGTCTGTCGGAAGTCGTGTTATAATCCGCTGGACCCCTGCTCCTCTCAAAATTGTCCTCGCGCCCACCGGATGCGATGTCTGATTTCCGGCTCTCACTATAATCATCCCCCTTGGGGCTCCCAGTGGGGGAAAATACGTCCTCTCCCAACCCCCGCTCATTCATACGCTTATAATCAATAATAGGCCTAGGACGCCTGTCTGCCATTTTCTCCCCTTTAAAGTTCATTTATTCTTGAAAACCAATTTAAATTAGCCAATTTGATAATTAGGCTTTTGAGTTCCTGTTGGGACACCAACAAATAGTTCCGTCAGCACGGACCTGCTGAGAAGGTATAACTACACAAATAGTCCCAACTAAATAATGGAAATTTCTTCAACTGTTTTGAAAATAAAGAAAAGATAGCAAACGAAAGCTTAGCACTGTGAAACTTCAGCTCTCAATTAATAACAAAGTTAATTTTTCCATCTAACTATCGACACGAGAATTTTCAAACTGTGATTAGGCCCGCCAATAACATGAGTTTTATTTGACCACTGGTCAATTCAGCCAATCAGAGACTTGTTATGCTGTTGCCAATTAACCAGCTTTACGAGTCATCGCAAAACTTAGCCTTTAACCTGACTCCAAAGAAAAATATTTCGTTTGGCTGTAATGAGAAATTTTTCAGCTTGGTTAGGAAGAAATTCTTTCATCTGACCAGGAAGGAATTTTTTTTTTACCTGACCCGGGTGGAAAATCTTTCGTTTGGCTGTAATGAGAAATTTTTCAGTTTGGTTAGGAAGAATTTTTTTAACTGGTATAGCCGCGATGTGTATAAGGGGTGTTTGTACTGCTTTGTCGTACAAGTAAGCCTCAATAGCGACGTGGTAGAGCACTCGCTTTGGGATGTAGAGGTCCCGGGTTCGAATCCCATTGGAGTCAAATATTTAAATTTTTCATCTGGCCAGGTAGCGAATTTTTGACCAGACTAGGGTAAGAAATTTTTCGTTTGGCTGCAATGAGAAATTTTTCAGCTTGGTTAAGAAGAAATATTTTCATCTGACCAGGTAGGATTTTTTTTTTACCTGACCCGGGCGAGAAATTTTTCGTTTGGATGTAATGAGAAATTTTTCAGCTTGGTTAGGAAGAAATTCTTTCATCTGACCAGGAAGGAATTTTTTTTACCTGACTGGGATGAAAAATCTTTCGTTTGGCTGTAATGAGAAATTTTTCAGCTTGGTTAGGAAGAAATTTTTTCAACTGGTGTAGCCGCGATGTGTATAAGGGGTGTTTGTACTGCCTTGTCGTACAAGTTAGCCTCAATAGCGACGTGGTAGAGCACTCGTTTTGGGATGTAGAGGTCCCGGTTTCGAATCCCCTTGCAGTCAAATATTTTAATTCTTTTATCTGGCCAGGTAGGATTTTTTTTTAACCTGACTGGGGTGAGAAATTTTTCGATTGGCTGTAATGAGAAATTTTTTCACCTTGGTTAGGAAGAAATTCTTTCATCTGACCAGGTAGGATTTTTTTTTATTTGACCCGGGTGAGAAACTTTTCGTTTGGCCTTAATGAGAAATTTTTCAGCTTGGTTAGGAAGAAATTCTTTCATCTGACCAGGTAGGATTTTTTTTTTACCTGACCCGGATGACAGATTTTTCGTTTGGCTATAATGAGAAATTTTTCAGCTTGGTTAGGAAGAAATTCTTTCATCTGACCAGGTAGGAATTTTTTTTTTACCTGACTGGGATGGAAAATCTTTGGTTGGGCTGTAATGAGAAATTTTTCAGCTTGGTTAGGAAGAAATTTTTTCAACTGGTGTAGCCGCGATGTGTATAAGGGGTGTTTGTACTACCTTGTCGTACAAGTAAGCCTCAATAGCGACGTGGTAGAGCACTCGCTTTGGGATGTAGAGGTCCCGGTTTCGAATCCCATTGGAGTCGAAAATTTTTATTTTTTATCTGGCCAGGTAGACAATTTTTCGACCTGACTAGGGTGAGAAATTTTTCGTTTGGCTGTAATGAGAAATTTTTCAGCTAGGTTAGGAAGAAATATTTTCATATGACCAGGTAGGATTTTTTTTACCTGACTGGGGTGAGAAATTTTTCGTTTGGCTGTAATGAGAAATTATTCAGCTTGGTTAGGAAGAAATTCTTTCATCTGACCAGGTAATTTTTTTTTTTACCTGACTGGGTGAGAACTTTTTCGTTTGGCTGTAATGAGAAATTTTTTAGCTTGGTTAGGAAGAAATATTTTCAACTGACCAGGTAGGATTTTTTTTACCTGACCCGGGTGAGAAATCTTTTGTTTGGCTGTAATGAGAAATTTTTCAGCTTGGTTAGGAAGAAATTCTTTCATCTGACCAGGTAGGAAATTTTTTTACTATTTACCGGGTGAAAAATTTTTCGTTTGGCTGTAATGAGAAATTTTTCAGCTTGGTTAGGAAGAAATATTTTCATCTGACCAGGTAGGATTTTTTTTTACCTGACCCGGGCGAGAAATTTTTCGTTTGGCTGTAATGAGAAATTGTTCAGCTTGGTTAGGAAGAAATACTTTCATCTGACCAGGTTGGAATTTTTTTTACCTGACTGGGATGAGAAATCTTTCGTTTGGCTGTAATGAGAAATTTTTCAGCTTGGTTAGGAAGAAATTTTTTCAACTGGTGTAGCCGCGATGTGTATAAGGGGTGTTTGTACTGCCTTGTCGTATAAGTTAGCCTCAATAGCAACGTGGTAGAGCACTCGCTTTGGCCGGATGTAGAGGTCCCGGGTTCGAATCCCATTGGAGTCGAATATTTTAATTCTTTCATCTGGCCAGGTAGGAAATTTTTTTACCTGACTGGGGTGAGAAATTTTTCGTTCGGCTGTATTGAGAAATTTTTCAGCTTGGTTAGGAAGAAATGTTTTCAACTGACCAGGTAGGATTTTTTTTACCTGACCCGGGTGAGAAATTTTTCGTTTGGCTATAATGAGAAATTATCAGCTTGGTTAGGAAGAAATTCTTTCATCTGACCAGGTAGGAATTTTTTTGACCTGAACCGGGTGAGAAATTTTTCGTTTTTCTGTAATGAGAAATTTTTCAGCTGGGGTTAGGAAGAAATATTTTCATCTGGCCACGTAGGAATTTTTTTTACCTGACTGGGGTGAGAAATCTTTCGTTTGGCTGAAATGAGAAATTTTTTAGCTTAGTTAGAAAGAAATTCTTTCATCTGACCAGGTAGGAATTTTTTTTTTTTACTATTTACCGGGTGAGAATTTTTCGTTTGGCTAGAATGAGAAATTTTTCAGCTTGGTTAGGAAGAAATATTTTCATCTGACCGGGTAGGAAATTTTTTTTACCTGACCCGGGCGAGAAATTTTTCGTTTGGCTGTAGATCTAATGAGAAATTTTTCAGCTTGGTTAAGAAGAAATTCTTTCATCTGACCAGGTAGGATTTTTTTTTTCCTGACTAGGATGAAAAATATTTCGTTTGGCTGTAATGAGAAATTTTTCAGCTTGGTCAGGAAGAAATTTTTTCAACTGGTGTAGCCGCGATGTGTATAAGGGGTGTTTGTACTGCCTTCTCGTACACTTAGCCTCAATAGCGACGTGGTAGAGCACTCGCTTTGGGATGAAGAGGTCCCGGGTTCGAATCCCATTGAAGTCGAATATTTTTAATTTTTCATCTGTCCAGGTAGGAATTTTTTTTTACCTGACTGGGGTGAGAAATTTTTCGTTTGGCTGTAATGAGATTTTTTCAGCTTGGTTAGGAAGAAATATTTTCATCTGACCAGGTAGGACTTTTTTTTTACCTGACTGGGGTGAGAATTTTTTTTTTTTCGTTTGGCTGTAATGAGAAATTTTTCAGCTTGGTTAGGAAGAAATATTTTCATCTGACCAGGTAGGATTTTTTTTTTTACCTGACTGGGGTGAGAAATTTTTCGTTTGGCTGTAATGAGAAATATTTCAGCTTGGTTAGGAAGAAATATTTTCATCTGACCAGGTAGGACTTTTTTTTTCACCTGACCCGGGTGAGAAACTTTTCGTTCGGCCGTTATGAGAAATTTTTAAGCTTGGTTAGGAAGAAATATTTTCATCTGACAAGGTAGGAAATTTTTTTTACCTGACTGGGGTGAGTAATTTTTCGTTTGGCTATAATGAGAAATTTTTCAGCTTGGTTAGGAATAAATTCTTTCATCTGACAAGGTAGGATTTTTTTTTTACCTGACTGGGATGAAAAATCTTTCGTTTGGCTGTAATGAGAAATTTTTCAGCTTGGTTAGGAAGAAATTTTTTCAACTGGTGTAACCGCGTGTTGTATAAGGGGTGTTTGTATGACTTATCGTACAAGTTAGCCTCAATAGCGACGTGGTAGAGCACTCGCTTTGGGATGTAGAGGTCCCGGGTTCGAATTCCATTGCAGTCGAATATTTTAATTTTTCATCTGGCCAGGTAGGAAATTTTTTTACCTGACTGGGGTGAGAAATTTTTCGTTTGGCTGTAATAAGAAATTTTCAAGTTGGTTAGGAAGAAATATTTTCATCTGACCAGGTAGGATTTTTTTTTTACCTGACTGGGGTGAAAAATTTTTCGTTTGGCTGTAATGAGAAATTTTTCAGCTTGGTTAGGAAGAAATTCTTTCATCTGACCAGGAAGGAATTTCTTTTACCTGACTGGGATGAAAAATCGTTCGTTTGGCTGTAATGAGAATTTTTTCAGCTTTGTTAGGAAGAAATTATTTCTAATGGTGTAGCCGCGATGTGTATAAGGGGTGTTTGTACTGCCTTGTCGTACGAGTTAGCCTCAATAGCGACGTGGTAGAGCACTCGCTTTGGGATGTAGAGGTCCCGGGCTCAAATCCCATTGGAGTCGAATATTTTAATTTCTCATCTGGCCAGGTATGAAATTTTTACCTGACCGGGGTGAGAAATTTTTTGTTTGGCTGCTATGAGAAATTTTTCAGCTTGGTTAGGAAGAAATGTTTTCATCAGACCAGGTAGGAAATTTTTTTTACCTGACCCGGGTGAGAAATTTTTCGTTTGGCTGTAATGAGAAATTTTTCAGCTTGGTTAGGAAGAAATTCTTTCATCTGTCCAGGTAGGATTTTTTTTACCTGGCTGGGATGAAAAATCTTTCGTTTGGCTGTAATGAGAATTTTTTCAGCTTGGTTAGGAAGAAATTTTTTCAACTGGTGTATAGTCCGTTTGACTTATATATGGACCAACATTTCGCCGAAAATCTCAGAAATTAATTAATGAAACGCATATTTTTTTTGTCACATCATTTTTTCCAGCAATACCATGACGAATTTTGTTTTTCAGAATTTTTTAATGTAAAATAATGATTTTTTTCGTCCGTCTACATGTTAACTTTCAGCATTTCATACCTACTTGTTACTGTATTAAACGGAACAGCGAATTGTTTAACCAAAAATAGTACTGATTTGCATAGGGGCCGAGTCAAAACAGTAAGATTTTAAGTGAATTGTATTACTATAAAATCTAGTTTTTCAATGTAATTAAGTTTGTCTAAGACTTTTGCTACCGTTGGATATCAAATCTGTGTATATTCTCTCTTTCTTCAGAAACTGTTTGACCAGATAATTGATTATTGATTATATTCATTCTGAGATGAACCTTATATTTACATGTTAAGACCAATCAAAAAGCATTATTAAACGAAGTAGTAGGGAATTTCACGAGGAAAACTTGATGAAAAGGCGAGAACTAACGGTAAAAATCACGTGCTATTTAAGTTTTAAGATGACATGACCGTCGATATGCTAATTAGCATGTCCAAATAAGGAATAATGGACATTTCATCTGTCAAAAGTTTGGAATAAAACCACGTGTTTTTACTATATATGTTGACATTTTCTTACTATTGAATAGCCTCCATCACCCCTCGTGTTTAAGAACGGATAATGCGAAAATATAAACATTAACTAGATAGACAAAATCATTATTTTGAAATCATTTTATTTTCAAAAAATATTTTTTGGAATGGTATTAAGCTGAAATAAAGATTTTAGTACATACAAATTCTTTATTCAAACGCAATTTTATGTAATTGATGAAAAGGTTGGTCCATATAGCAGTCAAACGGACTATAACCGCGTTTTGTATTAGGGGTAATTGTACTGCCTTGTCGTACAAGTTAGGCTCAATAGCGACGTGGTAGAGCACTCGCTTTGGGATGAAGAATTCCCGGGTTCGAATCCCATTGGAGTCGAATATTTTAATTTTTTATCTGGCCAGGTAGGATATTTTTTTTACCTGAATGGGGTGAGAAATTTTTCGTTTGGCTGTAATGTGAAGTTTTTCAGCTTGGTTAGGAAGAAATATTTTCATCTGACTAGGTAGGAATTTTTTTTACCTGACTGGGGTGAGAAATTTTTCGTTTGGCTGTAATGAGAAATTTTTCAGCTTGGTTAGGAAGAAATTCTTTCATCTGACCAGGTAGAATTATTTTTTTTACCTGACTGGGATGAAAAATCTTTCGTTTGGCTGTAATGAGATATTTTTCAGTTTGGTTAGGAAGAAATTTTTTCAACTGGTGTAGCCGCGATGTGTATAAGGGGTGTTTGTACTGCCTTGTCGTACAAGTTAGCCTCAATAGCGACGTGGTAGAGCACTCGCTTTGGGATGTAGAGGTCCCGGTTTCGAATCCCATTGGAGTCGGAAATTTTTATTTTTCATCTGGCCAGGTAGGAAATTTTTGACCAGACTAGGTAAAGAAATTTTTCGTTTGGCTGCAATGAGAAATTTTTCAGCTTGGTTAGGAAGAAATATTTTCATCTGACCAGGTAGGAATTTTTTTTCACCTGACCCGGGCGAGAAATTTTTCGTTTGGATGTAATGAGAAATTTTTCAGCTTGGTTAGGAAGAAATTCTTTCATCTGACAAGGTAGGAATTTTTTTTACCTGACTGGGATGAAAAATCTTTCGTTTGGCTGTAATGAGAAATTTTTCAGCTTGGTTAGGAAGAAATTTTTTCAACTGGTGTAGCCGCGATGTGTATAAGGAGTGTTTGTACTGCCTTGTCGTACAAGTGAGCCTCAATAGCGACGTGGTAGAGCACTCGTTTTGGGATGTAGAGGTCCCGGTTTCGAATCCCATTGCAGTCAAATATTTTAATTCTTTCATCTGGCCAGGTAGGAATTTTTTTTACCTGACTGGGGTGAGAAATTTTTCGATTGGCTGTAATGAGAAATTTTTTCAGCTTGGTTAGGAAGAAAAATTTTCATCTGACCAGGTAGGATTTTTTTTTTTTACCTGACTGGGGTGAGAAACTTTTCGTTTGGCTGTAATGAGAAATTTTTCAGCTTGGTTAGGAAGAAATTCTTTCATCTGACCAGGTAGGAATTTTTTTTACCTGACCCGGATGAGAGATTTTTCGTTTGGCTATAATAAGAAATTTTTCAGCTTGGTTAGGAAGAAATTCTTTCATCTGACAAGGTAGAAATTTTTTTTTACCTGACTGGGATGAAAAATCTTTCGTTTGGCTGTTATGAGATATTTTTCAGTTTGGTTAGGAAGAATTTTTTTCAACTGGTGTAGCCGCGATATGTATAAGGGGTTTTTGTACTACCTTGTCGTACAAGTTAGCCTCAATAGCGACGTGGTAGAGCACTCGCTTTGGGATGTAGAGGTCCCGGTTTCAAATCCCATTGGAGTCGAAAATTTTTATTTTTCATCTGGCCAGTTAGGAAATTTTTCGACCTGACTAGGGTGAGAAATTTTTCGTTTGGCTGTAATGAGAAATTTTTCAGCTAGGTTAGGAAGAAATATTTTCATATGACCAGGTAGGATTTTTTTTTACCTGACCCGGGTGAGACATTTTTCGTTGGGCTGTAATGAGAAATTATTCAGCTTGGTTAGGAAGAAATTCTTTCATCTGACCAGGTAGGATTTTTTATTACCTGACTGGGGTGAGAAATTTTTCGTTGGCTGCAATGAGAAATTTTTCAGCTTGGTTAAGAGAAATTCTTTCATCTGACCAGGTATGAAAATTTTTTTACCTGGCCCGGGTGAGAACTTTTTCGTTTGGCTGTAATGAGAAATTTTTCAGCTTGGTTAGGAAGAAATATTTTCAACTGACCAGGTAGGAATTCTTTTACCTGACCCGGGTGAGAAATCTTTCGTTTGGCTGTAATGAGAAATTTTTCAGCTTGGTTAGGAAGAAATTCTTTCATCTGACCAGGTAGGAAATTTTTTTTACTATTTACCGGGTGAGAAATTTTTCGTTTGGCTGTAATGAGAAATTTTTCAGCTTGGTTAGGAAGAAATATTTTCATCTGACCAGGTAGGATTTTTTTTACCTGACCCGGGCGAGAAATTTTTCGTTTGGCTGTAATGAGAAATTTTTCAGCTTGGTTAGGAAGAAATACTTTCATCTGACCAGGTAGGAATTTTTTTTACCTGACTGGGATGAAAAATCTTTCGTTTGGCTGTAATGAGAATTTTTTCAGCTTGGTTAGGAAGAAATTTTTTCAACTGGTGTAGCCGCGATGTGTATAAGGGGTGTTTGTACTGCCTTGTCGTATAAGTTAGCCTCAATAGCGACGTGGTAGAGCACTCGCTTTGGCATGCGAAGAATATTGCGCCCTTTTAAGAAATGCACCGGAGACCGTAGATAGGTGAAATGAGCACTGGGACTAATGCCATAAATCTGACTTGTTATCCGTTAATAGCCATTACTCCCGGGGTTTGTTTTCTTTAGTCAGCTAGGGGTCGGGGCTGATTCTTAATGTCCTGTTATATCCACTGCACATCAATATCCAGGATTAACATGGTGTTAGTGTCTAGTTTGTCTCAAGATCTTATTTTGGAATTTTAATATGTTTTGTTCCTTTAAGAAACTCTGTTAAACATGAACTTACAACACATTCAGACCGCTTACATTTTGAAGAAGATTCGAATGATTTATTTAATTGATAAAATGCAATTGGCAACGTTGTATAATAAAACCCAAACTTGAATTTTGAAGTTAATTACGTATTTTTTTCTTAACAAAATCCTTTTATAAATTTCGTCTGTCTTGTAACTAAAGTTTGTACTGTAGTTATGATGTTATGATTGCTTTTGTTTTAACTATATAGGGTAGCCGGTTTATCTGAAGGGGTTTTGTTCTGCCTTGTCGTACAAGCTAGCTTTTTATAGCAACGCGGTATAGCTCTCGCTTTTGGACAAAGAGGTCCCTGGTTCGAATCCTAACGAAGTTGCATATTTATTTACCGGGGACATTACCTGTAAAAGTATTGACAGGGTATTGTTTTCTAGAACTCTGTGACAACTAAAAAGCTGTTTAGGGTTATAATTACAGCCTGTGATTTCTTTTATTTAAAAATACATGTATTGCATGTATGTCTTTAGGTCGAATTTTTTTTTTTTAAAGAGAAATAGTATTCAACAAATTATAATTATCAACTTTCATAGTTTGAAAAAAAACCTTAAGGTAGAGTGCTTCCATTCTATATGTACCGGCAAATTTTCTACCATACATGCATAGACAAGAAACAGGTGATTATTTTACTGACACCTAAAGCAATTATTTATGTTTAAATTTTACGAAACCGGCATTCTTGGGTTAGTTGCCTGATGATGGTGATCACCATCAAGCATAGGAGATTGTAATGAGCACACACATTTCAAAGACATAGACACATTACACGAACACTTTAGTTAAGAAATTTCTCATGTTTCAAAAATGTTTCTTGACAACAAAAACATTTACTTTACATCTATTTCAAGCAACAACATTTGAATTGAAATTTGAAATCCGTGTTTTGACTGAAAGAAACCTCTATAATCATACTAGTGACAAAACTGAATTTTGATATTTAAAGGATAGCAAATTTTCGTGTAATGTGATTGACTTTCTCTATATGTATCAAGTACAAAGGATATCACTTTTTAAAGCACTAGCATTGAACAACATTGAGCTAGTGAATACAAAGTACAAGTTTATTGTAAAACGAAACTTAGTCATACACTAAGGAAAACTGACAAATCGAGATTTCCCCAAAATGTCAAAGTTTAGATTTTTGTCGTTAAATAAACCGACGTGATAATGAAGGACATGTAATAAAATGTCGCTTACTTAAGTAGAGCCACCGTCGGAGCGCATCAGGCTCGAAATCATGGTGGGGATGGGGTGGGTGGGGTGGGGTGAGGATCATATTTCTTATATCCCATAGCTTCCCATATATGTATTACATCAGCGGGTTTAAAATCGTAAATCCATGTGGAATGAGTAGCTGGAGATTCGGAAAGCATATATCGGTAATTTGGTAAGAGGAATACCAGGAACTCATTATCAGTAGCCCCAGCTTCCGAGATTCGACTGGAAAATTGTTACAAAGCGATGTAGAGCCTAATTTCAATAAAAAAATCAAATGTAACTTAAGTTATAGTCGCACACCCTGTTTACCTTTTGATTCGAAGCATCATGAAACCATCGAAGGAAGTTCTATTCGGTCTGAGTTAAAATAGTTAGTCCGCACAGCTGGTAAAGCCTGACTTGGATCGTTACTTTTCGCACTTCCAAGATAACCCCTTATTGCCAGACAGGTCACAATTCATGTAAAAAACCAGCCTCATGTACAGGATGTTAAATGCACTCACCGCGAGCAAAATCCAGGCTAGCGATCGTTCAATTTCGGACATACTGAGTTCGCTTTCAAAAATGACAGGCTGGTGGGCAACCCATAATTTGAATACAAAAAAGGTTTAACGTTATAAAGTTGTAGGTTAAAAATCGTTGAGAGTTAAAGAATCCATCGTCGATATTGTTATGCTAGTAAGGAAGCCCGCCGATCATCGTGAGTACCCCCAGTAGGCAATGTCTTCAATTTTGGAAAACATACATCAACATCGCTAATTGTGTTCATCCTGAACAAAATTTGCGATATAGGAATACCTCCCAATAAATTCACTCAAAACTCGATCCACACACTCATTCAATTTCATTCCTAAATCATTCGAAAAATTTTCACCTTGTCAATTTCACGATGTTGTTAACTGTAGAAGCAGATAACCATGGGTATTCGCGTAGCAAGATTGGAGTCCTCGCTAGCGCTCTTAATTTGATTTGCAGAAAAAAAAGGGAAAATAAACATAAGAATCACATGAATCACATGAATCAAGCCTCCATATTTGAATTATATACGGGGTTAAAAGATTCATTTATTTTTTTCTTCTTTCCCGTTAACATAAGGACATATTTATATTCGCTTTCTTTCCAAGACAAACGAGTAAATATTGATAGAGATTGTATATTGACTTTCGACACAATAAAGCTTTGATTGATTGATTGAATGGAGTTTAACGCCGCTTTCAACATTATTTCAGCTATATCGCGGCGGCAGGAGCACCTAACAATGGATTCCTGGTATTTCTCTCATCAGTACAACCATTACATCCTTTCCTAGCCTCCAGCTACTATCTCACATAGGTCTACGATTATCAACCCATTGGTGAGAGACAAATTGTCGGAAAGAATGAGTGCCGCCGTCGGGGATCGAACCCGGGACCTCTAGAATGACCGTCCGTCGCGCTACCAACTGCGCTATGACGGCGGCTATAAAGTTTTGAACAAAGAAAGAAGGGCAAACTGGTGGTAAAGGAGAGCAAAAATGTTTGTTGTCTACTTTTTCTAATATAGCCCATTTTTTGGTACGACAAGATGAAAGGGCGGATGCATATGTCGTATGTTTCTCGTACGCTGAAAGACAAAAGACAACGCGGATCAATAAATTTTAAACGATAAATACATACACATGTACGCTTACAAATCATCTTTTCGATGCATTGTAAGATTTTGATACGCTTTGCATTCTCAGTTCATCCGTTAGTGCAGTGGCACCGGGCCTTAGACCTTTGAAGGAGAAAAGTGGTGCATAAGAACCACAACATTTTTGTTGCATAATTTTGGGATTATTGTCCTTTGTGTTATTATAATGACTCAGATTTTTTTCCGGAGCATCTCTGTATGTACATTTGCTATCAACTTCAAGCTTCAGTGGTGAAAAAATCCTTTAAAATGATATTACAATGCACAGGAACCATAACTATTCCGTTTGATTTTTGAAG
Source organism: Fragum whitleyi (assembly GCA_948146395.1). Taxonomy (NCBI): domain Eukaryota; kingdom Metazoa; phylum Mollusca; class Bivalvia; order Cardiida; family Cardiidae; genus Fragum; species Fragum whitleyi. Next base: position 45,309,890 of record OX411555.1, read on the forward strand.
CTATTGAAATTTCTATTTTGTATTTAAAATGAAAACATTTTATCGAAATTAAGGAACTAATTTATGAAAGAAAGCGAGATGGAATAAACAATACTTGCAATTTATGTGATAAGTAATGCAAAAATGACCTCCAGGGAACTTCGTAAAATAAATATCTTAGAGAGATATTGGTTCCAGTAGAGGTCAGCCGGTGTTCGCATTTCAAAGTTTTTCTTACTGGAAAGAAGAAAGATCATCACAGATTCAGAAAAAAAGCCAAAGCCAAAATGTTACGCCTGTGAACAGTCCGCACAGTCTGGCTATGATCGACTCGTCACGCAATACCAAGAAGATTCCTTTTCGCCTGACGGGTCATATTTGCAACACAATTCCCTTTTTACAAGATCATTTAGAATGATGTATTTTCTATTATTGGTGTGAAAACGAAACATTTTCCTCGAATACATGTTATCCATGTAATCCAAGATTCTAAAGCTACATGTATATGGATTCAATACCAGCTGCCCTTATTAATGACCATTACACGTAATTAATAGTTCACAAATTTAGTGAGATATGTCAAAATACCTCCGTTGCCATAGCTACAATTCATACTGGAGGTTGTTTTCAGTTTTGCCAAACATCTTAAACTTTCCAATACTTTTATGTATGTCTGACAAAATCAAGAATCTGATATACCAATCGAGTAATCAAAATGATAAACCTCACATGTATTTTGTTTTAAAATCCGATTTTAAAGTGTATGTTGCTAAATGTACTACCAAAAGACTTTTTTATAAAAGAAATATTATGAAACAATCGTATGTGATGTAACCTTTAGTAATAATACTAATTTCAAAACGTTTTATTTTTGCGTAATGGCGAGAAATTGAGAGATTGATATTTGAAGACTTTGATCAGAATGTTCGGATGCAGAGACAGATCTGAGTCTAGGTGTTGCGCACATGTAGAAATTAAAAAAAACATCAGGAAGGATTATGCATTTTTCAGACATGTTGACTTGCGAGAATAATTTACTGATCATATATTTTTCTTGCTTTCCTTTCTTTTTCTTAATATTTCCATAGATGCGTTATTTAACCAATACATTGTGCTTAGAATTGCGTATCTTTTTTAACCAACAGAGCAGAACAGAATTTTGTAAGTCGACTAGTACAAAGCAGACAAGTCATAAAAAAGAGGGTTCCTGGCACTTTATCGGATAGTTTTGCGAGTCCTAATTACCATATGGGACTCTCGGACTCGAAAAACTGTTCATCCTTAAACCATGGTCATATTTAAGACATATTTCTATTTTGACAATTTCTTATACCGGTATGTGTCCGTAAAGCCTAGTTTACATTTGGATTAAGGAGCCCGTACGGCGCCCGTAACTCGCCACAATTCAAAAATCGTGCGACGCCCGTGCGGCAACATACGGTGTCCATGCGATCATCGCATGGTTTTACGGGTGTCGCAGAACCTTGCGATTTTTTATAAAAAATAGGAATATAAATTTTTAAAATTGCAAGACCGTACGGAGAGCGTAGTCCGTAGACACGTCGTCTAGGCATCGCACGATCGCCGCACGGACATCGAAAGGCTACCGTATGATGTTTTGCCTATAAGTATAGAACGGATCATCCTAGGGTCCCCGCGCGGGTTCCACACGATGGTTGTACGGCGGCTGCACTGTCTACAGTGTATAAAGTTGTCAAATCGCACAATTCTCGAAGCGGGGGTCGCACATTTACCTTGCGATGGCCGCATTTATGAAACCCGTGCGGACACCGCACGATTTGTGAATCGTGGCAATATCGTAAGGCGATCGTGGCAAATGTAAACTAGGCTTAAAGCAGAGAAGAAAAAATGCTTTAGTGTTACTCAGTTATTAAATGTAGAATATGTATTTGCAAATTCCGCAAACTTGAAAAAAGTGGGGATACCAGGTAATGGTTTGATGCCCCCTTATTCGACATCCATGTTCTTTCTGACCTGCATAATATAATTAACGGATCGCCCAACTATTGCAAATGCAGTCTATTTTGGTTATGTCATTTTAAATACCATATGAAAACCTTAGCATGATACTCAACCGGTTATTACCGGGACTCTAAAATCATATCATCTGTGAGCGACCAAAATCTCATATAGCGCCAGTGTATTCAAGCCGTAAAAACGAGGTTTAAGTCTCTAGCCGACGATATACCAAAATTTATTGTTACAAGAATTAAAACAATGATTTTTGAACATTTCAGTGCAATAAATTAACTAAGTTTGATCGCTATTCTCTTATATGTTTTTGTAAACACTTTTTGTAATATTGTTTCGGTGGCCTAAATTGTGCAATATATATATAAAAAAAATCTTATTCGTAAATACCCAAGTACTCACAGAAATTAGCTGATACCCTTTTTTAACCTTTTATAGTACTAGATCTCCTTTTTGTAGAAATATGCTCAAATAATTCGATTTTGTGACATTTCCATTTCGGAAATAGTATACCTACCTCCATAGAAAAAATGGTGAATGAACATATAAGCCCGAAACTGTATTATAAAGTCTCGAAAACAGTATTACCAATATACGACAAAAACCTCGTAACTCACGTTCTTTCAAGCTGTAGATACGAGGTTTAAGCCTTCCGCTTACGATTTACCAATTTTACTACTTTGAGAATTGCAACATGGGTGGTTTTGAAATTTCCCAGGCAATGGTTTGATTTTATCTATGACTGTTACATTGAACTTGACACTATTCAGTGAAATGTGAACGGTAGTCTTAATATGACCGAAACGGCGGCACATATCTTTTCTTACATTCATCTCCCACCTGAAGGCCAGGATGGGAGAAATACCAGGAATATAATGTTGGGTGCTCCAACTGTCATGTTATACATAAAAAAAAAAAAAAAAAAAAAAAAAAAAAAAAAAAAAAAATACAAAAAAACCCCTTAGTTGCACCGTCTATAGAAATCATATTTTCGAGGTAGTTTTTTCGACCTTTGCAGAATAAGATCAATTACGACGACAGACATTCAATGATCAAAAAGGCTCGTCCCCATGAAACACCATGTGCTCAGGTGAGCTGAAAGTTAGCTGAACATCCAGGAAATAGAAAACGTTAAACATAAACAGTGTTCAGGATAGCGTGCGGCCTATCTTGAACATACCGGACGTTGGCGCTTTAAAACTGATATTTGAAAATAGATAAATGCTTCAATGTTTCATCATAAACCATGACAGAAAAAATGCCATATTTGTTTGCTATACTCAGCATGTCGCTCGCCAATCATCGTTTGCATTTCAATACATGAATACTGAGGATTCATACTAGTCAGGATTTGTATACATTTTTTTAAATAAGAGCCTTCGAACGTTAAAGTAACATTTTTTGCGTAAATGATGAAATGTATAATCTTGTGTATGAGAGGAAGCGAGACATTGACTAATGTTCTGCATTATCATTTATAGAAGTTTAGGTGTGAAAGCATTCAACAACGCATCATCATATCTCTGAACCCCCACTCCACCCCCAACTCATCTTTCCAAAAAGAAAGATCGTAGAGCTTCCACGGGGCGCATTTCCTTCTATTTACTTCAAATTTTGTTTTCTCTCCAAAAGACTCTAAGGCCAAATGTTTAATTCGAGCCGCAAACATGGTTCCAGATGTGTTATTTATGGGAATGAAATGACCATTGCATGTAATTAATTGTTGGACATATCAAATTTTGATTGCGTTGCTATGGTTACAATGGAAGATGCTTTTATTTTTCCCAACCAGTGTAACATCTTAGCTTGCTAAATAAAATACCGAACTTTTAAGAGAGTCGAGTCAGGCTAGCTCAACGGTAACGATTTTGGCTGCAAATCCTGGGTTGAGAGTTCGAACAACGACTTGGTAAGATTCATAAGGCAAAATTAACAAAAGTCGTTGTGACACGAGTCATTATTCTCCAACCTAGCACGTTTGATAAGTAGTATTCTTAAGAGGAATAAGCAGTTGATGACTCGAACGAAATATTGTGAATCTTGCGCTGGTGTGAGAAACGAAAGAAAATCATGTGATGGTCACCAGCCGCCGCAATATAACTGTGATAGTGTTAAGAATGGCATTTAACCTTATAAAAACAAACAAGTCAATTTCGTAGAGGATTCGTAGAGGATTTTTTTACTCTATTTGTATACAATAAATCTTCTGTTTTAATTTTTTTTTATTTCTTATTTTATAAAATAAACTCTACTACAAGTATAACTACATAATCGGAAACTTTCGGAACAAAAATGTGGAAAGCGAGAGAGAGAGAGAGAGAGAGAGAGAGAGAGAGAGAGAGAGAGAGAGAGAGAGAGAGAGAGAGAGAGAGAGAGAGAGAGAGAGAGAGGAGAGGGGAGGGGAGGGAGAGAGAGAGAGAGAGAGAGAGAGAGAGAGAAATAGAGAGAGATGAAAAGTGAGAGACAGAACAAGAAAGAGAGAGGGCATGCAGACAAACAGACAGACAGAGAGTGAGACAGACAGACAGACAGAGAGGCGGAAAAAGCACGAGAGACAGAAAAAGAAAAGAGACAGGAAAAGATAAATTCATACAGATAGAGGAGAAGATTGGTTAGGATATTTTTTGTATTTTTTTTTTTTAACAAAACGATAGAAGATGACAAATTTCAAACTGAACGATCGATCTCGGATTGTTCCAGAAATCAGCATGGGAAAGAATAATGTTTAATCTTCCCTTTTACCATAACCCAATACCATATTACAATATTCCAATGCCTTACTGCCATAACATAATCTCTTTCGCAGAAATAGTGTTATTGAAAAAAATCTTTGCACGTTGTTAATTGAAAAAAAAAGGGAATTTTGAAGACGGTATTTTCCGACTGCATTTCTAATCAACCTTTGATCGATCCAATCCAATCTTTTTAGCATTTTTTTTATTTTCTCAAATTGTCTTATTTTAAAGGTTTAATATAAAACTTTACAACTAAAGTTAAATACTAGACCTACGTATTGAAAAATTTGTGACGAAAGCAAGAATTTATGGTTTTTTTTTTTTTTTTTTTTTTTTTGATTTCTGTGTATTCCTGAAATAACGTATAATTGTTATTTAAATAAGTTCAAGAAATAGAATCGAATACCATAAAGAAAACAAAGTAACTCAACTTTTTCTACTTTAAACTGGACATTTGTAAGCAATGATAAAGTGAAAGACCAGGCAGACACAGGCAATGAAAATGTATCCAATAATCCGACTGAATAAATTTATGGCTTCTCGGTGCCCATCAGGGTAATTAAAACCGAATACATAACAAAGACGCGGCGGTCTACTGTTCTCTGACAATTTTAATGGGATATTAACGGACAATCAGAGAGATAGGGTCTTTTTGCTATTATTTCTTAAAAGGGAGTTTTGGTACAGGATATTCTTGGCATGGATGTAGAGGTCCCGGGTTCGAATCCCATTGGAGTCGAATATTTTAATTCTTTCATCTGGCCAGGTAGGAAATTTTTTTACCTGACTGGGGTGAGAAATTTTTCGTTCGGCTGTATTGAGAAATTTTTCAACTTGGTTAGGAAGAAATGTTTTCAACTGACCAGGTAGGATTTTTTTTACCTGACTGGGGTGAGAAATTTTTCGTTTGGCTGTAATGAGAAATTTTTCAGCTTGGTTAGGAAGAAATTCTTTCATCTGACCAGGTAGGAACTTTTTTTTACCTGACCCGGGTGAGAAATTTTTCGTTTGGCTATAATGAGAAATTTTTCAGCTTGGTTAGGAAGAAATTCTTTCATCTGACCAGGTAGGAATTTTTTTGAACTGAACCGGGTGAGAAATTTTTCGTTTGGCTGTAATGAGAAATTTTTCAGCTGGGGTTAGGAAGAAATATTTTCATCTGGCCAGGTAGGATTTTTTTTACCTGACTGGGGTGAGAAATCTTTCTTTTGGCTGAAATGAGAAGTTTTTCAGCTTGGTTAGGAAGAAATTCTTTCATCTGACCAGGTAGGAAATTTTTTTACTATTTACCGGGTGAGAATTTTTCGTTTGGCTAGAATGAGAAATTTTTCAGCTTGGTTAGGAAGAAATATTTTCATCTGACCGGGTAGGAAATTTTTTTTACCTGACCCGGGCGAGAAATTTTTCGTTTGGCTGTAATGAGAAATTTTTCAGCTTGGTTAGGAAGAAATTCTTTCATCTGACCAGGTAGGAATTTTTTTTACCTGACTAGGATGAAAAATATTTCGTTTGGCTGTAATGAGAAATTTTTCAGCTTGGTCAGGAAGAAATTTTTTCAACTGGTGTAGCTGCGATGTGTATAAGGGGTGTTTGTACTGCCTTCTCGTTCACTTAGCCTCAATAGCGACGTGGTAGAGCACTCGCTTTGGGATGAAGAGGTCCCGGTTCGAATCCCATTGAAGTCGAATATTTTAATTTTTCATCTGGCCATGTGAATTTTTTTTACCTGACTGGGGTGAGAAATTTTTCGTTTGGCTGTAATGAGATTTTTTCAGCTTGGTTAGGAAGAAATATTTTCATCTGACCTGGTAGGACTTTTTTTTTTACCTGACTGGGGCGAGATTTTTTTTTTTTTTTTCGTTTGGCTGTAATGAGAAATTTTTCAGCTTGGTTAGGAAGAAATTCTTTCATCTGACCAGGTAGGATTTTTTTTTACCTGACTGGGGTGAGAAATTTTTCGTTTGGCTGTAATGAGAAATATTTCAGCTTGGTTAGGAAGAAATATTTTCATCTGACCAGGTAGGACTTTTTTTTTTACCTGACCCGGGTGAGAAATTTTTCGTTTGGCCGTTATGAGAATTTTTTTAGCTTGGTTAGGAAGAAATATTTTCATCTGACAAGGTAGGAATTTTTTTTTACCTGACTGGGGTGAGAAATTTTTCGTTTGGCTGTGATGAGAAATTTTCAGCTTGGTAAGGAAGAAATTCTTTCATCTGACCAGGTAGGATTTTGTTTTTACCTGACCCGGGTGAGAAATTTTTCGTTTGGCTGTAATGAGAAATTTTTCAGCTTGGTTAGGAAGAAATTCTTTCATCTGACCAGGTAGGAATTTTTTTTACCTGACTGGGATGAAAAATCTTTTGTTTGGCTGTAATGAGATTTTTTTTAGCTTTGTGAGGAAGAATTTATTCAACTAGTGTAGCCGCGAAGTGTATAAGGAGCGTTAATACTGCCTTGTCGCACAAGTTAGCCTCAATAGCGACGTGGTAGAGCACTCGCTTTGCGATGAGGAGGTCCCGGGTTCGAATCCCATTGGAGTCGAATATTTTATTTTTTCATCTGGCCAGTTAGGAATTTTTTTTACCTGACTGGGGTGAGAAATTTTTCGTTTGGCTGTAATGAGAAATTTTTCAGCTTGGTCAGGAAGAATTATTTTCATCTGACCAGGTAGGAATTTTTTTTACCTGACTTGGGTGAGAAACTTTTCGTTTTGCTGTAATGAGAAATTTTTCAGCTTTGTTAGGATGAAATTCTTTCATCTGACCAGGTAGGAATTATTTTTACCTGACCCGGACGAGAAATTTTTCGTTTGACTGTAATGAGAAAATTTTCAGCTTGGTAAAGAAGAAATTCTTTCATCTGACCAGGTAGGAATTTTTGTTTTACCTGACTGGGATGAAAAATATTTCGTGTGGCTGTTATGAGAAATTTTTCAGCTTGGTTAGGAAGAATTTTTCAACTGGTGTAGCCGCGATGTGTATAAGGGGTGTTTGTACTGCCTTGTCGTACAAGTAAGCCTCAATAGCGACGTGGTAGAGCACTCGCTTTGGGATTTAGAGGTCCCGGGTTCGAATTCCATTGGAGTCGAATATTTTAATTTTTCATCTGGCCAGGTAGGAAATTTTTTTACCTGACTGGGGTGAAATTTTTCGTTTGGCTGTAATGAGAAATTTTTCAGCTTGGTTAGGATGAAATATTTTCATCTGACCAGGTAGGAATTTTTTTTTACCTGACTGGGTTGAGAAATTTTTCGTTTGGCTGTAATGAGAAATTTTTCAGCTTGGTTAGGAAGAAATTCTTTCATCTGACCAGGTAGGAATTATTTTACCTAAATGGGATGAAAAATCGTTCGTTTGGCTGTAATGAGAAATTTTTCAGCTTGGTTAGGAAGAAATATTTTCATCTGGCCAGGTAGGATTTTCTTTACCTGACTGGGGTGAGAAATCTTTCGTTTGGCTGAAATGAGAAATTTTTCAGCTTGGTAAAGAAGAAATTCTTTCATCTGACCAGGTAGGAAATTTTTTTACTATTTACCGGGTGAGAATTTTTCGTTTGGCTAGAATGAGAAATTTTTAGCTTGGTTAGGAAGAAATATTTTCATCTGACCGGGTAGGAATTTTTTTTTACCTGACCCGGGCGAGAAATTTTTCGTTTGGCTGTAATGAGAAATTTTTCAGCTTGGTTAGGCAGAAATCTTTCATCTGACCAGGTAGGATTTTTTTTTACCTGACTGGGATGAAAAATCTTTCGTTTGGCTGTAATGAGAAATTTTTCAGCTTGGTCAGGAAGAAATTTTTTCAACTGGTGTAGCCGCGATGTGTATAATGGGTGTTTGTACTGCCTTTTCGTACAGGTTAGCCTCTATAGCGACGTGGTAGAGCACTCGCTTTCGGATGAAGATGTCCCGGGTTCGAATCCCATTGAAGTCGAATTTTTTAATTTTTCATCCGGCCAGGTAGGAATTTTTTTTACCTGACTGGGGTGAGAGATTTTTCGTTTGGCCGTTATGAGATTTTTTCAGCTTGGTTAGAAGAAATATTTTCATCTGACCAGGTAGGAATTTTTTTTTTACCTGACTGGGGTGAGAAATTTTTCGTTTGGCTGTAATGAAAAATTTTTCAGCTTGGTTAGGAAGAAATATTTTCATCTGACCAGGTAGGATTTTTTTTTACCTGACTGGGGTGAGAACTTTTTCGTTTGGCTATAATAAGAATTTTTTCAGCTTTGTTAGGAAGAAATTCTTTCATCTGACCAGGTAGGAATTTTATTTACCTGACTGGAATGAAAAATCTTTCGTTTGGCTGTAATGAGAAATTTTTCAGCTTGGTTAGGAAGAAATTTTTTCAACTGGTGTAACCGCGTGTTGTATAAGGGGTGTTTGTACTGCCTTGTCGTACAAGTTAGCCTCAATAGTGACGTGGTAGAGCACTCGCTTTGGGATTTAGAGGTCCCGGGTTCGAATTCCATTGGAGTCGAATATTTTAATTTTTCATCTGGCCAGGTAGGAAATTTTTTTACCTGACTGGGGTGAAATTTTTCGTTTGGCTGTAATAAGAAATTTTCCAGCTTGGTTAGGAAGAAATATTTTCATCTGACCAGGTAGGAATTTTTTTACCTGACTGGGGTGAGAAACTTTTCGTTTGGCTGTAATGAGAAATTTTTCAGCTTGGTTAGGAAGAAATTCTTTCATCTGACCAGGTAGGAATTTTATTTACCTGACTGGAATGAAAAATCTTTCGTTTGGCTGTAATGAGAAATTTTTCAGCTTGGTTAGGAAGAAATTTTTTCAACTGGTGTAACCGCGTGTTGTATAAGGGGTGTTTGTACTGCCTTGTCGTACAAGTTAGCCTCAATAGTGACGTGGTAGAGCACTCGCTTTGGGATTTAGAGGTCCCGGGTTCGAATTCCATTGGAGTCGAATATTTTAATTTTTCATCCGGCCAGGAAGGAAATTTTTTTACCTGACTGGGGTGAAATTTTTCGTTTGGCTGTAATAAGAAATTTTCCCGCTTGGTTAGGAAGAAATATTTTCATCTGACCAGGTAGGAATTTTTTTTACCTGACTGGGGTGAGAAACTTTTCGTTTGGCTGTAATGAGAAATTTTTCAGCTTGGTTAGGAAGAAATTGTTTCATCTGACCAGGTAGGAAATTTTTTTACCTTGTTATATATAAACTATAAATAAACCTAATGGTATTTACCGTGTCTATTTTTAGAATTAGTCTGGGAATTTTCCAATTATCGTGACTAATAGGTAAATGTATGTAGAAGATTTTAGATCTTTCTAGAAAGGCCTTTTAGAAGGTGATTCAGACTCTAGAGTATTCTTATGTTCTATGCTATTCCAGATTGTTCTATATTATATATAGTATTATATAAAGGGGTTCCTACAGCATTCTTGGTTCACTTGATTTAGACTTATGGTTTCATTTAGTAGTACTGTGTTAAACTAAAAGGGGATTTCTTGTAATCTTAAAAGTGTGTTTGAAAGCGTGTTTAATTTTAAATTCAGATATTATTGGACTTATTAATTGTGGACCAGGAACTTAAATAAATTGGATCTGAAATTAAAACTTTAGGATTAAACATTCAAGGTATTGTAAATTGTTTTGTATTAATTTCATATTGTCAATAATTCTGGTATTATTGTCAATAAATATTGTTAATTGTAAAGTTTGTTGCTGGCTTCTTTGTTCGTGTTACATTGGCACGTAACAATTTGGGGGCTCGTCTCGAGATACGAATATCAGACAAACAAACAAAACAAAACAAATCAAACAAATTCTTTATTTAAATCTGCTGTTCAAAATTATTTAAGAAATTAATTTCATATTTCAATTTTGATAAATCTAGAGTGCACTTTCACTATTATTTATCGAAATCTTACATTCTTATTCGAATACAGCAACAAGCTACCATGTCTTTTGACTTCGAAAAATTTACGCACGAACCTTCCGTGGAGTTGTTGAATGTGGGTAAAAAGCCTGATTTGCTCAATCTTGCCAAGCATTATCAATTAAAAGAAGTCAAGTCCTCTTTGCGAAAACATGAAATTAAGAATATTTTGGTTCAAAATTTTGTTGATGAGGACATTTTTGATGAAAAGGCTCTATCTCTCATTGTTGATGTTCCATCAGTTGCAAGCTCAAGAGAGCTTGAACTGTTAAAACTTCAACAAAGGGAGAAGGAATTAGAAATTGAAAGAGAAAGAGCACAATTAGAAATTGAAGAGAAGGAAAGAGAAAGGCATTTTCAAAGGGAAAAGGAAGAAATTGAAAGAGAAAGAGCACAAAGAGAAATTGAAGAAAAAGAAAGAGAAAGGCAATTTCAAAGAGAAGAAAGAGAACGAGAAGAAGAGAGAGCAGAGAGAGAGCGAGAAAAAGAACGAGAATTTCAATTACGATTAAAAGAATTAGAAATACAAGATAGAGCAAATCAGCCCAGATATATGTATAATGACCATTTTGATGTAACAAAACATTTTAGGCTTGTTCCTCAATTTCAAGAAAATGAAGTTGATACATATTTCGAACATTTTGAAAAAGTTGCAAATAACTTGAAATGGCCAAAGGAGCAATGGACCTTACTTCTCCAAAGTGTCTTAGTAGGAAAAGCTCGCAATATTTATTCGCAACTTAGAACAGAACAAAGCAATGATTATGATACTGTAAAAGAACTCATTCTCAAAGGTTATGAGCTGGTACCAGAAGCATACAGACAACAATTTAGAAGTTGTAGAAAAGAATCTGGCCAGACTCACGTTGAATTTGCAAGAAACGAAGAAACATTATTTGACAGGTGGTGCTATTCTAAGAAAATAGACCAAAATTATGATAATCTTAGACAACTTATATTAATTGAACAATTCAAAAATTGCATTCAGTCTGACATTAAGTCACATTTAGATGAAAAAAAATGTTGAAACTATACATGAAGCAGCTCGTTTAGCTGATGATTACTACCTTACACACAAAAATTCTTTCGTTAATAAAGCAAAACCTGTTCCTCACATCCCCAAAATAAATCTATGTCTGGTGATTCATCTAGCATGTCTAGTCAATCGAATTCACCTAAACCAAAGTTAACTGGTGAAACCAATGTTCAAAATCCCTTATCTCGAGTACATTGTACTTTTTGTAAAAAACCAGGTCACCTTATTTCGGAATGTTTTAGATTAAAAAGGAAGAAGGAACTGAGTGCAGCCAAACCTACAGGGCTCACCAGCCTTCAGCCTAAATCACAGCCTTCTTTTGAGTTAAATTCAATTGTTAAGGCAGAACTAAATTCTGATTCCTGTATGGAGATTTTTGAACCGTTCATGTTGGATGGTTTTGTATCACTTTCAGGTGATATGTGCCCACCTGCCCCTATTAAAATTTTAAGAGACACAGGAGCTTCTCAATCTCTTATTTTAGCAGATGTTCTGCCTTTTTCTGAGAAGACTTCGTCTGGTACTAGTGTCCTTATTCAGGGTGTAGAGTGTGGTGTTATTAATGTTCCTCTTCATAAGGTTAATTTGTCCTCAGATTTGGTTACTGGTTCTGTGGTTGTTGGTGTTAAACATTCTTTACCATTTAAAGGTGTACATTTATTGCTAGGCAATGACTTAGCTGGAGATAAGGTTGTTGTTAATCCTCTTGTAACTGACACACCTAATGTAGGTCAAACAGATGATCCTATTTTGCAGGAAACACCTGATTTGTACCCTTCATGTGCAGTAACTCGGGGTATGGCTAAAAAAGCTTCCTTGAAAAATTCAAATGATATTGACTTAACTGATACTTTTGTTGGTCAATATTTCAATGACGAGATTAAAAAGTCTTTTAATCTTAGTCTGCCTGATACTCAGACAGACTCGTCAAAATTTTGTCAGTCATCTCCAAGGTCAAATGACCAAGGTCATGAAACGCATTCAAAGTCAAAGTTAATCCAGGAACAGCAAAATGATCCTGAGATTTCAAAGTTAATTGATAGGGCATTACCCGAAAAAGAAATGTCTCAGATTCCTGTTTGTTACTATAAAAAGAATGGTATTCTGATGAAAAAATGGCGACCATTTGATGTCCCAGCTGATGACGATTGGGCTGTTCATCACCAAATTGTTGTTCCAAAGTCATATCGCCATGAAATACTTAGTATAGCACATGAAAGTCCAATGTCTGGTCATTTAGGTGTAAACAAGACTTATCACAAGATTATGACTCATTTCTTTTGGCCTGGACTTAACTCGGACGTTTCCAAATATTATAAAAGTTGCCACACTTGTCAAATGGTAGGGAAACCTAACCAAGTTATTCCAAAAGCAAGGTTACAACCCATTCCAGCTTTTGATGAACCTTTCAGTCGAATAATAATAGACTGCATTGGTCCTTTACCAAAAACCAAGTCAGGTTCTGAATATTTGTTGACAATTATGTGTAAGAATATAATAAGGTCATATTGTTTTGATACTGATAAAAATTGGGATGAAGGTATTCATTTGCTATTATTTGCAGTCAGAGAATCTGTTCAAGAATCTCTTGGCTTTAGCCCCTTTGAGTTAGTTTTTGGTCATTCTGTTCGTGGGCCATTAACAATCTTAAAAGAGAAATTTCTTGCTGATGATGAAACACCCTTGAACTTGTTACAGTATGTTTCTGACTTCAGAAATAAACTCTCTAGGGCATGTGAGGTTGCTAGGTCAAATCTTAAATCATCTCAGAGCAAAATGAAGGCAAGATATGACAAGCATAGTGTTGATAGGAAATTCGAACCAGGTAAAAAAGTCCTTGCTCTTTTGCCAATACCTGGCCGACCCTTACAGGCAAGATATTATGGCCCATATACTATTGATAAGAAAACAAGTGATTTGAATTATATTATCAATACTCCTGGAAGGCGTAAAAATAAACAAATGTGTCATGTGAATAAGTTAAAAAAGTATTTTGACAGAGATAGCTCTATTTCAAAACCGGTTACAGTTGTAAACACTTTCCCACAAGAATCAAATGTGATTGAATCAGAAGTTAATTCAGACTTTAGTGAAAAATCCGTTCCTGGTCCACCTAAACTTGAGAACTCTGAAATACTAAAGAATCTTGACGACAAACTTTCACATTTGGAGCCATCTCAACGAGAAGAGCTGAAACAGTTGATTAATGAATATGAACACTTGTTTCCTGACATCCCAACAAGAACTGATAAAATATATCATGATGTCATTGTGGAAGATTCTCAACCAATAAAACAACATCCTTATAGAATAAATCCAGTGAAACAAAAAGCCCTTCAAGATGAAGTGAATTACTTATTGGAGAATGATTTTATTGAACCCAGCCAAAGTAATTACAGTTCACCATGTATATTAGTTCCAAAGCCAAATGGAACATACAGAATGTGTACTGACTATCGAAAAGTGAACTCTGTGACAAAAACTGACTCTTTTCCTATACCAAGAATTGATGACTGTATTGACAAAGTCGGTAATTCTAAATATGTCACCAAATTTGACCTTCTCAAAGGATTCTGGCAAGTTCCGCTCACTGATAGGGCTAAAGAAGTATCAGCATTTGCTACTCCAACTGGTCTGTACCAGTACAAAGTTATGCCGTTTGGGATGAAAAATTCTCCTGCGACGTTTCAGCGGCTTGTAAATATGGTTATAGCTGGCTTAGATGGCTGTGACGCATACATTGATGATGTCATCATCTATACAGATACATGGAGTGACCACCTTCAAAGAATCAAACAATTCTTCGACCGTCTCAGTGATGCAAAATTGACTGTTAATCTTGGAAAAACAGAATTTTGTCATGCTACTGTTACTTTCTTAGGACATCTTGTGGCACAGGGTCAAGTTAAACCTTTAGAATCTAAGGTCAATGCTATCTCTGAGTTTCCTGTGCCTGCTACTAAAAAGCAACTGATGCGATTTCTTGGTATGGCTGGCTACTATAGAAAGTTTTGTAAGAATTTTTCTATAATAGCTGGACCTTTAACAAACTTATTAAAGAAAAACGTTAAGTTCAAATGGAATGATAACTGTCAAGTTGATTTTGATCGCTTAAAAGCCATACTAAAGAGCACACCAGTTCTTTCAGCACCTGATTTTGACAAATGTTTAAAATTAGCTGTTGATGCAAGTGATGTTGGTATTGGTGCTGTTCTTTTGCAAGAAGACGATGATGGTATAGATCATCCAGTTTGTTATTATTCTAAAAAATTAAACAAACATCAGAAAAACTACTCCACCATTGAAAAGGAATGTCTTGCTCTGATTTTGGCAATCCAACATTTTGAAGTTTATTCAACATCTGCAACTTCTCCTATAGTTGTATTCAGTGACCACAATCAGTTAAGTTTTCTTCACAAACTTAAGAGTAAGAACCAAAGATTATTGAGGTGGAGTTTGTCACTTCAAGAATTTGATCTTGATGTAAGACACATTAAAGGACTGACAACATTATACCAGATGCTCTGTCAAGAGTCTAAAATTTTTAATTGTCTTATCTTTAATAAAACATTGAATTTAACAGTTACATTTCACTATATTTTTTGTATATATGTATGTTTGTTTGCATATATAACTCTTTTTCAATTCTTTTGATGAAAATTGTTTGTATTTTCATGCTTGATGTGCTGAAATGTTTCAACGAATCATGATATTATCAATTGTGTAAAGTATATTATCATTGTTTTATGCTAAAGATAATACAAAAAGAAAGATTTATTTCATAAACCTGTTTGTATTTTCATGCTAGATGTGCTGAAATGTTTCAACGAATCATGATATTATCAATTGTGTAAAGTATATTATCATTGTTTATGCTAAAGATAATACAAAAAGAAAGATTTATTTCATAAACCTTTCTTTTTTTCTTTCAAGGGGGAAAGTGTTATATATAAACTATAAATAAACCTAATGGTATTAGTCTGGGAATTTTCCAATTATCTTGACTAATAGGTAAATGTATGTAGAAGATTTTAGATCTTTCTAGAAAGGCCTTTTAGAAAGTGATTCAGACTCTAGAGTATTCTTATGTTCTATGCTATTCCAGATTGTTCTATAGTATTATATAAAGGGGTTCCTACAGCATTCTTGGTTCACTTGATTTAGACTTATGGTTTCATTTAGTAGTACTGTGTTAAACTAAAAGGGGATTTCTTGTAATCTTAAAAGTGTGTTTGAAAGCGTGTTTAATTTTAAATTCAGATATTATTGGACTTATTAATTGTGGACCAGGAACTTAAATAAATTGGATCTAAAATTAAAACTTTAGGATTAAACATTCAAGGTATTGTAAATTGTTTTTGTATTAATTTCATATTGTCAATAATTCTGGTATTATTGTCAATAAATATTGTTAATTGTAAAGTTTGTTGCTGGCTTCTTTGTTCGTGTTACATTGGCACGTAACAATTTGGGGGCTCGTCTCGAGATACGAATATCAGACAAACAAACAAAACAAAACAAATCAAACAAATTCTTTATTTAAATCTGCTGTTCAAAATTATTTAAGAAATTAATTTCATATTTCAATTTTGATAAATCTAGAGTGCACTTTCACTATTATTTATCGAAATCTTACATTCTTATTCGAATACAGCAACAAGCTACCATGTCTTTTGACTTCGAAAAATTTACGCACGAACCTTCCGTGGAGTTGTTGAATTTGGGTAAAAAGCCTGATTTGCTCAATCTTGCCAAGCGTTATGAATTAAAAGAAGTCAAGTCCTCTTTGCGAAAACATGAAATTAAGAATAATTGGTTCAATATTTTGTTGATGAGGACATTTTTGATGAAAAGGCTCTATCTCTCATTGTTGATGTTCCATCAGTTGCAAGCTCAAGAGAGCTTGAACTGTTAAAACTTCAACAAAGGGAGAAGGAATTAGAAATTGAAAGAGAAAGAGCACAATTAGAAATTGAAGAGAAGGAAAGAGAAAGGCAATTTCAAAGGGAAAAGGAAGAAATTGAAAGAGAAAGAGCACAAAGAGAAATTGAAGAAAAAGAAAGAGAAAGGCAAATTCAAAGAGAAGAAAGAGAACGAGAAGAAGAGAGAGCAGAGAGAGAGAGCGAGAAAAAGAACGAGAATTTCAATTACGATTAAAAGAATTAGAAATACAAGATAGAGCAAATCAGCCCAGATATATGTATAATGACCATTTTGATGTAACAAAACATTTTAGGCTTGTTCCTCAATTTCAAGAAAATGAAGTTGATACATATTTCGAACATTTTGAAAAAGTTGCAAATAACTTGAAATGGCCAAAGGAGCAATGGACCTTACTTCTCCAAAGTGTCTTAGTAGGAAAAGCTCGCAATATTTATTCGCAACTTAGAACAGAACAAAGCAATGATTATGATACTGTAAAAGAACTCATTCTCAAAGGTTAATAGCTGGTACCAGAAGCATACAGACAACAATTTAGAAGTTGTAGAAAAGAATCTGGCCAGACTCACGTTGAATTTGCAAGAAACGAAGAAAAATTATTTGACAGGTGGTGCTATTCTAAGAAAATAGACCAAAATTATGATAATCTTAGACAACTTATATTAATTGAACAATTCAAAAATTGCATTCAGTCTGACATTAAGTCACATTTAGATGAAAAAAAATGTTGAAACTATACATGAAGCAGCTCGTTTAGCTGATGATTACTACCTTACACACAAAAATTCTTTCGTTAATAAAGCAAAACCTGCTTCCTCATATCCCCAAAATAAATCTATGTCTGGTGATTCATCTAGCATGTCTAGTCAATCGAATTCACCTAAACCAAAGTTTACTGGTGAAACCAATGTTCAAAATCCCTTATCTCGAGTACATTGTACTTTTTGTAAAAAACCAGGTCACCTTATTTCGGAATGTTTTAGATTAAAAAGGAAGAAGGAACTGAGTGCAGCCAAACCTACAGGGCTCACCAGCCTTCAGCCTAAATCACAGCCTTCTTTTGAGTTAAATTCAATTGTTAAGGCAGAACCAAATTCTGATTCCTGTATGGAGATTTTTGAACCGTTCATGTTGGATGGTTTTGTATCACTTTCAGGTGATATGTGCCCACCTGCCCCTATTAAAATTTTAAGAGACACAGGAGCTTCTCAATCTCTTATTTTAGCAGATGTTCTGCCTTTTTCTGAGAAGACTTCGTCTGGTACTAGTGTCCTTATTCAGGGTGTAGAGTGTGGTGTTATTAATGTTCCTCTTCATAAGGTTAATTTGTCCTCAGATTTGGTTACTGGTTCTGTGGTTGTTGGTGTTAAACATTCTTTACCATTTAAAGGTGTACATTTATTGCTAGGCAATGACTTAGCTGGAGATAAGGTTGTTGTTAATCCTCTTGTAACTGACACACCTAATGTAGGTCAAACAGATGATCCTATTTTGCAGGAAATACCTGATTTGTACCCTTCATGTGCAGTAACTCGGGGTTTGGCTAAAAAAGCTTCCTTGAAAAATTCAAATGATATTGACTTAACTGATACTTTTGTTGGTCAATATTTCAATGACGAGATTAAAAAGTCTTTTAATCTTAGTCTGCCTGATACTCAGACAGACTCGTCAAAATTTTGTCAGTCATCTCCAAGGTCAAATGACCAAGGTCATGAAACGCATTCAAAGTCAAAGTTAATCCAGGAACAGCAAAATGATCCTGAGATTTCAAAGTTAATTGATAGGGCATTACCCGAAAAAGAAATGTCTCAGATTCCTGTTTGTTACTATAAAAAGAATGGTATTCTGATGAAAAAATGGCGACCATTTGATGTCCCAGCTGATGACGATTGGGCTGTTCATCACCAAATTGTTGTTCCAAAGTCATATCGCCATGAAATACTTAGTATAGCACATGAAAGTCCAATGTCTGGTCATTTAGGTGTAAACAAGACTTATCACAAGATTATGACTCATTTCTTTTGGCCTGGACTTAACTCGGACGTTTCCAAATATTATAAAAGTTGCCACACTTGTCAAATGGTAGGGAAACCTAACCAAGTTATTCCAAAAGCAAGGTTACAACCCATTCCAGCTTTTGATGAACCTTTCAGTCGAATAATAATAGACTGCATTGGTCCTTTACCAAAAACCAAGTCAGGTTCTGAATATTTGTTGACAATTATGTGTAAGAATATAATAAGGTCATATTGTTTTGATACTGATAAAAATTGGGATGAAGGTATTCATTTGCTATTATTTGCAGTCAGAGAATCTGTTCAAGAATCTCTTGGCTTTAGCCCCTTTGAGTTAGTTTTTGGTCATTCTGTTCGTGGGCCATTAACAATCTTAAAAGAGAAATTTCTTGCTGATGATGAAACACCCTTGAACTTGTTACAGTATGTTTCTGACTTCAGAAATAAACTCTCTAGGGCATGTGAGGTTGCTAGGTCAAATCTTAAATCATCTCAGAGCAAAATGAAGGCAAGATATGACAAGCATAGTGTTGATAGGAAATTCGAACCAGGTGATAAAGTCCTTGCTCTTTTGCCAATACCTGGCCGACCCTTACAGGCAAGATATTATGGCCCATATACTATTGATAAGAAAACAAGTGATTTGAATTATATTATCAATACTCCTGGAAGGCGTAAAAATAAACAAATGTGTCATGTGAATATGTTAAAAAAGTATTTTGACAGAGATAGCTCTATTTCAAAACCGGTTACAGTTGTAAACACTGTCCCACAAGAATCAAATGTGATTGAATCAGAAGTTAATTCAGACTTTAGTGAAAAATCCGTTCCTGGTCCACCTAAACTTGAGAACTCTGAAATACTAAAGAATCTTGACGACAAACTTTCACATTTGGAGCCATCTCAACGAGAAGAGCTGAAACAGTTGATTAATGAATATGAACACTTGTTTCCTGACACCCCAACAAGAACTGATAAAATATATCATAATGTCATTGTGGAAGATTCTCAACCAATAAAACAACATCCTTATAGAATGAATCCAGTGAAACAAAAAGCCCTTCAAGATGAAGTGAATTACTTATTGGAGAATGATTTTATTGAACCCAGCCAAAGTAATTACAGTTCACCATGTATATTAGTTCCAAAGCCAAATGGAACATACAGAATGTGTACTGACTATCGAAAAGTGAACTCTGTGACAAAAACTGACTCTTTTCCTATACCAAGAATTGATGACTGTATTGACAAAGTCGGTAATTCTAAATATGTCACCAAATTTGACCTTCTCAAAGGATTCTGGCAAGTTCCGCTCACTGATAGGGCTAAAGAAGTATCAGCATTTGCTACTCCAACTGGTCTGTACCAGTACAAAGTTATGCCGTTTGGGATGAAAAATTCTCCTGCGACGTTTCAGCGGCTTGTAAATATGGTTATAGCTGGCTTAGATGGCTGTGACGCATACATTGATGATGTCATCATCTATACAGATACATGGAGTGACCACCTTCAAAGAATCAAACAATTCTTCGACCGTCTCAGTGATGCAAAATTGACTGTTAATCTTGGAAAAAAAGAATTTTGTCATGCTACTGTTACTTTCTTAGGACATCTTGTGGGACAGGCTCAAGTCAAACCTTTAGAATCTAAGGTCAATGCTATCTCTGAGTTTCCTGTGCCTGC
Organism: Fragum whitleyi; assembly: GCA_948146395.1. Classification (NCBI taxonomy): domain Eukaryota; kingdom Metazoa; phylum Mollusca; class Bivalvia; order Cardiida; family Cardiidae; genus Fragum; species Fragum whitleyi. The sequence continues at coordinate 45,330,165 of OX411555.1, forward strand.
TACTAAAAAGCAACTGATGCGATTTCTTGGTATGGCTGGCAACTATAGAAAGTTTTGTAAGAATTTTTCTATAATAGCTGAACCTTTAACAAACTTATTAAAGAAAAACGTTAAGTTCAAATGGAATTATAACTGTCAAGTTGCCTTTGATCGCTTAAAAGCCATACTAAAGAGCACATCAGTTCTTTCAGCACCTGATTTTGACAAATGTTTCAAATTAGCTGTTGATGCAAGTGATGTTGGTATTGGTGTTGTTCTTTTGCAAGAAGACGATGATGGTATAGATCATCCAGTTTGTTATTATTCTAAAAAATTAAACAAACATCAGAAAAACTACTCCACCATTGAAAAGGAATGTCTTGCTCTGATTTTGGCAATCCAACATTTTGAAGTTTATTTAACATCTGCAACTTCTCCTATAGTTGTATTCAGTGACCACAATCCCTTAAATTTTCTTCACAAACTTAAGAGTAAGAACCAAAGATTATTGAGGTGGAGTTTGTCACTTCAAGAATTTGATCTTGATGTAAGACACATTAAAGGAAAAGACAACATTATACCAGATGCTCTGTCAAGAGTCTAAAATTTTTAATTGTCTTATCTTTAATAAAACATTGAATTTAACAGTTACATTTCACTATATTTTTTGTATATATGTATGTTTGTTTGCATATATAACTCTTTTTTAATTCTTTTGATGAAAATTGTTTGTATTTTCATGCTAGATGTGCTGAAATGTTTCAACGAATCATGATATTATCAATTGTGTAAAGTATATTATCATTGTTTTATGCTAAAGATAATACAAAAAGAAAGATTTATTTCATAAACCTGTTTGTATTTTCATGCTAGATGTGCTGAAATGTTTCAACGAATCATGATATTATCAATTGTGTAAAGTATATTATCATTGTTTATGCTAAAGATAATACAAAAAGAAAGATTTATTTCATAAACCTTTCTTTTTTTCTTTCAAGGGGGAAAGTGTTATATATAAACTATAAATAAACCTAGAAGATTTTAGATCTTTCTAGAAAGGCCTTTTAGAAAGTGATTCAGACTCTAGAGTATTCTTATGTTCTATGCTATTCCAGATTGTTCTATAGTATTATATAAAGGGGTTCCTACAGCATTCTTGGTTCACTTGATTTAGACTTATGGTTTCATTTAGTAGTACTGTGTTAAACTAAAAGGGGATTTCTTGTAATCTTAAAAGTGTGTTTGAAAGCGTGTTTAATTTTAAATTCAGATATTATTGGACTTATTAATTGTGGACCAGGAACTTAAATAAATTGGATCTAAAATTAAAACTTTAGGATTAAACATTCAAGGTATTGTAAATTGTTTTTGTATTAATTTCATATTGTCAATAATTCTGGTATTATTGTCAATAAATATTGTTAATTGTAAAGTTTGTTGCTGGCTTCTTTGTTCGTGTTACATTGGCACGTAACAATTTGGGGGCTCGTCTCGAGATACGAATATCAGACAAACAAACAAAACAAAACAAATCAAACAAATTCTTTATTTAAATCTGCTGTTCAAAATTATTTAAGAAATTAATTTCATATTTCAATTTTGATAAATCTAGAGTGCACTTTCACTATTATTTATCGAAATCTTACATTCTTATTCGAATACAGCAACAAGCTACCATGTCTTTTGACTTCGAAAAATTTACGCACGAACCTTCCGTGGAGTTGTTGAATTTGGGTAAAAAGCCTGATTTGCTCAATCTTGCCAAGCATTATGAATTAAAAGAAGTCAAGTCCTCTTTGCGAAAGCATGAAATTAAGAATATTTTGGTTCAATATTTTGTTGATGAGGACATTTTTGATGAAAAGGCTCTATCTCTCATTGTTGATGTTCCATCAGTTGCAAGCTCAAGAGAGCTTGAACTGTTAAAACTTCAACAAAGGGAGAAGGAATTAGAAATTGAAAGAGAAAGAGCACAATTAGAAATTGAAGAGAAGGAAAGAGAAAGGCAATTTCAAAGGGAAAAGGAAGAAATTGAAAGAGAAAGAGCACAAAGAGAAATTGAAGAAAAAGAAAGAGAAAGGCAAATTCAAAGAGAAGAAAGAGAACGAGAAGAAGAGAGAGCAGAGAGAGAGAGCGAGAAAAAGAACGAGAATTTCAATTTCGATTAAAAGAATTAGAAATACAAGATAGAGCAAATCAGCCCAGATATATGTATAATGACCATTTTGATGTAACAAAACATTTTAGGCTTGTTCCTCAATTTCAAGAAAATGAAGTTGATACATATTTCGAACATTTTGAAAAAGTTGCAAATAACTTGAAATGGCCAAAGGAGCAATGGACCTTACTTCTCCAAAGTGTCTTAGTAGGAAAAGCTCGCAATATTTATTCGCAACTTAGAACAGAACAAAGCAATGATTATGATACTGTAAAAGAACTCATTCTCAAAGGTTATGAGCTGGTACCAGAAGCATACAGACAACAATTTAGAAGTTGTAGAAAAGAATCTGGCCAGACTCACGTTGAATTTGCAAGAAACGAAGAAAAATTATTTGACAGGTGGTGCTATTCTAAGAAAATAGACCAAAATTATGATAATCTTAGACAACTTATATTAATTGAACAATTCAAAAATTGCATTCAGTCTGACATTAAGTCACATTTAGATGAAAAAAAATGTTGAAACTATACATGAAGCAGCTCGTTTAGCTGATGATTACTACCTTACACACAAAAATTCTTTCGTTAATAAAGCAAAACCTGCTTCCTCATATCCCCAAAATAAATCTATGTCTGGTGATTCATCTAGCATGTCTAGTCAATCGAATTCACCTAAACCAAAGTTTACTGGTGAAACCAATGTTCAAAATCCCTTATCTCGAGTACATTGTACTTTTTGTAAAAAACCAGGTCACCTTATTTCGGAATGTTTTAGATTAAAAAGGAAGAAGGAACTGAGTGCAGCCAAACCTACAGGGCTCACCAGCCTTCAGCCTAAATCACAGCCTTCTTTTGAGTTAAATTCAATTGTTAAGGCAGAACCAAATTCTGATTCCTGTATGGAGATTTTTGAACCGTTCATGTTGGATGGTTTTGTATCACTTTCAGGTGATATGTGCCCACCTGCCCCTATTAAAATTTTAAGAGACACAGGAGCTTCTCAATCTCTTATTTTAGCAGATGTTCTGCCTTTTTCTGAGAAGACTTCGTCTGGTACTAGTGTCCTTATTCAGGGTGTAGAGTGTGGTGTTATTAATGTTCCTCTTCATAAGGTTAATTTGTCCTCAGATTGGGTTACTGGTTCTGTGGTTGTTGGTGTTAAACATTCTTTACCATTTAAAGGTGTACATTTATTGCTAGGCAATGACTTAGCTGGAGATAAGGTTGTTGTTAATCCTCTTGTAACTGACACACCTAATGTAGGTCAAACAGATGATCCTATTTTGCAGGAAATACCTGATTTGTACCCTTCATGTGCAGTAACTCGGGGTATGGCTAAAAAAGCTTCCTTGAAAAATTCAAATGATATTGACTTAACTGATACTTTTGTTGGTCAATATTTCAATGACGAGATTAAAAAGTCTTTTAATCTTAGTCTGCCTGATACTCAGACAGACTCGTCAAAATTTTGTCAGTCATCTCCAAGGTCAAATGACCAAGGTCATGAAACGCATTCAAAGTCAAAGTTAATCCAGGAACAGCAAAATGATCCTGAGATTTCAAAGTTAATTGATAGGGCATTACCCGAAAAAGAAATGTCTCAGATTCCTGTTTGTTACTATAAAAAGAATGGTATTCTGATGAAAAAATGGCGACCATTTGATGTCCCAGCTGATGACGATTGGGCTGTTCATCACCAAATTGTTGTTCCAAAGTCATATCGCCATGAAATACTTAGTATAGCACATGAAAGTCCAATGTCTGGTCATTTAGGTGTAAACAAGACTTATCACAAGATTATGACTCATTTCTTTTGGCCTGGACTTAATTCGGACGTTTCCAAATATTATAAAAGTTGCCACACTTGTCAAATGGTAGGGAAACCTAACCAAGTTATTCCAAAAGCAAGGTTACAACCCATTCCAGCTTTTGATGAACCTTTCAGTCGAATAATAATAGACTGCATTGGTCCTTTACCAAAAACCAAGTCAGGTTCTGAATATTTGTTGACAATTATGTGTGCTTCTACCCGCTTCCCAGAAGCAATTCCTTTAAGAAACATTAAGGCAAAGTCAATTATTAAGGCTCTTGTCAAGTTCTTTACTTTTGTTGGCCTTCCAAAATCAGCGCAGTCTGATCAAGGATCAAACTTCATGTCAGGCATATTCCAACAGGTTATGCATGAATTAGGTATCAAGCAATATCGGTCATCTGCTTTTCACCCTGAAAGTCAAGGTGCTTTAGAAAGATTTCATCAGACCCTAAAGAATATAATAAGGTCATATTGTTTTGATACTGATAAAAATTGGGATGAAGGTATTCATTTGCTATTATTTGCAGTCAGAGAATCTGTTCAAGAATCTCTTGGCTTTAGCCCCTTTGAGTTAGTTTTTGGTCATTCTGTTCGTGGGCCATTAACAATCTTAAAAGAGAAATTTCTTGCTGATGATGAAACACCCTTGAACTTGTTACAGTATGTTTCTGACTTCAGAAATAAACTCTCTAGGGCATGTGAGGTTGCTAGGTCAAATCTTAAATCATCTCAGAGCAAAATGAAGGCAAGATATGACAAGCATAGTGTTGATAGGAAATTCGAACCAGGTGATAAAGTCCTTGCTCTTTTGCCAATACCTGGCCGACCCTTACAGGCAAGATATTATGGCCCATATACTATTGATAAGAAAACAAGTGATTTGAATTATATTATCAATACTCCTGGAAGGCGTAAAAATAAACAAATGTGTCATGTGAATATGTTAAAAAAGTATTTTGACAGAGATAGCTCTATTTCAAAACCGGTTACAGTTGTAAACACTGTCCCACAAGAATCAAATGTGATTGAATCAGAAGTTAATTCAGACTTTAGTGAAAAATCCGTTCCTGGTCCACCTAAACTTGAGAACTCTGAAATACTAAAGAATCTTGACGACAAACTTTCACATTTGGAGCCATCTCAACGAGAAGAGCTGAAACAGTTGATTAATGAATATGAACACTTGTTTCCTGACATCCCAACAAGAACTGATAAAATATATCATAATGTCATTGTGGAAGATTCTCAACCAATAAAACAACATCCTTATAGAATGAATCCAGTGAAACAAAAAGCCCTTCAAGATGAAGTGAATTACTTATTGGAGAATGATTTTATTGAACCCAGCCAAAGTAATTACAGTTCACCATGTATATTAGTTCCAAAGCCAAATGGAACATACAGAATGTGTACTGACTATCGAAAAGTGAACTCTGTGACAAAAACTGACTCTTTTCCTATACCAAGAATTGATGACTGTATTGACAAAGTCGGTAATTCTAAATATGTCACCAAATTTGACCTTCTCAAAGGATTCTGGCAAGTTCCGCTCACTGATAGGGCTAAAGAAGTATCAGCATTTGCTACTCCAACTGGTCTGTACCAGTACAAAGTTATGCCGTTTGGGATGAAAAATTCTCCTGCGACGTTTCAGCGGCTTGTAAATATGGTTATAGCTGGCTTAGATGGCTGTGACGCATACATTGATGATGTCATCATCTATACAGATACATGGAGTGACCACCTTCAAAGAATCAAACAATTCTTCGACCGTCTCAGTGATGCAAAATTGACTGTTAATCTTGGAAAAACAGAATTTTGTCATGCTACTGTTACTTTCTTAGGACATCTTGTGGCACAGGGTCAAGTTAAACCTTTAGAATCTAAGGTCAATGCTATCTCTGAGTTTCCTGTGCCTGCTACTAAAAAGCAACTGATGCGATTTCTTGGTATGGCTGGCTACTATAGAAAGTTTTGTAAGAATTTTTCTATAATAGCTGGACCTTTAACAAACTTATTAAAGAAAAACGTTAAGTTCAAATGGAATGATAACTGTCAAGTTGATTTTGATCGCTTAAAAGCCATACTAAAGAGCACACCAGTTCTTTCAGCACCTGATTTTGACAAATGTTTAAAATTAGCTGTTGATGCAAGTGATGTTGGTATTGGTGCTGTTCTTTTGCAAGAAGACGATGATGGTATAGATCATCCAGTTTGTTATTATTCTAAAAAATTAAACAAACATCAGAAAAACTACTCCACCATTGAAAAGGAATGTCTTGCTCTGATTTTGGCAATCCAACATTTTGAAGTTTATTCAACATCTGCAACTTCTCCTATAGTTGTATTCAGTGACCACAATCCCTTAAGTTTTCTTCACAAACTTAAGAGTAAGAACCAAAGATTATTGAGGTGGAGTTTGTCACTTCAAGAATTTGATCTTGATGTAAGACACATTAAAGGAAAAGACAACATTATACCAGATGCTCTGTCAAGAGTCTAAAATTTTTAATTGTCTTATCTTTAATAAAACATTGAATTTAACAGTTACATTTCACTATATTTTTTGTATATATGTATGTTTGTTTGCATATATAACTCTTTTTTAATTCTTTTGATGAAAATTGTTTGTATTTTCATGCTAGATGTGCTGAAATGTTTCAACGAATCATGATATTATCAATTGTGTAAAGTATATTATCATTGTTTTATGCTAAAGATAATACAAAAAGAAAGATTTATTTCATAAACCTGTTTGTATTTTCATGCTAGATGTGCTGAAATGTTTCAACGAATCATGATATTATCAATTGTGTAAAGTATATTATCATTGTTTATGCTAAAGATAATACAAAAAGAAAGATTTATTTCATAAACCTTTCTTTTTTTCTTTCAAGGGGGAAAGTGTTATATATAAACTATAAATAAACCTAGAAGATTTTAGATCTTTCTAGAAAGGCCTTTTAGAAAGTGATTCAGACTCTAGAGTATTCTTATGTTCTATGCTATTCCAGATTGTTCTATAGTATTATATAAAGGGGTTCCTACAGCATTCTTGGTTCACTTGATTTAGACTTATGGTTTCATTTAGTAGTACTGTGTTAAACTAAAAGGGGATTTCTTGTAATCTTAAAAGTGTGTTTGAAAGCGTGTTTAATTTTAAATTCAGATATTATTGGACTTATTAATTGTGGACCAGGAACTTAAATAAATTGGATCTAAAATTAAAACTTTAGGATTAAACATTTAAGGTATTGTAAATTGTTTTTGTATTAATTTCATATTGTCAATAATTCTGGTATTATTGTCAATAAATATTGTTAATTGTAAAGTTTGTTGCTGGCTTCTTTGTTCGTGTTACATTGGCACGTAACAATTTGGGGGCTCGTCTCGAGATACGAATATCAGACAAACAAACAAAACAAAACAAATCAAACAAATTCTTTATTTAAATCTGCTGTTCAAAATTATTTAAGAAATTAATTTCATATTTCAATTTTGATAAATCTAGAGTGCACTTTCACTATTATTTATCGAAATCTTACATTCTTATTCGAATACAGCAACAAGCTACCATGTCTTTTGACTTCGAAAAATTTACGCACGAACCTTCCGTGGAGTTGTTGAATTTGGGTAAAAAGCCTGATTTGCTCAATCTTGCCAAGCATTATGAATTAAAAGAAGTCAAGTCCTCTTTGCGAAAGCATGAAATTAAGAATATTTTGGTTCAATATTTTGTTGATGAGGACATTTTTGATGAAAAGGCTCTATCTCTCATTGTTGATGTTCCATCAGTTGCAAGCTCAAGAGAGCTTGAACTGTTAAAACTTCAACAAAGGGAGAAGGAATTAGAAATTGAAAGAGAAAGAGCACAATTAGAAATTGAAGAGAAGGAAAGAGAAAGGCAATTTCAAAGGGAAAAGGAAGAAATTGAAAGAGAAAGAGCACAAAGAGAAATTGAAGAAAAAGAAAGAGAAAGGCAAATTCAAAGAGAAGAAAGAGAACGAGAAGAAGAGAGAGCAGAGAGAGAGAGCGAGAAAAAGAACGAGAATTTCAATTTCGATTAAAAGAATTAGAAATACAAGATAGAGCAAATCAGCCCAGATATATGTATAATGACCATTTTGATGTAACAAAACATTTTAGGCTTGTTCCTCAATTTCAAGAAAATGAAGTTGATACATATTTCGAACATTTTGAAAAAGTTGCAAATAACTTGAAATGGCCAAAGGAGCAATGGACCTTACTTCTCCAAAGTGTCTTAGTAGGAAAAGCTCGCAATATTTATTCGCAACTTAGAACAGAACAAAGCAATGATTATGATACTGTAAAAGAACTCATTCTCAAAGGTTATGAGCTGGTACCAGAAGCATACAGACAACAATTTAGAAGTTGTAGAAAAGAATCTGGCCAGACTCACGTTGAATTTGCAAGAAACGAAGAAAAATTATTTGACAGGTGGTGCTATTCTAAGAAAATAGACCAAAATTATGATAATCTTAGACAACTTATATTAATTGAACAATTCAAAAATTGCATTCAGTCTGACATTAAGTCACATTTAGATGAAAAAAAATGTTGAAACTATACATGAAGCAGCTCGTTTAGCTGATGATTACTACCTTACACACAAAAATTCTTTCGTTAATAAAGCAAAACCTGCTTCCTCATATCCCCAAAATAAATCTATGTCTGGTGATTCATCTAGCATGTCTAGTCAATCGAATTCACCTAAACCAAAGTTTACTGGTGAAACCAATGTTCAAAATCCCTTATCTCGAGTACATTGTACTTTTTGTAAAAAACCAGGTCACCTTATTTCGGAATGTTTTAGATTAAAAAGGAAGAAGGAACTGAGTGCAGCCAAACCTACAGGGCTCACCAGCCTTCAGCCTAAATCACAGCCTTCTTTTGAGTTAAATTCAATTGTTAAGGCAGAACCAAATTCTGATTCCTGTATGGAGATTTTTGAACCGTTCATGTTGGATGGTTTTGTATCACTTTCAGGTGATATGTGCCCACCTGCCCCTATTAAAATTTTAAGAGACACAGGAGCTTCTCAATCTCTTATTTTAGCAGATGTTCTGCCTTTTTCTGAGAAGACTTCGTCTGGTACTAGTGTCCTTATTCAGGGTGTAGAGTGTGGTGTTATTAATGTTCCTCTTCATAAGGTTAATTTGTCCTCAGATTGGGTTACTGGTTCTGTGGTTGTTGGTGTTAAACATTCTTTACCATTTAAAGGTGTACATTTATTGCTAGGCAATGACTTAGCTGGAGATAAGGTTGTTGTTAATCCTCTTGTAACTGACACACCTAATGTAGGTCAAACAGATGATCCTATTTTGCAGGAAATACCTGATTTGTACCCTTCATGTGCAGTAACTCGGGGTATGGCTAAAAAAGCTTCCTTGAAAAATTCAAATGATATTGACTTAACTGATACTTTTGTTGGTCAATATTTCAATGACGAGATTAAAAAGTCTTTTAATCTTAGTCTGCCTGATACTCAGACAGACTCGTCAAAATTTTGTCAGTCATCTCCAAGGTCAAATGACCAAGGTCATGAAACGCATTCAAAGTCAAAGTTAATCCAGGAACAGCAAAATGATCCTGAGATTTCAAAGTTAATTGATAGGGCATTACCCGAAAAAGAAATGTCTCAGATTCCTGTTTGTTACTATAAAAAGAATGGTATTCTGATGAAAAAATGGCGACCATTTGATGTCCCAGCTGATGACGATTGGGCTGTTCATCACCAAATTGTTGTTCCAAAGTCATATCGCCATGAAATACTTAGTATAGCACATGAAAGTCCAATGTCTGGTCATTTAGGTGTAAACAAGACTTATCACAAGATTATGACTCATTTCTTTTGGCCTGGACTTAATTCGGACGTTTCCAAATATTATAAAAGTTGCCACACTTGTCAAATGGTAGGGAAACCTAACCAAGTTATTCCAAAAGCAAGGTTACAACCCATTCCAGCTTTTGATGAACCTTTCAGTCGAATAATAATAGACTGCATTGGTCCTTTACCAAAAACCAAGTCAGGTTCTGAATATTTGTTGACAATTATGTGTGCTTCTACCCGCTTCCCAGAAGCAATTCCTTTAAGAAACATTAAGGCAAAGTCAATTATTAAGGCTCTTGTCAAGTTCTTTACTTTTGTTGGCCTTCCAAAATCAGCGCAGTCTGATCAAGGATCAAACTTCATGTCAGGCATATTCCAACAGGTTATGCATGAATTAGGTATCAAGCAATATCGGTCATCTGCTTTTCACCCTGAAAGTCAAGGTGCTTTAGAAAGATTTCATCAGACCCTAAAGAATATAATAAGGTCATATTGTTTTGATACTGATAAAAATTGGGATGAAGGTATTCATTTGCTATTATTTGCAGTCAGAGAATCTGTTCAAGAATCTCTTGGCTTTAGCCCCTTTGAGTTAGTTTTTGGTCATTCTGTTCGTGGGCCATTAACAATCTTAAAAGAGAAATTTCTTGCTGATGATGAAACACCCTTGAACTTGTTACAGTATGTTTCTGACTTCAGAAATAAACTCTCTAGGGCATGTGAGGTTGCTAGGTCAAATCTTAAATCATCTCAGAGCAAAATGAAGGCAAGATATGACAAGCATAGTGTTGATAGGAAATTCGAACCAGGTGATAAAGTCCTTGCTCTTTTGCCAATACCTGGCCGACCCTTACAGGCAAGATATTATGGCCCATATACTATTGATAAGAAAACAAGTGATTTGAATTATATTATCAATACTCCTGGAAGGCGTAAAAATAAACAAATGTGTCATGTGAATATGTTAAAAAAGTATTTTGACAGAGATAGCTCTATTTCAAAACCGGTTACAGTTGTAAACACTGTCCCACAAGAATCAAATGTGATTGAATCAGAAGTTAATTCAAACTTTAGTGAAAAATCCGTTCCTGGTCCACCTAAACTTGAGAACTCTGAAATACTAAAGAATCTTGACGACAAACTTTCACATTTGGAGCCATCTCAACGAGAAGAGCTGAAACAGTTGATTAATGAATATGAACACTTGTTTCCTGACATCCCAACAAGAACTGATAAAATATATCATAATGTCATTGTGGAAGATTCTCAACCAATAAAACAACATCCTTATAGAATGAATCCAGTGAAACAAAAAGCCCTTCAAGATGAAGTGAATTACTTATTGGAGAATGATTTTATTGAACCCAGCCAAAGTAATTACAGTTCACCATGTATATTAGTTCCAAAGCCAAATGGAACATACAGAATGTGTACTGACTATCGAAAAGTGAACTCTGTGACAAAAACTGACTCTTTTCCTATACCAAGAATTGATGACTGTATTGACAAAGTCGGTAATTCTAAATATGTCACCAAATTTGACCTTCTCAAAGGATTCTGGCAAGTTCCGCTCACTGATAGGGCTAAAGAAGTATCAGCATTTGCTACTCCAACTGGTCTGTACCAGTACAAAGTTATGCCGTTTGGGATGAAAAATTCTCCTGCGACGTTTCAGCGGCTTGTAAATATGGTTATAGCTGGCTTAGATGGCTGTGACGCATACATTGATGATGTCATCATCTATACAGATACATGGAGTGACCACCTTCAAAGAATCAAACAATTCTTCGACCGTCTCAGTGATGCAAAATTGACTGTTAATCTTGGAAAAACAGAATTTTGTCATGCTACTGTTACTTTCTTAGGACATCTTGTGGGACAGGCTCAAGTCAAACCTTTAGAATCTAAGGTCAATGCTATCTCTGAGTTTCCTGTGCCTGCTACTAAAAAGCAACTGATGCGATTTCTTGGTATGGCTGGCAACTATAGAAAGTTTTGTAAGAATTTTTCTATAATAGCTGAACCTTTAACAAACTTATTAAAGAAAAACGTTAAGTTCAAATGGAATTATAACTGTCAAGTTGCCTTTGATCGCTTAAAAGCCATACTAAAGAGCACATCAGTTCTTTCAGCACCTGATTTTGACAAATGTTTCAAATTAGCTGTTGATGCAAGTGATGTTGGTATTGGTGCTGTTCTTTTGCAAGAAGACGATGATGGTATAGATCATCCAGTTTGTTATTATTCTAAAAAATTAAACAAACATCAGAAAAACTACTCCACCATTGAAAAGGAATGTCTTGCTCTGATTTTGGCAATCCAACATTTTGAAGTTTATTTAACATCTGCAACTTCTCCTATAGTTGTATTCAGTGACCACAATCCCTTAAGTTTTCTTCACAAACTTAAGAGTAAGAACCAAAGATTATTGAGGTGGAGTTTGTCACTTCAAGAATTTGATCTTGATGTAAGACACATTAAAGGAAAAGACAACATTATACCAGATGCTCTGTCAAGAGTCTAAAATTTTTAATTGTCTTATCTTTAATAAAACATTGAATTTAACAGTTACATTTCACTATATTTTTTGTATATATGTATGTTTGTTTGCATATATAACTCTTTTTTAATTCTTTTGATGAAAATTGTTTGTATTTTCATGCTAGATGTGCTGAAATGTTTCAACGAATCATGATATTATCAATTGTGTAAAGTATATTATCATTGTTTTATGCTAAAGATAATACAAAAAGAAAGATTTATTTCATAAACCTGTTTGTATTTTCATGCTAGATGTGCTGAAATGTTTCAACGAATCATGATATTATCAATTGTGTAAAGTATATTATCATTGTTTATGCTAAAGATAATACAAAAAGAAAGATTTATTTCATAAACCTTTCTTTTTTTCTTTCAAGGGGGAAAGTGTTATATATAAACTATAAATAAACCTAGAAGATTTTAGATCTTTCTAGAAAGGCCTTTTAGAAAGTGATTCAGACTCTAGAGTATTCTTATGTTCTATGCTATTCCAGATTGTTCTATAGTATTATATAAAGGGGTTCCTACAGCATTCTTGGTTCACTTGATTTAGACTTATGGTTTCATTTAGTAGTACTGTGTTAAACTAAAAGGGGATTTCTTGTAATCTTAAAAGTGTGTTTGAAAGCGTGTTTAATTTTAAATTCAGATATTATTGGACTTATTAATTGTGGACCAGGAACTTAAATAAATTGGATCTAAAATTAAAACTTTAGGATTAAACATTCAAGGTATTGTAAATTGTTTTTGTATTAATTTCATATTGTCAATAATTCTGGTATTATTCTCAATAAATATTGTTAATTGTAAAGTTTGTTGCTGGCTTCTTTGTTCGTGTTACATTGGCACGTAACAACCTGACCCGGGTGAGAAATTTTTCGTTTGGCTGTAATGAGAATTTTTTCAGCTTGGTTAGGAAGAAATACTTTCATCTGACCAGGTATGAAATTTTTTTTACCTGACTGGGATGAAAAATCTTTTGTTTGGCTGTAATGAGAATTTTTCAGCTTGGTTAGGAAGAAATGTTTTCATCTGGTGTAGCCGCGAAGTGTATAAGGGGCGTTAATACTGCCTTGTCGCACAAGTTAGCCTCAATAGCGACGTGGTAGAGCACTCGCTTTGCAATGAAGAGGTCCCGGGTGAGAAATTTTTCAGCTTGGTCAGGAAGAAATATTTTCATCTGACCAGGTAGGAAGTTTTTTACCTGACTTGGGTGAAATACTTTTCGTTTGGCTGTAATGAGAAATTTTTCAGCTTTGTTAGGATGAAATTCCTACATCTGACCAGGTAGGAATTTTTTTTACCTGACCCGGGTGAAAAATTTTTCGTTTGACTGTAATGAGAAATTTTTCAGCTTGGTAAGGAAGAAATTCTTTCATCTGACCAGGTAGGAATTTTTTGTTTTACCTGACTGGGATGAAAAATATTTCGTTTGGCTGTTATGAGAAATTTTTCAGCTTGGTTAGGAAGAATTTTTCAACTGGTGTAGCCGCGATATGTATAAGGGGTGTTTGTACTGCCTTGTCGTACAAGTTAGTCTCAATAGCGACGTGGTAGAGCACTCGCTTTGGGATGTAGAGGTCCCGGGTTCGAATCCCATTGGAGTCGAATATTTTAATTTTTCATCTGGCCAGGTAGGAAATTTTATAACCTGACTGGGGTGAGACATTTTTCGTTTGGCTGTAATGAGAAATTTTTCAGCTTGGTTAGGAAGAAATTCTTTCATCTGACCAGGTAGGAATTTTTTTTACCTGACTGGGATGAAAAATCGTTCGTTTGGCTGTAATGAGAAATTTTTCAGCTTTGTTAGGAAGAAATTATTTCTACTGGTGTAGCCGCGATGTGTATAAGGGATGTTTGTACTGCCTTGTCCTACGAGTTAGCCTCAATAGCGACGTGGTAGAGCACTCGCTATGGGATGTAGAGGTCCCGGGTTCAAATCCCATTGGAGTCGAATATCTTAATTTCGCATCTGGACAGGAAGGATTTTTTTTACCTGACTGGGGTAAGAAATTTTTCGTTAGGCTGTTATGAGAAATTTTTCAGCTTGGTTAGGAAGAAATGTTTTCATCTGACTAGGTAGGAAATTTTTTTTACCTGACCCGGGTGAGAAATTTTTTGTTTGGCTGTAATGAGAAATTTTTCAGCTTGGTTAGGAAGAAATTCTTTCATCTGTCCAGGTAGGATTTTTTTTACCTGACTGGGATGAAAAATATTTCGTTTGGCTGTTATGAGAAATTTTTTAGCTTGGTTAGGAAGAATTTTTCAACTGGTGTAGCCGCGATATGTATAAGGGGTGTTTGTACTGCCTTGTCGTACAAGTTAGTCTCAATAGCGACGTGGTAGAGCACTCGCTTTGGGATGTAGAGGTCCCGGGTTCGAATCCCATTGAAGTCGAATATTTTAATTTTTCATCTGGCCAGGTAGGAAATTTTATAACCTGAATGGGGTGAGAAATTTTTCGTTTGGCTGTAATGAGAAATTTTTCAGCTTGGTTAGGAAGAAATTCTTTCATCTGACCAGGTAGGATTTTTTTTTTACCTGACTGGGGTGAAAAATCTTTCGTTTGGCTGTAATGAGAATTTTTTCAGCTTGGCCAGGAAGAATTTTTCAACTGGTGTAGCCGCGATGTGTACAAGGGGCGTTTGTACTGCCTTGTCGTACAAGTTAGCCTCAATAGCGACGTGGTAGATCACTCGCCTTGCAATGTAGAGGTCCCGGGTTCGAATCCCATTGGAGTCGAATATTTTAATTTTTCATCTGGCCAGGTAGGAAATTTTATAACCTGACTGGGGTGAGACATTTTTCGTTTGGCTGTAATGAGAAATTTTTCAGCTTGGTTAGGAAGAAATTCTTTCATCTGACCAGGTAGGAATTTTTTTTACCTGACTGGGATGAAAAAAAGTTCGTTTGGCTGTAATGAGAAATTTTTCAGCTTTGTTAGGAAGAAATTATTTCTACTGGTGTAGCCGCGATGTGTATAAGGGATGTTTGTACTGCCTTGTCGTACGAGTTAGCCTCAATAGTTACGTGGTAGAGCACTCGCTTTGGGATGTAGAGGTCCCTGGTTCAAATCCCATTGGAGTCGAATATTTTAATTTCTCATCTGGACAGGAAGGATTTTTTTTACCTGACTGGGGTAAGAAATTTTTCGTTAGGCTGTTATGAGAAATTTTTCAGCTTGGTTAGGAAGAAATGTTTTCATCTGACCAAGTAGGAAATTTTTTTTACCTGACCCGGGTGAGACATTTTTCGTTTGGCTGTAATGAGAAATTTTTCAGCTTGGTTAGGAAGAAATTCTTTCATCTGTCCAGGTAGGATTTTTTTACCTGACTGGGATGAAAAATATTTCGTTTGGCTGTTATGAGAAATTTTTTAGCTTGGTTAGGAAGAATTTTTCAACTGGTGTAGCCGCGATATGTATAAGGGGTGTTTGTACTGCCTTGTCGTACAAGTTAGTCTCAATAGCGACGTGGTAGAGCACTCGCTTTGGGATGTAGAGGTCCCGGGTTCGAATCCCATTGGAGTCGAATATTTTAATTTTTCATCTGGCCAGGTAGGAAATTTTATAACCTGACTGGGGTGAGACATTTTTCGTTTGGCTGTAATGAGAAATTTTTCAGCTTGGTTAGGAAGAAATTCTTTCATCTGACCAGGTAGGATTTTTTTTTACCTGACTGGGGTGAAAAATCTTTCGTTTGGCTGTAATGAGAATTTTTTCAGCTTGGCCAGGAAGAATTTTTCAACTGGTGTAGCCGCGATGTGTACAAGGGGCGTTTGTACTGCCTTGTCGTACAAGTGAGCCTCAATAGCGACGTAGTAGATCACTCGCCTTGCAATGTAGAGGTCCCGGGTTCGAATCCAATGGTAGTCGAATATTTTAATTTTTTATCTGGCCAGGTAGGAATTTTTTTTACCTGACTGGGATGAAAAATCTTTCGTTTGGCTGTAATGAGAAATTTTTAAGCTTGGTTAGGAAGAAATTCTTTCATCTGACCATGTAGAAATTTTTTTTACCTGACTGGGGTGAGAAATTTTTCGTTTGGCTGTAATGAGAAATTCTTCAGCTTGGTTAGGAAGAAATTCTTTCATCTGACCAGGTAGGAATTTTTATTTACCTGACTGGGATGAAAAATCTTTCGTTAGGCTGTAATGAGAAATTTTTCAGCTTGGTTAGGAAGAAATTTTTTCAACTGGTTTAGCCGCGATGTGTATAAGGGGTTTTTGTACTGCCTTGTCGTACAAGTTAGCCTCAATTGCGACGTGGTAGAGCACTCGCTTTTGGATGTAGAGGTCCCGGGTTCGAATCCCATTGGAGTCGAATATTTTAATTTTT
Source organism: Fragum whitleyi (assembly GCA_948146395.1). Taxonomy (NCBI): domain Eukaryota; kingdom Metazoa; phylum Mollusca; class Bivalvia; order Cardiida; family Cardiidae; genus Fragum; species Fragum whitleyi. Next base: position 45,346,845 of record OX411555.1, read on the forward strand.
TCATCTGGCCACGAAGGACATTTTATTTTACCTGACTGGGGTTAGAAATTGTTCGTTTGGCTGTAATGAGAAATTTTTCAGCTTGGTTAGGAAGAATTTCTTTCATCTGACCAGGAAGGACTTTTTTTTTAACCTGACTGGGGTGAGAATCTTTTCGTTTGGCTGTAATGAGAAATTTTTCAGCTTGGTTAGGATGAAATTCTTTCATCTGACCAGGTAGAAATTTTTTTTTACCTGACCCGGGTGAGAAATTTTTCGTTTGGCTGTAATGAGAAATTTTTCAGCTTGGTTAGGAAGAAATTCTTTCATCTGACAAGGTAGGATTTTTTTTTACCTGACCCGGGTGAGACATTTTTCGTTTGGCTGTAATGAGAAATTTTTCAGCTTGGTTAGGAAGAAATTCTTTCATCTGACCAGGTAGGATTTTTTTTTACCTGACTGGGATGAAAAATCGTTCGTTTGGCTGTAATGAGAAATTTTTCAGCTTGGTTAGGAAGAAATTCTTTCATCTGACAAGGTAGGAAATTTTTTTTCTGACTGGGATGAAAAATCTTTTGTTTGGCTGTAATGAGAAATTTTTCAGCTTGGTTAGGAAGAAATTTTTTTCAACTGGTGTAGCCGCGATGTGTTTAAGGGGTGTCTGTACTGCCTTGTCGTACAAGTTAGCCTCAATAGCGACGTGGTAGAGCATTCGCTTTGGGATGTAGAGGTGCCGGGTTCGAATCCCATTGGAGCCAAATATTTTAATTTTTCATCTGACCAGGTAGGAATTCTTTTTTACCTGACTGGGGTGAGAAATTTTTCGTTTGGCTGTAATGAGAAAATTTTTAGCTTGGTTAGGAAGAAATATTTTCATCTGACCGGGTAGGAATTTTGTTACCTGACCCGGGTGAGAAATTTTTCGTTTGGTTGTTATGAGAAATTTTTCATCTTGGTTAGGAAGAAATTCTTTCATCTGAACAGGTAGGAATTTTTCTTTACCTGACCCGGGCGAGAAATTTTTCGTTTGGCTGTAATGAGAATTTTTTCAGCTTGGTTAGGAAGAAATTCTTTCATCTGACTAGGTAGGATTTTTTTTTTACCTGACCCGGGTGAGAAATTTTTCGTTTGGCTGTAATGAGAAATTTTTCAGCTTGGTTAGGAAGAAATTCTTTCATCTGACCAGGTAGGTTTTTTTTACCTGACTGGGATGAAAAAAAGTTCGTTTGGCTGTAATGAGAAATTTTTCAGCTTGGTTAGGAAGAATTTTTTTCAACTGGTGAAGCCGCAATGTGTATAAGGGGTGTTTGTACTGCCTTGTCGTACAAGTTAGCAGCAATAGCGACGTTGTAGAGCACTCGCTTTGGGATGTAGAGGTGCCGGGTTCGAATTCCATTGGAGTCGAATATTTCAATTTTTCATCTGGCCAGGTAGGAAATTTTTTTACCTGACTGGGGTGAGAAATTTTTCGTTTGGCTGTAATGAGAAATTTTTCAGCTTGGTTAGGAAGAAATTCTTTCATCTGACCAGGTATGATTTTTTTTTTAACCTGACCCGTGTGAGAAATTTTTCTTTTGGCTGTAATGAGAAATTTTCAGCTTGGTTAGGAAGAAATATTTTCATTTGACCAGGAAAGTTTTTTTTTACCTGACTGAGTTGAGAAATTTTTCGTTTGGCTGTAATGAGAAATTTTTCAGCTTGGTTATGAAGAAATTTTTTCAACTGGTGTAGCCGCGATGTGTATAAGGGGTGTTTGTACTACCTTGTCGTACAGGTAAGCCTCAATAGAGACGTGGTAGAGCACTCGCTTTGGGATGTAGAGGTCCCGGGTTCGAATCCCATTGGAGTCGAATATTTTAATTTTTCATCTGGCCAGGAAGGATTTTTTTTACCTGACCCGAGTGAGAAATTTTTCGTTTGGCTGTAATGAGAAATTTTTCATCTTGGTTAGGAAGAAATTCTTTCATCTGACCAGGTATGATTTTTTTTTTAACCTGACCCGGGTGAGAAATTTTTCTTTTGGCTGTAATGAGAATTTTTTCAGCTTGGTTAGGAAGAAATTCTTTCATCTGACCAGGTAGGAACTTTTTTTTACCTGAGTGGTATGAAAAATCTTTCGTTTGGCTGTAATGAGAAATTTTTCAGCTTGGTTAGGAAGAAATTCTTTCATCTGACCAGGTAGGAAATGTTTTTTATCTGACCCGGGTGAGAAAATATTCGGTTGGCTGTAATGAGAAATTTTTCAGCTTGGTTAGGAAGAAATTCTTTCATCTGACCAGGTAGGAACTTTTTTTTACCTGACCCGGGTGAGAAATTTTTCGTTTGGCTATAATGAGAAATTTTTCAGCTTGGTTAGGAAGAAATTCTTTCATCTGACCAGGTAGGAATTTTTTTGAACTGAACCGGGTGAGAAATTTTTCGTTTGGCTGTAATGAGAAATTTTTCAGCTGGGGTTAGGAAGAAATATTTTCATCTGGCCAGGTAGGAATTTTTTTTACCTGACTGGGGTGAGAAATCTTTCTTTTGGCTGAAATGAGAAATTTTTCAGCTTGGTTAGGAAGAAATTCTTTCATCTGACCAGGTAGGAATTTTTTTTACTATTTACCGGGTGAGAATTTTTCGTTTGGCTAGAATGAGAAATTTTTCAGCTTGGTTAGGAAGAAATATTTTCATCTGACCGGGTAGGAAATTTTTTTTACCTGACCCGGGCGAGAAATTTTTCGTTTGGCTGTAATGAGAAATTTTTCAGCTTGGTTAGGAAGAAATTCTTTCATCTGACCAGGTAGGAATTTTTTTTACCTGACTAGGATGAAAAATATTTCGTTTGGCTGTAATGAGAAATTTTTCAGCTTGGTCAGGAAGAAATTTTTTCAACTGGTGTAGCTGCGATGTGTATAAGGGGTGTTTGTACTGCCTTCTCGTTCACTTAGCCTCAATAGCGACGTGGTAGAGCACTCGCTTTGGGATGAAGAGGTCCCGGTTCGAATCCCATTGAAGTCGAATATTTTAATTTTTCATCTGGCCATGTGAATTTTTTTTACCTGACTGGGGTGAGAAATTTTTCGTTTGGCTGTAATGAGATTTTTTCAGCTTGGTTAGGAAGAAATATTTTCATCTGACCTGGTAGGACTTTTTTTTTTACCTGACTGGGGTGAGATTTTTTTTTTTTTTTTCGTTTGGCTGTAATGAGAAATTTTTCAGCTTGGTTAGGAAGAAATTCTTTCATCTGACCAGGTAGGATTTTTTTTTTACCTGACTGGGGTGAGAAATTTTTCGTTTGGCTGTAATGAGAAATATTTCAGCTTGGTTAGGAAGAAATATTTTCATCTGACCAGGTAGGACTCTTTTTTTTTACCTGACCCGGGTGAGAAATATTTCGTTTGGCCGTTATGAGAATTTTTTTAGCTTGGTTAGGAAGAAATATTTTCATCTGACAAGGTAGGAAATTTTTTTTACCTGACTGGGGTGAGAAATTTTTCGTTTTGCTGTGATGAGAAATTTTTCAGCTTGGTTAGGAAGAAATTCTTTCATCTGACCAGGTAGGATTTTTTTTTACCTGACCCGGGTGAGAAATTTTTCGTTTGGCTGTAATGAGAAATTTTTCAGCTTGGTTAGGAAGAAATTCTTTCATCTGACCAGGTATGAATTTTTTTTTACCTGACTGGGATGAAAAATCTTTTGTTTGGCTGTAATGAGATTTTTTTTAGCTTTGTGAGGAAGAATTTATTCAACTAGTGTAGCCGCGAAGTGTATAAGGAGCGTTAATACTGCCTTGTCGCACAAGTTAGCCTCAATAGCGACGTGGTAGAGCACTCGCTTTGCGATGAGGAGGTCCCGGGTTCGAATCCCATTGGAGTCGAATATTTTATTTTTTTAATCTGGCCAGTTAGGAATTTTTTTTACCTGACTGGGGTGAGAAATTTTTCGTTTGGCTGTAATGAGAAATTTTTCAGCTTGGTCAGGAAGAAATATTTTCATCTGACCAGGTAGGAATTTTTTTTACCTGACTTGGGTGAGAAACTTTTCGTTTTGCTGTAATGAGAAATTTTTCAGCTTTGTTAGGATGAAATTCTTTCATCTGACCAGGTAGGAATTATTTTTACCTGACCCGGACGAGAAATTTTTCGTTTGAGTGTAATGAGAAAATTTCCAGCTTGGTAAAGAAGAAATTCTTTCATCTGACCAGGTAGGAATTTTTGTTTTACCTGACTGGGATGAAAAATATTTCGTTTGGCTGTAATGAGATTTTTTTTAGCTTTGTGAGGAAGAATTTATTCAACTAGTGTAGCCGCGAAGTGTATAAGGGGTGTTAATACTGTCTTGTCGCACAAGTTAGCCTCAATAGCGACGTGGTAGAGCACTCGCTTTGCGATGAGGAGGTCCCGGGTTCGAATCCCATTGGAGTCGAATATTTTATTTTTTCATCTGGCCAGGTAGGAATTTTTTTTTACCTGACTGGGGTGAGAAATTTTTCGTTTGGCTGTAATGAGAAATTTTTCAGCTTGGTCAGGAAGAAATATTTTCATCTGACCAGGTAGGAATTTTTTTACCTGACTTGGGTGAGAAACTTTACGTTTGGCTGTAATGAGAAATTTTTCAGCTTTGTTAGGAAGAAATTCTTTCATCTGACCAGGTAGGAATTTTTTTTACCTGACCCGGGTGAGAAATTTTTCGTTTGACTGTAATGAGAAAATTTTCAGCTTGGTAAAGAAGAAATTCTTTCATCTGACCAGGTAGGAATTTTTGTTTTACCTGACTGGGATGAAAAATATTTCGTGTGGCTGTTATGAGAAATTTTTCAGCTTGGTTAGGAAGAATTTTTCAACTGGTGTAGCCGCGATGTGTATAAGGGGTGTTTGTACTGCCTTGTCGTACAAGTAAGCCTCAATAGCGACGTGGTAGAGCACTCGCTTTGGGATTTGGAGGTCCCGGGTTCGAATTCCATTGGAGTCGAATATTTTAATTTTTCATCTGGCCAGGTAGGAAATTTTTTTACCTGACTGGGGTGAAATTTTTCGTTTGGCTGTAATGAGAAATTTTTCAGCTTGGTTAGGATGAAATATTTTCATCTGACCAGGTAGGAATTTTTTTTTACCTGACTGGGTTGAGAAATTTTTCGTTTGGCTGTAATGAGAAATTTTTCAGCTTGGTTAGGAAGAAATTCTTTCATCTGACCAGGTAGGAATTATTTTACCTGAATGGGATGAAAAATCGTTCGTTTGGCTGTAATGAGAAATTTTTCAGCTTGGTTAGGAAGAAATTCTTTCATCTGACCAGGTAGGAATTTTTTTACCTGACTGGGGTGAGAAATCTTTCGTTTGGCTGAAATGAGAAATTTTTCAGCTTGGTAAAGAAGAAATTCTTTCATCTGACCAGGTAGGAAATTTTTTTACTATTTACCGGGTGAGAATTTTTCGTTTGGCTAGAATGAGAAATTTTTCAGCTTGGTTAGGAAGAAATATTTTCATCTGACCGGGTAGGAATTTTTTTTTACCTGACCCGGGCGAGAAATTTTTCGTTTGGCTGTAATGAGAAATTTTTCAGCTTGGTTAGGCAGAAATCTTTCATCTGACCAGGTAGGATTTTTTTTTACCTGACTGGGATGAAAAATCTTTCGTTTGGCTGTAATGAGAAATTTTTCAGCTTGGTCAGGAAGAAATTTTTTCAACTGGTGTAGCCGCGATGTGTATAATGGGTGTTTGTACTGCCTTTTCGTACAGGTTAGCCTCTATAGCGACGTGGTAGAGCACTCGCTTTCGGATGAAGATGTCCCGGGTTCGAATCCCATTGAAGTCGAATTTTTTAATTTTTCATCCGGCCAGGTAGGAATTTTTTTTACCTGACTGGGGTGAGAGATTTTTCGTTTGGCCGTTATGAGATTTTTTCAGCTTGGTTAGAAGAAATATTTTCATCTGACCAGGTAGGAATTTTTTTTTTACCTGACTGGGGTGAGAAATTTTTCGTTTGGCTGTAATGAAAAATTTTTCAGCTTGGTTAGGAAGAAATATTTTCATCTGACCATGTAGAAATTTTTTTTACCTGACTGGGGTGAGAAACTTTTCGTTTGGCTGTAATGAGAAATTTTTCAGCTTGGTTAGGAAGAAATTCTTTCATCTGACCAGGTAGGAATTTTATTTACCTGACTGGAATGAAAAATCTTTCGTTTGGCTGTAATGAGAAATTTTTCAGCTTGGTTAGGAAGAAATTTTTTCAACTGGTGTAACCGCGTGTTGTATAAGGGGTGTTTGTACTGCCTTGTCGTACACGTTAGCCTCAATAGTGACGTGGTAGAGCACTCGCTTTGGGATTTAGAGGTCCCGGGTTCGAATTCCATTGGAGTCGAATATTTTAATTTTTCATCTGGCCAGGTAGGAAATTTTTTTACCTGACTGGGGTGAGAAATTTTTCGTTTGGCTGTAATGAGAAATTTTTCAGCTTGGTCAGGAAGAATTTAGAGGTCCCGGGTTCGAATTCCAGTGGAGTCGAATATTTTAATTTTTCATCTGGCCAGGTAGGAATTTTTTTTACCTGACTGGGATGAAAAATCTTTCGTTTGGCTGTAATGAGAAATTTTTAAGCTTGGTTAGGAAGAAATTCTTTCATCTGACCATGTAGAAATTTTTTTTACCTGACTGGGGTGAGAAACTTTTCGTTTGGCTGTAATGAGAAATTTTTCAGCTTGGTTAGGAAGAAATTCTTTCATCTGACCAGGTAGGAATTTTATTTACCTGACTGGAATGAAAAATCTTTCGTTTGGCTGTAATGAGAAATTTTTCAGCTTGGTTAGGAAGAAATTTTTTCAACTGGTGTAACCGCGTGTTGTATAAGGGGTGTTTGTACTGCCTTGTCGTACAAGTTAGCCTCAATAGTGACGTGGTAGAGCACTCGCTTTGGGATTTAGAGGTCCCGGGTTCGAATTCCATTGGAGTCGAATATTTTAATTTTTCATCCGGCCAGGTAGGAAATTTTTTTACCTGACTGGGGTGAAATTTTTCGTTTGGCTGTAATAAGAAATTTTCCCGCTTTGTTAGGAATAAATATTTTCATCTGACCAGGTAGGAATTTTTTTTACCTGACTGGGGTGAGAAACTTTTCGTTTGGCTGTAATGAGAAATTTTTCAGCTTGGTTAGGAAGAAATTCTTTCATCTGACCAGGTAGGAATTTTTTTTACCTTGTTATATATAAACTATAAATAAACCTAATGGTATTTACCGTGTCTATTTTTAGAATTAGTCTGGGAATTTTCCAATTATCGTGACTAATAGGTAAATGTATGTAGAAGATTTTAGATCTTTCTAGAAAGGCCTTTTAGAAGGTGATTCAGACTCTAGAGTATTCTTATGTTCTATGCTATTCCAGATTGTTCTATATTATATATAGTATTATATAAAGGGGTTCCTACAGCATTCTTGGTTCACTTGATTTAGACTTATGGTTTCATTTAGTAGTACTGTGTTAAACTAAAAGGGGATTTCTTGTAATCTTAAAAGTGTGTTTGAAAGCGTGTTTAATTTTAAATTTAGATATTATTGGACTTATTAATTGTGGACCAGGAACTTAAATAAATTGGATCTGAAATTAAAACTTTAGGATTAAACATTCAAGGTATTGTAAATTGTTTTTGTATTAATTTCATATTGTCAATAATTCTGGTATTATTGTCAATAAATATTGTTAATTGTAAAGTTTGTTGCTGGCTTCTTTGTTCGTGTTACATTGGCACGTAACAATTTGGGGGCTCGTCTCGAGATACGAATATCAGACAAACAAACAAAACAAAACAAATCAAACAAATTCTTTATTTAAATCTGCTGTTCAAAATTATTTAAGAAATTAATTTCATATTTCAATTTTGATAAATCTAGAGTGCACTTTCACTATTATTTATCGAAATCTTACATTCTTATTCGAATACAGCAACAAGCTACCATGTCTTTTGACTTCGAAAAATTTACGCACGAACCTTCCGTGGAGTTGTTGAATGTGGGTAAAAAGCCTGATTTGCTCAATCTTGCCAAGCATTATCAATTAAAAGAAGTCAAGTCCTCTTTGCGAAAACATGAAATTAAGAATATTTTGGTTCAATATTTTGTTGATGAGGACATTTTTGATGAAAAGGCTCTATCTCTCATTGTTGATGTTCCATCAGTTGCAAGCTCAAGAGAGCTTGAACTGTTAAAACTTCAACAAAGGGAGAAGGATTTAGAAATTGAAAGAGAAAGAGCACAATTAGAAATTGAAGAGAAGGAAAGAGAAAGGCATTTTCAAAGGGAAAAGGAAGAAATTGAAAGAGAAAGAGCACAAAGAGAAATTGAAGAAAAAGAAAGAGAAAGGCAATTTCAAAGAGAAGAAAGAGAACGAGAAGAAGAGAGAGCAGAGAGAGAGCGAGAAAAAGAACGAGAATTTCAATTACGATTAAAAGAATTAGAAATACAAGATAGAGCAAATCAGCCCAGATATATGTATAATGACCATTTTGATGTAACAAAACATTTTAGGCTTGTTCCTCAATTTCAAGAAAATGAAGTTGATACATATTTCGAACATTTTGAAAAAGTTGCAAATAACTTGAAATGGCCAAAGGAGCAATGGACCTTACTTCTCCAAAGTGTCTTAGTAGGAAAAGCTCGCAATATTTATTCGCAACTTAGAACAGAACAAAGCAATGATTATGATACTGTAAAAGAACTCATTCTCAAAGGTTATGAGCTGGTACCAGAAGCATACAGACAACAATTTAGAAGTTGTAGAAAAGAATCTGGCCAGACTCACGTTGAATTTGCAAGAAACGAAGAAACATTATTTGACAGGTGGTGCTATTCTAAGAAAATAGACCAAAATTATGATAATCTTAGACAACTTATATTAATTGAACAATTCAAAAATTGCATTCAGTCTGACATTAAGTCACATTTAGATGAAAAAAAATTTTGAAACTATACATGAAGCAGCTCGTTTAGCTGATGATTACTACCTTACACACAAAAATTCTTTCGTTAATAAAGCAAAACCTGTTCCTCACATCCCCAAAATAAATCTATGTCTGGTGATTCATCTAGCATGTCTAGTCAATCGAATTCACCTAAACCAAAGTTAACTGGTGAAACCAATGTTCAAAATCCCTTATCTCGAGTACATTGTACTTTTTGTAAAAAACCAGGTCACCTTATTTCGGAATGTTTTAGATTAAAAAGGAAGAAGGAACTGAGTGCAGCCAAACCTACAGGGCTCACCAGCCTTCAGCCTAAATCACAGCCTTCTTTTGAGTTAAATTCAATTGTTAAGGCAGAACTAAATTCTGATTCCTGTATGGAGATTTTTGAACCGTTCATGTTGGATGGTTTTGTATCACTTTCAGGTGATATGTGCCCACCTGCCCCTATTAAAATTTTAAGAGACACAGGAGCTTCTCAATCTCTTATTTTAGCAGATGTTCTGCCTTTTTCTGAGAAGACTTCGTCTGGTACTAGTGTCCTTATTCAGGGTGTAGAGTGTGGTGTTATTAATGTTCCTCTTCATAAGGTTAATTTGTCCTCAGATTTGGTTACTGGTTCTGTGTTTGTTGGTGTTAAACATTCTTTACCATTTAAAGGTGTACATTTATTGCTAGGCAATGACTTAGCTGGAGATAAGGTTGTTGTTAATCCTCTTGTAACTGACACACCTAATGTAGGTCAAACAGATGATCCTATTTTGCAGGAAACACCTGATTTGTACCCTTCATGTGCAGTAACTCGGGGTATGGCTAAAAAAGCTTCCTTGAAAAATTCAAATGATATTGACTTAACTGATACTTTTGTTGGTCAATATTTCAATGACGAGATTAAAAAGTCTTTTAATCTTAGTCTGCCTGATACTCAGACAGACTCGTCAAAATTTTGTCAGTCATCTCCAAGGTCAAATGACCAAGGTCATGAAACGCATTCAAAGTCAAAGTTAATCCAGGAACAGCAAAATGATCCTGAGATTTCGAAGTTAATTGATAGGGCATTACCCGAAAAAGAAATGTCTCATATTCCTGTTTGTTACTATAAAAAGAATGGTATTCTGATGAAAAAATGGCGACCATTTGATGTCCCAGCTGATGACGATTGGGCTGTTCATCACCAAATTGTTGTTCCAAAGTCATATCGCCATGAAATACTTAGTATAGCACATGAAAGTCCAATGTCTGGTCATTTAGGTGTAAACAAGACTTATCACAAGATTACGACTCATTTCTTTTGGCCTGGACTTAAATCGGACGTTTCCAAATATTGTAAAAGTTGCCACACTTGTCAAATGGTAGGGAAACCTAACCAAGTTATTCCAAAAGCAAGGTTACAACCCATTCCAGCTTTTGATGAACCTTTCAGTCGAATAATAATAGACTGCGTTGGTCCTTTACCAAAAACCAAGTCAGGTTCTGAATATTTGTTGACAATTATGTGTGCTTCTACCCGCTTCCCAGAAGCAATTCCTTTAAGAAACATTAAGGCAAAGTCAATTATTAAGGCTCTTGTCAAGTTCTTTACTTTTGTTGGCCTTCCAAAATCAGTGCAGTCTGATCAAGGATCAAACTTCATGTCAGGCATATTCCAACAGGTTATGCATGAATTAGGTATCAAGCAATATCGGTCATCTGCTTATCACCCTGAAAGTCAAGGTGCTTTAGAAAGATTTCATTAGACCCTAAAGAATATGATAAGGTCATATTGTTTTGATACTGATAAAAATTGGGATGAAGGTATTCATTTGCTATTATTTGCAGTCAGAGAATCTGTTCAAGAATCTCTTGGCTTTAGCCCCTTTGAGTTAGTTTTTGGTCATTCTGTTCGTGGGCCATTAACAATCTTAAAAGAGAAATTTCTTGCTGATGATGAAACACCCTTGAACTTGTTACAGTATGTTTCTGACTTCAGAAATAAACTCTCTAGGGCATGTGAGGTTGGTAGGTCAAATCTTAAATCATCTCAGAGCAAAATGAAGGCAAGATATGACAAGCATAGTGTTGATAGGAAATTCGAACCAGGTGATAAAGTCCTTGCTCTTTTGCCAATACCTGGCCGACCCTTACAGGCAAGATATTATGGCCCATATACTATTGATAAGAAAACAAGTGATTTGAATTATATTATCAATACTCCTGGAAGGCGTAAAAATAAACAAATGTGTCATGTGAATAAGTTAAAAAAGTATTTTGACAGAGATAGCTCTATTTCAAAACCGGTTACAGTTGTAAACACTTTCCCACAAGAATCAAATGTGATTGAATCAGAAGTTAATTCAGACTTTAGTGAAAAATCCGTTCCTGGTCCACCTAAACTTGAGAACTCTGAAATACTAAAGAATCTTGACGACAAACTTTCACATTTGGAGCCATCTCAACGAGAAGAGCTGAAACAGTTGATTAATGAATATGAACACTTGTTTCCTGACATCCCAACAAGAACTGATAAAATTTATCATGATGTCATTGTGGAAGATTCTCAACCAATAAAACAACATCCTTATAGAATAAATCCAGTGAAACAAAAAGCCCTTCAAGATGAAGTGAATTACTTATTGGAGAATGATTTTATTGAACCCAGCCAAAGTAATTACAGTTCACCATGTATATTAGTTCCAAAGCCAAATGGAACATACAGAATGTGTACTGACTATCGAAAAGTGAACTCTGTGACAAAAACTGACTCTTTTCCTATACCAAGAATTGATGACTGTATTGACAAAGTCGGTAATTCTAAATATGTCACCAAATTTGACCTTCTCAAAGGATTCTGGCAAGTTCCGCTCACTGATAGGGCTAAAGAAGTATCAGCATTTGCTACTCCAACTGGTCTGTACCAGTACAAAGTTATGCCGTTTGGGATGAAAAATTCTCCTGCGACGTTTCAGCGGCTTGTAAATATGGTTATAGCTGGCTTAGATGGCTGTGACGCATACATTGATGATGTCATCATCTATACAGATACATGGAGTGACCACCTTCAAAGAATCAAACAATTCTTCGACCGTCTCAGTGATGCAAAATTGACTGTTAATCTTGGAAAAACAGAATTTTGTCATGCTACTGTTACTTTCTTAGGACATCTTGTGGCACAGGGTCAAGTTAAACCTTTAGAATCTAAGGTCAATGCTATCTCTGAGTTTCCTGTGCCTGCTACTAAAAAGCAACTGATGCGATTTCTTGGTATGGCTGGCTACTATAGAAAGTTTTGTAAGAATTTTTCTATAATAGCTGGACCTTTAACAAACTTATTAAAGAAAAACGTTAAGTTCAAATGGAATGATAACTGTCAAGTTGATTTTGATCGCTTAAAAGCCATACTAAAGAGCACACCAGTTCTTTCAGCACCTGATTTTGACAAATGTTTAAAATTAGCTGTTGATGCAAGTGATGTTGGTATTGGTGCTGTTCTTTTGCAAGAAGACGATGATGGTATAGATCATCCAGTTTGTTATTATTCTAAAAAATTAAACAAACATCAGAAAAACTACTCCACCATTGAAAAGGAATGTCTTGCTCTGATTTTGGCAATCCAACATTTTGAAGTTTATTCAACATCTGCAACTTCTCCTATAGTTGTATTCAGTGACCACAATCCCTTAAGTTTTCTTCACAAACTTAAGAGTAAGAACCAAAGATTATTGAGGTGGAGTTTGTCACTTCAAGAATTTGATCTTGATGTAAGACACATTAAAGGAAAAGACAACATTATACCAGATGCTCTGTCAAGAGTCTAAAATTTTTAATTGTCTTATCTTTAATAAAACATTGAATTTAACAGTTACATTTCACTATATTTTTTGTATATATGTATGTTTGTTTGCATATATAACTCTTTTTCAATTCTTTTGATGAAAATTGTTTGTATTTTCATGCTTGATGTGCTGAAATGTTTCAACGAATCATGATATTATCAATTGTGTAAAGTATATTATCATTGTTTTATGCTAAAGATAATACAAAAAGAAAGATTTATTTCATAAACCTGTTTGTATTTTCATGCTAGATGTGCTGAAATGTTTCAACGAATCATGATATTATCAATTGTGTAAAGTATATTATCATTGTTTATGCTAAAGATAATACAAAAAGAAAGATTTATTTCATAAACCTTTCTTTTTTTCTTTCAAGGGGGAAAGTGTTATATATAAACTATAAATAAACCTAATGGTATTAGTCTGGGAATTTTCCAATTATCTTGACTAATAGGTAAATGTATGTAGAAGATTTTAGATCTTTCTAGAAAGGCCTTTTAGAAAGTGATTCAGACTCTAGAGTATTCTTATGTTCTATGCTATTCCAGATTGTTCTATAGTATTATATAAAGGGGTTCCTACAGCATTCTTGGTTCACTTGATTTAGACTTATGGTTTCATTTAGTAGTACTGTGTTAAACTAAAAGGGGATTTCTTGTAATCTTAAAAGTGTGTTTGAAAGCGTGTTTAATTTTAAATTCAGATATTATTGGACTTATTAATTGTGGACCAGGAACTTAAATAAATTGGATCTAAAATTAAAACTTTAGGATTAAACATTCAAGGTATTGTAAATTGTTTTTGTATTAATTTCATATTGTCAATAATTCTGGTATTATTGTCAATAAATATTGTTAATTGTAAAGTTTGTTGCTGGCTTCTTTGTTCGTGTTACATTGGCACGTAACAATTTGGGGGCTCGTCTCGAGATACGAATATCAGACAAACAAACAAAACAAAACAAATCAAACAAATTCTTTATTTAAATCTGCTGTTCAAAATTATTTAAGAAATTAATTTCATATTTCAATTTTGATAAATCTAGAGTGCACTTTCACTATTATTTATCGAAATCTTACATTCTTATTCGAATACAGCAACAAGCTACCATGTCTTTTGACTTCGAAAAATTTACGCACGAACCTTCCGTGGAGTTGTTGAATTTGGGTAAAAAGCCTGATTTGCTCAATCTTGCCAAGCATTATGAATTAAAAGAAGTCAAGTCCTCTTTGCGAAAGCATGAAATTAAGAATATTTTGGTTCAATATTTTGTTGATGAGGACATTTTTGATGAAAAGGCTCTATCTCTCATTGTTGATGTTCCATCAGTTGCAAGCTCAAGAGAGCTTGAACTGTTAAAACTTCAACAAAGGGAGAAGGAATTAGAAATTGAAAGAGAAAGAGCACAATTAGAAATTGAAGAGAAGGAAAGAGAAAGGCAATTTCAAAGGGAAAAGGAAGAAATTGAAAGAGAAAGAGCACAAAGAGAAATTGAAGAAAAAGAAAGAGAAAGGCAAATTCAAAGAGAAGAAAGAGAACGAGAAGAAGAGAGAGCAGAGAGAGAGAGCGAGAAAAAGAACGAGAATTTCAATTACGATTAAAAGAATTAGAAATACAAGATAGAGCAAATCAGCCCAGATATATGTATAATGACCATTTTGATGTAACAAAACATTTTAGGCTTGTTCCTCAATTTCAAGAAAATGAAGTTGATACATATTTCGAACATTTTGAAAAAGTTGCAAATAACTTGAAATGGCCAAAGGAGCAATGGACCTTACTTCTCCAAAGTGTCTTAGTAGGAAAAGCTCGCAATATTTATTCGCAACTTAGAACAGAACAAAGCAATGATTATGATACTGTAAAAGAACTCATTCTCAAAGGTTAATAGCTGGTACCAGAAGCATACAGACAACAATTTAGAAGTTGTAGAAAAGAATCTGGCCAGACTCACGTTGAATTTGCAAGAAACGAAGAAAAATTATTTGACAGGTGGTGCTATTCTAAGAAAATAGACCAAAATTATGATAATCTTAGACAACTTATATTAATTGAACAATTCAAAAATTGCATTCAGTCTGACATTAAGTCACATTTAGATGAAAAAAAATGTTGAAACTATACATGAAGCAGCTCGTTTAGCTGATGATTACTACCTTACACACAAAAATTCTTTCGTTAATAAAGCAAAACCTGCTTCCTCATATCCCCAAAATAAATCTATGTCTGGTGATTCATCTAGCATGTCTAGTCAATCGAATTCACCTAAACCAAAGTTTACTGGTGAAACCAATGATCAAAATCCCTTATCTCGAGTACATTGTACTTTTTGTAAAAAACCAGGTCACCTTATTTCGGAATGTTTTAGATTAAAAAGGAAGAAGGAACTGAGTGCAGCCAAACCTACAGGGCTCACCAGCCTTCAGCCTAAATCACAGCCTTCTTTTGAGTTAAATTCAATTGTTAAGGCAGAACCAAATTCTGATTCCTGTATGGAGATTTTTGAACCGTTCATGTTGGATGGTTTTGTATCACTTTCAGGTGATATGTGCCCACCTGCCCCTATTAAAATTTTAAGAGACACAGGAGCTTCTCAATCTCTTATTTTAGCAGATGTTCTGCCTTTTTCTGAGGAGACTTCGTCTGGTACTAGTGTCCTTATTCAGGGTGTAGAGTGTGGTGTTATTAATGTTCCTCTTCATAAGGTTAATTTGTCCTCAGATTTGGTTACTGGTTCTGTGGTTGTTGGTGTTAAACATTCTTTACCATTTAAAGGTGTACATTTATTGCTAGGCAATGACTTAGCTGGAGATAAGGTTGTTGTTAATCCTCTTGTAACTGACACACCTAATGTAGGTCAAACAGATGATCCTATTTTGCAGGAAATACCTGATTTGTACCCTTCATGTGCAGTAACTCGGGGTTTGGCTAAAAAAGCTTCCTTGAAAAATTCAAATGATATTGACTTAACTGATACTTTTGTTGGTCAATATTTCAATGACGAGATTAAAAAGTCTTTTAATCTTAGTCTGCCTGATACTCAGACAGACTCGTCAAAATTTTGTCAGTCATCTCCAAGGTCAAATGACCAAGGTCATGAAACGCATTCAAAGTCAAAGTTAATCCAGGAACAGCAAAATGATCCTGAGATTTCAAAGTTAATTGATAGGGCATTACCCGAAAAAGAAATGTCTCAGATTCCTGTTTGTTACTATAAAAAGAATGGTATTCTGATGAAAAAATGGCGACCATTTGATGTCCCAGCTGATGACGATTGGGCTGTTCATCACCAAATTGTTGTTCCAAAGTCATATCGCCATGAAATACTTAGTATAGCACATGAAAGTCCAATGTCTGGTCATTTAGGTGTAAACAAGACTTATCACAAGATTATGACTCATTTCTTTTGGCCTGGACTTAACTCGGACGTTTCCAAATATTATAAAAGTTGCCACACTTGTCAAATGGTAGGGAAACCTAACCAAGTTATTCCAAAAGCAAGGTTACAACCCATTCCAGCTTTTGATGAACCTTTCAGTCGAATAATAATAGACTGCATTGGTCCTTTACCAAAAACCAAGTCAGGTTCTGAATATTTGTTGACAATTATGTGTAAGAATATAATAAGGTCATATTGTTTTGATACTGATAAAAATTGGGATGAAGGTATTCATTTGCTATTATTTGCAGTCAGAGAATCTGTTCAAGAATCTCTTGGCTTTAGCCCCTTTGAGTTAGTTTTTGGTCATTCTGTTCGTGGGCCATTAACAATCTTAAAAGAGAAATTTCTTGCTGATGATGAAACACCCTTGAACTTGTTACAGTATGTTTCTGACTTCAGAAATAAACTCTCTAGGGCATGTGAGGTTGCTAGGTCAAATCTTAAATCATCTCAGAGCAAAATGAAGGCAAGATATGACAAGCATAGTGTTGATAGGAAATTCGAACCAGGTGATAAAGTCCTTGCTCTTTTGCCAATACCTGGCCGACCCTTACAGGCAAGATATTATGGCCCATATACTATTGATAAGAAAACAAGTGATTTGAATTATATTATCAATACTCCTGGAAGGCGTAAAAATAAACAAATGTGTCATGTGAATATGTTAAAAAAGTATTTTGACAGAGATAGCTCTATTTCAAAACCGGTTACAGTTGTAAAAACTGTCCCACAAGAATCAAATGTGAATGAATCAGAAGTTAATTCAGACTTTAGTGAAAAATCCGTTCCTGGTCCACCTAAACTTGAGAACTCTGAAATACTAAAGAATCTTGACGACAAACTTTCACATTTGGAGCCATCTCAACGAGAAGAGCTGAAACAGTTGATTAATGAATATGAACACTTGTTTCCTGACACCCCAACAAGAACTGATAAAATATATCATAATGTCATTGTGGAAGATTCTCAACCAATAAAACAACATCCTTATAGAATGAATCCAGTGAAACAAAAAGCCCTTCAAGATGAAGTGAATTACTTATTGGAGAATGATTTTATTGAACCCAGCCAAAGTAATTACAGTTCACCATGTATATTAGTTCCAAAGCCAAATGGAACATACAGAATGTGTACTGACTATCGAAAAGTGAACTCTGTGACAAAAACTGACTCTTTTCCTATACCAAGAATTGATGACTGTATTGACAAAGTCGGTAATTCTAAATATGTCACCAAATTTGACCTTCTCAAAGGATTCTGGCAAGTTCCGCTCACTGATAGGGCTAAAGAAGTATCAGCATTTGCTACTCCAACTGGTCTGTACCAGTACAAAGTTATGCCGTTTGGGATGAAAAATTCTCCTGCGACGTTTCAGCGGCTTGTAAATATGGTTATAGCTGGCTTAGATGGCTGTGACGCATACATTGATGATGTCATCATCTATACAGATACATGGAGTGACCACCTTCAAAGAATCAAACAATTCTTCGACCGTCTCAGTGATGCAAAATTGACTGTTAATCTTGGAAAAACAGAATTTTGTCATGCTACTGTTACTTTCTTAGGACATCTTGTGGGACAGGCTCAAGTCAAACCTTTAGAATCTAAGGTCAATGCTATCTCTGAGTTTCCTGTGCCTGCTACTAAAAAGCAACTGATGCGATTTCTTGGTATGGCTGGCAACTATAGAAAGTTTTGTAAGAATTTTTCTATAATAGCTGAACCTTTAACAAACTTATTAAAGAAAAACGTTAAGTTCAAATGGAATTATAACTGTCAAGTTGCCTTTGATCGCTTAAAAGCCATACTAAAGAGCACATCAGTTCTTTCAGCACCTGATTTTGACAAATGTTTCAAATTAGCTGTTGATGCAAGTGATGTTGGTATTGGTGCTGTTCTTTTGCAAGAAGACGATGATGGTATAGATCATCCAGTTTGTTATTATTCTAAAAAATTAAACAAACATCAGAAAAACTACTCCACCATTGAAAAGGAATGTCTTGCTCTGATTTTGGCAATCCAACATTTTGAAGTTTATTTAACATCTGCAACTTCTCCTATAGTTGTATTCAGTGACCACAATCCCTTAAGTTTTCTTCACAAACTTAAGAGTAAGAACCAAAGATTATTGAGGTGGAGTTTGTCACTTCAAGAATTTGATCTTGATGTAAGACACATTAAAGGAAAAGACAACATTATACCAGATGCTCTGTCAAGAGTCTAAAATTTTTAATTGTCTTATCTTTAATAAAACATTGAATTTAACAGTTACATTTCACTATATTTTTTGTATATATGTATGTTTGTTTGCATATATAACTCTTTTTTAATTCTTTTGATGAAAATTGTTTGTATTTTCATGCTAGATGTGCTGAAATGTTTCAACGAATCATGATATTATCAATTGTGTAAAGTATATTATCATTGTTTTATGCTAAAGATAATACAAAAAGAAAGATTTATTTCATAAACCTGTTTGTATTTTCATGCTAGATGTGCTGAAATGTTTCAACGAATCATGATATTATCAATTGTGTAAAGTATATTATCATTGTTTATGCTAAAGATAATACAAAAAGAAAGATTTATTTCATAAACCTTTCTTTTTTTCTTTCAAGGGGGAAAGTGTTATATATAAACTATAAATAAACCTAGAAGATTTTAGATCTTTCTAGAAAGGCCTTTTAGAAAGTGATTCAGACTCTAGAGTATTCTTATGTTCTATGCTATTCCAGATTGTTCTATAGTATTATATAAAGGGGTTCCTACAGCATTCTTGGTTCACTTGATTTAGACTTATGGTTTCATTTAGTAGTACTGTGTTAAACTAAAAGGGGATTTCTTGTAATCTTAAAAGTGTGTTTGAAAGCGTGTTTAATTTTAAATTCAGATATTATTGGACTTATTAATTGTGGACCAGGAACTTAAATAAATTGGATCTAAAATTAAAACTTTAGGATTAAACATTCAAGGTATTGTAAATTGTTTTTGTATTAATTTCATATTGTCAATAATTCTGGTATTATTCTCAATAAATATTGTTAATTGTAAAGTTTGTTGCTGGCTTCTTTGTTCGTGTTACATTGGCACGTAACAATTTGGGGGCTCGTCTCGAGATACGAATATCAGACAAACAAACAAAACAAAACAAATCAAACAAATTCTTTATTTAAATCTGCTGTTCAAAATTATTTAAGAAATTAATTTCATATTTCAATTTTGATAAATCTAGAGTGCACTTTCACTATTATTTATCGAAATCTTACATTCTTATTCGAATACAGCAACAAGCTACCATGTCTTTTGACTTCGAA
The DNA here is from genome assembly GCA_948146395.1 of Fragum whitleyi. Taxonomy (NCBI): domain Eukaryota; kingdom Metazoa; phylum Mollusca; class Bivalvia; order Cardiida; family Cardiidae; genus Fragum; species Fragum whitleyi. The sequence goes on from OX411555.1 coordinate 45,366,325, forward strand.
AAATTTACGCACGAACCTTCCGTGGAGTTGTTGAATTTGGGTAAAAAGCCTGATTTGCTCAATCTTGCCAAGCATTATGAATTAAAAGAAGTCAAGTCCTCTTTGCGAAAGCATGAAATTAAGAATATTTTGGTTCAATATTTTGTTGATGAGGACATTTTTGATGAAAAGGCTCTATCTCTCATTGTTGATGTTCCATCAGTTGCAAGCTCAAGAGAGCTTGAACTGTTAAAACTTCAACAAAGGGAGAAGGAATTAGAAATTGAAAGAGAAAGAGCACAATTAGAAATTGAAGAGAAGGAAAGAGAAAGGCAATTTCAAAGGGAAAAGGAAGAAATTGAAAGAGAAAGAGCACAAAGAGAAATTGAAGAAAAAGAAAGAGAAAGGCAAATTCAAAGAGAAGAAAGAGAACGAGAAGAAGAGAGAGCAGAGAGAGAGAGCGAGAAAAAGAACGAGAATTTCAATTACGATTAAAAGAATTAGAAATACAAGATAGAGCAAATCAGCCCAGATATATGTATAATGACCATTTTGATGTAACAAAACATTTTAGGCTTGTTCCTCAATTTCAAGAAAATGAAGTTGATACATATTTCGAACATTTTGAAAAAGTTGCAAATAACTTGAAATGGCCAAAGGAGCAATGGACCTTACTTCTCCAAAGTGTCTTAGTAGGAAAAGCTCGCAATATTTATTCGCAACTTAGAACAGAACAAAGCAATGATTATGATACTGTAAAAGAACTCATTCTCAAAGGTTATGAGCTGGTACCAGAAGCATACAGACAACAATTTAGAAGTTGTAGAAAAGAATCTGGCCAGACTCACGTTGAATTTGCAAGAAACGAAGAAAAATTATTTGACAGGTGGTGCTATTCTAAGAAAATAGACCAAAATTATGATAATCTTAGACAACTTATATTAATTGAACAATTCAAAAATTGCATTCAGTCTGACATTAAGTCACATTTAGATGAAAAAAAATGTTGAAACTATACATGAAGCAGCTCGTTTAGCTGATGATTACTACCTTACACACAAAAATTCTTTCGTTAATAAAGCAAAACCTGCTTCCTCATATCCCCAAAATAAATCTATGTCTGGTGATTCATCTAGCATGTCTAGTCAATCGAATTCACCTAAACCAAAGTTTACTGGTGAAACCAATGTTCAAAATCCCTTATCTCGAGTACATTGTACTTTTTGTAAAAAACCAGGTCACCTTATTTCGGAATGTTTTAGATTAAAAAGGAAGAAGGAACTGAGTGCAGCCAAACCTACAGGGCTCACCAGCCTTCAGCCTAAATCACAGCCTTCTTTTGAGTTAAATTCAATTGTTAAGGCAGAACCAAATTCTGATTCCTGTATGGAGATTTTTGAACCGTTCATGTTGGATGGTTTTGTATCACTTTCAGGTGATATGTGCCCACCTGCCCCTATTAAAATTTTAAGAGACACAGGAGCTTCTCAATCTCTTATTTTAGCAGATGTTCTGCCTTTTTCTGAGAAGACTTCGTCTGGTACTAGTGTCCTTATTCAGGGTGTAGAGTGTGGTGTTATTAATGTTCCTCTTCATAAGGTTAATTTGTCCTCAGATTGGGTTACTGGTTCTGTGGTTGTTGGTGTTAAACATTCTTTACCATTTAAAGGTGTACATTTATTGCTAGGCAATGACTTAGCTGGAGATAAGGTTGTTGTTAATCCTCTTGTAACTGACACACCTAATGTAGGTCAAACAGATGATCCTATTTTGCAGGAAATACCTGATTTGTACCCTTCATGTGCAGTAACTCGGGGTATGGCTAAAAAAGCTTCCTTGAAAAATTCAAATGATATTGACTTAACTGATACTTTTGTTGGTCAATATTTCAATGACGAGATTAAAAAGTCTTTTAATCTTAGTCTGCCTGATACTCAGACAGACTCGTCAAAATTTTGTCAGTCATCTCCAAGGTCAAATGACCAAGGTCATGAAACGCATTCAAAGTCAAAGTTAATCCAGGAACAGCAAAATGATCCTGAGATTTCAAAGTTAATTGATAGGGCATTACCCGAAAAAGAAATGTCTCAGATTCCTGTTTGTTACTATAAAAAGAATGGTATTCTGATGAAAAAATGGCGACCATTTGATGTCCCAGCTGATGACGATTGGGCTGTTCATCACCAAATTGTTGTTCCAAAGTCATATCGCCATGAAATACTTAGTATAGCACATGAAAGTCCAATGTCTGGTCATTTAGGTGTAAACAAGACTTATCACAAGATTATGACTCATTTCTTTTGGCCTGGACTTAATTCGGACGTTTCCAAATATTATAAAAGTTGCCACACTTGTCAAATGGTAGGGAAACCTAACCAAGTTATTCCAAAAGCAAGGTTACAACCCATTCCAGCTTTTGATGAACCTTTCAGTCGAATAATAATAGACTGCATTGGTCCTTTACCAAAAACCAAGTCAGGTTCTGAATATTTGTTGACAATTATGTGTGCTTCTACCCGCTTCCCAGAAGCAATTCCTTTAAGAAACATTAAGGCAAAGTCAATTATTAAGGCTCTTGTCAAGTTCTTTACTTTTGTTGGCCTTCCAAAATCAGCGCAGTCTGATCAAGGATCAAACTTCATGTCAGGCATATTCCAACAGGTTATGCATGAATTAGGTATCAAGCAATATCGGTCATCTGCTTTTCACCCTGAAAGTCAAGGTGCTTTAGAAAGATTTCATCAGACCCTAAAGAATATAATAAGGTCATATTGTTTTGATACTGATAAAAATTGGGATGAAGGTATTCATTTGCTATTATTTGCAGTCAGAGAATCTGTTCAAGAATCTCTTGGCTTTAGCCCCTTTGAGTTAGTTTTTGGTCATTCTGTTCGTGGGCCATTAACAATCTTAAAAGAGAAATTTCTTGCTGATGATGAAACACCCTTGAACTTGTTACAGTATGTTTCTGACTTCAGAAATAAACTCTCTAGGGCATGTGAGGTTGCTAGGTCAAATCTTAAATCATCTCAGAGCAAAATGAAGGCAAGATATGACAAGCATAGTGTTGATAGGAAATTCGAACCAGGTGATAAAGTCCTTGCTCTTTTGCCAATACCTGGCCGACCCTTACAGGCAAGATATTATGGCCCATATACTATTGATAAGAAAACAAGTGATTTGAATTATATTATCAATACTCCTGGAAGGCGTAAAAATAAACAAATGTGTCATGTGAATATGTTAAAAAAGTATTTTGACAGAGATAGCTCTATTTCAAAACCGGTTACAGTTGTAAACACTGTCCCACAAGAATCAAATGTGATTGAATCAGAAGTTAATTCAGACTTTAGTGAAAAATCCGTTCCTGGTCCACCTAAACTTGAGAACTCTGAAATACTAAAGAATCTTGACGACAAACTTTCACATTTGGAGCCATCTCAACGAGAAGAGCTGAAACAGTTGATTAATGAATATGAACACTTGTTTCCTGACATCCCAACAAGAACTGATAAAATATATCATAATGTCATTGTGGAAGATTCTCAACCAATAAAACAACATCCTTATAGAATGAATCCAGTGAAACAAAAAGCCCTTCAAGATGAAGTGAATTACTTATTGGAGAATGATTTTATTGAACCCAGCCAAAGTAATTACAGTTCACCATGTATATTAGTTCCAAAGCCAAATGGAACATACAGAATGTGTACTGACTATCGAAAAGTGAACTCTGTGACAAAAACTGACTCTTTTCCTATACCAAGAATTGATGACTGTATTGACAAAGTCGGTAATTCTAAATATGTCACCAAATTTGACCTTCTCAAAGGATTCTGGCAAGTTCCGCTCACTGATAGGGCTAAAGAAGTATCAGCATTTGCTACTCCAACTGGTCTGTACCAGTACAAAGTTATGCCGTTTGGGATGAAAAATTCTCCTGCGACGTTTCAGCGGCTTGTAAATATGGTTATAGCTGGCTTAGATGGCTGTGACGCATACATTGATGATGTCATCATCTATACAGATACATGGAGTGACCACCTTCAAAGAATCAAACAATTCTTCGACCGTCTCAGTGATGCAAAATTGACTGTTAATCTTGGAAAAACAGAATTTTGTCATGCTACTGTTACTTTCTTAGGACATCTTGTGGGACAGGCTCAAGTCAAACCTTTAGAATCTAAGGTCAATGCTATCTCTGAGTTTCCTGTGCCTGCTACTAAAAAGCAACTGATGCGATTTCTTGGTATGGCTGGCAACTATAGAAAGTTTTGTAAGAATTTTTCTATAATAGCTGAACCTTTAACAAACTTATTAAAGAAAAACGTTAAGTTCAAATGGAATTATAACTGTCAAGTTGCCTTTGATCGCTTAAAAGCCATACTAAAGAGCACATCAGTTCTTTCAGCACCTGATTTTGACAAATGTTTCAAATTAGCTGTTGATGCAAGTGATGTTGGTATTGGTGCTGTTCTTTTGCAAGAAGACGATGATGGTATAGATCATCCAGTTTGTTATTATTCTAAAAAATTAAACAAACATCAGAAAAACTACTCCACCATTGAAAAGGAATGTCTTGCTCTGATTTTGGCAATCCAACATTTTGAAGTTTATTTAACATCTGCAACTTCTCCTATAGTTGTATTCAGTGACCACAATCCCTTAAGTTTTCTTCACAAACTTAAGAGTAAGAACCAAAGATTATTGAGGTGGAGTTTGTCACTTCAAGAATTTGATCTTGATGTAAGACACATTAAAGGAAAAGACAACATTATACCAGATGCTCTGTCAAGAGTCTAAAAATTTTAATTGTCTTATCTTTAATAAAACATTGAATTTAACAGTTACATTTCACTATATTTTTTGTATATATGTATGTTTGTTTGCATATATAACTCTTTTTTAATTCTTTTGATGAAAATTGTTTGTATTTTCATGCTAGATGTGCTGAAATGTTTCAACGAATCATGATATTATCAATTGTGTAAAGTATATTATCATTGTTTTATGCTAAAGATAATACAAAAAGAAAGATTTATTTCATAAACCTGTTTGTATTTTCATGCTAGATGTGCTGAAATGTTTCAACGAATCATGATATTATCAATTGTGTAAAGTATATTATCATTGTTTATGCTAAAGATAATACAAAAAGAAAGATTTATTTCATAAACCTTTCTTTTTTTCTTTCAAGGGGGAAAGTGTTATATATAAACTATAAATAAACCTAGAAGATTTTAGATCTTTCTAGAAAGGCCTTTTAGAAAGTGATTCAGACTCTAGAGTATTCTTATGTTCTATGCTATTCCAGATTGTTCTATAGTATTATATAAAGGGGTTCCTACAGCATTCTTGGTTCACTTGATTTAGACTTATGGTTTCATTTAGTAGTACTGTGTTAAACTAAAAGGGGATTTCTTGTAATCTTAAAAGTGTGTTTGAAAGCGTGTTTAATTTTAAATTCAGATATTATTGGACTTATTAATTGTGGACCAGGAACTTAAATAAATTGGATCTAAAATTAAAACTTTAGGATTAAACATTCAAGGTATTGTAAATTGTTTTTGTATTAATTTCATATTGTCAATAATTCTGGTATTATTCTCAATAAATATTGTTAATTGTAAAGTTTGTTGCTGGCTTCTTTGTTCGTGTTACATTGGCACGTAACAACCTGACCCGGGTGAGAAATTTTTCGTTTGGCTGTAATGAGAATTTTTTCAGCTTGGTTAGGAAGAAATTCTTTCATCTGACCAGGTATGAAATTTTTTTTACCTGACTGGGATGAAAAATCTTTTGTTTGGCTGTAATGAGAATTTTTCAGCTTGGTTAGGAAGAAATGTTTTCATCTGGTGTAGCCGCGAAGTGTATAAGGGGCGTTAATACTGCCTTGTCGCACAAGTTAGCCTCAATAGCGACGTGGTAGAGCACTCGCTTTGCAATGAAGAGGTCCCGGGTGAGAAATTTTTCAGCTTGGTCAGGAAGAAATATTTTCATCTGACCAGGTAGGAAGTTTTTTACCTGACTTGGGTGAAATACTTTTCGTTTGGCTGTAATGAGAAATTTTTCAGCTTTGTTAGGATGAAATTCTTTCATCTGACCAGGTAGGAATTTTTTTTACCTGACCCGGGTGAAAAATTTTTCGTTTGACTGTAATGAGAAATTTTTCAGCTTGGTAAGGAAGAAATTCTTTCATCTGACCAGGTAGGAATTTTTTGTTTTACCTGACTGGGATGAAAAATATTTCGTTTGGCTGTTATGAGAAATTTTTCAGCTTGGTTAGGAAGAATTTTTCAACTGGTGTAGCCGCGATATGTATAAGGGGTGTTTGTACTGCCTTGTCGTACAAGTTAGTCTCAATAGCGACGTGGTAGAGCACTCGCTTTGGGATGTACAGGTCCCGGGTTCGAATCCCATTGGAGTCGAATATTTTAATTTTTCATCTGGCCAGGTAGGAAATTTTATAACCTGACTGGGGTGAGACATTTTTCGTTTGGCTGTAATGAGAAATTTTTCAGCTTGGTTAGGAAGAAATTCTTTCATCTGACCAGGTAGGAATTTTTTTTACCTGACTGGGATGAAAAATCGTTCGTTTGGCTGTAATGAGAAATTTTTCAGCTTTGTTAGGAAGAAATTATTTCTACTGGTGTAGCCGCGATGTGTATAAGGGATGTTTGTACTGCCTTGTCCTACGAGTTAGCCTCAATAGCGACGTGGTAGAGCACTCACTATGGGATGTAGAGGTCCCGGGTTCAAATCCCATTGAAGTCGAATATCTTAATTTCGCATCTGGACAGGAAGGATTTTTTTTACCTGACTGGGGTAAGAAATTTTTCGTTAGGCTGTTATGAGAAATTTTTCAGCTTGGTTAGGAAGAAATGTTTTCATCTGACTAGGTAGGAAATTTTTTTTACCTGACCCGGGTGAGAAATTTTTTGTTTGGCTGTAATGAGAAATTTTTCAGCTTGGTTAGGAAGAAATTCTTTCATCTGTCCAGGTAGGATTTTTTTACCTGACTGGGATGAAAAATATTTCGTTTGGCTGTTATGAGAAATTTTTTAGCTTGGTTAGGAAGAATTTTTCAACTGGTGTAGCCGCGATATGTATAAGGGGTGTTTGAACTGCCTTGTCGTACAAGTTAGTCTCAATAGCGACGTGGTAGAGCACTCGCTTTGGGATGTAGAGGTCCCGGGTTCGAATCCCATTGAAGTCGAATATTTTAATTTTTCATCTGGCCAGGTAGGAAATTTTATAACCTGAATGGGGTGAGAAATTTTTCGTTTGGCTGTAATGAGAAATTTTTCAGCTTGGTTAGGAAGAAATTCTTTCATCTGACCAGGTAGGATTTTTTTTTTACCTGACTGGGGTGAAAAATCTTTCGTTTGGCTGTAATGAGAATTTTTTCAGCTTGGCCAGGAAGAATTTTTCAACTGGTGTAGCCGCGATGTGTACAAGGGGCGTTTGTACTGCCTTGTCGTACAAGTTAGCCTCAATAACGACGTGGTAGATCACTCGCCTTGCAATGTAGAGGTCCCGGGTTCGAATCCCATTGGAGTCGAATATTTTAATTTTTCATCTGGCCAGGTAGGAAATTTTATAACCTGACTGGGGTGAGACATTTTTCGTTTGGCTGTAATGAGAAATTTTTCAGCTTGGTTAGGAAGAAATTCTTTCATCTGACCAGGTAGGAAATTTTTTTACCTGACTGGGATGAAAAAAAGTTCGTTTGGCTGTAATGAGAAATTTTTCAGCTTTGTTAGGAAGAAATTATTTCTACTAGTGTAGCCGCGATGTGTTTAAGGGATGTTTGTACTGCCTTGTCGTACGAGTTAGCCTCAATAGTTACGTGGTAGAGCACTCGCTTTGGGATGTAGAGGTCCCTGGTTCAAATCCCATTGGAGTCGAATATTTTAATTTCTCATCTGGACAGGAAGGATTTTTTTTACCTGACTGGGGTAAGAAATTTTTCGTTAGGCTGTTATGAGAAATTTTTCAGCTTGGTTAGGAAGAAATGTTTTCATCTGACCAAGTAGGAAATTTTTTTTACCTGACCCGGGTGAGACATTTTTCGTTTGGCTGTAATGAGAAATTTTTCAGCTTGGTTAGGAAGAAATTCTTTCATCTGTCCAGGTAGGATTTTTTTACCTGACTGGGATGAAAAATATTTCGTTTGGCTGTTATGAGAAATTTTTCAGCTTGGTTAGGAAGAATTTTTCAACTGGTGTAGCCGCGATATGTATAAGGGGTGTTTGTACTGCCTTGTCGTACAAGTTAGTCTCAATAGCGACGTGGTAGAGCACTCGCTTTGGGATGTAGAGGTCCCGGGTTCGAATCCCATTGGAGTCGAATATTTTAATTTTTCATCTGGCCAGGTAGGAAATTTTATAACCTGACTGGGGTGAGACATTTTTCGTTTGGCTGTAATGAGAAATTTTTCAGCTTGGTTAGGAAGAAATTCTTTCATCTGACCAGGTAGGATTTTTTTTTTTTACCTGACTGGGGTGAAAAATCTTTCGTTTGGCTGTAATGAGAATTTTTTCAGCTTGGCCAGGAAGAATTTTTCAACTGGTGTAGCCGCGATGTGTACAAGGGGCGTTTGTACTGCCTTGTCGTACAAGTGAGCCTCAATAGCGACGTAGTAGATCACTCGCCTTGCAATGTAGAGGTCCCGGGTTCGAATCCAATGGTAGTCGAATATTTTAATTTTTTATCTGGCCAGGTAGGAATTTTTTTTACCTGACTGGGATGAAAAATCTTTCGTTTGGCTGTAATGAGAAATTTTTAAGCTTGGTTAGGAAGAAATTCTTTCATCTGACCATGTAGAATTTTTTTTTACCTGACTGGGGTGAGAAATTTTTCGTTTGGCTGTAATGAGAAATTCTTCAGCTTGGTTAGGAAGAAATTCTTTCATCTGACCAGGTAGGAATTTTTATTTACCTGACTGGGATGAAAAATCTTTCGTTAGGCTGTAATGAGAAATTTTTCAGCTTGGTTAGGAAGAAATTTTTTCAACTGGTTTAGCCGCGATGTGTATAAGGGGTTTTTGTACTGCCTTGTCGTACAAGTTAGCCTCAATTGCGACGTGGTAGAGCACTCGCTTTTGGATGTAGAGGTCCCGGGTTCGAATCCCATTGGAGTCGAATATTTTAATTTTTTCATCTGGCCACGAAGGACATTTTATTTTACCTGACTGGGGTTAGAAATTTTTCGTTTGGCTGTAATGAGAAATTTTTCAGCTTGGTTAGGAAGAATTTCTTTCATCTGACCAGGAAGGACTTTTTTTTTAACCTGACTGGGGTGAGAATCTTTTCGTTTGGCTGTAATGAGAAATTTTTCAGCTTGGTTAGGATGAAATTCTTTCATCTGACCAGGTAGAATTTTTTTTTTACCTGACCCGGGTGAGAAATTTTTCGTTTGGCTGTAATGAGAAATTTTTCAGCTTGGTTAGGAAGAAATTCTTTCATCTGACAAGGTAGGATTTTTTTTTTACCTGACCCGGGTGAGACATTTTTCGTTTGGCTGTAATGAGAAATTTTTCAGCTTGGTTAGGAAGAAATTCTTTCATCTGACCAGGTAGGATTTTTTTTTACCTGACTGGGATGAAAAATCGTTCGTTTGGCTGTAATGAGAAATTTTTCAGCTTGGTTAGGAAGAAATTCTTTCATCTGACAAGGTAGGAAATTTTTTTTCTGACTGGGATGAAAAATCTTTTGTTTGGCTGTAATGAGAAATTTTTCAGCTTGGTTAGGAAGAAATTTTTTTCAACTGGTGTAGCCGCGATGTGTTTAAGGGGTGTCTGTACTGCCTTGTCGTACAAGTTAGCCTCAATAGCGACGTGGTAGAGCACTCGCTTTGGGATGTAGAGGTCCCGGGTTCGAATCCCATTGGAGCCAAATATTTTAATTTTTCATCTGACCAGGTAGGAATTCTTTTTTACCTGACTGGGGTGAGAAATTTTTCGTTTGGCTGTAATGAGAAAATTTTTTAGCTTGGTTAGGAAGAAATATTTTCATCTGACCAGGTAGGAATTTTGTTACCTGACCCGGGTGAGAAATTTTTCGTTTGGCTGTAATGAGAAATTTTTCATCTTGGTTAGGAAGAAATTCTTTCATCTGAACAGGTAGGAATTTTTCTTTACCTGACCCGGGCGAGAAATTTTTCGTTTGGCTGTAATGAGAATTTTTTCAGCTTGGTTAGGAAGAAATTCTTTCATCTGACTAGGTAGGATTTTTTTTTTACCTGACCCGGGTGAGAAATTTTTCGTTTGGCTGTAATGAGAAATTTTTCAGCTTGGTTAGGAAGAAATTCTTTCATCTGACCAGGTAGGTTTTTTTTACCTGACTGGGATGAAAAAAAGTTCGTTTGGCTGTAATGAGAAATTTTTCAGCTTGGTTAGGAAGAATTTTTTTCAACTGGTGAAGCCGCAATGTGTATAAGGGGTGTTTGTACTGCCTTGTCGTACAAGTTAGCAGCAATAGCGACGTTGTAGAGCACTCGCTTTGGGATGTAGAGGTGCCGGGTTCGAATTCCATTGGAGTCGAATATTTCAATTTTTCATCTGGCCAGGTAGGAAATTTTTTTACCTGACTGGGGTGAGAAATTTTTCGTTTGGCTGTAATGAGAAATTTTTCAGCTTGGTTAGGAAGAAATTCTTTCATCTGACCAGGTATGATTTTTTTTTTAACCTGACCCGTGTGAGAAATTTTTCTTTTGGCTGTAATGAGAAATTTTCAGCTTGGTTAGGAAGAAATATTTTCATTTGACCAGGAAAGTTTTTTTTTTACCTGACTGAGTTGAGAAATTTTTCGTTTGGCTGTAATGAGAAATTTTTCAGCTTGGTTATGAAAAGATTTTTTCAACTGGTGTAGCCGCGATGTGTATAAGGGGTGTTTGTACTACCTTGTCGTACAGGTAAGCCTCAATAGAGACGTGGTAGAGCACTCGCTTTGGGATGTAGAGGTCCCGGGTTCGAATCCCATTGGAGTCGAATATTTTAATTTTTCATCTGGCCAGGAAGGATTTTTTTTACCTGACCCGAGTGAGAAATTTTTCGTTTGGCTGTAATGAGAAATTTTTCATCTTGGTTAGGAAGAAATTCTTTCATCTGACCAGGTATGATTTTTTTTTTAACCTGACCCGGGTGAGAAATTTTTCTTTTGGCTGTAATGAGAATTTTTTCAGCTTGGTTAGGAAGAAATTCTTTCATCTGACCAGGTAGGAACTTTTTTTTACCTGAGTGGTATGAAAAATCTTTCGTTTGGCTGTAATGAGAAATTTTTCAGCTTGGTTAGGAAGAAATTCTTTCATCTGACCAGGTAGGAAATGTTTTTTATCTGACCCGGGTGAGAAAATATTCGGTTGGCTGTAATGAGAAATTTTTCTGCTTGGTTAGGAAGAAATTCTTTCATCTGACCAGGTAGGAATTTTTTTTACCTGACTGGGATGAAAAATCTTTCGTTTGGCTGTAATGAGAAATTTTTCCGCTTGGCTAGGAAGAATATGTTTCAACTGGTGTAGCCGCGATGTCTATTTGGGGTGTTTGTACTGCCTTGTCGTACAAGTTAGCCTCAATAGCGACGTGTGCCCGGTTTTGCGTGACAGGCAAAACCAGGTAATTGGTCATAACAAGAATTTCATTGGTTAATAATTATGTATTCATCCGCGGGTCATTTATAAGGCTTTTGCGCACGAGTTTTTGCACAGTTTGTTAGAACAAGTCAGACCACGAGCGTGCACTCAGTGATAGGAATTAAAAAAAATAAGATTGATAGTTTTCACTGTGGCTACAATCATTGATATATATTTGATTATGGATGGTTATTTCTTCACTTAAGAGAGCTTGGACTATTTTTCCGTTTGCTTGGGACTACGGTAGACGAGGCCGCAGGGTTTCAGTTTTCACTGAGTTAAATCTCTTGCAATGTAGTAGATTATAATTTCTTTTTTTTACGGTAATTACAGTGGGAGAGAGAAAGTCTGCAAGAGAAAAGACAGTCGTGAATTACAAACTATTAAATGATGGGGTTTCCGAAATGTTTTCCCCCGTGGGTAGCCCCTCCAAGTTAGAGGGTACCAATTTTGGTGAAAGCAGGGTACCAGCTCCACCGACAACTTCCGCTTCCAGTTTTTCGGCAACAGACACGGAACGTATCGACGAAGCAGCGTATCGGGACGTTTTGGAACGGGAGCGAGGTGATTACAGTGGTAGAGACTGTGAGGATCGAGAGGTTGGCTTTCGTTGGACGAGAGAGGAATCCCTATTTCGTAATCGGGCGGAGAAAGAAGAGGCTGCTTATCAAGAAGAGAAGTTCAAACTCCAACAACGTTTGGTTCACATTAAAAGAGAGCAAGAATTAAGACAGTTGCGGGAGCAAGTACGACTGGCGGAATCGGAGATAAGTACTAGGCCAAGCAATTTGAAACAAGGTAATCCATTAGTTACAATAGACACTTTACGTAAAGATCATGGGTTAACAGAAAAAGTCAGTAAAGAGCTTAAAAAACTTGGGTTATTTGATTTGGACAGTGAAAATGACATTAACTCTGAGGCTGATATTCCCACAAGACGTCAGGAGTTGACCAATAAACAAAACAATGCCAAATCTGGAATTTGTGCTAAATCAAATGAGAATGTTGTCAATCCACAAAAATATCCCCAAGCTCATTTGAGGTTTGAATTTGTCAATAAAGCAATAGAGTTTCATCAATTGTCATTAAATATGTTTACAGCAGGGGAAATGGAAATTATCTCTCAAGCAGATTTGTCAAGTAGAGAGAGGCAAGGTCGTACAGAATTATTGAAACGATTAATGTACCTAAATAATGCTTATGAATTTCCGGTTCTGAAGTCGTTATATGCTGCTATTTTGATGGAAATAGAGTTAGGTTATCGCAACTGGGGTGATGACTTTACTTACATAGAAAATGCAGTTTTGGCTTCTACTGCTCAAAAGTTCAAGCCAAGGTCTGATTTTTCGAATGGAAGTACTGCCCCCAGAAAGAAATTGGTTCTGCTCAAGATACCAAAGAAACAAATGTCAATACAAGGACTCTCATATCATGCAAATCAAGGGCAAGAATAAATGGGCTAAACACATATGCGCAATATGTTGGATGAAAGATAAAAAAGAATTACAGCATCCGGAATGTTCTTCTGTCTGTCCGCATGCCACTGCTTGACATGATTATCATCTTTTCTCAGAGCATAATGCTTCTGCAGATATTTTCCTTCCAAAATTTTGTAAATTCCGAAGGCAAATGTGACTTTGTCATCTTCACAGGCAGTTGGTTACAATAATTACACAGATAATAGAAAGTATCATTGTAATTTAAGTCAAAAGGAGGCCCCGAAATTTACTCCTTACAAAATAAATAATACATCAGATTTATTCTTTAATTCAAATTGCAATGTAGTTGAGCACATAGTTTGTAAACAAAAGAATTGTGTTTTATGTAAAGATTTGAAACCAGGAATGGTGTTGGATTCCTTAGATGCTTTGCGATTACATAATTTAGTAAAATCATCTGGAAAATACAATTTCGAAAAATGCCGGATTCCTGTAAATTTCAAATTTGATGTGGAATTTATGGAAAGGATGTTAAACGGTTATAAGGATTTACAAGTTCTAGACTTATTGAAGTATGGATTTCCAATTGGAATTTCGGATGATTGTAGGGTTAAACGTGATTTCTTCGTTTCAAACCTTCATTGTAAAAATCATAAAGGGGCATTAGATTTTCCAGATGATATACAAAAATATTTAGTTAAGGAGGCTTCATATGGGGCAATAATGGGCCCATTTCCTAAAAATCCATTTACAGACGGTTTAAAATTATCCCCGCTGAAATCTGTTCCTAAGTCTGATCCTAATGAGAGAAGAGTCATTTTAGATTTAAGCTTCCCTAAAAATGGAAATAGTGTAAATAATCATGTTTCAAAAGATATATATCTAGGTGATGCAGTTGATTTAGTTTTCCCTAAAATCGAAGATTTTGCTACTTTGATAAGAAAGAAAGGTCAAGGTTGTCACATGTATAAACTTGATCTGAAGCGAGCTTACAGACAAATCAGTATTTGCCCTTCAGATTATAATTTAGTTGGTTTTAGTTGGAAAAATCATATTTATACAGATCGCGTCCTACCCATGGGTTTACGGTCGTCTGCCCAAATCTGTCAGAGGGTAACTAATGCCTTTTCCTTCATGCTTTTTCAATTAGGGATTGTCATTTTGAATTATTTAGATGATTTTGGAGGAGTAGAAAATCCGAACATTGCCATGTTCATTTTTAATCTGGTTCGGGAGATATTCAAGTTAAGTGGTTTAGAAGAAGCTGTCGAAAAAGCCTGTTATCCTTCTACATCAATGGTCTTTCTGGGCGTTTTATTTGACAGCATTAAAATGACTATGTCAATTCCGCCTGAAAAACTGCAGGACTTGGAAGAACTTATTAAATCTTGGAATAAGAAGGAATATGCTACTCTCAAAGAAATTCAGCACATGTGTCAAATCCAGTAGAATTTTAATTAACATGATTCTAAATTGGTTCAGAGAATGCTATGCTATAGATGCCTCAGAAAATTATTTCTTAATACCAGAGGATGTAAGGAAGGATATTCTTTGGTGGGAATTCTGTATGCCTAGTTTGAATGGAATATCTCTCATAGATCATGGTGAGTGGTTAGAGCCGGACCATGTGTTCAGTTCAGATAGTTGTCTTTCAGGGTGCGGGGGGATTTGTGACAATAAATTTTTTCACGCAAAATTTCCAGATTTTATCCTTCAGCAGAACTTGCATATCAGTGCTTTGGAGTTGTTGTCAGTGGTAGTTGGTCTTCATTTATGGGCTAAAATTTTAAAGGGCAAAAAAATACAAATTTTTGCGACAACAAAGCAGCTTGTATTGTTATAAATTCAGGTAAAGCAAGATGTCCGTTCTTACAGAGTTGTTTGAGAGAAATTTGTTATTTGGCTTCAGTTTTTGACTTTCAATTAAGGGCTTGTTTTCTGGAAGGAATAAATAATAGGATATCAGATAGTTTAAGTAGATGGCATTTGCATGAGAAATTTGTAAGTAATTTTTATTCTTATTTTTCTCCTGAGGTTAATTTAATTGATTGTTTGGTCAGTGAAGATGATTTCAGATTTTCACATTAGTGGTAGAATACTATTATTTTCACACTTGCTTTCAGATAATTTGAAGCTTTTAAAGAAGCAAATGAAGAAATCAACCAGATCAGCCTTTGCTGAGAGTACCCATTCCAATTTATTAGTACAATGGACATCCTTTATGTTATTTTGTTTTCATTTTGAAGTCCCCTATCTTCCTACTACTTCTCATATTTTATCATTATATGCACAATTTCTCTCCAGATCCTTCAAATCAATTGACAGTATAAGAAATTATATTTCAGGGGTGAAAGTTTTACATGCAATTGTAGGAGCCGATACCTCAGCTTTTTCTGAGTACTCTCTTTCGCTCACTTTGAGAGGGTTATCGCGTGATAAACCTCATAGGGTTCAAAGAGCAGAACCGATTTCGATTGATATTTTGCATAGGATTCATGATATTATGGATTTTTCAGAATTTGACGATAGAGTATATTGGTGTTTATTTTTATTTGCCTTTTTCTTAGCAGCTAGACAGTCTAATTTGGTTCCAAATTCTCCAAAGGATATAATTAATGGGAAATTTATTCGAAGAAGAGATGTTGAAGATCATGATCAATTTCTGCTTGTAAATTTTGGATGGTCAAAAACCATTCAGTTCGGTGAAAGGATTTTGAAGAGTCCATTGATATCTTTAAAAGACAAATCCATTTGTCCAGTTGATGCATATAGACAAATTTCTTCTGTCTCTAGTAGAGGTGATAATGATATCATTTTTTCTTTGGATAACAAAAAACCAATTACTTATAGAATGTTTCAAAATAAACTTAGATCTTGTATAGAGAGGTTGGGTATGGATGCTTCTAAGTTTTCCACTCATTCTTTTAGAAGAGGATTTGCTACGCTGGCTTTCCAGTCTAAATTACCTGCAGAGCATATACAACTTTTAGGAGACTGGAAATCAGAAGCCTATAAATCATACTTAGAATTAACATGGAATGATAAATTATCAATTCTTCGTGGTATGTTTGATGTTAATTAAGCTACGATAGGATATACTTTTTATAATTCAGCGTAAGATTGAAATTAAATTATTTTTTTTTTTTGATTTATATATGAATTTGAAATGTAGAAATTTTTATACTTAGGGTTTGATCAATTCTTTTTCAGACAAATCAATCAGAGTGAATATCATCTCTGATTCCATAGCCAAAATGTGGATGGTATAAATTTCACTACTGTTATTCCGTTCCCTGGTATTAACATTTCACGTTTGGCCAGCAGGATTGAAAGAAATCCAAATTTAGTGCAAAAGGACTTTCTAATTTTACATGTTGGAACTAATGATATTACTAGTTTGACATCACAAGAGATTATAGCTTCATACACAAACTTGATTTGCATCATTAAACGTTTATCAAACTGTAAAATTATTGTCTCGAGTATTTTGCCGAGGCCATTAGCTCATGATAAATTTGGATTAAGAGTAAAGGAGGTCAATTTAGGTCTCAATTCAATGTGCCGTACTAATGGTTTGCAATTTTTGCGATCGTATAAATCCTTTTTTAAATGTGGTAAGCCACTAAGAAATTTGTTTGCTGTTAGAGATGGGGGGCTTCATTTGAATTCTGAGGGAACAAGGAAACTTAGAATGTGTTTCATCAATACTGTTGCACACTTATTGAAATAAATAAGGTAGATTATTATGACAAAGCTTACAGGTTTTGATTAAGGGTGGGCCCCTTCTTAAAGGAGGTATCCACTCCTTTGGAGGTTTGTTCCTGTTGACAGTGGCATTTGACGTTGTCCATGGATCAGGTTGGGAATTTTCAACATTAAATATGGAACTCTTCTTAAAGGAAGAAATTTGACTTCTTTAGAGATTATATCCTGTTGATGGTTGTATTTCAAATCATCCTTGGATAGGGGAGAGGGGTGGAATTTAAATTTCAATTAATAATCTATCTTATTTGTTTGTTTGTTCTGAGAATTGTAATCTTCTTGATGAAGGTATTTCACTTCATCGGAGAATGATCCTTCATTAATGGTAGCACTTGATACTATTTGGAGGGCGCACAATAATTTATGTGTGTTTGTTTGTTATGTAGGTTTTTTATTTATTTATTTCATGTTGGGTTTTGGCTTTATTGTGGGGGAGAGGGCTATTTGTTGGCCGTTGTGCTGTATGTTCGAAACAGAATATTCTCATTTGTAACATTCTCATATTCATGTTTGCTGTACATCTTCATTGCTAATATTCTGTTGCCGGATTGATACAGTACTTTGATTATTCGAGTAATGATATTATATAGTTATTCGTAAAGTAAACCGCTTATTTCAATTTGAATTGTCAAGGTTTCACTTACATTTTGAGAGTCTGACATTTGATCTATATAAACCTAATCAGTCGTTTACTGCTGTGTTCGTTGATTCTTTTTCCTTTGACTAATTGTAGAGCACTCGCTTTGGGATGTAGAGGTCCCGGGTTCGAATCCCATGTGAGTCGATTTTTTTGATATTTCATCTGGCCAGGTAGGAATTTTTTTTACCTTACTGGGGTGAGAAAATTTTCGGTTGGCTGTAATGAGAAATTTTTCAGCTTGGTTAGGAAGAAATTCTTTCATCTTACCAGGTAGGAATTTTTTTACCTGACTGGGATGAAAAATCTTTCGTTTGGCTGTCATGAGAAATTTTTCAACTTGGCTAGGAAGAATATTTTTCAACTGGTGTAGCCGCGATGTCTATTTGGGGTGTTTGTACTGCCTTATCGTACAAGTTAGCCTCAATAGCGAGGTGGTAGAGCACTCGCTTTGGGATGTAAAGGTCCCGGGTTCGAATCAAATGTGAGTCGATTTTTTTGATTTTTCATCTGGCCAGGTAGGAATTTGTTTTACCTGACTGGGGTGAGAAATTTTTCGGTTGGCTGTAATGAGAAATTTTTCAGCTTGGTTAGAAAGAAATTCTTTCATCTGACCATGTAGGAAATATTTTTTTTACCTGACCCGGGTGAGAAATTTTTCGTTTGGCTGTAATGAGAAATTTTTCAGCTTGGTTAGGAAGAAATTCTTTCATCTGACCAGGTAGAAATTTTTTTTACCTGAGCCGGGTGAGAAATTTTTCGTTTGGCTGTTATGAGAAATTTTAAGCTTGGTTAGGAAGAAATTCTAACATCTGACCAGGTAGGAAGGAAATTTCTTTTACCTGACTCGGGTGAGAAATTTTTCGTTTGGCTGTTATGAGAAATTTTTCAGCTTGGTTAGGAAGAAATTCTTTCATCTTACCAGGTAGGAATTTTTTTTTACCTGACTGGGATGAAAAATCTTTCGTTTGGCTGTAATGAGAAATTTTTCGGCTTGGTTAGGAAGAAATTTTTTCAACTGCTGTAGCCGCACTGAGTATAAGGTGTGTTTGTACTGCCTTGTCGTACAAGTTAGCCTCAATAGCGACGTGGTAGAGCACTCGCTTTGGGATGTAGAGGTCCCGGGTTCGAATCCCATTGGAGTCGAATATTTTAATTTTTCATCTGGCCAGGTAGGAATTTTTTTTACCTGACACAGGTGAGAAATTTTTCGTTTGGCTGTAATGAGAAATTTTTCAGCTTGGTAAGGAAGAAATTCTTTCATCTGACCAGGTAGGAATTTATTTTTACCTGACTTGGGCGAGAAATTTTTCGTTGGGCTGTAATGAGAAATTTTTCAGCTTGGTTAGGAAGAAATATTTTCAGCTGACCAGGTAGGAATTTTTTTTACCTGACTGGGATGAAAAATTTTTCGGTTGGCTGTAATGAGAAATTTTTCAGCTTGGTTAGGAAGAAATTTTTTCAACTGGTGAAGCCGCGATGTGTATAAGGGGTGTTTGTACTGCCTGGTCGTACAAGTTAGCCTCTATAGCGATGTGGTATAGCACTTGCTTTGGGATGTAGAGGTCCCTTGTTCGAATCCCATTGGAGTCGAATATTTTAATTTTTCATCTGGCCAGCAAGGAAATTTTTTTACCTGACTGGGGTGAGAAATTTTTCGTTTGGCTGTAATGAGAAATTTTTCAGCTTGGTTAGGAAGAAATATATTTCATCTGACCAGGTAGCAATTTTTTTACCTGACTGGGGTAAGAATTTTTCGTTTGGCTGTAATGAGAATTTTTTCAGTTTGGTTAGGAAGAAATTCTTTCATCTGACCAGGTAGGAATTTTTCTTTACCTTACCAGGGTGAGAAATCTTTCGTTTGGCTGTAATGAGAAATTTTTCAGCTTGGTTAGGAAGAAATTTTTCCATCTGACCAGGTAGGAATTTTTTTTTACCTAACTGGGATAAAAAATTTTCGTTTGTCTGTAATGAGAAATTTTTCAGCTTGGTTAAGAAGAAATTCTTTCATTTGACAAGGTAGGAAATTTTTTTTACCTGACCCGTTTGAGAAATTTCTCGTTTGGCTGTAATGAGAAATTTTTCAGCTTGGTAAGGAAGAAATTCTTTCATCTGACCAGGTAGGAATTTTTTTTTACCTGACCCGGGTTAGAAATTTTTCGGTTGGTTGTAATGAGTAATTTTCCAGCTTGGTTAGGAAGAAATTCTTTCATCTGACCAAGGAAGGAATTTATTTTTTTTTACCTGACTGGGATGAAAAATCTTTCGTTTGGCTGTAATGAGAAATTTTTCAGCTTGGCCAGGAAGAAATTCTTTCATCTGACCAGGTAGGATTTTTTTTTACCTGACTGGGGTGAGAAATTTTTCGTTTGGCTGTAATGAGAAATATTTCAGCTTGGTTAGGAAGAAATTCTTTCATCTGACCAGGTAGGAAATTTTTTTTACCTGACTGGGGTGAGAAATTTTTCGTTCGGCTGTAATGAGAAATTTTTCAGCTTGGTTATGAAGAAATATTTTCATCTGACCAGGTAGGAATTTTTTTTTTACCTGACGGGGGTGAGAAATTTTTCGTTTGGCTGCAATCAGAAATTTTTCAGCTTGGTTAGGAAGAAATTCTTTCATCTGACAAAGTAGGAATTTTTTTTTTTACCTGACAGGGGTGAGAAATTATTTGTTTGGCTGTAATGAGAAATTTTTCAGCTTGGTATGAAAGAAATTCTTTCATCTGACCAGGTAGGGTTTTTTTTTACCTGACTGGGATGAAAATTTTTTCGTTTGGCTGTTATGAGATATTTTTCAGCTTGGTTAGGAAGAAATTCTTTCATCTGACCAGGTAGGAATTTTTTTTACCTCACCCGTTTGCGAAATTTCTCGTTTGGCTGTAATGAGAAATTTTTCAGCTTGGTTAGGAAGAAATTCTTTCATCTGACCAGGTAGGAATTTTTTTTTTACCTCACCTGTTTGAGAAATTTTTCGGTTGGCTGTAATGGGAAATTTTCTAGCTTGGTTAGGAAGAAATTCTTTCATCTGACCAGGGAGGAATTTTTATTTACCTGACTCGGATGAAAAATCTTTCGTTAGGCTGTAATGAGAAATTTTTCAGCTTGGTTAGGAAGAAATCTTTTCAACTGGTGTAGCCGCGATGTGTATAAGGGGTGTTTGTATTGCCTTGTCGTACAAGTTAGCCTCAATAGCGACGTGGTATAGCACTCTCTTTGGGATGTAGAGGTCCCTGGTTCGAATCCCATTGGAGTCGAATATTTTAATTTTTCATCTGTCCAGGTAGGAATTTTTTTTACCTGACTGGGGTGAGAAATTTTTCGTTTGGCTGTAATGAGAAATTTTTCAGCTTGGTTAGGAAGAAATTCTTTCATCTGACCAGGTAGGAATTTTTTTTACCTGACCCGGGTGAGAAATTTTTCGTTTGGCTGAAATGAGAAATTTTTCAGCTTGGTTAGGAAGAAATTCTTTCATCTGACCAGGTAGGAATTTTTTTTTACCTGACCCGGGTGAGAAATTTTTCGTTTGGCTGTAATGAGAAATATTTCAGCTTGGTTAGGAAGAAATTATTTCATCCGACCAGGTATGAATTTTTTTTTACCTGACGGGGGTGAAAAATCTTTCGTTTTCCTGTAATGAGAAATTTTTCAGCTTGGTTAGGAAGAAATTTTTTCAACTGGTGTAGCCGCGATGTGTATAAGGGGTGTTTTTACTGCCTTGACATACAAGTTAGCCTCAATAGCGACGTGGAAGAGCACTCGCTTTTCGATGTAGAGGTCCCGGGTTCGAATCCCATTGGAGTCGAATATTTTAATTTTTCATCTGGCCAGGTAGGAAATTTTTTTTACCTGACTGGGGTAAGAAATTTTTCGTTTGGCTGTAATGAGAAATTTTTCAGCTTGGTTAGGAAGAAATTCTTTCATCAGACCAGGTAGGATTTTTTTTACCTGACTGGGGTGAGAAATTTTTCGTGTGGCTGTAATGAGAAATATTTCAGTTTGGTTAGGAAGAAATTCTTTCATCTGACCATTTAGGAAATTTTTTTTACCTGACTGGGGTGAGAAATTTTTCGTTTGGCTGTAATGAGAAATTTTTCAGCTTGGTTAGGAAGAAATATTATCATCTGACCAGGTAGGAATTTTTTTTTACCTGACGGGTGTGAGAAATTTTTCGTTTGGCTGTAATGAGAAATTTTTCAGCTTGGTTTGGAAGAAATATTTTCATCTGACCAGGTAGGGTTTTTTTTTACCTTACTGGGATGAAAATTTTTTCGTTTGGCTGTAATGAGAAATTTTTCAGCTTGGATTGGAAGAAATTCTTTCATCTGACCAGGTAGGAATTTTTTTTTACCTGACCCGTTTGAGAAATTTCTCGTTTGGCTGTAATGAGAAATATTTCAGCTTGGTTAGGAAGAAATTCTTTCATCTGACCAGGTAGGAATTTTTTTTTTACCTGACCCGTTTGAGAAATTTTTCGGTTGGCTGTAATGAGAAATTTTTCAGCTTGGTTAGGAAGAAATTTTTTCAACCGGTGTAACCGCGATGTGTATAAGGGGTGTATGTACTGCCTTGTCGTACAAGTAAGCCTCAAAAGCGACGTGGTATAGCCCTCGCTTTGGGATGTAGAGGTCCCTGGTTCGAATCCCATTGGAGTCGAATATTTTAATTTTTCATCTGGCCAGGTAGGAAATTTTTTTTACCTGACCCGGGTGAAAATTTTTCGTTTGGCTGTAATGAGAAATTTTTCAGCTTGGTTAGGAAGAAATTCTTTCATCTGACCAGGTAGGAATTTTTTTTTTACCTGACTGGGATGAAAAATCTTTCGTTTGGCTGTAATGACAAAATTTACAGCTTGGTTAGGAAGAAAGTTTTTCAACTGGTGTAGCCGCGATGTGTATAAGGGGTGTTTGTACTGCCTTGTCGTACAAGTTAGCCTCAATAGTGACGTGGTAGAGCACTCGCTTTGGGATGTAATGGTCCCGGGTTCGAATCCCATTGGAGTCGAATTTTTTAATTTTTCATCTTGCCAGGTAGGAAATTTTTTTTTACCTGACTGGGGTGAGAAATTTTTCGTTTGGCTGTAATGAGAAATTTTTTAGCTTGGTTAGGAAAAAATATTTTCATCTGACCAGGTAGGATTTTTTTTTACCTGTCTGGGGTGAGAAATTTTGATTTTGCTGTAATGAGACATTTTTCAGCTTGGTTAGGAAGAAATTCTTTCATCTGACCAGGTAGGAATTTTTTTTTTACCTGACTGGGATGAAAAATCTTTCGTTTGGCTGTAATGACAAAATTTTCAGCTTGGTTTGGAAGAAAGTTTTTCAACTGGTGTAGCCGCGATGTGTATAAGGGGTGTTTGTACTGCCTTGTCGTACAAGTTAGCCTCAATAGCGACGTGGTAGAGCACTCGCTTTGGGATGTAATGGTCCCGGGTTCGAATCCCATTGGAGTCGAATTTTTTAATTTTTCATCTTGCCAGGTAGGAAATTTTTTTTACCTGACTGGGGTGAGAAATTTTTCGTTTGGCTGTAATGAGAAATTTTTCAGCTTGGTTAGGAAGAAATTCTTTCATCTGACCAGGTAGGAATTTTTTTTTTACCTGACCCGGGTGAGAAATTTTTCGTTTGGCTGTTATGAGAATTTTTTCAGCTTGGTTAGGAAGAAATTCTTTCATCTGACCAGGTAGGAATTTTTTTTTTACCTGACCCGGGTGAGAAATTCTTCGTTTGGTTTAAATGAGAAATATTTCAGCTTGGTTAGGAAGAAATTCTTTCATCTGACCAGGTATGAATTTTTTTTTACCTGACGGGGGTGAAAAATCTTTCGTTTTGCTGTAATGAGAAATTTTTCAGCTTGGTTAGGAAGAAATTTTTCAAACTGGTGTAGCCGCGATGTGTATAAGGGGTGTTTTTACTGCCTTGACATACAAGTTAGCCTCAATAGCGACGTGGTAGAGCACTCGCTTTTCGATGTAGAGGTCCCGGGTTCGAATCCCATTGGAGTCGAATATTTTAATTTTTCATCTGGCCAGGTAGGAAATTTTTTTTAACCTGACTGGGGTAAGAAATTTTTCGTTTGGCTGTAATGAGAAATTTTTCAGCTTGGTTAGGAAGAAATTCTTTCATCTGACCAGGTAGGATTTTTTTTTACCTGACTGGGGTGAGAAATTTTTCGTGTGGCTGTAATGAGAAATATTTCAGTTTGGTTAGGAAGAAATTCTTTCATCTGACCATTTAGGAAATTTTTTTTACCTGACTGGGGTGAGAAATTTTTCGTTTGGCTGTAATGAGAAATTTTTCAGCTTGGTTAGGAAGAAATATTTTCATCTGACCAGGTAGGAATTTTTTTTTTACCTGACGGGTGTGAGAAATTTTTCGTTTGGCTGTAATGAGAAATTTTTCAGCTTGGTTTGTTAGAAATTCTTTCATCTGACCAGGTAGGGTTTTTTTTTACCTGACTGGGATGAAAATTTTTTCGTTTGGCTGTAATGAGAAATTTTTCAGCTTGGTTTGGAAGAAATTCTTTCATCTGACCAGGTAGGACTTTTTTTTTACCTGACCCGTTTGAGAAATTTTTCGTTTGGCTGTAATGAGAAATTTTTCAGCTTGGTTAGGAAGAAATTCTTTCATCTGACCAGGGAGGAATTTTTATTTACCTGACTCGGATGAAAAATCTTTCGTTAGGCTGTAATGAGAAATTTTTCAGCTTGGTTAGGAAGAAATTTTTTCAACTGGTGTAGCCGCGATGTGTATAAGGTGTGTATGTACTGCCTTGTCGTACAAGTGAGCCTCAATAGCGACGTGGTATAGCCCTCGCTTTGGGATGTAGAAGTCCCTGGTTCGATTCCCATTGGAGTCGAATATTTTAATTTTTCATCTGGCCAGGTAGGAATTTTTTTTACATGACGGGGGTGAGAAATTTTTCGTTTGGCTGTAATGAGAAATTTTTCAGCTTGGTTAGGAAGAAATTCTTTCATCTGACCAGGTAGGAATTTTTTTTTTACCTGACTGGGATGAAAAATCTTTCGTTTGGCTGTAATGACAAAATTTTCAGCTTGGTTTGGAAGAAAGTTTTTCAACTGGTGTAGCCGCGATGTGTATAAGGGGTGTTTGTACTGCCTTGTCGTACAAGTTAGCCTCAATAGCGACGTGGTAGAGCACTCGCTTTGGGATGTAATGGTCCCGGGTTCGAATCCCATTGGAGTCGAATTTTTTAATTTTTCATCTTGCCAGGTAGGAAATTTTTTTTACCTGACTGGGGTGAGAAATATTTCGTTTGGCTATTATGAGAAATTTTTTAGCTTGGTTAGGAAAAAATATTTTCATCTGACCAGGTAGGATTTTTTTTTACCTGTCTGGGGTGAGAAATTTTTGATTTGGCTGTAATGAGAAATTTTTCAGCTTGGTTAGGAAGAAATTCTTTCATCTGACCAGGTACAATTTTTTTTTTACCTGACCCGGGTGAGAAATTTTTCGTTTGGCTGTAATAAGAAATTTTTTAGCTTGGAAAGGAAGAATTTCTTTCATCTGACCAGGTAGGAATATTTTGTTTTACCAGACCCGGGTAAGAAATTTTTCGTTTGGCTGTAATGAGAAATTTTTCAGCTTGGTTAGGAAGAAATTCTTTCATCTGACCAGGTGGGATTTTTTTTACCTGACTGGGGTGAGAAATTTTTTCCTTTGGCTGTAATTAGAATTTTTTCAGCTTGGTTAGGAAGAAATATTTTCATCTGACCAGGTAGGACTTTTTTTTACCTGTCTGGGGTGAGAAGTTTTTGGTTTGGCTGTAATGAGATATTTTTCAGCTTGGTTAGGAAGAAATTCTTTCATCGGACCAGGTAGGATTTTTTTTTACCTGACTGGGGTGAGAAATTTTTCGTTTGGCTGTAATGAGAAATTTTTCAGCTTTGTTAGGAAGAAATTCTTTCATCTGACCAGGTAGGAAATTTTTTTTACCTGACCCAGGTGAGAACTTTTTCCTTTGGCTGTAATGAGAAATTTTTCAGCTTGGTTAGGAAAAAATTCTTTCATCTGACCAGGTAAGAATTTTTTTTTTACCTGACTGGGATGAAAAATCTTTCGTTTGGCTGTAATGAGAAATTTTTCAGCTTGGTTAGGAAGAAATTTTTTCAACTGGTGTAGCCGCAATGAGTATAAGGGGTGTTTGTACCGCCTTGACGTACAAGTTAGCCTCAATAGCGACGTGGAAGAGCACTCGCTTTGGTATGTAGAGGTCCCGGGTTCGAATCCCATTGGAGTCGAATATTTTAATTTTTCATCTGGCCAGGTAGGAAATTTTTTTTCCTGACTGGGGTGAGAAATTTTTCGTTTGGCTGTAATGAGAAATTTTTAAGCTTGGTTAGGAAGAAATTCTTTCATCTGACCAGGTAGGAAATTTTTTTTACCTGACTGGGGTAAGAAATTTTTCGTTTGGCTGTAATGAGAAATTGTTCAGCTTGGTTAGGAAGAAATTCTTTCATCTGACCAGGTAGGAATTTTTATTTACCTGACTGGGATGAAAAATCTTTCGCTGGCTGTAATGAGAAATTTTTCAGCTTGGTTAGGAAGAATTTTTTTCAACTGGTGTAGCCGCGATGTGTATAAGGGGTTTTTGTACTGCCTTGTCGTACAAGTTAGCCTCAAGTGCGACGTGGTAGAGCACTCGCTTTTGGATGTAGAGGTCCCGGGTTCGAATCCCATTGGAGTCGAATATTTTAATTTTTCATCTGGCCAGGTAGGAATTTTTTTTACCTGACTGGGGTGAGAAATTTTTCGTTTTGTTGTTATGAGAAATTTTTCAGCTTGGTTAGGAAGAAATATTTTCATCTGACCAGGTAGGATTTTTTTTACCTGACTGGGGTGAGAAACTTTTCGTTTGGCTGTAATGAGAAATTTTTTTCAGCTTGGTTAGGAAAATATTCTTTCATCTGACCAGGTAGGAAATTTTTTTACCTCACCCGGGTGAGAAATTTTTCGTTTGGCTGTAATGAGAAATTTTTCAGCTTGGTTTGGAAGAAATTCTTCCATCTGACCAGGTAGGAGTTTAATTTTTACGTGACTGGGATGAAAAATCTTTCGTTTGGCTGTAATGAGAAATTTTTCAGCTTGGTTAAAAAGAAATTCTTTCATCTGACCAGGTAGGAATTTTTTTTTTACCTGACCCGTTTGAGAAATTACTCGTTTGGCTGTAATGAGAAATTTTTCAGCTTGGTTAGGAAGAAATTCTTTCATCTGACCAGATAGGATTTTTTTTTACCTGACTGGGGTGAGAAATTTTTCGTTTGGCTGTAATGAGAAATTTTTCAGCTTGGTTAGGAAGAAATTCTTTCATCTGCTTAGGTAGCATTTTTTTTTTTTACCTGACTGGGATGAAAAATCTTTCGTTTGGCTGTAATGAGAAATTTTTCAGCTTGGTTAGGAAGAAATTTTTTCAACTGGTGAAGCCGCGATGTGTATAAGGGGTGTTTGTACTGAATGGTCGTACAAGTTAGCCTCAAGAGCGACGTGGTAGAGCACTCGCTTTGGGATGTAGAGGACCCTTGTTCGAATCCCATTGGAGTCGAATATTTTAATTTTTCATCTGGCCAGGAAGGAAAATTTTTTACCTGACTGGGGTGAGAAATTTTTCGTTTGGCTGTAATGAGAAATTTTTTAGCTTGGTTATGAAGCAATATTTTCATCTGACCAGGTAGGAATTTTTTTTACCTGACTGGGGTAAGAATTTTTCGTTTGGCTGCAATGAGAATTTTTTCAGCTTGGTTAGGAAGAAATTCTTTCATCTGACCAGGTAGGAAATTTTTTAACCTCACCCGGGTGAGAAATTTTTCGTTTGGCTGTAATGAGAAATTTTTCAGCTTGGTTAGGAAGAAATTCTTTCAAATGAACAGGTAGGAATTTTTTTTTACCTGACTGGGATAAAATCTTTTCGTTTGGCTGTAATGAGGAATTTTTCAGCTTGGTTAGGAAGAAATTCTTTCATTTGACCAGGAAGGAATTTTTTTTCCTGACCCGTTTGAGAAATTTCTCGTTTGGCTGTAATGAGAAATTTTTTAGCTTGGTTAGGAAGAAATTCTTTCATTTGACCAGGTAGGAAATTTTTTTACCTGACCCGGGTGAGAAATTTTTCGGTTGGCTGTAATGAGAAATTTTTCAGCTTGGTTAGGAAGAAATTCATTTATCTGACCAGATAGGAATTTTTTTTTATCTGACTGGGATGAAAAATCTTTCGTTTGGCTGTAATGAGAAATTGTTCAGCTTGGTAAGGAAGAAATTTTTTCAACTGGTGTAGCCGCGATGTGTATAAGGGGTGTTTTTACTGCCTTGTCGTACAAGTAAGCCTCAAAAGCGACGTGGTAGAGCACTCGCTTTGGGATATAGAGGTCCCGGGTTCGAATCCCATTGGAGTCGATTATTTTAATTTTTCATCTGGCCAGGAAGGAAATTTTTTTACCTGACCCGGGTTAGAAATTTTTCGTTTGGCGGTTATGAGAAATTTTTCAGCTTGGTTAGGAAAAAATTCTTTCATCTGACCAAGTTGGAATTTTTTTTTACCTGATCTGGGTGAGAAATTTTTCGGTTGGCTGTAATGAGAAATTTTTCAGCTTGGTTAGGAAGAATTTTTTTCAACTGGTGAAGCCGCGATGTGTATAAGGGGTGTTTGTACTGCCTGGTCGTACAAGTAAGCCTCTATAGCGATGTGGTATAGCACTCGCTTTGGGATGTAGAGGTCCCTTGTTCGAATCCCATTGGAGTCGAATATTTTAATTTTTCATCTGGCCAGGAAGGAAATTTTTTTACCTGACTGGGGTGAGAAATTTTTCGTTTGGCTGTAATGAGAAATTTTTCAGCTTGGTTAGGAAGAAATATTTTCATCTGAACAGGTAGGAATTTTTTACCTGACTGGGGTGAGAAACTTTTCGTTTGGCTGTAATGAGAAATTTTTCAGCTTGGTTAGGAAGAAATTCTTTCATCTGACCAGGAAGGAATTTTTTTTTTTTACCTGACCCGGGTTAGAAATTTTTCGATGGCTGTAATAGGAAATTTTTCAGCTTGGTTTGGAAGAAATTCTTTCATCTGACCAGGTAGGAGTTTATTTTTTACGTGACTGGGATGAAAAATCTTTCGTTTGGCTGTAATGAGAAATTTTTCAGCTTGGTTAGGAAGAAATTTTTTCAACTGGTGTAGCCGCGATGTGTATAAGGGGTGTTTGTACTGCCTTGTCGTACAAGTTAGCCTCAATAGCGACGTGGTAGAGCACTCGCTTTGGGATTTAGAGGTCCCGGGTTCGAATCCCATTGGAGTCGAATATTTTAATTTTTCATCTGGCCAGGTAGGAATTTTTTTTACCAGACTTGGGTGTGAAATTTTTCGTTTGGCTGTAATGAGAAATTTTTCAGCTTGGTTAGGAAGAAATTCTTTCATCTGACCAGGTAGAAATTTTTTTTACCTGACCCGGTCGAGAATTTTTTCGTTTGGCCGTAACGAGAAATTTTTCAGCTTGGTTAGGAAGAAATTGTTTCATCTGACAAGGTAGGAATTTTTTTTACCTGACCCAGTCGAGAAATTTTTCGTTTAGTTTAAACATATTTTATTGCCATTTTTAAAACATTTACATAATATACATTTTACATAAATACATACAAATTGAGCAAATGGGTTTGGCCACAAGTTCTCACAACTTAGTAGTTGGCCAGTCCCAATTTTTCGTTTGGCTGTAATGAGAAATTTGTCAGCTAAGTAAGGAAGAAATCTTTTCAACTGGTGTAGCCGCGATGTGTATAAGGGATGTTTGTACTGCCTGGTCGTACAAGTTAGCCTCAATAGCGACGTGGTAGAGCACTCGCTTTGGGATGTAGAGGTCCCGGGTTCGAATCCCTTTGGAGTCGAATATTTTAAGTTTTCATCTGGCCAGGTAAGATATTTTTTTTTACCTGACTGGGGTGAGAAATTTTTCGTTTGGCTGTAATAAGAAATTTTTCAGCTTGGTTAGGAAGAAATATTTTCATCTGACCAGGTAGGATTTTTTTTTACCTGACTGGGGTGAGAAATTTTCCGTTTGGCTGTAGTGAGAAAATTTTCAGCTTGGTTAGGAAGAAATTCTTTCATCTGACCAGGGAGGAATTCTTTTTTACCTGACCCGGGTGAGAAATTTTTCGTTTTGCGGTAATGAGAAATTTTTCAGCTTGGTTAGGAAGAAATTCTTTCATCTGACCAGGTAGCATTTTTTTTTTTACCTGACTGGGATGAAAAATCTTTCGTTTGGCTGTAATGAGAAATTTTTCAGCTTGGTTAGGAAGAAATTTTTTCAACTGGTGTAGCCGCGATGTGTATAAGGGGTGTTTGTACTGCCTGGTCGTACAAGTAAGCCTCAAGAGCGACGTGGTAGAGCACTCGCTTTGGGATGGGGAGGTCCCTTGTTCGAATCCCATTGGAGTCGAATATTTTAATTTTTCATCTGGCCAGGAAGGAAAATTTTTTACCTGACTGGGGTGAGAAATTTTTCGTTTGGCTGTAATGAGAAATTTTTCAGCTTGGTTAGGAAGAAATATTTTCATCTGACCAGGTAGGATTTTTTTTACCTGACTGGGGTAAGAATTTTTCGTTTGGCTGCAATGAGAATTTTTTCAGCTTGGTTAGGAAGAAATTCTTTCATCTGACCAGGTAGGAAATTTTTTTACCTCACCCGGGTGAGAATTTTTTCGTTTGGCTGTAATGAGAAATTTTTCAGCTTGGTTAGGAAGAAATTCTTTCATCTGACCAGGTAGGATTTTTTTTTTTACCTGACTGGGGTGAGAAATTTTTCGTTTGGCTGTATTGAGAAAATTTTCAGCTTGGTTAGGAAGAAATACTTTCATCTGACCAGGGAGGAATTCTTTTTTACCTGACCCGGGTGAGAAATTTTTCGTTTGGCTGTAATGAGAAATTTTTCAGCTTGGTTAGGAAGAAATTCTTTCATCTGACCAGGTAGCTTTTTTTTTTTTTCCCTGACTGGGATGAAAAATCTTTCGTTTGGCTGTAATGAGAAATTTTTCAGCTTGGTTAGGAAGAAATTTTTTCAACTGGTGTAGCCGCGATGTGTATAAGGGGTGTTTGTACTGCCTGGTCGTACAAGTTAGCCTCAAGAGCAACGTGGTAGAGCACTCGCTTTGGGATGTAGAGGTCCCTTGTTCGAATCCCATTGGAGTCGAATATTTTAATTTTTCATCTGGCCAGGAAGGAAAATTTTTTACCTGACTGGGATGAGAAATTTTTCGTTTGGCTGTAATAAGAAATTTTTCAGCTTGGTTAGGAAGAAATATTTTCATCTGACCAGGTAGGATTTTTTTTTACCTGACTGGGGTGAGAAATTTTTCGTTTGGCTGTAGTGAGAAAATTTTCAGCTTGGTTAGGAAGAAATTCTTTCATCTGACCAGGGAGGAATTCTTTTTTACCTGACCCGGGTGAGAAATTTTTCGTTTTGCTGTAATGAGAAATTTTTCAGCTTGGTTTGGAAAAAATTCTTTCATCTGACCAGGTAGCATTTTTTTTTTTACCTGACTGGGATGAAAAATCTTTCGTTTGGCTATAATGAGAAATTTTTCAGCTTGGTTAGGAAGAAATTTTTTTCAACTGGTGTAGCCGCGATGTGTATAAGGGATGTTTGTACTGCCTGGTCGTTCAAGTAAGCCTCAATTGCGACGTGGTAGAGCACTCGCTTTTGGATGTAGAGGTCTCTTGTTCGAATCCCATTGGAGTCGAATATTTTAATTTATCATCTGGCCAGGAAGGAAATTTTTTACCTGACTGGGGTGAGAAATTTTTCGTTTGGCTGTAATGAGAAATTTTTCAGCTTGGTTAGGAAGAAATATTTTCATCTGACCAGGTAGGATTTTTTTTTACCTGACTGGGGTAAGAATTTTTCGTTTGGCTGCAATGAGAATTGTTTCAGCTTGGTTAGGAAGAAATTCTTTCATCTGACCAGGTAGGAATTTTTTTTACCTCACCCGGGTGAGAATTTTTTCGTTTGGCTGTAATGAGAAATTTTTCAGCTTGGTTAGGAAGAAATTCTTTCATATGACCAGGTAGGATTTTTTTTTACCTGACTGGGTTGAGAAATTTTTCGTTTGGCTGTAGTGAGAAAATTTTCAGCTTGGTTAGGAAGAAATTCTTTCATCTGCCCAGGGAGGAATTCTTTTTTACCTGACCCGGGTGAGAAATTTTTCGTTCGGCTGTAATGAGAAATTTTTCAGCTTGGTTAGGAAGAAATTCTTTCATCTGACCAGGTAGCATTTTTTTTACCTGACTGGGATGAAAAATCTTTCGTTTGGCTGTAATGAGAAATTTTTCAGCTTGGTTAGGAAGAAATTTTTTCAACTGGTGTAGCCGCGATGTGTATAAGGGGTGTTTGTACTGCCTGGTCGTACAAGTTAGCCTAAATAGCGACGTGGTATAGCACTCGCTTTGGGATTTAGAGGTCCCGGGTTCGAATCCCATTGGAGTCGAATATTTTAATTTTTCATCTGGCCAGGTAGGAATTTTTTTTTACCTGACTTGGGTGAGAAATTTTTCGTTTGGCTGTAATGAGAAATTTTTCAGCTTGGTTAGGAAGAAATTCTTTCATCTGACCAGGTAGGAATTTTTTTTTACTTGACCCGGTCGAGAAATTTTTCGTTTGGCTGTAACGAGAAATTTTTCAGCTTGGTTAGGAAGAAATTCTTTCATCTGACAAGGTAGGAATTTTTTTTTCTGACCCAGTCGAGAAATTTTTCGTTTGGCTGTAATGAGAAATTTTTCAGCTTAGTAAGGAAGAAATCTTTTCAACTGGTGTAGCCGCGATGTGTATAAGGGATGTTTGTACTGCCTGGTCGTACAAGTTAGCCTCAATAGCGACGTGGTAGAGCACTTGATTTGGGATGTAGAGGTCCCGGGTTCGAATCCCTTTGGAGTCGAATATTTTAATTTTTCATCTGGCCAGGTAAGATATTTTTTTTACCTGACTGGGGTGAGAAATTTTTCGTTTGGCTGTAATAAGAAATTTTTCAGCTTGGTTAGGAAGAAATATTTTCATCTGACCAGGTAGGATTTTTTTTTACCTGACCCGGTCGAGAAATTTTTCGTTTGGCTGTAATGAGAAAATTTTCAGCTTGGTTAGGAAGAAATCCTTTCATCTGACCAGGTAGCATTTTTTTTACCTGACTGGGATGAAAAATCTTTCGTTTGGCTGTAATGAGAAATTTTTCAGCTTGGTTAGGAAGAAATTTTTTCAACTGGTGTAGCCGCGATGTGTATAAGGGATGTTTGTACTGCCTGGTCGTTTAAGTAAGCCTCAATTGCGACGTGGTAGAGCACTCGCTTTTGGATGTAGAGGTCTCTTGTTCGAATCCCATTGGAGTCGAATATTTAAATTTATCATCTGGCCAGGAAGGAAATTTTTTACCTGACTGGGGTGAGAAATTTTTCGTTTGGCTGTAATGAGAAATTTTTCAGCTTGGTTAGGAAGAAATATTTTCATCTGACCAGGTAGGATTTTTTTTTTACCTGACTGGGGTAAGAATTTTTAGTTTGGCTGCAATGAGAATTGTTTCAGCTTGGTTAGGAAGAAATTCTTTCATCTGACCAGGTAGGAAATATTTTTACCTCACCCGGGTGAGAAATTTTTCCTTTGGCTGTAATGAGAAATTTTTCAGCTTGGTTAGGAAGAAATTCTTTCATATGAACAGGTAGGAATTTTTTTTTACCTGACTGGGATAAAATTTTTTCGTTTGGCTGTAATGAGAAATTTTTCAGCTTGGTTAGGAAGAAATTCTTTCATTTGACCAGGAAGGAATTTTTTTTTACCTGACCCGCGTGAGAAATTTCTCGTTTGGCTGTAATGAGAAATTTATCAGCTTTGTTAGGAAAAAATTCTTTCATCTGACCAGGTAGGAAATTTTTTTACCTGACCCGGGTGAGAAATTTTTCCGTTGGCTGTAATGAGAAATTTTTCAGCTTGGTTAGGAAGAAATTTTTTCAACTGGTGAAGCCGCGATGTGTATAAGGGGTGTTTGTACTGCCTGGTCGTACAAGTAAGCCTCTATAGCGATGTGGTATCGCACTCGCTTTGGGATGTAGAGGTCCCTTGTTCGAATCCCATTGGAGTCGAATATTTTAATTTTTCATCTGGCCAGGAAGGAAATTTTTTTTACCTGACCCAGTCGAGAAATTTTTCGTTTGGCTGTAATGAGAAATTTTTCAGCTTGGTTAGGAAGAAATATTTTCATCTGAACAGGTAGAATTTTTTTACCTGACTGGGATAAAAAATTTTCGTTTGTCAGTAATGAGAAATTTTTCAGCTTGGTTAAGAAGAAATTCTTTCATTTGACAAGGTTGAAAATTTTTTTTACCTGACCCGTTTGAGAAATTTCTCGTTTGGCTGTAATGAGAAAATTTTCAGCTTGGTTAGGAAGAAATTCTTTCATCTGACCAGGTAGGAATTTTTTTTACCTGACCCGGGTTAGAAATTTTTCGGTTGGCTGTAATGAGAAATTTTCCAGCTTGGTTAGGAAGAAATCCTTTCATCTGACCAGGTAGGATTTTTTTTTTACCTGACTGGGATGAAAAATCTTTCGTTTGGCTGTAATGAGAAATTTTTCAGCTTGGTTAGGAAGAAATCTTTTCAACTGGTGTAGCCGCGATGTGTATACAGTCTAGCGCAACTTGGCCAAAGAACTGCTGAACTCTCAGCAGTAACACCTCTGTTGGAAAGCAATAAATAGATTATCATGAACCCTTTGTTGTAATAAGCCTGTATTAATTGATTAGTGACAATGGTGATAAGGATATGAGCTAATTGATAACAACCTACCTGGACAGAAAGATAGAATAAATATGTTATGAAAATTTATTGATTGAAAGGAGTTTTACGCCACTTTCAACATTTTTTCAGTTATATTGCGGAGGCTGGAGCACCTAACAATGGATTCATGATAGTTCTCTCACCAGTACTACCATCACATCCTTTCCTCGCCTCCAGCTAATATCTCAGATATGTCTACGATTATCAACGTTTTGGTGAGAGACAAATATTCGGAAAGAATGAGTGGCGCCGTTGGGGATCGAACCTGGGACCTCTGAATTGACAGTCCAACGCGTTACCAACTGCACTATGACGGCGGCTCTCATGTTATAAAAAGAAATTTATTTAATGTTCCACTACATGTATTAGTTGTAAAATAGAGAAAGTATGATGGTGAAAGTAAAATCTCTCAAGTTTTTCAATTCACTTTTCTGTCTTTTTTAAAGGGAAGAGAAAAAATTAAATTTAGATTTGATAATTTTATAAGTCAAGCAAATGAATTTTATTTAAAGACTGAATATATTTGTGTTGTTTTTTGTGTTTTTTTACATTCATTTTTGCTTGGCATAATATGAAGTGTTTCAATGTTTCCTAAATCTATCCATCTGATTGTTTGTATGTCAGTCCACAATGTTCAATGCTCCTTTTCCTATGTTTTAATTCATTTTCGATACAGAACCTTCATTACAACTATAGAATTATCCAATGAAAGTTACAAGAAAATCAAGAAAATAAATGTGGACAAATGATACATTTGGCCCTTTTTCCTGTTATTTCCTAATGAAATACTTCCTACAAGAAAGTACAATCATTTTGTGGACTTTTGAGCATAAAAATGAATAATGTGTGAAAAATCAAACAGGCCCATGCTCGGTCCTTTCATATTAGAAACTTTTTTTTAATCATCTTGTAAAAGTTTAAAGGATATCCAATCATACTTTTGAGTTTTATCGCGTTTACCAATGAAAAAGTATTGGGTGAAAATCTGAGTATTGGGTGAAAATCCATAAGGCTCCTTTTCCAGAGAGCGAGAGAGAGAGAGAGAGAGAGAGAGAGGGGGAGAGAGAGAGAGAGGGAGAGAGAGAGAGAGAGGGAGAGATTGAGAGAGCCTTTATGTCTTAATTGAAATACCTGCAACAGTGAAAAAAGGAGGGATAGGGAGCAATGACCTGTAATGCACTAATTCTGAACTTAGCTATCCTTATTTGCTCACATAGCGCTCCATTTATTCATTCCAAACAATCATTCCAATCCATCAAAAACGCTCCGAAGTGTCAGAAAACATTTCTGAATCTGCGAAAATGATCAACATATAATAATAGTAATAATAAAATCATTCAACGGTTCTTGCTCACCTGAGCACATGGTGCTCAATGTGAGCTTTTGTGATCATTGAATGTCCGTGGTCCGTCGTGCGTCGTCCGTAGTCTGTCGTCAGACATCAACAGTTTCAGTGTTTACACTCTAGAGCCCACAAATAAGGTCTAATCTTCATGAAACTTGGTTATAATATTCATCAGATGACAAGGATGAACCCTATTGAAAATGGGAGGGATCTGTGTCATATCACAGGAAAAGATGCCTAAATGACAATTTTCTTGTTAACACTCTAGAGGCCACAAAAATGGTCCAATCACCATGAAACTTGATCAGAATCTTTGTCAGGTCACAAGGATGAACCCTATTGAAAATGGGAAGGATCCATATCATGGAAAAAGGAGCCTTAATGACAATTTTCTTGTTTACACTCTGGAGGCCAAAAAATATGGTCTAAGCTTCATGAAACTTGGTCAGAATGTTTGTCAGGTCACAAGGACGAACCCTTTTAAAATTGGAAAGGACCCGTGCCATATCACGGGAAATGGGACCTGATGATATTCTCATTACACTCAAAAGACCACAAATCTTAAAAGAACAATTACGATTTTTGCTGGAAAATTTGATAATTCTTAATTTAGACAAAGATACGAAAGAGAGCGATATAGGACAATCATTGTCCTTTTGTTTTAAAAAAAGAGAGATGAAAAAAAGAAAAGAGAATAAAAAAAATAAAAATAAATAAAGAAAATAATCTTATGGGAATTTTTCTTGTGAGCCTACAATCATTATGATGAAGTTTAAAGGAAGTTCAATGATATTTTTGGACTTAATCGCATATACGAGAATCTTTTAAGGAAAATCAATCAGATTCCTTTCCCTTATTTTCTCAGAAACAAGGTCCATCTACAAACGTTTTAAGAGAAAGCTATACAATTTGTGGACATTATCAAGTAAAGGAGAGTGTTTTGGTAGAAATCAAAAGGGCCCCTTTTCCCTTGTTATTTGATGGATTAGGTCCGTTTTCGAGGGGAACCTACAATACTTATTATAAAATTTTGAGAAAACCTGATTCTATTTGCGGAGAAAGTTTTGGGTGAAAATCTATAAGGCTCATTTTCCCATGTTTCCGAAGGATCGGTCCCTTTTTCAAAGATAAAGCTTTCTTATAACACTACAAGGATTAAAAAATCCAATGGTATTTGTGGACTTAATATGGAAACGAAATGTTTTGTTTGATGAAAGTCCATAAGGCCCGTTTCCTCGTGTTATTCGACCACATAGCCCCATTGTACAAACAAACCTTCCTCATGACCATACAATAATTAAGTTGAACTTTTACGGAAATCCAATTTTAATTGTGTACTTTAATGTGTCAACGAGATTATTTTTAGTGAAAATCCAGAAGGCCCCTTTGGCCGTATTATCCGATGTATCGTTCTCTATTGTCGAAAGGAACCTTCCTTATTACCCTACAATCATTTAATAGTTTTCAAGTTATTGGACTACTTAGATAATATCCCTATGTTGTTGGATCCTGGATCTATAAAAAAGCTTCAAGAGCACCTATCATATCGCAGATGTTAGTGCATCATATTCTAATATTTCAATCATGAAGTATCATGGGCTCCACCCCCTGTGGTCAACATTCTACGAGAAATACCAGGAATCCAATGATCAGTGCTCCAGTTGCTGTCATATGACATCAACTGTTAAATGCAGCCTTAAACCGAATTCAAACCGAATTAATAAGACTTCGAGTGGTGAGCAAAAAGTTGGTAAATTGCATCATAGCTACCAAGTTTCCCTAGACTGTATAAGGGGTGTTTGTACTGCCTTGTCGTTCAAGTTAGCCTCAATAGCGACGTGGTAGAGCACTCGCTTTTGGATGTAGAGGTCCCGGGTTCGGATCCCATTGGAGTCGATTATTTTAATTTTTCATCTGGTTTCGTTTGGCTGTAATGAGAAATATTTCAGCTTGGTTAGGAAGGAATTCTTTCATCTGACCAGGTAGGAATTTTTTTTTTACCTGACGGGGGTGAGAAATTTTTCGTTCGGCTGTAATGAGAAATTTTTCAGCATGGTTAGGAAGAAATATTTTCATCTGACCAGGTAGGAATTTTTTTTTTACCTGACGGGGGTGAGAAATTTTTCGTTTGGCTGTAATGAGAAATTTTTCAGCTTGGTTAGGAAGAAATTCTTTCATCTGAACAGGTAGGATTTTTTTTTTTACCTGACTGGGATGAGAAATTTTTCGTTTTGCTGTAATGAGAAATTTTTCAGCTTGGTTTGGAAGAAATTCTTTCATCTGACCAGGTAGGAATTTTTTTTACCTGACTGGGATGAAAATTTTTTCGTTTGGCTGTAATGAGAAATTTTTCAGCTTGGTTAGGAAGAAATTCTTCCATCTGACCAGGTAGGAATTCTTTTTTACCTGACCCGGGTGAGAAATTTTTCGATTGGCTGTAATGAGAAATTTTTCAGCTTGGTTAGGAAGAAATTCTTTCATCTGACCAGGGAGGAATTTTTATTTACCTGACTCGGATGAAAAAACTTTCGTTAGGCTGTAATGAGAAATTTTTCAGCTTGGTTAAGGAAGAAATTTTTTCAACTGGTGTAGCCGCGATGTCTATAAGGGGTGTTTGTACTGCCTTGTCGTACAAGTTAGCCTCAATAGCGACGTGGTATTGCACTCGCTTTGGGATGTAGAGGTCCCTGGTTGGAATCCCATTGGAGTCGAATATTTTAATTTTTCATCTGGCCAGGTAGGAATTTTTTTTACCTGACTGGGATGAGAAATTTTTCGTTTGGCTGTAATGAGAAATTTTTCAGCTTGGTTAGGAAGAAATTCTTTCATATGAACAGGTAGGAATTTTTTTTACCTGACCCGGGTGAGAAATTTTTCGTTTGGCTGTAATGAGAAATTTTTCAGCTTGGTTAGGAAGAAATTCTTTCATCTGACCAGGTATAAATTTTTTTTACCTGACTGGGATGAAAAATCTTTCGTTTGGCTGTAATGAGAAATTTTTCAGCTTGGTTAGGAAGAAATTTTCAACTGGTGTAGCCGCGATGTGTATAAGGGGTGTTTTTACTGCCTTGGCGTACAAGTTAGCCTCAATAGCGACGTGGTAGAGCACTCGCTTTTGGGTGTGGAGGTCCCGGGTTCGAATCCCATTGGAGTCGAATATTTTAATTTTTCATCTGGCCAGGTAGGAATTTTTTTTTTACCTGACTGGGGTGAGACATTTTTCGTTTGGCTGTAATGATAAATTTTTCAGCTTGGTTAGGAAGAAATTCTTTCATCAGACCAGGTAGGATTTTTTTTTTACCTGACTAGGGTGAGAAATTTTTCGTTTGGATGTAATGAGAAATATTTCAGCTTGGTTAGGAAATTCTTTCATCTGACCAGGTAGGAATTTTTTTTTACCTGACGGGGGTGAGAAATTTTTCGTTTGGCTGTAATGAGAAATTTTTCAGCTTGGTTAGGAAGAAATTCTTTCATCTGACCAGGAAGGAATTTTTTTTTTTTTACCTGACGGGGGTGAGAAATTTTTCGTTTGGCTGTAATGAGAAATTTTTCAGCTTGGTTTGGAAGAAATTCTTTCATCTGACCAGGTAGGGGTTTTTTTTTTACCTGACTGGGATGAAATTTTTTTCGTTTGGCTGTAATGAGAAATTTTTCAGCTTGGTTAGGAAGAAATTCTTTCATCTGACCAGGTAGGAATTTTTTTTACCTGACCCGTTTGAGAAATTTCTCGTTTGGCTGTAATGAGACATTTTCCAGCTTGGTTAGGAAGAAAATCTTTCATCTGACCAAGTAGGATTTTTTTTTTTACCTGAGCCGTTTGAGAAATTATTCGGTTGGCTGTAATGAGAATTTTTTCAGCTTGGTTAGGAAGAAATTCTTTCATCTGACCAGGGAGGAATTTTTATTTACCTGACTCGGAAGAAAAATCTTTCGTTAGGCTGTAATGAGAAATTTTTCAGCTTGGTTAGGAAGAAATTTTTTAAACTGGTGTAGCCGCGGTGTGTATAAGGGGTGTTTGTACTGCCTGGTCGTACAAGTTAGCCTCAATAGCGACGTGGTATAGCACTCGCTTTGCGATGTAGAGGTCCCTGGTTCGAATCCCATTGGAGTCGAATATTTTAATTTTTCATCTGGCCAGGTAGGAATTTTTTTTTTACCTGACCCGGGTGAGAAATTTTTCGTTTGGCTGTAATTAGAAATTTTCCAGCTTGGTTAGGAAGAAATTCTTTCATCTGACCAGGTAGGATTTTTTTTTACCTGACCCGGGTGAGAAATTTTTCGTTTGGCTGTAATGAGAAATTTTTCAGCTTAGTTAGGAAGAAATTCTTTCGTCTGACCAGGTATGAATTTTTTTTACCTGACTGGGATGAAAAATCTTTCGTTTGGCTGTAATGAGAAATTTTTCAGCTTGGTTAGGAAGAAATTTTTTTTCAACTGGTGTAGCCGCGATGTGTTTAAGGGGTGTTTTTACTGCCTTGACGTACAAGTTAGCCTCAATAGCGACGTGGTAGAGCACTCGCTTTGGGATTTATAGGTCCCGGGTTCGAAACCCATTGGAATCGAATATTTTAATTTTTCATCTAGCCAGGTAGGAAATTTTTTCACCTGACTGGGGTGAGAAATTTTTCGTTTGGCTGTAATGAGAAATTTTTCAGCTTGGTTAGGAAGAAATTCTTTCATCTGACCAGGTAGGAATTTTTTATTACCTGACCCGGGTGAGAAATTTTTCGTTTGGCTGTAATGAGAATTATTTCAGCTTGGTTAGGAAGAAATTCTTTCATCTGACCAGGTAGAATTTTTTTTTACCTGACTGGGATGAAAAATCTTTCGTTTGGCTGTAATGAGAAATTTTTCAGCTTGGAAAGGAAGAAATTTTTTCAACTGGTGTAGCCGCGATGTGTATAAGGGGTGTTTGTACTGCCTGGTCGTACAAGTTAGCCTCAATAGCGACGTGGTAGAGCACTCGCTTTGAGTTTAGAGGTCCCGGGTTCGAATCCTATTGGAGTCGAATATTTTAATTATTTATCTGGCCAGGAAGGAAATTTTTTAACCTGACTGGGTTGAGAAATTTTTCGTTTGTCTGTAATGAGAAATTTTTCAGGTGGTTAGAAAGAAATTCTTTCATCTGACGAGGTAGGAAATTTTTTTTACCTGACCCGGGTGAGAAATTTTTCGTTTGGCTGTAATGAGAAATTTTTCAGCTTGGTTTGGAAGAAATTCTTTCATCTGACCAGGTAGGAGTTGTTTTTTTTTTTACCTGACCCGGGTGAGAAATTTTTCGTTTGGCCGTAATGAGAAATTTTTCAGCTTGGTTATCAAGAAATTCTTTCATCTGACCAGGTAGGATTTTTTTTTTACCTGACCCGGGTGAGAAATTTTTCGGTTGGCTGTAATGAGAAATTTTTCAGGTTAGTAAGGAAGAATTTTTTTCAACTGGTGTAGCCGCGATGTGTATAAGGGTATGTTTGTACTGCCTTGTCGTACAAGTCAGCCTCAATAGCGACGTGGTAGAGCACTCGCTTTGGGATGTAGAGGTCCCGGGTTCGAATCCCATTGGAGTCGAATATTTTTATATTTCATATGGCCAGTTAGGACTTTTTTTTTACCTGACTGGGGTGAGAAATTTTTCGTTTG
Source organism: Fragum whitleyi (assembly GCA_948146395.1). Lineage (NCBI taxonomy): Eukaryota > Metazoa > Mollusca > Bivalvia > Cardiida > Cardiidae > Fragum > Fragum whitleyi. The sequence continues at coordinate 45,407,563 of OX411555.1, forward strand.
GCTGTAATTAGAAATTTTTCAGCTTGGTTAGGAAGAAATATTTTCATCTGACCAGGTAGGAATTTTTTTATTACCTGAATGGGGTGAGAAATTTTTCGTTTGGCTGTAATGAGAAATTCTTCAGCTTGGTTAGGAAGAAATTCTTTCATCTGGCCAGGTAGGATTTTTTTTTTACCTGACCCGGGTGAGAAATTTTTTGTTTGGCTGTAATGAGAAATTTTTCAGCTTGGTTAGGAAGAAATTCTTTCATCTGACCAGGTAGGAATTTTTTTTTTTACCTGACTGGGATGAAAAATCTTTCGTTTGGCTGTAATGAGAAATTTTTCAGCTTGGTAAGAAAGATATTTTTTCAACTGGTGTAGCCGCGATGTGTATAAGGCGTGTTTGTACTGCCTTGTCGTTCAAGTTAGCCTCAAAAGCGACGTGGTAGAGCACTCGCTTTGCGATGTAGAGGTCCCGGGTTCGAATCCCATTGGAGTCGAATATTTTAATTTTTCATCTGGCCTAGAAGGACATTTTACTTTACCTGACTGGGGTTAGAAATTTTTCGTTTGGCTGTAATGAGAAATTTTCAGCTTGGTTAGGAAGAAATTCTTTCGTCTGACCAGGTATGAATTTTTTTTACCTGACTGGGGTGAAAAATCTTTCGTTTGGCTGTAATGAGTATTTTTTCAGCTTGGTTAGGAAGAAATTCTTTCATCTGACCAGGTAGGAAGTTTTTTTTACCTGACTGGAATGAAAAATCTTTCGTTTGGCTGTAATGAGAAATTTTTTTAGCTTGGTTGAGAGAAATTTTTTCAACTGGTGTAGCCACGATGTGTATAAGGGGTGTTTGTACTGCCTTGTCGTACAAGTTAGCCTCAATAGCGACGTGGTAGAGCACTCGCTTTGGGATGTAATGGTCCCGGGTTCGAATCCCATTGGAGTCGAATTTTTTAATTTTTCATCTGGCCAGGTAGGAATTTTTTTTTACCTGACTGGGGTGAGAAATTTTTCGTTTGGCTGTAATAAGAAATTTTTTAGCTCGGAAAGGAAGAAATTCTTTCATCTGACCAGGTAGGAAATTTTTTTTTACCTGACCCGGGTGAGAATTTTTTTGTTTGGCTGTAATGAGAAATTTTTCAGCTTGGTTAGGAAGAAATTCTTTCATCTGACCAGGTAGGAATTTTGTTTTTACCTGACTGGGATGAAAAATCTTTCGTTTGGCTGTAATGAGAAATTTTCAGCTTGGATAGGAAGAAATTCTTTCATCTGACCAGTTAGGATTTTTTTTACCTGACCCGGGTGAGAAATTTTTCGTTTGGCTGTAATGAGAAATTTTTCAGATTAGTTAGGAAGAAATTCTTTCATCTGACCAGGTAAATTTTTTTTTTTACCTGACTGGGATGAAAAATCTTTCGTTTGGCTGTAATGAAAAATTTTTCAGCTTGGTAAGGAAGAAATTTTTTCAACTGGTGTAGCCGCGATGTGTATAAGGGGTGTTTGTACTGCCTGGTCGTACAAGTTAGTCTCAATAGCGACGTGGTAGAGCACTCGCTTTGGGATGTAGAGGTCCCGGGTTCGAATACCATTGGAGTCGAATATTTTAATTTTTCATCTGGCCAGGTAGGACATTTTTTTACCTGACTTGGGTGAGAAATTTTTCGTTTGGCTGTAATGAGAAAGTTTCAGCTTGGTTAGGAAGAAATATTTTCATCTGACCAGGTAGGAATTTTTTTTTACCTGACTGGGGTGAGAAATTTTTCGTTTGGCTGTAATGAGAAATTTTTCAGCTTGGTTAGGAAGAAATTCTTTCATCTGACCAGTTAGGATTTTTTTTTACTTGACCCGGGTGAGAAATTTTTCGTTTGGCTGTAATGAGAAATTTTTCAGGTTGGTTAGGAAGAAATTCTTTCATCTGACCAGGTAGGATTTTTTTTTAACTGACTGGGATAAAAAATCTTTCGTTTAGCTGTAATGAGAAATTTTTCAGCTTGGCTAGGAAGAAATTTTTTCAACTGGTGTAGCCGCGATGTGTATGAGTGGTGTTTGTACTGCCTGGTCGTACAAGTTAGCCTCAATAGCGACGTGGAAGAGCACTCGCTTTGGGATGTAGAGGTCCCGGGTTCGAATCCTATTGGAGTCGAATATTTTAATTTTTTATCTGGCCAGAAAGGAATTTTTTAACCTGACTGGGGTGAGAATTTTTTCGTTTGGCTGTAATGAGAAATTTTTCAGCTTGGTTAGGAAGAAATTCTTTCATCTGACCAGGTAGGAAATTTTTTTTACCTGACCCGGGTGAGAAATTTTTCGATTGGCTGTAATGAGAAATTTTTCAGCTTGGTTAGGAAGAAATTCTTTCAGCTGACCAGGTAGGAATTTTTTTTACCTTACCTGACTTTGATGAAAAATCTTTCGTTTGGCTGTAATGAGAAATAATTTTTCAGCTTGGTTAGGAAGAAATTCTTTCATCTGACCAGGTAGGAATTTTTTTTACCTGACTAGGATGAAAAATCTTTCGTTTGGATGTAATGAGAAATTTTTCAGCTTGGTTAGGAAGAAATTTTTTCAACTGGTGTAGCCGCGATGTGTATAAGGGGTGTTTGTACTGCCTTGTCGTACAAGTTAGCCTCAATAGCGACATGGTAGAGCACTCGCTTTTGGATGTATAGGTCCCGGGTTCGAATCCCATTGGAGTCGAATATTTTAATTTTTCAACTGGCCAGGTAGGAAATTTCTTTACCTGACTGGGGTGAGAAATTTTTCGTTTGGCTGTTATGAGAAATTTTTCAGCTTGGTTAGGAAGAAATTCTTTCATCTGACCAGGTACGATTTTTTTTACCTGACTAGGGTGAGATATTTTTGTTTGGCTGTAATGAGAAATTTTTCAGCTTGGTTAGGAAGAAATTCTTTCATCTGACCAGGTAGGAATTTTTTATAACCTGACCCGGGTGAGAAATTTTTCGTTTGGCTGTAATGAGAATTATTTCAGCTTGGTTAGGAAGAAATTCTTTCATCTGCTCACGTAGAAATTTTTTTTACCTGACTGGGATGAAAAATCTTTCGTTTGGCTGTAATGAGAAATTTTTCAGCTCGGTAAGGAAGAAATTTTTTCAACTGGTGTAGCCGCGATGTGTATAAGGGGTGTTTGTACTGCCTGGTCGTACAAGTTAGCCTCAATAGCGACGTGGTAGAGCACTCGCTTTGGGATTTAGAGGTCCCGGGTTCGAATCCTATTGGAGTCGAATATTTTTATATTTCATATGGCCAGTTAGGACTTTTTTTTACCTGACTGGGATGAAAAATCTTTCGTTTGGCTGTAATGAGAAATTTTTCAGGTGGTTAGGAAGAAATTCTTTCATCTGACCAGTTAGGAATTTTTTTTACCTGACCCGGGTGAGAAATTTTTCGTTTGGCCGTAATGAGAAATTTTTCAGCTTGGTTATCAAGAAATTCTTTCATCTGACCAGGTAGGAATTTTTTTTTACCTGACCCGGGTGAGAAATTTTTCGGTTGGCTGTAATGAGAAATTTTTCAGGTTGGTAAGGAAGATTTTTTTTCAACTGGTGTAGCCGCGATGTGTATAAGGGTATGTTTGTACTGCCTTGTCGTACAAGTTAGCCTCAATAGCGACATGGAAGAGCACTCGCTTTGGGATGTAGAGGTCCCGGGTTCGAATCCCATTGGAGTCGAATATTTTTATATTTCATATGGCCAGTTAGGACTTTTTTTTACCTGACTGGGGTGAGAAATTTTTCGTTTGGCTGTAATGAGAAATTTTTCAGCTTGGTTAGGAAGAAATATTTTCATCTGACCAGGTAGGAATTTTTTTATTACCTGAATGGGGTGAGAAATTTTTCGTTTGGCTGTAATGAGAAATTCTTCAGCTTGGTTAGGAAGAAATTCTTTCATCTGGCCAGGTAGGATTTTTTTTTTAACTGACCCGGGTGAGAAACTTTTTGTTTGGCTGTAATGAGAAATTTTTCAGCTTGGTTAGGAAGAAATTCTTTCATCTGACCAGGTAGGATTTTTTTTTTACCTGACTGGGATGAAAAATCTTTCGTTTGGCTGTAATGAGAAATTTTTCAGCTTGGTAAGAAAGATATTTTTTCAACTGGTGTAGCCGCGATGTGTATAAGGCGTGTTTGTACTGCCTTGTCGTACAAGTTGGCCTCAAAAGCGACGTGGTAGAGCACTCGCTTTGCGATGTAGAGGTCCCGGGTATGAATCCCATTGGAATGGAATATTTTAATTTTTCATCTGGCAAGGTAGTACATTTTATTTTACCTGACTGGGGTGAGAAATTTTTCGTTTGGCTGTAATGAGAAATTTTAAGCTTGGTTAGGAAGAAATATTTTCATCTGACCAGGTAGGAATTTTTTTTTCCTAACTGGGGTGAGAAATTTTTCGTGTGGCTGTAGTGAAAAATTTTTCAGCTTGGTTAGGAAGAAATTCTTTCATATGACCAAGAAGAAATTTTTTTTTACCTGACCCGGGTGAGAAATTTTTCGTTTGGCTGTAATGAGAAATTTTTCAGCTTGGTTAGGAAGAAATTCTTTCATCTGACCAGGTAGGATTTTTTTTTCCTGACCCAGGTGAGAAATTTTTCGTTTGGCTGTAATGAGAAAGTTTTCAGCTTGGTTAGAAGGAAATTCTTTCATCTGACCAGGTAGGAATTTTTTTTACCTGACTGGTATGAAAAATCTTTCGTTTGGCTGTAATGAGAAATTTTTCAGCTTGGTTAGAAGATTTTTTTTCAACTGGTGTAACCACGATGTGTATAAGGGGTGTTTGTACTGCCTTGTCGTACAAGGAAGCCTCAATAGCGACGTGGTAGAGCACTCGCTTTGGGATGTAGAGGTCCCGGGTTCGAATCCCATTGGAAACGAATCTTTTAAATTTTCATCTGGCCAGGAAGGACATTTTTTTACCTGACTGGGGTGAGAAATTTTTCGTTTGGCTGTAATGAGAAATTTTTCAGCTTGGTAAGGAAGAAATTCTTTCATCTCACCAGGTAGGATTTTTTTTACCTGACCCGGGTGAGAAATTTTTTCGTTTGGCTGTAATGAGAAATTTTTCAGCTTGGTAAGGAAGAAATTCTTTCATCTGACAAGGTAGGATTTTTTTTTACCTGACTGGGATGAAAAATCTTTCGTTTGGCTGAAATGAGAAATTTTTCAGCTTGATTAGGAAGAATTTTTTTCAACTGGTGTAGCCGCGATGTGTATATGGGGTGTTTGTACTGCCTTGTCGTACAAGTTAGCCTCAATAGCGACGTGGTAGAGCACTCGCTTTGAGATGTACAGGTCCCGTGTTCGAATCCCATTGGAGTCGAATATTTTAATTTTTCATCTGGCCAGGTAGGATTTTTTTTACCTGACTGGGATGAATAATTTTTTGTTTGGCTGTAATGAGAAATTTTTCAGCTTGGTTAGGAAGAAATTTTTTCATCTGACCAGGTAGGATTTTTTTTTTCAACCTGACTGGAGTGAGAAATTTTTGGTTTGGCTGTAATGAGAAATTTTTCAGCTTGGTTAGGAAGAAATTCTGTCATCTGACCAGGTAGGAATTTTTTTTTACCTGACCCGGGTGAGAAATTTTTCGTTTGGCTGTAATGAGAAATTTTTCAGGTTGGTTAGAAAGAAATTCTTTCATCTGACCAGGTAGGATTTTTTTTTTACCTGACCCGGGTGAGAATATTTTCGATGGCTGTAATGAGAAATTTTTCAGCTTGGTTAGGAAGAAATTCTGTCATCTGACCAGGTAGGAATTTTTTTTTTAACCTGACTGGGGTGAAAAATTTTTCGTTTGGCTGTAATGAGAAATTTTTCAGCTTGGTTAGGAAAAAATTCTTTCATCTGACCAGGTAGGAATTTTTTTTACCTGACGGGGATAAAAAAATTTCGTTTGGCTGTAATGAGAAAATTTTCAGCTGGGTTAGGAAGAATTTTTTTAACTGGTGTAGCCGCGATGTTTATAAGGGGTGTTTGTACTGCCTTGTCGTACAAGTTAGTCTCAATAGCGACGTGGTAGAGCACTCGCTTTTGGATGTAGAGGTCCCGGGTTCGAATCCCATTGGAGTCGAATAATTTAATTTTTCATCTGACCAGGTAGGAAATTTTTTTACCTGACCCGAGTGAAAAATTTTTTTGTTTGGCTGTAATGAGAATTTTTTCAGCTTGGTTAGGAAGAAATATTTTCATCTGACCAGGTAGGAATTTTTTTTTAACCTGACCCGGGTGATAAATTTTTCGTTTGGCTGTAATGAGAAATTTTTCAGCTTGGTTAGGAAGAAATTCTTTCATCTGACCAGGTAGGAAATTTTTTTTACCTGACCCGGATGACAAATTTTTCGATTGGCTGTAATGAGAAATCTTTCAGCTTGGTTAGGAAGAAATTCTTTCATCTGACCAGGTAGGAATTTTTTTTTACCTGAATGGGGTGAGTAATTTTTTGTTTGGCTGTAATGAGAAATTTTTCAGCTTGCTTATGAAGAAATTCTTTCATCTGACCAGGTAGGATTTTTTTTTACCTGACTGGGATGAAAAATCTTTCGTTTGGCTGTAATGAGAAATTTTTCAGCTTGGTTAGAAGAATTTTTTTCAACTGGTGTAACCGCGATGTGTATAAGGGGTGTTTGTACTGCCTTGTCGTACAAGTTAGCCTCAATAGCGACGTGGTAGAGCACTCGCTTTGGGATGAAGAGGTCCCAGGTTCGAATCCCATTGGAAACGAATCTTCTAAATTTTCATCTGGCCAGGTAGGAAATTTTTTTACCTGACTGGGGTGAGAAATTTTTTGTTTGGCTGTAATGAGAAATTTTTCAGCTTGGTTAGGACGAAATATTTTCATCTGACCAGGTAGGAATTTCTTTTTTTAACCTGACTGGAGTGAGAAATTTGTGGTTTGGCTGTAATGAGAAATAATTTCAGCTTGGGTAGGAAGAAATTCTTTCATCTGACCAGGTAGGATTTTTTTTTACCTGACCCTGGTGAGAAATTTTTCGTTTGGCTGTAATAAGAAATTTTTCAGCTTGGTTAGGAAGAAATTCTTTCATCTGACCAGGTAGGATTTTTTTTTTTTACCTGACCCGGGTGACAATATTTTCGTTTGGCTGTAATGAGAAAATTTTCAGCTTGGTTAGGAAGAAATTCTTTCATCTGACCAGGTAGAATTTTTTTTACCTGACTGGTATGAAAATCTTTCGTTTGGCTGAAATGAGAAATGTTTCAGCTTGGTTAGGAAGAATTTTTTCAACTGGTGTAGCCGCGATGTGTATAAGGGGTGTTTGTACTGCCTTGTCGTACAAGTTAGCCTCAATAGCGACGTGGTAGAGCACTCGCTTTGGGATGTAAAGGTCCCGGGTTCGAATCCCATTGGAGTCGAATATTTTAATTTTTCATCCGACCAGGTAGGAAATTTTTTTACCTGACCGGGGTGAAAATTTTTTTAGTTTGGCTGTAATGAGAATTTTTTCAGCTTGCTTAGGAAGAAATATTTTCATTTGACCAGGTAGGAATTATTTTGTACCTGTCCCGGGTGATAAATTTTTCGTTTGGCTGTAATGAGAAATTTTTCATCTTGGTTAGGAAGAAATTCTTTCCTCTGACCAGGTAGGAAATTTGTTTTACCTGACCCGGGTGAGAGATTTTTCGTTTGGCTGTAATGAAAAATTTTTCAGCTTGGTTAGGAAGAAATTCTTTCCTCTGACGAGGAAGAAATTTTTTTTTTTACCTGACTGGGATGAAAAATTTTTCGTTTGGCTGTAATGAGAATTTTTTCAGCTTGGTTAGGAAGAAATTCTGTCATCTGACCAGGAAGGAATTTTTTTTAACCTTACTGGGATGAAAAATCTTTCGTTTGGCTGTAATGAGAAATTTTTCAACTTGGTTAGGAAGAAATTTTTTCAAATGGTGTAGCCGCGATGTGTATAAGGGGTGTTTGTACTGCCTTGTCGTACAAGTTAGCCTCAATATCGACGTGGAAGAGCACTGGCTTTTTGATGTAGAGGTCCCGGGTTCGAATCCCATAGGAGTCGAATCTTTTAATTTTTCATCTGGCCAGGTAGGAATTCTTTTTACCTGACTGGGGTGAGAAATTTTTCGTTTGGCTGTAATGAGAATTTTTTCAGCTTGGTTAGAAAGAAATTCTTTCATCTGACAAGGTAGGAATTTTTTTTTTACCTGACCCGGGTGAGAAAATTTTCTTTTGGCTGTAATGAGAAATTTTTAAGCTTGGTTAGGAAGAAATTCTTTCATCTGACCAGGTAGGAATTTTTTTTTACCTGACCCGGGTGAGAAATTTTTCGTTCGGTTGTAATGAGAAATTTTTCAGCTTGGTTAGGAAGAATTTCTTTCATCAGATCAGGTAGAAATTTTTTTTTTACCTGACTGGGATGAAAAATCTTTCGTTTGACTGTAATGAGAAAATTTTCAGCTTGATGAGGAAGAAATTCTTTCAACTGGTGTAGCCGCGATGTGTAAAAGGGGTGTTTGTACTGCCTTGTCGTACAAGTTAGCCTCAATAGCACCGTGGTAGAGCACTCTCTTTGGAATGTACAGGTCCCGGGTTCGAATCCCATTGGATTCGAATATTTTAATTTTTCATCTGACCAGGTAAGATTTTTTTTTTTACCTGACTGGGGTGAATAATTTTTTGTTTGGCTGTAATGAGAAATTTTTCAGCTTGGTTAGGAAGAAATATTTTCATCTGACCAGGTAGGATTTTTTTTTCGACCTGACTGGGGTGGAAAATTTTTCGTTTGGCTGTAATGAGAAGTTTTTCAGCTTGGTTAGGAAGAAATTCTGTCATCTGACCAGGTAGGATTTTTTTTTTTACCATACTCGGGTGAGAAATTTTTCGTTTGGCTGTTATGAGAAATTATTCAGGTTGGTTAGAAAGAAATTCTTTCATCTGACCAGGTAGGATTTTCTTTTTACCTGACCCGGGTGAGAAATTTTTCGTTTGGCTGTAATGAGAAAATTTTCAGCTTGATTAGGAAGAATTTTTTTCAACTGGTGCAGCCGCGATGTGTATATGGGTTGTTTGTACTGCCTTGTCGTACAAGTTAGCCTCAATAGCGACCTGGTAGAGCACTCGCTTTGGAATGTACAGGTCCCGGGTTTGAATCCCATTGGAGTCGAATATTTTAATTTTTCATCTGACCAGGTAAAAATTTTTTTGACATGACTTGGGTGAATAATTTTTTGTTTGGCTGTTATGAGAAATTTTTCAGCTTGGTTAGGAAGAAATATTTTCATCTGACCAGGTAGGATTTTTTTTTTCAACCTGACTGGGGTGGGAAATTCTTGGTTTGGCTGTAATGAGAAATTTTTCAGCTGGGCTAGGAAGAAATTCTGTCATCTGACCAGGTAGGAATTTTTTTTTTAACCTGACTGCGGTGAAAAATTTTTCGTTTTGCTGTAATGAGAAATTTTTCAGCTTGGTTAGGAAGAAATTCTTTCAACTGGTGTAGCCGCAATGTGTATAAGGGGTGTTTTTACTGCCTTGTCGTACAAGTTAGCCTCAATAGCGACGTGGTAGAGCACTCGCTTTGGGATGTAGAGGTCCCGGGTTCGAATCCCATTGGATTCGAATATTTTAATTTTTCATCTGACCAGGTAGGAATTTTTTTTTACCTGACTGGGGTGAAAATTTTTTTTGTTTGGCTGTAATGAGAATTTTTCAGCTTGGTAAGGAAGAAATATTTTATCTGACCAGGTAGGAATTTTTTTTAACCTGACCCGGGTGATAAATTTTTCGTTTGGCTGTAATGAGAAATTTTTCAGGTTGGTTAGAAAGAAATTCTTTCCTCTGACCAGGTAGGAATTTTTTTTACCTGACCCGGGTGAGAAATATTTCGTTTGGCTGTAATGAGAAATTTTTCAGCTTGGTTAGGAAGAAATTCTTTCCTCTGACCAGGTAGGAATTTTTTTACCTGACTGGGATGAAAAATCTTTCGTTTGGCTGTAATGAGAAATTTTTCAGCTTGGTTAGGAAAAAATTCTTTCAACTGGTGTAGCCGCAATGTGTATAAGGGGTGTTTGTACTGTCTTGTCGTACAAGTTAGCCTCAATAGCGACGTGGTATTGCACTCGCTTTGGGATGTACAGGTCCCGGGTTCGAATCCCATTGGAGTCGAATATTTTAATTTTTCATCTGGCCAGGTAGGATTTTTTTTTACCTGACTGGGGTGAGAAATTTTTCGTTTGGCTGTAATGAGAAATTTTTCAGCTTGGTTAGGAAGAAATTCTTTCATCTGACCAGGTAGGATTTTTTTTTACCTGACCGGGGTCAGAAATTTTTTGTTCGGCTGTAATGAGAAATTTTTCAGCTTGGTTAGGAAGAAATATTTTCATCTGACCAGTTAGGAATTTTTTTTTTTACCTAACTTGGGTGAGAAATTTTTCGTTTGGCTGTAATGAGAAATTTTTCAGCTTGGTTAGGAAGAAATTCTTTCATCTGACCAGGTAGGATTTTTTTTTACCTGACCCGGGTGAGAAATTTTTCGTTTGGCTGTAATGAGAAATTTTTCAGCTTGGTTAGGAAGAAATTATTTCATCTGACCAGGTAAGAATTTTTATTACCTGACCCGGGTGAGAAAATTTTCATTTGGCTGTAATGAGAAATTTTTCAGCTTGGTTAGGAAGAAATTCTTTCATCTGAACAGGTAGGAAATTTCTTTTTTACCTGACCCGGGTTAGAAATTTTTCGTTTGGCTGTTATAAGAAATTTTTCAGCTTGGTTAGGAAAAAATTCTTTCATCTGACCAGGAAAGTTTTTTTTTACCTGACTGGGATGAAAAATCTTTAGTTTGGCTGTAATGAGAAATTTTTCAACTTGGTTAGGAAGAACATTTTAATTGGTGTAGCCGCGATGTGTATAAGGGGTGTTTGTACTGCCTTGTCGTACAAGTAAGCCTCAATAGCGACGTGGTGGAGCACTCGCTTTGGGATGTAGAGGTCCCGGGTTCGAATTATATTTGAGTCGAATATTTTAATTTTTCATCTGGCCAGGTAGGAATTTTTTTTACCTGACTGGGATGAGAAATATTTCGTTTGGCTGTAATGAGAAATTTTTCAGCTTGGTGAGGAAGAAATTCTTTCATCTGACCAGGAAGGAATTTTTTTTTAACCTGACTGGGATGAAAAATCTTTCGTTTGGCAGTAATGAGAAATTTTCCAGCTTGGTTAGAAAGAAATTCTTTCATCTGACTAGGTAGGAATTTTTTTTTACCTGACCCAGGTGAGAATATTTTCGTTTGGCTGTAATGAGAAATTTTTCAGCTTGGTTAGGAAGAAATTCTTTCATCTGACCAGGTAGGTAATTTTTTTTTTACCTGACTGGGATGAAAAATCTTTCAACTTGGTTAGGAAAGATTTTTTCAACTGGTGTATCCGCGATGTTTATAAGGGGTGTTTGTACTGCCTTGTCGTACAAGTTAGCCTCAATAGCGACGTGGTAGAGCACTCGCTTTGGAATGTAGAGGTCCCGAGTTCGAATCCCATCAGAATCGAATATTTCAATTTTTCATTTGGCCAGGAAGGAATTTTTTTTACCTGACTAGGGTGAGAAATTTTTCGTTTGGCTGTAATGAGAAATTTTCAGATTGGTTAGGCAGAAATATTTTCATCTGACCTGGTGGGATTTTTTTTTACCTGACTGGGGTGAGAAATTTTTCGTTTGGCTGTAATGAGAAATTTTTCAGCTTGGTTAGGAAGAAATATTTTCATCTGACCAGGTAGGAATTTTTTTTACCTGACCCGGGTGAGAAATTTTTCGTTTGGCCGTAATGAGAATATTTTCAGCTTGGTTAGGAAGACATTTTTTCAACTGTTGTAGCCGCGATGTGTATAAGGGGTGTTTGTACTGCTTTGTCGTACAAGTTAGCCTCAATAGCGACGTGGTAGAGCACTCGCTTTTTGATGTAGAGGTCCCGGGTTCGAATCCCATTGGAGTCGAATATTTCAATTTTTCATCTGGCCAGGTAGGAAATTTTTTTAACTGACTGGGGTGAGAAATTTTTTTTTTGGCTGTAATGAGAAATTTTTCAGCTTGGTTAGGAAGAAATATTTTCATCTGACCAGGTAGGATTTTTTTTTCAACATGACTGGGATGGGAAATTTTTTGTTTGGCTGTAATGAGAAATTTTTCAGCTTGGTTAGGAAGAAATTCTGTCATCTGATCAGGTAGGAATTTTTTTTTTTACCTGACCCGGGTGAGAAATTTTTCGTTTGGCTGTAATGAGAAATTTTTCAGGTTGGTTAGAAAAAAATTCTTTCATTTGACCAGGTAGGATTTTTTTTACCTGACCCGGGTGAGAAATTTTTCGTTTGGCTGTAATGAGAAATTTTTCAGCTTGGTTAGGAAGAAATTCTGTCATCTGACCAGGTAGGAATTTTTTTTTAACCTGACTGGGGTGAAAAATTTTTCGTTTGGCTGTAATGAGAAATTTTTCAGCTTGGTTAGGAAGAAATTCTTTCATCTGACCAGGTAGGATTTTTTTTTTACCTGACCGGGATGAAAAATCTTTTGTTGGCTGTAATGAGAAAATTTTCAGCTGGGCAAGGAAGAATTTTTTCAACTGGTGTAGCCGCGATGTGTATAAGAGGTGTTTGTACTGTTTTGTCGTACAATATTAGGCTCAATAGCGACGTGGTAGAGCACTCGCTTTGGGATGTAGAGGTCCCGGGTTCGAATACCATTTGAGTCGAATATTTTAATATTTCATCTGACCAGGTAGGAATTTTTTTAACTGACTGGGGTGATTTTTTTTTTTTTTTTTTTTTTTGTTTGGCTGTAATGAGAATTTTTTCAGCTTGGTTAGGAAGAAATATTTTCATCTGACCAGGTAGGAATTTTTTTTTAACTCGACCCGGGTGATAAATTTTTCGTTTGGCTGTAATGAGAAATTTTTCAGGTTGGTTAGGAAGAAATTCTTTCATCTGACCAGGTAGGAAATTTTTTTTACCTGACCCGGGTGAGAAATTTTTCGTTTGGCTGTAATGATAAATTTTTCAGCTTGGTTAGGATAAAATTCTGTCATTTGACCAAGTAGGAATTTTTTTTACCTGACCCGGGTGAGAAATTTTTCGTTTGGCTGTAATGATAAGTTTTTCAGCTTGGTTAGGAAGAAATTATTTCATCTGACCAGGTAAGAATTTTTATTACCTGACCCAGGTGAGAAATTTTTCATTTGGCTGTAATGAGAAATTTTTCAGCTTGGTTAGGAAGAAATTCTTTCATCTGACCAGGTAGGATTTTTTTTTTTACCTGACTGGGATGAAAAATCTTTCGTTTGGCTGTAATGAGAAATTTTTCAGCTTTGTAAGAAAGAAATTTTTTCAACTGGTGCAGCCGCGATGTGTATAAGGCGTGTTTGTACTGCCTTGTCGTACAAGATAGCCTCAATAGCGACGTGGTAGAGCACTCACTTTGCGATGTAGAGGTCCCGGGTTCGAATCCCATTGGAGTCGAATTTTTTTTAATTTTTCATCTGGCCAGGTAGGAATTCTTTTTACCTGACTTGGGTGAGAAATTTTTCGTTTGGCTGTAATGAGAAATTTTTCAGCTTGGTTAGGAAGAAATATTTTCATCTGTCCAGGTAGGATTTTTTTTTTACCTGACTGGGGTGAGAAATTTTTCGTTTGGCTGTACATGTAATGAGAAATTTTTCAGCTTGGTTAGGAAGAAATTTTTTCATCTAACCAGGTAGGAATTTTTTTTTACCTGACCCGGGTGAGAAATTTTTCGTTTGGCTGTAATGAGAAATTTTTCAGCTTGGTTAGGAAGAAATTCTGTCATCCGCATTTAAAATATAGGCCTTCATAAACGGTATAGGCCTATATAGGGTCCGTGTCCTAAGTTATATATCTGTTCTTGATAAAGGTAATGCAGTTTAAAAAATTCTGTGGGCTTTATAAATGAATCATTTGGTCTAATAAAAAAAAAACTAGCCTTAATTCTAAATCTGGAATGATTCCAATCGCAATTGTATGCTGAACCCCCTTAAGAAATTTGAAATAGATCAAGATCTATGTGGTTTTTTTTTTCATAAATGTCAAAGGCGTAACTAAGATCTTTGAAATTTTATAGCACTCACTCGAAAAGCGACCAATATAGAATATATATATAAATCGGATAAAGGCGATATGTGGACTGTGACCAAAGATGAATAGACATATCCTCCGCCCGCCCCCCTTTTCTATAATTTTGCACTGGAGAATAATCAAAACCTCGTAACTACAGCTTAAATAAAGTAAAGTTTCCATGTTCATGATGATCATTCATCAACGACAATTTCGAAACAGGATTTCATGATTTCTATTACGCACTTTTGTAATGTGCGTAATGGTAGTTTCGCCCTGGAATGTTGGAAGACGGACGCCGGACACTGATCTCACAAAAGCTCACATTAAATGAGCACTTCGTGCTCAGAAGAGCTAAAAATTATAGACGTATGTCCGAATCGGTTTGTTTGATCTGAAAATGAGCGACTATAAGGTCACGGATTACCTAGGTCTACTAATGACAGGATTTGTCAAAGTTGAACTAGCCCCGTGTAGCCCCGGTCTCCCATACTTAGATCAAGAGTAGGCCCTATTGCCTTGAGATTCGAGCAGGCTGATTATAAATAATCATCTTTTTTTTCATGTTCGATGTGTCAGGTTATTTTACAATTAATTTGCGAGTTCAAGAGAAGAAACCGTCGTCAACAAACTTTTGCCTAGAGGGTTATTGGCCGAAATAGTGATAAATTTTCTGAAGAACTATTGTTTTCTGTCCTACTAATTTTGTATCGGTCATCTAAAAATAAACAAATGAAATCGGGCCCTTAAAATGAAACTGTCCGACGTTATGTAAGTCGGACTTTTGCCTAAAACAGTTAGTTAAAAGGAGATGATTCTTGAATTTTATAAGTTTGTTTTCAAAAGTAGTTATGTCGTATAAGTTTTGATCTAGGTGTGAAAATTGCCAAGTTCTCGTTTATGGGAAACTGTTTCCGTTGCCCTTTCTGGCCAGTGTATGTTTGGCCTACACCCAAATTGACTGGCGAGCCTGTCCTTATACTAGTATCAGAGGGTAGCGTAGTTGGGACAGGTTTTCGAGCCCAACACCTAAACATCACTCTTTGTCAGACTGGGTTATTGACCCTTAATCTATCCATACCAGATGCCTCTCAGATAGCGGGCTACCAATTTATCTTTGTCACTTTAAAAAATAAGAAGCCAATCAAATATAGGAATATCAAAATTAAGTTTATGAAACTTTCAGTGTAGAGTTCACAGTTGAAAATGTACTGTTCGAGTGTGCATGCGCAAATTTCATAGCTTAAGTTGCTCAAATATTGGAGACCACAGGCTTCTCTACTTTGGTAAATTCGCGTATTTCTGTCTTACTGATGACTTTCCACATATTAGGGCAAAAATCACGTATCACTTATCTATCAATACCTATGTAAGATGATTTTTGTTGTTACTGCTTCGAGAGTCATCAGTGAGACAAAAATACGTCTTACATGTTTTGATGAAACTGGCCCCTGATTACAGGGCTGGTAACCAAGTTGTCTTGCTACTGATAGGACT
The DNA here is from genome assembly GCA_948146395.1 of Fragum whitleyi. NCBI lineage: Eukaryota > Metazoa > Mollusca > Bivalvia > Cardiida > Cardiidae > Fragum > Fragum whitleyi. The sequence continues at coordinate 45,423,126 of OX411555.1, forward strand.
GCGGAAAAGTTGAAATATGTATTAGGCTTAAGGCATTACATAAATGGGATTCACTGCATCTTTCTTTTTACTTACTTACCAATGTGCATGTGTACATTTTTACATTAGGTAGAACAAAGGAAAACAAACTCTTATCTGTTGATATTCCTTTTATTTATCAAAAATAGATTTAAACCAAACAAATAATACAAAATACTAATACATTCTATTCATGCAATACAATATCGAGAAATTTGATAACAGAATTTAATTGATATAAATAATAACAGGTTTAATCCATTTTAGAGATATTAGAGGATAACATAATAAAAGGTCGAATGACTTAATTTCATCGTGGTCCTAACTCAAGATCTCTCTCCCCCTCTCTCAATCTCTCTCACCTTCTCTCTCTTTCTCACTCTCGATACTAAGAGAGAGAGAGAGAGAGAGAGAGAGAGAGAGAGAGAGAGAGAGAGAGAGAGAGGGAGAGAGGGGCAATGGGTTCTTACCACTGCTTCCCACTTTCACAGCTGGGTGAACTGGGGAGTACTTGTACTTGTCTGTGATGTGTCCAGTCCAAATACACAACCCGCCTTAGGTGGGGCTCGAAACCACAACCGCCAGGTTACGAGTCGAGCGCGCTAACCACTCGAGGCCAACGAGACAGATAACACTTTCTGAATGACATTTACACTAAAAATGGGGGGGGGCTAATTTCAGTTCATTAAACACGTATTTCCCTTTTCTGTTTTTTAAATTTCCGAATGAACTAAATAAACTATGGATATATTTTAAATGATGTACCTATCATGCTAAATCAGAGACATATATATAAAACTAGTAAGCCATGAATGGCTTGAGTCGCTCCACAGGCTTGAAGTTCTTGTAATAGCAAATCTATGTTTTGAGAAGATTTTTAGATATTTTGGGTTCTACTGATGTTGAAATGATTTTCAAGTTTCCACTGTATAACATAAAGAGAAATGACCTCCGCCTATGAAATACATATTTTTAATCCAATGGCAATAGTTTTTGGCTGCGTGATAATGGGTCACTCAAGGATCATACTAATGAAGTTTGATTGATATCCATCTGTTACATTCTGAGAAAATGATGTTCAAAATTTACACTATATAACATATAGAGAAATGACCTCCGCCTATGAAATATTAATTTTTCATCCGATGACAATAATTTTTGGTAGACTGATAAAGGGTCACTCAATGATCATTCCAGTGAAAATTGATCGATAACCATCTATTACATTCTGAGAAAGTGATTTTCAAAGTTTCTTATATATAACATATAGAGAAATGACCTCCGCCCATAAAATACATATTTTTCATCTGATCACAATAATTTTTTTTGTAAACTGATGAAGGGTCACCAAAGGATCATTCATGTAAAATTTAATTAGTATCCATCAATTAGAACCTGAGAAAAGTCACGTTTTAACATATTTGGAAATTAGCCACGCCCATTTAACCCATGGTTTTCATTGGATCAAAATTTCTTGAACAACTTTGAAAGAGGGTCACCATTCCTGTGAAGTTTGGTTGAAATTCATCCAGTAGTTTCTGAGGAGAAGATTTTTAAAGAAAAAGTTTACGACCGGACGCACGGACGGACGGATGCACGACGGACACAACGCCAAGACAATAGACCCAGTGGCCCACAGCCAGTGGAGCTAATAAACATGATGTCAGTATATTTCTCTAGTTTAACTAAATTATTCGCCATGCTTACGTTCCAAGGGTGAATAGATGACCGCTGCCGCTGCGCATCGCTTCATTGTCGAAGTAAACAAAGTGTTTAGCAGGCCGACTTCTTAGATTGTCGGTGTTTTGTCTTATTGTTGAATGGCTTTTCGATTTCATAACGTCGATCCATTTAACCCAACAGAAATAGAGGCTATATAGAGGATAAATGCTTGCTTGAGAAAAAGATCATTGAGTGAACGACTAAAGCTATATTTTCACGATTGGCAAAAAAGCATTTGTTGCTGTTGAAATGAAAGATTTATCGATTTTACACTAAAAAACGTAGTTCTATTTCATCAATACTAAAATAAGACAAGATGTGAAATCTTAGCTACACATTTTCTTAAAGCGCGTCATTCTGCGCGTGATTGCTCTGTAACGTCATGCAGTCAGGGGTGTGGAAATACGCTTTTTCTCCACTTGTCCGTGGACAAGTAATATGTGATTTTCTACTTGTCAGAGATCAAAATCAACCTGTCCGCAAAAAGAGAGAATAAATAAACTTTCAGAAAACATGGTTTTTAAAGCAGAAATTAAAAACATTGTTTTATACCCTTTGATACAAACATTAGGCCGATTAATCTCTAAAATCAATTTTATAGAGTTCCAATGTTTGCCCTGGTATTTACTTGTCAACGAACAAGTGGCCTTGAAAAAGTACTTGTCCGCAGGTAGAAAAGCCCATATCGGAAAAGTCGGCATTGGAATTCCACATCCCTTTGCATGCACGTGCAACGCCGGGTACAATTCGAAAACTGTTTGCACCGTTTGGTGATCCTGAACGCAGGGCTGATGACGTCATTTTGTTTATTTTGCTCCGCTTAATTAACGTCAAATAGGGTAAATTGAACGAAAGCAGGGTTTGATTTTTTTGGGTAATTTTACTGGTTTGACTGTGAGATTATCAAGTGATAATCAACCGCTATTTCTAGATAATCCACCGAAAAGAATTAAAGAACAATGTTTCATTTGAGTGTAAGATCGATTTATCATTGAGTTTAAAGCAAAAGCTGTGGGCCTATTTTCATGAGTGGTGATGCCACGAGTGAATTGTTAGCCCTTTTTTAAAAGAAATGAAAGAGTTATCGTTCTTACTCGAAAAACTGAAGGTTTTTTCTATATGTTTAATGCAAAAAATGAGAGGAAATGTGAAAATTCTAAGATCAACTACGGGGGACAGGTTGAAAGACGGATGGACGGACAGTGGTAAACCAGTAAACAACCCTCTTACTAGAAGCAGTGGAATGAGAGTTATCGTGAAAAAGACTGAAGTTGCGAGAATTTGGCTGCTTACTGACGATATAAAAATGCTGTGAGAATTTCGCGTCATCCTCATAAATCATCTTGTAACAAAAACAAGATGTGTTCGTTAAACACTAATGCCCTCGAAATGGCATTTTTTTTAATAAGATTGACCTTGATGATTGCCATTGATAATTTGAGCCTGAGCGTGATATTTCCGTCAATTACATGTGTGCGTAACGCGAAGACTAAGATCAGCCTGTGTCGCCGCACAGTCTGATCAGAGTCTTTACTTCGCACTAAATTGGTAGTTCGAGACCTGTTCTCTCTATTCACAGTTGTAGAATATTTAAATGGTACTGTGTGGCTGTACAAGAGGCCAGATGTCTGGCCATCACGCACGCCTGAAATTGTTGGAAACATTTATCTTGACCTTGGATGGTGTGTTTTTGAGAGGAAACTTCATGCCAAATATTAGCATTGTTTGTTGAAAAGTGTAGAAGTTCTAGGAAAAACGTTTAGTTGCAGGTAAAGTTTTCAGATTAAGTTTTCGCAGACAGACAGACGGACAGCCAGCCAGACGGACATCAGCAAAATAATTTGCCCCCCCCCCGGTCTTTTCATTGCGGGGGCATGAAAAATAAATCAAATACAAAATTTGAAAGTTAACATAACATGGTGTACATATATATGATCAACGTAAATACTGGTCTACCTGTCAAATTTTAACTATCAACTGACAAGCTTATTACCATCATTTGATTTGAAATATGGAAATGACTCATTTACAAATAAATAAATTAACAATACGTAAAAATGAATAAATAAATAACATGCTCAAAAGAATCACACGCATTTGTCAATGTAGGCCTATTCCGTTGGTACACGATGAAGTATCAAGAAATGTTTGTAAAATATCTATGTCTTCTATATAAGCTTGTTGGTAGATTCTTTGTCAAATGAAAAAAGGCATTAACTTCAAAAATATGAGTAGAGTTATGGTTTTTTTTTGCACTGTACTGCTCCACAAGGAGATCTATCTACCTGTGAAGTTTCCTGATTCTAGCTTGCATACTTTTTGAGATATGCTCCGGGCAAAAAATGTTGTACGGACAGACCGGCCGACTAGTGCAAAGCAATATACCCCCTCTTTTTCGAATGTGGGTATAATTATTAAAGAAGCAGTACAATTTTGTCCTTAAAATTCGGGTACACGTTTTCATTTTTTCCACATTACGAAAGAAAATATTATCTTTATCAGTTATTCATGATGAAGCATCGAAAGAAAGTAAATACGGCAACAAATATTTACACGAGATGGTGCTGAAAGGTGGTAATATTGTATGTGGCTGTGTCGAGGGCTTAGAGCAAAAATAAAGCACGTGTCTTTACAGTGTATTGACACATACTATGTTTTTGCTCTAAGCACTCGATATAATAAAAGAAACATACAATTTTTAGCACTTTCAGCACTGATCGTCGATTATCAAATCTTTTCCTTATTTTTGGGTTCATGTCAAATATTTTCAATATGGATTTCCTATGAAGCCAACCATACACAATCAAAATCATTCATACTAATATTGAGAACAATTTAAAATCAATCGTCATCATCGCACATACACGGTCAATAATATTGCCAAAATCGTAGTTTGACAATATTATTGACCATATATGTGCAATGTTGAATAATTGTCCATATAATTGTCAATAAAATTGATAGTGTGTAGACTTTTTGAGCATTTGTTAGTGGTCTCTTTCCTCTGGGGGTCTGTAAGGCACACCGAGCTGGACAAACACTGATTCTTCTGTTGGGGTTGGGACAGGTGTACCTTTATGGATCTTTTCTGTGCCCTGTGAGAAACATATGATTGGAGTGACAGTACAAACACGAAAAGAAAAACTTTTAACATTTTTCCCTTCGAAACGTAGCCATGTCTTATGAAAATTGGCTAAATACCTAATGTAACCTGAATTGGAAAATATGTGACCATATGAAAGCGGAAAAAATATATCACTTTTGTCAAATCAAAACTTAGTTATCATGATCCATTATTTAGCCTTATTACATTATCAGCGGATTCGTTTTAATTGTATAGAATCTACAAAAAGTTAATGATAATATTGTATGAGATGTTCTGAAATCGGAAATTGACATATTGACTGCCAGATATGTGTGAACATCGTGTCAATGGGTCTTAAGATAGGGCCTACTTTAATTGGGACATAATGTCAAGGTCAACCCTGTTTTCAAGGTGAGAACGTCTGCGAAACGTTTGATGCAATCTAACAGATTTTAAAGAGTCGCGAACGTTTTGTACTCCTGTATCCAAAACAGGTTTGGCTGCTCAACAAGAGAGATAACTCGTACGGATTTGTTCAACAAACAAAAATTATTTCACCGCCATTATCTCCCTGTCTGGCTTTTAATCATAAAATAACATGATATGACAATTGCTATAAAATCAATTTGATGAATTATTTAATGAGAATGAAAAACAGCACATGCATGTTGTTGATAGATGTTGTTTTGATTGTTTATTGCAATAGTGATTGTATTTATCCGTTTATATTTTTGAAATTAGTTACTCAAAAGCGCACGTTCGATGTTAGCGTCTGCAATGACAGACTTCATAAGTTCAAGTACTTGCGAGTCCGATACAGTAAAGATTAGTGGACCACCAAAAACCAGTGGAATTGCAGCTTAATACAATATTTCATGATAAATGAAACTGGTCATTTTGATAGCATACCTATCAGAAGTGGTCGCTCGATCAATAACAACGACATACGATAAATAGCCCTTGTATATAGATTTTCTTCTGAATAGCTTAATTCACTGTTTCACAGATAGGAACTTTTTCTTAACAGACGGCGTCGACCTTGGACGAACTACGCATACTGGTGAAGCTAGAAACAGTTTCGTTACGCGATGATTGTTTAGTTAATTTCCTTTTATAAAGAAATTTATTTGTTCCCTTTTCGCGAATTAGAATATTTGCATTAATTAAGTAAAATATTTATAGCTCAAAACGTCAAAATTACGTCCATTACATCATCCCAAGGTAACGCGCATTACGCAACTAACGTCGTATACGTACGTGTCTCACCACATCCTTATTAAGGGAGTGTTCTGACAGTGACATGCCCATCTTCTTAGCTAGGTGGCGTAGCGATCGATTGAAGTGTGCAGAACCCGTAAAATAAACAAGGGCGCATGCGTATTCGTCATACGGAACCACAATGATGTCTATACGTCGGTGCTGAAAAACAAATACATGTAATTTATTTAATTTATTTGCGAGTTAAAAGTTTAACTTATACCGGATTGTACTTATTCACAGAAGATATCATTCTGGTCAATTATGCAACATGGAAGCGCACTAATAACTTAAAAATACTCGAACGCTACGAATCTGCGGCACTTGAGAGAGAACCAATTACAATATTAAATAGCCTAGTAATTAGAATGATATCTCAGACACAGATATCCCTAAATATAATGCCAACTGTCCCTAGATTTTAATGAAAAGTAGATAAGTCAATTTCACTGGTTTACAGCAATGAATGTCAAGTTCGAACCAGTCATAATCTTTCACCGTATTTTCGATAAAAAAGGACAGATGAACGAACATTTACTTAGTGTTTACTTAGTGTGCCCCTGTTTGACCTTAAGTATCGCATTAACGATTGGTTCTTCAAAGAATGACATGTATTTTGTAATGTAATGTTACGCAAAATCAATGACGCATGTAGCTAGTTATCACTTCCAGCCTGTATTTGACAGGGATTGGGTTATAGCCAAAACATATTACATTGTACATAGTTTTATAAGCTATTTCATAACCATAATCATGAAACATAGAGAGATTTTTTCACGTTTGTTCTATTTTTGACCTTTCGTATTAAATCAAATTTAATACGAAAGGTCAAAAATAGAAACCGATTGTGATAAGAGAACTAAGATTAAGTTTCCAAGATTTAGCTTTGCAGGAGTGAACCAGCACTCGCGCAGGAAGTAGTCTATGTATATTGGAAAGAAGCAAGATCGACATACATCATAGGCATAACAAGTAATTTTAAAATTAAACGCAATCAGACGAACATATGATATATAGGATAAAAGCGATTAATGGAAGGTGACAAAAAATAATGTTTTTCGTCCGCTCCCCTCTCTATGATTTAAGCGTTGGTGAAGGATCAAAACATCGTAATTCCAGAAAAAGCCGTGGTTTCGTTGTTATGATCATTCATAAAAAAATACTTTTCGAGAGAGGATTTATTTCTATAACGCACTTGCGTAATGTGCGTAATGGTAGAATGGTAGAATTTATTATAACCATAGTTTCATAATAAAATATCAGTTTAATCGAACTTGCTAAACAGACTAATCCCACAAAAAAGCCTAAGATAAATAGGTTCAATTTAACTATAGAGGATATAGTCGTGATCACCCGTTTTCAGCCTATTTATGATCTTGGCCCATTATCAGCCTATTTTCACTCTCTATATATCTGCATTATAACTTATCACCATTATAATGCTCATCTTAACCCTAACGAGTCTTTATTATTCATATTATCCACATGTACTAGATAACGACATCCAGGTTGGAAAATATATGACGTCAGTGATAATTGCAAGCCGTTGTATATTCACGTTCAGAGTCGAAGCTGGGTTAGTTGTGTTAGGAAAAAAAGAACAAATAAACTGGCGTAAAAATGGTTTTAAAATTGCATTCTTCGGCGGCAAATCTCAATAATTTTTAACACTAGTGTGTATTTCACACAAAACTAGCCCTAAGGGTAAAAAGCTGTATGAGTTATCAAGGGCGTAACTACCATTACGCAATTTACGCAAGTGCGTAAAGGAAATGATAATAATCTATTGAATAATTTATTGAAAAATATCGTTGATGCTTATTCAAGCTGTAGTTACGATGTTTTGATAATACACCAACGCTCAAATGATAAAAAGGGAGCGGACGGAGGGCATTCTTCCTTTGTCATAGCCTACATATCGCCTTTATCCTATATATTCTTTGAATGTCGCCTACTGAGTGCGTTTAAATTTCAAATTCCTAGTTACGCCTATGGTTATGCTCCTTTCGAACAAAATTTTCAATTCATAAACTTTTATTTTATTAAAAAATCGTTTTGTTGGTAATAAATATCTGCAGTTCCGGATAATTTTCTTGATATTTACGTCAAAAGTGATGACACTGACATATCTTATATCTGTTAATGATATATCTAGCATTGTTTGTGACGTCATTCAATCATCGAGTGAGAAGTTGGCATCGCGGCATTGTAGGTGCCACTAGGTGGTGTAAAATACCAAGTCGTATGTTTGCAGCACTATATCGGTAAAAAACGTATTTCATATTAAGATAATTTTACAACCTTGCTTTGTTGACCCGTTCCCTTAAAGTCCAACTTCTTTATGATCCTTATGGAAATAGGATTAAGCTAGTAAAATTGGAGAAATTGCTTCTTTAATTTCCAAAATATATTCAATGGCATAACTTCAAAATAAAAGATGGCAATTTCAGGACATTTCTGATTTTTTTTCTTTTCAGCATAGGTTTTACCTGTAAAACTAGGATTGGTTGAAGAAAAGGACAGTTGACGAAAGTAAAAAAAAAAAAAAAAAAAAAAAGAAAGGGCATATGGCCTATGTCAAGTCGCAACTGTATCACGTAGATGAACAAGGCAATAGTCCCCTTGAAATTTGATTACATTTTACATTTTTCACAATGATCAATGCGGCTCACGCAACCCTTACAAAAAATCCAACCCGCATTCAATCAGTTTATTGAGGGGCAACGACGATTGGAAGATTCGTCTCGTGGTTGACTTACCCTATGTCCTTCACCAGGAAGCTTACAAACACCAAGATACTTTTTCTGATTCCCATTGTCTTCTGCAGTAACGAGGTCGTCCGTCAGGAAATCTGAAAAAAGTTAACACACAAATAATAAACGGATTACAATTGTTAATGAAAAACGATAGCAAAGCACGCGGATACTAATGTTCCACTGTTTGGTTTATCCGAAGTTAGAATTCAATCAAAAGTTTTGTCCTTTTGTATGTTTTTTTCTTTTTGATAGTGATAAATATATATTCGACATTTCAAGTGAATGCCTTGGGTATTTGTAGGGAAATCTCAAAATGTCTGTTTCTGTACGACCATAAATAGTGTACAATTCTTGCAAAACTTTTTCAGAGTTGCGCCCCTTCCCACCTTACTTGCAAAGATTGCACACGTGACAAAAATCTATATAAAGTAGAACTTTTGATAAGCAACAACATAGGGAACCATAAAAGCAGTCACCGCTTAATGACCGCTTAGTACATAGAAAGTAATTTGAAAGCATATGTAACCCGTTAGGCGAAAAGGGACCATCTGGTTAGTTCGTAAAGTGTCGACCCTAGTCAGACTGCGCGGACTGCGAAGACTGGCTAGGTTCGAAACCTTTCACAAGGTGCTTATTTTCTGAATCTAGAATGATCAATCTACCTTCCAGTGAAAGAATTTTTGAAATGCAATCTCTGCTTGAACTATGCTGGACCCAATCTCTTTTTACGGGTTGTAGAGCTTTACATATTTGCTGATTAAGTACATAATATATAAATCAAGTCAAACTATAATCAGAAAAGGAATAACGTAAGTTAACCTTGCAGGTTGAATAAAAAAGATTTTGTAACTGTGTAATATGTCACATCAGGAAAGACCTAAATTAATTAAAATTTCGAGTAACGCGGAATTACCGTACACGCGACCTGTCAACTCCTATCCAAGATGTCATAAGATCATGACGTCATTAACAAATTATCTTGGACTTTCATCTCGACCTTACAATCCTAAATCAACCCTTGTTGCTAACATGTTTAACTCTTCTTTCAACAGTTTCAGTTATATAGCAGAGACATGCGTTTCTAACAATATCTTCCTGACGTTAGTGTGAGAGAGAGAGAGAGAGAGAGAGAGAGAGAGAGAGAGAGAGAGAGAGAGAGAGAGAGAGAGAGAGAGAGAGAGAGAGAGAGAGAGAGAGAGAGAGAGAGAGAGAGAGAGAGAGAGAGAGAGAGAGAATAAGAGACAGACAGAAAGAGACAGACAGAAAGAGAGAGAATAAGAGACAGACAGAAAGAGAGAGAATAAGAGACAGACAGACAGATTAAGAGAGAAACAGAGAGAGAGAGAGATATGGGCTCCATACAGACAAACAGAGACAGACCCACAGAGAGAGACAAGCATAGAAAGACAGAAAAGTGGAAATAGACAAAGCAGACGTGATGTTCAAATATAGAAAGAGATGCACATCGAGGCTTAATCATATGTCTTTACGAGAAATTTCAAACCATTCTAAAGATAATGATTGTGATAAACAGACATTGATCAGTCAGATAATCTATACACAACAGATACGTTATGATAATGTTTGTGACATTTCAAAAATTTCAATTCGATGGCTCAGTGCGAAACAGATGTAACTCCCTATAAACATAAAGGGAGTTACAAATGTTTTGCACTGAGCCATCGAATTGCGTGTGATTGACATACATTGGGATAGCAGCTGTCTTTTGAGCGCATTAAGAAGACTCGGATCAGAATGTGTGGCCGCAAAGGCTGATCATAATCATAACCTCACAAACTCACGCATTGTTTTGGAAATATCATGCACAGGCTCATAAAATATATTCCCAATTCATCGACAGAGTTTGCGGTTGGCTTGATTACAAAATACACAGTCAAGGCTGTGGATTTACAGGCTCGTCTGAGTCTCTACTATTAATTGCATCGTGAAATTTACAATCATCTCTAACAAATTATTTATATTCACTCGCTCAGCGTTCCAATTATTCATTCAAAACGCTCATGACACTCAAAAAACACTCTAAAATTGTTCAAAAATACTTCGAAATCGTGCAAAATGATCGACATATTTAATCAAATGGATACAACAATTATCATGCAATGAAGCCTGTATTGACCAGATATCACCTGCCTGATAACATAAAATGATATCAGTCAGTCTACTTTTAGAAACAATTTGCATACACGTGCAATGAATTTCATTGATTGTTAAGGGTTTAGTTGTTATGGGTTTAGTATAACTTAGCTGCAAAATGATTGCATGATGAATAGAATAACATATGAGTGTCTTAAAATATCAATGTTATCTGGTCTCGGCTGTGAGAAATTATCATGACTCGGCAGATCCTCGTCATGATAAATTCTCCCAACCTCGACCAGATAACATTGTTATTTTCAGACACTAACATATTATCCTCTATTTAACTGATTTTATTGACTTGGTTATATCTTTAAGCGTCACAAATGTCCGTGAAGACGCAAAATCCGACAAATACATAGATTTCATTAAAGGGAAGTAAAAAAAAAAATATCGCTAATTATCATACTAAATTATCGATTATGTTTTACCTTCCTTGGAATATTCAAAACGTGACCCACTCACGCATCCAATTTCAATCCGAAATCATTCCAGAATCATTTTCTTTGTGACGTTACGCAAGATACTGGTGACCCTTCGCGTTACAAATAGTTTTGACGTCGGCTAAAGCATAGCGTTCCATTTCTACTAAACTTTTTTCACGCAAACATTTGAAAACGATGTATTTCTTTTATCTAAACGCTGTTAAACTTTGCCAATGATTGTGAAAATATTTAAATACAAAAAGTTTGTTATTTTTTATGACATATAATGGACACTGATTTCCAAAGATTCCGGCGCATATTCAATGATATAATGCAGAGTAGGATTGATTCGATGTGATTTTGAAATACTCATTCAAAGTAAAGAAATTGCGGGCGATAACAAATATTGCTAGTGGTTCAAAAATGTGATTTCTATTAACTAGAAATATTTATTTTCAAATTATTGATTAGATCTTAATATTTCTATCAAGGACTTTCAATTAAGATTTGCAAGATTATCCCGAAAAAATCGCGTAAATCTGAACCGCTCGATCTTTCCACCGAAGAAATCATACTTTGAATACAAATTTGATATTTTACTGCTTTTTTATTCAGTTTGATACTATATTTTCTGCTTAGGATCTTCTCAAACAGATCAGTTTATGACAGTATCATGATTTTTTTTTTTTTTTTTTTTTTTCATTATGCTTTTATTTTCATAATGATTGAAGTTTGAATCTCTATCTTGTTTCTGTATATAATGCTTAAATTTGGAGCAGTTTAATTTATTCACTTCTAATAATTATAATTAGTATCATCGAGTGAAACAAAATCTAGAATACAAATTTGTCAAATCAACCATGTAAAATGCGAATACGTTAAATCATATATATTCATCTTTGTTACGGGAAAAAATCAACGTCGCGTTCTGAAAAACAACGTAGGTGGGACATTTTTGGGTGACTTTTGTATTTACAATAAAATCATAACTATAAGGCCTAGAATTAAAACAATCATATTTTTGTAAACAGAAAAGAAAATGTATTTTTATATAGAATATTTAATTCAATGCATCAAGTTAAAGATATAAAAAAATTGGATGGAAAATAGCAATTTTTAATTATCAACGTCAAAAAATGACAGTGGGACATTTTTGGTGACTTTTGTATTTTGGCAATTCTTCTTAACGACAATTCAAAGAATAAATTTATTTACATTATTCGAATCTATAGAAAAAATGTATTCTTTTATGTAAAAATCAGTATGATAAGTGAACTTTACATAGAACGGTATAGACAAGAATGCGACTTCACTTACATCGTCGCTAAGGTGGGACATCTTTTATGTTTTTAATTAATCATCCGTGCGATCTTCTTTTTGTTAACTACCTTTTTAAAAAATATCACTGACGAACCTAGAAACATTATTACTTCATCCTGATACAAACTTATTATGATGTTAACGGCTAGGTAATAAAGACAGCAAAATGAAAGACCTCGATCGGAGGCAAGTGTAACGCGGGACACGTCGTTTTTAGACTATTTTTAAACGCTTAAAAGGCAAAATATCCTAGCACAGTCATCATAAAACGGATCTTACCAAATAATCATGTAGAATGTTATTTGATGCAAAGTTTGGTGTATATTTCATTAATTTCCGATGAAAAATACAGATTTTATAGCAAAAACAAGGTAACAATGTCGACGTTTTTTCAAAGTGTCACCAGTATCCTGCGTAACGTCTGTCAATTTCATGATGTTCTTAACTGTACTAGTAGTCTGGCCACCAGACTCTTTTTTACAGTATTTTTTTTTTTCAAAGGTAACTCTATCATTACAAATCTTACAATGGAGTCCCCTGTCTCTAAAAAAGAAGTCAGCACTTGTTAATATGAACTTGTATTAAAGAGGCATGTATATAATAGAACTACAACATAAATATTTTCTAAAAATTCAAACAAAAACGACTAAGGCCAGTCTATTGTACCAGGGACTCGTATGATATTGCTTGAAATGTCACGCAAAGAATCATACTTGACCGTATTTATAATTTATCTTAAAACTATACCAATATCTGTATGATAACATCCCGTATGGTATTTTTTATGATATCACATAGTTATTTTTAGAACAAAGATATAATGCGGTTATTTTTAGAAACTTGCATTTCAGTAAGAAACATCGTCGAAAACAAGACAAATAGGGGTTATAAGATAAATATAAAACATACTAAGTGTATTGTATGAAAAAAATATCTAACTCGGTTGTGAGAATTGATAATTGTCTCGACAGAGCCTCGACAATTTTCAATTCTCCCAACCTCATTAGATATTTTTTTTCATATAATACACTAAGTACTATTATATATGTGCATACGTGACGATTTTCACAATGACCACCGATGTAATCTACGAAAAGATGGGATGAAAGATAAAGTCTGTCTTGGAAAATTAATAGATATAATATTTCACAGCTTGATAACGGCTAATAAACGACATTTGATACGCTTTACATCGGGAAATACTTAATGAAGACAATGCGGGATGATGCACGTACGCAATCGCACGAAATCAAGACACCATTGTTAAGCTCCTTACCATTTCACGAACAATTTCTAGATTTTCTTTTACTCCCCGGTGGAAATAGCAGTATCAAATGTGTTTATACAGTTATAGAAAGGAAGACCGACCACCAACGAATTGCTTTTTGTTTTATTTCTTCAACTGGATGTACTCGAAGCCTTAGCCGTTTGCTATTTGTAATATGTACTTTTGCGTCTCGTAGGTCAAAGGAGGTGGCCGGCGATCCGATAATTTATGGGAGTAGGTTGTCTGTCCAATCGGATACGAATAATTTCCGAGTGGGACCAAAAACTAAACAGTAAATAAAATTGTTATTGGCGGACTGTTTACAGAATATGGAAAAACAAGCCTCCCTGGTTGAAAATATTGTATCTCTGTAATCGGTTAATGCCCTGTAATGCCATTTCGCATATTAAGGTGGAACCGTAATAGTTCCGCAACGTTTTGGAAGTTATGAACTTTAACAGTGTTAACCGAGGTTTCCTAATGATTTTCATTAGGAAACCTCGGTCAACATTGTGAAAGATCGTGAGTTCCGGAATGTTGCAGATTTATTACGGTTCCATTACCCTAAATGGTTTCACAAAACAGTCACTAATTTAGATTGGACAGTGCTTTATAAGTCATTTCACATGTTTACATGGAAAATTAATATATACCACAGTTAATCACATCGTGTAATTGAGACTCATCTCTATCAAAACCATTTAAAATCATTCGCTCAGCGCTCAAATCGTTCATTCCAAAAACTCACTCCAACCACTCAAAAACGCTCCAAATTTGTTTAAAAACCTTCGAAATCGTTCAAAACGATCAGTATTACAAAATAATTGCAAGAGTTTAATGACTCGTGTTGTTTATTAAGCATATGATTTGACCGTGAAAACACAGAATCAGAAAAATACTAGACTTTATTTAAGGAGGTGTAAAAAAATCGGTAATTTCGTCCATTTGGACGAAATTAAAGATTTTGTTTTACCTCCCTTGAAAGTTATGCAAAACCCACTCCACACACTCATTAAATTCATCCCATATTCATGCAAAATCATTCACCTTGTCAAATTCACGATGTTTTTAACTATATAAGGACATCAATTTCTTTCTTTAAAAGTAGACAAACTATCTCCTTTAGTTAACATTATGTGATCCGTAAGTCGAAAAGAGACCAACTGAGAAATGCGTATTTTATCGATCTAAGCCAAACTCTGGGTACTGACAAGTGGGGTTTTTTTTCAGCAATTGCCTGTTTTTCTGAATTTAGACAAACAATTTTTCCTTTTTGTATAAGAAATATAGAAATGCATCCAGTGGTAGACCTCTACTTTAGATCTAAAGTTCACGTCCACTTGTTTGTCTACATATACATAAGAAGAGAGCCATTGTGGTCGTTAGGTTTAAGGTAGTAGACCCGTAATAGTTTCGCAACATTTTGGAACTAATGATCTTTCACAATGTTAACCGAGGTTTCCTAATGAAAAACATTAGGGAACCTCGGTTAACACTGTTAAAGTTCATGACATTCAAAACGTTGCGGATCTATTACGGGTCCACTACCTTAAGTATGATAGATTATACAGGCCTGCTCACATGATCTTACCCTTGTCTGATCTTTAAAGAACGACTTTGAACTGAAGCACTGATGATAAGCCCGTAGTTTTTTTATTTGGGATACGAAGTGAGTATTTGTTGATTTCATTTAGGTGTGAAACTATAAACCTAATCATGCTGTACGAATTCATACAAGAGTGTGATTAGTTTTTAGTTTCATACTTCCATGAATCAACTACAGCGTTTTTCAAATCTTATTATTTTATATACGATGAAGCAAAAATATAAATACTTCTCTACATGGGAAAGATTTCTTTCTGGATTACTTTGTGTGGAAGCTTACAAAATAGCTGCGCACTCAAGATTGATTTTTTTGCGAATGAAAGTAATTTTCAGCCAATCAGAATGCACGATATTTGATGGATAAAGCAAAATTGAAATAAAGCGGTAGGAAACTTTTTTTTAAAACCAATCAAAAAACACGCGATACTAATGAAGACGGGATAGCTTAATTTTATTTTTGACGACCACACAATCACGTTTGTATTACAATGTCAAGATCATTAGTGAAACAACAGGACGTCAACGTAGGTCCCCAATCAACAATTAGTTGACTTGATGCAGACGAAGTTGGAGTTCAAATGTTAACTGTCGTTATTTATTTGTTTTGCTTTCTTTTTTTTTCTCCTACGTTTTGAGCCCATATGTGACATTTCAAACAGTTTCATGCATGTGCGAGTCAGAAATAATTAACACCACAGCACTGTCTACGGGTGCAATGCTCGGCTGTAGGTGCTGGATATTGCAACAATTCTAAGTCGAAACAAGATCTCACGAAGGTCAGCGAAGCTCGACTTTTCCTAGTGCTGGATAGTAACAACAAATTAATATCGACATTGGAAATTCAATTAAAATGAAAGTCAAGAGAAAATAATCTTTGTCAAGAGGCTGATATTATGGTCACAGAAGAAAAGTTTCAAAGCAATAGTTTTAGTAGAAACATAGATACACCTGATATAAAACAGTTGTAAATAAAAACACTAGAAAGCCATGAATGGCTCGAGTCGCTCCACAGGCTTGAAATTCTTGAAATAGAAAATCTAAGGTTTGAATAGATTTTAAGATGTTTTGGGTTCTACTGATGTTGAAATGATTTTCAAAAAAAACACTATATAACATTTAGAAAAATGACCTACGCCCATAAAATACATATTTTTCATACGATCACAATAACTTTTGGTACACTGATAAAGGATCATCCAAGGATCATACCAATGAAATTTGGTTGATATCTATCAATTACAATCTGAGAAAAAGATTTTCAAAGTTTCCACTTTATAACATATACAGAAATGACCCCCGCCCATAAAATGCATATATTTCATCCGATCACAATAATTTTTGGTACACTGATAAAGGGTCATCCAAGGATCATACCAGTGAAATAGGCTGATTTCTATCAATTACATTCTAAGAAAATGATTTTCAAAGTTTCCACTGTAAAACATCTAGAAAAATGACCTCCGCCCATAAAATACATATTTTTCATCCGATCACAATAATCTTTGTTACACTGATTAAGCTTTACTCAAGGATCATTCCAGTGAAATTTGGTTGATATCTATCAATTACAATCTGAGAAAATGATTTTCAAAGTTTCCACTATATAACATATAGAGAAATGACCTCCGCCCATAAAATGCATATATTTCATTCGATCACTATAATTTATGGGACACTGATAAAGGGTCATCCAAGGATCATACCAGTGAAATTTGGCTGATATCTATCAATTACATTCTAAGAAAATGATTTTCAAAGTTTCCACCATATAACATATAAAGAAATGACCTCCGCCCATAAAATGCATATTTTCCATCCGACCACAATAATTTTTGGTACACTGATAAAGGGTCACCCAAGGATCATTCCAGTGAAATTTGGTTGATATCCATCAATTGCACTCTGAGAACATGATTTTCAAATTTTCTACTATATAACATATAGAGAAATGACCTCCGCCCATAAAATACACATTTTTCATCCGATCACAATAATTTTTAATACACTGATAAAGGATCATTCAAGGATCATACCAATGAAATTTGGTTGATATCTATCAATTACATTCTAAGAACTTATTTTCAAAGTTTCCACTATATAACATTTAGAGAAATGACCTCCGCCCATAAAATGCATATTTTTCATACGATCACAATAATTTTTGGTACACTGATAAAGGATCATCCAAGGATCATACCAATGAAATTTGGTTGATATCTATCAATTACAATTTGAAAAAAAAAAAAATGATTTTCAAAGTTTCCACTAAATAACATATAGAGAAATGACCTTCGCCCATAAAATGCATATTTTTCATCTGATCACAATTATTTTTTATAGACTGATAAAGGGTAACCCAAGGATTATTCATGTAAAATTTAATTGGTATCCATCCATAAAAATCTGAGATAAGTCACTTTTTACCTTAATTGGAAATTAGCCACGCCCATTAAATCCACGTTTTTGATTGGATCAAAATTTCTTTAAGAAGTATGAAAGAGGGTCACCCAAGGATCATTCCTGTGAAGTTTGGTTGAAATTCATCCAGTAGTTTCTGAGGAGAAGATTTTTAAAGAAAAAGTTTACGACCGGACGCACGGACGGACGGACGGACGCACGACGGACACAACGCCATTACAATAGCCCCAGTGGCTTTCAGCCAGTGGAGCTAAAAACCAATATTTCTAAGTCCGAAAAGGGTTAAAATTCCACTAAATTCAATATCAGAGTAATGAATGTTTGCCAAGAGGCTGATATTATGGTCACAGATGCATGTGCAAAGTTTCAAAGCAATAGCTTTAGTGGAAACAGAGATATTACAGAAATAAAACATTGCACGTGAAAACTTAACTAAGATTTCTAAGTCCGAAAAGGAGAAATGGATCTTTGTCTAGAGGCTGGTTTTATGGTCATAGAAACAAGTGTAAAGTTTCAAAGCAAAAGCTTTGGTAGAAACGGAGATTTGATACAATTGCACGTAAAAACTTAACCAAAGCATTACGCCGACGCCAACACCGACGCCCGGGTGACCGCAATAGCCCCCGTATTCTACGAATAGTCGAGCTAAAAAATATGTGTTAAGTTTCAAAGCAATAGCTTTAGAAGAGAGATTTTAATCACCTGCAAGTAAAACCTTACGCCTACGACAGGATGACCGAAATAGCCCCTCTATTCTACTAGTCGAGCTAGAAGGAAGATTTGCAGACCTCTTCAACAAGGGATTAGGACCGTATTGATCTACAGAGTGTAAAGTGAAGACTGTTCAGACTGTGCAGCTGCACAGACAGGCTAGAGCTTTTGCTTTGAATAAATGTTATTTTAAATTTACAACAATGCAAACCAATCCTAAAAGAAATCAAAGCACTGAAAGTACTGATAGTGGACGTTTCTGATGCAAAGGGGAAAAGAGAGAGAGAGAGAGAGAGAGAGAGAGAGAGAGAGAGAGAGAGAGAGAGAGAGAGAGAGAGAGAGAGAGAGAGAGAGAGAGAGAGAGAGAGAGAGAGAGAGAGAGAGAGAGAGAGAGAGAGAGAGAGAGAGAGAGAGAGAGAAACAACAATAGTGTCTAGACTATTTATTTCTAAATTTCTAAAGTATAGTTGATTATTGCAAAAAAAAAATATATATATATTTATGTTTGGTTTTATACATTTTATCAACTTTTTCATTTTATTAACTTTTTATAGGGACGGGTAGATGTTGATGTTGCTTACTGGCTATTCTCAAGTAAAATGGAAATTGATAGTTTACAGATGATAGAAAAGAGTATGGAAAAATGCAGTACTACGATCGCCAAGATATTTCCATAATGTTTCCACGTAACTTGTACGCTTTCTACGATTCCAGGGACCTCTTTCAAGAAAATATCGTACGATTTATCTTATAAATATCGTACGATTATATTTAAGACGGTCGTAAACGGCTTTCACAAAAATATCGTTGAAAATCGCAGACTATACGACCTCATAAGATTATCGTAAAGTTGATCTTTCACATCTGCACGTGCTGATCAGCTGATAAAAAACTTCCTCGTTAGTGGGTATATTGTCCGCTTTTTAAAATACCAAAAAGAGTAAATCAGCAAACTGACCGTAGAAAAGCCATTTACTTGTATATTATGCATATTTAACGAGGTTTATTAAAACATAATTCGTCAAACTACTCATTTCTCATCGAAATCTAAATATCTTTGTCATAATACTTATGCAAGTGCTCATAATTGCATAGTTATTTTAGTTTACACTGTCGATTCCCTTTCCAATGAATTGATTGATTGATTGAATGGGGTTTTACGCCGCTTTCAACATTATTTCAGTTATATCGCGGCGGCCGGAGCACCTAACAATGGATTCCTGGTATTTCTCACGCCAGTACTACCATTACATCCTTTCCTAGCCTCCGACTGCTATTTCACATAGGTTTACGATTATCTACCCATTGGTGAAAGACAAACGTCGGAAAGGATATTTGCCGCCACCGGGGATCGAACCCACGACTTCCAGATTGGAAGTCTTATGCCTAACCAACTGCGCTATGGTGGCGGCCCTTTCCAATGAAAGTAAACCCATTGTCGCGCCGAATGTGGAGCATTGTAAAAAAGCACATGTCCAAGTTAATGATCATCCCCACCAAGTTTTCGGTGTATGACTTTATTATCATTATATTTTATTATCATTGTTGTTTGGTTGGTTGGTTGTTTTCTGGTGAAGTATAAGCATTTATAAGAATACAACAGTTTTAAAAGGGTATGATGAAAAAATAATAATGGCTCATCCATTTTACTTGTATGCATTTGTTATGTAATTGTTCAAGTCTGTATCGTTCTGTGCCTATATGGAAGGTATTGAAACGAACTATAGAGGGGTAGTATTGAAATGAACTTTAGATGGATATTCTATTCAATCGCTTTAATTCAAAATTACTCTAACTTCGGTTCTAGTTTATCGCTCGTTGTCGTATCCGTGTAACTACAACAGTTACACGAAGCTTAGACATGTTTCATCTGGCTTAATGTCGCCGTTCAATTATTGTATCTGCTTGATTATTTGCTCAGAGCATCTTTGACTAACAGAGAGAGAAACAAATTATCGAGTGCGGCGGTTTTGTTGTGGATGATGATGATGATGATGTTTTTGTTGTTGTTAATAAGAAATCCTCCTATTTATCAAGAATTGTATGGTTTTGACTACAGGCTGTGGAATTTCTTTTTAATTCATGTCATACTTGAAGCATGAAAGACAGGAATCAATATTGCACAATGTGAAAGTAGTTTGTTTTTTTTTAAAGTAAGTAAATTATATATGCGTAAAAATCTATTGATTTGGTATCTCCAACTTTTTAAAGGGTAAGCAAACGTTTTTAGTGATGATCACAAAAGGGTCGATTCTTACGGTAAATAAACAACTGAATACCACTATGAAAACATTCTGCGACAATCGAACGATTATCGCAGGGTAAAATCAAACATCGAAATGATGGTGCATCTGTTGTTTTCAATATACCTCGTTTATTACACCATATTGTACTTGGAAATTTGGCATGTGCATAGCTAAATAATCGTTCTAACATCCACGAGAGCTGGAAAGGAATCCGAAAACATTTAAGGCTCATAGAGACAAAATCGTAAAATTTACGACTGGTCTGAAGTTGTCGTATATTTTATCGTAGATTTCACGAAACGACGCCTTTCTTGAAAGCCAAAAGGTTTCTTGAAAGCCAATTTTTATCGTACGATTGCGATACGACCAAATTTCAATCGTAGGACCTTTCTTGAAAGAGGCCCCTAGTCATGTTCCTTTTAAGACAATAATTTAAGACAATCATTGAATGCCCAAATCTCGCTACGTTTGTTTTGTGAATACATATATTAAGCGTGAGGGGCCGCAGATATTTCCGATCATAGAAATCTCGCAACGATCATGTCACACTTAGGAAGACCCCACTACGTGTCACCTACGTTTTTCATACGATTGAACGCGCTTTCGGAAAAAGCGCGACCGTAATGAAATCGTTAGACTGGCTTCAGTCGTTTTTGTTTGCATTTTCAGAAGAAAAAAATATTGTTGTAGTTCTATAGCAAGCCTCTTTAATCAAAGTTCATATCAACAAGTGCTAAACAAAAACCTTGTTAAGATAGGGGAATTAATCAAAAGTCTTGTTATGACGTTATCGCATTAAAACCCCTTTGATAAAATACTGTTAGAAGAGGTTGGCGGCCAGACTATGGAATCATTGACCATGAGAAATTAAGGATAAAAAAGGAAAATGCTATTGCATTCTAAGAACAGAAACTGCACTCGTTTTTTCCTCAAAGCCGCGATAAATCTGATATAACGATTAACGTAATATACATTTCCAAGTAGTTCATCCCTTATGTGACACTTTCAAAACTGCGCCATATTGAGATATTCAGGATAAATGGCCTAAATGCCAATACTATGTTTAAGTATTTAATATAAAACAATAATTATGACCGGCAATGCGAAAAGGGACCATCTTGGAAATATGTAAGATAAATATTTGAAAAAGAAATTTGGTCCAGCATAGGTCAACCAGAAGTCGCAATTCATAAATTCTTTCGTAGGAAGGTAGCCTGGTTATTCTAGATTCAGAGAATAAGCAAAGTGCGAAAAGTTTCGACCCGAGTCAGTTTGCGTAATCTACTCAGTTGGCCCCCTTTCCCGTGACGGGTCACATATTTTTGTATGATGTGTACTTTTCAAAGCTCCCCAATAAAGGTGTGCTACCTTAAGTAAGAAGAATGCGGAAGAGAATTTATCACAATTTGCAAATGTCTACATTATCATTTTTATGACGAAATAGTAAGCGTTATCAGATGCACCTTCTATTTAACCGAATTTTAGGGGAATATATAATTTGCGTTTTGAAGAAGCGAAACATTTTCCATTTCTATGAAATCATATGTTCTCTTGATTATCCTACTTTACTCTCGGTGAAATAAGCACATACATAGAAAATACTTGTAACAAATTTCTCTCTTAATTGTCTTTGTCATTTAAAACAGTAGATCACGAGACTTCAACGCCCCTTTGCTTTTCCTTTTCACGGTTAAATCTTGCCTAAATACTCTCTTTGTTAGGGGAATATTTATGTATCAATTCTTCTATCCCTTTCTTCATTCAAATGAAAAATGCCCCACAGTCACTTTCAAAATGGGAATCTTGTGTTTCATAGTCACATCCTGAGACGCATCTTAAATCTTTCAGTTATGCGTCATAAGATCTGCACAAACCTCATCTTTAGAAATCCGTCGTTCTCGGGAAAAACCTTTTGATCCTGTGCGAATATACCAAAAAATTTTACTAGTGCGCAACGTTAATCCTCAGATCAGAAATATAATAAGTTCCGAAATGTTGCGAAACTCTAATGGGTCTACTTTCTTAATTTTTGTAATAGCCTATCAGGTAATTAATAATTCAAAGCACGCGTAATTACTTGCGTCATGTTTTAGAAAATTATAATTATAAATGCATTTATATTCATTGCAGTCTTATCTTAAGATCAAAGACTGTTTATCATCTACTAGAATCATAATTGAAGATGCATATCACTGGTTTTCTTGTTAATTTTGCAACGTTACAAACATGATAAATTCGAAATAATGTGAATGCTTAAGTTATATCATTGAAGACCTTTCGCAAATTTGGCTCGATATGGGGACCATCAGTAAATATTATTAATTATATATTTATTTTGAGAAAAAGAAGGCCTATATATGAAACACTTTTTGTGCTTGTTGTTGTTTTCGGAATGTGGCCTGATTTTGCTAAAAAAAACTACATGTTAAATTTGTTAAAAAAATGAAAAGGAGCCATAAACAAGCAGCAAGCAATCATGGTTCGTAAATGCATGTACATGTTTTTAAACTATGTGTTTTTCCTTGGCTGTCTAGCTCCGGATTAGCGTTAACTTATCATATGATCTTAAGCTGTGACCTTGACATTACCTAGAAAGTTTTCTTAAATGCTTTTCGGTGGTTTATCGAGAAATAACGGTAGATTATCACTTGATAATCTCACTGCAAAAGCAGTGTAATTATCAAAAACCTTATACCCTGCCTTTCTGCATTTCATCCTATCTGACGTCATCTATGCGGGGCGAATTAAGTGACGTCACAATGAGCGTTGCATAGCAATCACGCGCAAAATGACGCGCTTTATGAAAATATGTCATAGAAATTTCACATTTTGTCTCATTTTTGCATTAAAGATATAGAATAATCGTTTGTTTTTCGTGTAAGATCGATTTATATTTCATTCGTGAACAACAGAAGCTATATTTTCCGAGAAAACATAGCTTTTGTTTTTACTCAATAAAATATCAGTCGATCTTACACTGAAACAAACGGTTATCCCTTATATCTCTAAAGGCAAATCTACTCATTATTGAGGAATATCATCCCAAACTATTTTGAAATCGATCCATAAATCTAGGAGTTATACTCCGGACAAGGTTTATTTTTATGGTGGACCCTTACCGAGTAGGCCTAACCTTCCAGCTATCTAATCAGTCCTTCCAAATTGCACATTTACTTTTGATTGAGAACGTTTGTGGATAATTAAATTGAAATGTTTCCATTAAATGAAAGAGTAATTGTCAGACAAAATAAGAAGGACTAACGGACCACCATACGGGCGGATGCACTAACGTACATTTTTACAGTTAGCGTCTTAAGAGGGCTCGAGAAATACGAAAGAATGGTAGAATGTCCTTTCCTCGCCGAGCAAAATTACGGTATAACTTGGTAAGCCCACAGTTCTTACGGGCGGATAAGAACAAAGAATATTCGCAATTCCGGAACTTGTTCCTGACTTGTTCTTCTGGTAATAAATAATCAAAAAATAGGCGAACCAAACCTCGAAACTACAGCACATTACGAGATTTTGGTCGCCAACTTCGAAATAAATTCGTCACAACTTGTCCTTTGTTCGTATGTAAATTTACGTCGATTAGACACTATTAAGGTCAATGCCTTTTCAATTCGAAAATTAGTTTATCATATTTTCTCATTTACAGGTTTAAAATGGAAACAAAAGCTAAAAATGTAGAGATGTTTAATCCCATCAGGTTTTTTTTATAATGAATGACACTCATTCGTAGTTGTTGGCGGTGTTTTTATGTGTGTATATACCTAGGCTCGGTTGAAAGTGACGGAAAATTATTATTTACCCACCGCACCCACCCTCAAATGGTATGAAGGTGTCCCTAAAAAACGTCATACACTTGCAAAGTTTCGTTTAATATCTCCACTACCTTTAAACTTTTTATTATGTAGCAAACGACATCTTATAAACCTTTTAACTACAGCTTGGGAAAAGTTTAACTATTAAACCGGGTACAATAAAGTCATTGTGTGGTACAAAACTTTGAAAATTTAGTTTAAAGTACACTCACAATATAATGACCACGTGTAAGCAAATTCAAGTTTCGTTTTTCGCATCTGGAAGGTTCTTTTTTATATATATAAAATCGCATTAAATTGAATTAAACGGAATTATGATAAGTCCCCCCCCCCCCCCCCCCCCAAGTTCAGTATTTCTGAAACGACCTTAATGCTACTGTTTAGATTAAGACAGAAAAGAAACATATGTGGTCGTCACGCGAAAAGGGGCAATCTGGGGACTCCGTAAAATAGATATTTGAAAAAAAAGAATGGCTCTAGTACAGGTCAATCAGGTCAATCTTTCGTATATGGTAAATCATTATAGATTAAGAAAATTAGTAAAGTGCGAGAAGTTTCGACACTAGTCAGTCCGCGCATTCCTCGCAGTCTGACTAGGATCGACACTTCACGCACTACCCAGAATGTCCCTTTTCGCATGACGGATCACATATATCAAACTAAGGTGTGTTACTATTACATTTTTCCAAAAAGAAAAAAAACGTCGACCCCAGCAGGAAGTATAATGATATACGTCATAGCTATTGAAGGCGGAAATGAGTTTACGCGTGAAAAAATTCAAACCATTTCAACCATCCACCTAATTTCCAATTAACTGTTAAGGCATGATTATATTTAAGGTATGATAAGTACATCATTCGCGAAATAATCAGGAAAAAACCATTACCACAAGAAAGAACAGAGAAGAAACATTTGATGTATAAGTTTTCAGCTTAAGTGCATCCAATTAAGAAACTTTGCTTTTAGCATATCTATTTTACATTGATTTGGTGAACACTTTCTTCAAACTTCTAAAGATTAATCCATTCTAATTCTGGAAGAGTCGAAAGTTCTTTTGTCGAATTCATGAGCCAATGAGGCACCAGTCCTGAATTTAATATACGAACACGATTACCTACGTATAAGGGCTATATCCCGCTTTGCGCGTGAAAATACGTGCAAAATGGGGTACAATTTCTCAAACTCGAGTAGTCATAAAATAGCATCATATTCACACTGAATAGTCAATCCGCCTTCCCCTGAAATTTTACCAAATGAGTACATGCGACCTATCACACGTAGAGGGACCAACTGGGAGCTGTGAAAAGCACTGACCCTGATCAGAAAGCGTGCTTGCTATAACTAATTTTACGGATTTCACGGACAGCACCCCCCTTTTTTCGCGTGACGAGTCAAATTTTTTCAGCACAGAAAAAGTTACTTATGTGACAATTTGAAGTTATGCACGCATATCGAACTGATTTCGATACAATTTCAACGAAAACTCACCATGCGAAAAGGGAGCAGCAAAAGGAATCGGGGCCCGTTTTTCTAAACTTCTTACGAAAAAAATTCATCGTCTGTCAAAATCACAAATCGTACCTGATGATTTCATTAATTGTTAGATTCTGACTGGCAATATCTCATTGGCATCGTCTTTTGATGACGACGTCAATGAGATGGTCCATGGCAGAATTCCTTTTTAGCTGCTACTGCAGGAGCAACTATAATTTTTGACTTACGCAAAAACTGGTCGTAAGATGTTTAGTAAAACAGGCCCCTGGGAAAGACGCTTTCAATGAGATGATGCATGGCGTAATTCGACATTTAGTTACTACCATAGAAGCAACTTAAATTTTTGACTTACGCAAAAACTGGTCGTAAGATGTTTAGTAAAACAGACCCCTGATCCTTACTCACATTGCGCCGGGTGTTTCGTTTTCTTTTCCAAGGTTTATAAATATAGATTGATCATTCAAACTTTTTGTTCAATCTTTTTCTTTAAAGCATTTTCTACTGAGCTTCAATGACCCGTGATGTATTCCAAATCAAATATTTGTGTTACGGGATTCCCGTCAACCCCCTTTCTCGTGCGTTGTAACATAGCTATCGCCACTTGAACCACTTATAAAAGAGGTCAATATAAAATACGGAATGTCTTTACGTTGATACATAAGTTATAACTTATCGTATTGATTGAACTTATAGGGTCATTTACCTTATAGTGCAGGGGCGAACCGTATAGAAATGAGTAGGACGTGTTGATCAGGGCCCGAGGTTATAAAGCTTTTCTCATTCTTAATTCAAACTTTTCTCAAATGTCAATTTGAGATTGAAGCCAAAATTCTGATTTAATACTCATTTTAATGAATAAATATAAAAGAAAATATCCATAAGCTGTTAAGAATAACAACTTATTAATATTAACTTTTATTTTCATATATTTATTTTAACTTAAAATTTGAGAAAATTCTCAGTTGAGCATGAGAAAAGTTTTATAACCTCGGGCCCAAAAGTACAATTCAAACATGGTGTGACGAGTTAATATAGCGTAAGAAAGATACATATGACGCTTCAAACCCTATAAATGTGAAAAAGAAAAGACTCTGGCTAGTTGGTGGCTTTAACAGTAACGACATTTTTCGCACTTCCAAGGTGGTCATAGCTTGCTTGGCAGATACAAACACATTTCTGTTTTACGGAGTTTTCTGATGCTGTGACGAGTTATAACAAATCCCTATGTCACCCATCTATGACAATTTCAAGCACTCTTGTGAAATACGTTAATGTAGATAGCATCGATACTAAGACACATTAAATGAATATCACTTATCTTATTGATTGAGCTTATTTGGTTGTTAACCCCAAACTCAAAAGGGCAAGCGACGAGAAAAGACTGATTGATAAATATCAAAGACCTCAATGCCTTATGAAATAACGTAGTTCGAAATCTAATTTTTCAACAGGTTACTCAACCTTAAATCGAACTTCGAAGATCATTGGGGTTTTTAAGCACGCCTTCGACTTAAGGTAGTGGACACGTAAAAGTTTCGCAACATTTCGGAACTCATGGTCTTTCTCAATGTTAACCGGGGTTTCCTAATGAAAACATTATGAAACCTCGGTAAACACTGTTAAAGTTCCTGATTACCGAACTGTCGCGGGGCTTTTGCGGATCCACTACTTTTAGAGCGTAATGACAGCTTAAGGAAGAACAAGCCAAGCCTGAGGTTTTTAGAAAAGGGATCTTGGGCCCGTTTTACTAAAGTATTACGAAATCAAAATCACAAATAGTACCTGGTGTTTTCATTCATTGTTAGATTCTGTCCTGCAATATTCCATTGGATTCGTCTTTATCAGACGATTCCAGTGAGATGATGCATCACAGAATTCAATATTTAGTTGCAACTGTAGAAGCAACTTTAATTTTTGACAAACGCAAAAATTGATCGTAAGATATTCAGTAAAACGGGCCCCGACAGAACAGTGTATTTTATCACAATACTATTTGACTATTTTATTGACTTGTTCAAATCTTATGAGGTTGAAGACGATATCTCTTGGATTCATTCGATTGAAAAAGTAAATGCAACATGTGGTAGAAACAAATGTGGGAAATAAACGGTACAGACTATTGCGAGAAACGGAGAGCATTCTTTTAAAAACAATTTCTTATATCACACAATATATGACAAAGCGTATTATCTAGTATCTAAAAAAATAGAGAGCTGTCGCACATACTCGACCCCCCCCCCCCCCCTTGCTATGTCCCTACATAAGTACCACCAGTGCATAATGTGTTGGCGTACAGAAATAATTATAGGCCACTTCTTAAATTAGAGGTCTGAAACGGTTTTGGGACGCACTTCAATTATGACCTTGACCTTCACGAACTTAAATCAATAGGGCACTTCTTTGGGCCATGTGCGTCAATTGTGTAAAGTCTCATATATCTAGTGTGAACTTCGTTCTTGGGTTAAAGTCCAGAAACGTTTTTTTAGACAAAGTTCAATTGTGATCTTGACTTTGGGGACTCCAAAACAATAAGACACTTTCTAGAGTCATGGGCAAAAATTGTGCAAAGTTTCAAGATCATGTGTTAATTAGTTTTTGAGTAAGAGTCCGGAAACGGAAAGGTCTACAGACGGACAGATGGGCGAACATACAGACAGACATAGTAAAACCAATATACACCTTCATCTTCGTAGCGAGAGTGTAATTATGTTACATGTTAATATAAGATTTTCGATAGGGCAATTGAATGGGGCAATTCGAGTGCCTTTATAGTATATGGACTTATACAAGTTTTGGGCTGATCCCTCGATTTTTTCTTCTTTTAAAAATGATTTGACAAGGCCGAAAAGGCAGACGGCAGATGCATTGTAGTACACGGAGTACCGCCTGAAGATGCGTTAAATAGAGACCAGGGGTCCGTTTTACTCAAACTTCTTACAAAAAAATAATCGTAAGCCAAAACCACAAATCGTAATTGGTGTTTTCATTTATTGTTAGATTCTATCATTCTACCTTGCAATATCTCATTGGAATAGTTTTTAGTAGATGATTCAAATAAGATGATGCATTTCAGAATTCCATATTTAGTAACTACTGTAGAAGCAACTTTAACTTTTGACTTACGCAAAAAATAATCGTAAAATGTTTCCTAAACACAGCCCAGGAAACAAAGAAACAAAATATTTGAGCAATATAATAATAATTTAATAGCACTTTTACTTAGAACACAGAAATTGAGCATGTTTTAACCCATCACCAAAGAAATTTAAATATTATTTGGAGTGCTTAAAGAAACAAAAGTAGAAATTATTTTGAGAAAAGGGAAATCGCTTGTAACAAGTGTTTTCCCCTTTTCTTGCAATATTTTCTATAATTAATGTCACTCATTATTTCAGGTCAAACGTGTCTTTGTATTTTCGCTTTTTAGAATTAAAAAAAAGCTTTAATCTCATCGACTGGTAATGGGTTAAAAAATAAATTGATAAAAATCGCTATTCTTGTCATGGATTCTTCGAAATCGAAAGAAAATATAAACCGAAGAAAACAGATGAAAATGAATAACATTACCGCGGCATCCCTACCACAAATGACAATTAACATTACAAGTTTGCGTAGTACCATATAGATGTACAATTTTAAGTGAGTGATCAAAGGTCAATTTTCCCTATACATGTATAGGGAAAATTGACCTTTGATCACTCACTTTAACTTGTACATTTATGATAAGTTATAATTTACACAACCGTCTTTGATCAACACAACCAAAGATTTTCAACACCCCTTTATAAAGAGTTTATTGTTGAAAATTGGAAATCAAGGTAAACAATAAAACATATCATTTTCTTTTCCTATATGATGTCATTGTTTATCTATCCTTAAGAATAATCTTTAATGCATGTATTTAACGGGTCTTTGAATTTGTTAGGTTAGCTTATCATTTTGACATATCTGGCAGATGTTGTTTCTAGAATTTATCCTAAGAAATATTGTGTCAAGAAAACGCCACGCGAATTCCATTTTCGTTGAAATTGAATAAGAATGTAGATAATAAGTAACATAGTGAGTTTGAGTAGTGAAAATAGAATCTACAAATTTTGTAAATAAGACGTCGAAAAATCATGTCTTAAAGGTGAAATTGCAATTTCGTTTATTACATAGTATGTAAAGATGCCTAAAAAGTTGCGATCGTTTTGAGATTTTGTTCAGCCCACTATTGGAGTTTAGTAAGTATACAGTGCATTTTGATGAAAACCAAACTTTTAAATACAAAAAAGTGCAAACGGATTAAGGTCATTATAACAAGTATTAGGTGTTAAGCCCGGCAAAAAAATCGGATTAAGGTGAATCTGGAGACAGAAGATTAAGTACATAATGCGGCTAAATCGTCTTAGTCTGACCTACATTAAAGGTTAATCTATGGTTACAATGTTTTAACGACCCAGTTCGTATTAGACTGGTCCCACTGTCGACTATCATAGTAGCTACTATGATCGTCCACATTGGAGCCAGTTTAAGTTCGTATGTAACCCGCAACATGAAAGGGTATAATAAATAGCCCTAAATGTGGAAGATCTACATAATTTGTCTACGTGAGAGACAAGATTATTTAAGAATTATAAATTGAGTTGATAAAGGGGATAAAGTCTTCCCTGACACTTTTCTTAAGGTAGTGGACCCGTTATAGTTCCGCAACGTTTCGGAGGTAATGAACATTAACAGTGTAGACCGAGGTTTCCTAATGATTTTCATTAGGAAACCTCGGTCTACATTGTGAAAGTTCATGAGTTACGAAATGTTGCGGAACTATTACGGTTCCACTACCTTAAGTAAGGTTCATAATGCTTACAAAGATCTTATAAACAGTTTTAGAATCAGCTTTAGATATCAGTAGACCAAATATGATATAAAACATCATAGGAAAGACAAAACAAGATTGTTTACATCAAATAAAATATCGTGGAATAGGGAATATAATGTATGAAATTTTGCCGAACTCAAAAATGTTTAACACGCTATTCCGAAGAACAATCGTTATTTTCGTCGTCTCTAAATCTTCTCAAAAAGCTATTAACTTCGTCAGAATGTAAGTCCGAAAAAATATCACCAAGAGCAGTCCTTCTAGATCTACACAGTTGAGTCGAATCTCTCAGCTCGTTGTCACTGTCTAAGTCATCCGATCCAAGTCTATCCGAAAAAGATACTATGTCCTCGATGTTTGTAAGTCCCATCCGCCTTGACACAAAATCGAAATTTTTCGCTTCCTCTTCGATGTCTGTTATTTCACCGGCTATTGTTTGAACATCACGTGGTTCTACCCCATCGTATATATCTGCCATGGCGTTTCTCCGACATCTGACGTAGTTCACTATCTGTTCCTCTTCGTCCGATGTCTCACTTGAAGAACTTGTTTCTGTGTCGATTTCGTTACTATTGATTATATTTCCATCAAATCCAGTTAAGAACATTTTCAACTCCTTTTCGTTGATATTTTCATACACGTATCCTAGTCCGTTTCTACGAGTGTCCAATCGGTCACCACTTTTTATATTAACCGCAAGTTTAGAATAAAGTGACAAAAGTTCAAGAAGACAATCGTCGTTAACGTTGTCGAATATGTCGGCCAATGCGAGTCTTCTCTCTCCGATTTGGTCTAACCCAGTCACCCAGTTATCGACGTTAATCTCACGCTCGGTTACATCTGGGTAATCCCGATAAATCTCACTTCTCCACACATGGGATGATTCATTTCCCTCGTTACCATTACAAACTGTCGGAGTCATTTCGAAATCTTCTAGCGTTAAGGTATGGCGTACCGATTGCCCTCGATCTTTTTTCCTGTCTGTTGTTACGCTCATACTGCGATGTAACATTTTCTTTCTGTCTTCCATGGGTTTCTGTCCCTTGAAAATATGCCCGAGCCCATTTCGTCTTCGGTCCATGCTCCTAGCCAACACCGGTACCACAACGTTGGGCATGGAATTGCTGCGACCCCTTAATATAGCTCCTCTCGCCATTATTTAAACTAATTCACTTTCAAAATGTTAGTATATTAATATAAAAATTATCTATCCAAGAACTAAAATAACAATTTCTTTTTCTTTCTTTTCGTCTGTACTTGAAAAGCAGCCGATAGTTTTATGACTAACAGACGATTCATCTCCCGTTTATATATATTATCGTTTACGTGCCTGTGAAGTCATCGATTTATTTTTAGCTCGCGATGTGCTGTTTACCGATAGGGTTACCCTAGGAATGGGCGGGATTTAATCGTAATGACAGATAGTTCTGACGCTTCCATTTATTAAATTGACAATAAATTTGAAACGTTGTTTAGACAAACAATGGAAGTCAAGTAGATATTGTTTACCTTATGATCGATACTATACATGCTTACGGTAATTTGAGGCCTTTCAATTAGTAGATATTTCTATAAGCTCTAACATGTACTACGGAGGGTCTATTATAGATAGGCCTTCTTACGATCATTTTGTGCGTACTGAGTTAAAAGTTATAGTTGCTTCTAAAGTGCTAGCTAAATATGGCATTCTGCCGTGCATCATCTCATTGGAATCGTCTTCTAAAGACGCTTCTAACGAGATATTGCAAGGAAGAATCTAACGATGAATGAAAACACCAGGTACCATATTCGATTTGACTTACAATATTGTCGACTATTTTTTGTAAGGGTTTAGTAAAACGGGTCCCTAGTAATTTGCGACTCATATTCCAGCGGCGGACCCAGGATTTCTGTAAGAAGGGGTCGAACGTACAAAGGGGGGTTCGTTTTCAAAGCTCGACACAATTTTAACCCTTATTTTGCTAAACTTAAAATTCATTTGAACAAAGTTCCTTTCTTTATGTCATAGCAACGAGCCAAGCTGCCTCAAGATACTTTCAACAAAAATTAAAAACGCAGGCAGTGTATGGTAAGATTAGACTACACAACTGTGCAGGCTAATCTTAGTCAATACTGTCTGCTTTTTTTTCTTAATCTAAGTTGAAGGGTTATTGCTCGACCCCTTCCTGAACTCTCTCTGAATCCGCCACTATAGTCGCTGCTTTACTCTCTCTGTCTCTCATCACCAGACGACAAAATATCAACATGGACAAGATTCAAAATATCATTACTTAAACATGCATTTTCGCTTCGACTTATACAATGTATATTCAAGTAATCTACTGTCACTTTAGACCATTACTGTGACAGCTAACGAAGCGTTTCTGCTTTGCCAAAATAGTATATTCACAACGAGAGTGTTTCTGCATGAAAACGACAGAATATACCCCCGGGAAGCGATGTTTTCTGTCACTGTTATATGCATCGGGAGTGTGTTTCTGAACTAAGTTATTTCGAGAGTCTGCATGTTATATGATTATGATTACAACAGCGTGATTTTCTTCTGTTACACAAATCATGATATATAAAAGAGATTCTAACAAGAGTGCCATCGTCACAAAATACGCCGCCACTTTGCTGCTGTTTCACGAAAATAATTGTAGACACTACTTATTTTGACAGAACCAAATTGAAAATGACCAAGTTTCATTTAAATCAAGACAAAAAGTTAGGAGGAGATGCCTTCACAAGGCTGCAATTTCAATAAGCCCCAGGCACTTAGTTTTAAGGGGGCATAATTCAGGGAAAAAAATGAGCCATAAAATCCTTGATCAATGTACATCTACAAATTACAGTGATGACATTGACCAAGTTTCATTTAAATAAAGACAAAAAGTAAGGAGGAGTTGTGTTCAAAAGGCTGCAATTTCAATAAGCCCTAGATACTAAGTTTTAAGGGGGCATAATTTAAGGTAAAATTAATGAACCATAAAATCCTTACTTCATGCTCATCTACAAATTTCGGTTATAACATCCACCAAGTTTCATTAAGATCCAGCCAGAAACTTAGGAAGAGTTGCATTCACAAGGCTGCAATTTCAATAAGCCCCAGAGACTAAATTTTAAGGGGGCATAACTGAGAAAATAAGCCCCAGAGACTAAGTTTTAAGGGGCATAACTCAGGCAAAAATCAACGAACCATAAAATCCTTCCTTCATGCACATCAACCAATTGAGGTGATAACATTGACCAAGTTTCAAGAAGATCCAGCCAGAAACTTAGGAGGAGTTGCGTTGACAAGAAAAGTGGACCCAGAGACTAAGTTATCAAGGGGCATAACTCAGGCAAAAATCAACGAACCGTAAAATCATTCCGTCATGCACATCTACCAATTGAGGTGATAACATTGACCAAGTTTCAAGAAGATCCAGCCAGAAGTTTAGGAGGAGTAGCGTTGACAAGAAAAGTGGACCCAGAGACTAAGTTATCAAGGGGCATCGCTCAGGCAAAAATCGACGAACCGTAAAATCCTTCCTTCATGCACATCTACCAATTGAGGTGACAACATTGACCAAGTTTCAAGAAGATCCAGCCAGAAGTTTAGGAGGAGTAGCGTTGACAAGAAAAGTGGACGGACGGACTGACGGATGGACGGACGGATGGATGGACGGACGGACAGACGGAGAAGATGACGCCAATATACGTCCGCCTCCGGCGGCGTATAAAAATCAGAAGAGTGTTTCCCCTCTATTCAAGTGTAACTTCGGGCAATTTAGTAAGCGATTGAAGAGAGATGTGTTATTCCATAAAGTATCTTCCAGCCTCCGGAGAATGTTTTACGATTGAGCGGAAGCGGATACAACCATGATTGTGTTTATGATTTTACTTTCATGCCTTCATAAAATTAACAAATATTCTCTTCATATCTAGTTGTTTAATACCTTGAAGCAAACATGTAAAAAAAGACCAATAATGAAACGGATTTCTTTGGAGACTATTTTGTGAAGACAAAATCGTATGTAATAAAAAGTCATAAAGTTGATACAGTAAACAACAGCGTGGATATGACAATGTGAATTATTTTGGAATGAGTTTGAATGAGTGTGATGAGTGAGTTTTGAGTGAAATTAAAGGGAGGTGATCCAATATCGCTAATTTTGTTCGGGATGAACAAAATTAGCGATATGCAGTACCTTCTTTTAATAAAATATGCACACAAGTTCTATAAATAGCTTCATATTTCTTCAAGAATCGATCGGACGATTATAATTCTAAGAGTTGTCCGCGGACAACGTAGCTCGCCCAAACAGCTGCTTGTCACAAACAGCGCTTGACCGAAGACCAGATTTCAAAGTGGTTCTTTCAATGTTAAAGTACATGATCTAATATATATCTCTTTGAGTAGTAATTAAGAAATATTAAAACTATTTTGTTTTAATTGCATGTATAAGGTTAGGGTAAAGTGAAAGCCTACAAGCAGATGAGGTTACCAATGGAATTTCTTTGTATCAAACATGAAGTTTTTCTTTAAATTTTTTTAAGTCCACAAAAGGTCAAGATCAAGGTCAAATTGTGAAGGACCTTGGTCTCTGTAGAAGCCTATCACCTAGTGAGTATGTGTATGAAGTAATAATGTCCCTGAGTAAAGCATTTAGAAAATATAAGCAATGTTAAATTTTTGGTTAAAGTTTTTAAGTTTAAGTTTTTCCAAGTCCATAAAAGGTCAAGGTCAAATTGTCAAGGCCCTTGGTTTCTGGTGAACGCCTTTCATCTGGTGACTATGTAAATGAAGTAATGATGTCCCTAGGTTAAAGCATTCAGAAAATATAAGCAAAGTTAAAGTTTTTGGTAAAAGAATTTCGGTTAAAGTATTTCTAAGTTCATAAAAGTTCAAGGTCAAATTATCAAGGACCTTGATCTCTCACAAAAGCCTATCACCTAATGAGTATGTATATGAAGTAATGATGTCCCTAGGTTAAAGCATTCAGAAAATAATAAGCAAGGTTAAAGTTTTTGGTTAAAGTTTTTAGTTAAAGTTTTTCTAAGTCCACAAATGGTAAAGGTCAAGGTCAAATTGTGAAGGACCTTGGTCGCTGGTGAAAGCCTATCACCTGGTGAGTATATATATGAAGCTATGATGTCCCTAGGTAAGAGCATTAAAAAAAATATGTAAGGTTAAAGCTTTTGGTTAAAGTTTTTTGGTTAAAGTTTTTCTAAGTCCACAAAGGGTCAAGGTCAAGGTCAAATTGTCAAGGACCTTTGTCTATGGTGAAAGCCTATCACTAATGAGTGTGCATATGAAGTAATGATGTCTCTAGTTTAAAGCTTACAGAAAATATATGCAATGTTAAAGTTTTTTTTGTTAAAGTTTTTGGTTAAAATTTTTGGTTAAAGTTTTTTGAAAGGGTCAAGGTCACAGCCTAAAGGTCATTTCGACATGGATGTTGGTCTCAAATGAAAGCCTATGCCCTAATGAGTGTTTCTGTAAAAAATAAAGCCTCTAGGATAAATATTGATAGAAATTAAAAAACTTTAACCTAATGCGGACGCCGACGCTGACGCCGACGCCGACATCCGAGGGTATGACAATAGCTCTTCCGAGACTTTCGTCCCGGGCGAGTTTATAATAAAGTGAAATCCGGATTTTTTACATGCTATACTCATTTAGAATGTTGTTGTTAGTCTTATCTTTTATAGTGACTTTGGGGCACTTTTGAAAGGTTTGAGTGAGTATGTGGAATGAATGAATAGAGCGCTGAGTGAGCGATTTAGAATGATTTTGATTGAGACCAATCTCCATTTCAAGATGTAACTAACAGTACTTTGTGCAATATCGACTCATCCCCGACGCCTAAGAAAAAATCCAAAAGAAAAAACCGGATTTCCGCAACAAAGAAATCTAATATTTCATATTATGGCTGATAAAATATTTTATAAAATCCACTTTTCAAAATAAAACGTAGTAGTGGTTATCATTTGACATGAAGTATTTCCGGAATTTCGTAAAATTGGTGTAACATTATCTTATCTACATTGGGATGGGTAAATTTTCACAATTCATAATGGCGTGTCTTACGAAGAAAATTTTCTTTATATTAGCTATATTGTCATAAAAATCTGACTGATAATGATAACAGGTGCCTCGAGTATTGGGTGTGACTCCAAATCTAAAATCGATATTTCCAATGGAAATAATGCCCTGCTTTCAGGATGACAAAATGGTGCAAAATGTGTGCAAATTATTACCTGCTTTGCAAGTGTACTTGCGTGTAAAGCGAGGGTAAAATCCAGTAACAGTTTGCATCATTTTTCATCCTGAACACAGGGCATTGTGATATTTACCTAACTCGGCTCGTTGAGACCATTAAATAAGTACATATATCAATGATACGGGGCTACGGATAGACTGGTCAACAAGTTCAAATTCACAATAAATATATAATACGTATTTAGTGTTTTGTATGAGAAAAAATATCTAACGAGGTTGGGAGAATTGATAATTGACGAGGCTCTGCCGAGACAATTATCAATTCTCACAACCAAGTTAGATATTTTTTTCATACAATACACTTAGTACGTATTATAATTATCTTATAACCTCTATTTGTCTTATTTTCGTCGATATTTCTAATTGAAATGCAAGTTTCTAAAAATAGCCACATTGTATTATTGTTCTAAAAATAACTATGTGATATCATAAAAAATATCATACGGGATGTTATCACACGGATATTTGTATAGTTATAAGATAAAATAACATTCGTCATATAGGCCCCTAATTAAACCTTAATTATTTGAAGTGTTTGCAGTTAACAACATCGTGAAATTGACATTTATCTTGATCAAAACCATTCAAAATCACTCGCTCAGCGCTCACTCAAACCATTCAAAAGCGCTTCTTGATTCAATGAAAAAGATAGTATCATCAACGCGATTCAAAATAAATAAAGTAAGAAAAAATCGCGATTTAACTGACATAAGTGAAATTGTAAGCGTCTGGTAGGTTCTTGAGACAGGAGGCTATTCATAGAACTATTGTGCATATTTTATCAAAGGGAGATTTTCGATATCGCTCATTTCGTTCATCTTGCGGTATTGGATTACCCCTTTAATTTCACACAAAACTCGCTCCACAACTCATTCAATTCCATTCCGAAATCATTCAAAAACCAATCGACCTGTCGATTTCACGATGTTCTTAACTGAATGAAAATTCTATTGTCTAATGACTTTTATTTAAAAAGAGGCCAATGACAGCCCTAAATTGATCATCTGAATAATAAAAGATGGAGAAATAACTTGCATAAACAAGGATCATTCCAGTGAAATTTGGTTGATATCCATCAGTTACATTCTGAGAAAATGATTTTCAAAGTTTCCACTATATAACATATAGAGAAATGACCTCCGCCCTTAAAATACATATTTTCCATCCGATCACAATGATTTTTTGTAGACTGATAAAGGGTCACCCAAGGATCATTCATGTAAAATTTAATTGGTATCCATTGATTAGAATCTGAGAAAACTCACTTTTTACCATATTTGGAAATTAGCCACGCCCATTTAATCCATGTTTTTCATTGGATCAAAATTTCTTGAACAGCTTTGAAAGAGGGTCACCCAAGGATCATTCCTGTGAAGTTTGGTTGATATTCATCCAGTAGTTTCTGAGGAGAAATTATTTAAAGAAAAAGTTTACGAACGGATGAACGGACGCACGACGGACACAACGTCATGACAATAGCCCCAGTGGCTTTCAGCCAGTGGAACTAAAAATCAATCACCCTGTCGATTTCACGATGTTCTTAACTGAATGAAAATCCTATTGTCTAATGACTTTTATTTAAAGAGAGGCCAATGACAGCCCTAAATTGATCATCTGAATAATAAAAGATGGGTGAGAAATAACTTGTATAAAAATCAGAAGGGTCATCAAAGGAACATGCATGGCAAATTTTGACGAACAGAGGATGTTAAAAGAATTCCATCCCAAAAATCCCTGCCCTTCAATGCCCATTTTTTCGGGATATACCAAAATTTCACGGACAAAATTGAAATAGGTCACCCAACACAGTACTGGTTTTGGATGAGGAGATGTTTAAAAATTATACAGTCCCGCCCTTTCACACCCTTATTTGAGGGCGAATGAAAAGGCCACGAACTAGTTTATAACATTTCTGCCAAGTTTGGTTGAAATCCGCACATTTGTTACAGAAGAGTAGATAATTAACAAATTGTTGCGAGGCATGAAAGACTACGCGCGATGACTCAAAATGTTCACAGAAGCCTAACTTCAGCTCGTTGTGTTCAGATTAACAAGCAATCAAATACATTTCCTTCAATTGTACTACCTTTTTTTTCAATCTGAAAAAGGATTACCATTTTACAGAAACAAAATCGTATGTAACCCTTTTTGAAGAAATCGTGTGGATTTCAATATTTTTAATCTGTTCAACAAGTACTTTTATATAAAAGGATCAAGCGACATTTAACATTGCCTTACCCTGTCTCATTACTAAATCATTTTTTCAGTGCATTGGAAACTATGAACTTAATTCTAATTACGTTTTTAAGTAACGTGAGCTTCTCACACTTTCTTGAAATGCGTCGCCCGGTCTTGTCCGGAACCAAAATGCATTAGTAATTAGCTTTTAAAGAAACGTGATCGGTTTATTGGTCTGATACATTTGTTTTAAATGTTTCATTAGACACGGTTGGAACACGTTGGTCCTGGTCCGTTCACCTGAGATCAAGATATGCAAGAACCATTTTTTTTAAATTGAAATAAGTAATGTTACATTTTAAGGATACTAGTGCATGACAAGCTAATTTTTTTCTACTCTATGAATTTTTTTCCTTTTCACATATGTTGTAGATTTATATGTCCAATTATACGGGAACTCTGGACATTAGATATTTGAAGATGAGATTGTTTCCTATCGAGGCTAACCGGAGATCGCATTAAGAGATTACATTATACATTGTGTATGTGACGGAAAGATAGAATGGCCATTTTCGATCAAGAAATGCTGCCAAGTGCATTAAGTTTGGTAAACCTGTGCTTCCCGAGCAGTCTGACATGGGCTGACACTTTACACCCATCACAGATGTTCAAAGACTTTTAAGTTTGGATAAAAATATCGATTTGGGTTACTCTATTTAAGACTTCTAAGAGCTTTACCAAATGAAGATTAATGTCTAGTAACATCAAAATCGGATCATATGGCTTGGCGGTAGATGTTTAAACACCTCGTCGTAGGATGCACACCGTACAACGTAGACGATCTCATAATAAATCCAGAAGGTCCGTGCGGTTAAGAACATCGTAAATTTGACGGGTTGAATGATTTCGGAATGATTTTGGGATGAAACTGAATGGGTGTGTTGAGCGAATTTGAATGATTTTATTCAAGGGGTAAAATATAATCGATTATTCCGTCCGATTGGACGAAATAAGCGATATTTTTACATCCCTTGAATAAAATCTTCTTTCTTTTTTCTAAAAGTTTCTTACTTTTCTGGTTTTTGTGACTTCAAGGACATACAAATGTATCAGAGGCTTAAATATCAACACCAGTCAATAAAATCAAGATTTTTTTATCGATTTGATTGAAATGTTGGTCATTTTGAACAATCGTGTATTTTTAACTCATCTCGGAGCATTTTTGAGTGATTGGAGTGTTTGGAATGAATGTAGTGAGCGCAAATTGAATGGTTATGAATGGTTTTAATCGAGGCGAGTGACAATTTCACGGTGCGATTAAATGTATTTGACCAACATCGTACTAAAATAAGTATTCGCATAGATTCACAATTTTTAGTGAGTGAGCGAAAGTCAATTTTGTGTATTAGGTTAATAGCATCGTCAAATTGACATGCTGAATGATTTTGGAATGAAATTGAATGAGAGCGATGAGTAATGTTTGTGTGAAATTCGAGGTAGGCAATACAATATTGATAATTCACCGAATCGGACAAAAATATCGATATTTTTAACCTCTCTTTTCCCTTTAAAAATTGTACGTAATTTTCTGGTTGTGTTTCTTGGTGGACCAATTACACGATTGAAACACCATACCAGCCAATAGAACCATACAATAATTCGATCGATTTGAAATCAATATTGATCAACTTGAACGATTACGAAATGTTTTCTAATAATTTCGGAGCGTTTTGGACGATCTGGGTGTTTTGAATGAATGAATAGAGCGCTGAGTGAACGGTTTTGATCGGAATGAGTGTCAATTTCACGATGTTATTTTCAGTACCTTTCTCCCGGTACTCCTCGCACCAGTACAACCATTGCACCCTTTCCGAGCCTCCCCTTAGATAGACGATTATCCACCTCTGGTGTAAAACAAATATCGGAAACGATGGGACGATTCTAATGAGTACCAACGACATAGGATTTTGTTGAGAAACAATGGTTTTTGAATAGCGCTAACTGCTCTTTTCTAGAACCTTGTGTGTCTATCAGAAAATGCAACATAAGTCAATACTTTGTGAATGTTGCACAAACGTACATTTCTTCACGAGGAACCTTGAAATTCTAACCTTCAAATTGTGACATTAGCCTTCAAAACCGCCCTCAATAATTTGATAAGGGAGTACTTCAACACATTTTATAGGTTATCTCAATGATTTTCGTTTTTTCTTGCACATTTATCGATCGTTTGTCTTCATTTCCGTCCTTATCATAGGCGTATTCTGTATAACATGCAATTGAGTGAACTGACCGATTTCGAATTGCATGTTACATAATTGCAGTTAAGAACATTATGAAATTATAAGGTGAATAATACTGGAAATGATTATATGGAGTACTAATCAGACTCTTTAAAATTCAAACCAGTTCAAACGATGTGGAATAATTTGATCAATTTAAGAAAACAAGAGGACTATGATGGTCCTTGATCGCTCACCTGTGTCTCTTTGATCACTGGGACATCACATCAAGTAAAAATGCAGATGTCAAAAAAAAGATAATTTCTACATAAAACCAAGTTTCATAAAGTTTGGGCCATATTTGTGACCAGGCAAACATTTTGACTAAGTTTCATGAAGATTGAACCATATTTGTGGCTTCTGGAGCTCTTACAAGAAAATTGTCATTAAGGCCCCTTTTCCAGTGATATGGCACGGATCCTTCCCATTTTCAAAATACTTCATCCACATTACCTAACAACTATTCTGACCTAGTTTCATGATGATTGGACCATATTTGTGGCTTCTAGAGTGTAAACAAAATAATTGTCATTAAGGCCCCTTTTCCCGTGGTAGGGCATGGATCCTTTCCATTTACAATAGGGTTCATCCTTGTGACCTGACCAACATTCTGACTAAGTAACATGATGATTGGACCATATTTGTGGCTTCTAGAGTGTAAACAAAAAAATTGTCATTAAAAAATCAAATTTTTCGTAAAACGACGACCACACCGACGATGCAGAGTATAACGAAATAAATTGGGAGTGCTGAAAATCTACTCAAACTTTTTTTAATGAATACATTTTTTTTAAAGATAACTTGTAGGATAGGCCTTCAATACGAAAGTGCAAAGCTGTAATCCTAGTTGCCTTAAATCAGTGAATACAGCCGTAAAAACCGTCACTACGTCATTAACCGCGTTTCTTATTTTAGCAACGCTAATTAGTCTTCGCTATGGTAATTAACTTTTGTCTTAACGATGTAAACAAGTTATTTAGTTAAAGATAAATGTCATCTTAGGTGACAATGACTTTAAGGACGCCGTAATTCGTTTCTACTGTTTAGCATAACCTTTTTGAGAGACTTAATGAAACGTGATTTCTAGAGGAACCATACCGACTGAATACGGTAAATCGGGACATAACGTTGGCTTAATACCCTTCAATGAATATACCATAATCGAGAGAAGATATGCGAAGTCATCGCGAGCAAGGAAAGAGTGTCATGATCAGGGAGAGATTCGAACTTGATACTTTTTTAGTCATTAAACTCAAGTCCTGTATCCTACCCTTTGACCACATACTCCATACGTTATTTAAGTTGCACTGTCCTTAGGAGAAATACGAGGAATCGACCGGATGTCGGAAATTCTAACGCAGGATTTAAGTCTGACTTCAACAAAATGAGGTCCAAGGGACTCAACAATTGGGGTCTCGGTCGATCAAAGACTTTTTTTTATCTCCAAACAACGCATGTGTCCAGATAAGAGGGGGAGAAGTCAGTCTAAAATCTTTATTTACCGAT
The DNA here is from genome assembly GCA_948146395.1 of Fragum whitleyi. Lineage (NCBI taxonomy): Eukaryota > Metazoa > Mollusca > Bivalvia > Cardiida > Cardiidae > Fragum > Fragum whitleyi. The sequence continues at coordinate 45,466,502 of OX411555.1, forward strand.
TAAACCTTATGATGAGGATACTCATTTGAACCGTCTCGATGAGACGTTTCAAATGAGTATCATCAACATAGGTTTTTAAGTTAGGAATAATGAAATACTTAAATTTGACAACCTTATTATCCCCTTCTATCTATAACTCTAATACAACGGAAGGCGAGCCGTAAACCTATGTGGGATGAGCAACTGCAGGCTTTGAAAATAGGATATTGTTACCATAACTCTCAGGGAAACAACAAGAATCAATGGCTAGGTGCGAAATTCACTGAAATACTGTTTCAATCAACTAAACAGTCGATGGTGATATTCCGTTGGTAATGTTTTTTTTATGACTGGACTACACAACATTGTTGCTCATATAGAAATTCACATCTTGTTCTCTTGTTCTTGCCCAGTATGGATTATTACCGACTTTTTTTCCAGTAAATGCCAAAGTCCTTTCCAGATCTTAATCAACAAGGGATTAACTTTAAACAACTTATATACCAATGACCTCGGGCCCTCAACTATAGAATTCATCTTGTTGGAGATTCAATTTTCTGAGACGATTAGAAAAGGACAACGTCCTTAAACATTAGGAATCTCAGAGAAAAAACGATTTGAATCAAAATATCTCCGAGCATGTGATGACACTGACCTCGCGGGCTTAAACAGAATTTTAGGAAAGTTCTAATAAGAGACTAAGAAGGCATAGACCTCGCCTACTTATGTAAGAATACTATAGTTTTCAAAGGAGTGAAAAGTTTGGGGGGGGGGGGGGCTAGCGATTTTGAACTAGACATTGCTATTAGCTTCGAAGAAAATTACTTAACAAAAGGACAAAATGGAGGTACGTATATCTCTCAGGTTCGAAAATCTTCCTCCAATTTCTCTAAGTAGACTTACATGGGATCAAAAAACTTGGTCTATAACTTCCAAGATAAGAATTGTTTAGGTACATTGCCACAAATTTCGGGAAATACGTCTTAAGGTTTGGAATAGTACCCTTTTCAAGAGTCTTTCTTCTATCAGCTCCGTATTAAATCTGGTCGCACAACCTAACCAATTCTCAAAGTGCAAAGACACAAATGTAGTAGCAGGGATTTTAGGGACGCCTTTTTCGAGTCTGAGACCCACAAATAAGTAGCCAGGACTCCGAGAACTATATGGAGTGAGTCCCTTGGACCCTCTGTGGATCAACTACAGAATAGAATTGAAGACTGTTTTAAACAGTCTTCAATTCTTTCCTGAAGTTGAGCCCAAATATTCATATATCTAACACATTCTAAACCTTTAACCAGGGGATAGCTCTGAATTCACTCAAATTCACTAAATAATTACTTAAAAATAGCTTATTTTAAAGCAGGGGCTCCCAATTATTACGAAAGGATTCGAAAGATCCCTATTGTTGAATCCTTTGGACCCCATTTTGTTGAAGTCCGATTAAAACCCTGTGGTAGCTTCTGATATAGGATATAGACTTTGATTCCAAATCTTCACTATCTTTATATGTTAAAATACCATGAGTGCTAAATCGTGTACCCTAAAATGGACCAATAAGGATATCCACAAGTTCGAGTGAAAGGAAATAACTACAAATCTTCGTTTCAGGTAGAGGACCCATAATAGTTCCGCAATATTTCGGTAATGATCTTTCACAATGTTAACCGAGGTTTCATAATGATATCATTAGGGAACCTCGGCTAACACTGTTAAACATTATTAATACCATCAGAGACATTGCGGAACTATTATGGGTCCACCACATTAACTTAATATGTGCTGAAGAGATAATTCGGTGAAAGGGCCTCGTTAGAATGCAGCGTTGAAGTGTTTATTTCGGTCAGCGTTTTTGATATCTGCGTAGAATAATTGACATTGACTCAGTGTAAGACGAATAGTTTGAATTATGCCAAAAGAAGGCAGCGATATTATTCACAGATTTGGGACAGCTTTTCTCTTTATAATTTCAGCATTTTGTATTTTTTCCAATATAAGTGGACTTATTTGTTACAATGTATTTTCTATCCACTTTTTTCTCTCTATTCTCCACCCTCTCTAATTCTGTGTTGTGACCTACTTTCAATAAATTGAGCGCATAAAATGAGACAATCTAGGTAGTGCGAAGAATATCATTGAACAAATGTAAATGAGTTTTCCATGTAGACTAAGGTAATGAAAGGTAACTAATATTAGCAGTCTATTTTACCACATACATATTTGTGACCCGTCACACGAAAAGGGACCATCTGGGTAGTGCGTAAAGTGTCGACCCTAGTCAGACTTCGCGGACGGTTCAGACTGAATAAGGTCGAATCTATAAGCAATTTACAAATTTTCTGGATCTAGAATAATCAATCTACCTTCCCAATTCCACATGTGCTTGACGGACACATTGAGCAGCCTGAACACCCACATAGTGCAGTAAAACTTTCATATCATTGGGAACATATACTATATATGGGTCCCTAAACATATATTTAGCGCGTATTGAAGACTCCGATCAGACTGTGCAGATGCACAGGCTGATCTGAATCTTACCGTTGCGACCAAGTATGGTTAGGCCTACGTGAAATTGTTTGATATGTCACGCACATGCTCAATTCACACAATAGCCATGTGGTTTATTGTGTCAAACTCGTGTTCGAAACCCGACCGTAAGGCTGGCCTCCTTCGATTATGCGATTATCTTTAGTTCATGCATAGTCCCAGCCATAATTGAATCTGTGCCGCAGACATGGGTTTCTCGACTTTGTATTAATACATGTATGAGTAAAATTCGCTATTTTGACTCGTATCCCAAGTCACAAAACCGTATTCGGGTTAAATATATTCATATACAATGTATATGGTTGTTGTTATTATCATTATAAAAGTGTCTTAATCACAGATGTACAAGATTTAGTGAGTGGTCCATTTTCTCTATACATGCAGTTATAGATAAAATGTCACTTAATCTTATGCACCCATACTATGCACCTAACAATGGATTCCTGACATTTCGCTCACCAGTACAACAATCACATCCTTTCCTATCATCCAGCTGCTATCTCAAATAGGTCTACGATTATCAACCCATTGGTGAGAGACTAATAGTCGGAAAGAATGAGTGCCGCCGTCGGGGATCGAACCCGAGACATGCCCAATAAGAGCAGGTCGATGGAATATTCTTTGCAATTAAGAAAGGGAAATAATTAAAAAAAAAACTGTGACGAGCAGGGTTATGGTTCTTCTGCAGTGCACTTCTCCTCTATGCGATTTATCCACCTGTGAAGTTTCGTGATTCTAGCTTGCTTTCTTTTCGAGATATGCTCCGAATAAGTTTTACAAAGGACAATAATTCACAAAATATCCTTCGGACAAAAATGGTATCCGTACGGACGGATCGACCGACCGACCGACCTACCGACCGACTGACAAGTGCAAAGCAATATACCACCTCTTCATCGAAAGGGGGGGGGCATAAATATTACCATTTAAGTCTTATTTTCCCTTATACATGTATATATTAAAATAAATAAGCCCCTTCCTGATAATGCATAGGCCTACTACTTATGGAAAACCTATTATACAAGGAGCGGTTTCATCATCTTTCCAAACCACATGATCTCCTAATCACGAAGAATCCTTGGTATTTGTCAGAACATCTGATTTTCTAATTACCGACAAAGTATCGAAACATTTTCTTTACGTCATATTGTGGGGAAAACATTTGAATCATTCTACGCGTCAAGGAGAACAACAGCCTATCAAATCTTCAAAACTTTCCCCAAAGGCAAAAACATATCAACTACTTAATCTAAGCGATTAATGGCTGCTGTCGAAAGTTTAACTAAACAGCGTTTCCTACAACTGAGCTACGAATGAAAATCTGGGATTTTATGAAAATTCGGAATAGTCACGTGGAATGCCGTCATGCCTACACCAAAGGACGTGTCAAGCTGCTGAAGGCCATATAGAGCCTAAACTGCCCGGCTTCCAAGATGAAAACGCCGGAAACGTTTTACCAAGTTTCTTACGAAAAAATTATCGTAAGTCAAAATAACAAATCGTACCTGGTGTTTTCATTCATATTTATATTCTGCCTTGCAACATCTCATTGGAATCGTCTTTGGAGGACGATTCCAATGATATGATGCATGGCAGAATTCCAAATTTAGTTACCACTGTAGAAGTTACTTTAATTTTTGACTTACGGAAAAAAAAAATCGTAAGATGTTTAGTAAAACAGGTCACGGGAAATGGTACCACGCCCCGAACATGTACTTGCGAACAAAGAAGGTTACCTTTGAATTTTTAACCTCCGAAAACGTTTCCTTTTCTTTTCTTTTTTCCCCTTTTTTTTAAATTCAAATCTGAAGCAGGACTGAATATCATCCACATCTTTATACTTCTGAAACGAATTTAAAATATAAAACATTTTCTTGTTTTGCATTACAAATGCTAGTATTGCCATCCAAGTTCAAATATAAAGCCAACCCCTTTATTCAAACGTTTCCGAATTAAAACCCAAACTACCCTCTTGATCTTCTAGCAGACCTTTGGTAGTTGAACTATTAGAGGTTTCCATGACCATGTTGATTTGTACTTTGACACCCCCCCCCCCCTAATTTTTAAATGAACCCAAATATTGCTTTAGAAACATTTTACCCCCTTTTTTACATTTAGTTTGAAGGGGTCATAATATTGCAAAATGATACCAAGTTTTAAAAGTCGAGGTAAACTCATAAATTTGGGAGGAAAAAGGGCAGAATATTATACAGGTCATCTCCAGCGCTATAATGTCGCTAGTGTATACGAATATTTTAAAGGATAATCAAATGAGCCTGTGAGCGAGGTTTCAACCATTTTCAAATACAGTGGTCTCGCGTTATCTCGAGAAGGCGAAATCTCGAAATCATGCGAAAGTTCGAGCTCGCCTTCCGGTCCCGACGCGTCTTTCTCTATTTTCTTGTTGGTAATTACTGCACTTACTCGAACGCGCGATTGCTCGATCGCTCGAACAGCAATCTCAGTCCCGTAGTCAAATTCTACTGCATTCTCTCGAGCAAAGGGGTTCGCACCTATCTGACATCTATTGTTTTGCATCAAAATTAACTTACAGTGCGTATTTGTTATTTCATCCCATCGTAAAGAATACCTTCAGGCCTTTTCACAGGGTCTCACCGAGGCAGACAACTTGTTTTCACACCTTTTTGTATGCCACACTTATTCAATTTAGGGTGGGAATGACGGGAATTTAATAATCAGAAAATAATTAAGAGACTTTGAAACAATCATGATTTAAATGTACATTTTTTTTCGAAAAAATGTTCATTATCATTTTTAAAAGACTATCATCCTCGTGAGTAATTCAGCAAAGTATTCATCTTTATAATGAAATATATTGACGATTGCCCAACGAAACATCATAACAACATTTTTTTCATCTGTAGTTGCAATGTTTCTGTCGCCAATCGACAATGTTCGGTACCAAAACGTGGTTAATGAAAAATGCGTTTTTTAAATTGTCTTGAATCCCGCTTCACTTTTAATTTTGTTATCTGCTGAACAAAACTTTTTTTTTTTGATAAATTCCAGAAAAAAATATTAAAAGTTTGTAAGCTTCTTTCTTTTTCAAAAGATGCCATTTAAGGAAACACCCTTACAATTTAATTATATTAGGTACAGAGGAAGTTAGCTTGGGAAAACATTGTGAGAAAAGAAGGAATTGCTTGCAACCTCGCCTATCTTCTGACTTACAAAAGGTCTAAAATTTTGTCATTTAGCAAAGATAGCTACAAAAATATAATAAGGAAGAAATTATAAGCTTGTTATAGTGCATCTCATTAAAATTGCAAAAACTAACATTTTGTCATTTGTATGGCATATGTACTGAGAACAGACACTACTAACATTGACGCCGACGCCTTCATCGATTTTTGTAATATTTTCTCTTTTGAACCCTTACGATTTGACCAAATTATATCGCCTGATTTTACAAATCGTTTTAAATCAGAGTAATATATTTCGTAAAACTATTCCTCGAGGAGTATTTACATAGGTACAGCATATTTTGAAGGCCAACTATGCAAAGGTATGTTTAAAAAAGAAGTGAAACGTCTTCAAAGATGATAATTTAGCTTACTGGCATTAACTCGAATCGTGCGATGACTCGAGCAAATCGGTCGGTCCCGTGTGTGTTCGAGTTATCGCGAGACCACTGTAACCGTAAAGCAAAAACTCTGAACAGTCTATGCATCCACACAGTCTGTCCAGAGTCTTTACTATGAATTTAGTAGATAGAGTATCAAAGTAACTGTAGACCATCAGGTGGCTTTATATTAACAGTAGGTGGCTTTCTACGCAACTCAATATTTGCATCTTAGGAACAGCTCAAATTGTTGGAAATATCACGCACGGGCCCAAATGTATCTTGTCAAACAAAAAAGTGACATCCAGGAACTCCGCGTTTGATAAAGTCCATGATTTCATTGAGGCCAACTAAAAGTCGCATTTCAAAAGTTCTAATAAAGCAGTTAGAATGTACCCCTCTCTCTGATATGCTGTCGGTCGAGGCTTCCCACAACTGATTATCAAAGAAGGGATACGTTATCGAATCTGGAGTAAGAATTATATCTCTACATTCAGAGATTCAGCCAAGTACGAAATGTTGTAACCCTAATCAGGTGGCGCAGTCCTCGCAGTCTAAGATCTCGAGAGACTTCACGCACTAAAGGACCCTTTTTCGCCTGACGGGTCACATATCTATCTGAATAGATACTTTGGACCTATACGGTGGGTAACTAGAGGCGATTGAGCGATTGATTGATAGAATGGGGTTTTACGCCGCTTTCAACATTATTTAGCTATATCGCGGCGACTGGAGCATTTAACAATGGATTCCTAGTATTTCTCACACCAGTACTACCATTACATCCTTCCCTAGCCTTCAGCTGCAATCCCACATATGTCTACGATTATCGGCCCATTGGTGGGAGACAAATATTCGACAAGAATGAGTGCTGCCAGCGATAGAGCGAGGACTAGGACCATCATTTCATAATTATAATTATTGTCACCATTTCTTATTATTACATCTTTAATTTTCATTATTGTTTTTATAATTGTAATATAGGAAGAACTACATGCAAGCGACAAGCATAAATTTCTGACAAGTGTTTGTCCACAGGGATAGTAACTTTAGGCCTTTTTAGTTCAAGAATCCACTCAGTCAAAAATTATCATATAAAAGAGTGTCTCCGTAAAAGTAAATAAATAAAATCAGTTGAATTTCATTAAGATTCATGAAAAATTATTAATCACTCTATAATTCGGTTGGAATAATTTATATCAGGCGATTTAAGAAAAAAATATCTTCGTTTGGAAAATATGCGCCATAAACGAACGTCATGTTTTAATATATTCAAGCTTTTCTTTGGCAGTCTGATAAATGGTCATCCGACGTTCATTCCTTTGATTTATGATTGAAACCCCAAGAAATGCACAAAAACGTCCGTTTGATATGTAATAACATGTAATAACGCTCGTTAAAAAAGTGTTTTCGCGTCTATAAGTCATAATTCCCTAGACAAATCTGATAAAAGATCACCTGTAAAATTTGATTGAGTTCGCTACATAATTTCAAGAAAAAAGTTGGTTTATAACTCTTTTAAGGACGCACGACAGATACAAAGCAAAGACAATATCCTAATTGCAAGCGGTTTTCGGACCTTAAAGACAGAGATTGCTTTGATATTCAGAACAAAAAGCCTTCGCAAGGCCATAACGTTGTAACAAAGTACAGAAAATAAAACACAAATATATGATAGATATACTGAACAACAAAAATCACTTACTTACTTAATTTCTAAGATCACATTTTTTTCGTAATAAAAAGTCTGAAAGAATAGTTATACCAAAATAAACGTTTTACCGATTGTTGATTCGTGACAAAAAGGACGGCATCAGATACATACGCATTGAAGAGTTACAAACTCATAGAGGCGACAACCCATTAAATGAAAATTTTGAAATTATATTAAGTTTCATTTGCTCAGTAAAAATCAATAGCGCGTAAATCCATGTGCAATATTGCTCTCAAAGAATTTCTGACATTTGGATATCTTATTTTTATCAAGACTCCTAATATGGCTATCCATTCGCTCTCTATACTGCCTCAATAAGCCGAAAAACCTTGGGTTTTATCGCTCATTTTTGGACCCTAGTTGCAAGTTCGTTTCTGATGTACTCGGTTGTGAGAAGAGTCCGGTCGGTGAAAGATAATTAGGCATTGGAATAGCTTAAAGAATGTGTTCCTGAAGAAAGTCCATAATTGCATGAGATAAATGGACCATAACTTGACTTGCTTACGGAGTATTACCTATGAATATCGCTGATGAAGGATTCGATACTTGGCTCAGACAAATCATCTTTGGTTCGTTGTCATCAATAGTCCACAAAAACCAAAAAAACTGTCAGCTAGATAGTAAATACATTCCAGTCATATCACATTTCAATGCAGCCTCTTCATCCTGCCATCATCCGAAGTATAGTACTGAGAGTTCTTTAAATGGATGGTTGAGTATTGACCCTCATAGTAGGTGAAAGTGTGATTTGAATCACGTAAATGAATCAGTTCATTATGACTATGCGGAATGACGGTCGATAAATCATTATTTCGCTACCGCCAGACTCGGAGACTTTGCTCGATCTGATAAATATCTTCAGTTTTTCGTTAACCTGTATATCGTGTATTACTCGATCAAGTTTAGTTTCGTATGATGCATTCGATCGTTATAAGAGCAGAAAACATTTTTATCACACTCAAGTGGCTCTACCCAAGTAAGCGAGTTCAGGAATAGATGTTATCACAATTGTGTAGCAGAACAGAACAGAACAATCATTTTAATAGACGTGTACGTAGTACATAGTCACAATTTCAATACATAATACAATTTAGTTCAAGGTCATAACGCATTTTCTTGTAGCCAGTGGCAGTAAAAAATAAACTAATGTCATATCAGTTAATCGTTCGATTTCAGGGTAAAGTAATTTATCATTGAAAGGCGATGCGTTACTTTTGTTGTTCAGTATAGATATATACATATATATATATATATATATATATATATATATATATATATATATATATATATATATATAGTTAGTGAAACATATTCACATATGTCCAAAATTATTGGGCTATGCAAGATACCTCTATTCTTTCTTTTTTGAATGAAAACTAAAAAGGTCAAGCAACATTTAGTCCATTCGCTTCCTTTCTATATTGGAGGTATATCGTCATTGTAGTATTAAAATAGAAAAAAAAACGGCTACTAATTTTTCTAGCATCCATTTCTAAAAAAAACACCATTCTAACTTAGCGACAACTTAAGCCTAGTTTACATTTGCCACGGCCGCCGTACGATATCGCAGCCTGCGATTTTTCCTACGATTTTTTTGACATCGCAGACAGCTACGGTCTGCGGCGTTTGTGTTCACAATGCCGCACGGTGACCGTGCGATTTTTAAAAATATTGGGGGGAACATACCTTAAGGAGACCGTACGGGTCTCGTGCGATGTCGCAGGGTAATCCTGAGATTCCCGTGCGGAGATCGTACGGGTTCCGTACGGATATCGAGAGGATGCCGTGTGGTCATCGCACGATTCTACGGGTTTTATTTTGGATGTTTAATAGTTAAGATATCGTGCGATTTCCGCCCGATCATCGCAAGGCCTCCGTACGATGTCCGTACGGCGACCGTGCGGTGTCCGCACAAGGCTACGGGCTTGCGATTTTTAAAGATGTGTATAACATAATTTTAAACGAGATCGCAGGTGTCTGCGGTGCCCGTAAGACCTTGCGATGATCGTACGGGCACCGCATGTCACCGCACGGGCATCGCACGATTTTATGCTTACGGCGAGATACGGGCGCCGTACGGGCTCCGTAGGCCAAATATAAACTAGGCTTTAGCGACAAATATGAAACGTCACTTTACCACAAGCAAATCTCTTAAAATATGAACGTAATTGTGAACGAAGCCATAGATAGGGCCTACGAACACTTGATATAAGCTTTTTTTATTCTCAAAGCCGACAATTACATATTTCAAACTCATCAAATACTCAAATCATTTAACTATTCATTGCATGAAATAAATCATTAAAGCGAAGCAAAACCATGACATAGTTATCAAAATATAAATCTAAACTACCGTAAAATATTTAGGAAATACCAAGACTTTGATACATCGAGCTATGACGTCAATTGATTCGCCCAAGTAACCCCATTATTTAACAACCGGGATATCATTTAAGCGTTTTAAAGGTAGATAAAAGAGAAAATAAGTACTGGGTAATTTAATCTAACCAATTACGTAGATAGAAAATTCCCAAGGTGCACTTCAGACAGATAACGACCTAGTAACACACATTAAATGATCGATTTAATCAGAAAAGGGCAAAAGTTGACATGATTCCTGCCATGGTTTATATTTTGGATATACGGCACCGTGTTCCAGACATTTTTGATGGGGACAGATACATAGAGGATAATCGTTTGTTTCAGTGTAAGATCGATTAATATTTCATAAAGTGAACAACAAAATCTATATTTTCACGAGTGGCAGAGCCACGAGTGAAATTATAGCTTTTGTTGTTCATGAAATGAAATATTAATCGATCTTACTCGAAAAACAAACGATTATTCTATTTCTTTATTGCAAAAATGAGAAATTTCTAGGACATATTTTCGTAAAGCGCGTCATTTTGCACGTAATTGCTAAGCAACGTTCATTGTGACGTCACTCATTTCGCCCCGTATAGATGACGTTAGATAGGATGAATTTCACAAAGGCAGGGTATAAGTTATTAATATTTCACTTCTTTTGCGGTGAGATTATCAAGTGATAATCTGCCACTCGTGAAAGTATAGCTTTTTTTTTTGTACACTCAATGAAATATAAATCGATCTTACACTGAAACAAACGATTATTCTATTTCTTTCATGCAGAAATGAGACAAACTTTGACATTTCTAGTACAAATTTTCGTAAAGCACGTCATTTTGCGCGTGATTGCTATGCAACGTTCATTGTGACGTCACTTATTTCGCCCCGCATAGATGACGTCAGAAAGGATTAAATGCACAAAAGCAGGGTATAAGTTTTTGGTAATTTCACTGCTTTTGCGGTGAGATTATCAAGTGATAATCTCCCGTTATTTCTCGATAAACCACCGAAAGGCATTAAAGAAAATGAAATCCATCCATCAGTTATAATACTTTCTCGAAGAGAACTCTTCGTGTCAGATTAAGGCCCCTATAGTTAAGAGGGGTTTAATTTAATCGATATCTCTCAATGAACCCTATGTTGTAGGTACCCACCTGTATCGTCTCAACGAGAACAATTTGATGAAAGCTCACAACGAAGCGATTTATGGAATATTGATTCAGACGCACATAAAAGAGAGGCCCTTCTAAAATCTTCCGTACTCAAAGAAACCCAGTGTTATGGGTTCTCATTAGAATCGCCTTGACGAGACGATTCCAATGAGTACGAACACCAAAGGGTTTGTGCTTTATTAATTACAAAACTTTGATCTAAAATCTCAAATACCCCCTCTATAGATCTGTAGCTCGGGTGGAATTGCGTTTTACTACGTTTTATCGAAATTAAAATATTTCATCGATATACAATTCGCTTCTTTCACCCGAAAGTTCAGACGTTTGTATTCAGCAGCGGTTCGGGTGTCAGACGTAAATAAGGTGTAGTGTAGCTTAAATTGGTAGCCCGCTGGCTGAGAGACTATTTTCGATAGATCTAAGGACAGAGGCTCAGTCTATGTGTTGCGGGAGTTGTCCCAGAATATCTTTTCCGTTTTTTTTAAAAATCCAGCGCCCGATTGTTGTAAAAAATATAAAGTTGACTACATATTTCTATTTGAACCAGTTTGGTGACGGTTTTGCAGCTTTTATACGTCCAGTATCAGATATACAGCAATAAAAAGTGAGCATGGTAGGAGATGCCGTTTGTTACGATCGGATCGCATATGATGGATGTCTGAAAATAATTTATTCCAATATTCACAATAAAATTCATGATTCATGATGCGTTTGATATCAAACTTTCAAACTATCATTATCGTAAGCAGTAAATTTTGGAATTCATGCATATGTACTGATACGCAGATTTGTAAGGGCGTCGCGGAGAATTGTGCGTACGTACGCAAACAATCTGGATTTGCTACTTCTTGGATATATCTTTACTTTATAGTATACGCACGTTCCTCCTTACGCATTATTTGTTTACTGATTTGTAAAGGCGACGCAAAAGCATTGTGCGTAGGTACGCAAATAATCTTTCTCGGGATTTTCTGCTTTTCAAAACTATCTTTAATTCTATAGTTAATGCACATTTCTTCTAAACGATGTTTGCTTACTGATACGCAGATTTGTTAGGGTATCTCGGAAGAATTGTGCGTAGGTACACAAATAACATTTCCTTGATTTGCTGCTTTTCAAAACTATTTTTAACTTTATAAAATATGCTATTTTCTTTTTACGGATTATTTGCGTGCTGATCAGTATATCTGTAAGAGCGACGTGGAAGAATTGTGCGTACGTACGAACTCTATCCTTCCCTCGATTCGCTGTTTCTCAAAACTATCTTTACCGGTAATTCTATAGTATATGTACGTTTCTTCTAACGAATTATTAACGTATTGATATGCAGAAGAATTGTGCCTACGTACGCAAACATCCCTTTACCAGATGTTCTGATTCTCAAAAATATCTTTGATTTTACAGTACACCAACGTATATGCATATTCATTCTAACGCATTATTTGCGTACTGATACGCGGATTTGATAGGGCGATGAGGCAGAATGTTGCGTAGGTACGCAAATAATACTTCTCTCGATTTTCTGCTTCTCAAAACTATCCAGTATACGGCCAGTACATCAGCGTTTACGATTTATTTAAATGTAGGTGTGGTGTTATCACACTTATTTAAACTCTGGTGTCGATTTCAATATCGCTGGAAATTTATCAGACTTCATGTTTATATTTTCCTCTATCCAGGTCCATAAAAGCAAATATATCTTCGCTTTGATTGTGTACTTTGTCTAGAAATGGGTATGCTTGCAGAAATGCTATTATATAAAGCCATTGAAATGAACTATTGTCAGGTTAAATGACTAACAAACTTTTAAAACATTCACATCAGCCTACCTTAGGGCTACATTCAGTGCATACACTTTGATATCAAGTAAAATTGGAAATCGGTATCCATCAAATTCAAGATTATAGCCTGAAACTTGGCCAGAAGGTATGATTGTTGAGTTCATAAATATTCATTTTTTTTTAAACAACATGGGGGGGGGGGGGGGGGGGGAATTATTTTCCCAGGTGAATAATTGCTGAAACAATATTCAGGACTTTGGAGGAAACAGCAAAATTGAAAACTGTCCATCCTTCAGAATTCCAAATGTTGGTTCATGTGAACTTATTTTCTGGCCTTAAAGAACTGTGAGTTGTCCCCCTGTACCTGTGTACATGGCACTTAATGAAAACAGCCTTTCCTTTTCTAGAAAATTAATGTAGATGTTTTTGACAGTAATACAATCTGAAATTGATTAATGTACTCAAAGACTATTTTTATGATAAATACCATATTTCCTCTAATAATAGCACCCTCCCTAATAGTAGCACCCCTATTTTTTATTTTAAGAAAACCAACTTCAAAGGCCTAAATTTTAGGACCTTTTTGAGATTTCTTCTCTAATTTGAGATGAATTTCCTCTAAACAATCATTTATATAATTGTTTAGAAGAAATTCGCCTCAAATTAAAAGGAAAAAGGCCTATTAAAAACATTATTAAATCAGAAAATGCATACTAAACGAAAGCTCCATGACCATGTTACGTATAGCTCCTGGTAGCGTTTATTAGGAGAAATGCAGTAATTTTTTTTTTAACTTCTATAATGTGAGAGCAAGTATTGTTCCAATGCATAGGGTTATAACAATACAAAGAGACAGATTTTTTGCAGTTTGATTATTTCTCTTAGGTTCAAACTCACACCCAAGGATAGATGATAGAGTACTAGTATTTTGTAACTAACTGGCCTTCTGTTAACACTCAATCTAGCCCTGTTTCAAGGATGAAAACCTTCATTAAAAGTCAATGCAAAGAACAACAAGAGCCATGTCGGCCACCCCCGCCAAGAAAGCTTGATAGTAAACTGAAGCCTAATAGATTAAGGGTTCAACTTTAAGAAATTAAGCCCCTACAAAATATAAGTCTTTAAAATAACAAAGGGCAATAACTCCAAAACTATGCAAGCAAGAGTTATAGTTCTTGTGCAATGCACTCCTCTTCCATGAGATCTATCCACCCATAAAGTTTCAAGTTTATAGCTATTATAGTTAAGGAGATATGCTCCCGACAAAATCTAAGTCTTAAAAATAACAAAGGGCAATAACTACAAAATTATGCAAGCAAGAGTTGGAGTTCTTGTGCACTGCACTTCTCCTCCATGAGATCTATCCACCCATAAAGTTTCAAGTTGAAAGCTATTATACTTTAGGAGATATGCTCTGGACAAAATCTAAGTCTTAAAAATAAAAAAGGGCAATAACTCCAAAATTATGCAAGCAAGAGTTGGAGTTCTTGTGCACTACACTTCTCCTCCATGAGATCTATCCACCCATAAAATTTCAAGATGATAGCTATTGAAACTTAAGGAGATATGCTCCGGACAAAATCTAAGTCTTAAAAATAATAAAGGGCAATAACTCCAATATTATGCAAGCAAGAGTTGTAGTTCTTGTGCACTGCACTTCTCTTCCATGAGATCTATCCACCCATAAAGTTTCAAGTTGATAGCTATTATACTTTAGGAGATATGCTCCGGACAAAATCTAAGTCTTAAAAATAACAAAGGGCAATAACTCCAAAATTATGCAAGCAAGAGTTGTAGTTCTTGTGCACAGCACTTCTCCTCCATAAGATCTATCCACCTATAAAGTTTCAAGTTGAAAGCTATTATACTTTAGGAGATATGCTCCCGACAAGTTTAGTGACGGAACCTCGGAAGGACGGAATGACGGACAGAGAGCATTACTATATCCCCTCGCCGAAAACAGCGGGGGATAACAAGAGCACCGCAAGCGGGTGCCAAACCTCGGCTGTTTATTATTTCTTAGGCAAATGCAAATATATGAACTTGGTACCTACAGAAAGGTCTTGTACCAAGTAATATGAAGGCTATATGACTTACCATTTAAAAGTTATGAACAAGGTTAAATTTTTTCAAACAAATTTGACCTTGAAAAATGACATTGACCTTGAGTGATGACCTTGAACTTGGTACCTACAGAAAGGTCTTGTACCAAGCAATTATCATGTAAAATTTGAAGGCTCTATGACTTACCATTCAAAAGTTAAGACCAAGGTTAAATTCTTTAAAGAAATTTGACCTTGAGAAATGACATTTACCTTGACTGATAACCTTGAACTTGGTACCTACAGAAAGGTCTTGTCCCAAGCAATAATCATGTGAAATATGAAGGCTCTATGACTAACCATTCAAAAGTTATGACCAAGGTTAAATTTTGTCACGCCAACGACAACGCCAACACCAACAACAATGACAACGCGAAGGTGATTATAATACCTCGGGTTTTCTTCGAAAACAGCCGAGCTAACAAAAAGCATTATGATATGAAGAGAGTATTTGGTGATTTCATTGAGGTATGAAACATGGTGATTTCATTGAGGTAAGAAACTAAAACCCTAATCACACTGTCAGATTATGCCAAGTTGATTCATACATGAGTGATTATGCCTTTATTTTCATACCTCCATAAAGTTAACAAATACTATCTCATATCTTAAGAAATTTAATTTTATGAAGCAAACATAAAATATTTTTCTTATGAGACTATTTTGTGAGGAACCCTATGAAATAGCTGCATACACAACATTCTTTTCATTGAGGATTGGAACCAATTTTACCCTTTTCCAATGCAGAAACCTTGATGGACACAAATAAAATTAAATCATAAACCTTTATGTCTTTGGTAATTATATCACAATCACAATGCCATCTCCCATGAGGCTGTTGACATGAAAGATTACATGAATACAGTCTCAGCTGGTCTTACTGGTAACCATAACAATTTATTTTATGAGTATAAAATGAAGGGTCAATGCAACACTATTGTATTTATCTAAATCACTTTGATATTACCCAATTTGTTGTTGTTAATCATTTTTTGTTTAAATCATTAAGGTCAATGAAAACTAGAGCTGTCGCCCCCATGGGCTGACGGATATACCCCCCACACCGCCAAAAAGGCTTTTCTATGAAGGAGTGGAATTTCAAGGAGCATTTTATGACCCCTTTTTAGGAGTTTTGCAATTTTAAATTTTGACTACTTCCCCCCCTCCCTCCTTAAAAAGTTCAAGGTGGCATAACTCTAAAACTAATGACTGGATCACGATGAAAATTGCAGGTGCACAACTTCATATAATGGGAAACAACCAGATAAAATTTCAGCAAAATTGGTCCAAAACTGTGGGAGAAGAAGAGGACACAAAATTACGTCTACAGAAGGACGGACAAATGGATGGACAGTCAACCTGATTCCAGTATTAACCCCCCCCCCCCACAACGAAGTTAAAATATTTCACTGTTCTACAAAATGCAGTGAAGCAAGTCCTCTTATCCCTTACCCACCCTCTATCTGGGGTTTGACTCTGGTGTTGTTTTTAACTAGTCTCTGTAAACGGACTAGTCAAAGAATAACATCTGGGTCAAACCCTGCAGAGATAGTAATCCCTTATCCTGCTGAATTTAAATTTTATGTAAAAAAAATCGCGCATTTTGTGAAGACTGATTTTAGTCTATAATGTCTGCCAAAGATTTATGAGCAGCAGAAATGTGGCATGAACAGAATGATAGGGAATTACAGAAAGTTTGTTGTTCTTTCAAATATGTAAGGAAAATATATAATACGTACTTAGTGTATTATATGAAAAAAAAATATCTAACGAGGTTGGGAGAATTGATCATTGTCGAGGCTCTGCCGAGACAATTATCAATTCTCACAACCGAGTTTGATATTTTTTTTCATACAATACACTAAGAACGTATTATATTTATCTTATAACCTCTATTTGTCTTGTTTTCGTCGTTGTTTCTAACTGAAATGCAAGTTTCTAAAAATAACCGCATTATATCATGTTCTAAAAATAACTATGTGATATCAAAAAAAATATCATACGGGATGTTATCATACGGATATTTGTTTAGTTATAAGATAAAAGGCATTATATCCCTCAAGGCCATTGACTCTTATAAATAATATGAAGGAGGGCCTCAGCTGTATTTCCAGGAAACAAAAACAATCTATTTTGTCAAAATAAAATGTTATTCATCATTTGATATTTAAACCATATAGGGTCAATGTTCACTGATTTAAACCTATCATCAGAAACCTGTTTTTACTATCTGATTGAAAAAAAAGGTATGTGAAAAGCATTACCAATATTGTTAGAAAAGAAACTTATGTGAGCATAGCTAGTAATTTTTACAATTGTTATATGGATAGCTCAGCAGAAATATATTCATTCCTTAGGTCAGCTCAATCAACTTTCATCTGACATGATTGTGACAAATTTAAAATCATTGTGACGCAAGTCAATTGTCTTCATCCACTAAATGGCATATCAAGGGTTCGGTGCAAGACTGTACTAAGTGTATATACAATGTATATACACTTATTACAGTCATGCTCTAAACTCTCGATATGATTAGTAGTTGGTTACTTGGATGAAATGTTTAAGTTGCATTGGTATGAGAAACAACAGGAAACAATGGGTAGGTGCACAAGTCACCATATCATAACTGCAATAATATTGAAAGTCATAGTGGCATTAAAACTCATACAAATTAACAAACATAATACTGCCCTGCATTCAGGATGACAAAACTGTGCAAACTGTTTTGCGAATTATTCTTTGCTCTGCACACCAGTGCAGTGCAAACTGGGTTATAATTTGAAAACAGTTCACATTATATTGTCATCCTGAATGCAGGCCTAATCGTATACAGCACATTTGTCATATGTGACCCGTCACGCAAAAAAGGACCATCCGTGAATTCTGTAAATTGAATTATTGAAAAAGAGATTTGATCCAGCATAGGTCAACCAGAATTTGCATTTCAATAATTCTTTCGCTGGAAGGTAGTTTGATCATTCTAGATTCAGAAAATTAGCACTGCAAAAAGTTTCGACCCCAGTCAGTCTGTGCAGTCTGACTAGGGTCGACACTTTACGCACTACCCAGATGGTCCCTTTTTGCGTGACGGGTCACAATTATATAACAACAATAGTATTTTGAAATGAAACCATATTTTCATGGAGGGGTTGGGGACTTGTGGGAAAGGAGAAATTGATTGCAAAAAGCAATTTCTTCTTTTCCACAATGATCACCCAAATATAAAATTGGGACTCAACACTTTGAACTAGGACTCCTTTAATTTATAAGGAAGAAGTCCCCTAGAATCCTGACTCACAGAAGTTTAGTGACAAACTCTGAACAGAAAATTGGCTGATACCACATAACTTATGTTCAGCTGCTTCTATATAATTGAAATATTGTTGAAAATGGAGTTATACTCCCATACAAATAAAACCAACTGAAAGGATGTGATTTTGTTTGTAAATATGTCATCTAACTTATCTCCTAATCTATCATATCAAATAAATAATCTCTGCAGTAACTAATCAAATACCGATTCCTGTGGGATTGATGTGCGGTACTTTGTTAATTACTGATGTCAATGATATCCTATTTATTCATTTTGTTTTGCACATCATTGCCATAGAAACATTCTCGAAACTAATTCTATTCTAACATAAACAGTCTATTGTTGGGTTAAATGGTAAAAATTGAAATGCAAACAAATAAATACTTTTTTTTTTGGGGGGGGGGGATTCATTTAAAAGATGAATATGATACATGTACTTATTGATTTCATTGAGTTATGAAACATAAAACATAATCATACTGTATGAAAATGTTAAGCAGATTGACATACATGAGTGTGATTAGCTTTTTTAGTTTCACACTGTAAGATTATGCCAAGCCGATTCATACATGAGTGTGATTATGCCTTTAGTTTCATACCTCCATAAAGTTAACAAATGCTATCTCATATCTTAAAAAAAAAAAATATGAAGAAAACAAAAAATACTTTTCTTATAAGACTACTTTAAACAGTCTTTAATACTTTTCTGAACTTGATCCCTACAGGTACATGCTGCTTATACAATAGGCAAGTAACAGTAAATGATACAGGAACCAGGTAAGAACATTACCCTACCCAATTACTGGGTACTTGAGTACTTGAACCCGCTCAACATATATGTTTCTTCATGAAATTGTCAACTCACAATCCTCTTTATTTTCATAAACATATACACTTTTGTTTATTTGACTTAACATTTCCTTTCAAGGGATGTTATATAGCTTAGCACTTACGCAAGAAGAGGGAATGTTTGTTTAGATGCTTATGCCAAAAAAAGTTCCTGAAAAGTAACAGGAAAATAACAATAAATATTTACAATTCATGTTTGTTTCCTAAAGTTACAATTGGTCATTCAACCCATAAAGGTATGGTCTGAATAAATAGTCAACAACTATAATAGGCACTTAGAATCTTCAGAGTTCCAGAAAAGATCTTAATCTGTTATTTTTCATCCAAACCCTTTCTTGAAGGTACTCGTACAAATCAAATGAGTACCCATAACATAGGATCTGATAAACGATTATTTCTTTTTTTGTAACCACAAAAACTCTAATAGATCCACAGGGTTCTATTAGAATCATCACATTTCCATTAGAAAGGGATGGACTTTTATTTGAGTCTATATTACATAATGAAGGCTCAGTGCAAAACAGTTGTAACTGCCTATAAACATATATTGACCAAGTTTCATGAAGATTGGACCACATTTGTGGCTTCTAGAGTGTAAACAAAACTATGAATGGCTTGTGTCGCTCCACAGGCTCGAAATTCTTGTAAAATCAAATAGAAGTTTTGACTAGATTTTTAGATATTCGGGGTTCTACTGATGTTGAAAATGATTTTCAAAGTTTCAACTATATAACAATACAGAAATGACCTCCACTCATAAAAGACATACTTTTGCTCCAATCAAAATAATTTTTGGCTGCATGATAAAGGATCACTCAAGGATCATACCAAAAATGTTAGATTGATATCCATCTGAGAAAATGATTTTCATAGTTTCCACTGTATAACATATTCAGAAATGACCTCCGCCCATAAAAAGCATACTTTTCATCCTATCAAAATAATTTTTGGCTGCATGATAAAGGGTCACTCAATGATCATTCCAGTGAAATTTGATTGATATCCAAATATTAGATTCTAAGAAAATGATTTTCAAATTTTCCACTATATAACATATAGAGAAATGACCTCCGCCCATAAAATGTATATTTTCCATCCGATCACAATAATCTTTTGTAGACTGATAAAGGATCACTCAATGATCATTCTAGTAAAATTTGGTTGAAATCAATCAGTTACATTCGGAGAAAATGATTTTCAAAGATTCCACTATTTAATATATAGAGAAATGACCTCCGCCCATAAAATGCATATTCTCCATCCGATTACAATGATTTTTTGTAGACTGAAGAAAGGTCACCAAAGGATCATTCATGTAAAATTTAATTGGTATCCAATGATTAGAATCTGAGAAAACTAACTTTTTACCATATTTGGAAATTAGCCACGCCCATTAAATCCATGTTTTTCATTGGATCAAAATTTCTTGAACAACTTTGAAAGAGGGTCACCCAAGGATCATTCCTGTGAAGTTTGGTTGTAATTCATCCAGTAGTTTCTGAGGAGAAGATTTTTTAAGAACAAGATATGTTTGTGAAACAGGAATGCCCCCGTAACAGCGATCTCTCGATAAGGCAAAGGTTAAGTTTGGTTATGTTTTCGGACAGACGGACGGACAGTTTGGACGGACAGACAGACAGACGGACAGATGGACAGACAGACAGACCGACATGAGTAAAACAATATGCCCCCGATCTCTCGATACAGGGGCATAAAAAGTTTACGACCTGACGGATGGACGGACGGACACACAACTGACACAACGCCATGACAATAGCCCCAGTGGCTTTCAGCCAGTGGAGTTAAAAATTGTCATTAAGGCCCCTTTTCCGTGATATGATTTCCAGTCAAACTTGTTCAAAGCAATTGCTGAAAGCCAAGGGACCATAAAAAGTCAATTTATTGCTTAGTTTGCAGTAAACCCTATGATGTAAGAACTCATAAGGCAATACCTCAGGTTTTCTCCAGAAACAGCCAAGTAAAATTTGAAAGATCATGGCTGTCAATCAAAAATTAATTCACCAATCAAATCATTCATTTCAGCCTAAAAGCAAAGTTTAAGTGCTTGACCTCCTTCATTCCCACCATAATTTTATTGAAGAATTTTTGATGACAGGAATCTTTGGCCTGTTTTACTATACCTCTTAAGAAAAGGTAATCGTAAGTCAAAATCACAAATCCTAGCTGGTGTTTTCACTTACTGTTAAATTCTGCCTTGCAATATCTTATCCTACAGACGATTCCAATGAGATGATGCATGGCAGAATTCCATATCTAGTTACAAATGTGGAAGCAACTTAAATTTTTTGGCTTGTGCAAATACGTAACTTCTTACGAAAAAATCAATTGTAAGTCAAAATCACAAATCGTACCTGGTGTTTTCATTCAGCCAGTAACAACTGTTTTGCACTGAGCCATAGATTTATAAGGTAGATGAATATAAAGGGAGCTAAACAGATGGATGTCTCAGTCATAAGCCATATTAACCCTTGTAATGCTGAACCAGGAATATTCCCTTCTTTTTGGATGAGGTATAGACTAAGATCAGGCTGCACAAAGTGCAGTCTGATCTTAGTTTATACCACCTAATTTTTATTTTTTGATGAGAAGACTTCAAGAATTATGTTTCCAAATAAATACTGACTTACAATAAGTGCATCCTTCTTTCTCAGAACTCATTTTTCAATTTAATTTTTTTTTACCAATTTTTTATTCAGCATGACAAGAGCTTACTAAGATTGAGTGCAAAAACTTTTGTCAGTGAATAAATGATTTTTTTAGACATTTACAATAGTTTTGCATTAACCTTTTGATTTGTCTCTTAAAAAAGCAGAAAAGCATGTTCAATCTGAGAAGGGAGTGAGACAAAAAACATACACTATATATAATACAAGGGAGACAACTACATATACAATTGACAAAAAGTTAAGCATACCAAGATTTGGATTACCAATGGATTATGTGGGACTGAAATAAATGAAATAAATCCAATATGTTGAAACTTAAATCGCAATTTATTTCAGGACCAGATAAGTTAACATTTCATAATTGCAATCCAATAAAATTATTTAATTTGTAAATTCAAGTTTGAATTTTATGAATAAGATTAACTTACTGATTATAATTACAAATACAGGATTATCTTCCTTTGTTTACATTCGGACTCGCTAGACGCTTTACTATAAATAACCCTCGTTATCAAGCGTCTCTATGACTCAATGAGTCTTCAGTTTTTCTTGAGGCTTAAGCCTACTAGAAAATTGCAGGGGTGGTGGTGGGAAATTTGTAATTATAATCAGTAAGTTAATCTTATTCATAAAATTCAAACTTGAATTTACAAATTAAATAATTTTAATTTCACTCGATTAACTTACTGATTATAATTACAAATACAGGATAGTTTTCAAAGCAATACAAAATTTGCTTACCCTGTATAACTGGTGGAAGAGCAATTTTCTCTCCATATCCAAGGAATAAATCTTCTAGATACAAGAGTGCTTCATAATCTTGATGTTCAATCTTTAAGATTCTGTATCGTAACACTGAATGTAACCACATGTATATCCCACTATGTACATATATCTATATCTAATATGTCCCTACATATTCCATCATATGAGAAATCATAAAGTATTTACACAAAAACTTCCAAACCGCGACTCGCCGAAAGGACTAACCCACACTTGTTTCTATCAAACATTGGTTCAAAAAATAAAACCCTCGATAATAATGTGTTATCTTCTAGTAATGCAGTCATTATTTACACAATTAAATGTCTGATTTGACATTTCTCGAAATGAATTATGCTGACTTAAGCACTTCACATGGAATATCCCTCAAATAGTATTTACAAAATGTTGATTGCCTACTCCAATCTGCTGCCGTTAAAATTGACTCAATGGAAGCACCTTTCATTAAGGCGTAAGAGGGACCTATAGCCCTAGTGCTGTGACCTTTGGCACGCTTTCCCAAAGTTAATTTGATTGTTTGACTAATCCAACTTGAAATAGTCTGAGATGTTACCGGTTGATGTGGTTCATTTAAACCCAAAAACACCTTAGTCTGATCTGAACCATCACCTTGTTTCCTGAATTTTTCTGTGTGTTTCAAATAATAGTATAGAGAACGTTTTGGATCCAGATACTTATTCTCTGAAAATGCTGGGATGAAAATCTTTGAATCAAAATGTCCTTGTCTGTCTTGCTTTGAAAGCCCATGTCTTCTAAATGTAATCCCAGCTTTCTGGACAGTTACAGAGCCTTCTCCTAAATGCAGAGATTGGAGGTCACTACATCTCCTGTAAGTAGTAATAGCAATAAGAAATACAGTTTTCAAAGTCAATATTTTCAGAGTTGCCTTATACAAAGGTTCAAATGGCTTCTTTTGCAAAGCTTTCAAAACCTTTTCTAAATCCCATTCCGGTATTAACTGCTTTTGTGGTGGCCTGGAATGGAATATACCCCTTATTAATCTTAAAATATCTGGGTGTTGGCCAATCTTAAAACCATCCACAGATGGTAGGATATTTGACAATGTTGATCTATAGCCAGCTATTGTCCTATACTGTAGACCTGAGTGATACAAGTCAGTTAAGAAGTCTGAAACATCAATTAAAGTTGCCTTATTGGGATCAATTTCCCTTTGACTACACCAGCCACAGAATCGTTTAAATTTAGCATTGTAATCTTTTTGAGTACCTTTCCTCCATGAGGCTCTGAATAATTCTCTAGTGTTCTCAGAAAAGCCTCTCTCTTGGAATTGTCTGTCGATAGCACCCATGCCACTAACTTGAACAATTCCGGTTGAGGATGGAATATTTGTGTCTGCGGCTGACTGAGAAGATTGGGAATTACTGGGAGTCTCACTGGGCAAGCTACTAGATACTGAAGAATCTCTGAGTACCAGTGTCTCCGTGGCCACTGTGGTGCAATTAGAATTATTGTACAGTGGAACCGCATAAAATGTTTCAGAACCTTCGGAATCAGGCATAGAGGAGGATAAGCATATGCATACATGTTCTCCCATGGTATTGAAAGAGCATCTACTGCATAAGCTAACCTGCTCGGAAACCATGTGCAAAAGATTGGTGTTTGACGATTCTGAATCGAAGCAAACAGATCCATCATTGGAACCCCAAAAATGGAAAAGACTTTCTGAACAATGTCCTTGTTCAAAGTCCATTCTGTTGCTCTGATCCTCGTGCGGCTCAGCTGGTCCGCAAGCTGGTTCATCTTCCCACATATGTGAACTGCCTTCAAACTTATATTGTTCTGAATCGCTAGATTCCAAAGGTCCCAAACTCTGCCACATAACTGACTTGACCTTGTGCAACCCTGATTGTTGATCGTCTGAACTACTGTCGTATTGTCCGATTTTATCAATACTGACTTGTTCTCTAATTGGGGAAGAAAATGTTTGAGTGCGAGGAACACAGCTTCCAATTCTAGCATATTTATGTGCCAAAGTTTCTGGTTCTCGGTCCAAGACCCCTGTATATACTGATTTCCCATGTGCCCGCCATACATGGTTTTCGATGCATCTGTGGTTATGCACACTTCCGGTAATTTCTGATTCAAATAACGACCCTTGAAAATGTTTACTTTCTGTCTCCACCACCTGAAATGACTTTCTAGGTGTTGAGTAAATGGTATTGAAGTTTGAACAGACTGTTTTGCCGGAGACCAAAAGCTCAATAGGTGCAACTGAATTGGTCGCATGAATAGACGAGCATTGGGAACCAGTTGTATACAAGATGCCATGAGCCCCAGAAGTACTAGAAAATCCCTTGCAACTGACTGACCTTGACATATCTTGTCTATTGCTTGCTGAATTTTTGCATATCTCTCTTCTGTCGGACACACCCGACCCAGAAAAAGATTGAACAGTGACCCTAGATAAATAATCTTTTGACTTGGTATCAAATTTGACTTTTCTAGATTGATCATAAATCCCAACGAAGTCAGAAGACTGAGGCAATTTTCTCGATCCTGAAGAAGTTGTTTTCTGATCTGATTGAGCCCTAACCAATCGTCTAGGTATACAGCCAGGCGAATGTTTAGAGTATGTAAATGTGCAGCCACTACTGCTACTATCTTTGTGAAGACCCTCGGAGCGCATGTTGGGCCAAAACACATTACTTTCCACTGATAACAGCGGTTTCGAAAGCAAAACCGTAGAAACTTGCGATGTTTTGGAAAGATTGGTATGTGCAGATAAGCATCTGTTAGATCTATTGATATTGCCCAGTCTCCTGGCTTGGCCAGGTTTATGACTTTTTGTAGGGTATCCATTTTGAAGTGTTTCTTTGCTAAGAACTGATTCAGAGGTCGTAAGTTTATTACTGGTCTCATTTTCCCATTTTTCTTTGCCACCAGAAAGAGTGTACTGTAAAAACCTGAATTTGTTTGTTCTGGTGGCACTATCTCTATCGCATTTTTTTGAAGCAAGGTATCTATTTCTTTTGCGATTAAAATTTCGTTTTGCTGAGAAACTACAGTGGGCTTTATCCCCAGAAACGGTGGAGCCTTTAAGAACTCCAGTTTGTACCCATTTTCTATAATATCTAAGACCCATTGATCTTGAGTGATTAGTTTCCAATTCTCCAGAAATAAACTGAGACGACCTCCGACCGGTATATCTGGCCTTAAAGCTAAAATTTGACTGTCCATGCTTACCTTTGAGTCATTTCTTTTTAGGGATACGAAAAGTAGGTACTCTGGATGTATTATCCCCTGTACTACTACTATCCCTTGCTTTTCCCCGTGACTCGGAATATGTCACTGTACTGGATTTCCCTGCCGACCCACTCTGATATGGCCTGGATCTGGGCTGAGAATACTGAAAAGTGGAACTTTTTTGTCTTTTCTCTCCCGATGAATCCGATTTCCCAGAAAATTTACGTTTGAGTCCTTTGGACGAAAGTTCTGGAATAAGATCGTGTAACTGGTCTTTTTGTTCTTTCCTATTTTTCAAAGTCTCCTCAAGACCTTTTCCAAAAACACCATTAGCACTAAGAGGTAAGCCGGTCACTTTTGCCTGCAAGTCTTTCAAAGAGCCTAGGCCTGAATCTGTGCATGCTACTTTCCTCCTAATGACATGGTGAAAAGCACCTGCACGGCCAAATTGATCCATTGCCTTTGATGACATATCAAAAATATCTCTCACTGTCTGAATGGCTTTGTCAATATTCGGATTCTTATCCTTTAGTGTAGATAACAGTGACCCTAGTCCCTGCTGTAAATATGCTTGAATAACAATGCCCGTTCTTGCTGACCACTGTCCATGATAAGCTAAACACTCTATAGTCTTGAATGGCTGTGTTGCCAACATTCTACTTGTTGTCCAAGGCTTCATGTTTTGTCCATGTCTATTGCGAAGCATTGTTTCCAACAAGTCGTCCAGTTGAGGTACTTTCAAAAAATCCTCCGACTTTTCATGAACAGGAAAGGACTGTCTATATTCATCCTTAAAGGCTGAAAGTCTATCTGGCTTCTCACTACGCCAGGATTTAGACAAAATGTTCATCTGAGTATCCTCCAAAACAATGCCATCAAGCTGGCTGGTAGGTTTCTCAACATGAAACAGCAATGCCAAACCATCACCATGTTGGTTTTTGACACAAGAGTAATGACTATGCGGCTTCACCGATGCCGCTTCGTCACTAGAATCTCTGGACTTCTCTGACCCATGGTCATAGTCCTGGAGAGAAGAGTGTGAGGGACTTTCACCAAATAAGTCCCTCAACTCACTGCGCCGTGGCTGTAAAGAGATGACATCATCATCTCGTCTGTCACGTACGAAAAACCCGGCGGTTGAAGAGGCAGGGCCAGAACCCCCCTGTAACAGCTGCATAATGGAATCAAATTTCTTCTCCACATTCTGTTCTAAGCAAACGAATTTGCTCTCAAAGTCACGTACCGTCAATCTCTTGGGTGTAGGTTTCGGAGTCGATACCCCACCCACTCCGGTGTCCGAGCACGTGTCCCGACTGTCGTCCTCTTCCTCGCGAAGTTTCACGGCAGCTTCGGCCATAATGCCGACAAACGTGAATGAAACAATAACTAAAACTAAACAGTTAATAAAAATTTTCCTCATAGACAAAGTCTAACCTATCAACTAAAAAGGTAGAGCAAAAAATATACGTCCGAATGCTTCGACGCCGAAAGAAAAACTGAAGACTCATTGAGTCATAGAGACGCTTGATAACGAGGGTTATTTATAGTAAAGCGTCTAGCGAGTCCGAATGTAAACAAAGGAAGATAATCCTGTATTTGTAATTATAATCAGTAAGTTAATCGAGTGAAATTAAAATAAAGAATTCTGATTGGTTTAAATCGCATCACGTGGGGAAATCCATTGCACTTTATTTCTGTATAAAATGCAACAGGTATTTAGGGAAATCTCCGAAATTCGATCTGCAAGTCCTGTGTTGTAGGAACTCGAATTAAACTAGTTCCCGATCATCACCGCAACATTGCTATTCTATCTATTATAAATTAATATTTACGATTACAAGCATGCAGTTCTGATTCTGAGCCGACGTAAACTTAGAAAACAGATAGTCGACGAAGACCACCAAGCAACCCTCTCAACTAAGACCGACCACGCTTTAATGGCCGAGTATGTTAATAGTTTCTTCGATCTAGATGATTGCAATTATAAGGGACGAGAGTCTTTTTCACTGCATTTATTGGGGTATAAAGTTCAATGCCTTAGCACATGGCTTAATCATAACGCCCTACGGGCGTTATTTGCCATGTGTTAAGGCAATTGCACTTTATACTCCAATAAATGCAGTGAAAAAGACACTCATCCCTATAATGGGTGCATTAATTGCTTCTTTCAACTTCCAGTTTGTACTGTGTAACGCTTCCCTTTTTTTGATAATGACTCGGCATCTTTTGATCGTCGAAGACACAAGTTGTATGTGTATTAGACATTGAAATTCTTCTTGCAGCTTAATCTCACGTATTTGGTAGAAAAATATGCTTAACTTTAAGCCAATAGTATAGATAAATAATATTACAATCTAGGGGAGATAAGTAAAACTTACTGTCTTGTTTGAGTTTGGCCAGAACTTTCCCAAACAATCCCTTGTGTGATTTTCCATCCGGATGTGTTATAAGGACATCTATATCTCCACAAGTAGGTTTACCTCGTCTGTATGATCCACACGCCTGAACAATTACACCATCTTGAACACTTTCTGCTGCTATCCTCACCTGAATATCAAGACAAATATTTACAATATCGTTCAGAAATACCCGTTAATATTAATGAAATAATTCAATACAAGGTATTTGATTGCCAAATATTTCTAGTTTAGTTGGTAATATATCAGACAAACAATAAACTGGTACATTGGCAAATATTGTAGAAAATTTATTAAACAACAACCAAAATGCGATAGGCTAATAGTCTAAATAGCTCTTGTGATGGTGTTCACACATGCTAAAAGTACATGAACATATCCTAAATAACAACAGAGCTATATCCAATGTTAAAGTTTGTCATGGTAATACCTATGCTAATGTCAAGACCAATGCCAACAACCTCCAGGTGATGTCAAAACCTTGGATTTTCTCTTAAAAAAAGCCTAGCTAAAAAGGATGGAGGGGATCAAGGGGTAGAAGACAGTATAAATGTATAGAGTGTAGATCTATATAAATGATCAGAAAGCATTAAAAGAATCTTTCTATTCAATCGTATTGACCATGTCTACATAATGATTTAAGCAATTATCATTTAAATACAATAATCTAGCATCCAGAATACCCTCTCTACCTGTAACTTTTACTACAATATTATCAAACCTACCACTTGTTCTATTTCTCCAGCCTCTTCTCTTGGCATTCTGTCCAGAATATCATCATACAGTCTCAGTCCAACTTTCTGCTGATGAGTCAAGTTGGCTTTTTCTCTGAGATCATCTAGACTTCTCATTCCCTATAATCATAATATGAAAACAGTCAGGCAAAAAGGAACATTCAGAGGTCAACGATTCAACTAGTTCTCAGGTCCAAGGCCTTGTGATTTTGGCTGTTTTCTTTGTAAAAAGGGTGTGTCAGAGAAGAGCCCACATGATTCCCCTTGGCTTATCTATATAATTTGTAGAGGATCATCACATGATGCCTCATGCAAAATATCAAAAGTTTAGGCCTTATTGTTTAGCAGGAAAAGAATTTATAGATTTTCTTAACTTTCAGCCTTTCCTTTTCCTATTGTTTTACTGAATAAAATTTGAAAAACCAAGTTTTCAAACATTTCTCTCAAATTGACCCCAGGTAGTATATTCTACATATATGCAAACTGAACATTGTCTATACTTTCAGCCACAGCAGGAACTTCCTGGATTCAGCATGACAGGGGTAAATAGGACAAGAGATGTTTGTAAAACATTTATCCCCCCCCCCCCCCCCCAAAAAAAAAAAGCAGACTACAGCATATTTAATAGCATATTCTTTGTCAATAACCAAAGGGCAATGACTAAAAAAATATGAAGAGTAGAGTTATGGTTCTTGTGTACTGTACTTCTCCTCAATGAGATCTATCCACCTCTAAAGTTTCTTGATTCTAGCTTGCACACCTCTTTGAGATATTCTCCAAACAAAAAATGTTCTTCGGACGGACGAACCGACCGACCAATAGACAAACTGACCAACAAATGCACAGTAATATACCCCCTCTTCTTCAAAGGGGGGCATGACTATTTAACAAAAAAAATCAAAGAAACATCCCTGCAAGGTTTCAGCTTGATCAACCCTGTAGTTTAGAAGTAGAACCCCTTTACAGATATTGTGGACAAACTGGACAGATAGTCAGATAAACAGGCAACATTGCTATGGGAGACCACTTTCACCACTGTACTGCATAGCTTCTGTGGTTTAAATACAATGTCTGACACAGTGGGGCAAACTTATTTCTCGCCCGCTTTCGGGTCGGGTGTAGACTGGTCTCACTGTCGAATATCAGAATAGCCTGTTCTAGGCTATTCTGATAGTCGATATGTGGACCAGTCTAGAGCTGGTAGCCCGCTTTCTGAGAGATACTCTGATGTTGTGGGCAACAGTACCCGCCCGGGGTCAGAAATAAGTTGGCCCAG
Source organism: Fragum whitleyi (assembly GCA_948146395.1). Taxonomy (NCBI): domain Eukaryota; kingdom Metazoa; phylum Mollusca; class Bivalvia; order Cardiida; family Cardiidae; genus Fragum; species Fragum whitleyi. The sequence continues at coordinate 45,497,010 of OX411555.1, forward strand.
TGTAAACCAATTATTTGAATATTGTTGTCCGTGTGGGTTCGACACCGGCTCATGTCGGATATTTTTCAGCTATGCTTCGGTTGAGGACAGTTTGTATGTAACAACATAATAAAACAGATCACAATTGCTCACCTTGAATCATTTGTGCTTAATTAAGCTTAAAAACCTGGATTATTATAATCATTTGGATAATTTTGGTCAGATCATTCCAAATGCATACTAACAACATAGGCTCTAGCTCAACCAGCAAACTCCATTACTGTTCATTTTTTTTTCCTTTTCTTAACCCATTCGCTGCTTGACTTAAATTTTGCTTTGGACAAATTGCTTTTTTTTAACATATCAAAAAGACTGGCTAAGAATATCCTTGTAAGATTATGCAGAAATTAGGCAATGCAGACTGACTAAGTTCAGACTGCAAGTGTTTGCAGCCTAATCTTAGTCTAGATTATCTACTTAAGCTTTGTGTACAGCAAGAATATGAGAACAGCAATGAAAAGAGTAAAAAGATGTTCCATTCTTTTTAATTTGCTTCATTTATAAACATATTGATTTGGTCTGAAAACTATTTAATTTTTCCGATCAATTTGGTCTAAAAACCTTATAGAATTTTGCAATCAATTTGGTCTTAAAACTTTATTAAATCTTTCCAATCAAGTCACATGCATTAGACTAACCTGTTGGTACCAGGCTCTAGCTGTAGTGGTGCCGGCCCCCCACACATTCATGAAAGTCTCAATAATCTTGATCTCATCGTTCAATTTAAACTCGTTTAATTTTCGTAGTTGTCCACTCTCGGCAATCTCCCAGATCTTCTCGGCCAGTCTCTTACCTACACCTGGTAGAGCAAGTGCCTCCTGAATGATTGAAAAAAAACAACAACTGACAAAACCAAATAGTAATCAATTTATTTGTTTGAATGGGGTTTTAACATTATTTCAGTCATATCGTGACTGGAGCACCATAGAATGGATTACCGGTATTTCTCACACCAGTACTTCCATCACATCCTTTCTTAGCCTCCAGCTGCTATCCCATATTTGTCTACAATTATCAACCCATTGCTGGTTGACAAATAGACGGAAAGGATGGGAGCCGCCATCGGGGATCAAACCTGGGACCTCTAGATTGACAGTCCAATGCACTACCAACTGCACTATCCAAATAGTAATCAAGGATTCCTTTCAAATACACATTCATGTATCACAATACCTCCCAAATAAAGAGGAATCATCTTAATTTCTGCTGCAGATAGAAGCAATTCACTGATGTTTACCAAATGGCTTCATGCTGAAACAATTGATTAAGAATAAAGAGCTAAACTACAAATTTGTGCTGCAGTTAACAAAATTGAACAGTGTATGATTCGAATGATATATCAATGGCACAGTGCAAAACAGTTATTACTGCCTAAAAATGTAAATGTGTAGGTTGTTTTATCAGAAACCACCCTCACCACTGTCCTGCATAGCTTCTTTGGTTTAAATACAATGTCTGACACCTGCTTCAGTGAATATCTTCTTTGGCTCAGTGGTTAGGGCACTGGACTTGTAAACCAAAAATTTGAATATTGTTGTCCTTGTGGGTTCGACACCGGCTCACATCGGATATTTTTCAGCTATGCTTTGGTTGAGGACAGTCTTACGAAACAGTAGTTACAATTGTTTTGCACTAAGTCATCTATATGATCTGAAGTTTTCTCTTTCAAATAGAATGCTACACAAACAGGGCTATTTTTTGAGTAATAATTATACAGTTGACATAAGGCACTCATTATAAAATATTAAACAGAAAATTATCTTTAATCCTTGTCATGCTGATCCCCAAATATTCCTGCTTTGGCAGGAGCTATAGACCAACATCAGCCTGCACATATGTGCAGTCTGATCTTAGTCTATACCACCTGATTTTCCTTTTCAAACCAGAGAAGTTTCAAAATCATATATATGACCTTTGCCTTGGAGCAACAGACTGGTGGTTTGCATAAAACAATATTTTGGTAACCCTCCAACAATTTGCTATATGTTTCAGGTCAATTATCAAATGCAACCCATCACACAAAAAGGGGCCATCTTGGAACTTCGTAAAGTGAATATTTGAACAAGAGGGCCATAGTGGCCCTAGATCGCTCACCTGAATGAACTGTCAAAAATTGTTTAAAGTAGATGTAGGGAGGATGAAGAATTCTTACCAAAATTTCAGGTTGATTGGGCAAAAAATTATGCCTCTACACAGCTTAAAAGGTTTTTCTTAGATTTGATTCCAGGACCTAGTTTTTGACCCCACTTGACCCATTTTCAAACTTGACCTAGATTTCATCCAGATGATCATTCTGACCAATTTTCAGGTTGATCGGGCAAAAAATATGGCTTCTAGAATGTCTACAAGGTTTTTCTAAGATTTGACCCTGTGACATCATTTTTGACCCCACTTAACCTAATTTTAAACTTGCTTGAGAATTCATCAAGACAATCATTCTGACCAAATTTCAGGTTGAATGGGCAATAAATATGGCTTCTAGAGTGTCTACAAGGTTTTTCTAAGATTTGACCCTGTGACCTCATTTTTGACCCCACTTGACCCAATTTCAAACTTTTCCGAGATTTCATCAAGACAATCATTCTGACCAAATTTCAGGTTGATTGGGCAAAAAATATGGCTTCTAGACTGTCTACAAGGTTTTTCTAATATTTGACCCCGTGACCTCATTTTTGACCCCACTTGACCCAATTTTGAACTTGTCCGAGATTTCATCAAGAAAATCATTCTGACCAAATTTCAGGTTGATCGGGCAAAAAATGTGGCCTCTAGAGTGTCTACAAGGTAAATGTTGACGACACACGACGCACGACAGACATTCCTCGACCACAAAAGCTCACCTTGAGCACTTTGTGCTCAGGTGAGCTAAAAAGAGATTGGTTCTAGAGCAGGCCAACTATAGGATTAGCATTTCATACTATAGCATTTCAATTTTTTTTTCACTGGAAGGTAGATTCATTTTTTTAGATTCAGAAAATTAGTTAAGTGCGAAAAATTTGACCCTACTCAGTCTGCGCAAAGCGCACAGTCTGACAAGACTCGACACTTCCGCACTTCCCAGATAGTCCCTTTTTGCTTGATGGGTCACATATATTTTGCTGGTAGATAAACTATTCTAGATTCAGAAAATTAGTAAAGTGCAAAAAGTTTTGACCCTAGTCAGTATGCGCAAACTAAATTTACAAGGACCGAGGTCTCTGGGGAAAGCCTATTACCTGGTGAGTGTGAATATGAAGTAATGATATTCCTGGGTAACAGCATCCAGAAAATGTAAGCAATGTTAAATTATTTGGTTAAATTTTTTGTATAAAGTTTTTTTTAAAGGGTCAATGTCACTGTTTCAAGGTCATTTTGACATGGGTGTTGGTCTCAAATGAAAGTCTATATCCTAATAAGTGTTTCTTTTAAATTTAAAGCCTCTAGGATAAATATTGATAGAAATAAAAAACTTTAACCAAATACCGACACCAATGCGGAAGCTGACACGACATCTGAGGGTATGATAATATCTCTTCCGAGACGTCCTAACCTTGTTATAACTCCCAATAGCATTTATTAGGAGAAATACAGTATGCGTGAAAGAAATTAAGACAATACTTTAAATTTTTTCGATATGACAATCTTCAAAGATATATACATTATGTTTACTGTGGTCATTCAGAGCACCAAAAGCCATGGATGGCTTATAAGCACCACCGATCTTCTTCAAAAATGATACACATGTAAATGTTTTCAATATTGTTAACTTACCTCAAAGCTTGAAATTGCTTTTTTCTGACGTCTAAGAACTTGAATGGCTTTCTGGTAACCAAAAGCTCTCCATTTATCATTTGTGCTTCCGTATGTCTTTACCATCTCCTGAGATAAACAAGATGAAGATTTTTTTCTTTTAAGAAACACTACAAGGGTTTAGGGCAACACTATTGTAAGGGCCTATAAATATTTAGGCACTTACTTAAGTCTTGCACTAACACATTGAATTTAAATAGTCTAATGCCCTGTAGCTGTAAATGAAACAATTAAGATCTTAATGTTAAAAATAAATGATTCTCCTTACAAAAGTGAAGGACAAGTTTTTATAAGTACAAAAATGGTCACGGTCAAATTGTCAAGGACCTTGACTACTGGTGAAAGCTTATCACCAGTTGTGTGTGCTATGACACCCCTAGGTAAAGCATTCAGAAAAAAAAGCAAAGTTATTATTTTTTTTTTTTTTGCAAAGCCTTGAAAGGTTATTCTGTCATATTTTTTATAAGTCCATGAAAGGTCAAGGTCAAATTTTCAAGGACCTTGGTCTCTGGGGAAAGCCTATTACCTGGTGAGTGTGAACATGAAGTTATGATATTCCTGGGTAACAGCATCCAGAAAATGTAAGCAATGTTAAATTTTTTGGTTAAATTTTTTGGTTATTTTTTTTTAAAGGGTCAATGTCACTGTTTCAAGGTCATTTTTACATGAGTGTTGGTCTCAAATGGAAGCCTATTCCCTATTAAGTGTTTCTCTTAAATTTAAAGCCTCTAGGATAAATATTGATAGAAATAAATAACTTTAACCAAATACCGACACCAATGCGGAAGCTGACATGACATCTAAAGGGATGACAATATCTCTTCCGAGACTTTTGTCCCCAGCAAGCTAATAAGCAACATTTTTTATTTCTCATGTTCTGACAAACCTGTAGTTTATCTGTGATATGTTGGTTTGGATTTTCCACTTCCACCTTTGAAGATTGTGCACAAACCCAATTGCCTTTCTGAAATTGATAAGAAAGGTTAAAATAGATTACAATATATAAATGAAAAAGAAATAAGAATTTTTGCATTTCCATAAGAAAGAGATGGACCTTTATTAATGACTACACTACATATTGATGGCTCAGTGTGAAACAGTTGTAACTGCCTATAAACATATAGGCAGTGACAATTAATTTATGCCGAGTCTTCGATATTTGTTAAGATGGTGAAAAATGGCAAAAAATAAACATAATCCACACAAAATATTAACATTTGTTTGGGGAAATGGTGTGTAAAAACTTATGAATTTTTAGTAATCTTTATTTTATGGTTAAAGGCCTCTGTGAGAGGCTTCAAAATTATGTAAAATCAATTAAAAAAAGGTCAATTTCAACCCCCAAAAAGGGGATGGAGTTTTATTAGAGCATGGGATTCTATTAGAATTTTCGTGGTATCTCCTTCTACCAAAATACTCTCTTTGCCATTTAGATATGATTAAGCCTGTGCATGTTGTTTCTACAGGTTCACATTTGTGCTTAGTAAAGACTCTGATCAGCCTGTGCATTCACATGGCTGCTCAAAGTCTTCCCTTTGTGCTTTGTACAATGTAATCGACCTGTTTTCAGTTTTCAACATGTGCAGATCAAAGATTTTTCTCAGAAGGAGCAACAAAACCAACAAACATACTTTTTTTTTATATTCCTCAATGGGCAAGCAAATGGTTGTAAAATCAGCTGTAGTTATGACAATTTGCTTGCCCACTGACTCAGTGATACTCATTAAGTTTGATCTAAGTCAGTTTGGTTTTTTTCAAATGGATGAGTCATTGAAAGCTACATTGTTTTGTTTTGTTTTATTTACTCACTGGTAGATTTTTTAATGCTGTTTGAGTTGTGGATGTGCTCGAAATCTCATCATCTGACAAATTTGTCTGCCCTTGCTCCTGATCACTCGGACAATAATCACTGTCTTCATCAGAACCAACTTTTGTCATCTTAGTTTTAGCTTTATCACTGTGATGTCCAAACATTACACCAACTTTGGGAAATTTTTGTTTTTCTGTTGCATCGTTATGATCAACATCAGATTCAATTTTGTCCACAGAATGTGAAGTGCTGCTTTCTGGTTGCTTCGATTTTTCAGTGACAATCTTTGGTACGTTCAATAAAAAGTCATCGATTTCGACAACTTTCTTCTCTCTGAATGAGGCACTCAACCATGCTGTTTTTACAACTTTAATATCATCTGGGATTTCATCAACCTTTAGTAGCCTTAAAATCTTCTCGGCTGTCATGGCATCATCCACTACCAGGTGGGAAATAGATGTATTAAACTCACTAACAAGGCTTCCTCCAAATTTTTTCAACTGGCTTTCAAATATTTGTAGCCTTACTTTTTGAATTCCTGCTTTCAATATAAAGGCTGTAACACCCGACAGAAATGTTTCAACTTTAGCTTCTAGTTTTATATGTTTATTTTCAGTATTTGATTTGTCACTGGATTCTAATTTTCTCTTTGAGTTTTCCATTTTGCTTGAAATTTGTACCTGTCAATGGACTCTTAGTACTTTCATTTTTAACAAATCTCCAAATATAGAGCACTTCACGAATTCCTGACGACTGAATATAGATTTCAACTTATTTCGCACCAAATCATCAAAGTTGTAACTAGAAAATAATGAATCGGGTATAAAGAAATAAAGGTATCATCAAAAAAGAATATTTTTTTTTTCATCATTTGGCAGTTTCATATAGGTGGGAGTGACCTCCCTTGTTCAATCACTCGCAATTTTCGGACCAATATATGAAAACTAATAAATCAGAGTAATCCGATTTACATAGCTGTCAACCAAAACAAAACGAATTAAATTTTGACATTCAAAAGAAGTTCAATAAAACCAAGATTTTACCATTACGAAGAAAATGGCAGTGGACAAACAAATGAGCAACATGAACGGACATACACCAAGCACTGCTGGACCATACAGTGATGTTGTGGTTGATCGCGTAAGGATTGATTCTTTGCCGAAATTTGCAGAACTGAAATCACAAGTCGACCAAGTGGTAAAAGCAAGTTCTTGGTGGGATTTATATGGAGTTGACTGGGCACTTGTCTTTTTCTTTGGAACTGTGATATTTCCAATATCATGCTTGATGCTGAGTTCGGAGTCTCTACTGGTGTATGCATTTGGGACATTTCTTCTTGGTATGGCTCACAATGTGTTTGCTGCCAAAGGAGGTCATCTTGCTACTCATGGTAGTCTGGGAGGAGGCAAGAATTGGGTCAGGCCATTGTCAGTCTTCTTTGTGGAATATGTGGGATCCTTTTCTGAGGAATTAGCTTTTGCGATTCATATAAAAGAGCACCATCCGTATACAAACATTATTGGCAAGGGAGATTCAAGTACATGGAAAATGCCATTCCTTCCGTGCTACACATACATGTTCATAGCACCAGCTTTATTTCTACCAATTCTGACTATACTGGTTTCCATAGCAGGTCTATTAGAGAGCAGAAACATGACGGGATTATTGAAGTATCTAACACGCTGCAGTATAGGACAAGGGATTTACATATATTTGGTGATGACAATATCAGGATTATCTTTTACCTGGTCAGTGATCTCCATTTTGATCTCCAGGGGTATATTCTCTATTCCATACATTCACATCAATATATTCCAGCACATTGGTCTACCCATGTATGCGTTGGAACACAGACCAATACGCCTTTACCAGATGTCTAATGGGGTGCTTAACCTAGCCAGCAATCCAATACTTGACATTACATTTGGACATTCACTGATTAGCTGCCATGTTGAACATCACTTGTTTCCCATGCTGTCAGACAACATGTGTTTGAAGATAAAGCCTGTGGTGTCAAAGTATTTAAAAGAAAATGGACTGCCATACCATGAACAGACATATTTTGATCGTCTAAAGTATTTTGTCAACAAGTATGAGACCTTGATGGTTAAGGCTCCTCCTATAACACATTTTGTTGGCATACAATAAATTATCAGATAAGCAAACCAGAGTATACAAATAATATTGAAACCCTTTATTGTTGGTACTCATTTGAATTGTCTCACACAGACAATTCAAATGAGTACCCTAAACATACAATTCAATTGAGAAATCAGGGGTCCAGATAAGAGTGGGTAACGCCAGTCTAAAATCTTTATTACACAATGAAACCCTATGTTATGGGTACTCATTTGAATTATCTCAATGAGACGTTTCAAAGGAGTAACAACAACATAAGATTTAAGTTAGCAATAAAGAAATATTTAAATTTGAAAACCAAAACATGCCCTGTACTTGTAGCTTTGGAAATAAAGATTTTAGACTGGCTTTACACCCTCATATCTGTTCTTCTATGGTAACTCCCTACTAATACACCATCCTATAATTAGACATAAAAATTTAATCCTCGTCATGCTGAATAATATCTTGGCAAAATAGCAACATTATCAAAGAGCTCAAAACTCTGGATGCACTAAATGTGAGTCAATGTTCATTTTGATAATTATGTTCTAAAGCTTTTCTGATTTCAAAAAACAGGTGGTATAGATGAAGACATCTGCGCGGGCTGATATTTTTTTATAGCTTTTGCGAAAGCGGGAATATTCTGGGTTCAGCATGTCAAGGGTTAAAAAGAAATAAATGATGTTCTTACAAACATACATGTATATTGAAAAGCTTGAAATCTAAAGATTTAAAATTAAGGACTTTATTGTCGATAACATGGTAAGAAACTGTTGTAAATAGCCACTTCTTTTCAATATTTTCTGCTTAAATTGAAATGAGTGTCATTAAAATCATTCAAAAGGAATGGTGATAAACATAGATGGAGATCAAGCATGAAGTGCACATACTTAAAAGAAGTGATACAAATTCACAATTTATATCAACCTCAAGTGCTTTAGGGGATTCAAGCATTGAAACTACAACTTAAAAAATCTGTGATTAAGATGTTTTGATCACCAATGAATGTTATCAAGGTATTCTCTCCCGTCATCCCCACAACATAATAGGTCATTGGTTCAAATTTTGATTGAATTAAATGTTTGTTTTTTGAGTACTTGGATGCTCAACTTTATATCTAGTATACAGGGCTTGTGCTAGCTTTATAAATTTGGAAGTCATTGACCCCTTGACCATAATATTCTGGGGATTTTGTAGGGGGTCAAAACAGAGCAAAACATGAGAACTTATCAGTCTTTAGAGTTATACTCAGAAACAACATAGACAATAAAATGTAGACACACTTTATTGTTTATGTTGTTTCATTTATATAGATCTTTGTTAAAGTATGAAGAAAATAATTTATCTATATAATCTTTTATATTCAATAGTTTGCACCACTGGAAATTAAGTTGGTGAAAATGATCCCCTGCAGGAAATTTTTGAGGGTCAAAATGGGATTTTTTGGAGTCAAAACCCTAGTTTAAGGGTCAAACACGAGCCCTGGTATATACTACCCACGCAACATATTTACAAATTCTTTCAAGTTTTAATTAGTTTCCTATTATTTTAATTGATATATTTTTTTTTATTTTGTATGTATATTTTTCAAGAAATATTTGCTTTCAAGTACCTCATTAACTTAGCCAGTCAACTTTAGTCAAACTTCAATTTACCTCAATGACTTTTCATTACTTTAATTAAAACAGTTATAGAATTTTTGATATTATGATAGTTATGTTGTGTATATCTATGTAATACATATAACTGCACAGGGATAATCATCACAAATTGAAATTGACCCCTCACGTGAAAAGGGACCATCTGGGAAATTGATATCATGAAATTGATATTTGAGAAAAGAGATTGGGTCCAGCATTGGTCAACCAGAGGTCCCAATTCAAAGATTCTTTCACTAGAAGGTAGATTGAACATTCTAGATTCAGAAAATAAGCCCATTGGGAAAAGTTTCATCCCTAGTCAGTCTGCGCAAACCACGCAGTCTGACTAGGGTCGAAACTTTATGCACTACCCATATGGTCCCATTTCGCATGACAGGTCACAACTATGAAATTCAATCAATTTGGTGCTGCTTTTTAGATCCTGTCACAGAGAATTCTTATATGGAAACCATATGTTACATTAGCTCCACTGGCAGAAGGCCAGCAAGCTATTGTCATAGTGTTGTGTCCATCAGTTGTCCATCTGTTTATCTATGTGTAAATTAGTTCTTTCAATAAAATCTCCAAATCTTTTTCCTAACTTAGGGGCCAATTTTACCAAACTTGGCAGAAATGTTCCTTGTGTGACCCTTAAATTGTTCCAGAAGTTTTGATTTTGTCACCAAAAATAAGCATGGCAGGTTATATTGCTTAAAATTTTCACTTTAAGATCTAAAAATAATCTTCTCTCAACTCAATGACCTGGTTTCAACAAAACCTGGCATGAATGTTCTTTGGGTGACCCCATAGTCAAATTGTTTAAGAAATTTTGATAGAGCTCTCCAAAATATGGGGATGGTAGGGTGGGACCAATTTTCACTTTGAAACCTTAAAAACTCTTCTTTCCCCAAACCATTGGGCCAATTTCAATAAAACTTTGCAGGAATCCTCCTTGGGTGACTTTTACGTTAATTGTTCAAGAAATCAGGCATAGGAGGATAAAGCTTGTATTAACCCTTTGTTGTTTAATCCCTGCTTTTTACGTGCCTGTGATTTTATGATTGAGAAAACATTGGGAAAAAAGAAGAAATTGCTTCTGACAACCAATTTCTTCTTTTTCCACACTATTTTCTACCCTACAGAATGGTTATTTTTCAAATTAAATCCACTTTAAATTTTTGTCTGCAAAACCTTTGAATTTGGACAGGTCCAAAATTTTGTAAAACAGGAAAGGGTTAACTGTAGAATCATCTTTGAATATATTATTCTAATCGGGAAATCTAAAAACCATTGGAGCTTTACTCTGGCCCTCTTGGGCCTCTTTTTTTTTTATAGGCCACAGGATATTTAAACAACTTTTTTCTTTGAGTTCTTGGATTTTCTAACCTAAAAATATTCTGCTTTCTTAAACTATTTTGAATGGTGTTGTTGGCTTTGATTTTTTTAACCTTTAAGTTTGATTAATGTTTAATTGTTTCAATGTTTATACGACTTGTTTTAAAATTCTTAAAAATTTAAATTGATTTTAAATAATCTTAGACAATCACATTCTGTCACAAAAGTAATTTTTGACAAATTAGATATTGACTAAATAAACGCCTTAACAAAATTGGTTTTAGATAGTCTGACTTTAAGATTTTATATTTAAAATTTGGGTTTTACTATCCTAAATATAACAATATAATAACAAGAGTGCCATAGTCACAAAATACGCCGCCACTTTGCTGCTGTTTCACGAAAATAATTGTAGACACTACTTATTTTGACAGAACCAAATTCAAAATGACCAAGTTTCATTTAAATCAAGACATAAAATCCTTACTTCATGCTCATCTACCAATTTCGGTTATAACATCCACCAAGTTTCATTTAGATCCAGCCAAAAAACTTAGGAAGAGTTGCATTCACAAGGCTGCAATTTCAATAAGCCCCAGAGACTAAATTTTAAGGGGGCATAACTGAGGCAATAAGTCCCAGAGACTAAGTTTTTAAGGGGCATAACTCAGGCAAAAATCAACGAACCATAAAATCCTTCCTTCATGCACATCTACCAATTGAGGTGATAACATTGACCAAGTTTCAAGAAGATCCAGCCAGAAACTTAGGAGGAGTTGCGTTGACAAGAAAAGTGGACAGATGGATGGACATACGGACGGACAGACAGAGAAGATGACGCCAATATACGTCTGCCTCCGGCGGCATATAAAAAAATATGAGCAATGATTTTTAATGGCTTAGTGCAAAAGTTTTGACCCCATAAGTTCAGGGTATAGATAAGAGGGGTTAATGGCAGTCTAAAATATTAATTTCTCATTGAAACCCTATGTTGTGGGTACTCATTAGAATCGCCTTGTCAAGATGATTCCAGTGAGTACCCAAAACTTAGGATTTGCGCAAGTAGAGTTGAAATATCTATTTTGAAATCCAAAATACACCCTCTGTCTATAGCTCTCAAGTTTATGCTTTTCATACTTACCAGATGGTCCCTTTTCATCTTATTTGAACTTAAGGTAGTGGACCCATAATATTTTTGCAATTTTTCAGAAGAAATGAAATTCAACAGTGTTAACTGAGGTTTCCTAATGATTTTCATTAGGAAACCTCCGTCAACGTTTTGGAAAATCCTGTGTTCAGAAATGTTGCAGAACTATTGCGGTTCCACTACCTTAAATAGCTTTATAGTACTAAATGTTTTTATATCTGTTTGTGCCAAAATGCTATATTCATATCTGACAATGTTCTTACACAAATTTTGTGATCCCTGAGATTCTGGGAAAAGTTTGTCTTTGAAATATTATCTATCTACAAAGTGTATAGTGAAAGGAAGCTCTGACCAACTTGCACAGGCTGATCTGGGGTTTTCCTGTGGTTCATTTGCAATTTGACTGTTAAGAGTGTACTAAGTATACCCGGTATATACAATGTATATACACTTAAGACACGCTTGCACTGAAAGAGTAAGAGTGTACAAAGTGTATACACAATGTATATACATGTGTACTAAGTGTAACTACAATGTATATACACGCAGTACATTCTTGCACTGAACCCTTGTATTCTTTTAAATATATTGGGTAAGATGTTGGGTAAGACAATATATTTTGCTTGGAAGTTATGGATGAGCTGTTGTCATCACCTTTGCATCAATGGCATTCAGCAAATTGGTGTCAATGGCATTGTCATTCAGAAAATTGGTGTTTTCAACAGTCCTTTTTGTGACAAACTTTAACCTTGGTCAAAACTCTATCATTATTGAAGATATTTACAAGTTCTTGAAACTTCACCAATACAGCAGCTACCCATACTATCAAGAAGAACACTTTGGAAGCTTTTCTTTGAGAAATATGCCTTTTTTCTTACTTGTTATTTTTGTTGTTATTGTTGTTTGTATTCAGCTCATGCAGTCGAGTGTTGGTACCTGCATGCGATGCTTTTGTTAATCTATAATTGTTAATTTGTGTATGTATGATGTGTAATTGATCTCAATAGAATTTTATTCAATTTACATTTGCTGAACAATCCCAAGAATTCAGTCATAAAATTAGCAGGACAAACATTGTCTCACAGTGTTTTCTGTTCTTTGGATCACTGCTTTTAAAATATATTTAATGTTCACTTAGTCTTTTGTAATATATGGTATTATGTGACAAATTGTCCACTAAATCTATGAGCTTGTGCCTGACATTTCGAAAAATTTCATATGTGCCTGAAGCAAAGCCTTTGGCTAGCCTGTGCATCTGCACTGGCTGACCAGAGTCTTTACTAAATGACTAAATGCTTTGTGAAGATAAATAAGGTCATAACTCCTTCCCAGGCAGTGGATATTCATATTTATTAATAAATTGTGTAGTTTCCCAAGCTGTTCAACATCTGTCAATTATTCACATGTGGAATTGTTGGAAATGTCCCACATAGGCTCATATCATATCAAGATGATTAAAATATCATAACCACAACACGCTGTAGCTACAACAACATTTTGGTGGCCCACTCATGATCTGACCCTTTTTGGCTAGATAGTGTGGCCTTTGTATTTAGATAATTTATATATTGATAACAATGTCCTTATATTGATGGCTAAGCAAGAAGCAGTTTTAACTACCTATATTTTTATAGGCAGTTACAACTGTTCTGCACTAGGCCATGGATATGGACCAAGGATTGTGATAAATTGGCCAAATTTCTTGTTCAGAATAGTTATTAACTTATTAGGTATACATGTATTTGTTCAGTTTGAGGCATTATAAAAAAGAAGTTATTTTTTAAACACATCGATTTTGCACATGCAAAGAGTGCCTGTACTTAAAATGTTTTTTATGCCCCCGTATCGAGAGATCGGGGGCATATTGTTTTACTCATGTCTGTCTGTCTGTCTGTCCGTCTGTCCGTCCGTCCGTCTGTCTGTCCGAAAACTTAACCTTTGCCTTTTCTCCAAAAGTATTTGACATACAAAGCTGTACACCAAAGTCAAGGTCATGTGACAAGGTCAAGGTCATGTGACAAGGTCAAGGTCATCTGTCAAGGTCAAACTTTAAAAAAAATGCTGTTCCGGGGGCATTTGTATTTCACGAACACATCTTGTTAAAACCTATATTTGTTATAATTAGATATAAAATGTAAAATAGTTCATTACATATTTCCCCATATAAATGCTCCAGGGAGCTTAACAAAATATGGAAAGGAAGCTTCTATTCTGTGGTCATTTTCTGAAGCAAAATATATAAGAGATGAAAAGAGTATTTGCTAATTTCATGTAGACATGTAACTAAAAACCTAATCACACTGTATTAATACACAGAGCAGATTCATATATGAGTGTGATTAGGTTTTTAGTTTCATACCAACATGAAATCAACAAATACTCTCCTTATCTATTATAATTAATATTGACAAGCAAAGAAATTGAAGATTATTATGACACAAAATTGTTTTCATTGGGGAATAAAACCTATTTTTCAGGCAATCAGAATGCATGAAATTTAATGGACATAATGAAAATTAAATTTTATTTCAAACAATAGGATAACTGTGGTACATGAAATAAAAGGCTATAAATATCTGTTATAGTTCAAGGAAAACAGCCGACAAGCAGGATACACACTAATTGATTGAATTTCTGATATATTAATTGGGCCAGTGCATGTATTTACCCTTTCCTAAATAAATACATTGTAAATGTTTTGCTTTTAAAGGTCGTTAATTAAAGTATTAAAGTAATGCATTGTAAGAACAAATAAAGCCTTCCCCTAAGAATCATATTCAATTTATACATATCAAGGGATCATTGTAAAACTTATGTATCAGCTTTTGAGTATACAGCACTTACAATAGTTGTACATCTAACCCTTGATATGATTTTAATTAGCATCTTTTTATTTTTCATATTAATTGTTCTAAAGGTAGTGGATCTGTAACATTTCTGCAACATTTTGGATGAATAACCTACGTCCGTTCCCCCTTTTATATGATTTGAGCGTTGGTGAATAATCAAAGCATTGTAACTAGAGCTTAAAGCTGCTCTTTCACAGATTTGGAAAATGTGATTTTTGAAATTTTCGTAAAATAGATCGGAAGTAAACATCTCATTATGTTGAAGCCTTTAAGATAATAAGATTCAATCTGGAAATGAATGGAAAGAAAGACAGATATTTCGGAATTTAGCAAAATTCAATCTGAAAAAATAAAGCATCTACTAACGCCTAAAAAATAATTCTTCAATTTCGAGCCCACTATTTATGCATGTGCATTCCGCATGACTTGTCTTGTTCAATCAAAGATTAAGGTTAGAATATTTGACAGCTCCAGACTTGATATCAATACAAGCAAAAATGAATGATTATTCACGGAAAAGAATGATATTGAAATTTATAGACTGGAAATTAATAGACTGGATCCCTTACTGATCTTGCTGCTTCGAAAAAATAATATACATAATTATTTAAATATGTTGTTTTTAGTGCCAATGCCCTTTTGCCATTCTTAATCATCTGAAAATACACACATTTCCAAATCTAAGAATAAGTTTTTTATTTTTTCAATTAAAAACTGTGAAAGAGCAGCTTTAAAGAAGCTGTAGTTTTGATGCCAATATCATTTATCAAGGATATTTTTTGAAAGAGGATTGGTTTCTATTCCGCTGTTGCGTAATATGGGTAATGGTAGTTATCCTCTTGATATACTGCATTTTTGGTGAACGAACGTCGTTCACCAGTGTTATATACCATGTCAGGAAAATCCTGTTGGATGTTAATACATTTGAAATAAAGTAGCGCCTCTTAAAATTCAATTTAGTATCTTTCAATATTTTTCTCCGCAAAATCACTGTTTTTTTCTTTTAATGGCGTGTTGCTAGTATTCTTTATCAAGTGAAAATAATGAAAATTCGCCTTGAAAAACACAAAATGATCTTGCAATGTTTATCAAGGGAATTTTTGATCGGCGTAAGCTTGTCGAGAGTTTAAAGCAAAAACAAAGTTTGTGTCTAGACACCGTAGAGACAGATACTATGTTTTTGACCCAAGCCTTCGCTGGTGCAACTTGTAGTAATTGGCCGGAAATACGTGTTTATTTAGGTCATGTCCTCTTGAACTTACATTCGGCAATACTCGGGCGATCTCCGACGGCTCCGATTTAAATGTAGGTTACAGGAATCGGCCGAGTCGAGACGAATGACACATTAAGACACCTTGTGTCATTAGAAACGGTAACGCGTTTTTACATAACTTTTCAACTAGCGACACTCAGTCTCGAAACTCGTTTTAAAGAATGTTTCGACATGTGTTTTACATGTACAACCTTTCTTGTACTTTTATTTGAATAGGGATGAACGCCGCTATTAAGATTTTTCTGTAAAATTGCGTTGGCTGAAGTAGGGCTTGTAAGGATACACTTGAATATTCGGTGAACTTATTCCCAGCGAAAACGTTTCGTATTCGTCTGTCTCAGAAGCGAATATTGCCGAATACCAAATGCGACAGGCACGGAAGATATTTCATTGGGGCCATTCTACTTTGCATTTTTTCAATCTGTAAAACCATATAAATTCAAATTCTATTTGAAAATTAAATAAATGATAAAGACTTTTAATATGCAATTTACTATGGAGCAATTGTTTAATATGAAAAGTCATACTTTAATTTCTAAACCTTAAACAGAAATTATCTATGAATTATACTAATAGGGCACTAGACCTCCTTTAACCTACACCTAAATATTTCTCATCCTGCAGTGTTTTAAAATTAAATAACGACATAAGTGTCAACAACGGAAGTGATTATGGCTTCAAATATGATAAAAACTAATCTCTCGGGTTATGGTTCAAAATACTATTAATAAGTTAACAAATCATAACTTTAAACAATGAGTACAGTTCAGGACTGACTGATATTCATAGGTGTTTCTTTGGTTGGTACTCAAAGACCTTTTCATCCTCTGAGAAGAAACAAAGATAGTTAAAAAAGTTAAAACAAATACAACAAATTTACTTGAAATAAGCTTAAACATGATAACAACTACTTTTGTAAAAACAAACATCATTGGATATAGGTTAAAGACAGTTTTATTAAGGATTAACTCGTTTTCTCCATTTATGTTTAATTAATAAATGTACCTATTTCAAGTGTGTAAAAGAAATTTTCAGAGTAACATCTCTTTTCTAACAAATATTTTTCTAACAGGATTTTTCCTCTCTTTCCCTTTCTTTGAATTTGCAGTGAAATTTCCGAATAACGGAAATTTTGTCGAGACAATTCTTCCCACTTTTTTTTACATTCGTAATTTCACTTTTCTAATTGAATTCAGTATATCACTCTAGAATGCCACCAGGTTCGTTCACCATCAGTACTTTCAGTGCTTTGATTTATATCATTATCTAAATATTGTTGTCAGAGCTCCAAATACGAGACACTAGTAATGTGACATGTCATGCAAAAAGGTGCATTGGGAACTCAATTAAACAAATATTTGAATAATGGGAATGCTTCCAGAGGGGAAGTCAACCTTAGGTTACATGTCAAAAAATCTTAACCCTTGTCATGCTAAATAAAAACCCTGGAGAATTTGCATCTGTATCAAAATTAAAGTTCTATAACACTTGATACACTAATTTATAGTCTATATTAATTTTGGAAATACAATTTTGCAGACTTCTGTAGCTTTTAGAAAGTGACTCAAAGGTAGGTGATGTATATACTAAGATCAGACTGCCATTACATGCATACTGATCTTTGTCTTCACCTCCTACTGAAGCTTGAACATTGGGGGTTTAGAATGACAAGGGTTAAACAGAAAAGGAAAGTAGTCATTCTAGATTCAGAAAATAAGCAAAGTTGGAAAAGTCAAATTCTTATAGTCAACCTGCACAAAGTCAAATTCTTATAGTCAACCTGCGCTGTTCCTGCAGTCTGGCTGGTTTTGACATGCATTTCCAAGAAGTTTCTTTTCAGCTGATGGGTCACATATTTTTTTCTTATTCAAATCATATGTTGTGGGTACTCATTGGAATTCTCTTGAAAAGAGAATTCCAATAAGTTACCAGAACAATGCGTTGATGCCTCAATTAAGAAAATTTATTACATTGAAATCCTTCCCTCTATTTTTGAGCTCTGTTTGTTTTGTTCTTATCTTAATGCTCTAGCAATGCAATCAAATTAGTTCCATGATATTATTTTGTTCTATTAATTATCGTTGATTTATTAGTTCCATGATATTTGTTCTATTTACTATAGTTGATTTATTGTTATTTTTATTAGTTCTTGCTTGTTTTAGTAAGTTTGAGTATGTTTTAGTAAGTTTTAGTAACTTTGTAAATAAACTCATTCTGGCTTTACTTTGTATCCTTGTAAGTCCATCACCATACCATTCTGTTCTTAAAAAGGTCTGTCTGTCTGTCCTGACGTCAGTATGTACATAGTAGGTATGTCCGTCCGTAAGTCCCAATCTTGTGAATGTAACTCCTTCATTAATGGACCAATTTGGATGAAACTTACATAAAATGTTTCTCATCACCTGACCTATTTAACTTTACCTACTAACCATAGTCTTGCACTGATCTTGAATTGTAAAAAAATGATTTTCCTTGGGAGTTAAGTGCCATTCAAATCAGTTATTCATGGAGTTCAAGGTTAACATTTGAAGGCTTGGTATGAGCTACTCATTGAAAACCATTCCTGCTACTGGTTAGCAGTTGGTGTGCACATTCATATTTTTCTCTCATCAGCATAGACTCAATAGTCAATCCATGCAATAAACTTGGTCTGTCACAAAGAAAAGGACCATCTAGGCACTCCATATACTAAACATTTGAAAAAGAGATTATTTCCAATGTATTTCAAAGTCAGGTTGCATTTCAAAAATTCTTGTACAGAAAGAAAGAATAATCATTCCATGTTTGAATAATGGCGTTCATGAGACTTGCACAGTGAGTAGTGCTTCAGACTGTCAATCTAGAGGTCTTGGGTTCGATTCACAACAGGGGCACTCATTCTTTCCGGCTCTTTGTCTCAGACTTAGTCTTCGAAAGAATATAAGCATACAGTTTCTTCTTTTAGAGCATTCAGCACTTCAACTTGAGTTTGCTTTTGAAAAGAAGTTTTTTTTAGCATGACAAGGGTTAATTATTATTTTTAACTTATTTCATTTTGGACTGTTTTATTATTGTGTAAAGGATCTTAGTGTTACAATCAAATGATTAGGCTCTTATTCTCTGATTTCTTGCCAACATCGGTCACTTCAAGTTCACATTAATAGAGGAATGAAGAGAAGAATGAATTGAACTTTGTTCGATTCCTTCGGAAAGAAATGTTCTACACCGATAAAACATACGATTTTGCCAGATATAGCCGCGATTTGAGGGCAGAAAAATCTAAACGATAAAGTTTGATAAAAGTTACAGAATCGTGCAGAGAAGCTCTCCATCTAGGTCTACAGCTAGTTGGTTTGTCTGGGAAAATTCGTATTGAAGAGAAAATAACGTCCCAATGTGTATATTACTCATCTAAGCAAGACACTATACATATGACGTCATGATCGACGTTGCTATGCAATCTCGCGCGAAATGACGCGCTTTCAAGAAACAATCCTACAATTTCCGTATTTCGTGTCCTTTTTGCATTAAACGAATAGGGTAGCCGTTTTTAATTTTCGTGTAAAGTAAACAAATGCTTGATTTATTGAACTTCAAACGCTATATTTTCTTTCGTAGCCCCAACACTAGCGAAAACATAAACATAAAGTCTATCGATCTTAAGGTAGTAGACCCGTAATAGCTCCAAAACATTTCTGAAATTACGAACTTTCACAATGTCACCCGAGGTTTCCTAATGAAAATCATTAGGAAACCTCTGTTAACACTGTTAAAGTTCATTACTTACGAAGGAACTATAACGGGTCCATTACTTTAAGCCGAAAAAAAAGAGACCAAATAATCCCAGTCTCGTTTTTTTTTTTTTTTTTTTTTTTTTTTTTCTTTTTCGTTTCCCCCTTTAGCGCAAACGGCTATTAGTAAGATCATCAGCAATATGAACATTCAATCCATCTTCTCTTCATTCCTCTTCTGCGAAACCCTGGAGGTGTCGCCCACCTAGTAACTCTTTCCTTTATAACTGGAAATTGATTTCTTATGTGAAGAAAGCAGACACACAATGTATACTATAAGTAACCCATTACCAGACAAAAAAATTGAGACTAATTGAAAGAGAAAGATGTTGCATGTAATAATTCAAAGTATCTGAAAATTGAAAAAGTCTGTTGGCATAACTGGAACAAGATATTGTGTCTTGTGATTACAGTACATTTGTATATATTCAATGTTTCAAAATAGCATTTTCTAATTATGGAGTATATTTTATTGCCAAAATAGAATTACATTTCCCTTTTGATACTTAACTTACATGTACATGCCAAGTTGAGGTAATTATCTTTGAAAATGACAGAAAATAATCAAAGTGAAGGCTAATTATGCGTAAATTACAGAATTGGAGGGTTCAGTGCAAGACTATACTAAGTGTATATACAATGTATATACACTTTCTACAGTCTTGCCCTGAGCTCTCGAGGTGCAAAGATGGGGACAGTCCCCTGACCTTTATCTTTGTTATTGCCATCACCTTGGCATTCTTTGCATTGTTATTAGTCCCCCACCGGTTACCGGTTGGGGGACTATAGGTTTGCTCGATTTCGTCTGTCCGTCTGTCCGTCTGTCCATCACACTTTTGTCCGGGCTATATCTTCTAAACCATATGTGCAAGCAACTTCAAACTTGGTACACTTATAGATCTCATTGAGGAGAAGTGTCATGTTCAAGAACCGTTACTCTGCCACGCCCACTTTTTGAGTTATTGCCCTTTGTTGTTTTTACCCTTACATTCTTGTCCAGAACATATCTCCTAAACTATGTGTGCTAGCAACTTCAAACTTTGTACACTTATAGATCTCATTGAGGAGAAGTGTCATGTGCAAGAACCGTTACTCTGCCACGCCCACTTTTTGAGTTATTGCCCTTTGTTGTTTTTAGCCTTACATTCTTGTCCGGAACATATCTCCTAAACTATGTGTGCTAGAAAATTTAAACTTTTTACAAGTATAGATCTCATTGAGGAGAAGTGTCATGTTCAAGAACCGTTACTCTGCCACACCCACTTTTTGAGTTTTTGCCCTTTGTTGTTTTTACCCTTACATTCTTGTCCGGAACATATCTCCTAAACTATGTGTGCTAGCAACTTCAAACTTTGTACACTTATAGATCTCATTGAGGAGAAGTGTCATGTTCAAGATCCATAACTCTGCCACGCCCACTTTTTGAGTTATTGCCCTTTGTTGTTTTTAGCCTTACATTCTTGTCCGGATCATAGCTCCTAAACTATAAGTACTAGCAACTTTAAACTTTGTACAAGTATAGATCTCATTGAGGACAAGTGTCATGTACAAGAACTGTTACTCTGCCACACCCACTTTTTGAGTTATTGCCCTTTGTTGTTTTTACCTTTACATTTTTGTCCGGAACATATCTTCTAAACCATAAGTGCTAGAAAATTTAAACTTTGTACAAGTATAGATCTCATTGAGGACAAGTGTCATGTACAAGAACTGTCACTCTGCCTTGTCCACTTTTTGAGTTATTGCCCTCTGTTGTTTCTATTCTTACATTTTTGTCCCGTACTTATCTCCTAAACCATAAGCCCTAGCAACTTCAAACTTGGTACACTGGTAGATCTCATTGAGAAGAAGTGTAATGCACAAGAACTGTTACTCTGCCACATCCACTTTTTTAGTTATTGTCCGTTGTTGTTTTTTATCCTGACATTTTTGTCCGGACCATATCTCCTGAGCCATCAGTGCTAGCAACTTCAAACTTGGTACACTTATAGATCTCATTGAGGACAAGTGGCATGTACAAGAATCATTCTTCTCCGCCCACTTTTGGAGTTTTTGCCATTGGTTGTTTTTACTCTTATATTTTTGTTTGGGACATTTTGTTCAAAACCTAATGTGCTAGCAACTTCAAATTTTGTATACAGTTATAGATCTAGTAAGTAGGAGATATATTATAAGAAAGGATTTTTGTTATCCAGTGGGGGACTCCTGTATTGCATCGCAATACGACATGCACTTGTTCTTGTCGGCCTTATATATCTAATTATAGCTATGGAAGATATGTGCAGGAAACTGAGCATGTGTGTACACCGTCACAAGCGCTATCAAAGGGGATAATTCTGAAAGCGTTTTTGTAAGATTCATAGCCCGGTTTTTTGACTACATTTTTTGCATTATCCAGCACCTGCAGCTGAGGGTTGGCACCTGTAGGTAGTGCTCTTTTTTTTCACCCTTGTCCTGCTAAATTTATATTTGATCAAACAAATCCAATTTTCAGGAAAATTAAACCAGTTTGGCTAAAGTTTCCCCCATACTATATAAGTAACTGGATACCATTTAAGTAACTGTGCAGGCTAATCTTTGGCTTTTTTGTCTGCAACTTATTTGTGTGCTGCAGAAAAATGCCTTGAAATAACTTTACTAAGAAGGCCTTGCTTGGTAACAAGAGTGCTGTTGACACAAGATATGCTGCAAAAAGGATTATCATCAAAATGAAAGCCCCCTTTGTCATCATTTGCATATCAACAAAATCAATCCTTAAATGGAGAGTAACTGTTGTTTCCTTTCATCCCAAATGTACATTTTGTGTAAAAGAAATTTACAAGAAGGCCATTTTTTCAATGACATAGAATTGTTCTCTAAATCAGGACAATATGCTTATGGCTATATGAAAGCAATATACACATGGTGCTCACAAGAAATTTGACATGAAGGCACCTTTTCCAATGCATTTCAACAAACCACAACAATTTGTGCAAGTTCAGGTGACTAGGAAGTTAGGAAAAGTATGTGGAAGTCTCAGCAATATCAGTCCTTAATTGAAGGAGGAGTTGCGCTCACAATAAATAGCCAAGAAGGCCCCTTTTTCTATGACGCCTCCGAAATTCACCAAACCATGACAATATGCACAAGGTCAGGTGACTAGGAACATTTTGTTAAAGTCTCATTAATATCAGTCCGTAAATGTGAGAGGAGTTGCGTTCACAAGATTTTTATATAGAGGCCCCTTTTTCCATGACATTGCTGAAATTACCAAACCATGACAATATGCACAAGGTCAGGGGACTAGGAACATTTTGTGAAAGTTTCATCCAAATCAGTCCATAAAGGAGGGAGGAGTTGCATTCACAAGATATTTTAAATGAAGGCCCCTTTCTATGAAACGGCTGAAAATCACCCAACCATGACAAAATACGCAAGGTCATGTTGCTCAGAACATATAATGAAAGTTTCATCCAAATCTGTCCATAAATGAAGGGGGACTTGCGGTCACAAGTATATTTTACACGAGGGCCCCTTTTTCCATGATGTGACTGAAATTCAGCAGAGCGTTACAATATGCACAAGGTCAGGTGACTAGGAACATTTTGTGAAAGCTTCATCTAAATTGGTCCATAAATTAGGGAGGAGTTGTGTTCACAAGAATTTTTATATGAAGACCCCTATTTTGCATGACACAGCTGTAATTTACCAAAGCATGAATATATGCTCAAGGTCAGGTGCCTAGGAACATTTTGTGAAAGTTTCATCAAAAATGGTCCATAAATGAGGGAGGAGTTGGGTTCAAGATTGAAATGAATGGACGGACATACATACGAAAGTTCTGACATTTGGACAGAATGAGAAGATACCAATATACATCCACCTTCAGGGGAGTATAAAAAGCCTTTCTTTCTTTTCCTCAGGAAAGCATTTTCCTGACTTCCATTTTGTTTTGATCATATTCATATGTCATAAATCTTTGATAAATGGATCATGGGTTAAGTGTTTCACAGGACAAGCAATTGTCCTGTTACTGAATTAAGTTCCTGTATATATGTTCTATGTTAGAAAATCCTGTACTGACTCTTTCCCTAAAAATCCTTCCTGGTAAGAAATTGCTTAAATTGTATATGGGAAAATGCTGATGAATAAGGGGAAATATTTTTATGCCCTCTCCACCCTTAAAGGAGAGGGGCTATATTGTTTTACCTTTATGTATGCAAAACACAATGGGTTGATAATCATAGACCTACGTGGGATTGCAATTGCAGGCTAGAAAAGGATGTAATGCTAGTACTCATGGTACTTGTCATAGTGTGATAAATACCAAAATTAGCCCCGCACTGCTACGCCCATATTTATGGGCCAATCACAATTTTGCAAACAATTTTTGAAAAGGGTCACCCTGGAACATTTTAGTAAAATTTCATTCAGCCCAGTAGTTCAGGAGAAGTAGTTTAAAGAAAGTTCATGACACACGACACATGACCTACACTGGAGTCATTGTGATCCTAAAAGCTCCTCTTGAGCATGTTGTGCTCAGGTGAGCTAAAAATCAGAGTACCATAATGGTCCTGTAGCCGGGTTAAGTATAATCCTATATTGCTCACCTAAGTACATCAATTCATTTGGCCCAGTGGTTTAGAAGGAGATGAATTTGGCAATTTTTGGCCTCTCCCTTACCATGGAAACTGGAGTTTTTGATGGAATTAAATTCTTTTTGTCAATGAAATATATCATGAAAATGTAAGCATTCCAAATTAAAAAGTAAAGATGTAATTTGAAAATGTTAAGTCAGGGGTTTAGTTTTGCCGAGTTTGACCTTTAAAGATAAACTTAGTTCTGAATCAGCATGTCAAAGAGATCTGTCAAGGTTCTTGATATAATCACTTTTTCTTAAAAAAGTTTGAAGTAATTTGAAATTGTTAAATTCTGTGGTTCAGCTTTGCTAAATTTGACCTTGATAAATCAATGACCTTGGTCTTATTGATCATATCTGGCATGATGAAAGATTTCAGTGATACCTATCTGGTGATATCAAGGTAATCTGATTAGGTCAAAGCCATCTAATAACTTCTCTTCAAGACTATTCTAGATGTGGGGATCATTTTGACAGATGATATATCCCTACATCTTCAGATACGAAGGTCAAAGTTACCTGACAAGAAGGACACGGCCATATATATCGGGTTACATTTAGGGAAAAGCTGTTTTGGGATATTCATGTTCTTCATTTTTTCCTTTATCATTTCTTAAATTAAAAGATGTTTCCACAAAATACACAAACTTGAAACTTGATTCAAAATATTAAGATCACATGTCAAAAGAGACCCAAAAAGGAATCAAGGGACAGTTACAAATCAAGGGAAACAACTTTGTGAATTTATCTTGATGTCTATATGTAAATGTAGAAGATAAGCTATGGACAAGGTCAAATTTGTTACTGGACACATAGAGCTTCATGTTAACCCTCATCATGCTTAAAAAATTTTGGCTAAAAATTTTCATTGAAATCAAAGGGCAAAAAGTACTGAAATTACCAATTTTTATCTGAAAAACTAAATCTATCGACAATTCTGGTTTGAAATTGAGAAACAGGTGGTGTAGACCAACATCAGACTGCACAAATGTGCAGGCTGATGTTGGTCTATAGCTCCTGCCAAAGCAGGATTATTCCAGGTTCAGCATGACAACGGTTAAAATAAATGTCCAAAGCATGATTGGTTCTTCATTGACTTTATTCACATAGATACAGGATTTTACATATTAATTACAAACCATTTTCAATACCAAACTTAATGCCTGCCCATGTCATTCCCTAAAAGATAGCGCCTAGAACCCCTTAACTACAGCTGTAGTAGCTGATTGCCGACAAAATTTTCACAATTGCAATAAATGGAAATGTTAAGTATGTTATAAGCAGTTTCTTAATTTGTCATAGTTTCGTCTACCCTTTAAGATACGAGTTTTTCAATCTACAGTCACTTGAAATAGCTTATCAATTAGTCTAGATTTTTATCATCAGTCAGTGGGTTACATCATCCACTTCAAATTTTAAATTTAAAACTGTAATCTTGTGTTAAAGTTTTGAAATCACTTCATTTACATTTTGAGAGGTTAGAGCCAAAACTAAGTATGTGTCTATATATCTTATTCACACATACCATGTTTTTGCTCTAGCCCTTGAGAAATTTTATCCTATTAATAGATCTGATAAAGCTTAGATAACACAATTTACAACGTATTACGTCTAGACTTTATTTGCCCTTTGTACCAAAAGGCCACCATCTATCGCTTACATCATGATTTTGCAATCTAACAAAAGTATCTCTAACAAATGTTCAGCAAATAACTATATAAATGTGATTTTTTTTACATATCAAAATTGCCATCAGTCATTTGATGACTCATAAGAAATACTAAATTATTCTTTTTGGTCCTCAACAAAAATAAATAAAAGGGATCAGATTCAGCAGAGGTCAAACACTGTGATATGATATAGTCATACATCTACAGTAAGGAAGAATGACCTTTCTATATTCAAAATCTCTAAGCACCTACCCTGAACCATTTGAGGAGGACCTGTGTAGTCTAATCAGGATCAATACTTCCCGAATTATCCAGATGGTTCCCTTTTTCAAGGAAGCTGGTGCAACTCTTATATTAAGTCCCCCCCCCAACACACAGGCACGCAATTACAAAAATAAGGTATTGGGCCCTAAGGTTCTGCAACATTTCAGATCACATGTTCTTTCACAATGTTAATAGAGGTTTCCTAATGAAATCATTAGGAAACCTATGTCAACACTGTTAAAGATCCAAGACGTTACGTAACTAGTAAAGTCCACTTCCTTTAGAGGACGGTAAACGAGCTATTAGTGTATATATTAAAATCAGATTGAAATTGCTGAGAAGATAGCTCTAATTCTTTACCCTAACAGAGCAACAGACTTGTTCAATCTTATTTAAATCTTCCAATATGAGTAAAAAGTTCTTGTTTCTTCTATAGAAATCAATCACTGTCACTACCACTATCACTTTCTCCCTCCTTGACGTCGAGACTGAATTTATACTCCTGATCACAGCCCATGTATGCGTCACTCATGAAGAACAGTGTATAATTGTACTTTCCAGGAGACGGGGCAACATAGTCCAACTTGACCTTGGCTTTCTGTTGTAGTGTGAGTCTCTTAATTGAGAGGAGAGAGTTGTTCTTGGTGTCTCCAATAACCACCCACCATCCTTCTTCTCTTTTCTGAAATATATAGATCATTAAATATTTTAACAAACCATTGATTTGTCTGTTTGAATGAGATTTAACACTACCATTGACAGTACAACAGTCGTATTGCAGTGGCTGGAGCACCTACAACTGGATTCCTGGATTTCTTACACTACCATTTCTATTCCTAGCCTACAGCTGTTGAAATTTGGGGATCTTTTTTACATTTAGATATTATAAATTTTAAAGAAATTTCATCGCTTGTAACAAGCAATTTCTTCATAATCAATAATGTTTTACAAAGATTTTTTCTCCAGGGATGCAAAAAGTTTGACTGGTTACACAGAACAAGAGGACCAAGATGGTCCTAGATCGCTCACCTGAGTCTCTTTGACCCCTGGGACATCACATTCTAAGATCAATACCATGGAACGTTTTCAGCAAAGAGCAAGATAGATATGCCTTTTTACTCTTTGATTCTATGTAAAAAGGGATGCACCCGGCTGGACCCCAAATGTGACCCAAGGGTCTTGATATGAAAAAACTTGAAAGAGGTCCATAAGATTATGCTACATACCAAATATGAAAGCTGTCTGCCTTCTGGTTTCAGAGAAGAAGATTTTTGAAGGTTTTCCTATTTTAACCCATCATGCTCAGATGAGCTGAAAGGGATGCGCCCGGGTTGAGCCCAAATATAACCCAAGGGTCTTGATATGAACAAACTTGGTAGGGGCCCACTAGATGATGCTACATACCAAATTTCAAAGCTGTCTGCCTTCTGGTTTCATAGAAGAAGATTTTTGAAGATTTTCATTTTTTACCCTTCATGCTCATAAGAGATAAAGGGATGCACCCGTGCAAAGCCCAAATATGACCCAAGGGTCTTGATATGACCAACCTTGGTAGAGGCCCATTGGGTGATGCTATATACCAAATATTAAAGCTGTCTGCCATCTGGTTTCAGAGAAGAAGATTTTTAAATATGAAAGCAGTCTGCCTTCTGGTTTCAGAGAAGAAGATTTTTTAAAGATTTTCATATTTTCACCCTTTTTGTTAAGGGTAAAGGGACAGTTAAGGGTCGATTTCCTTTATTTGAACAACTTTGGTAGAGCTTGACCCAAGAAACATCCCTGCCAAGTTTCATCAAAATTGGCCCACTGGTTTAGGTGGAGAAGATTTTTAAAGAAATTGTGGACGACGCATGACTGACAACAGACATTCTACGATCACAATGGCTCACCTTGAGCACTTCGTGCTCAGGTGAGCTAAAAATGCTGAAATTTTTAACTAAAGGGTCAGGATTTCCAAAATTTGATATTAAACATTATAGATATTTCTTCACAATTCAGGGTCCCAGCCCAAAATCTAGAGCCCCTGCAACTATTTTGTCCTGGGGTAACTTTTTGGGATAAGCCTGCTCACCTTAACAGTAAATACACAGTTTTTTTTCAACAAACATGTTCATTTACACTTCACACAGGTTGATTTTTTTTATTTATCATCAACCTATTACTGAAGTTTCAGTAATAATCTTATATAATCCTTGTTCTGCTGCAGGGCCCGTGCTAGTGTTTGAAATGAGGGAAACATTGACCCCTTAACCATTTAACTCTGGGGTAAAAACGGATTTTTAAGGGGGCAAAAGAACAGAAAGAGCAAATAATGAGTATCTTTAAGAGTCAATCGACCTTTTCTTGTTAAGATAGGAAGCAAGTAATTGATTTATAGAATTAAAGATAGTATTTAGGATGCATCAAAAGTTTTGACCCTTAGAAAATTCTCTCTTAGGGGGTCACAATGACCCCCTTGGAAGAAATTTTAAGGGTCAAAACAAGAAATTGTGAGATGGGGGGGGGGGGTCAAAACCCTGGTTTAGGTGTCAAACAAGAGCCCTAAGATTAATTAAAATTTTGTTATAAAGCAATTGCCAAATTTGGGGACATTTTAACCAGCCTGGCTCCAGTATTTATGGCAATGATAAAGTGTAAAACAGGCAGAATAGGCATGTCTGTTCAGGCTGATCTTGGTCTATACTGTCTACCAAAGCTTTGCATATGTCAGGAACAGCATAAAAAAGGTTAGATTTTGTTTGTTTGAATGAAGAATTACGCCGCTTTCAACAATCTTTCAGTTATACCGCGACAACTGGAGCACCTAACAATGGATTCCTGGTATTTCTCACACCAGTCCTATCATTACATCTTTCCAAGCCTCCAGCTGCTATCACATATAGGTCTAGGATTTATCGACCCATTGGTGAGAAACAAATAGTCGGAAAGAGTGAGTGTGGCTATCAGGGATCGAACCCAGGACCTCTAGAATGACAGTCAGACGTACTACCAACTGCAGTATGATGGCGGCCGAAAAGGGTTAGAGAAATGATTTTTTAATAGAAAATGAGGAAAGTAATTTTTCATTACCTTCATCTTTCACATTATCTAAGAATCATTAATACACACACTGACCTGTGGAAATAAAGGAGCAATAACTGGTCCTGTCACCTCATCCTCTCTTTCTAATGTTACAACAACATTTACTGTGGATCCACTGAAATAGACACAAGGGGTATTTCATTCTAAATCTAGAAACATTGAATATGTGGAATAGCAAGAACCTTGTCCTGCTTTTGTAAGACGATTACTTTAAATGACATTAACAAGTCACTTTCTCTGAAAATACCTGAGCTTAAAAGGAGAAATTGCTATCAATAAGCAACCTCTAATTTTCTAACGATATTTACTACCCCTTTTGGTAGTTATTTTTCCATTTTACTACTATTGAAATTGTTAGCTGGATTTTTTTTTTTTAATTTGAGAGAGCCTAAAATTTAGTCATCATCTAAGGGATAGACAAACAAGAGTCATCGGAGATATATTATACCCCAAGAACAAGTGCTTGTCCAAAGTAATCAAATTTTGGTTTAAGTCCCACTTCTTATGAGAAGTCTTCAAATCTCCAAACGGGGAAAATACTTTTAAATGTAGTTCAATATAAACAGTTCATGTTATGACCAGCTTTATACAATATGGTCAAGGAAAGTTGAGGAAAAATTACTCCAGGAAGACACAATTTTTATGGATGAACAAATGAATAGTGTTCATATGCTTTCATAACAAAACATATTTACCTATGAATACTTTCTTTCTCCACAACTTCATATGACATTTCTATATTTGGATATCGATTACAAAATCTCGCTACGTCTGCCATCTGTGACTCGTTCAACTTTAACAATGTATCGCGATCTTCGTCTTCCATCTCCATTATATCAAATATCGTCTCGATGTTCTACAAAAACAAACAAAATGAACGGTTCATTAATTACCTAAGTGTTACTTTTTGACAACTGTTGGCAAGAAATGTTAAGAGAACAAGATGTGTTTGTGAAACAGGAATGCCCCCGGAACAGCATTTTTTTTTTTAAAGTTTGACCTTGACAGATGACCTTGACCTTGTCACATGACCTTGACCTTGTCACATGACCTTGACTTTGGTGTACAGCTTTGTATGTCAAATACTTTGGGAGAAAAGGCAAAGGTTAAGTTTTCGGGTTAAGTTTTCGGACAGACAGACAGACGGACATGAGTAAAACAATATGCCCCGACCTCTCGATACTGGGGCATAAAAAAATTGTGTACTTCTGAATTTAATTTCATTTATTTGTCTAGAAAATTGTTCCAATTTAGTCTAGTCTATTTGAAATCTGTAGAAACAAAAATAATAAAATTTCAAGTTAAACTGAACCATTAGAACAAAAGAAGTTATAACAAAGCATATTAATGGCTATAAATATAACAGTTGTAAATGCTTTTTAACCCTTGTCATGCTTATCTCGGAATATTCCTGCTTTAGCAGGAGGCATAGCCAAAGATCAGCCTGCACACATGTGCAGTCTGATCTCTGTCGATACCACCTGATTTTCCTTTATAAATAAGATAAGTTTGAAAAATTATTTTTTCACAATAAAAACTGACTCACAATCAGGGAAACCAGTAATTTCAGCACTTTGATTTTGATGCATTTTTGCCAAGGATTTTTATTCAGCATGACAAGGGTTAACATATATGCAGGTACAACTGTTTCATTCTGAGCCATGAAATGGTGAGATTTGTTATATAAAAAATAAAGAGTTACCTTATCCTGACAACTTTTGATGATCTCCTGTGTAAAGTGGGGCAGTTGTTTGAGGTAAGAATCCTTGCCCCACATAGCTTGAGTGGTCATCTGAGCCAGTTCCATGGCAGCGAGGGCAGGGCTTAACCAACCATTACTACTCAACACATCAACACAGGCTTGTATCAATCTGATGGCCTGAAATGTATTATACAAATTGACACATCAAAGGGGGACAATATTTTAGTTTTTACAGTATTCTATGTGTTTGTTTCTTTGTTTGTTTGAATGGAGTTTTACTCCACTTTCAACATTTTTTCAAGTACTCTATGTGTAAAGATCAGTATAATTTTGAATGATTTTTTGCCAATTCAATTTCTGTTGAAATGGGCCTTACCACTATGCATACTGCAAGCTACAGTCTCAAGTCAACTATCTAAAGCTGCTTTTGTAAATAGGAGAATATTCTTAATCCAATGTGGAACTGTGCAGGCAGCTCAATGATTGCTCCTCGCACACAGGTAAAATTGATAGACATTTAATTTACATGTATAAAACAAAATAGATGTTTTTACTAGTAGCATAAAACCATATACAACACAGTTAAAATGCACTGGTATCTCAAAAAATATAAAAGGAGGGTTTTAATTACAAATTAATATTAGTAATATGACATTTTCCCCCTTGGTTTTTTTTTTCATTTTGGGGTTTCAATCAGACACCATATAAAGGTCTCATATCGATGGCTCAGCATGAAACAGTTGTAACTGCCTATAAACATATAGGCAGTTACAAATGTTTTGCACTGAGCCATCAATACATTTTACCTTGCTCAGTATTTCCTCAGTATCAGACTGTAATTCTGCAGACAGCTGCATGCGTGATAAATGTGCCTGTAACAACAGATTTGTTTTCACGTGAGGATCATTGTATTTTGGATTAGCCAGCTTGTTTGGGAGTCGACTAGCCAGCTGTCTCAACACAGAGTCCTCATGATGTCTGATGGCAATCTCCTCATACTCAGCTGCATTTGAGATAATTTCTATCAGTCCCTTCACCTTGGTCTTGGCATTCAAGGACATGCTGAATAACTCTGAAAATAATACAAGACCCCTCCTTGAGTACAAGTGTCTGTTCTAAGAAGGAGATGGTACACTTACACACACTTATTCTTACAAACATAAACTTTTGAACTCCCCTTTTTTTAAAGGTATGAAAGAAAGAGCTTGTGTTAGTCCTTTTCATAATGTTGTCAAATTTAACTTCCCCCCTTTTTTTTCAGCAAATGATATCAAATTATTATGACAAATATTATTTGAAAGTATTTATCACAGTAATTTTTCAACTGTACAATTCACTGTAAACAAATTGAATTTAGTTAAAAATGTTATCTACTGCCTACTTGATTTGAACATTACTTAAATATTGAAAAAAATAAAGTGAAATACTTCTCTCTGTCACTTATCACAGATAGTTATATAAAGAGAAATTATACAAGACACCAAAATCATACCTATGGTTGTATAATTGATATAGTAGTATGCAGCAATCATGCCCAAATTCAATGGGGAGACATCCATTTCTTCTTCTACACTTATACACTGAAATTACATCAAATCGCAAATGAAATAAACGACCAGCTTGATATCTGTATGAGGATATTAGGAACTAACAAGAGCTTCTCAAAGCAGCGCATATACGCCCGATGGGGCTTGTCAGTAACCTTGGCTTGTCAGTAACATGAGCTTGAATGATAGCTAAAAATATTTCAAACAGACAGACAGACAACTGGTGCCATAACATAGTATGACCTTTTGAGTGTAAATTGAAAATGATTTTATGCACAACTATATGCCAAACACTTATTTTGCAAGTTTCAGTTAATTCCAATTCAAAGTGTGACGAGTTGCTCACAAAAGAAAAATAGTGAATTTCAATCAATTCAAGGGCAGATAATACAAGAAAGACCCAAGCTTTTTGAATTTCTGAAGTCTTATGCTTAACAAAATATCAGGGTTACATTATGGCAAGATTCATTTCAATCCAATTAAATTTGTAGGAGTTTTGCACACACACGCATCAAAAAAATCTGTAAATTAAAACTATTTTGTGAAGTAAAGGGCAGATAAATCTGGAACTACTTTAAATATGAAAATATATTTAGTCCTAAGCACAAATAGACAACCTACAGAGTCATTATGGCAAGTTTCCTTTCATTCCCATCCAAAAAGTAGGAGAAAATGAGCTGACAAGAAATTTTGTTTTTCATCAACTAAAGGGCAGATAATCCAAGATAACTCAAGAATGACTGGAGCATTTTGAATTGAAAATTCTTATGCAAAACTAGACATCATAGAGAGTAATTGTGTCTAGTTTCAGCTCATTTCAATTGATAGTAAAGGAGGAGTTGCACACAAAATAGTGATTTTCTTTTTATTCAAGGGCAGATAATTCAAGATTTCTCAGGAATGACTGGAGCGATTTAAATTTTAAAGGTCTTATGCACAACAAGACATCATAGGGAGTAATTGTGTCTAGTTTCAGCATATTCCCATTGATAGTTTAGGAGGAGTTGCGCACACAAAAATAGTGATTTTCGTTAAATTCAAGGGCAGATAATTCAAGATTTCTCAGGAATGACTGGAGCGATTTGAATTTCAAAGGTCTTATGCACAACTAGACATCATAGGGAGTAATTGTGCCAAGTTTCAGTTCATTCCCATTGATGGTTGCGCACACAAAAAATTGCTAACGGACAGACAGATGGATGGACAGACAGATGGACAGACGACCGAGGCCATAACATAATACGACCCTTCGGGCGTATAAAAATGCTGCAAAAATACAATGGGCCTCCAACAAAAGTTTAAGGCTTAATTTCGACCAAATATCACATCTTTTGATTATTTGTTTGTATGGGTTTAAATCAGTGACTTTACAGTGCCTTATGACTTGTGTCAAAATGACTTAATTGTCAAATGCAATATAAAGTTTGTAGGGCCAGGGAACTCATTTTCCTGAATAGAAAAATCAATGTATTATCAGCTGAGCAAACCAGGCCTGACACATCTTTATCTGTCTTAAATTTTATAATAAAATTATCAGACATGCAACATTTTATGCAAATGAGTCTTAGTTCGAAAAAGTTACATAATTCTCAAAAAAATATTTCTAAAGTTATAAACCTTGATAATGTGGGTTTCTCTTCTTATAGTTAAGGCACATACTATTTGAATTAAAGATCTTCAGAAACTTACCAAGTTTTGTCACACAAATGCCAAAAACACTAAGGTGATGTCAATGGCCTGACAAAAATGCTCATAAACCAAGTTAATAAAGTAGTTTTTTCATATTACCTTAGACTGTTCCAGATCAGAGATAGTATTTTCAACCAGTTCTGACAGATGATCTGACAAATGCCTATGTGACATTCCCTGTAGGTTGTAGTAATTGGGATTCTGTGTTAGACGTCTATACAGGAATGTCCATGTCAGATAGTCAACAGCATCTTGTTTATTCTCAATCATCTTTGTGACGATTTCCGCGCTGAAGTGGTCATGTAGACAGTGGTCCAAGTGACTCTGATGACAAAGATAAACAAGATGTTATCATCCTTTATCATGCAATGAAGTCTGTATTGACCTGATATCACCTGTCTGATAACAAAACATGGTATCAGAAAGTCTATTTTTAGAAGCAATTTGCATAGACTTTCACCTGAATTTCTTTGATTTTTAAGGGCTTCTTATTGTAAAACGTTAGATAAAAAGAGTAATATGTTAGTGTCTTAAAAGTCAATGTTATCTGGTCTGGTCTGCGAGAAATTAGCATAAGTCGCAAAAGCCTCATCAAGTAGCAAGCAAATTCTCATTTACCCATAATATATTCAATGGAAGATAAAATTGCTTGAAACAAGCAATTGCCCCTTTTCTCCCAATGTTTTCAACCCCATAAGATTACTCTATTTCAAATTGCATCCTTTTTTCATTGTTGTTACTACCGCTTTCAATTTGGAACAGTCTCACATTTCAAATATTGACAATGGCTAAGTGATTTTTGAATGTCCATCTAGACATCAAGCGGTACACAATCTGCATAAAACACTAAGAATTTAGAACACATATTAAAATAACCTTACCAAGATAACTAATCAATATTTTATCTTTCTTTTTTATTTACTATTATAACTATTGTTCAGTTATAATTTCTTGATTAAAAGATTTTCTTACCTCCACAGGCAAAGGTTCATATAAGAACTTTTTGAAGAATTCTTTCTTGGAACTCTGACACAAAATGACTGCTTTTCCTGAAATTTACAAAAAATATCTTCATTGTAAGGTATTGTCCATTATTTCTTACCTGGCAGGATGTGGTTTAATTGCTGCCTAATTTTGTAAGTTCAATTTCTATTATAAAGTCACTGTCAAAGACTGTTGTAAATTAATGTTAACATGTGTATATAACTGTATTTTAAAATAAAAAAGATTTAAAATGCTAAATTTGCTGTTGGGTAACCGCAACCTCGTAACTTCAGCTTACTTAAGCTGAAGTTACAAGGTTTTGGTTTAACATTTAAATTTAACGTACGAATGAACCAATTTTTACTAATTACAATTAAGAATTAAATTTCAAACAAGTGCATGTCGTATTGCGATGCAATACAGGAGTCCCCCACCGGATAACAAAAAATCCTCTCTTATAATATACCTCCTACTTAATAGATCTATAACTGTAAAAGTTTAAAGTTGCAAGCACTTATAGTTTAGGAGATATGATCGGGACAAGAATGTAAGACTAAAAAACAACAAAGGGCAATAACTCTAAAAAGTGACATGGCAGAGAAACAGTTCTTCTACATGACACTTGTCCTTGATAAGATCTATCAGTGTACTAAGTTTGAAGTTGCTAGCACTTATGGTTTAGAAGATATGATCCGGACAAAAATGTAAGGGTAAAGACAACAAAGGGCAATAACTCAAAATTTGGGCGTGGCAGAATAACAGTTCTTGAACATGACCATTGTCCTCAACAAGATCTATCACTGTAAAAAGTTTGAAGTTGCTAGCACTTATAGTTTAGGAGATATGATCCTGACAAGAATGTAAGGGTAAAGACAACAAAGGGCAATAACTCAAAAAGTGGGTGTGGCTGAGTTACGGATCTTGAACATGACACTTTGCCTCAATGACATCTATAAGCGTACAAAGTTTGAAGTTGCTAGCACTTATAGTTTAGGAGATATGATCCTGACAAGAATGTAAGGGTAAAAACAACAAAGGGCAATAACTCAAAAAGTGGGCGTGGCAGAGTAACAGTTCTTTAACATGACACTTCTCCTCAATGAGATCTATAAGTGTACAAAGTTTGAAGTTGCTAGCACTTATAGTTTAGGAGATATGATCGGGACAAGAATGTAAGACTAAAAAACAACAAAGGGCAATAACTCTAAAAAGTGACATGGCAGAGAAACAGTTCTTCTACATGACACTTGTCCTTGATAAGATCTATCAGTGTACTAAGTTTGAAGTTGCTAGCACTTATGGTTTAGAAGATATGATCCGGACAAAAATGTAAGGGTAAAGACAACAAAGGGCAATAACTCAAAATTTGGGCGTGGCAGAATAACAGTTCTTGAACATGACCATTGTCCTCAACAAGATCTATCACTGTAAAAAGTTTGAAGTTGCTAGCACTTATAGTTTAGGAGATATGATCCTGACAAGAATGTAAGGGTAAAGACAACAAAGGGCAATAACTCAAAAAGTGGGTGTGGCTGAGTTACGGATCTTGAACATGACACTTTGCCTCAATGACATCTATAAGCGTACAAAGTTTGAAGTTGCTAGCACTTATAGTTTAGGAGATATGATCCTGACAAGAATGTAAGGGTAAAAACAACAAAGGGCAATAACTCAAAAAGTGGGCGTGGCAGAGTAACAGTTCTTTAACATGACACTTCTCCTCAATGAGATCTATAAGTGTACAAAGTTTGAAGTTGCTAGCACTTATAGTTTAGGAGATATGTTCTGGACAAGAATGTAAGGGTAAAAACAACAAAGGGCAATAACTCAAAAAGTGGGCGTGGCAGAGTAACGGTTCTTAAACATGACACTTCTCCTCAATGAGATCTATAAGTGTACAAAGTTTGAAGTTGCTAGCACTTATAGTTTAGGAGATATGTTCCGGACAAGAATGTAAGGGTAAAAACAACAAAGGGCAATAACTCAAAAAGTGGGCGTGGCAGAGTTATGGATCTTGAACATGACACTTCTCCTCAATGAGATTTATAAGTGTACAAAGTTTGAAGTTGCTAGCACTTATACTTTAGGAGATATGATCCGGACAAGAATGTAAGGGTAAAAACAACAAAGGGCAATAACTCAAAAAGTGGGCGTGGCAGAGTAACGGTTCTTGAACATGACACTTCTCCTCAATGAGATCTATAAGTGTACAAAGTTTGAAGTTGCTAGCACTTATACTTTAGGAGATATGATCCGGACAAGAATGTAAGGGTAAAAACAACAAAGGGCAATAACTCAAAAAGTGGGTGTGGCAGAGTAACGGTTCTTGAACATGACACTGCTCCTCAATGAGATCTATAAGTGTACCAAGTTTGAAGTTGCTAGCACATATGGTTTAGAAGATATAGCCCGGACAAAAGCGTGACGGACAGATGGACAGACGGACGGACGGACAGACGGACGGACGGACGGACGGACGGACGGACAGACGGAATCGAGCAAACCTATAGTCCCCCAACCGGTAACCGGTGGGGGACTAATAATATCCAAAGGAGTTGCTTTACCTCAGTCTAAAATGCAACAACCTGCCCTACTTTCATAACAAAAACTTTATGAAATGTTTTAGAAGTTACCCCACTTTGCATACCATTCCAAATGCAGAGCAGGGTACCTTTTCTTAACCCTTTGCTGTTTAATCCCTGCTTTTTATGTGCCTGTCATTTTATGATTGAGAAAACATTGTGAAAAAAAGAAGAAATTGCATCTTACAAGCAATTTCTTCTTTTCCACACTGTTTTCTACCCTACTGAATGGTTATTTTTCAAATTAAACCCACTTTAAAATTTTGTCTGCAAAACCTTTGAATTTGAACAGGTCCAAAATTTTGTAAAACAGGAAAGGGTTAACATTTGCAAACTGTTTTTGCATCCTGAGCACAGGACTTTTACTAAGACTCCTTATGTTCAGAACAGACAACCTACCAGCATCATCTACTAGTGGCCTATTAGCTCTACCAACCATCTGTAACACATCTGGTACTGGATAATCTTCATACCTGAACACAAGGAATGAAACACACACGATTAAACATATGTGACCTGTTACGCAAATTGATTGATTGATTGATTGAATGGAGTTTTCGCCACTTTCAACATTTTTTCAGTTATATCAAGGCTGCTGGAGCACCTAACAATGGATTCCTGGTATTTCTCTCACCAGTACAACGACCACATCCTTTCCTAGCCTCCAGCTGCTATCACACATAGGTCTACGATTATCAACCCATAAATAGTTGGAAAAATGAGTGACGATGTTATACAAAAAGGGACAATCTGGGTAGCAGCCCAGGCAGTCTGACTAGGGTAAAATCTTAGCACACTTTTCTGAATGATCAAGCTACCTTTTTGTGAAAGAATTTTTTAAAATGTGACTTGTAATTGACCTGTATAATAACCAATCCCTTTTTTTTAATATTCATTTTACAGAGTTCCCAGATGGTCCCTTTTGGCGTGACGAGTCACATATTGAACCTGTTGAATAAGGGAAACAGAAACCTTAAAGCTAGTTAAACACCCAAAGTGTTTTTTTGGATTTTTTTTCTATTTCATTTTAATGTTTAAGTTAAGATTTAAAGGAATGGCAAAGTTATTTTATGGTCATTCAAAACACCAAATAAAATGTGAACCAATATGAATCAATTGTACATCTAATTCTGTTTTTTTTATACTCACACAAATAGAGGTTTGTCTTTTTTCAAATAAAAACCTATTTTAAAATCATTCCTGTCTATTTATATAAGAAATTTGAATAGATTTTTTCAAAAGTTATCTAGAAATACAGTACATACGAGTGAGTTTTCCCATCATAGTACTGTGTATCCATAACTATCACAAGATGTGCCGCCACATTCATACCCCAGGCCATACTTCTGGATGCCACTAGTACCTGGACAGCTCCAGTAGAAAATAACTGCTCCACTACTTTACGTTCTAACTCATTCAAACCTTCATGGAGATAGGCCACTCCATTACTCAACGTCTCTTTTAGGGTCTGAAAAGAGATAAATGATAATAAGACCAGGAAAACGTAATCTCCTTCACCAAAACATTTCTCATACAATTACGCAGAAATTGTATGATTAATTTAAATTAGAAATTTTAATCCAACAAGCCACCTTCATCAGACAAATTCTATGAACACACATGATGAAGGCAGCTTTTCTGCATAAAGCTTGTAATTTTAATTACATATTAAATAAAAATTTCTCAAGAAGAGTTTCTTCACTCTTTTTACAAATGTTTGACCAGAAGAGTATGCAGAGTTTGTAAGTTTGTGGCATCTATGGCCTAACGATAAAAAGAGTGTCTTTGGAGCTGGAAGGATCAAAACCCTACCATACCACAGGAATTTTACCCAAAAAATAACTCCAAACTGCCCCTTTCCATGCAGGTGTATACTAGTAAATTGGTACTTGAGAGCAATGAAAGTCTTCTAAGAGTACTATGGCAGCCAAAGAGATCTTGTGTACACAGCCAACTTGCAATCTTTCAACTTTAACTTTGGATTTGAGGCAATAAAAAAAGTTTATGTCAATCCAAACAAACAAGAAGAACAAAAAATTTACCTTATCAGCAATTTTATCAAGGAATGGTGTAATGTCTTCTTCCCTCACATGTAAAAATCTACTACGAGGTGTCTCAGATTCCGTCTGTATTTCTGCAGCACTGAATGTCAGAATATCGATAGCTGTCAGTCTGGTTTGTTTACGAGATGGGACAAATACCACAACTGGTTTTCTTGGAGCATGCCTCAATATGGCTTGGTAGGTAGGCTTTGCCATCGCAATTATTCTTGACATGTTGTGACTGATGTTAAATCCCTGGTAAGAGTAAAATTAAACTATTAGTATTTAACTGACAGTTATATAATAAACATTCATGTATTTTCTCTCATTTTCAGTAGATAAATATACTTTTCTGACAATATTTCAAAATCATTGACCTATTTAGAAGATAAACTAATATTTTTGACATTTCAATTAATATTTCATCTTTGATTTTTCAACTCCGTCCTTTAAATCTATTTTTAAAGGTGGCATCACTTATTTATATACTTGAACTAGACTATTGCATAGCAGACTAATACCCACACTACAAGTGCTTGTCAATAATGAAAAGCCATTTTCCATCAAAGGGCCATTTCTCTGTCAAAAGTCAATGGATCCTAACCAAAATATCACTTGCACATCTTTGCCTGATACTGATTATATCTGTAAAGTTTCAATGGAATCTGCCCATTAGTTGC
The DNA here is from genome assembly GCA_948146395.1 of Fragum whitleyi. Lineage (NCBI taxonomy): Eukaryota > Metazoa > Mollusca > Bivalvia > Cardiida > Cardiidae > Fragum > Fragum whitleyi. The sequence continues at coordinate 45,537,642 of OX411555.1, forward strand.
TGAGAAATTAAGCAGACAAGTAAATACTACCGACCGCAAAACAGACCGACCATCCAACCAAAGGACATACCAACCGACAAGCTGACTCCTAACATCCCCCCCCCACCCCCTAAAAAAAATAGTTTAGGGGTGTTTAGATTAACCTTAAGAGTATAACTATGTTTTTCTATCCTGAAATGTTCAAAGTTTTACTTTTACTTAATATTTTTTTTCTCCATTGTAACCTGCCATGAGAAAAAGGGACCATCTATATATGAAGAAAGAATCAACCCTAGTTAGACTGCGAGTTGATCAGGGTTGAACATGTTTGCAATCAATACAATAACTGAAATGATAATTACTTTCTAATTATTTTATTTCAACACACAGATCCAAAATATTTAAGGAAGTGGACCCATAACAGTTCTGCAACATTTCGAAACTCAAGCTTTTACAATGTTGACCAAGGTTTCCTAATGAAAATCATTAGGAAACCTTGGTTAACACTGTTTAAGTTCATTACTTCCGAAACTTTGCGGAATTATTATGGGTCCACTACCTTAATCCAGAACAGGCCTCATGAACTCTGGCCATTACCCACCTGTATATGTAGTTCAAGTGGCACAGGCCTGACATTAGGATGGAAGTTAAAGAATCCCGTTGCTGTTACACCCAGCCATTGTGACACATCTTTAGCATTTGATAATGATGAACTGAGGGCCACAATACGGATATTCCTCTCTAGCTGGGATGAGATGAACCTCATACGAGAACAGATCACCTCCAAAACAGGCTGAAATTGACGACAAACAGAACTTGTATGATAGTATTCTCATACATTGTTGATTTTTCTTTTTTAACCCTTGTCATGCTGAACCAAGAATATTCCTGCGTCATGCTGAACCCGGAATATTCCTGCATTGACAGGAGGTATAGACAAAGATCAGCCTGCACATATGTGCAGTTTGATCTTAGTTCATACCACCTGAATTTCATTTCTGAACCATACAGGTGTAAAACGATGCATTTCTGTAATCAATACTCATTCACATTTGGTAACTTCCAGGGCTTTTAGCACTTTGATTTAACATTTATTTTGCAAAGATTTTTATCCAGCATGATCAGGGTTAAATAAAGACAGAAGTTATGGCATTTGCTGCTATCCCAAATTGATAAATACTGAGGTCTAAAGAATACTTTGAAAATAATATTCATTTTAAATCTGTTACAGATATTTAGCCAATCTATGGTGGATCCATGTTGTTGTTTTTTTTCTCATTGACAGATAGCAACAGTGTGACAAAATCCTATAGAAAGAAAATGTCAGCTTTTAGTCATTAATCGTTTTCCCTTCAATCATGCCTTCATACTCTTATGAAGAAAAAATCTATGGAATATTTTGAAAAATGAAGAAACTGCTTTACTTAAGTAATGCCTTCATTTTTCAGTATGTTTTCTGCCCAGAAACATAAAGACTTAAAAATTTTATGAGTTTGAAATTATTTTTCTGTGGCTTCTTTAAAATTAGTACAGTCCAACAGTGTCTTCTGATAACTACTAAAAAGGCGTATTAAATCTTCATGATGAATTGACTTGAAACTATAATAATCTTACCCCGGCATCTCCGCCAATCAGATGTAATTCATCTACCACAAATAGGTTGATGTTGTGGACATTTTTCCTCTGTTTCCATCTTCTGGACAACACATCCCATCTCTCTGGTGTACTGATGATTATATTGCCCTGTAAAAATAATGAAATTTAGATTTTGAAGACAATATTTAAGATATTTTTCTATTGAATAACTTGATGCTCTAGCAAAGTTTCAACACAACAGATGGGACATTCCAGAACTTAACAAGTGATATCACATTCAAATCAGAAAATTATCTAAAAGTTGCTTAAAAATCTGTTCCTTTGGCTAATTACCTATAATAACATTTAATTGAAATGATATTTTATACAGTATAATCTAACAAATTTAACAAATAAATCTTGACTTACCTTGGCCAGTAATTTGAGATCAGATCCTGTCTCACCAGACAACATGACAACTTTTTTACCCAACTGTAGACCAAACTTGTTATACCAGTCTGTATACATCTGAAATAAAGATAGAAATTAATGAGCTTGTGTGTGATTCAAAAATATTGAGCGGCCTTGACAGGCAAACGGTCTTTTTGTGGAGTCTGTGGTCTAGTGTTTAGGACGGTGGCTTTGGGATCGAAAGGTCCCCGAATCGAATCCCGGCCAGATCACTGGAATTTTTCCGAGCAAAAAATTAACTCCACGTTGCTCCTCTCCACCCAGGTGTATAAATGGGTACCTGTGAGAATGTAAGTCTAAGTGCTGTGGCTGCCGATGAGCGCCGTTTGTTAACAGCAGACTTGCAATTCGATGATCGGGGGTTAAAGTGTGAAGTCGGTTGAATATGCCTGGCATAGAAACAGACTATAAACCTAACTTTAACTTTTTAGAATATTTTCAGTTTGTATTATGAACTTTCAAGTAAGCAGCTATACATAAAGCTTACAGTCAACACTCTTCCAAGACATGCTTAGGCTCAAATAAGTTTTCCTACAATCTAAAATCACTCAAACATTTATAAGGGCATTCAAAACCCTTTTCACACAATAAAGTCTTGTGTAACTTTCTTTGAACAGTTAAATTTGTTAAGCAAATGCTTTAAGAGATTTCCTAGAAAGATGTCTGCCAAAATTTATTCAAACAAATATGAACTATGTTGCAAAATTGTCAAATATACGAATGTTACTCATCATGCAAAAAGGGATGGTCTAGTAATTTTGAAAAAGTACCGATCCTTTTCAAACAAGAGGACAAATGCTGACTAGGATAAATACTTTTGGATTGTGACACATTTGCTAAATCAACAATGGTCATTCTACCTTCCTGCTTATTAATGTTCGGAATGTAAGGAAACCTCGGTCAACATTGTGAAAGATCACAAGGTTCGAAATGGTGCATAACTATAACGGTTCCACTACCTTAAGACAGATCACAAATAGTCTTAACTTAAGTCCCACCTGTTGAGCCAATGCCTCCAGGGGGGTCACAAATACACATCGACCATCAGTATTCTGAGAAAACATTCTCAACACAGCAAACTCGGCACAAATAGTTTTACCACTCCCTGTCGGGGCCCCCACAAAGACGTTGTCATCACTGTTGTAAACTGCATTGAATACTAGAAAACAGAAAAATAAATTGATGCGAGATATTATCATTCTAAATCTAGGACATTGATATATAAAGGCTTTTGTTAGGGAAATATCAAATCAATTTTTTACCTCTTGTGTTTGTTGAAATGAGGCTACATATTTTTTGAGCCTGTGCGTGACATTTCCAACAATTTCAAATGTGCTCCAAGCAAAGACTCTAGCCAGCCTGTGCATCTGCACAGTCTGATCGGTGTCTTAACTTTGCCCTTTGTTGAAAGATAAGGTCCAAGAGTGTCTTTAGAAAGTCAGACAAACTTCTTATTATACAATATACCAGTCAAGGTTGATTAATGTTGGCCCTTCACTTACATGTCAAATTGTTGGAATTGTCACACACAGGCTTATTTGTGAAAAACATGTAACTAACACAGCTTCATATACATCACAATCAAATTTCATATTTAGTTTTTTTAGAGAAATTTCGCCCCTTATCCTGCTCAGTTTAAATTTTGATTAACTGATATTTGGTATGATTAAGGTTTTACCTTCTTTATTAAAGTACTAAGTAGACGATATAAGGTAGGATCAGACTGCACATATGTGCCAAATGATCTTAGTCTTTACTGTTTGACAAAGCTTCCAGTACAGAAAGTATGTATTGCACAGCACAAGACAGCTTCAGATATATTCATTAACATGACTATGCTTATCAAAGGAAAACGGAGCTTGGAAATTCATTGCCCATGAAATGCACATGTAACTCACAGAGCAAAACACATTTTACTGCAATTAATCAATAAAGGGATATCAGTACCACATACCTTGTGTCTGTATTGGGTTGAAGAAGGGGAATTTATCACTGTAGAGGGCTTCAAACATGGGATTTCTCAAGGCTGATACAGGGAGGGGCTGTAGATCAAGTAACTCTGTAGGGGGTGGATACTTCTCAGGTAGTATCAGGTGACGGAATGATACTGGTAATAGTGTCTCTGCACCTGTTGAAAAAGTCAAATATATAAAATTTTAGAAAAAGTCCAGAAACTTTTCAGATCAGAAATGGCATTTGTAGCCTTTAAATCAGTAATAGGTAAGTTCATTTTTAGGCATTATAAGACAACAGTTATACACATCTTCTAGAATTACTATCTTTATCATTTAGATTGTTTTGTTTGTTACTTAACCTTTATCCTGATGAATCTAAATATTTTTTACCAATTTTGGGGACAGTTTAACCAGTCTTTCTGAAACTTTCCCATAATGATTTATCAAAAAGCAGGCAGTGAAGGTAATGATCAGACTCTATGTCTGTGCAGGCTGATCTGAGTCTATACCAGCTACCAAAGCTCTGAATATGTCGTAAACAGCATGAGAAGGGTAAAGTTGACTTGGCACCACATAAACTTACCCTACAGCTTGGTTCATTCACTCATTTATAAGAAATTGGGTACAATTAGATGTCATGGGGTTAGTGCAACAGAATTGTAAGTGCCTATTAGTATATAGACACTTACAATAGTGTTGCACTACCACCTCGATTTATGCTGGAGCATAAAAATCCATATTCTACAAGTAATGCTAGCACCACTTACCAATCCATCTATCAGATACAACCCTGATAAAGTACTGTGGTGGGAGGGGTTCAAATACAGGCACAAAGAACTTCACAAAATGTTCATCTTGGGCAAATTTACTGAAATGAAAAATAAAAAAAAAAATTATACAAATTCATCATAGTGTTTACTTTCTCAACATACACACACACACAAATCATGAACCAAAGGTACAAAGTTAAAGATTTTTTTTCCTTATACTAAATATAATGTTACTTATACAGTAAATTTCCTTCATCCGCCCATGCTAAGTAGGGAAAGCCTCAAGTAACTAACTTCGGGATTCAGAGCAATTTTAATGTGTCCAAACCAGCTAAAAAGAAATTTGACCTTGACCTTGACTGATGACCTTGAACATGGTACCTACAGAAAGGTCTTGTCCCAAGCAATAATCATGTGAAATATGAAGGCTCTATAACTTACCATTCAAAAGTTATGACCAAGGTTAAATTTTATAAAGAAATTTGACCTTGAAAAATGACCTTAACCTTGACTGATGACCTTGAACATAGTACCTACAGAAAGGTCTTGTCCCAAGCAATAATCATGTGAAATATGAAGGCTCTATAACTTACCATTCAAAAGTTATGACCAAGGTTAAAGTTTGTCACGCCAACGACAACACCAACAACAACGTGAACGATAGGGGGTGATCATAATACCTCGGGTTTTCTTCGAAAACAGTCAAGCTAAAAACCATATGCTGTTTAAACCCAACAGAATTATCTCATTGACACAATTCTAGTGAGTTTTAACAACATAGGATTCAACGAAAATAAACTTTAGAGCAATAAAATCTATTTTTTAAAAGGTATTAAGTTTCCAAGAAGGGGTTTTTGAAAACCGTTGGTTTTTAAAAATGGTTGCTTAATAGACGTGGTTGCTTGAGCAAGCTTGACTGTAAATTAAACAACTTACTCTTTGAGTAAGAAATATTCATGATGTAGTATAACTTCTCCATCTACATCCTCCACCAATATCCAGAAAGCCTCAGAACTGCCGTGTACTTTCTCCTCCCACTGAAAATCTGGGGTGATGGTTAACTCTACTCTCAATGTTGACCTGTAATAGTACCAATATCATATGCCTTTATAGAAGAAAAGCCAACAATTTCAATGGAATTAGGTTACAGAATTAAGATCAGTTTTAAAAACAACAGGTTTTGTGAAACTCTAAGGTTCATGTAAAATTATTTACCTTTACAAGTAACCTACAGTAACTGAATTAATCATTACCCTAAAAAGATGCATTTCCACATCACTATCAATATCCCAAATTTTAGTTCTGTACCTTTATTATAAAATCCACATTAGATAGTCAAGAAGTATTAGAATTTATCATCGCTCAATTTTCTAAAACACAATGTCCCGGGTTTGAGCCCGGACGGCAGCACTCATTCTTTCCGACTATTTGTCTCTCACCAATGGGTCAATAATTGTAGATCTTACTTGAAATCCAAAATACCCCTTCTATCTGTAGAACTCATTCCTTCCGACTATTAGTCTCTCACCGATGGGTCTATAATCATAGACCTATGTGAGATAGCAGCTGGAGGCTAGGAAAGGATGTGATGGTTGTACTGGTGAGAGAAATACCAAGAATCCATTGTTTGGTGCTCCAGTTGCCAGGATAAAACTGAAAATTGTTGAAAGTGGTGTAAAAATCCAATCAATCTATCCATAGCTCTGGATGGACACACCAACACAGTGATGTTTCCCTCTCCATAAACTGGCTCAACAAAGTATTATCGAATTCCTCTTTAGCTCAAACCAGCATTTGAGCTTTAAAATAAGGTATACATGTATTACCTTGTTATTGGCTGTATATGTACAGACAGTTCTAGTTTGGGGAACTGGTGTATATATTTATGAATCTGTTTTCCAAGTTTAGGTACACGAATCAGCTCTCCCAGTTCATTATGGTTCAGATCATACAGTCTCTCAAATGGCAGATTCTTCTTTTCAATCTTCTTAACAACTTCTTCATGAATCTTTCTGAACTGTCGTAATGGGGTCATAGACTGCCACCTAAACAAATACAAGATGTGTCTGTGTAGCACAAATGCCCCCAAAACAGAAAGTTTTTCAAAATTTAGACCTTCACAGATGACCTAGACCTTGTCCCATGACCTTGTCCTTAGTGCCAGCAGATGCAGTTCATTGAGATCTAACATCATGCTACAATTATAATCTTGAAAAGGCTTGAATTAAAAACAATGTTAAGATTTTTGGTAAAGGTTTAAAGACAGATAGTCAGAAAGACCAACTGATGGACAGAGAATGGTAAAATAATAAACAATGGTCTTATTAATACTGGTGCATTAGTTAACACTAAATCCTGTTACCACAGGCACATTGATGTACCCTGCTATAAAAGCTTGACTTAAACTTTTGAACCAAAACCATACTTCTCAATAGAAATAGCCCCTGTAGCTTTACAACTGTGACTGTCAGGTTTCATTTTCATATGCATGTTTACTTTGCTTTTCCCACAGAAACAAGGGCTGAATGAAATAGTGCTACTTTACAAAAACATTTAAAAGGAATGTTCCATAAATGACAAAGAAGGTAATTTTGTTGTGTTGAATAAAATTAAGATTTTTCAGGCTAAAAAATGTTAATAATAATATGTGTTTGTTAAATGCATATGCCACCACTACCTTATTTCAGAAATTTTCTAAACATTTGACCCAGAAAAATGACATTGACATACCTGAGAACCACGATAGAGGTCCCAAACAGAAAGATGTTGTCAAAAGAATTACTCATGTGAAATATGAAGACTCTATCCCTTGCCTATCAAAAGTTTTGGCCATTGTTAAGATTTTTGGGGGACAAATGGACAAACATAGTCATACACAAACAGACAAGACAAAATCTATGACAGGGGTGTAAACAAAGAATGTCTATGGTTAACTTACATTCTTTTATCCACCATTTTACACAGTGCCAGGGCTTTATCAGCAAGCTGTGCCCATCCTCTGTGAAGAACAATCTCAAATATGGCCCTCATCAATCTACTAGCTGATTGTGTAATATACACCATGTCTGCCATCAGGGCAAACCCCTCTAACTTCAACTGGGAGATATAGGCTTGTAACAAGACATTTACTTTAGCACTGGGTTCTTCTATACTCTCTTTGATAGGGATGGGGACTCTCTCTAGTAGCTTTAGTAACTCTAGCTTCTCTTCCTGAAATATGTTAAGTAAATTAATCTTTAATGACAAGTACTAAAATCTTTTTCATGATGACTGAAAATAGCATTCACTATTTTTGTAGAGATTTCAAACTTTGATTGAAACAACTTGACAAATATGACCAATTTAAAATCCTCTTGAAACCTATCTACATTTACAAGGAATAAACATCCACACTTTTAATGTAATTTCAAATATTTAAATTTCAAATTGTGAACAAGAGTGCCATAGTCACAAAATACGCCGCCACATTGCTGCTGTTTCACAGAAATAATTGTAGACACTACTTATTTTGACAGAACCAAATTGAAAATGACCAAGTTTCATTTAAATCAAGACAAAAAGTTAGGAGGAGTTGCCTTCACAAGGCTGCAATTTCAATAAGCCCCAGGCACTAAGTTTTAAGGGGGCATAATTCAGGGAAATAAATGAGCCATAAAATCCTTGATCCATGTACATCTTCAAATTATGGTGATGACATTGACCAAGTTTCATTTAAATAAAGACAAAAAGTAAGGAGGATTTGTGTTCAAAAGGCTGCAATTTCAATAAGCCCTAGATACTAAGTTTTTAAGGGGCATAACTCAGGCAAAAATCAACAAACCATAAAATCCTTCCTTCATGCATATCTACCAATTGAGGTGATAACATTGACCAAGTTTCAAGAAGATCCAGCCAGAAACTTAGGAGGAGTTGCGTTGACAAGAAAAGTGGACCCAGAGACTAAGTTTTTAAGGAGCATAACTCAGGCAAAAATTAACGAACCATAAAATCCTTCCTTCATGCACATCTACCAATTGAGTTGATAGCATTGACAAAAGTGGACCCAGAGACTAAGTTTTTAAGGAGCATAACTCAGGCAAAAATTAACGAACTATAAAATCCTTCCTTCATGCACATCTACCAATTGAGGTGATAACATTGACCAAGTTTCAAAAAGATCCAGCCAGAAACTTAGGAGGAGTTGCGTTGACTAGAAAAGTGGACCCAGAGACTAAGTTATCAAGGGGCATAACTCAGGCAAAGATCAATGAACCATAAAATCCTTCCTTCATGCACATCTACCAATTGAGGTGATAACATTGATCAAGTTTCAAGAAGATCCAGCCAGAAACTTAGGAGGAGTTGCGTTGACAAGAAAAGTGGACCCAGAGACTAAGTTATCAAGGGGCATAACTCAGGCAAAAATCAATGAACGGTAAAATCCTTCCTTCATGCACATCTACCAATTGAGGTGATAACATTGACCAAGTTTCAAGAAGATCCAGCCAGAAACTTAGGAGGAGTTGCGTTGACAAGAAAAGTGGACCCAGAGACTAAGTTATCAAGGGGCATAACTCAGGCAAAAATCAATGAACCGTAAAATCCTTCCTTCATGCACATCTACCAATTGAGGTGATAACATTGACCAAGTTTCAAGAAGATCCAGCCAGTAGTTTAGGAGGAGTTGCGTTGACAAGAAAAGTGGACGGACGTATGGACGGACGGATGGACGGACGGACGGATGGACGGACGGACAGACGGAGAAGATGACGCCAATATTCGTCCGCCTCCGGCGGCGTATAAAAAAGGAGCAAATAAGGACAGAAAATGCATACAAATTGGGCTGTAAAGAAATACTTTTCATTTCAAATACAAGAGATGTTTGTAAAACATTTATGCCCCCATAAAAGCAGGTCAATAGCCTATTCTATGTCAATCAACAAAGGGCAATAACACACAAAATATGATAAGTAGAGTTATGGTTCTTGTGTATTGCACTTCCCCTAAACCAGATCTATCCACCTGTGAAGTTTCTAGCTTCTATACATTTTGAGATATGCTCCGGACCAAAAACAGTCTACGGACCAACCGATCGACGGACAAGTGCAAAGCAATTTACTTCACTCTTCTTCGAAGGGGGCATATTTAAGATTTTAAATGACCATGAATTTAAGTTGAGTTCATAAATTCATTATCAAAAACATACTCATGGATGCTGGAATTTGAGCTTGTTTAAGATCCTCTACACAAAAGGAACAAGGCAGTATTTTGAACACTTAAGCTTACCTCTCTTACAGCTATGTATTTGAACTCCGACGACAAAGAAAACACTCTAAACAGTTCTATCTCACTCAATGTTGGCTTCAGTAGTTGATTGTATGTAGCAATAGTCTCGTGGGTCAAATAGTAGTGACTGGCAATTCTACCCAACTCTGTAACCTACAATAAATTAAAGGGTGAAATTTCAAGGATAAACAAATTTGCTTAATATCCTTTCAAGTATCTATACCAAACAAATGTGCAGTTATCTAAATAGTCAAAGCATTTTTAACTCAAATTCACTTAAATATGACTCGTCATGCCAAAAGGGACCATCTTGGTAGTGTGTTAAGTCTTTCCCATTTTCAGACGGCACAGACTGACAAGGGTAGAAACTTTTCGCAATGTGCTCATTTTCTGAATCTAGAATGATCAATCTACCTTCTCATGAGGAATTTTTGAAATGCAACCTTTGGTTGATATATGCTGCATCCTATCTCCTTTTCAAATATTCCTTTTAAAAAGTTCCCAGATGGTCTCTTTTTGCATGACTGGTCACAAATATGAAAATGAGCTCAGGTTTCAATCTTAAAGAATTAATTCTTTTCATGCTGTACAGAACTTAGAGAAATAATCCTAAACCAGCAGAAAGTCTTTAAGAGACAGCAGGGCTCATGCTAGTGTTTGAATTGACTCCTAGTTTAAACAATGCTTTACTGGGGGTCAAAACTTAATTTAGGGGTCAAACCAACAGAAAAGGCACATTTTATGTAGAATTTTATACATTTCAGAGTGAATTGACCTTTTGTTGTAATAATATCAAGCAAAACAAGATGTGTTTGTGAAACACGAATGCCCCCGACACGGCATTTTTTTCAAAGTTTGACCTTGACAGATGACCTTGATCTTGTCACATGACCTTGACTTTGGTACCAGCGGATGCAGATCATTGAGATCTATCATCATGCCAAATATTAGCTTTGTATCTTGAATAGGCTTGAAGATATTGGCAAGGTTAAGTTTTCGGGTTAAGTTTTTTCAAAGTTTGACCTTGACAGATGACCTTGACCTTGTCACATGACCTTGACTTTGGTACCAGCGGCTGCGGATCATTGTGATCTATCATCATGCCAAATATTAGCTTTGTATCTTGAATAGGCTTGAAGATATTGGCAAGGTTAAGTTTTCAGGTTAAGTTTTTGGACAGACGGACGGACAGACGGACAGACAGACGGACAGACGGACGGACAGACAGACAGACAGACAGACAGACATGAGTAAAACAATATGCCCCCGATCTCTCGATACGGGGGCATAAAAATAGTCAGTAGAAATCTACAAAGTGTACAAGATGCATCATAGAAAATTTGAGTGATAAAATCCAGTTTTGACCCATAGAATTTTCTCTCAAGAGGGGTCAAAATGACCCCCCTCGGGAATAATGTCAAAGGGTCAAAATAGAATATTTTCAGATGTTTGGGCATCAAAAACCTGGTTTAAGGGTCAAACATGTACACAAGCTCCAAGAGAATCACTAAAAGGGACATTGATTTAATAGGAATAGTAAGCATGTATTAACTATGTCATGCTCCTTTAAGTGAACTTCATTTCATTTTCAAAAGGTCACTACATCCATTAACTGAAAAACTAATTAATTTATTTACCTGAAAGTTGCCAGTTTTCTTGTCATATTTCACCAGATTATGTTTATCCAACAACACTGAAGATGAGTGTACCAGATCTTTACGTCTCTGTTGTAATAAGGGATCGTCCTTCAGTAAATCATGACTTACTCCATATAGCTGTGGGGCTCGTAACATACGGATATACAGATAGGTGTAACCTGTAATATAAATGTACTCTTTAGTATTCTTTAGTGACCCTCATATTCCATTTATCAAGTCATTCATTATGTGCAACAGTAATTCAGCTTTGACATTTAATGCAATTTATAGAGGATAATCGTTTGTTTCAGTGTAAGATCGATTTATATTTCATTGAGTGAACAACAAAAGCTATATTTTCACGAGTGGCAGAGCCACAAGTGAAAATATAGCTTTTGTTTTTTCACGAAATGAAATATTATTCAATCTTCCACGAAAAACAAACAACTATTCTATTTCTTTAATGCAAAAATGAGACAAAATGTGTAATTTCTAGGACATATTTTCATAAAGCGCATCATTTTGTGCGTGATTGCTATGCAACATTCATTGTGACGTCACTTTTTTTGCCCCGCATAGATGACGTCAGATCAGATGAAATGCACAAAAGCAGGGTATAAGTTTTTGATAATTTCACTGCTTTTGCAGTGAGATTAAAAGCAGTGAGATTATCAAGTGATAATCTACCGTTATTTCTCGATAAACCACCGAAACATTAAAGAAAAAAAGATACCCTTTTGGATCACATGTTAAACAGAGACCTATGAAAGACTTAACTTTACAAACAAGGACAAAGTTCTTTTTGAAACAAGAGGACCATGATGGTCCTAGATCGCTCACCTGACTCTCTTTGATCACTTGGACATCACATCAAGTAAAAAGGCAGATGTTATAAAGAAGATAATTTCTACATAAAACCAAGTTTCACTAAATTTTGGCCATATTTGAGGGCATTAGAGTTATTTCAAGTAAATTATCATTAAGACTCCTTTTCCCATGATATGGCATGAATCCTTCCCATTTTCAAAAGAGTTCATTCTTGTGAGCTGACAAACATTTTGACCAAGTTTCATGAAAATTGGACCATATTTCTGGCGTCTGGAGCTCTTAGAAGAAAATTGTCATTATGGCCCATTTTCCCGTGATATGGCATGGATCCTTCCAATTTTCAAAAGAGTTCATCCTCATAACCTAAAAAAAACTTTTTGACCAAGTTTCATGATGATTGGACCATATTTGTGGCTTCTAGAGTGTAAACAAAAAAAAAATGTCATTAAGGCCCCTTTGCCCTTGATATGGCATGGATCCTTCCCATTTTCAATAGGGTTCATCTTTAAGACCTAACAAACATTCTGACCAAGTTTCAAGAAGATTGGGCATTATTTGTGGCCATTAGAGTGTAATTCAGAAAATTGTCATTTAGACCCCTTTTCCCTTGATATGGCATGGATCCTTCCCATTTTCAATAGGGTTCATCCTTGTGACCTGACCAACATTCTGACCAAGTTTCATAAAGATTGGGCATTATTTGTGGCCTCTAGAGTGTAAACAAGAAAATTGTCATTAAGGCCCCTTTTCCCGTGATATGGCATGAATCCTTCCCATTTTCAATAGGGTTCATCCTTGTGACCTGACCAACATTCTGACCAAGTTTCATGAAGATTGGGCCATATTTGTGGCCTCTAGAGTGTAAACAAGAAAATTGTCATTAAGGCCCCTTTTCCTGTGATATGGCATAGATCCTTCCCATTTTCAATAGGGTTCATCCTTGTGACCTGACCAACATTCTGACCAAGTTTCATGATGATTGGATCATATTTGTGGCCTCTAGAGTGTAAACACTTAAATTGTTGACGCAAGACGACAGACGACGCACGACGGATGACAGACGATGGACATTCAATGATCACAAAAGCTCACCTTGAGCACGATGTGCTCAGGTGAGCTAAAAACCCTGCAGAATGGAAAAAGTTACATAAACTAAGTATTATCAATTATATTTTTTTCTACACCAAAACCATTGATTTTCATTTAAATTTGGTTTTTTCTCATCTGTTTTTTTCTTTCCTAACATTATATTGGTGTATAGAAAGATAATTTAAAAGTTGACTCTTAACTAAGGTAATTTTTCAACAAAAGCCCCCTTTTCACTGACACAACATAATAACACAAAATGGTGATAATTTGCACATGGTCACATGATGAGGAACAATCTATACAAATTTCATGTAAATCACTCATGATTGAAGAAGTAGTGTTAACAAGATATAGATTAACATACAGACTGACTGATAGACAGATGGAGATGATACCAATATGTTACAACCTCTGGCTGCATATTAATAAAAGATTGGTTTACCGAGCCAATCCACAGCCTCTCTGACATTCTGTACTGTTCCAAGAACAACCTCAGCATTCAGATTATCCGCCATCTTACTGATAAACTGACTTTCTATTGGTAACTGTTGGTTCATTAAGGATAGATAGTACTGTAGTTCACTGTGATTGGTCAACATAATACCTTCACCTATTGTGTCAAACTGGGGTCGACCAGCTCTACCCAACATCTATAATAAACAAATATTTTGTTGTTTCAGATAACTGTTGATTCATCAAGGATAGATAGTACTGTAGTTCTCTGTGATTGGTCAACATGATACCCTCACCTATAGTGTCAAACTGGGGTCGACCTACTCTACCCAACATCTATAATAAACAAATATTTTATTGTTTAAGATAACTGTTGATTCATGAAGGATAGGAAGAACTGTTGCTCACTGTGATTGGTCAACATGACACCTTCACCTATAGTATCAAACTGGGGTCGACCTGCTCTACCTAACATCTGGAGTAAAGGAGACGTGAATCATCATCACAGCTACAGACAGAAGGGGGTATTTTGAATTTCAAGTTCACATATTCAAATTGTATTTCAACAAAACCCGATGTTATGGGCACTCATTTGAATTGTCTCAGCAAGACAATTCAAATAAGTCCCCAAATCATAGGGTTTTATTGAGAAAATATCATTTTAGACTGGTGTTACTCATTCCTATATTTAACACAGGTTATGATATACACTGCCCTCCAAAAGATCCTTCACACACATTTCATTTATAAGATTTTCAGCTTTAATCTTTTTAAACAAAGTTATAGATTAGTTTTTATTACTTAAAATCTGATTATTCCCATTTGAACGCTACTTTAGACGACAAAATGTCTGTTGATAAAGATACTATTTTAGAACAATGTATAACAGAAAATATTGAGACAAAAGGAGAAAATGCTGATTATCAGCGGAACGTTGTGAGAGACTTGTAAATAGCATGCCTAGATGCATGTTCAGGCTGTCTTACCTGCTAATGGAGGCTACACTAAATATTGACAGAAGTTGATCCCCTTGATAGAAAATTTGGCAAAATGGTGAACTATTCTGATTTTGTCAATTTTACATGATATTGCCATTTCTGGTATTGCTTCTTAATTGATAAATTGCAATAAAGATATAAAGTATAAATTTTATTAATAAAAATAATATAAAACTTTGTTTTAAATTACTTAAGCTAAAGATCTTTAAAAGAAGTGTGTGTGAAGAAAGTTTTGGAGGGCAGTGTAAATAGTGAGGAATAAGTATCAAAGAAACATTATGAAGTGACTAACCCTATATTTAGGATGATAAAACATTTGTTAGTAATAGTTACCCACATGGTATGCTAAGTGGGTACCATTTCTTGATGTTTTGTAAACATTTTCATCTGAATCCAGGGTTGATTTTCCGTGGACAAGAATGGTCATTCTATGTAACTTAGTGTATTTTGCAATTTGTTGACAACAAATTTATTTCTGACAAGACTGTGAGACTTAAGGTAGTGGAACTGTAATAGTTCCGAAACATTTTGGACCACATGTTCTTTAACAATGTTAACCAAGGTTTCCTAATGAAAATCATTAGGAAACCTCGGTAAACACTGTTAAAGTTCATTAATACCCGGACCTTGCTGAACTATTACAGGTCTACTACCTTTAACTACTTTTTTATCAGAATTCAAACCTACCTGCATGACATCTAATGCACTTAGCTCCACCCATCTCCCTTTCTCTGGGTTATAGATCTGTGTTCCCTTTATAATGACAGTATGGGCTGGAAGGTTAACACCCCAGGCTAGTGTAGATGTAGACACCAACACTTGGATATGTCTGTCAGCAAATAAATCCTCCACTAGGGCACGGTCAACTCTGAAAATGTATATGACAGCTAACATAAGGCTATATTGAAATCCATGTATACATATTAGACACTGAATCTATTACACAGACCTTAAAAGAAATGATAAAGTATGGGGTTGAGTTGAAAAATAAGTCCAGAAGTAGGTCAATGGCAATCCAATAGAAAAAGTACTTATGTTAAAGTATGTTAAATTCAGTATCTTCTAAAATCTTTTATGATATGAAGTGTCAAGCATAGGTCTAAAATGATTGTAAGCATGTTCAAAATCAATTGCTTAAAGGCCAAGTAATGTACAAATTCTGGTTCTTGGTGCTTTGACAATGACAAATTATCCAGACCCAACACATGGACACTTTTCTGTCAAAATAGAAGGCTTTGCAATAACCTAATTAGTAAAATATTCAGGCACTTGATGAATAAACATGTTCCAAATAAGTCTACTTACTTGTTCATTCCAGCATGATGTATAGCAAACCCATAGGGCAGCAAGTCTTTCAATTCAAGATTCTTCACTTTCTCTGTTTCATTCCTCAAAATCTCTGTGGAGAATGAGCCTTCCTTCAAGAACATACCCAGGGTATCTTTCTCCAAACACATATCACGAATAGCTCTGGCTGTTTTGCCAGTCTCTTTACGGGAATGGACAAACACCAACACCTGTAACAAAGGGGGATTTTCAGTACACATACTCGTAGTACAACACATAGAATTTCAACTCAAAAATCAAAATATGACCCTGAACAGGACATTTCTAACAATTTCAAATGTTAGTAAGGTAAGAAACATTAGGTAGCATAAGCAGCCACAAACTGTAAATATAAAGTTACCTGATGGTCTACAGATACTTTGAGACCTTATTTATCTACTAAACTCATAGTGAAGACTCTGGTCAGACTGTGTGGATGCACAGGCTGGTCAGAGTCTTTGCTTTGCACATTTTTGAGATTATTGGAAATCTCACGCACAGGCTCATATTGGAGGCATTTACATGTAGGAAGTATGTAACAACATGCAGTACTAGGAACAATGTTAATTTCAGTATAAAATAGAAGTAAAGAAAAGACAATACCCATTTACTAAATTTTGAACTGGTCAATACCTTCCTCAGCCCTGGAGCAAAATCAGGAAGTGAACTGACAATAACCTGCTTTACTTAATTTTAGAAAACATACTGCACATAGAGTAGGAAAAGAAAACATTATTGTGTCAGATTGAGGGAATTAATTGTGCAATCATTTTCTTTTTGCTTGACAGGGGCCATCTGAGAGTCCTTTATACAGATATGATTTAATTGAATACCTGATTTTTCCCAGCATGCCCCATAACCTTCTCATAAACAATCTCATTCATGATTTGAAATCGCTTGACTGGTTTCTTCTCTGTAATACCAATAAACTGTTGTTCCAGGGGAACCGGTCTAAAACTATTGTCAAAGAAGAATAAACCCTCAGCTGGTTCCACTCTAAGAAATGTGGCAACATCCTCGTAATTTGGTAATGTGGCACTCAAACCAACGAGTCTCACATCTTCCTGGGTCGTCTCAATGTTTCTGATTGTTCTGAAGTTTGAAATAAATAAAGAATTTGAAAACAGGTTTTCTTGAAGACCATAATCTAATAAAACCTTGTTAGAAAATTTGATAATGTAAACTTACACTATTGTTAAAACAGGTATAGTTGTAAATCAGATGTGATTTATATTTTTTGCTATTATCCCCAGCATCAATTGGGCATAGATAATCAGCAATAAAGCTTATATTTGTATGATACCAAAACAAAGAATAAATTGACATCCAATTGCTGATGAAGAGCTTTTACACTTCCTATCTTTTGTACTAGGACATGATATTACTCTTGCTAAAACATGAAATTGCCTTTATTCTGTCTGACCAAAAGTTGCAAAATATGAACTGATGTGCAGGGTTTTAGTCTGATTTCAACAAAACTTGGTCCAAAGGACTTGATAATTCGGATCCCATGGGTCCTTTCTTAAAGTTTGGTGATCCCTGTTTAAGATATTGACTATTTCTTTTTAGTACTAAATTTGTTTATATATGAATTTAAAACTGTTCCCTGAATAAAGGTAAAGAAGATAATGGATTAAATACTGACTATTTGGGGCTAAACTGCAGGCAAGAATTGAAGATTGTTTAAAGCAGTCTTCAATTCTTTTCTAAAATTAATCTCCAGAAAGTCTATGTGAATCACATTGCATAGTTTTGAGAATCCTGACTACTTATTTTTACATCTCAGATGCACAAAACCTGCAACTTTTAAAACCCTGATTTGAGTTACCAAACAACAGGATTCTTATATGCCTAAGGTGGATGCAAGAAGATAACCATCTTTAAAAATACTTATCCTAAGGTTATAGAATTGTCAACTTAATGTCCTTATGAATATATACACAGTATTTTTTTAATACATGGTTTTATATACAACTCTTGTAGGTTAAATTTTTTAACACATCTAAATTCTTTGTTTGCTTGAATGGGTTTAATGCTGTTTTTATCAGTCTTACAGTAATATATCAGTGTCATGCATTTCTTCCCTATGTTCAAGGTGACAAAATGGGCAAACTGTTTGCAAATTGTATTCTACTTTGCATGCAAGTTCACATGCAAAGCAGGGTATAATTTGCAAACATTTTGCACCATTTTGTCATCCTGAACCCAGGGCTGGTATTTCACTCACCTGTACTTCAAAGCCATTCTTTTCTAGCTTTCAGCTACTCATCCCACATTGGATTATGATTATCCTCTAATTTGAGGGAGACAAATGTTGGAAAGTATGTATGCCACCATTGCGAATTAAACAAGAACCAAGCATCTTACTTGTATGTTTTGAATGTTAAAGTTAGTCATTAGGAATTCTAATCTTACCTGGCGACAAGAGATTCAAGCACAGGACCTCTTTCATCATGGAGTAAATGGACTTCATCCTAGAATTGGTTAATGGATCATTAATGTTCTAACCCGGGTAGGGTGTCATATTTGGTTGAGCTCAATCTTTAATTACTTTACGTTTACCGCCTAATTCCTCTTACAGTATTAAGATTAACACCATTGAATGCTTTTAACCTTTGTCAAGCTGAACCAGGAATATTCCTGCTTTGAACAGGAGGTATAGACAAAGATCAGCTTGCACATATGTGCAGTCTGATCTTAGTTCATACCACCTGGATTTCATTTTTAAACCAGAAAGGTGTAAAACAATGCATTTCTGAAATCAATATTCACTCACATTTGAAAACTTCCAAGTGCTTTAAACGGTTTGATTTTACATTTCCTTTGCAAAGATTTTTATTCAGCATGTAAACTACAAGTAAATGGAACATTTACTATCTTCAGGTTTTACTTCAAACCTTATCTTGCAGATAAACTCAATCAGAATTTATCATTATTGAGAAGAAAATTCTGTGCTTATCAAAATGAGAGTTTTATCATTTAAAAGCTGATAATTCTTCTAATCTCAATAATTCAATAACGATGTTACAGATATGAGGGGGTAAGGGCAGTCTGAAATCTTTATTTCTCATAGAAATCCTATAATGTGGGTACTCATTTGAATCCTCTTGACGAGATTATTTAAATGAGTACCCACATTGTAGGATTTGCGCAAGTTTAATTGGAAAATTATAATTTAAAATCCAAAATATCCTTTCTATCTTAAACTCTGATTGAAATGAGGATTTCCACTAATATCAGTGAAAGAAAGGCCCTAGGACAAAAATAGTAACCATAATACATTAAGCACTTAAGAATTCTTTCAAAAAATCTATACTTACAAATATGATAAGCCTGACAAGTTGAGTGTATGTTCGTTCTCCACCTTTCCTGGTAATAATATCCCACTTCTCTGGCGTACACACAATCAGCTGTGTGGCATTAATGGCCTCTTTGGTCATCTGTGAATCTCCTGTTAACTCACCAACTCGTAAACCATAGGTCTTCAATCTCTGGAAATAGCAGTCAATAACCAGCATACAATGTGTAATTAAACAGATTATATTTGAGCCCGTGCTTAAGATTTCTAACAATTTCAAATATGCACAAAGCACAGACTCTTACCAGCCTGTGCATCGGCACAGTCTGGCAAGTGTCTACACTATTTGCTTAGTAGATAGATAAGGTGTCAAAGTACCGTTTGATCATCAGGTAACTTTATATTTACATTATGTTGATGTCCTCTCTTACCAACGTTGGCACCTCATGAACATTTCAAATTGTTGGAAATGTCACGCACAGGCTTATTTCTTATATTTTTGGTTGAGGTCATGCCCCTGAAATGAAAATTTTCTGAACTTCTGCCTTAATAACAGACCATGGCTTTGACTTGATAACACTGACCTTAAAAGATGTGGATCATTGAAATCTCATGCCAAATATGAGAAATGTACCTTAAATAGGTTCATATAAAAGGCAAACATGTCTCCTACAGATTTAATTTAATAGTTACCAGTGATATAATGTAACGGATCTTATCAATGCCAAGGCAAAAACATTTTTGTTTGAAAATCAGTCTTAGTTTTTGTGACCTGTCACAAGAAAAGGAAACATCTGGGTAGTGTGTAAAATATTGCCCCAAGTCAGACTGCCTAGATTGCGCTGACTGACTAGGGTAAAAACTTTTTGCACTTTGATCATTTTCTGAATCTACCTTCAAGTAAAGAATTTATGAAATGTGACTTCTGGTTGACCTATGCTGGACCAAATCTCTTTTTCAAATATTTATTTAAAAGAGTTCCCAGATGGTCCCTTTTCCCACGATGGGTCACATTAGTAAGCCAAATAAATCAAATTTCTCTTCTGTGTCAATTGTATTTCATCTGGTATTCATAGATGTATTTTGTTATTAAATAATTGAATTATATAACCTAGATATTTTAATGATCTCATATAAAAGTTGACAGGGTTTTAGCCCTTTCTTGTTTTACAAAATTTTGGACCTGTCCAAATTCAAAGGTTTTGCAGAGGAAAATTTAAAGTGGATTCAATTTGAAAAATAACCCTTCAGTAGGGTAGAAAATAATGTGGAAAAAGAAGAAATTGCTTATCAGAAGCAATTTTAATCTTTTTTCACAATGTTTTCTCAATTATAAAATCACAGGCACGTAAAAAGCAGGGATTAAACAGCACAGGGTTAAGGGACACGGATTTTGTGAGTCTGAGACTTGAACAAGTGGCCAGGACTCTCAAAACTTTTTGATGCCAGTTCTTACGACCCACCAGGGATCAACTTCAGAGATAAATTGAAGACTGTTAAAAACAGTCTTCAATTCTTCTCTGAAGATGATTATCAAAAGTACATATCTTATGTAGCTTCATTCAGAGAAAATTTAACATTTACAAAACAACATGAGGACAGCTTAACCCTTGTCATGGTAAATAAAGAACCCTGGCAAAATTATATACAAATCAAAGTGCTGAAAGCTCTGTATTTCCTAATTGTGAGTTTTTGAAATATAATTTCTGAAACTTTTCTGGTTTAAAAAGGAAAATCAGGTTGTATGGACTAAGATCAGCTTGCACATATGTGCAGGCTGGTGTTTGTCCACACCTCCTACAAAAGCAGGAATATTCTGGGATCAGCATGACAAGGGTTAAAAGAAAATAGTCAACTTTTAAAGCAGGGACCCCTTAGAGCCTGACTAGTGAGTCCTTGGGACCTCATTTTGCTGATGTGACACTAAAACCCTGAAGTTAAGATTCAATGAAAGTAACCTACCTTTCCAAAGTTTCCAACCATTTCCTGTACCAGAGATTTCATGGGAGCAATATAGATAATCTTGAACTCATCACTGTTGATGGTTCCATCAGGGTTCACATGTTTGCCAATCTCTCTCAACATTGTCAGAAGAGCTACATTGGTCTTTCCTGCACCCTGGAAATACACAAGAAATAAATATTGTGGGTCTATTCATTGTTAATTGTGTATTTGTGCATAACAAAATGTATACCTAACGCTTTATTTTTAGGAAAACCTGATAATCAAAGATTTTGTACAAATAAAAACCACACATCATGAAAACAACAATACTCACAATATAGCTTAAGAAGCAATAAATTCTTTTTCAATAAAGCCTTTTTAACTTGTTTAAGAAATTTATCTCTATTTAACAACCAGGACAAAATATCTCTTTCCAAAAGCATATATGCTTAATCTTTGGTGACTGAATGCTGTACTAAAAGAGTAAACATTATTTTGGGTGTGAATGGTCTTCACGTAAAGTAATTTTGTAGTGATTCCTGGTCACTATTTCAGCAACAACGAGCAAAATTCTGGCACATGCCTTCACATTTTTGTGAAAACTTGTGTAATTTCAAGTAACAGAATGAAGAGGAATTAACTTAAGTTGTATACGAACTTGTCTTCCTATAAGTGTAAAATGAAAAGGCTTCATAGTTTAAACTGAATATTGCAGATCATCAAGAACTTACAGTTGGGGCACACAACAGAATGTTCTGATCTGTTTCCATGGCGGCTTTAAACAGTCTGCTCTGTATTCTGTTCAATGATTTAAATCCTTCAAAAGCTGGCTGAGCATATTTTGGAAGTCTGTCAATGTTTACAAGGGACTGAAAACAAAGAATTTAAGTTATCCTCTGTTAATACCTAGGCCAATTTGCATTAACATTAAAGCACTGACTGCACTTGATGCACTTATTGTCAGTAATTGTTTGGAAAATATAATTTTTTGTGTTTTTCTGTTTAAGAATAAAATCAGGTGGTATTTACTAAGATCAGACTGCACATACGAGCATATATGCTGATCTTTGTCTACACCTACCAAAGCAGGATTATTCTGGGTTCAGCATGACAAGAGTTAAAATGCAAATAGCAGTCATAAAAATCTTTTCTATAGAGCAAATTAATTCTCATACAAAACTGATAATGCAAAAGGTTACAATGTACCAAGTTACTAAGTCTGGTAAGACTTGAGACATTTTCTGTTTACCAAAATCTCTCTTTTTCAATATTTGGGTACTTTTTGGTTATTTCACCTTATTATATGTTCATCTTGTAAATACTTAAGTTAGTTGATCTCTCACAGACAAATTAAAATGAAGAGTGTTATAGATGGTTTTTTGTAAACCCTTTGTACATAATTTTAAAATTGTTATTAGTACTTTGTACAAATTTCTATCATTAATTGAAACTATATAGATGCTTGTTTGGTAGCAGGCTATATTCTTCAAGTTTAATACTAGCTTTCAAAGGGATTTATAAGAACTATTACCTCATCAGCATCAAATGGTTGTGGTTTAAGTGCGGGTACATGCACCTCCTCATATCCCTTCCTCTGTTTTCTGAAGGACCCATCTGGTAACTGACATTTCTTGTTCGCCATCAGGTGGCTGCCACTTGTAAACATGAGATCTTCAAGGTCTAACATATTAACATAACCAAGTTCCTATAGAAAACAAAATGGGCCTGTAAAACACTTAACACACTGAAATTGTAAATCTTTTTTTCTAAGCTTGATCTTGATGGATGACCTTGCCTTGTCTATTGACCATGACTTTTTTACCATTAACAGATACCAACCAATGAAAGGGATATTCATGCCATAAAAGAAAAGTTTACATAAGATAAATTTACTTACAAGCATGAGTTAAATTATCAATATCAATGCATAAAAGAAATCAACTGAGCCTGTGCGTGACATTTCCAACAACTTCACGTGTCCGTGATGGAATGACGTTGAGTAGCTTGGACACTCACGCAGTGCATTGAAATTAATTTTGGATTTTTAATAGCGATATTAGGTCCGAAGCCATCTATTAAGTGCATTGTCCAAACTATGATTAGATTGTGTGGCTTACAGACTGTTCTGAATCTCAAAGTTGCGCACATGTGAAATTGTTGGAAATGTCACAGACAGGGTCAACTTATTCTTCAACTTTAAACACAAGAGTTATAACAGTTAGCAGCTGTACTTATATCTTTGTTAATAACTAATGAGTTTATTTCAATATATATGTAGTACCTTTTTATTGAAAAACAAAACTAAACTTATTGACATTTCTAATTGTTTAACCAATACCAATGCATCTTCTCTATCCATAGGCTCTATATCTGCACCTACTCTACTCTTCCTAGCCTGATCTTAAATAGATCTTTCCTCCTCTGTGACCAAATTACAATTGGCAGGCTGCATATTCAAAGATCAGACTGAATGCAGTCTGATCTTTGTATATACAGCCTGCATACCATGAATTGACTAGAAAAAGTCTGTTGTAAATTTGGATTTTTGCCTCATGAAGGAAAGGGCAACATACATTCCAGGATAGGGTTAGAGAGAAAGATCAAGGTCTGTAAGTTCCTTTGATGCCTACCCCCTACTGGGTTGTCAACAAGACTGGTCCCTTTGGGAGAAGGTATTACATAATATTGTCTGGATGACTGGCAGAAATTGCATAATAGTCTCAGAGATTTGGCCTTGCAGGTGCCAGGTGCCGGGTGGCTTTGTTTATGAAGTGTCCGTGGAATGTGTCTTTTGTTTAATATTATGCAACATAGAGAATTAGTCAATGTTTTTCAGACAATTCTGTTATGTAATAATCTTAGTACTCATACTTTAAACTAAAGTCAAGTTAATTATGGTATATGTCTTTTCTGAGTTTTGATGTATTCTAAATATTCAAAATTGACACAATGACATAATAACAAAACATCTATTTCAATTAGGGTTCATTGAGGCGGGTAGAACTGATCATTCTGCTTAATATCTAGTGATTTCGAGCAGACTGTGCAGATTTTCACTGTAGTAATTTATTGATTAAGAATTGTATGAAGATAGTTGAATCATTATGGGAATTATTCTAAAGGCAATTTCACTTATTGCAACAAATACATTATTGACCCTGATCAAGCTGCACAACCATTTTAGACTTAGCCTGGGTGCAGGTGTCATAGTGTATTTTGTTCAGTTGTGTATTCCCTAGGTATTTACAGTGGCTGTATATGCTATTATTGATTATTGGTAATTGCTTATCAGTAAAGTGGCCCCTTGTCATGGCTAGAGTATACAATGGGGCAATACACCTTTACCTTTAAGTGGCTGGTCAATTTCACAAATCAGAAAAGGTGTGAAGTTATCATTTCACTAATGCATCATTTTAAGATTAAAGTAACTTGTCAGTTATATATCAGATTGATATGGGTGAGAGAATGTTGATGCATTAAATTGCTGCATGCACAAGGATAGGATGTTGCTAGGTTCATATTGTTTCCATTGGAGGTTTGAAACAATGTGGGAAAAGTAACATTATTTTCCAGCCTGTTAAAATGCTTATTATTTGCCAGTCAACTTGTTTCATTCTTCTCTTTGTCATATTTTAATCTGTGTATAACACGATTCTCTATAGATATGGTGTATTTTGTCTATTTTGTTAATTGCACTCAGTGACCTCTCCTATTGCAGTTAATTAATGTCACAAAATACAAATTTCTTATTATTGAGAGGAAAGAGGTCATGTTTAGACTTATTTTATTGGAATTTTAATGTAGATTTTGAATATAAATCCAGATTGAAGATTGGAATTGTGCTTTTGATTATTATGACTTTGATCAATTTCTCTGATTGTGTGTATTGGAATTGAGGTGACTAAGTGCAAAGTAGGTGGAGCTTACCAGCTGCAGAGAGTGTCAATTGAACTATTGCATAATTATACATGGTCATCTTGAGACTGATTATCCAATCAAATGAGATTCTGGACAGCTACTGAAACTGGTTGAAGTGCTGGCCAGCCAATCAAGTTTTATGGAACATTCCAGAACCCTGATCAGACAGCAATAAAAAGAGCTGCATTTCCTAAAATCTTCACTCTGGAAGCAGGATTTTTGGACTTTAATAACTCTGTGCTAATTTTACTTTGGATAACTTGATTATTTTCTTATTTTCAACTTAGATATTTTTGTGAATTTAAGTAAATTCTAACTTAGGAAATAGTGTCTTGCTTGCAGAGTCATTTGCAAAATATGCAAGTTCTTTAATTATTGGTCTACCAAAGAATTAAAGACTTTCATATTTTACATCTTAATGTAAATAGTTTTATTTTTCTTTTATAGTAGGTTGTAGTTTTTGTCATTTTGCTTAGTAACTTGTGAAACCAAACCTCTTATTTTCTTGACAAATCATATAGTGAACTGATTGAAATTATCATCCTAACTTTGAATTTTCTAAAATCTAGCTTTTGGTACTTTTAAAACTTTGATTCTGATATTTTTTTCACTTGTTTACTGACATGTTCATGTTTCATTAAATTACAGTTCAGTTCATTAAACTGTGTTTCTTTATTGAATGTTATCCTTTAAGGTTCTGGCTGCCTTTTTAGTAATAAATAGCCAGTGGTGTCATCCTGACGTTTATATTTTTAACTTTGATCCAGACTGCGCATTTTCATTGCATTTTTCGTATTAAGAACTCGCGTCCAGTAAATCTTTTCTCTTTGGCAGTGTGCCGGGACCTAGGTTTACGACAAGTCTATAAACTAGATCATTTAAGCAAATTGCTTTAGAACTAGTAAGATCTTCACTGTGCATCTTCAGTGTCCATTGCCTATATGTCTGCAGCTTCTCTACTCTTCCTAGCCTGGTCTTGTCTAATTCTCCTCCTTGACCAAATCTTCTTTTAGCTTATAAGAAATTTAGCTTATTTTAGCTTGAGGCTCCTAAAAAACTTATCCTACCTTCCATTCCGCGTGATTCTAATCCTTATCAGATACTTATAAATCAATGAATGGCAGGCAACAAAGCCAAAGATCAGACTACACATAAATGCAGAGTGAACTTTGTCTACGCATCCTTCATTCCATGAATGGCTAGGAAAAGTCTACAAACCAGACCATTTTAACAAATTGCTTTAGAAATAGAGCTAGTAAGAAAATACCTGTGCATCTTCAGTGTCCATAGCCTCTATATCTGCGGCTACTCTACTCTTCCTAGCCTGGTCTCGTCTAGACCTCTCCTCTGTTACAAGATCCTCTTTGTCAATAGCTTGTAAAGCTTGTAAGATCTTCACTAAGTCAGGTTCGCTCTCCATTTTCTCTTCTATAGCAACTTTCTCTTCCTCGTTTTGGGCTTGTTGTAATAATGTGCAATACAGGACTGTAAGAAAAATTCAAGCTTTTAAATCCTTAACATATATTATCTTATATAACTTGTCTAGTATCAAGTTTAAAAATTTGCATCAATTCATCATTTAACGAGTATCGTTTTATGTGGGTTTACATAACTTTTGCATCCCATTACTGCTCTTTCAAAACTATCTTTATTTCTTTAAGTTGAAAAAGGGGTATAACTGTTACGAAAATACTTACATAGTTATCAACCTTAATAGTCTGGATGGTGAACACATGTGCCAAGTTTCATGAAGTTATCTTCATTAACAGCAGAGATATGACCTAAGTTAAAGTTTAACATGCCAAAGCTAATAACTACGCCAACAATGTCACGGTGATGACAATACCTTGGGTTTTCTCCAAAAACAGCTAAGCTAATAAACTTACATAAATAAAGACTGAATTGATTCTAAAAAGTATATTGTAGGACAGGTAAAACAGAAAAAATAAAAGATGTTAAACACCTACTCATTCTTCTGTATTGAGTCAGGACTTTAATGAAGGCAAAAGCATCCACTCCAAGTAACATAACCAACTGATTCTCAACCTCTCTGTTGTCACTGGCATTCTGTAATGAGAATTGAAAACAAATGAAAGCTCTGTAATTTCTCACACTATAGTCTGCACATCAGAAATTGTTTAAGGGTTAACAAATATTTGCATATCACTAACATAACATAATCAGGTATCCAAAGATTGATAATTTGTTTTATGGGATTTAATCATTTTCATCATTTAGTATCTGATAATTGTCTTCCCCTCCCCTTCTCTCCATGTTTTTCATTAGGTAATCTCCAATTGATTGATTTCTCTAAATATCTATCATAAATCTCAGATTAATGATTGAGGTTTTTTTAAGGGTTATCCCTGCTTTCAACATCATTGAAGTAACATCATAGCCACTGGTGCACATACCCATGGTTTCCTTTTATTTCTCACACCAGTACAACCACAACATTTCATCCTTCCCATCAGCTGCCCATCCCTCTTGGGCGTACTAATTATCATACACCCAATTGGTGGCAACAAATAAAGTATATCACAATGGTTTTTATCAAATGTCGGATGAGAGTTGCCAAACTGCAATTCAAACTCATCCTTATGGATTAAGCCATCCGGGCTTTGCATACATCCTAGATAAGGAACTGCTATCAATTTAGAGGATCAATATTTCTGGTGTCCTGTGATAATCTTTTCTGTTAGTAAGTTACTTTCATAACAAGAGCCATGTTGGACATGGGCATAAGTCCCCTACCGGCTTTGTTCGTCTCAATGTTTTCCCACGCCAATTCTATCAGGGACGTCAAAACCAGGTCTTGTTAAAGGGTTAAACAAGACTTACATGAGTTGTTGTCTCTGCTGTGTCCACTATACAATTCATGGAAGCAATAGACAGATGCAGGAAATAGTATCAATAACAGTTACCTTGTCTGATCCAAGATGTTTTTCTTCAGTCTTGTTGGTAAGAAATGAGAACT
The DNA here is from genome assembly GCA_948146395.1 of Fragum whitleyi. Lineage (NCBI taxonomy): Eukaryota > Metazoa > Mollusca > Bivalvia > Cardiida > Cardiidae > Fragum > Fragum whitleyi. The sequence continues at coordinate 45,566,125 of OX411555.1, forward strand.
TTCACTGGAGGTGATTAATACTGCTGCATCACCACCCTGACTAACATGGCTAATAAAATTTTTTACATTTTAAAACAGGTTTCATTAAGTTAGCTTGCTTAGTTATTAAGTTATTGCAGGATCCATTTTTTGCCATATTTTCACTATTTCCGTTACCATAGCAACCGCACTTTTTGTCAAAGAACAAAGATAAAATGATGTGCATAATCTACACATTGCCATCTAGTCATATACCAAGTCTCATCAAATTAGCTTGCTTACTTATTAACTTATCGCAGGATCCAATATTTTTTGCCATATTTTCACTATTTCCGTAACCATAGCAACAACAATTTTAGTCTAAAAACAAAAATAAAAGGATGTGCATGATCTACACATTGCCATATAGTCATATACCAAGTCTCATCAAACTATCTTGCTTAGTTATTATCTTATCGCAGGATCCCATTTTTGGCCATATTTTCACTATTTCTGTAACCATAGCAACCTCAATTTAAGTCGAAAAACAAAAATAAAATGATGTGCATAATCTACACATTGCCATCTAGTCATATACCAACTTTCATCAAAAACGCTTGCTTAGTTATTAAGTTATCGCGGGATCCAGATTTGAGCGGACAGACGGACGGACGGACGGACAGACAGACGGAGGGCAAACCTATAGTCCCCTCCGGTGTGAACACCGGTAGGGGACTAACTATCAGTTGTACCTCTAGAATCTGTAGCACTTCTTTAGACTTGGACTGTGCTGTGGTTGGGTCATCTGGGTAGTATTTACTGAGTTTTCTCTGCAGCCAGAAGGCATCAATATCCCTGGGATGTAGGCCTGAATCTTCCTTTGTGTTCAAACTCTGATCTCCTCCACCCAGCTAGAATAAAAGGAAAACAACTGATTACTTCACACTACAGATTTAATTTAAAGACAAGAGCAAGCCAAAAACAATGACAAGGCAAACGAAGCCAAGGTGATCACAATACCTCCGGCCTTCTCCAAGAAAACAGCGACACTTAAAATGGCAGAGAGTTCCTTTTTAACAATGAAATAGTGATATCACTTTAAAATAAGATTTTGCAGTTTGGGGTTTGTAAAGAAAGAAAAGTAAGGAAAATTTCAACTAAAACCGGACAATAATAAATGAATGGGAGATACACACCCTTTTTCCCTCTGATTTGTCTTAAAATGGGCATACAAAAGGCATTTCCCATACTTTTTGCTTAGTTACTCACATTTCCTGCAGAGAGTGTAACATTAAGATCAGCTTCTTCACCAGCATTCTCATCATCATCTTCCTCATCTTCCCGAACTTCACCATAAACATCGGCATCATCCTGAAATGATTTAATTTTAATTGTTTCCATCAAGATTTCTACATTCTGATTGACTGAAAAAATTGGTTTCATTACTCAATGAAAATTATTTTGAGCACACTGCAAATTTGTAAGATTTCACACAAGGTTGTCCCATAAGAGATCGAGTTCTTTGTGGATAAGTCATATAATTAATTATACTCTGATAAAATATTGACTCTTGTCATGCTGAATCCGGAATATTACTGCTTTGGCAGGAGCTATAGACCAACATCAGCCTGCACATATGTGCAGTCTGATGTAAGTCTACACCACCTGTTTCTCACTTTCAAACAAGAATTGTCGATAGATTTCGTTTTTCAAATAAAAATTGACCTACAGTTCATACTTTCAGAGCTTTTTGCCCTTTGATTTTGATGAAAATTTTTAGCCAAAATTTATTCAGCATAACAAGGAATAAGCAGAAAACTTGAAGCAAAAACAAATTCAAAGCTTATAGATATAATAGTAAACATAAGAAAAGAATAAAGTGACATTAACATCTCTGGAAACTTTTAGGCAATCTTATCATAATGTATTTTCTTTTCTGAAAAACATGTACTACCCATTTTTTTTCTTGGAAGATATGAAATTGTTTTGTTTATAATGGGTCTATTATCCGGCAGGGGAGAATTTTCAGATTTTAGATTGGCATAGATTTCAATGATACTCGACAAACCCTATGTTATGAGTACTATTGGGATAGTCTCAAGGTTTCAATAAGGTAGTGGACCCCTAATAGTTCCCTAATGTTTCGGGATTAATGAGCTTTAACAGTGTTAACCGTGGTTTCCTAATGATTTTCGGTCAACATTGTGAAAGATCATTGGTTCTGAAATGTTGCGGAGCTATTACGGTTCCACTACCTTAATAACGAATTCAGATTGGTATAACTCCTCCTCATATCCTGCACCCTGAGCAACAAAGATATACATTTAAAATCTCGTTCAGATAATTACAAAACCAGCAACCATTTAAACTTGGTTCTAGAACATTACTACTTAAACAAACTGGCTCCTATTAATCATAAATAAACAGATTAGGTTTTTTTGTTGAACCACAATAAAAAAGGGTTGATTGATTGATTGATTGATTGATTGATTGAATGGAGTTTAACGCCGCTTTCAACAATTTTTCAGTTATATCACGGCAGATGGAGCACCTAACAATGGATTCCTGGTATTTCTCTCATCAGTATTACAATCACATCCTTTCCTAGCTTCCAGCGGCTTTCTCGCATAAGTCTATGATTATCAACCAATTGATAAGAGACAAATAGTCGGAAAGAATGAGTGCCGCAATTGGGGATCAAAACCGAGACCTCTAGATTGACAATCTGACAGTGTCCAAAGGGATCTTAGGGATCCTTTCTTGAGGTTTGGTATCCCTGCTTTAGATAAAGACTATTTCTGTTAAGCAATAATTTTGCTTTAATGTGTACCTAGAGCTATTCCCTGGTTAAAGGTAAAGAATGTGTAAGATATAATGTATGGATATTTGGGGCTCTAATTAAGGAAAACAGTCTTCAAATCTTTTCTGAAGTTGATCCCGAGAGGGTCCATAGGACTCACATCAGACTGTTTTTAGGGTCATGGCTACCTATTTGTGTGTCTCAGACTTTCAAAACCTGCCTTCCTTGAAATACTGCATACCCTGGTAAAAGTTGATACAAGTATTTTAGAACATTGATCAGGCATTTTTCTAATCTGGAAAGAACATTGGTAGCAAATGTGTAGTAATTTTTGGTCATTTTATAGGTAATTGGGCTTCTTGTGGTAGTTTGGTCAATATGCCTTTAGAAAAACAAATTTATTTAAGGTTCTCTTTTATCTTTCATTGATTTTGTTTTTTTGCAACGTCATCTCTATATTTGTGACGTCATATTAACCCACATGTGAAAGGATGCGCTTTTATGGCTGCGCCCTTATTATTGCTGAGGTCTTTTCCATTGAATCGCAGAGGGTTCCCTATTGATACAAAAGCTCAAAATTTCTCCTTTTACTTACTTCTTCATCAGATTCTTCAATCTGTACATTAACACCATATGTCTCATCTATATTTTCCTCTGCAATAAAAATACATTCAAAACCTTTACTACCTTTCAAAATCATACATCTCTATCTGCACAATTATTTTCTCTTGTCAACATCAAGGTTTGACACTAACAATGATCCTGCAAATCCTAAAATATTGGGAGGAATCAAATTGGTTCAAAGCAAGGGATCACATCAGGATCCTTATATATCCACAAATTTAGCTGTTCTTCCAGTCAGAATCTGTATTTTTTTTCAAGCCAAGGTTCTAACTCATCTTTGTTCCTTACATTTGTAAGGAACAAAGTGAAGTAAGAGACCTTGAATTTCAAATATACTGGAATATGTCGCCAACCTATGCCTTTTCCTTTCTTGATAATGTTACATATGTATATGGAGGAAAGGATCTCTGCTTATCCAAACCGATGCTCATGGATTTCTGTGGAACCCTAGAGAAAAATAGTTAATGTCCACCCCTGGAAACCTTTCATCAGTTATAAACTATTCAAATGTGATACTTTAGATAGAGGTGGCTGCTTCTAACTTGTTGTTAAAGGCACTCATTTGAATAGTCCTATCAAGAAGACTAAAATAAATAGCTAATACATGGAGTTTCAATGATTTTCAATTTGAAAAAGTGTATTTTCCTCTTTCCGGACATTTTGACTTCTAAGGATTTTAATCCACTTTTATAATGACACAAAATTGTTAACTGTCAAAGTAGATATTCTTCTTCTGCATTCAGATCTATAACTTTTGAAGATCTCAAGCGATTTGGGCTTAAAAGAGCTAGGAGTGTACTTGCCAACTTGCATCTTTTCTTCTTGTACCCAGTCTGTGATTTTCTTCCCAAAGTTAAACAAGAGAGCAAACCTTTCTTCTGGCATACTTCCCAACAGGCTCTCTACCTCCTTTTTCTTCTCTCTTTCCCTCATTCTGTCATTCTTTAGGACTGCCAGCACTTCATCAGCTGCCCCACATAGGATGTCTCTCGGCTGAAATATATTTGTATCAAAATAATGTCTATTGAATATTGATGAAGAAACAAATAAAAGGAAAAATCTTTAGCCATGCTCAGACATTTTGTATTTGTCTAACTGTTCTTTTGTATAACAATATTCCATATCAATGGCTCAGCATGAAACAGTTGTAACTGCCTATATGTTTATAGGCAGTTACAACTGTTTTGCACAGAGCGATCAATATATGGGGTTGTATGCTGCTGTAAGGGGCCAACCAACTTTCTTTTAACACATCTGAAAAATATTAGGCTGTATAGCCACAGGACATTAATAGAGGTATAAAAGAAAAACTGGTGTAGAAAACATATTGAAAAGCTTTCCAAGTAGCAAAAACATGGGAAGTGATCCGATGACAAGCAATTGTGAAGCTGATCAGGTTCTTTTTTGTTGCTTTTCCACAAAGGTATATGTTTGGTTGTCTCATTTTTAGTGCTTACATATATATTTTTCCAAATAATAGAGTACTGGGGAAAAGTTTGGGCTACTCTGGAGTGTAGAGAAAAAAAAAACAGTTAAGGATCTAAGACTAGACATTTCTTCTTTTCCTCCATAATTTTTTATCAAGTTATGTCTAAGATATTGACTCTGTTTTAATTTACTGCCTCTGTTCTATACCAATTTGAAACACTGTACTGCCTTATTCTCTTTTATACTTCAATTGAAAAGTGAAAAATTATATTTTCTACTGATTTTAATTTTTATTTTAACCCTTGTCATGTAGAACCTGGAATACTCCTGCTTTGACAGGAGGTATAGACCCTCACATATGTGCAGTCTGATCTTAGTTCATACCACCAAAATCTCATTTTTAAACCAGAAAGGTGTAAAACAATGCATTTCTGGTATCAATACTCACTCACATTTGATAACTGCGTGTGCTTTAGGCACTTTGATTTTACATTTTTGGCAAAGATTTTTATTTAGCATGACAAGGGTTAAAGAATACCTTGATTAGATCCATCAACCATTATAGAAAGGCTGAGAAACTGAAGTTTGACTTTATTTACCTGATCCCCAATGGCATCTTGTATAAAACTCAACAGAACCTCGTAAGTCTGTCTTGTCTCGGGTGTTTTTGGTTTGTAGACAATTCCTACCATATCTGTTACTCCCTCCGTCAATAGTGTAGTTCCCTTCATCTTCAACATGTCCCGCTGAGCTTCATCACGTTTTCTACGTCTGTAAAAATGAATACTTTATGTAAATTTCCCATTTCAAACATAAGCAAAACATGCAGGGATCTATACTAACATCAGTCCTTGGGCCCAAGACCTGTGGATTTTAGGGAGGTCTGGTATATGTAACCCCACTGCAGGTCCTTTAGGCCTGAGCTAAATGGCAGTACTTAGTATTTTAAAACTGTCCAGTTTTGAAAATAATAACCTTTTCAATACTAAAATTTGCATTACCAAATGGAAAACATTGGCAATAAAGAAGAAATTGCTTGTTAAAACCAATTTCTTCTTTTCCAACTATGTTTTCCATGCAATTTATCCCTTAAACATGACTTTCATGCAGGACCTGTTGTTATCAGGGAGGACCTGAATAATAGGGCTTACAGGTACTTCAGACAAGAGGCAAAAAGTAGTTAGAGTCAAACTCTGACATGCAATACAATCATCAAGTAAATAGCTGTCGATACAATATCATTGACATTCAGGCTATTCGCTTGTCATTTCTATCTTTATTAGAAGTGTTTGAATTTAATTAATGTTAAATGAAAAAGTTATGAATGAGCTATAAAAGATTAAATTCAGCATTCAGCGAATACTGTTAGCACTGAAAACATAATTCAAGCTAACTTGAGCCTGTGCGTGACATTTCCAACAATTTGAAATGTTAGTGTTGTGCAAACATTTGGTAGCGTAGACAGCCACATACTGTAAATATAAAGTTACCTGATGGTTTACAGATACTTTGAGACCTTTTCTATCTACAAAGCACATAGTGAAGACTTTGGTCAGACTGTGAGAATGCACAGGCTGGTCAGAGTCTTTGCTTTGCGCATATTTCAAATTGTTGGAAATCTCATGCAGACACGCACAGGCTCATTTTTTGTTGATTTCTGACATTAAATCATTAAAAATCAATTGAACTTTGTCAAAATCATTTTTCTTGACTTCAACTTTTTTGAAGACTTAACATTATAATAAAGGGTCTTTTTTGATACAGTGCAGGATCAAAAAACCCTTCCAAAAGTCAAAAACAAATGCCAATTTTTTACAACAGCAAAAACCGAAATATGTCTTTTACTCAAATAATAGATTTATCCATCTTAAACAAAAACATGTTGCTATTCTATAATAAATGGCAATAAAGAGATGACTTGTAATTTTTATGTTAAATTCACCTAAAGAGCAAAGAGATGAAATGTAATTTTTTAGGATGAATTCAACTTAAGTGCATCATTTTGCATATCAATGGCTCAGTGCTAAACAGTTGTACAACTGTTTCATGCTGAGCCAGTAATATGTTTAATAATGAGCCTCCCTTAAATAATGTCAAAATAGAGAAAGCAGGATTTAATCTTTTGGCTATTTCATACCGTAATGCAATGAAAAGACCAATTATTATCTACTGATAACTTCAGTGATAAGACTCCGTACCCTCGGTAAAGCCTTTAAGAAAGAAATGGATCTCTTACTTCACTTTTCTTTCCTCCATCTGGGGTGGTTTACTCCGCATTGCTTTATCTCCCATCTTAATGCCGACCAGCTTGCCAGACAGACTCTGGACCTCTCCTGTAGGCTCATCTCTGCCTCGTCTGTCAATCAACGATCTGTCTGCTTGTAATACAAGGTTGGAGTTCTGTAGAAAACAAACGATATCCAGTGTTATCATACCCAGAGTTTGCCAATAAGGTGGTAAGGGAGCTCGAGACTCTTTCTTTTCCAGTAGGGACTCATTCATTTTACAAGGTTTATACAGGGTTCGTCATTAAGGGAAGTCTTGGCAATTTAACAAGCACTTTTTACTTTTCACCAATGTTCTCCCATTATGAAAATCCTGCCTCGTTACTTTACACTTAAACTCCTTGATTTCATGTGTTAGGAGTCCATTGAACTCCTTATTCTCTGAATTTGGGTCGAACTGTTACATATGACAGGGTTCCCAAAAACCCTCAAATGGAAATTTTTCACCCCCAATTTGAATCTTGTACCCCCAATATTTGCAAGAAGCCTTCTTTGTTTCATGTTAAGGGGGTACAAGAATGCTGTAAAGTGACTGTTTTCACCCCCTAAATTTAAAAGTAAGTGGGAACCCTGTATGAGAATATTTCATCAAACAAATGCCTAGGGAAGTTTCCTTTCAACCCTTGTCAAAACTGTAAATGTTTACAATACAAATGTTGTTGAAGATAACATTAGCATGCATCTAATGATATTTTGAAAGATACCATCTCTTTGAGAAGGAGAAACCTTTGGTTAAGAAGAAATCCATTGTTACAAATTGTTGTTGTTTTTTTCAACAATGTTCTCCTATTATTAAGCTTGGACTTGTGTTTTCCTAAGTTGGGAGTCCAATGGACTCAGTATTCACAGATATTGGTCATTCGTAGTACTAGTCATTCGGAACATCCCTCGACTATTTTCGTAAACTGCAACAAATCTTGGATGTATGTAAGACAGATGGGATTGTAACAAAAGGGTGCATTTTGTTAGCAAGAAATAGTGTAAGAAAAACTAGTGTTGTAATCAAAAGTGTATTTTTAAAATCATATTTTTAGGAGTCTTATTGAGACTTTAAAGGCATTTTCAAAACTTTAGACTTTTAAGCAGTTATATAACATTGTTGAAATGGTATCGAGTCAAAAAGGCCCAGTGACAGAAAGGCCCGGGTCAAAAAGGCCCACTTTCAAAGTTGACCAAAAAGGTCCAGTCTAAAAAGGCCCACTCTTGAATATGACAAATATGCCCACAAATACTGATCTGCAATGCTTCAAAAACCTGTAAGATATATTCATTTATGTTGGTAATTATTAAACCTTATTTTCAAATCATTTAAAATAGTTTTACTTCAAACATCCTATTGTTTATCCTTTTATTTTCACTTTGAACACTAAAAAGATAAAAAAAATACAAATGTCAATCATGAAATAAAAGTTTCATGTTAATCTGTCAGGTACATGTATCATCCAATTAGTGAAAATATTTCAGCTTGACATAAAGTTTAACAGGCGTGTGTATTGGGAATGATGTTACAAAGCAGAAGAAATGAAATATATACCAGGGAAAAAGACTAGCAGGGGTCCAGTCGCCGATGGCTGCTAGATTTTTGGCTGGGCCCCTAGAGTTTTTGGGTAATTGCCTATATCTCTAATGATAAATATAAAATTTTGACCATTTGGGCCCCTAAGCTAAAATTGTTAGTCATTTTTAGGGATGGGCACCGTTAGAATTTAACCGATTCCGATACCTACTCGATACTTTTTAAACGATACCAATTCCTAACGATTCCAATACCAATTACTTCACACGGGCATAGTACTCTTATGTGTGAACAGTGTGACAGTTAATAAGCAATAAGTACTCTGTCAAGTACCGTTTTGAGCTCTTTCTAATGTAGGAAACACCTGTCAATTCAAAGCTAAATCATTATTTGGCCTACTTGTGATAACATAACCCTCAGCAGCTATATTGGGCCTTATCTTCAAAAACAGTAAATTCGGCATGTCGAACATCGTAAATAAACTCGGACTTTAAATAACCGTAGGCGACAGAAACAACTTACCACAAAGATGAAACAATAAACGTATAGCGAGGCGCTAGTTGTGATTAAGTTGTTTTGTGTAAAAGCAGCGACAGAATCATGATCTAAATTTTGTCTGAAATACGATTATATTTTTGTTATCCAAAAATACGGAAGATTTGTGCAATTACAACCAAAGAAAGAAATTACCGGTATTTATTTTTTGTTCCAATAATCCGACATTAAGTCCACTTGTCTATCTGGCGAATCTACAAAACTTTTTGTAATAGAGTAAAGCGTCCAGAACAGTTTATTTTTCGAGGAGGGAGAACGGGTCATCAAAGGCGCCGACAACAGGTGTTCGGCTATTTTTGGGGCTGCATCTAGACTTGACATGCAGCGCACGCTTGTAAATTCTCGTGAGATATCAAACCCTTTCTTTCACGAGGATATATTTATTTGCTTTATTTGAGGATGTTGTTGGATTTTATATGGGGAAATGCGATTATTTCATATTTTCACCGCAGGTAGGACTTTATCTAAAAAAATTGAAGACAATGTAAAATAATCTTTTTCACCCTTTCCGATAAAGCAGGATATGCGAGTATGAATTCTTGGTACCATGATTATAATTTACGATGACAGGTTGAATTTCTCGTCAGTTTCCGTCTTCATTACTCATCGATTGATTGCGTTAAAGTCGTAACAGGAGCTTAGATCGGCACTCGTTTCAATTATTTGGCGACAAAGTGGCGACATGCAATACTTTAAAATCTTTGAAAACATGAAATAATGCAATTTTCTGAGACTCAGGAAACATTTATTTTACAATTATTAATCAAATAATTTCATTCTTCATCCATAATCTGCGTTTGGCAAAATGAAAAAAGAACAAAAACAAAAAAAACCCTATCATTTATTATAATTGACATTACACGATCGTCTGGTATAAACTTCCTTCTATATTGCACAGAGCTCAAACACGAACAAATCAGTAAGATTGTCGGCATATTTAAATTGGTATTTTGCGAGTAAATAACTTTGTAACAAATATTACAAGGCTGTTATGAAATTTTCTTAAATTGCATAAGTCCCGGAAGTGGGAACCGGTACTTTCAAAATGAACCGATACCAATTACTCGGGACATCATGGTACCGGGAGTAACCGATACCAAGGTACCGGTGCCCATCCCTAGTCATTTTCCCTGTATACATTGTCATTTATTAAAATGATATCTCCCTGTCTCTGACACATGTGTTTCTTTTTCATTTCAAACAATAACCAAAAGTTGACTCTCTATGACATCACATTTTTATCCTCTTTTATTTATTTCTGACAGAAGGCCTTTTTGGTCATTTTCCATAGTTGGCTTTTTTGGACTGGCCTTTTTGTCACAGGGCCTTTTTGTACACTGGGCCTTTTTGACATTGGGCTTTTTTGACCCTAAACCGTTAAAATATTCAAATAAAGAAAAGAAGATTTCACGTGTTCAGTTGGTATAAATCAGTAACATTTGTGAAATTTAATGTTGTCACACAAAATTTTGATTGATTGATTGATTGTTTATAGTTTTGCGCCTCTTTCAACATTTTTTCAATTATATTGTGGCGACTGGAGCACCTAACAATGGTTTCCTGTTAATTCTCTCACCAGTACAACCACAACATCCTTTCCTAGCCTCTAGCTGCTATCTCACAAAGGTCTACCATTATCAACCCATAAGTGAGAGACAAATAGTCGGAAAGAATGAGTGCTGCCGTTGGGGCACAAAATTTTGAGGGCTTGCACAATGTTTACAGACTGACCTATCAAAATAGTCAGAAATGGATTGTTGATAGTAAGGCTGTAGATGTAAAAAAATACTTGAGAAACCAGAACATGACAAAATTAAGAACTATTGAATAAAGGAGGCTGCACTGAATCTCAAAGGCTACAGGCTCCATGGGTACCCCTATTAATTTGCCTTTCATACCAAAAAAAATCTACTAAAGCCCGAAATGTATACCTAAGGATACCTTAGGACCCTCTGTGGACGCTGGCTTTGATGCCACTGTATCCACCTCTTCTTGAGTATAATTACTTTTGTTGACTTCTTTGTGACTTCCGGTTTTTTGTTTAGTGTTGATTTCTGCTTTAAAATTAAATTTCACCTCTTGATTGCTCCAATGCTTATCTAACTTGATTTCGAAATCTTTAACTTTGTTGCATGCTATAACTTCCTCTGGTAGGCTATTCCATAGTTCAATTACTCTTTGAGTGAAGGTAAATTTCCTTATATTTGATCTGCAATTTGCTTTTGCTAATTTTTTGCTATGACCTCTAGTTATTCCACTACTTTTTAGTTTTAGAAAATCTTTCGTAACTTCAGTATTGTAAATCCCAGATGTTATTTTAAAGACTTCGATCATATCCCCACGGATTCTTCTGTATTTAAGAGTTGGTAGCCTTAGTTTCTTTAATCTATCTTCGTAATCTAAGCTTTTTAGAGATGGAATTTGCTTAGTTGCTCTTCTTTGTACCCCCTCTATTTTTTCAATATCGCCCAACCTAAAAGACATCAATTGGGAACTACAAGCAACAATACAAAATCCTAATAGATTATCAGCAAAATTCCTAGAAATAATTGAAGATGCCTATCTTACTCAACACATCAACAAGCCAACCAGGTTTAGAGAGGGAAACACACCAAACATACTAGATCTTATTATAACAAATGAGGCAAGACTAGTAGATGACATAGCCCAAAATGCGCCAATAGGAAAGAGTGACCATGAAACAATAGAATTTAAAATAATAACAGAATACAACTGTCAACCGAAAGAAACAACACCCAGACTTAACTACTACAAAGGCGATTATGATACAATACGCAAAGAACTAAACAATATTGACTGGGAAAAAGAACTCAAAGATGGAAGTGTGGAAGAGACTTGGCTGAAGTTTGCCGAAATACTTGATAAAATAACTAGGGAAAACGTGCCAGTGTGCAACTTCAAACCAAGACCCTTCAACACTCCATGGATGAAGACTGAAATCCTAGAGGCAGTTAAAACCAAGCGAACCAAATGGAAGAAATTCCAGTACTGTAGAAGTGAAACAAATAAAAACAATTACGATCAAGCAAAATATGATGCAGCAAAAAAAGTGCGAGATGCAAAAAAAGAATATGAAAGAGAAGTCGTCGATGGAATGAAAAACAATCCAAACAAATTTTGGCATTATGTAAGATCACAAACAAAAATTAAAGACTCTATACCATGCCTAAAAAATAACAACGGAAATATAATCACAGAAAACGCTGAGAAGGCCGAAATACTAAACAATTTCTTCAAAAGTGTATTCATTAAAGAAGACAACACAAACATTCCAAATTTTGAAAACAGAACCAATCTGAAAAAATCAACAGTATCTTTTACCTCCGAAAAAATTACAAAACACTTAAGTATCTTGAAAGATTCAAAATCACCGGGTCCTGACGGAATACACCCAAAACTACTAAAGGAGTGTTCAAATATCCTTGCAAAGCCCTTGAGAATAATATTCGAGAAATCAATGGAAATGGGAGAAATACCAACATCATGGAAAATGGCTAATGTAACTCCTTTACACAAGAAAGGTTCAAAGCAAGATGCAACAAATTATCGGCCAATAAGTTTGACCTCGGTAGTTTGTAAAGTTATGGAAAAAATCATCAGAGATGATATTACATCATACATGGAGAGTAATAATCTTTTTTCAAACGACCAACATGGTTTTAGGCAAGGTAAATCATGCATCACGCAGTTAATCGAGGCAGTCGACGACTGGACAGAGGAAATAGAAAACAACAACAGCATAGATGTAATTTATCTTGATTTCCAGAAAGCTTTTGATACCGTCCCACATGAACGTCTATACAAGAAATTGCAAGGTTATGGAATACAGGAAAAACTACTAAATTGGATCAAAATGTTCTTGACAGACAGGAAACAAAGGGTTATACTTAATGGAGCTTATTCAAATACTGCTGCAGTAACTAGTGGCATCCCACAAGGAAGTGTTCTTGGGCCAACCCTTTTCAACATATTCATCAACGATTTGCCAGACTGCACAACGAACACAACAAAATTATTTGCAGATGATACAAAGATCTACTCTGTTGTAAATAATCAGATAGACCAAAAAAGCTTACAAAGAGATCTAACAAACCTTGAAGAATGGTCTAAAAAATGGCTAATTAAGTTCAATCAAGACAAATGTAAACATATACATATAGGAAAAGAAAATAATTTTAAATACCAATTGGCCGGAAAAGAAATTTCGAAAGACAAAACCGAAAAAGATCTAGGAATTCACATTGATGATAGATTGACATTCAGAGAACATATCAACATTAAAGCTAAATCTGCAAACAAAATGCTAGGATTGATAAAAAGAACTTTCAGCCATTTAGACGCAAACATGTTCAAAATACTGTACAAAAGTTTAATCCGCCCACAACTTGAATACGGATCAAATGTATGGTCTGCAACCTATAAAAAAGATGAGGCAAAATTGGAGAATGTGCAGAGAAGGGCCACCAAGATCTTATACTTTCTTAAAGACAAAAGCTACCAAGAAAGATTGAAACACCTCGGATTACCAACACTTCAATATAGACGTCAAAGATCTGATTTAATACAAGTATTTAAAATTATGAAAAATATTGACAAGATGGATAAAAATAAGCTTTTCCCGTCCAGTCTTACACAGAATAACACCAGGGGCCATGAGTATAAAATTTTCAAGAAAGTGTGCAAAAAAACCATTCGCAAACAAAGTTTTTCACAACGAACAGTAAATGCCTGGAATAAACTGCCAAGGGATGTTGTCAGTAGTAAAACTGTAAATAGTTTTAAAAGTGCTATAAATAATTGTTTTAAAAATCACCCAGTAAAGTTCTCTCCGGATTGTTACGGGTCGGAAGCGGACAATCAGAGAAGACAAGTATCTCAAGAAATGGGCCATAGAGGCAATTAGCCTATATAAGGTCTCTAGGAACAGGTAAACAGGTAAAAATGTTGCATGGTGCCCAGACTGATTGGGCGTATTCAATGTGGGGTCTCACGAGAGCTTGGAATAGGTATTTAAAATTTTGTTCGTCCAGGTGATTAAATGCGCGTCTGACAAGGGCCATGATGTTATTGGCTTTGTTGGTCTGAAGTTGTAGAATAATGTGATGAAAATCCGAATATATTAATTCAAATATGAACGAAATTTTAACAAAAAAATAACTGAAAATAATTTATTATGTGGGCTCGCGAAAACTAATGACAAGCAACATTTTCATATAAGATCAATCCGAGACACTCCATAACAGCACTCACAGATTTGTACTCATACTGCAGTGATCTTGCTGCTGCATCAGCCATGACGATTCAAGGTGGCACTATTCCTTCACAGAAGATTTCCTCGTTACCTTCGTAAAATCAACGAACAACGCGAAGGTGGCGCTGTCAAATGCCTCTTACATCTGTAACAAAATTAAATTCAATACAAGTAAGTGAGTAAATAGTGTCCAGCATTAGCAGATAAATGAAATATCCTGATGATTTAAACCAAATCTATTTTGTAAGACTACATTACCGAACTGTTTAAGTGCAAGAAAATAAAAAAAAGTAAAAAAAAAAAAAAATGTTTATATGATATAAGCCATTAAAAAGTCATGTGACAGTCACATGACATAGGTTTTGTTTTAGTTGGTAGACATGGCAGTGTTACCGGCAGGAATAGCGCTTTTTGTAGTTACAGGATTTGCCATCGCTCAAGATGTATATGTGGTTAACAGCACAAAGGAAATGGGAAGAAGGTTTGAAGGGATCGGTGGCCTTAGTGGGGGAGGTGTAAGTTGAAAAATGTTTCATGCTTGGCTGCAGATGCTGCCAGTCTTTGCAATTCATTATTGAATGAATCAAAATGTTGTTTGAATGTAACTCAACACACTGGTTCTTTGTATACATTGAGATATGTTTCCACGATATAAGCTGCCACATGTCATGTGACTATCACATGACAAAAGTTTTTGTGTAGTTTGAAGACATGGCACTTTTGCTGGGATTAGTCCTTTTTGGCGCAGCAGGATATACCATCGGCCAACATGTGTATGTGGTTAACTGCTCAAAAGAAATGGGAAGAATGTATGAAGGAACAGGTGGACTCAGTGCTGGTGTAAGTTCAACAAGAGTACCTCAACCAAATCATCTTTTTTGTTTCTTTTGTGATCAGATGACATGAAACATGCTGTTGTGGCAGCTTACTTGGCTCTTTAAAACCCCAAAAATTGTCACAGTCATTATCAATTTGCTGGACTGGTTGGAAATCTGAAAAGACAAAAAAAAAAATCTGAGCTTTTCCAATGACTGCGTTTTTGAAATTTAGATTGAACCAATCTGAATAGCAGGATCAGCCACACCTGCTTTTTCACATTTATTCAGAGCTGCAGATAGAGGGAGTATTTTGGAGTTCAAATTAAATTATTTGAACAATACTTGCATAAATTCTATATTGTAGGTGCTCATTGAAAATGAGACCCACAATATAGGGTTTTATTAAGTACCGTAAATAAAGATTTTAGACTGGCTTTATCCACTGATTCCACTCTAAGCTGCACCTCTGATAAATAGCTTTAATTGTTGATAGGATATAGTGGTAGTACATGTGCTAGATGACCCTAGAATCTATGGTATGGTGTTCAGCAGACTTATGACTGAATTACTCAAGATAGACAGTGGTGTTTTGAAGCCAACACTTCAACAAACATTTTTTCAGCTAATTTTTTCAGGAACCAAGTGGTTTTTGAAATTGCCCTGCTGAAACATGTTTACATACTTAGAATATGATATGTGACCCATGTAGGGATCCAAAATTAACTGAAAGAAATTTTTTTAACACAAAGCCCTGTGACAAGGGGCATTGGATAATTTTTCTCTACCAAAATGGCTTTTTGATTGACAGGTTTTATATAAAATAATCCCTTCTTATATAGTTCGCATTGCGTACTTGGTGTTCACAAAGCTTTGTCAGATAGTATAGACATAGATCAGTCTACACAGCTGTGCATTCTGATCTTAGCCTAAACTGGATGTTTTCTTCTTGACAATTGTGATAAAGATTGTCTAGCTGAAATGTAAAAAAGAAATGTCTTTTATTTTTAACAAAAACTGAAATTCTTTAAATTATGAATCTATACTTCAGGCTACCTCCAAACTTCTAGTCAACTATCCAGAAGAACAAAGAAACCAAATACTTGACTACCTTTTTAAGGTAATGACATTTTAACGGTTGTTATGCTGAAACCAAAATTTTCATCAAAATCAAAGGGCAAAAAGCACTGAAAGTTCGAACCAAAGGTCAATTTTTATTTGAAAAACTAAATCTTTTGACAATTCTGGTTTGAAAGTGAGAAACAGGTGGTGTAGACTACCATCAGACTGCACATATGTGCAGGCTGATGTTTGTCTATAGCTCCTGCCAAAGCAGGAATATTCCGGTTTCAGCATGACAAGGGTTAACTGTTGTCATGCTGAAACCAGAATTTTTTGTTTTTAGCAGAAGGTATAGACAAAGATCAGTTAGTACTTACTTGCTGTCTGATCTTTATCTTAACCACCTGATTTCCAATTTAAACCTGATTTAAACCAGGAAAAGTTCAAAGTTATTTTATTCCGAAGTAACAAGTTTTCTGTTGCAGTTACTAGATTGATAGAGTATAATAATTTGTTTCAGTTTAAGATCAATTGATCTTTCATTGATTGAACAACAAATATTTTTTTATTGAGTTCTATGCCAATTACATCAGTTAGAGTGACATGATCCAAAGCAATGCATAATTTTTTGATAATTTCACTGTTTTGGCTCACAGATTATTAAGTAATAATCTACTGTTATTTCTTGAAAAACTGTCAAAAAGAATGACTGGTCACTTATTCTTGGAAAGCCACACAATATCCTTTTACGAGATTATAGATTTCATAGAAATAAGTTGAATACACAAAATTGGATGGAAAAGTTGATTATGCAAATAAGATGTTTTGTTATTCAATATTTCAGCCGACCTATGGTGCAGCTTTGAATATATTGAAGATAGAGATAGGAGGGGATGCCCAAAGTACAGGTGGGTCTGTAGACTTCACGAAATACTGCTGGTCCCACTGACATGTCTGGTAAAAATCATGTCGGTCCGATTAAGTTGCACATGAATACAGGACCGACTGACTGGTAAAATCTAGCCACATTCACTATGTGTTCTATTGTTACGTCTGGTGAAATTTCATTTGGTCTGGTAAAATTTTTTAACTCTTCTCATGCTGAACCCAGAATATTACTGCTTTGGCAGGAGTTGTAGACCAACATCAGCCTGCACATATGTGCAGTCTGATGTTAGTCTATACCACCTCTTTCTCACTTTCAAACCAGAATTGTCGATATATTTAGTTTTTTAAATAAAAATTGACCTACAGTTGATACTTTCAGCGCTTTTTACCCTTTGATTTTGATGAAATTTTTTAGCCAAAATTTATTCAGCTAGACAAGGGTGAAGATAACCAGACCCACTGTCTGGTCAAAAATATGGGTATTTCGTGAAGACTAGGTTTGTAGCTATTGAACAAGAGAACAATTCTAAGTTCAATGAAAATAGTCCATTCAGCATGAAATACACTTAAAATTCTAATAGAGCCCCATGGTCTAATAAAACCCCATCCCCCTTTTTCGGAGGTTAAAAACAATTTACCTTTTATATATGATTAACAAAATCATGAAGGCTCTAATAAAGGCCCATATCCAAACAATCAAGGTCATTATAAATTCAACAGAGGTTTTATGAACCTTTTCCCCTATCAAATGTTGAATATTTTGAATGGATTATGCCAAATTTCAGCCAATTTTTCAACGTTTACAAATATTGATTGACCAGCATGAAGCAGTTGTAACTGCCTATATGTTTATAGGCAGTTACAACTGTTATGCACTAAGCCATTGATATGTAGCATAGCCTCTAATAAAAGCCTATCCCTTTCAAATAGAAAAGTAATGATTTTAGTCTAAGCCTGGGGTTCTATTAGAACTTTTATGGTACTTGTTACTACCTATAAAGATTAAGTGATCACTATCAGAGATATTCCAAGATTTTTAAAGTATTTATGATTATAATTATTATGATACTTGATCCCAAGGAGCCTGTTTGACTAAACTTCTTACGAAAAAATTAATCTTAAGTCAATCAGAACTAGTCAGTTTAAGTGGAAACTGTAAATAGTTTTAAAAGTGCACTAAATAATCACTGGAAAAATATTCCAGTGAAATTTTTACCAGATTGATATGGGCTGGAAGTGGGCATTGTAGAAAAAAAAATTAAGAAAAGGACCACAGAGGCAACAGCCTACCAATAGGCTCGACACACAAGTAACAGGTAAAATCACATATCGCACCTGGTGTTTTCATTCATGGTTAGATTCTGCCTTGCAATATCTCATTGGAATTGTCTTAAGATGACAATTCCAATGAGATGGTGCATGGAAGAATTCCATATTTAGTTACTACTGTAGAAGCAACTTTAATTTTTGACTTACGCAAAAAAATGATCTTAAATTGTGTAGTAAAACAGGTTCTGAAAAAAGGTGTGGACATTTACATTGTATTGAAATTTATTTATCAATCTAACTATCAAGGTTCTGGAACCAAGGGGGCAGTAGACCTATGGTTTAGAATAACTCGTGGCATTGGCAGTGTCTATTCTAGAGGGGGATTAATAGAGAATAGATGGTTGGTGACTTGATATGGAAAAGTTTATCGGGCAAGGCGTAGGAATTTATCTGGTGAGCCGGAGGCAAACCGGATAAATTCTGCAGCCGAGCCCGATAAACTTTTCCATCTCAAGTCACCTATCATCTATTCTATTTATCCTGTTACAATCTTTTTCTAAACTCTAATCGTTATTTATTTACGAAAATACAATCCGATCCCGATTTACAACTTCGATATCGGCGAGTCCTCGTCATAAGGGTGAATGGGTGGAGGAGTTAGGGTGATCGCTAACGACTTAAGAACTTGATAATTGAAAGGATTTCTAATGCTGTAGCAAGAAAATATTTAACAAAAGAAAAGTGTAATACTTTCATACCTTAATGATTAAGAAAATATCAATCTGGTGATTTTCGCAATCTCAAACGTCCTTTTTTCTCAGAAGTTTTGTTGGCATGCAGCTAAAAGCAAATCTCAATTCAATGCCTTCCTTGCTCTAAATCAGAGGATGGACATAGATTGAGATGAGATGCAAAGCTACTATCTCCGAAATCCTCCTCATGCGAACAATATCTGCGTTGAATCCATTCAGACTAATGTTTTAAAATCCTGGCAGTTTTCGAGGTCGAATGTAAACACCGAGATAAGCTTCATCACAATTTTATAAATTACGTCATCAGTCATGTCCTACGTCATCGATATGGTCGCGACTTGATTTTAAAAATATATGAGAATCGAGTGAAATGTTTTTTATCAGAAATAGACACTCAAATTCAAAAGAAAAAATGTTAGAGAGGACTGTTTTCAGACCTAATAGCCGCAAAAAAAAGAAGATCCGGCAAGTCACGTGACCAAGTGACATGATAAAGCTGTCACGTGATCAAGTGACCTGATATCAACACGTTTATCATACCCCCTTTTATCAGGCAATATTTACAGCTAGTGACAGGATAAAGCATTTTAGCACTTACTTTTGAAAAAAAAAAAACAACTCTATTCGAAAGTGATTGGGTATTTTTTACAAAAGAAAGAATAAAAGTTTACATCTATTTTGGAATGCTGACCATCTTCAACGAAATTCCCCCCTACTTTTTGAATGCTAGAATAGACACTGACATTAGTCATGCTTTTGGGACAATGATGTTAGAATACAGCCTTTGCATATCATTACTTCTATGTGTCTTTTGTTCTGGTATTCTTAAAGATCAGGTTGGATAAACTTTTAATTTTGTCACTTGGTAATTGATTTAGATACAATATAAATTGTTTTAAGCTAACTCTAATAAGAACACCAAAAAGAGGTCATTAAAGAAAATGGCCACTTAAAACATGTTTGGTCTCCAATTAAGAAACATACTTTTTGATTGAATTTGCATATTATTGTTGTTAAAACTCAAAAGAATTGTCTCATTTAGACTTTTCTAGTGAGTTTAGACAACATGTGATTCATTTTCAATCATTCTTTTACCAACTTTACCTACTTTATAAGATAGTGGACCAGTAATAGGTTGCCAACATTTCGGAAGTCATGAAGTTTAACAGTTTTAACAGAGGTTTCATTAGGTTTAATTGGGTCAAAAATGTTGCGGATCTATTACGGATCCACTACCTTTAGAAAGGGGATTTTGAAAACAGTTGCTTAGTAAGAATGGTCACTTAATAGAAGTGGTCACTCTAGCAAGATTGTCCGTAATTTCCTGTTTACAGATGGTACAGAGGCCTCCCATATGCACTACAGTTGGGACGAGAATTATCACCGTGGTTATGAATGGTGGCTTATGCTAGAGGCTAAAAAGGTTGGTTCTTACAAATACAAATGTACTATGAACTCCTATTGATTAAAAAAACATCAGCACCTACGCACAATTCAAACATGAGAGTTGGTAGAAAAATTGTCAATTACAATCCCACTTATTCACATTTTTCCATTTACCACTTCAAACTTTACAAGGTACATTCATATTTAATTTCATATGTTTCATGAATATGCACCAGCTGATACCAAGGTTAAGGTTATCTGATAAGAACACTATGAAGGTCAAACTTCAGAAAAGTTCCTGATTTAGAAGTATTCATCTTTCTTAATGCTGCAGAAAACATACAATTAGAATTAGAAGAGTCTTTTTAAATGCCAAATGCATTTTCAAAAACAGTAGAATACTATAACATGTAGCAGATTTGTTATTAAGCAAAATAAGTCGATTAAAATAAAAAATACATAGTTGTGATGACAACTCCAATGAAAGTCAAACTTCAGAAAAGTTCCTGATTCAGGAGCATTCATCTTTCTTTGTGCTGCAGAAAACAAATTAGAATTAGAAGAGTCTTTTTAAAAGCCAAATGCATTCTAAAAATCAGTAGAATGCTATTACCAGATTTGTTATTAAGCAAAATAAGTCAATTAAAATAATAAATCCATAGTTGTGATAAATGAGAACACCAATATCAAGGGTTTAGCGCTAGAATGTACTAAGTGTATATGTATATACACTTAGTACAGTCTTGCACTGAGCCCTCGATATGGAATTTTGAGTCACTTATTTATGGAAAGGGGGATTTATTGGAAGGGGGATTCAATCACATTGCATGTTAATACACAGAATTTTTCTTTTACAGAGAAACCCAGATATTCTGCTATATTGTCTACCCTGGGCATTCCCAGCCTGGGTTGGTGAAGGCACTAGAGATCCATATCATAATATCAACAAGACAGCTGATTATGTGGTAAAATTCATCAAGGGAGCTTGGAATACTTACAAACTCAGGATGAATTATGTTGGAGTGAGTAAAAATTTCTGCAGAGGTAGAGTAAACAAAAGACATTTGAATATATGAATATTTTGTATTTTATTTTATTTACTGAATTTTCAAATAAATTCTAGCATGTGGGCACCCATTGGTATCATATAAAGAGATTATGTTTTATGAATTAGACAAAAGAATATCTTTTTATCAGGGCTGGTGTTTGACCCTTAAACCAGGGTTATAACTTCCAAAAATTCCAGTTTGACCCTCAAAAACTTCTTGCAGGGGGTCATTTTGACACCCTCTGAATTTCCAGTGGTTCAAACTACACAATATAAAAGATTATATAGATTACTTGTTTTCTTCATTCTTTTACAACAGATCTATTTAGATGATGCAACATAAACAATAAAGTGTGTCTACACTTTATTGTTAATGTTGTTTCAGTTATAAAGATTACTTTAATGACAGATAAGTTTTCATGTTTTTCTCTTTTTTCACCCCTTCAAAACTAGTTTTGACCCCCCAGAAATTTATTGTCAAGGGGTCAATGACTCCCTAATTTAAAAAGCCAGCACGAGACCTGTTTATCAGAACGTTAATCTTCACTAGCAAAGGATGGTGCCCACTACAAGTTCAATTAGAATAGAGCACATAGGGGACATCACCCTTGGAAATTTGGAACCCTCGGCGATTCTATGGAATAAACTAGAGTTTAATACAGGCGCAGCCTATAAAGCGTGCATTTCGCACCTGGGTTTATATGACATCACAAGTATCAACTACCTTGCTAATGATGATGTTGCATAAAACGATATTGACGAAAGTATAAAAATGGGTATATTATAATTTGATAACAAAAAGCAGTGTTTTACTGTGTTTAGTCATCAAATTATACTATGCCCAAAAGATCTCCACAGACGATCAGAAAGAATTACCAAGATTTGTTTTTCTTCAATCATATTAAATAACCAAAGTACCCCCAGAAGCCAAATTACCTAAAAAATGACCTAGAATTACTACATTAACATCCGAGGTACTTGCGGAAAAGTCTGAGTAATGTTCTGAATGCACGCTCATATAGCCAAGATGTAATAAATGAGGCTTATTGGAATTTTCCTTTACCATACAAGAAGTTATTATCAATCTATGATTGTTATTACTTGCTCTTATCAATGCAATACATTTTCAATCTGGAAATTATACTGATTAGAAATACGCTTAGTATGATTTTTTAGTCCCCTACCGGCGAAAGCGCTCCGTCCGTCTGTCTGTCTGTCCGTCCGTCAGTCCGTCTGTCTGTCAGTCCGGATTTCAGTTTTCCGGACTTTTCTTCTTAACCCTTGGAGATATTGAGCTGATTTTTGGTATGTGAGTCCGCATCAATGAGTTACAGAACAAGTTTGAGTTTGGTTCCGGTCCATTGATTTTTGTGGAAGATACGGATGCTGGACTTAGAAATTACCAGGAAATTTCAGTTTTCCGGACTTTTTTTCTTTACCCTTGGAGATATTGAGCTGATTTTTGTTGGTATATGAGTCTGCATCAATGAGTAACAGAACGAGTTCAAGTTTGGTTCCTATCCATTGATATTTGCAAAAGATACGGATGCTGGACTTAAAAAATTAACAGGAAATTTCAGTTTTCCGGACTTTTTTTCTTAATCCTTGGAGATATTGAGCTGATTTTTGGTATGTGAGTCCGCATCAATGAGTTACAGAACAAGTTTGAGTTTGGTTCTGGTCCATTGATTTTTGTGGAAGATACGGATGCTGGACTTAGAAATTACCAGGAAATTTCAGTTTTCCGGACTTTTTTTCTTAACCCTTGGAGATATTGAGCTGATTTTTGGTATATGAGTCTGCATCAATGAGTAACAGAACGAGTTCGAGTTTGGTTCCGGTCCATTGATATTTGCAAAAGATACGGATGCTGGACTTAGAAAATTACCAGAAAATTTCAGTTTTCCAGACTTTTTTCCTAATCCTTGGAGATTACGAGCTGATTTTTGGTATGTGAGTCCGCATCAATGAGTTACAGAACGAATTTGAGTTTGGTTCTGGTCCTTTGATTTTTGTGGAAGATACGGATGCTGGACTTAAAAAATAAACAGGAAATTTCAGTTTTCCGGATTTTTTTTCTTAATCCTTGGAGATATTGAGCTGATTTTTGGTATGTGAGTCGGCATCAATGAGTTACAGATTGATTTCGAATTTGGGTTCGGTCCATTGATTTTTGTGGAAGATACGGATGCTGGACTTAGAAAATTACCAGGAAATTTCAGTTTTCTGGACTTTTTTTCGTATCCCTTGGAGATATTGAGCTGATTTTTGGTATGTGAGTCCGCATCAATGAGTTACAGATTAAGTTTGAATTTGGTTCAGGTCCATTGATTTTTGTAGAAGATACGGATGCTGGGCTTAGAAAATTACCAGGATTTTTTTTTATCCTCAGAGATATTGAGCTGATACATAAAATATGATACAACTAATATTTTGGAGAGGTAGTTTTACCTTTACCACCAAGATACTGACAAAAGACTGCTCTAGGGATATATATATAAATCTGGTAGGGGACTTGGTATTGCCATGCAATACTTCCGAATGCTTGTTTTTTCATTCATACAATTAACCCTACTATAAAACTGCGTCGTGGGATTTTTAAAGTATATCTTTTGTAAAATGTTGAATAGTAAAATCTAAATTTTTGTACAATTTTGAACACAAATGGGACAAATTTTTTCTATTTTTTCTTGGTGAAAATGTTTCATGTTCATCTTTTTTATCCTCTCTATTTTCACAGATATGGAATGAGAGAAAATATAATAAAGATTACATAAAGGTAAGAATTTTTATCTGATATGTTATTGCCTCACCTCGATATATTATCCTTTCAATTTATTTCAATATTTCATAGTTCAAGGGAAATTAACTTAAGATTTAGTCTGCAATGATCATGATCATAGAAACAATCCATACTACTATAGGAGGAACTTAAGATGTGTAATTTAAAAACTTTTGCTCCTGTATAATATTGAATATTTCTCCATTCAACATCTATAGCCAAGTTTGGAAATTTTAAGTACAATATGTCACTCTTGTTTGGAACAGTTAATTTTTCTTCCAACATTATGAAACGCTTCAAAGCTTCTTTTGTTCAATATGATTTTTCTCCCAAGATGTTAAAGTTATATTTGCCAAAGACCAAGTAAAATTTCAATATATTTAATTATTTTTGCCTTTTCACAAGCCCTCTTTTAACATCCCTGAAGAAAAGAATACCTTTCAAGCAAACAGACAAATCTTTTTATCTAAAAACTGTACTCATCAACAATAATTTTTTAAGGATTTTGTTTTGTTTGTCCCTGAAGGATTTACATATTCATGTACCCTTATTTTGCAGAATTTAGATAAGTTTTGGTACAATTTACCAGTATTGCTAAAGTAAGACCCACAGTGATAAAGTAGAAAGCAGGTAGTTTAGACTAAGATCAGACTGCATATCTATGCAGGCTGATCTTAGTCTCTACTCTCTGTCAAAGCTATGCATATGCCTTAATCAGCATGAGATGGGTTAAAACCAGTTTCACTGTTTTCTAATTCTGAAAAAAACACCACCATTTTTAATGCACCCATAAAAGACCAGAGTTAATTACGTGATCAACTGTCATATTAGGTTTTTGTTGAGTGGATGGAGCCACTTCTTTTTTCGGATCATAATTTAAGTTCGATTGACTTGAAACTTAGCAGTTATATTCCTTTCCTGATAGCTGAGATTATGAACCATGAGTAATTGACCTTTATTGATTTTAATCCTCTCCCTCAGTCAAAATCTAATAGGCCGACGGCCATATCTTGTTACACTATACAACTTTGTTTCAGTTATTGAGGAAGAAATTAGATGAGGCCAATTTCACAGATACGTTCATCGTTGCAGCTGACAGTTTTTTTGACGGAATTTCTGAAGATGTTTTGGCAGACAAAGAGTTGGCTCAAGCAATTTATGCTCTTGGGTAATTTTTTTCTACAAATTATGTTTATTCAAATGAATACCTATTTTACCTTGTATGAAGGAAAACTTATTGTTTCAGTGTTAAATCAATGTATCTTTCATTATCAAAGAAATAAAAACAATTTATTAATCTTATTTCTTAATCATTTGTTTGTTTGAATGGAGTTTTACGCCGCTTTCAACAATTTCGCAGTTATATCGCGGCGGCCGGAGCACCTAACAATGGTATCCTGGTATTTCTTTCACCTGTACTACCATTACACCCTTTCCTAGCCTCCGACTGCTATCTCACATAGGTTTACAATTATCTACCCATTGGTGAAAGACAAATGTCAGAAAGGATATTTGTGGCCACTGGGGATCGAACCCACGATGTCCAGATTGCAAGTCTTGTGCCTAACCAACTGCACTATGGTGGCGGCTGCTCTTAATCATTTGACATTGCCTACAATTTCAAATGAATGTAAAGCATCCAAACAGTCTGTACTATTCGCTCTCTCAATAGATAAGGCCTTAACACCAATTTAAGTGGTCAGGGAAATATTCTTAACCCTTGTGATGCTGATTCCGGAATATTCCTGCTTTGGCAGGAGGTATGGACAAACATCAGCCAGCACATATGTGCAGTCTGATCTTAGTCCATACAACCTGATTTTCCTTTTTAAAGCAGAAAAGTTTCAGAAAATATATTTTCAAAATCAAATGCTGACTCACAATTAGGAAAAACAGAGCTTTCAGCTCTTTGATTTATATATAATTTTGCCAAGGTTTTTAATGTAGCATGACAATGGTTAATGCTTTATATTGTTGTTAAGCTTATAGGATGCAAAAACGTTTGTGAATGTTCAGATGTCGATTCTAGCTTTGTACACAAGTCACATGCAAAGCAGGATAAAATTTCTAAAACGTTTCATAAGCATTTTCTTCTTGATCGCAGGTACACACAATCTAGCTCTGACAGGTCTTGTTCTTTGAATTTAGGGGATATCTCCAAACCATTAGAAAAGCTTACAGATTTATTGGCACTTACAATTATTTTCAGTAACCTCTCAGACTTTCCTATAAGCCACATTATTTTTCATCTGTGTGCTGTCAAAATGTTGTAAATGCAGAGTTGTTTATGCTGTGTATACAACATTGTGGATGTCCAAAGAGCTTATTTTTGTATCATCAGGGCCCATTATCCTGGTACTCATAGTACAGTGAACGCAACGAAAACAGGGAAGCCATTATGGAGTTCTGAAGATTATAGTACCTTTAATGACAATGTTGGGGCAGGCTGCTGGGCCAGGGTGAGTTAAAATATATATTTTACATTTTATATTTTAATAGGTTGGGGGATTTGATTTACTGTGTCAGTCTGTCTGTCTATACATCTGTCTATGTGTCCGTAAAATAGGCATCCAACAAAGGGCATAGGAATAAGGTCAAGTTCAAGTTTTTAAGCCCTTTTTCAAATAACTTAACTTGATAACTTAATTTCCCATCTAAAGGTTATCGTATAGCTTCAACACTTTTCAAGCAGGTACCTATCATACCTAATATTTATAGTGTAGTTGGATGGATAAACTTAACATCAAATTAAAATATTCGTCCAAGAAATCATATTGTGCAATATTGATCACCACAGCTTTAAAAAAAAAATTATATTTAAAAAAAGACAGTATTAAAAGTGACTTGTATCACTCAGGATATCGGTGACATCCTTTCATCAGTGCTTGGATTATATTATGGTTACTCCAGATGTCTGTCAGAGGTCGTAAAATTTCAATCTCAATTTATGATTTGTCTACTTGTTATTTTCTCAGAAAGAAACTTGCAAATGTGATTAAAGTTTGCGTTTTCATGACGAGTGTGCTATTCGTGGCATTTAAAGTTTGCGTTTTCATCCCTCCTGCGAATAACGGGAACTTAAATCATGCAAAATCATTTCTAGGTTTACAGTAGCACAAATATATTGTAAATGTATATAGTATAGGCACTTACTTAAACAGTGTTTTTATGCTGACCCTAAATTAGCCCTTCATCATATGAAGACATGCCTTTTGTAATAAACTAACTTCAAGTTTAAGGCCATATGTCAAAGTCAATGAATGATTTACTGAAGCTCCATTTCTTTGTTTTCTTCCAGATTCTCAACCAGAATTATGTTAATGGTCTCATGACAAGGTAAGTGTATTACTGAGATGTTTTTTGTCATTTGGTGTGTATTTAATCCAATTCTAAACAAGAATACATGGAATTGTGTACATTGTCTGTTTTCTGGTCTTTATGTGTGTGCGAACAACTGACAAAACTTGAGTATAAATGGAAGAAAGCATCTATTAGTCATTTAATTCATATGCTATTATGTCTAGGTTGTTTTTGGCTATTTTTAGCACAGGTGCCCAAGTTGAGCTATTGTGATCAATTAATGTCCTGCATCTGTCTATATGCCTGTCTGTCTGCCAGTCTGTCTTTCAAAAATTATAAAAAAAAACTTTCTCCTAAACAACTGGGTAGAATTCACCAAAACTCTAGGTCATGTTCAAAAATAGACCATGCAGGGTCAAAAAGTAGGTTATTTGGTCAAATCTTGGAAAAATCTTATTTCTTATGTAGTCCATATGATTCTAATCAATTGTCAGCCTTACATTAATTCTATTATTCTCCTAAAATGGTAAATAACAAAAAGAAGGAAGTTCTTCAAGTTTTGAACTTACATAATTCAGGTTAATAACATAGGATCATCATGGTCCTGTTTGTCCACTTGTTAACTTGCCCCCCCCCCCCCCAAAAAAAAAAAAAAAACCCACCAAAAAATATAATATTGGCCATAACTTTTAACTGGTCATTAATAATTAAGTACAAGAGGGCCATGATAGACCTATATCATCACCTGAATTATGAGTTTAAAATTTGAAGAACTTCCTTCTCCTGTCATTGACCCAGATTGAACAGGTAAGTAGTTGTTGGCTCAGATGTATTTTTATGTTTGTAAAAGTATGAGAATAATTTGATAATTTATTAGGAATTGATGGATGGCTGCACCAACCTTCATAATGTTACTGAAAACTTGTATCATGATAATCTTTGTGGTTAAAGGACAATTTATGATGGAACGAAATTTCTTCTCTGATGATCTGGTCTTCTACTAATCATACCAGGGCATAAGGTTATACGACTTTTCTCATTCTCAACTGAGAATTTTCTCAAATTTTGAATTCAAAAAAATTTATGAACATAAAAGATAATAGTAATTACTATTGTATTTTATTTATGATACTGCACCTTGCTCTACCAGCAGACAACTTATTGATATTACTTTTTATGTTTTTGAATTTATATTAATATTACAAGAGAAATACGGCGTTGATCTCAAATTTGAATTTGAGAAAATTTTGAGTTCAGAATGAGAAAAGTTTCATAACTTTTGGCCCTGATTTTGAATTTGGGGTCAGTAAGGTGTTGTTTATATGCTCAAAGGTCTCACTAAGATATCTTGGTCATTTGCAGTACTATATCGTGGAACCTTATAGCCAGTTACTATGAACAATTACCATTTGGTCGAGATGGACTCATGACAGCTGAAAGCCCCTGGAGTGGGAGCTATGTTGTGGAGGCCCCCATTTGGATGACAGGTATGTTTAGCAGTAGATCTGCAATATTTTAAAGTCCACGGACAAGTAACAATCACAAGCTGGCTTGTCTGTATGTAATGCCGACTTGGCCGTTGAATTTTGAAGAATCTGCAATATATTGAAAACAAAATTTATATAACTAAAAAAAATAAAAGTATCCTAGAAATAGGGTAACTGTTGACATGGGATTACATGGAATATCAGAAAACAGCCAACCTTTTAAGAAAATATTTTTCTCTAGAGATTTTTTCACTTGTCTATGGACAACCAAGCCATGAAAATCTGATTGTCCGTGCAGCTTAATGGACAACTCAGACAACTAAGGCAGCTTATTTCAAATCCACTGTTTAGTTTCATGAAAATTGTCAGTAAGAGATAGTTTTGACAGATTATGTAACATTACACACGGTGAAAGAGTGGAATCAATCTAAAAGCACTTGAATTTCTTTTGATAAAAAACCAAGTTTATTAAACTTACCATGTAGAACACCCTCAAAATACTGGAAAGCCAGCCCTGCATTCAGGATGACAAAACGGTGTAAACTATTAGGCAATTATACCCTGCTTTGTATGCAAGAGCATTTGCAAAGAGGAATAGGCAATCTGTTTGCACTGTTTTATCATCCTGTACACATGACAATATTTTCCAACTCATAAATCAAATGTTTTTAAAGATTTGATGTCATACCATTCACTAAAGTAAATACTTTGGTTGTCATGATTAATTCTGTGTTCTCTACCATTACTTAGACAGAAGAATATTTATTTTAGCCCACACCACCTGGTTTGTTGAGATGGGATGGTACTATTTTGGACATGGTTCTGGAGTGTACTTACTGAAGAAGGGTGGCAGTATGGTGTCCTTTCAGAGCTTTGACAGTACTCAACTGACTATAGTTATTGAAACCATGGTAAGGGGTTGTGCACTCTGAAAAATTATCTCTCTATCTACTATTTTGGGCTGATTGTGGAATTTTTACCCTTTTTGACTTACTGGTAATAAACAATTTCATTTATGTTTCATTTTTGTAAGACTTAAGACCCTTTTTATATGTCCATCGAAGACTAAACTTATTAAGGGATCACCCATGGTGTCCAGGTGTCGTCCACTTTTGTTCTGCAGCATAAATGTATCATCTTACATCCATCTACTCGAAATTTGGCAGTTTTATTCTTACTACAGAGTGTAGTACACAAAGAACCAAAACTCTGTTTTCTTTCCATACTTGGAACTTTTCTTTAGTATATCTCTAAAAGTATACAAGCTATAATCATGAAATTTCATGAGTAGATAGATCTCATCATCAAGGGGAAGTGAAGTGCAAAAGAACTATAACGCTACCTGGCTTATTTTTTGAGTTATTGCCCTTTATTTTTTCAAATCTCTGAAAATATAGTAGCTATGGTTGTACAACTTCTGTCTCACAAGAAAAATCACAAGAACCATAACTTCACATTGTGAATTATTGCTGTTTGTTGACCTTAACACTTTCCTGTATTACAAAATTTTGGACCTGTCCAAATTCAAAGGTTTTTCAGACGAAAATTTAAAGTGGATTGAATTTGAAAAAATGACCATTCAGTAGGGTGGAAAATAGTGTGGAAAAAGGTGAAATTGCTTGTCAAAAGCAATTTCTTCTTTTTTCACAATGGTTTCTCAGTCATAAAATCACAGGCATGTAAAAAGCAGGCATTAAACAGCAAAGGGTTAAGGCTTTAATCAAAATCCTGTTGCCCAGTTGACATCCAGCAGTGTGACTGGCATATCTTATGACAATTGGGTACCTTGTTTTACATAACTTTTTAGGACACTTGAATGTTACATGCTCTAGGTGAGTTTTTTTTTTCAATCCCATCAGCTGTCCTGGTCTCTAGGATGAATCCAATTGATAATGGGAAGGTTCCATTGGATATCACAGAAAAAGGGACATAAATGACAATTTTCATTTTTACTCTCTAGGAGCCACAATTTTGATTCAATCTTCACAGAACTTAATCAGTAAATTTATCTAGTAATAAGGCTGAACCCCAATGAAAATTGTATCAACCAATATGGTAACATTGGAAAAGGAGCCTTATTATGACAATTTTTTTTATATCCACATAAGGGGCCCACAGTTGTGACTACAATTATGGCTTTTGCCGAAAAGTTCTCCTGAATGGTCATTTCATGATTTTTATTGGCATTTTAGTTTGTTGGGGGAAGAGTTAAGAAGGCAAAAGTGAGCAATATAAGACCAACTTGTATTATCCAGCACCTGTAGCAGAATGTTAGCTACCTAAGGACATTGTGGAAAATAAAGAAATTGCTTGTAACAAGTAATTTCTGCATTTGCCACAATGTACACCCCCCACCCCCCTCCCCAAAAAAAAATAAAATGAAAAAAATTATAAGATTGCATCATCTACTTTCAATCAGAATTAGTCCAATTGTGTTTGTGTCATAAATTCTTATTTTCTGTCATATTTCCAGAGTCATGACCACTCCAAATGTATACGTCCATCATTGGCACCTTACGATGTTTCGCCGCAGAAAATAAATATACAGCTGACAGGATACTTTGTAACTACAATTTTTCAGCCATATAATTTTACTTTTGCTTGTAACCTTTAAATAGAGAAGTCATACAAGGCATTCTGAATGTTTGCCCAGTGTCTAAAGCAGGGCTTGTGCTAGCTTTTTAAATTAGGGAGTCAATGACCCCTTGACCATTAAATTCTGGGAGTCAAAGCTAATTTTGAGGGGTAAAAAAAAAGAGCAAAGAAAACTGATCAGTCTTTAAAGTAATCTTTATAACTGAAACAACATAAAAATTAATGTGTATACACACTTTATTGTTTATGTTGTGTCATTTATGTAGATCTTTTGTAATAGAATGAAGAAAACAATTGATCTATATAATCTTTTGTTTTGCTTCGTTGCACCACATGATATTCAATTGGCCAAAATGGCCCCCTGTAGGTAATTTTTGAGGGTCAAAATTGGATTTTTGTGAGTCAAAACCCTGGTTTAAGGGTCAAACACGAGTCTTGTCTAAACTACAGTTCAGCCTGTATCTTTGTACAGTATCTGCAGTGTAACTCTTCTCAGAGTGATTCCTTGCTTCACATAGGTGATTGGAAACGTCATACTAAGGCTTTTTCCTTATTGCTCTCTTCTTCACATAAGCAGCTTTGTGTTTAGGATGACTAAACAGTGTTAACTGCTTGCAAATTAAAACCTGCTTTTTATGTGCACTAATGTTCAAAGTGGGGTATGATTTGCAAAACAATCTGCACCATTTTGTCATCCTTAATGCAAAGCATTACTTTTAAATGAGGCCATTTTTAGCCATTTTCGCCATGAAATATGCATAGGAATCATGATTTTATGTAATATTCTTTGTTTTTTATATTGTATTGTTGTAAAGATCAACTCAAAAAACTTATTTCAGCTTACAAAAGGCAACAATCAAAAAGAAGGAAAAATAAAGTTTCAGTATGCTTATAAGATTCTTGAACAAATAATAGTTTAAGTCTTTGAAAGGTATTAAGAGTAGATCTATTTAATTGTAAGTATTGGTAGTCAAATTTGATATCTGAGTGCTGCATCTGTTATACCACTAAAATACAAAAAAGTAGGGACTATTAACCAGTACTTATTCTGGTTTATAGACTTGACTTTAACCCATTCATGGTCTCCTTTTTGGATGCACCTAAACATTTTTAAGACATTGTGGAAAATGAAGAAATTGCTTTAAATAAGCAATTTCTACATTTTCTGCTATGTTTTGGCCTCAAAAAGCCGTAAAAATTAAGAAATCAACAATTTAAATTTGTTGTCTGTTACTTCTTTAAAGACTTAGACAAGTCAAACATTTAATCCCTCAAGAAAAGGGAATAATGACAATATTGTTGTCAATCAAATATTTGCTTACTTGCTTGCAGTTTCTGCAGTTACCACATTGCTCTTTACCAGAAAAGACAAAAGATATAAAATAATATCAACTAAAAATTGTGGTCTACGACTTTTCTCAAATTAGACCCATCTAATAGTTTATCATCTGGTAATAGGTTATTGCCATTTTCACTGTGCTTCTATATTTTTAAGTCGGAGTTGACCACATTGTATTTATGGTATAGTAAGCTGGAGTTTGATGGTGCCAACTCAACATTTCTCAAGAATATGGGAAAAATACCTGTAAGTAAATGTTCATAATTTTGCACTTTTATGCAAATAAGTCAAGTTGAATATGCTTTAATTCACCTCTCTGATGACTTGTTCTGGTTTTGCCATAGAGCCATTTACAGTTAAACTTGTACTAACCAACCACATAGGGGCCACAAAAAAGTTGTCGCTAAAGGTAGTGGTCTCATCATTCAATTTATAGGACAAATGAAAACATTAAGTATTGATTGCATATGCAAGCCATTGCATATTTTCATTCAATAATAGATTGTTGTAACTCATTAGAAATGTTGGCCAAATTGCACTCAAATCAAAGTGCTGAAGGCTCTGAAAAACTAAATTGTATGCCAATATTTTTATCGAAAATAAGTCTTTAAACAATTCTTGCTGAAACAAATTAAACAGGTGTTATAGACTTAGATCAGAATACACTAATGTGCCTGCTGATGTTTGTCTGTATATCCTACCAAAACAGTAATATGCTGGGTTCAGCATAACAAGGGTAAATTTTGTGTATTTAATCAAAAGCTAATATCAGCAAAAATAAAGCTGATGCTGATAGAACCCATTTCACAGTAGTAAACTCCAAATATTATGATTGTCTATGGATCACAGAAAATGATATATTACATAAATTAAATTGTTATAACCTATTAATATTCTTCTTAAAGAGTCCATTTTGACAGTGACTATAACTATGTTTGAGCTGAAATGTTAATTTTATGGCTATTTTTATATACAATATTTACTTCATTTGTTTTGAAAAGGTAGAAATCATTGTGCTAAAAAACAGAAAATACTAACTACCATGGGGCCAACTTATTTCTGACCCGGGGGGGGGGGGGGGGGGATACTGTTGTCAGCAACATCAGAGTATCTCTCAGAAAGCGGGATACCAGCTCTAGACTGGTCCACATATCGACTATCAGAATAGCCTAGAATAGGCTATACTGATATTCGACAGTGAGACCAGTCTACACCCGACCCGAAAGCGGGTGAGAAATAAGTTGGCCCATGGACATTTTCTTTTCCAGTGTTTTACTACCAGGGGTATCTATCAGATTTTCAGATCTTGTACATTGTTTCATTGAGTTAAAATACTTGATTGTGAAGTTAAAAAATATCTCTTTTCAGTTGAAAATTGAACTATTGCACTCGAGTAAGAGTTTTTGCTAAAATATGCAATTTTCCTTTGCATTTCCTTTCGTTGTTTCCATTTGAAAATATATTTTCTGTTGAAGAAATGAAAAGAAAAAATATTTTTTTGTTCTTACCCAGGTTGTTGATGGAGTTGTAAGCCTTAGTCTAGGTGTTGATGAAGTCTACACGCTTACAACTTTAGAGTATGACACCAAACCCACTTATCCACCAGTCCCTGACTCAAAGCCTTTTCCACTGCCTTATACAGATAATTTTGAAAGTATGTAAAAGATACTAGGTGATAGGGAACTTTGTAAATGTTATTTTTCTGTTAATATGAATCAAATAAATGGTATGGTATCAACTTTTTTAGCTCTCCTTGGTCCCGTTTTATGAAACATATTACGATAATTTTTAACATAAGTCAAAAATTTAAGTTGCTTATAAATTAGTAAAAAATATAGAATTCTGCCATAAATAATCTCATGAAATTGTGTTTAAAATACAATTCTGATGAGATATTGCAAGGCAAAATCTAACAATGAATGAAAACACCAGGTATGATTTATGATTTTGACTTACGATTAATTTTTTTGTAAGAAGTTTAGGAAAATTGGCCCCTGAGCAGAAAGTGCTCAAGATGAACAATTCTGATCCAGTGTCCTGCCTATGTCCATCTTTTTGTCAGTCCACAATTTTAAGAAATCTCCTGAAAAATCTATCCATAAGATTTCAACCAAATATCACATAAATTATCCTTAGGTCAAGCACCTTCAAATTACTTCACATAAATGGAAACAATGCAAAACTCTGGATACTATGGCAACAGATTGAAAAAAAAAACAATGAGAGGCCCATGAGGGCCTGAGACCACTCTACTGACTCTTTGAAAAGCCTATGTCTTGATATGTCTTGTCTTGATAATCAAGATATAACAAGAAAAAAGTTTAATGAAAATATCTTCAAGAATGAAGGATGAGTGGTGTTGATAAGGAAATTTACTTAAAAGTCCCGTTTCCCAGGATGTTGCAAAATTGCATCAAATGGCAAAGTTGTGGGCAATCATTTTCACCAAGTTTGAATACAATTGGTAAAAAACTGTAGAATCTAGAGCATAAATAAGCAAAAGTTAATGGACAGACAGACAAGCAGAGGCCAGACAAGAAAACCTATATTGCAATAGCTCTTCTGACCTTCAGTCAGTAGAGCTAAAAATACAATTTACAAAACTTGAAGTATTGTTGTAATGATAAGATATATATATAATACGTACTTAGTGTTTTGTATGAAAAGATTTTCGAACGAGGTTGGGAGAATTGAGAATTGAGACAATTATCAATTCTCACAACAGAGTTAGAAATTTTTTCATACAATACACTAAGTACATGTTATATTTATCTTTTAACCTCTATTTGACTTGTTTTCGTCAATGTTTCTAACTGAAATGCAAGTTTCTAAAAATAACCGCATTATATCTTTGTTCTAAAAATAACTATGTGATATCGTTAAAAATATCATATGGGATGTTATCACACAGATATTTGTACAGTTATCAGATAAAATGTGAGTGAACATTTCAGGACAAATTCTCTTAAAGCACATCGTGAATATTAGGCAATGTTTTGACTTCATGTTTTTGATTGGCCCCACTGAGATAATGTCAAGGTAAATTAGGCAAGGCATAATCTCGTAGTAATTTCTCAGGTTTGTTGTAGTGATCTCCAAGCGCTAACCAATATTTCTTGATTATCCACTGAAAGTCGTAAGAGAAAATACTTATCCTGTGTTATAATTTCATGAATTAGTGTTGATTTTTCACAGCCTACAAAGAGCATCAAGAGCCATTTAACCTGGCTCAACAAACTGGGGCATATGAGGTCTTGAGTACAGGTACATCACATGGTAAAGTAATCCGTCAGATGGTTCTGGACTATCCATGTGCATGGTGTAAGGCGGAGTCTGTCCAAAGTTCTCTTAATATCATTGGAAATTGGAGCTGGTAGGCATGCAAGGGGGCGGAGTTCAGTTATCTGTGTCATAACACAATGTGTAAATGCCCTTCTCCGCTGTAGAATCTAATAGCTCACTGCTTATGCTTTCCTTTGCTTAACTCTTTCTTAATTGAAGGCTTAAAACTTTTTAGTTTTTCAAGATTTTAAGCATTGGATGTAAGGGCCTAAGTTTTTGAAATTATTTTTGTACTCAAAATTGAAATTCAAATTTGATTGAGAACTAGTTCTGCTCAGCTATTTTGAAACTTTTAATTCCAATAATTGCTTTAAATTGTTCTCCGACACTTTGGAAAGCCTTTTAAAACAAAGGAATACCTTGTTTTTAGAATAATGGTAAATTTCTGGTCGTATATAAGCTTAGAGAAGGCTTTAACTCAACTTTGAAATTTGAGAAAATTCTCAGTTGACTTACAAAATAGTTTTATTATCTCAGGCCCTGATCATAGATATTACCCAAATGATATTTATTTGTATTGAAAAGTATTGGAAGTATTTTAGGGATTTTTCATTTAATCTTTCCACCAGTCTTTTGATCCAGTCTCTGCATCTTATGCCCTGAAGCTTTTTAGTGAAGAGCTTGTTTTGTTAATTTAAATCACAGGAAAGTTGATTAATTACATACTGTTAAAGCTCCAGGATTCAATTAGAATCATTGTATTTCAATTAAAGGTGGTGAAAAAATGTCCAAATACAAACATGAACCGCACAAAGTATTAACATTTGTCTGGGGAAAAGGTGCATAAAAATTTGGTTAGATTTTTTATGATGTTGATTTTGTTGGTATGAGCCTTTTTTAGAGGCTTCAATAGTTTGTGAAATCAACCGCCAAAAAGGGGGGGGGGGTATAAGAGCATGGGGCTATATTAGAATTCTTATGGTATTATGAGTATTTGACTTTATTTGACAAGCCAAACAGTGGTAAACCCTTGTCATGCTGAACCCAGAATATTCCTGATCTGGCAGGTGGTATAAATAAAGATCAGCCTGCACATTATGTGCAGTCTTATCTTTCTCTACCTCTTAATTTTTCTCTTTTAACTAGAAGACTAAAAAAAGGTTTTATTGAAAAAAAAAAAAAAATACTGACTCGCAGTTAGTGCATCCATTGCTTTGATTTTCATAAATTTTCAGCTTGACAAGGGTTAAATTAACTTGCTGCTACATGTACTTACCATCAAAACTGGGTTATAAAATATGCTTTCCACAGCTATTTTCCTCATTTGGGTAATGTCCTTCTACTGATATAATTTTGAGCATGTCTGAAATTTTGCCATCTGATTAAAAGTTAACTTTTGGTTGAGGTTTAGTTCTTCAGTTTCAGTTTATTTTCAACAACAATGCTTGCTTCTTTTTTCACTTCAGGCTATCCAATCTTCAAGGAGCCCTATAACTTTGCCCCGCAGGTCGGGGCTTTCGAAGTCCAACCCTCGTTTGACCCTGCCCACAAACAAGTTTTAAGACAGATGGTCATCGAGAATCCCATATTTTGGTGCCTTTTTATTGACCTGGTTTTTCCTATGGGTCTCCTTGGAGATTATAGCTGGTAAAATTTTGTGTGTGTTGTAGAATAGTTACAGTGAAGTTGCCAATAACGAATCGCTAAGCACTTAACTGGAAAAAATAACTTTATTTGAAGTGTCTAATCAAGCAAATCTTTATCTTCAAGGAAGACTATTATAATAATTTCGATGGCTCAGCGTAAAACGGTTGTAACTCCCTATAAACATAATGGGAGTTACAACTGTCTCACGATGAGCCATCAATATATTGCTCTCTGAAGTTAACAACTCATGTCTTTGATTCACCATTCAAAGACTATGTATCTGGCTTTGTTTACAGGTTAACCATTTTCTCCAAGTACCTGACATTCTCCAATACAGGATCACATGATATTGGGCTTGTTTCAATTTTACAAATAAAGCTATGGCCTCAATGTTGCTTTTTATTTGCTATGTATATTCACAAAGACACATCAAAAATTTATTATTGAACAATGGTCTATGGTTTATAAGTTAATTGAAGACCTGTACATAGTCCAAGATATTTCTTGTAAAGAACAATATTTTGGTCTCGAAAAATTTAATCAGCCCAAATTGTTTAAAAAAAATACTTTTCTAAAACTTGAACACTTTTATCTTTAAGCTGTAGCTTTTCTAAAATTTTGATAATTGATGATGTCTGCAAGGACTAAAAATTTTGAGACCCCCCCACCCTAATGCCAATATATTGGCAGTGCTATTCATTTATCCCCATGATAGGCTATTGTCAATGGAAAAACTTGTATGATTCTTTATTGACTGACATATTTGATTGATTGTCTGATAAAGTGCTTTTCTTTGGAAAAATGTTAAGAAATAACTTATTTTCTCATGTACTGTCTGCTCATGAACTAAATTTACCATAGATGGAAGTCAAACGAGGCTGTTTCCAAGTCTTCTTCAAGACTGGTCAAGCTTCATATGATATAATGTATCCAACTGAAGGATTTAAATTTACTTTTTTCTTATCTTCCACACTCAGATGGCCAATTTACAATTGGCAAGTAAAAATTTTATAAAAGCTGTATTCAAATTTGATTTGTGAGAAATCAAAACTGAAAATGATCTACTATTTAAGGGAATATCCGATATTGGTAACTTCACTGTGCTAGAATTTAGTTCTTTATAGTTTATACCATAATATTTTAGAAAGGAGTTGGGAAAATATTGCTTTGCACTTGTTGTCGGTTGGTTCATCGGTCCGTCTGTTTTTGTCCAAAGCATATCTCAAAAAGTATGCAAGCTAGAATTTTGAAACTTCTCAGGTGGATAGATCTTGAGGAGAAGTACAGTGCACAAGGACTCTCATCATATTTTGTGAGTTTTTTCCCCTTTCCTGATTGACAAAGAATAGGCCATTAACCTGCTTTTATAAAGGGCATAAATATTTTACAAACATCTCTTGTTTAAATTTCTATTACATTCTGGCTGCAACAATGTTCAGGAGGTTGCAGAAATATGTTGTTATATCTGGACCTGAGGTTGTAAAAATTTTCTCATTCTCAACTCAAAATTTACTAAAATTTCTAATTGAGATTTAAGCTGGCAATTCACTAATAATACTGTAATAAATGTATGATGTATATATAACAACTTATTAATATTATTTTTCATATTCATACATTCATTTAAATTTTAAATTTGGGAAGATTCTCAGTTGAAAATGAGAAAAGTTTTATAACCTTGGGCCCTGTATATCCTTTGAACCATTGACTATTATGACAAACAGGCCTCTTCAGGACCAAAAGATCAACTTTGCTATGATCAGTATTTGTATTGTTAATAAGCAGATTACTATGCTTAACTTCTGTTTTCAGAGAAGATTCATGGTACTTTCTTATCCCATCTTGTTGCTGTTGTCAACTTATTCGAATTTGGACATATTTTTGATATGAGAATACTAAGAGCATCCATTTGAAACTTGGAATATATCTTCACTATAAAAAGAACATAATTTACTTTATGTTGGTAACTCTAAAACATTACTGTACTGTATTTCTTTGCCTCCATGTACATAGATTGTGGGCATATTTTTTGTCCTGTCTGTTTGTTTATCTGTTTGAATCCCCCCCCCCCCAGTTTTACATTACGAGGGGTCAGTGCAATACTATTGTAACTGCCTATAAATACATAGGCACTAACAATAGTATTGCACTAACCACTCGATTTGCCATAAGCTTTGATTAGTTTGTAGTAGAGTCTTCATATTTCACATGTGTATTGCTTGTGATAAGACCTTTCTGCTGATACCAACTTAGACGTCATAAGTCAATCTCAAGGTTATTCTTTCAAAGCCAAAATTTAATATCTTAAAACTTTAACTTCACAATGAATTTGATTGTGAGGTTGTTTACAGAGTTGAATTTAAGGTTTATTGTGATTACCTTATTGTATCATACTACTGAAAAAATAGCAGTGGCTCAGGGCATTGGAATTATCTTGTTCAAAATGTTGTGGGTTTTTTTATCCACTATCCTACACCCAATGGCCAAGTCTTTATACCTGAAAATGAATTTTGTTTACAGAGTCTGCTCTAAAAATGTTATGGTATAAACATTATCACACTTGTATAAAGCTTAACCACTTGTATAAGTTTTCTTTCTTGTCAATTTTAGAATGACTTATTCAATAAAGAAAAATAAAACATGAATAGCACTGTATTATCTAACATACTGGTTCTTATAATTTTAACGAATAACATTGACATTAACAAATTATGATATGTTGAACTTCTATAAACAAATTTTTGAAAGTGGTGAACAAATAATACAAAATTTGATGAATTAATAAATTCTAGAAGAAGACCTTAGATGCATACTGAGTTTACAATCAACCCTTGCAAAAAATAAGCACCTGCAGGGAATTTTGAAAAATTAACATCCTTTCACCTTTGAATCAAATCCTTTCCTTATACATGTATTAACCTTTATCATGACAAATAAAGACTCTTGTGAAAATACATTAAAAGAAAAGGGCTTAAAGCACTAAGAGCTTTAAATATTTTTATGCCCCCGCATCGATAGATCGGGGGCATATTGTTTTACTCATGTCCGTCTGTCTGTCGGTCTGTCCATCCGTCTGTCTGTCCGTCCGTCTGTCCGAAAACTTAACCTTGCCAATATCTTCAAGCCTATTCAAAATACAAAGCTAATATTGGGCATGATGATAGATCTCAATGATCCGCATCCACTGGTACCAAAGTCAAGGTCATGTGACAAGGTCAAGGTCATTTGTCAAGGTCAATCTTTGAAAAAAAATGCCGTTACGGGGGCATTCGCGTTTCACAAACACATCTTGTTTTCTTTGAATTTTAGAGAGAGAAAAGTGGATTGAATCATTAATAATTGTTTTAAAGATAATATCTTGTAAAAGAATAGAAAACTTTGTGGGGAAAAAACAAATACTTATTACAAAAAATGTCTTCATTTCCCATTATGTTTCTTGAAGTTCATTTTCTAATAGAGGGATTATTGCATGGGAAATAAGTAAGTTTACTCTGGAATTTCATTTATCCTTTATCATAAGTTGATGATGAATTACAAATGATGTTCATAGCTTTGGTATTCAACATTTTCTTCAAAATTATTTAAAGAATTCATATTTCATTTAATCTGGTTAAAATGCTGATGAGTGTAAGGTATGCAAAGGTTTGTGGTAAATAGCAAGTTTTTTTTTTAAATTAACTTCTTCTGATCAGACAAAGAATTTGATCTTAACTCTACAATTTGATATTAATTTGCTAGTGATAAATTATGAATTCATGTATAAAAAGTAGTGGGCCTGTAATAATTCTGCAATGTTTCGTAAGTCACGATCTTTAACATTGTTAACCTAGGTTTCCTAATGATTTCATTTGGAAACCTCAGTTAACATTGTTAAAAATCATGCGTTCTGAAATGTTGCAGGTCCACTACCTTAATGTTGCATATTTTTAGGACTGATATATATGCTGAGGTAGACACATACATCGGCCCAGTAAATGCTACATCTGGTGTGTTTGTAGCTGCCCGAGTGGACAAAGGAGGGTGTAATAGTTTTGCCAGTGAAGGGATCTACTTCTTCCTCTTCCCTAAAAAGGGATATTTGGAGGTCACAGGGGATCTAGGTATGTAATTATTAAAAGGTAGCTACTTATCAATAGGAAGCTTAGCCCTTGTCATGCTGAATGAATTGTATTGGCAAAATTGCAACAAAATCAAAGTGATCAGAGATCTGGATGATTTACCTGTGAGTCAGTATTTATTTTGAAAATGTATTTTTTAAGCTTTCCTGGTTTCAAAAAAGGAAAACAAGTGGTATAGACAAAGATCAGACTGCACATATGTGCAGGCTTATATTTATCTATAGTTCCTACCAAGGCAGGATTATTACAGGTTCAGCATGTCAACTATGTTGTACGTCTTTAAAATTGGGACTGCCTATATTTTTGCCATCTTGGAATGGTAATAAGAGATTTATTTCTCTTTTTTGTGTTATCCTAAGCATTGATGAAACTGACATAGTTCGTAACACTACATAAAATAATTATTTGATGAAATATTATTTATTGATATAAAGTGATATATTTCTTATCATTGTTAAACATTGTGCTTTGTATGTGTTGTTAAACATTTTGTTATGTTTTGATTTGATGCTGAAAATGAAAAAAAAATAAAATAAAAAAGAGGATAAATCGATCCATCTAAAAAGAAATAAATATTTCAAAATGAAATAGGTTTGAGCACTTGCTTTCTTCATCTGAAAAGATTTTTCAAAAAAAAAAACATACTGTATTCAGTATGAAGAATACTAGTTGAACAAACAGAAAATAATAATATAAAATAAAACACAAGAAAAATCTGTCCCCAGTCATTCTGTGAAGTGAAGTGAAGCCCATGTAGTCTTTGCAGATAGACTATATAGGCAAGATGGGTCATGCCTAGTTAATAGATTGATTGTCCCTCCCTTTCAGATAAATAATGATTATTATAATATGACCTACGTCGTGGGAGTGAAATAAACCCGTTGAATATTTTTGATATTACACGGGTGTTATTACACTAGTGGAATAAGTATGCAAATGAGCTCAAAGCGAATTGCAACGCTATTTTGTTAGTGCGAAAATGACGTCACTATCTATGTATTGCGACGACAGTTTAAAACGACGTTATTAGATTCGAGGTTACATATATATGGCCCAATTTTCTTGAATCTTGGTTTGAATGTTTGTCTCTATCAGACTTCAGACAAGATTGAAATCGGGTCATATGGGGTCAAAAACCAGGTCATGGGTTCAAATCTTAGAAAAACCTTGTGAACACTCTAGAGGCTAAAATTTCAGCCTGAATGTCTTTTTACTTGGTAAGAATATTTGTCTACGTGATATCTTGGTGGATTTTGACATTGAGTCAAGTTGGGTCAAAAACTAGGTCATGGGATCAAATATAAGAATAACCTTGTGTGTATATTTTGTGCCAATTTTTCTTGAAACTGGAGCAGAGTGCTTTTCTACATGATATCTCACATGAGTTCAAAATTGGGTTATTGGAATCCAAAACTAAGTCATAGGATCAAATCTTAGAAAAACATGTGTGCACTGACTCTAGTGGCCATATTTTGTGTCCAAATGTCCGGAAACATTTTCAGGGTGTTTTTCTACATGATATCTTTGAGTTTCAATTGGGAAACTTACTTCAAAAAGGGTTAACAAACTAGTCTGTTTTGTCAAATCATTGATAAGCACTTTTAGTATTCTTTGCATTTTGCAACCATTGAAAACAATACCTCAGGTGAGTGTTGTAGGGCCAGTGGTCCTCTTGTTTAAATTTATGATTTAACCGTTTACTGGCTAATCCCTGCTTTTAACGTGTCTATGATTTTAAGATTGAGAAAACATTGTGAAAAAAGAAGAAATTGCTTCTGTCAAGCAATTTCTTCTTTTTCCACACTATTTTGTACCCTACTGAATGGTTATTTTTCAAATCAAATCCAATTTAAATTTTCGTCTGCAAAACCTTTGAATTTGGACAGGTCCAAAATTTTGTAAAACAGGAGAGTGTTAATTGGTCAATCCATGTTTTGATTGACAGCAATGATTTGTATTGACTGCCATATTGAATAAAACATTTCTGTTTACAGCTAGAACTAAACAAATGCTCAAAAAAGATGTGAGTGTATCGGCTACAGGATGGAATAAACTTGGACTTCTGGTGAAGGTAAGCTCAGTCACTAAGCAAGCTGTGCTCCTTTATTCATTATTTGAACACTGCTTGGCAGAATTTTTATATTCTCTGCAGTATTGATCATAGTTTAATTTAATCTTCTTTATTTTTCATCATTTTCAAAAACAAGATATTAAACATCTTAGATTAACCCTTTGCTGTTTAATCCCTGCTTTTTACGTGCCTGTGATTTTATGATTGAGAAAACATTGTGAAAAAAGAAGAAATTGCTTCTTCTTTAGATTCTTAAATACCGGCTGAAAAAATCTTAATTTTTGAGAATGATTCATCATTCTCAAAAATTAAGGTTTTTTAGGCTGTTATTTACTGTAAAAAATATAAATCTACAGTGCTAGTTTTCTTACACTGTTTCCAGCTAACAAAATACACAATTTCGTTACATACCCATCCGCCTTACATACGTCCGAGGTATGTTGTACTTT
The DNA here is from genome assembly GCA_948146395.1 of Fragum whitleyi. NCBI lineage: Eukaryota > Metazoa > Mollusca > Bivalvia > Cardiida > Cardiidae > Fragum > Fragum whitleyi. Next base: position 45,610,853 of record OX411555.1, read on the forward strand.
ACGGAAATGTCCGAGTGATGTTCCGAATGCATGAAACAAGTGAAGTTATCAAAAGTTATACCCTGCTTTCATTCACTTGCAATATTTGATGTTTTGAAACAGCCAGTCAACTTCTCAAACACTTTAAAGATACAGTTATTTGCCTTCTTGGGATAGCTAGATGATGGATTAATTTAAACTGTATTTTTTCTTGTATCAGCCAAGCCTTGCTAGCTCAGCGGTAATGCATTGGGCTGTCAATTCTGGGTTTGAGAGTTTGAACCTCAGCCTGGCCAACTTTCATCCTAAATGATATACAAATGCCACTGTGACATAAGTCATTTGTCTCCCACAAATGGGCATATGATAAGTAGAAGGCTAACGTAGGATGAGCCGAGCAGCTGGTGGCTCGGATGAAATGTTGTGGTTGTACTGTTGTGTGAAACGATAGGAAACCATGGGTAGACGCACCAGTGGCCATTATTTAACTTCACAAATGTAGTTGGTGGTGTTTAACCCCATATAAACAAACAATTTTCTGATATCAGAAAGTGAAGTGCAAATGCTACAAGATATACTGAACTGTTTTATCATATTTTTTTATTTGGACAAAATGAAGTTATTTGATTGTATATTGAGGAGTTAGTGCAACACTTTTGTAAGTGCCTATCAATGAAAAGGCAAAGTCACTTACAATAGTGTTGCACTGACCCCTCAATATAGACTTACAAGGTAAACTTCTTGGCCATAGGTTATAAAACATTTCTCTCAATTCAAAATTTTCTTAAATTTCAATTTGACATTTTAACCTTAATTCTGATTTAATACTCATTTTAATGTATTAACTGAAAGATAATATTGATAAGTTGTTATAAATAACAACTTATTTATATTATCTTTTATTTTCATACATTCATTTAAATGTAAAAATTGAGAAAATTCTAAGTTGAGCCTGAGAAAAGTTTTATAACCTCAGGCCCTGATGGGGAACAAGTGATGCTGAAATGCATGATTTTTTCCCAAGGTAACTAACTGAAATATTAAAAATTGTGGGTATTCAAGTTGACTTGTCTTGGTGCCCTTGATTGATTTTTATAATGCCTTTCGAAAGACGGGACATATTGTGTGGTCACCTGTGACTTCCAGTTGTCGAGCGAGCAGGCAGAGTCCACTTCTTTGTCTGATACATAACTCTGATTGACTTGAAAGTTGGCAGTTATATTTTTTCTTGTGGTAATGGAATGCAGTAAAGAACTATCACTCCTCCTAGTTAATTTTTTAGCTCCACTGGCCAAAGGCCAGCGAGCTATTGTCATGGTGTGTCCGTCGTGCGTCCCTGTGTGTCCTTGCGTAAACTTTTTCTTTAAACATCTTCTCCTGCAAAACCAAAGGACAGATTTGTAATATTTTAATGAAACTTGGTAGAAATGATCCTTGGGTGACCCTCTTCTTAAATTATTAAAGAAATTTTGATTTACCCCCAAATATGGGCATGGCAGGGCGGGCATTTTTTCATGTCAAAATCTTTAAAAATCTTCTCCTCCCAAACCATTCGGATTATTCAAATAAAACTTGGCATGGATGTTCCTTGTGTGACCCTCTACTTATATTGTTCAAGAAATTTTGATTGGTCCCCAAATATGTGTGTGGCAGGGGGGTGGGGGGTGGGGGGGCATTGTTTTCATGTTGAAATCTTTAAAATTCTTCTCCTCCCAAAGCATTGAGCTGATACCAATGGAACTTGGCATGGATGTTCCTTGGGTGACCCTTTACTTAAATTGTTCTAGAAATTTTGATTGATCCCCAAATATGAGTGTGGCAGGGCAAAAGTCTGGAGTAATTAAAGCCAGTGGAGCGATAAAGGCCCTCTTGGGCCTCTTGTTTAGTTATTGCTATTGTTTTCATCCAGCAGTGTGATGGGCCTATCTTGTGAGGATTTGCCATGTTGTTGAAATAGTTAACACTGACTTTAAAAGCACAGGACACTATGTTAAATAACCATATACCTACTAATTTACCATTATGAAACTATTTCTATTTCAAGGGTCAAATTGCTATTGGAATGCTCAATGGTCAGCAAGTGTTCAACACCAGTATACCAGCTAAACCAGCAAACGGTTTTGTAGGGTTGGGGACCGCCGATTACGGTTTAGCAGACTTTGACAATCTAAAGATTACATCAAGTAGTGATGGTGAAAGAATTGTAAGGGAAAGTAACATGAATCTTGCCAGTGGTATAAATCCATTTAACAGTGCAGAAAAAAGTGCATTTAAGTCAAGTCGTGATAGTAATACATTGTACTTTAAAACAAGTGATAGAATTAATGGAGATTAAAATTGTAAGGGAGGCAACTTTTAGAAGATTATGGAATGATGGTGCTTGTAGATCTCCCATTGTTGAGTATTTTGTCTCTATATCCTCTGTGCTGTTTTTCGAGCTAAACTGAGATTTTTATCAAATTTAGAATTTGATATGTGAGCATAAAAGATAAAATGAATAAGTTGTAACTTATTGATATTATCGTTAACGTTATTACTTTCTTAATACAAGTTTGATTTGATTTGATGTAATTGCCTATAATACTGTTCATTTATGGATCCTTAAACTTTATTTCCATACTTTGTACATTCCATAAGAGACTTCTTGCTCAACATGACAGTTAATTTTTTATATTAAATGATTAAGAGGAAAAATATGTATGTTTATCTTTGGTTCAGTGCAAAACAGTTGTAACTGCCTATATACATATATGCAGTTACAACTGATTCACTCTGAGCCATCCATAAGTGCATTTAAATCTTGATATCAGTATGAATGCAGGGATGTAATTGTTTGTCAATTTTATGTTAGAGTCAAACTCATGTTTCTATAAATGTGTTTTCAATAAGTAAAGAATAAGTTTATTGCATTGGTTACTTTAGAGTGCCAGGTAGAAGGAATGATTTTAAATTTGATTTCAAACTTAATTCAATATTAATTCAACTTAAGGTAGTGGACCTGTAATAGTTCTGCAGCGTTTCCAAAGTCGTGACTTTTAACAGTGTTAACCAAGGTTTCCTAATGGTTTTCATTAGGAAACCTGGTTAACATTGTGAAAGAACATGTGACTAAAAATGTTGCAGAACTTTTACAGGTCTACTACCTTAAATGTCATTGTAACTGCTTATAGAAGCTGTAGTTATAATGTTAAGGCTCATCACATTCTATGAGTTTACCCTTATCCTGCTGAATTTATTTTTTTGTTTAAATAAATGTTAATTTTCGAAACATTTTAACCAGTCTGGCTTAAGTTTTTGCAAAAAAAAAGAGAGTAGATTGTGGACCTTTTATGCTAGGACTGCACCTCTGTGTAGGCTGATTTTAGTCTACACTGTCTGCCTAAAATTGTTTCAACAGCAGGATATGGGTAAAGTATACATTTTAACCTTTTCCTGTATTCGAGATTTTAGACTAGTTATTCTGTTAGTGCAATTTGGAAAAAAAAACTATTATAAGGTATACACTATTGTGAGAAAAAGAGAAATTGCATTTTCTAAGCGTAAAATTGAGATTGTAAAAACCCAAGGCGGTACAAGAAAGTGTTAATGATGATTAAAATGGGCATTATAGAAAGCTTTGCTGTGATATTATTAAGCTCATTGCCTCTTAAGCTTGGCTTTTTTTGAAACAAAAAGTTGAGTTATTGTAATGACTCTGTTGTCATTTATAGTTGTAGGTGTAGGAATTAAAGGGACTTAAACTTGTACTGCTTTCAGGATGGCAAAACAGTGCAAACATTTTTCCAATTATACCTTGCTTTGCATGCAAGTGCATGTGCAAAGCAGGGTATAATTGGAAAACTGTTAGCACCTTTTTGTCAACCTGAATGCAGGGCTGGTCATATCTTTGTTATTATTGAACATGTTTTCTTGAAACTTAGTATGTGCATTTACTATTAAAAGAATAATCCATGCTTTTAAGGGGGATAACTCACATTGTCAGGGAAAATGACTAACAATTTTAACTTAGAGGCCCAGGCTTCAAAAATTCAATATTTAACATTAAGAGGCATAGGGATTTTCCCAAAAAATCTAGGGGCCCAGCCTAAAATCTAGGAGCCATGGGCGACTGGGCCCCTGATTGTGCCCAAAATGAACTTTTGTGATCATTGAATGTCTGTCATCTGTTGTGAAAAAGGGTGTTAGTTAGCGCTCCAGAGGCCAAAACTTTGATGAAGTCTTTGTTAAACTAGGTAATAAAAGAATGTTTGTCTGGTCACAAGAATGAACTTTCTTGAATAGAGGAAGTTTTTTTTTTCAGAAAACATGAAAAGGGGCCTAAATGACAGTTCTATGTCTCTGCATAAAACAGTTTAAATTACCAATACATTTATATGCAGTTACAATTGTTTTGCATTGAGCCATCATATTTTCTTGTAAACACTCTGCAGACCTAAATTTTGGTCCAATCTTCATGTCAATCACAATTATGGACTTAGAGTCTATTTAAGGTAGTGGACCCGTAATAGTTCCGCAATGTTTTGGAAATAATGAACTTTAACTGTGTTAGCCTAGGTTTCCTAATGATTTTCATTAGGAAACCTCAGTCAACATTGTGAAAGTTCATGAGTGCCAAAATGCTGGTGAACTGTTATGGTTCCACTAACTTAAAAGATGACACTGTCACAGAATGGCTTTAATTAATACATTAATACATGCCTTGTATCACTGCTAGTGTGCAAATTGAAGTTTGATTTTATGTCATTAACAGTTTCTCGACTGTGAATTCAGGTGAGTGATATAGGGCAATGTCGTCCTCTTGTTAAAAGAACCATAGGCATAACTAGGATTTTGAAATTTATACACACTCAGAAGGCGACCAACATAGAATATATAGGATAAAGGCGATATGTGGACTGTGACAAAAGAAAAATGTCCTCTCTCCGCTCCCATTTTCTAGGATTTGAGTGTTTGTGAATAATCAAAGCATTGTAATGATAGCTTGAATAAGCTGTAGTTTCGATGATATGATCTTTCATCAACAACATTTTTTAGTCCCCTACCGGTGTTCACACCGGAGGGGACTATAGGTTTGCCCTCCGTCTGTCCGTCCGTCTGTCCGTCCGTCTGTCCGCTCAAATCTTGATCCCGCGATAACTTAATAACTAAGCAAGCGTTTTTGATGAAAGTTGGTATATGACTAGATGGCAATGTGTAGATTATGCACATCTTTTTATTTTTGTTTTTCGACTTAAATTGAGGTTGCTATGGTTACAGAAATAGTGAAAATATGGCCAAAAATGGGATCCTGCGATAAGATAATAACTAAGCAAGCTAGTTTGATGAGACTTGGTATATGACTATATGGCAATGTGTAGATTATGCACATCATTTTATTTTTGTTTTTAGACTAAAATTGTTGTTGCTATGGTTACGGAAATAGTGAAAATATGGCAAAAAATGTTGGATCCTGCGATAAGTTAATAAGTAAGCAAGCTAATTTGATGAGACTTGGTATATGACTAGATGGCAATGTGTAGATTATGCACATCATTTTATCTTTGTTCTTTGACAAAAAGTGCGGTTGCTATGGTAACGGAAATAGTGAAAATATGGTAAAAAATGGATCCTGCAATAACTTAATAACTAAGCAAGCTAACTTGATGAAACCTGTTTTAAAATGTAAAAAAAATTATAAGCCATGTTAGTCAGGGTGGTGATGCAGCAGTATTAATCACCTCCAGTGAAAGTTCTCATTTCTTACCAACAAGACTGAAGAAAAACATCTTGGATCAGACAAGGTAACTGTTATTGATACTATTTCTTGCATCTGTCTATTGCTTCCATGAATTGTATAGTGGGCACAGCAGAGACAACAACTCATGTAAGTCTTGTTTAACCCTTTAACAAGACCTGGTTTTGACGTCCCTGATAGAATTGGCGTGGGAAAACATTGAGACAAACAAAGCCGGTAGGGGACTTATGCCCATGTCCAACATGGCTCTTGTTTGAATGAGGATTTATTTTTATTATGCACTTGTGTAATGTGCATAATGGAAGCTATGCCCCTGAGAACTGTACCTATTTTTATGCCCCCGATAGGGAGGCATCATAAATTTGACTTGTCCGTCCATCCGTCTGTCTGTCTGTCCGTCCGTCCGTCATTCCGTCCAAAAACTTTAACATTGGCCATAACTTCTAAATCAAAGCGGTGTCGGGGGCATTGTCATCTTACAGTGACAGCTCTTGTTGAGCATGATTTTAATTTCATTATCAACCACCTTCAATCAAGTGTGGCTATAATGTGCATGCAGTGATCTTGCTTGAATTAAAGTTATGATAAGCTGCTTATTGTGTTTGACCAAAGAAATACACTGCAACTCCATTCTAACGAAATCTGTTAGAGCGCTGAATCCATTATAAAGTGGGTCTGTTTGGCTCCTGAAATTTTGGGGGGTCGACCATTTTGGGATGCTGCGGCGATGTTAGCTGATCCACCATTAACACTGTTTGATCGTGATTTTAGATCGAAGGGTGAAATGAAAAATTGAAGAACAAGTACTTGGTGCAAGTATCATTACTTTTTATGTCTTTCATTTGAACACAAGTAAAATGTGTATAGACGAGATGTAAGGGTCAATGAAAAAAAATGAAACATTTCTATGGCTTAGCACAAAACTATTAATTCTGTACGCACTTACTACAGCTTTACATTAGCCAATCAGTTTCCATATTGTATAAGATTTTAATAGATTTTAAGATTACCCTTCAAATGATATCATCTGGTCATTATCTATATATATTGCAAATTATTGAGGCTTTCTTTGATCTATGACGTTCCACAAATGGTTTGTATGCACAAGACTGTTGTTAATGCGAGAAAGAGTATCTGTTACTCAAATTTCTTTCAGACAAGCTGATCTTAACCTCTTCTAGAAAAGAAATGTCATTGATATCATCTCTAATCAAGGCCTGGTTAAGATGATCTGAATGAAAATTTCATCACAGATTCTATATGTTCTTATCTGTCAAAATGACATTTGTGCAATATGTTATCAAATTATTAGATTAGAGCTTTGATATGCAAAAAGGGATCTTAAAGTTAACAGATATTTTTCTGAATGATAAGGATTTCAATAATAAATGATGAGTATAATGCCGGATCTCTGTATAATCCTTTGCTGTTTAATCCCTGTTTTTTTAAGTGCCTGTGATTTTATGATTGAGAACACATTGAGAAAAAAGAAGAAATTGCTTCTGACAAGCAATTTCTTTTTTTTCCACACCATTTACTACCCTACTGAATGGTTATTATTCAAATTGAATCCACTTTAAATTTTCGTCTGCAAAACCTTTGAATTTGGACGGTCCAAAATTTTGCAAAACAGGAAAGTGATACCTTGCAACTACAGCTTGACTCAAACTGTATTTACAATGTTTTAAGGGAGAAATTTGATAATTTGGATGAGCACTTTCTCAATACAGTTGTTTAATCTTGTCAAAATCTATTGGTGCACAGGAAAATTTTAAGTAATCTAGGCAGGTATAACCAATTAAAATCAGAATAACTTTATTCAAAAGTTTAAGTTTCAATTTATACAAAAATTTCCCTTTCTGAATTATGATGCAGAATTATTTTTATACAAAATATATAGTAAAACACTAAGTATTCATAAAACGTTCTCTGTTGTTTCATTTGTTAACCCTTTGCTGTTTAATCCCTGCTTTTTACGTGCCTGTGATTTTATGATTTAGAAAACATTGTGAAAAAAGAAGAAATTGCTTCTGACAAGCAATTTCTTCTTTTTCCACACTATTTTCTACCCTACTGAATGGTTAACATTCAAATTAAATCCACTTTTAATTTTCGTCTGCAAAACCTTTGAATTTGGACAGGTCCAAAATTTTGTAAACAGGAAAGTGTTAAACCCTTCCCATTTCTAGGTTCCCTGGCCAAAGGCAAACTATTGTCACTGTGTCTGTTGTACAAGCGTCCGGCTGTCTGTGTTGGTGTCATTTCGCCAATTTAACCAAACTTGACAGAAATGCTCATTGGCTGACCTTTCTCCTAAATTCTTTTTAAAATTTGGATTGGCTTAGAAATATGAACATGGCAGGGCAGTTTTGATTTTAATAATGTACCGGAGATTAATTTTATCTTCCACAGCAAGATCAAAATTGTCTTATCAATTTTTTCCACAATAACAAAAAAAAAATCATTCTTTGCAGTAAGATTAACATTTTCTCCAAAGGAACACAATTTTCTTCAATATCAAAATTTTCTTTGCATCAAGAATAAAATTTTCCTCAACAGCAAGATAAAAGATTTTCTTTCGAACAAGATGAAAAAATTTTCCTCTGTAACGAGATCAAAATTTCCTCCAAAGTCAGGTCAATTTTTATCTTTACATTGATATCAGTATTTCCCATTTTTTCAGCAAGTATAAAGTTTTCGTTAGCTAGATCAAATTCATTCTCTATAGCTAGATCTCATTTTTCAGATCAAAGTTTTTATTCTCAGCAAGAAAACATTTTTCTTTTCAGCAAGACCAAAATATTCCTCCCCAGCATTAACATTGGCCATAAATTTTGATTGGTGAGGGATAAAGTCTTCATATTTCACATGAATATTGCTGGTGACAATAGCTTTCTATTTGTGTCAAAATCATCTGTCAAGGTCAAGTCATTTTGCAAGGTGAAATATTATGGAAATTTCTGAGAATGGCAGTTGGCATTGGTATTGGTATTTAACAAACGCATCTTATTTCTTTTGTCCTTAGATCACAATTTTCCTTTGCATGGAGATGAAAAAAAGCCTGCAGCTAGATCAAAATTGTCCTTTGTAGAAGTATTAAAATTTTCTATGTAGCAAGATGATAAATAAATTCTCTTTTGCAAGATAAACATATTTTTGAGACAAGTTCAAACCAGCAAAATCAAAATTTCCCCTTTAACAAGATCGAAATTTCTCCTGCATTGTCATTAAAGAATACCTGCACTGGGTTCTTCACCAAAAGGCGATTTTTTTCCCGCTTACAGGAACCTTTCTCAGACACGAAGTCATTTTTTTCTCCAAATTATCTTAAACCTTTTCCTCAGCGGGAGGATTAAAAAAAATTGGAACAAGATTATCATTTTTCTTGACAGTCATGTAAAACTTTTTCATCACAGTAATTTCATCTGCTTCAAGATCAAAATTTTCCTCTGAGGCTAATACAAAATCTTCCTTTGCAATAATAGAATAAATTTACCTTGCAGTAAGACTGAAATTGTATCTACAATTAGATCAGAAGCAATTTCAAAACTTTCGTTTGAACATGGGCAGAATTCTCTTTCCCAGCTAGATCAAAAAAAAAATTCCGACAGGAAGATAATATTTCTACAAGCAAGATCAAAACTCCCCCTTTCAGCTAGTTAAACATATCTCCACATCAAGATCAACAGTTTATTGACAGTGAGAACGTGCTTCACAAACTGTATTTTTTGGCCCTGTAAAATCGACTTTTTCAGATATCTAATGATCTTAATGATAACAAGTCTTCATGGTTACCCTGAACCCCTATTCTCAAATTTTACAAAAGAATTTCTCTTTTAACTTCGATATTTCTTTTGAAAAAATGGTATTAAAGTAGCCCAAGTTTTGTAAAATTACCCATATTTAAGAAACTTTGAAATTTATACAGCTAAAAAAGTCTAAAACAAATAACGCGACACGACAATATTTCACTAAATCCTTCTAGAGGACATATCTATTACTTGATTAAAGTGAGGATGTGTCCGGCTTCATATTTTTTGTGGCTTTGAATAACTATTTCGGGGGAATTGAGGCATCTTTGTTAATTTAGGCTACTTTTTTGGCTTATTTTAATGGAACTGCTTGGATTTGAAAAATATTTTATACGTTATTTGATTTTGTTTGTTTGAATGGGTTTTACGTCGCTTTCAACAATTTCGCAGTTATATCGCGACGGCCGGAGCACCTAACAATGGATTCCTGGTATTTCTTTCACCTGTACTACCATTACACCCTTTTCTAGCCTCCGACTGCTATCTCACATAGGTTTACGATTATCTACCCATTGGTGAGAGACAAACGTCGGAAAGGATATTTGCCGCCACCGGGGATCGAACCCACGACTTCCAGATTGGAATACGTTATTTGAGGAATTGTGAAAAAAATTATGAAGCAGCTTTAACTCCATTATATAGATAATAAATAGGTTGATAGAAAAAAGGTAGGTTTAATTGTGTACTTTATAAATTCGAAAAATGCTGTTTTCACAGGGCGAGTTCGTATACCTTGTCCTCTGTTCAAGAAAAAAACTTCAATTTCAAACTTTTGCTTTGAAGTGAAATAAAAAAATCTCCATCTAGATAAAATTTTTCTTTTATAGTCAGTTCAAAATTTCTTCTTCAGAGTCAGTGAAAAAGATAACCTCTTCAAGATCAAAATTATCCTCTGCAGCAAGATATCTGCAAAGATCAAAATTTTTTCTCCACAGTATTATATTTATCTTATAACCTCTGTTTGTATTGTTTTCGTCGATGTTTCTCACTGAAATTCAAGTTTCTAAAAATAGCCGCATCATATCATTTTTCTAAAAATAACTGTGATATCATAAAAGATATCTTAAGCATGTAGTTCAAAATTTTAATTTTTCTCGACATATAGATAAAAATCTTTCATTGTACGACCAAATTTTATCTCCACAGAAAATTCAATTTTGGTTATCTCAACAAGAAGAACAAAATTCTTTTGCAGCAATATCAGAATTTCACTTCGAAGATAGATAAAAAAAAATCAATGCAGCCAGTTTATAACTTATTCACAGTAAGATCAGAAGTTATCTCAAAATTTTCCTCGGGGGCAAGATCAAGGTCATTCAGAAACTACGTATACGAGGGATGTTCCAGAAGATCGTGGACTGACGTCATATCTCAAACACTCACGCTAGTATGAAAGTATCAATTATATCATCTTATAGAGTTATCTTTCCTCTACTCACACGGCAAATATTGTGAATGAACGCAGGATATTATTCATTTTAGGGAACGACCAAAGACATGCACCCTGTGCCTAGCGGCGCACCCCTCGAGCCGTTAACGCACGCCGTTGACATCGGGATATTCAAAACACAAACCGCAATTCAAACTTTTTCAATAAAATCACCCCAAACTTATTATTTCACTATAAACAATTGCTAGGTGTTTCATTACACCTTCAATACCCGAAAAAATATTGCTATCAACAGCCATTGGCAGGCGTCAAAATGCGCTTACATTCTGTCTTGTAATTCTATTACAGCTTTTATAAACATTTGATACTCTTCCTTCTTTTATTGTCACCAAAACGCATTCTATCATTTAAATTTAACAACGTAATCATTCTTTAAGCTTTGTTGTGGAATTATCTCTTAAGAAATGCTTAACTGGATGTCAGTGACAGTGCTTTCGACCCTCTGCTCTCACCTTGAATCAATTTCAATTAATTAGAACATTCAACCCGACGTTGTTCTGGTGACTTTTGTCAACTACCACCATCGTCAGTCAGGGCACTTTATTCGAACAACAAAAGTGTTTCAAGCTATAATGTTTTCCAAAAATACCAATGTATCAGTATTGAAAAATGGGCAAAATCCTGAGAAATTTATAAGACTGTTAGGTCATATTTTTGGAGTTAAAACAACAGAATGTATAGACGTTAGGTATGAAATTTAGTCCGTGCTCCGCTTGACGTTATGCATGTTTCTATGGCAAAGCCCGATGAGCGTGTCATGTAAGTTAATGAAATGAAAATATAAAAAAATTAGCACCTTCTATTTAAAATTCATTATTTGCAAATTTTAATGATGTCTGCCGAACAGTTTTTGAGATATTTAGAAAGTCCACGAACTTCTGGAACACCCCTCGTCATATGTCTATTTTATCAGCAAGATCAGATTTATTCCTACCAGCTAGACCAAAATATCTTCCGTAGCCAAAGAAAAAAATCTCCCGAGCAAGATAGAAATTACCCCTATCAGCCAGCTTTAAATTTCTCCATTGCAAGATAAAAAAAAATTCAGGTAGATAAGATATCCACAAAGACATACGAAAAACTAAGCAATTTCAATATTTTCTCTGCAAGGAAATCGTTTTTTTCTCCGCAACAAGTTCGAAGTTCCTTTGATGACAGATCAAAGTTTATTTCCTTAGCCAGATCAGTCTTCTCCATAGTAAGTTCAATTTTTTCCTTTGCAGCTAGATATAAAATTTCCTCGGCAGCTAGAAAAAAGAAGAAAATTCTTAGCAGTCCTTTCATTTTTTTACACCCCAGTAAGTTCAAAAATTAAATTTTATTTTGAAGCTAGATTAGAAGGATCCTCCGAAGTATCATATAAGATTTTCTCTGTTGCAAGATCGAACATCTTTCTTCAAAGCGAGATCAATACTTTCCTATACAGTTTCATCGAAATATCTCTGGTGAGAGATTGAAATTTACCCAAACATCTAGAACAGAATTTTCCTCCTCAGCAATATGAAGATTATTCTGTGTAGCAAGATAAAACAAATACCGTATGTTCTGGACAATAGGCCGCCCGGCGTACAAGCCCCACTAGTGAAAATTTCAGTTTCAGAAAAGCTGCGGCTAATTGTCCGGAAGATATGTCAATCGAAATGTTCCTCCGCAGTGACACAATAAAAGACCCCCCCCCCCCCCCCCCCGATGAGATCAAATGTTCCTTCACGGCAAGATAAAAGAAATTGCTCTGCGGGTATTCTAAAAAATGCATCGGGACATACAAAACCCTTTTTTCTGCAAGGACATCTATTTTTTCTCGGCAGCAAGTAAATAAATTTCCGTGGTAAAAGACAAAAAAAAAAAATTCGGCCAAGGTCAGTTCATTTTTTTTCTCCGTAGTCAGTTCAAAATTTTACTCTCCAGCTAGATAAAAACAGTTCTTAGGAAGAAAGATCAAGTTGTCGTCACAGTCGGATCGTTTTTCCCCACAGATAGATAAAACGTTTTCTTTGTGGAAAGATTAAATGGTTCTCCGAAGAAACTTCTCTTTTGCAGAAAGGTCAAACTTTTTCCTTGCAGCAAGATCAAAATTTTGTCCTCATTGAGATCAGAAGCGACCTATATATTTTCCTTTGTTGCATGTTTAGAATTATCTTCCCCTGCTTGATCGAAATTTCGCTCGCAGTGAGATCTACACATTCCTTTGCAGAGAGATCAAATTTTATCAAGAGTAAAACCAGAAACGATCGACATTTAAATCTTCTTTTTGTGCAGCAAGAAAAAACAAGAAGCCCATGAAGGCCGGTATCGCTCCTCTGGCACTTTCAATTTAATGACCAAGATCAAAAGTGAATCTTATTCATTTTAAATTCATTCCAATATCAATATCAGGGATTTTTGTAATTCTATGTTGGAATTTCAGGATTTTTTTTTTTTTACAAAGTAAGGAATTTTTAACCCCCCCCCCCCCCGCACACACTTTCCTTTTCATGCGCACTTTGTAAATGCATGTTTCCTTATTAAAAAACAAGTTTAAATTTTGCTCCCAAAGCCCATCATTCTGGGTAGTTATTTAAGAATAAACGACTTCCAAGCGTTAAATTTGTTTGTTTGAATGGGTTTAACGCCGCTTTCAACAATCTCGCAGTTATATCGCGGCGGCCGGAGCACCTAACAATGGATTCCTGGTATTTCTTTTACCTGTACTACCATTACACCCTTTCCTAGCCTCCGACTGCTATTTCACATAGGTTTACGATTATCTACCCATTGGTGAAAGACAAACGTCGGAAAGGATATTTGCCGCCACCGGGGATCGAACCCACGACTTCCGGATTGGAAGTCTTATGCCTAACCAACTGCGATATGGCGGCGGCATTCCAAGCGTTAAAACTTCTAGCTTTAACTCTAAGCTGTAAGTACGAGCTTTGGTTGCAAAATCACCTTTTTATTACTTTCATTAAATAAATTATGGAAACCGATATGAGAAACCGTGGAGTTTCTATTTGGAATCGGTCCTTAGATGTATCTTGCGCGTCGGGCCTAGAAAATGCGGCTTACTCAAATTTTATTTACGATCTTTTGGCATCCGGCGATATTACGGAAACGGATGCTTAATGCAGCTTTATTGTTATCGCACTGTCGTTCCAAGAATGACGAACGTACTGGTAGCAATTCAATGATCTAAACTTATTTTAAATTACGCAGAATTACACGAATAACAGAAGACAAGAAAATATCGTCATTTCAAATCCCTCGTCAGACATGTTGCTACAGACACTTTATATGACGCCATTGGGATTTCCCCGTGTTCTCTGAAAATGCAATTTATAAACGAGGATAGTCGATTAACCTTTCGGAAATGTTTTCTGGTAGCGTCTATTTTCACTTCGGATAAAATACCCGTAGATCTATTTTAAGACTTTTAGGAAAGGATATTTCGAAATTCTATCGGTCAGAGCTGTATAAATTACGTTTGATCTTATGAATAATTCCTTGATTTGAATTTCGTTTGTTTCAATAGGCCAATCAAAAATATTCGTCGTCATCTGCATCAGACAAGGAAAGAAAGGTAAAGACAGAAGCGGTAATGCCGCGTCGCTAACCCGGCAAAATTGCGTTATCATTTAGCGACAGTGTATTACCCCGCGCGTTACAGATGACTTATTTTTGGTCAGTTATAATGTGTATGTTCGCCTTGATTATCGATTTTTTGCACGTGAAGACTTACTTTAAATCCTTTATTAGTTAAATTCGTAAAACGCCCGGAGTCAAATAACAGGATGATTTCCTTTAATCGGTTTAACATTACGGGAGAACTACTTTTTATGGCGAAAGCATTCGTGTATTTAGTGGTTAAGCCGCCGATGGCAGTTTGCACTCATTTGAACTTTGAGGCTTCCTCAAAATTTTGTAAGTTAACTTAAGCCAGCAAAGCGAAAACAAAAAATATCTCTTTCCTCAATGCTTTTTCAGACCTGTCAAAAATCGGGGTGGTTTGTAGGGGTTAGCGCTTACGATAGGATGTTGGACATTTGTGATTTTATTTGCAATGAATCCAATATACTTGAATGAATATGCGATCACCGCTTCAATTTCGGTTTTTGCTTAGTACCCAACTTCATCGATTGAAACCATACCACAGCCATCACTGGAAAATAAATGGTAAAATAGGAAAATCGGACATTTCATGTTCGTCACAATGTCTATTGTTAAACACCATCGGTGAAATTAACCTGTATTTTTGCGATTGAAAAGTTTCTTTATACTATATTGTTGTTTACTTTCGCCATCTTGCATGCTTCTACACTGGACACTTTTTAATACACCGTACCAGGTATACGACTGTGTAGATACAACATAACTATAGATAGATTTTGTGCGATGAGCCGTGAAACCTATATTTATATATTAATTCACGAGCTCAGATTTGAAAATACACCTACTGCACCGTACCACAGTGTTTTTCTTTAGAGTTTGGGAATGGGTCCGAAACCAGGCTATTTGGGAAAAATGTGTAAATTTCTCAAACATTGGGATGAATAATAATCAATATGGTTTTGGTAAAACTTACATTTAGGTATAACTCATCATCAAAATAAAGGTTTCTTTGCCTATTTTGTTATTTGAAATGAAATTGAACTAAGAAACAACATATCTCTTATTTTTCCATTCCCAAATATTCCCAATTTACTAAAGATGAGGATCTTGCCAAACTGATTTGGCAAGATCCTCAACTTTTGCAAATTGGGAATTTTTTCTTGATTTTGAGAAAAAATGGCACTTTTGTGCATTGGGAACAGGTCCGTTTTGGGTACCCGAACAAATATGGAGAAAATACTACCCGGTACCTGTAGTTTTTGCACATGTAGGGATATGATACTACTCCATTTCTCTTGTTGTTGTTGTTGTTTTTTTTTGTTTTTTTTTTTCTCTAACAGTTATAGGCCTATCAATTAAAAGAATCATTTCGACACTCTGTAACGTTACGATGTGATCAATATTGACTGAGGATTGACATTCCGAACATGAAAGGTATACTTTTTTTCAATTGTACGCCAGTATCAAGCATGACGTCTATTAGGCTACACTACCGAATTATTGTCGTCAGACTGTACCTGTATATCAATTTACACACAGCACGTGCAAGTAAAGCTATATAAAGCGGTTCTAGATCGTGTGTGCTTTCTCAATTGACAATGGTGATACAGGTAAAGTACATATCTTTGGGATTGAAAGCTTTCTGTTCTAAACCTAGCTATCTTTTCTCTCAAGTCCCCCGTTCTGTTCTTTTATTAGTATTTGTTTATTGGGTTTTTAAAAACGTGGTTAAATCATCACAGTCTCATATGAGCACGTGCGTGACTTTTCCCTAAATTTCGTGCTTTGGTGATGGGTAGTCCTATGTTATTGGCAGACATTGAGTGGCTTGGTTGAGTCTGACCTAGTTCAAGAAATATATTCAACAATTGTCATCAGAGAATTAGGTCCACATCTACACATTGAGCGCGAAATTAAGACTCTGATCAGACTGTCAGGATCGTCATGAATTTGACATCCGAAATTCTTAAGTAGCGTTGTTGCACGAGTGAAATTGTTGAAAAAATGGCCCTATTCATTGAAATAAAAAAATCTCAAACTACTGTTCAGATTTCAACCAAACTTCACGGGAATGATCATTGCGATATGCTCTTTCAGGATTGTTAGTAAAATTATGATCGCGCTTATGACATGGGATGTACGAGCTGTAGCGTCACTTACAAATGGTCCCATATGATGAAATATAAAAAATCTCCTGTGAACCTCTGTTCAGATTTCAACCAAACTTCACAGGGATGATGCTTAGAACATGCGCTTTCTGGCACTCATTCTTTCCGACTATTTGTCTCTCACCAAATGGGCTGATAATCGTAGATCTATGTGGGATAGCAGCTGGAGGCTAGGAAAGGATGTGATGGTTGTACTGGTGAGGAGTCCATTGTTAGGTGCTCCAGCCGCCGCGATATAGATGTAAAAGTGTTGCAAGCGGCGTTAAACTCCATTCAATCAATCAATCAATCATGATCAGACTGTCTGGATCGTCATGAATTTGACATCCGAAATTCTTAAGTAGCGTTGTTGCACGTGTGAAATTGTTGAAAAAAATGGCCCTATTTATTGAAATTAAAAAAAATCTCAAACGACTGTTCAGATTTCAACCAAACTTCACAGGAATGACCCTTGCGACATGCTCTTTCAGAATTTTTAGTAAAAATATTTTCGGGCTAATTACATGGGATGTACGGTCTGTCGCGTCATTTACAAATGGTCCAATATGATGAAATTAAAAAAATCTCCTCCGAGCCACTGTTCAAATCTCAATCAAACTTCACAGGAATGATGTTTAGAACATGCGCCTTCTGGTTTATCCGTAGCCGCCGTCATAGCGCAGTTGGTAGCGCGTCGGACTGTCATTCTAGAGGTCCAGGGTTCGATCCCCGACGGCGGCACTTATTCTATCTAACTATTTGTCTCTCACCAATGGGTTGATAATCGTAGATCTATGTGAGACAGCAGCTGGAGGCTAGGAAAGGATGTGATGGTTGTACTGGTGAGAGAAATACCAGGAATCCATTGTTAGGTACTCCAGCCGCCGCGATATAACTGGAAAAAATGTTGAAAGCGACGTTAAACTCCATTCAACCAATCAATCGGATTTATTCGTAAAATTTATGATCGGTTGATACGAGGTAAACGGGCTGTCGCGTCACGTGAAAATAGTCCATGTGATGAAATATTAAAAATATTCTCAGAAACTACTGTTCAGAATTCAAACTTCACTGGAAAGATGCTTAGAAGATTATCTTTCAGGTTTGTTCCCTGAATTAGTATCATTATTATTAATTCAACCAAAATTCATAGGAATGATACTTTGAACATGCACATTCAGATTTCTTCGTTACATTCTGATTGGGCTGATAAAACTAGCTCTATGAGATGTCAAGTCATCGAAAAATTAGGAAATATAAAACAAATTTTCTTCTCTGTTACTACTGTTGAAAAGTCAATCAAACTTTACATAAATGATCCATCCTTGAGACATATTCTTTCATATTTCTTTGTAAATGTAGTGGACCCGTAATAGTTACGAAATGTTTGTGAAGTAATGAACTTTAACAGTGTTGACCGAGGTTTCCTCATGATTTTCATTAGGAAACCTCGATTAACATTGTGAAAGTTCATGAGTGCCGAAATGTTGGGGATCTATTACGGGTCCACTTCCTTAAATCATGATTGTGTTCTAACCATGGGCTGTCCGGGCACTCTAGACACTCAGGCTACAACGAATCTATGCAGTAAATTATAAAATGAATTATCTCTCTGAAATTTATTATTTATAGAATGATTTTTGTCAGGAATTGTCTTCAGGTAGACATCTCTAAGATTTCTTTGTATTTTTGCCGGTATGATGTTGTGACATGGTAAAGGGGACTTTCAGCGTGCACAATTTCAAGTTGATGTTGTTTTTGTTTTTTCTGTTTTTCCCGAAACTCTTAAGTAAGTTTTCTAATAATTTGACCATGCCCACCTTGTAGCTGTTTGTCAATATTATACTGTATCATGGAAAAAAGGGCCTTCATGTAAAATGCCTTGCAGAAATTAACCCTTCATATTTTGCGGATGGATTTTCTTGAAATTTGAAATGAATGTTCATTATCATCATGTTATGATCATCAAGATTATTGTGGCTGTTTGACCTTTAGATGACTCACTCAGACCTGTATGGATAATCCCTTAATAAATTAACTTGATCTGAGTTGATAACTTTCCCAAACATTTAAAACTTGTTATCTTAGATTTGTCTGAGCAGAAGTGCCAGTGAAGCGATACTGGTCCTCCAGTGCCATTTTTTTTATTGTCTACACCTTTTTTTCCTCGCACTATTTTCCGAAGATTATGAGAGCAAAAGCGATGACATGTATCCGGTCCGTCTGTTTGTCCGGACTGGTAAAATGTTGAAAAGGAGCTTTTCAAAACGCAACTCCAGTCGTTGATTGAAGCCTTTATTTTTAGCTCTACTGACCGATTGTCAGAAGAGCGATATCGGTTTACCGTCCGGTGTCTGTCCGTCCGTCCGTTAAATTTTGCTTGTTGACCTCTTTTTTTTCTCTTGTTGGATCCTAAGTTATTAACCGATTGTCTTCAAACTTGATTAGAATGATTGTATCATCACAATGAACACTTACTCAGGATGATTGTAATATCACCAGGATGGTTCCTTTCGGAAAGGGCCTAATCCGTCAAGCGTCAAAGGAAAGAGGGTCAAATCAAAACATTGATTAGAGAATCCTCGTTAAGTCTCTATTAGTCAGTTTTCATCCGATTGTCTTAAAACTTATTCAGAATGATTGTATCATCACAAGACTAGTTCCTTTCGGAAATACACTACCCAAAAGTTCTAAGCGGCCACCTTGCCTTTCTCCATTGTTCACATATTTTCCGCTTTCGTTTTGAAATGTGAACTTTGTCTTTTGAACGCGTGGCCTTTCAGTCATCATCCTATTCAACTGTTTTGTAAAATAATGCATTAGTAAGTCCTAAAGACGGAATTAAATGCATGTACCCTCAAATTCAAAAGTCACAAAATTGACACTTTTAAGAGTAATTTGATTTTTTCTATACTTGAAAAAAAGCAACGCCTATCAATCTTTTTTACTTAAAACATTGGTACAATGCCTGTGGACTTCTATAATTAATAAGAAATGCCAAAACTTTCTACACAATCCTTATCCTAACAAGAAATGTCAAAAATACTCCAACCACCAATGTTAACTTTGTAATCGAGGATACTCCTGCTTTCGTTTAATTTTTAAACATTTCTTGTTGAATTATTTCACTGAGTTTTCTCTTATTGAATTCATATATGATTTGGCTACATTATTCAAGCGAAAACGAGTTGATAACCATGCGGCGTTCATAACATATGACCAAAAAGGCAAGTGGCCGCGTAGGAGTTTTGAGGAGTGTAGATCTGGGCCCAGTCCATCAAGTGTCACGAGGAAATGAATGAAACTAAGAAAATCCTCGTTTACGCCCTAAAGTCCCGAGTTTCACCCAATTATCTCCAAACTTGCTCAGAATTATTGTATCATCACAAGGATGGTTCCTTTCGGAAAAGGGCCTTATCCGTCAAGCGTCTCGGGGAAAAAGGGGCAAAATGCAAATTTAATTAGAAAATCCTCGATAACGCTCAAAAGACTACAGTTCGATCCGATTATCTTCAAACTTCTCAGAATGATTGTACTATATCAAGGATGGTTTCTTTCGGAAATAGGCCTTATCCGTAAAGCGTAACGGAAAAAGTGACAAAACGAAAATTCAGTAAGAAATCCTCGTTAAGGCTCTCAAACCCTCAGTTTACATTCGATTGTCTTCAAACCTGCTCAGAATGATTGTACTGTCACAAGGATGGATCCTTTAGGAAATGAAAGGTTGGGCGTCACGGGAGAATGAGCCAAATGAATTTTTTTACCAGAAAATCCTCTTTAAGGTCGAAGAGGACTATAGCGTTTTTGGAGAAAAATGAATAAATTTTGGTATATATACTTAGTCAAAAAAGTTTAGCAACACTTGATTTTTTTCGCTAAATATTTTTCTGTAGTAGAAATATTGCAATCAAATGAAGCAAAACATTGACTTCAATCTCCAAGCAATATATTTATGCTTTTCTTTTGTTCCAATGGTGACGCTACAGTCACAAAAACATAGTCAAACCGGCGGGAGGGGCTGATATAAAAAGTCGCAGCCTTTCATTTTTTGTCAAGATTTCGGTTTTGCAATTCAGTAACACGCTGTCCAGAGCGACAAGAATTTTAGCAAATGTTATCTTTGGTCATTGGCTGCCTTTCATACCAAAACGAATTGTCTGCGTGTTAACGTGTTGTTGACGTTACGTGATTAACGCCTCTCAAAATTCTGAAGCTATAGTTGACGTGGCATATTTCAAATGATCAGGTCAAATGAAAGTGATCATGGGAAGGTTTATGAGCCAATTTTCTAGTCTTTTACACCATTGACGTCATAGAAAATGGACAATACAGAAAAGCCGTTATGTGATCATCCTCCGTTTATGACCCGGTCAATGTTCTGTTCGATGATTTGAGCGGCTTTCTTTGAATTGATTTAGTACTCATTCAATGTGATGAAAAGCGGAAATTTCAGGCTGACTCTAGCTTGTAAATTTGAACTACTGACTTAAAACGCTTGAAAACTCGCGGTACGTCTTAAATGGTGATCTGCAAAGTAAACATTGTTGATTCGGATAGCAAATCGATAACCTCATCGCTCTGGCACCGACCCACTTAATTGATATTTACACAGACTATGTTACAATTCAACAAAAAGTGTTGCAAAACTTTTTTGACTATGTATATGTGTTCTCTACGGTTAATGCGATCTCAACGGTGTATATTTTTTGCTTCCTGATTTAAAAATAACGTTACCATGAAGTCGTAAAATAAACGATTACGATCATAAACAAAATGCTATGTACAAATCTTTGTATCTAAATATACAGACATGTGAGTGGGTTGAAATCAATATTCAATTTTTTTCTGTTCCAAAAATCTCGCTTTTAACAAAATTTTTAAAAAAAAAATGGCCCAATGAAATTTGTTGAAATTTTGATATTATTTTCTCAAAGTCTAATTTGGTGAACAGGGGAAGTTTTAAAAACTTTAACCTTGCAGATTTTTTAAAATCCGGATTTAACGGTTGGCATTTTGACGTTAAGACTATGAAATTGACGCTCAAATTGAACCTATTATTTTTCTATCTTTGTTTTGATTAATTTGCGAACGATGAGTATAAAAAATGAAGAAATTCCTAGACGTGTTCAATAGCCTTTGGCGAATAGGCACTCAAAATTTCATTCCAATACACCGAAAACTTCGCGATACACATGAATTTGCCTTACACAAGTGTTGTTGATCTTTAACTACAGTAAGAATTACGTCGACGTCGCTATAAACGAACTCTATTTTTGTAAGCCATTATGTCGCAAGCTCGACGTTATGAAGTTACTATTGATTAGCACGTTAAAAGACTATTTGTGGGTACAGTGATATCATTTTAAATAAAATCGGAAAATTCCAATGCATGTTTACAAAAAAACAGAAATCTTACTAATACTTTTAGTGAAATCAGTCATGAGAATTTGGCGAATTTTTCTACGTTCTGCGTTTGTATTTTTCGAAATTTCGACGTTCGGGTAATAAATTTTGATCCCCTATTGTAGAAATTCCTCACAGGGAAGCATCACAAAAAGTTGCGGGCATATGAAACGAAAAAGGGGGAAAATCAAATTTCAACAACTATCAATTATCTGGTCAAATGGTTTCTGAACAAAGGGAGAATATATTCAGATTTGATATCCAAAGGTAGTAACAATCTTCGACAAACTTAATTTTATAAAAATACCCGATCTTATACTAAAACAACTCGGTTTAAATCTTTCTCCTTTGAATCGGCCCCTATGCAAATCAGCACTATTTTTGGTTATACAATTCGCTGTACCGTTTAATAAAGACATAAGTAGGTATGAAAACTTGCGCTGAAAGTTAACATGTAGACGGGCGGACAAAATAATTATTTTACATTAAAAAATTCTGAAAACAAAACTCATCGTGATATTAGTTGGAAAATGTGATATGAAAGGAAAAAATACGTTTCAATAATTCATTTCTGAGATTTTAAGCGAAATGTCGGTCCATATAGAAGTCAAACGGACTCTAGTACTGGTGCGAGAAATAAAAAAAAAAAAACTGAAACCATTGTCAGGTGCTCCAGCAAATTCCGATGTGATTAAGAAAAGTTCAGTGCTGCATTGCAACTTATTCCTGCATTCTTTAGAAATTATAAACCCCGTCGTGTGCTGAATTGATCAGAACTTGCCTCGTGAAGAAAAGGCATGGGCGTATCTAACACTTTGAAATGTATACGCACGGGCGACAACCAAAGAATATTATAGGCTAAAGGCAATCGATGTGGACTTTGACAAAACTTGAATGCCCTCCGTCCGCCGCGTCCCTTTTTATGATTTGAGCGTTGGTGAATAATCTTAACGTCGTACCTATAGCTTGAATTAGCTGTAGTTTCGATGTTCTGATCATTCATCAACGATATTTTCCTGCACGGATGCTTATTTCTAGTTTACGCACTTGCGAAATTACGTAATGGGAGTAACGCCCTTATAAGAGCTTAAGGATTTTTCATATAAAAAAACCCTCAGTGTTTCGTTTAAAAAATGTAAATTTTCTTTGACGGCCTATCCCGCATTCGATTCAAGCACGTGCAAAGCGGGAAACAAATTTCAAGCGTTCTCAAAGTTTGCATCCTGAGCTCAGAGTCTCGGTATAGTCTTACTCTGCCTAAAGGGCTCACGGACCCTTTCGAGCCCTTTGTTGATTTAGTTTAGTTTAAAAATATTTAAATTTTATATACCCTGCCGAGGTGATGAACAAATATGAAAGGGGCTAGGAAACAAGTAGGCCTACGCTTCTAAGCGGAAGTAGGAGTTTCAAAAAACGAAAGTAGATAATCTGAAATTTTCAAAATCTAGAATTGAATTTTCCATGCTGAGATTATGGTTGTTTGTCGGTTTTTCATGCAGGGAAACTGCAAGTATGGCAATAACTGCTGGAATGAACACCCTTCTGGTGGAAATCAAGGTAATATAAACTTGAATAGTAAGTTATAATATTCGGACAGTAGAGTATTTCGGATGTAAATTATCTACCTAAGAACAACAAGGAAATGAAAATCTACAAGGAATTGACAAGGACAAGGAATTGTTCCGATAAAAAATGTAGACTCGTGTCTATTTCATATATTAAGATACAGTGTAATAGAAAAGCACTTAAATGTGCAATGAATCTGGGGGGGGGGGGAATTGTTTAATGTAGGCCTATGTTCAAATTAAAATGGAAATTCATAATTGCTCAATTCTGATTGATATTTTCCCACTCTGTATAATAGCTCCTTTGAGCCAGGTAAATTATATTTTTGGCATAGGTTTGAAGGGTTTGACACCAACTTCATTTTGCCACAGGCCTTCAGGACGAGTTGGTTCAAACTTTCACAGGTCCTCCTCTCTGAGTACAGGTCCTCGACATCTTTCTTTGCTCTCAAGCAATTTGAACTATATATTTTACTCAAGCAATGTGTATAGTGTTGTATATGAGGAAATTTCAGACATGAGGAAAACTGGCAAAAGAAGAAATGCTTGATACAACAATTTCTTCTTTTCCCACAGAGTTTTCCCTACATCTAATGAGGTTTATACTCACAGCATGGGGAGGAGGAGGGTGACTTTCATGATTCTTAAGAACTGAAGTTACTGACAAAAAAAATTCACAGACAAGAAGGACCTGCATTAGAGATTGAAGTGCCAGACCTACCCGAAAATTTGTGGTGTTAGCAGGGCTCGTGTTTGACCCTTAAACCAGGGTTTTGACCCCCAGAATATGAAAAAAAATCCATTTCGACCCCTAAATATTTCAGTCTTTTTTACTCCTAAAATTTTAAGCTTGATATTGCTACAAATTATAAATTTATCAAAAGCCATTGTTTCCTTCATATTTTTATAAGAGATTCATATTTACATATGAATCTCTTATAAAGATATGAAGGAGGCAGTTGAAAAGTCAATAAGCATAAACAAGAAATATTTACTTATGATCCATTTATTACATTGGTTTGACCCCCTCAACAGCAGTTTTTGACCCCAAAAGAATCTCAGTCAACGGGTCAATGACTCCTGCAATTCAAAAGCCAGCACAAGCCCTGTGTTAGTGTCGAACCCTGGTTTGAATGTAGTAATTATAGTATTTCATTCCCAAACCATAAAATTTGCATTGCAGGATTTTCAGTGACAGCTCAAAGACAGCTGTTTGGTGGTAACAAACAAGGAAGCACGGGTAGAGGTCAAGGTCAGGTGACATTTGGACAGAATCGGTTTAAGTGGATATCACCAGACGTCCAGCAGCAGCAGCCACAAACCAGAGCAGGAAACATGGCTCCCAGTCAGCAGTTATCAACTGGAGATATAGTGTAAGTGGTCAGGCATGCTGAGCTTTAGGAAGGGGTAATATCACTGATTTGTTTATGCTGTTTAAACTTAAAGGGCCGAAATATGGCTCCATTTCCCTCTAAAACCCTTTTCCCCCTCTAAACATATATCAGGAAAGAATTCCTCTAACGGAAATGTCAGGCCGCTGTATAGAGCAGTTGGTAGTGTGTTGGACTGTCAATCTAGAGGTCTCAGGTTTTTTCCCCGATGGCATCTCTCATTCTATCCAATTATTTGTCTCTCACCAATCTGTTGATAATAGTAGATATTGTAGAAGCAGCTAGAGGCTAGGATAGGATGTGATGGTTGTACTGGTTAGAGAAATACCAGGAATCCATTGTTAGGTAGGTGCTGCAGTCTGTGCAATATAGCTGAAAAAATATTGGAAGCGGCATTAAACTCTATTCAATCAATCTAACAGAAATGTCATTTTTCTTGTTATACCCCCCACAACGAAATTTTGGGGGGGGGGGGGGGTATACTGGAATCAGGTTGTCCGTCTGTAGACATAATTTTGTGTCCTCTTCTTCTCCCACGGTTTTGGACCAATTTTGCTGAAATTTTATCAGGTTGTTTCCTATCATATGAAGTTGTGCACCTGCAATTTTCATTCTGATCCAGTCATTAGTTTTAGAGTTATGCCACTTTGAACTTTTTAAGGAGGGGGGCGGGGGAGTAGTCAAAATTTAAAATTGCAATACTCAGTTACAATAAGGGGAGTTACCAAATTTGGTAAGTAACATCATCTTGTTGTTATCATTTTGCAAAAAGATCATGTACTGAAAGCACTTATACTGGGACATAGCCCCAGTAGGACCATGCCCTAGTGGGGGGTATGAGTCCGCTCTGCGACAGTTCTAGTTTAATGATTTATATCATGAGTTATATGCAAAGGGTAAAATAAGAGGGCAGAATTAGGGTTGATATGTACATGAATAAAGTCTGTTAGGGGGAGGGGGAAGGGGGGAGTTATAATTATGCAAAAGGTAAAATCCGAGCGCTATGAAATTATTTCATAATTAGAACCTTGTCTGGCCTGAGTAACTCCATAACTTGCTGGGCTGTCAATCATAAGGTCATTAAAGACACAGTGTCAAAAATGTGAGGATTATAATAAACTCAACTACAGATAATTCCATTTACATATTGATAATGGCTCATCATGAAAGGGTTGTAAATGCCTAATTTTCCATGTTTCGATAGGCGATTAAAACTATTTTGTGCTGAGCCATAGATATGGTTGATACTATTGAAAAAGTAACCTTTAGAAATGATTACTTTAAACACATGTGTACAGGTACTAATCACAAGAGATAATAGAGGAATTGAAATTCTTTGAGATAAAGATATGTGATGGAACTATCATATCTCTATGCAGTGAAACAATCAGACTAGCCAAATGCACAGCAGACCTATTTCTTCATTTTCTCAAAGGCCTTTGGTGGGTTTTCTCCAAGCAGTGTTCAAAGTAATTTTTGCTGTTGTTATTAAAGAATTGTTTAAAAAAACAAGTAATAACACTAAAGATATTATACTTGTAGGAGAGCTCTAGCCACTGAGGTACAGACTATGTTTGAAAATGGAAAGATGTGGCCATTTACAACGATTGGATTTGAGAAAGAGCTTCCCAGTCTTCCTGGTAATATACCCTCTCATGCAATTCACAGCAAAGTTCTGCTGTTAAGAAAGCGTTAGCAGACAATATAGACTAAGATCAGGCTGCACAGTAGTGCAGCCTGATTTAAGCCTACACTGTCTGCCTTCTACCTAATAATTGCTTGAGAAGCCTTGAGCCACATTGGTCAAAATGTCCTTAGAACTTGCAATTCGTTTGAAAAAAGTTCAAATGAAATAGGATAAATAGAGGATGAGTGGTCATTGAATACCTAATACATTAAACGAGTCATCTATAAACAGATAAAAAAGAGGCCATCATGGCCCATGCCGAGTTTTTATCTGTTATAGGCGATGAGTTAAAATTCGTATTTTATGAACACAAACTTGATATTCTATTTAAAATATTACCCAAATTTACGTGAAAAATCGTCATAATTCTTGAAATTCAGCATTTCTATTTTATTTGACACTGATAACCCTGTTTATGACATCATGTTCATGTTATAGCATTGCTATTTGCACTGAGCCCATTTGCATAGATATTTCATCAGTGTAATAACACCTGTGTAATATCAAAAATATTCATCAGAGTTATTTCACTCCCGCAATGCAGCTCGTATTATAAGGGTTCATACTGAACTGATACCAATGATATGTAATTCCCAGGCTGTATTTTTCCGTCGTGGACCTTTTTGCATAAAGTCAATAAGCGACAACAAAGCAAAATTGAATGCCAAAGAAAAAGTCATCTACCCTGTGTTCTTGATGACAAAACAATGCAAACTGTTTGCAAATTATACCCTATTTTGCATTTGTAGTTATGTGCAAAGTGGGGTATAATTTTCGAACAGTTTGCTCTGTTTTGTTATACTGAAAGTAGGACTGGACTTCAAAATGAAAAGTAACTACTGTGTGTCATATTTTTGTTGCTCCCTTGTGCCTCCTTATTCTTTGCGTGTTTTCCTTGATTTGTCTGCAGACAAGTGGATTTTTAGGAAGTAACAAATTCACAGTATACAGTGTAGGTTTAAGCATGTTGTATTACAATGCCTTGAACTCATTATTTAGACTGGTCAAAAAAATAGATCTCTAAGTGGATGCAATATCTTTAAGTTAAGACAAGTTCAAATGCATGTGCCAAGCTTCAAGGGAAATGTCTTCGCTTATTTGATAACCAAAAAATTTTAGTATGTCACATCAATTTCTTAATTTGTATCAGAAGTGGAATAACACATACAGTCCATTTTGACCCCAAAATCTTTGATTGACCCCCAAAATGGGTGTGGCAGGATGGTGCTTATTTTTTAGCCTACATGAAATATTTTAAACGCGTACTCCTAAGTAATTAATGGACCAATTTCCACCAAACTTAGCAGAAGGTTCCTTGGATGACCCTTCTTGAAATTAGTCATTGAAATTTTATTGTTTCAAACATTTTGTGTAGAAGGGCAAGGTCTATTCTGACCTTGAAATCTCTTGACATCTTTCATTCTTACATTTCAGTAACCATTTGGCAGATTTCAACATAACTTAGCAGGAATATTCTTGGGTGACCCGTCATTAAAATTGTTAATGTAATTTTGAGTTACCCCGAAATACATGTATTTGGGTTGGAAGGTTGGGGCTTATTTCGATTATGAAATCTTTAAATGTCTTCTCCATTTTTAGCTCACCTGAGCACGAAGTGCTCAAGGTGAGCTATTGGGATTGTAGAATGTCCCTAATCCGTCGTCAGTCGTGCGTCGTGCGTCGTCCGTCATCCACAATTTCTTTAAACATCTTCTCCTCCTAAACCAGTGGGCCAATCTTGATGAAACTTGGCAGGGATGTTCATTGGGTCAAGCTCTACCAAAGTTGTTCAAATAAATGAAATCCACCCTTAACTTTCCCTTTACCCTTAACAAAAAGGGTGAAAATATGAAAATCTTTAAAAATCTTCTTCTCTGAAACCAGAAGGCAGACAGCTTTCATATTTGGTATGTAGCATCATGTTATGGACCTCTACCAAGTTTGTTCATATCAAAACCCTGGGGTCATGTTTGGGCTTTGCCCGGGCCAAACCCTTTTTACATAGAATCAAAGAGCGAAAATCTTTAAAAATCTTCTTCTCTGTAACCAGATGGCAGACAGCTTAAATATTTGGAATGTAGCATCACCTAGTGGGCCTCTACCAAGATTGTTCATAACAAGACCCTTGGGTCATATTTGGGCTTTGCACGGGTGCATCCCTTTATCTCTTATGAGCACGAAGGGTAAAAAAATGAAAATGTTCAAAAATCTTCTCCTCTGAAACCAGAAGGCAGACAGCTTTCATATTTGGTATGTAGCATCATGTTATGGACCTCTACCAAGTTTGTTCATATCAAGACCCTGGGGTCATGTTTGGGCTTTGCCCAGGCCCAACCCTTTTTACATAGAATCAAAGAGCGAAAATCTTTAAAAATCTTCTTCTCTGTAACCAGATGGCAGACAGCTTTAATATTTGGTGTGTAGCATCACCTAGTAGGCCTCTACCAAGTTTGTTCATATCAAGACCCTTAGGTCATATTTGGGCTTTGCACAGGTGCACCCCTTTATCTCTTATGAGCACGAAGGGTAAAAAAATGAAAATCTTCAAAAATCTTCTTCTCTGAAACCAGAAGGCAGACAGCTTTCATATTTGGTATGTAGCATCATGTTATGGACCTCTACCAAGTTTGTTCATATCAAAACCCTGGGGTCATGTTTGGGCTTTGCCCGGGCCAAACCCTTTTTACATAGAATCAAAGAGCGAAAATCTTTAAAAATCTTCTTCTCTGTAACCAGATGGCAGACAGCTTAAATATTTGGAATGTAGCATCACCTAGTGGGCCTCTACCAAGATTGTTCATAACAAGACCCTTGGGTCATATTTGGGCTTTGCACGGGTGCATCCCTTTATCTCTTATGAGCACGAAGGGTAAAAAAATGAAAATGTTCAAAAATCTTCTCCTCTGAAACCAGAAGGCAGACAGCTTTCATATTTGGTATGTAGCATCATGTTATGGACCTCTACCAAGTTTGTTCATATCAAGACCCTGGGGTCATGTTTGGGCTTTGCCCAGGCCCAACCCTTTTTACATAGAATCAAAGAGCGAAAATCTTTAAAAATCTTCTTCTCTGTAACCAGATGGCAGACAGCTTTAATATTTGGTGTGTAGCATCACCTAGTAGGCCTCTACCAAGTTTGTTCATATCAAGACCCTTAGGTCATATTTGGGCTTTGCACAGGTGCACCCCTTTATCTCTTATGAGCACGAAGGGTAAAAAAATGAAAATCTTCAAAAATCTTCTTCTCTGAAACCAGAAGGCAGACAGCTTTCATATTTGGTATGTAGCATCATGTTATGGACCTCTACCAAGTTTGTTCATATCAAAACCCTGGGGTCATGTTTGGGCTTTGCCCGGGCCAAACCCTTTTTACATAGAATCAAAGAGCGAAAATCTTTAAAAATCTTCTTCTCTGTAACCAGATGGCAGACAGCTTAAATATTTGGAATGTAGCATCACCTAGTGGGCCTCTACCAAGATTGTTCATAACAAGACCCTTGGGTCATATTTGGGCTTTGCACGGGTGCATCCCTTTATCTCTTATGAGCACGAAGGGTAAAAAAATGAAAATGTTCAAAAATCTTCTCCTCTGAAACCAGAAGGCAGACAGCTTTCATATTTGGTATGTAGCATCATGTTATGGACCTCTACCAAGTTTGTTCATATCAAGACCCTGGGGTCATGTTTGGGCTTTGCCCAGGCCCAACCCTTTTTACATAGAATCAAAGAGCGAAAATCTTTAAAAATCTTCTTCTCTGTAACCAGATGGCAGACAGCTTTAATATTTGGTGTGTAGCATCACCTAGTAGGCCTCTACCAAGTTTGTTCATATCAAGACCCTTAGGTCATATTTGGGCTTTGCACAGGTGCACCCCTTTATCTCTTATGAGCACGAAGGGTAAAAAAATGAAAATCTTCAAAAATCTTCTTCTCTGAAACCAGAAGGCAGACAGCTTTCATATTTGGTATGTAGCATCATGTTATGGACCTCTACCAAGTTTGTTCATATCAAAACCCTGGGGTCATGTTTGGGCTTTGCCCGGGCCAAACCCTTTTTACATAGAATCAAAGAGCGAAAATCTTTAAAAATCTTCTTCTCTGTAACCAGATGGCAGACAGCTTAAATATTTGGAATGTAGCATCACCTAGTGGGCCTCTACCAAGATTGTTCATAACAAGACCCTTGGGTCATATTTGGGCTTTGCACGGGTGCATCCCTTTATCTCTTATGAGCACGAAGGGTAAAAAAATGAAAATGTTCAAAAATCTTCTCCTCTGAAACCAGAAGGCAGACAGCTTTCATATTTGGTATGTAGCATCATGTTATGGACCTCTACCAAGTTTGTTCATATCAAGACCCTGGGGTCATGTTTGGGCTTTGCCCAGGCCCAACCCTTTTTACATAGAATCAAAGAGCGAAAATCTTTAAAAATCTTCTTCTCTGTAACCAGATGGCAGACAGCTTTAATATTTGGTGTGTAGCATCACCTAGTAGGCCTCTACCAAGTTTGTTCATATCAAGACCCTTAGGTCATATTTGGGCTTTGCACAGGTGCACCCCTTTATCTCTTATGAGCACGAAGGGTAAAAAAATGAAAATCTTCAAAAATCTTCTTCTCTGAAACCAGAAGGCAGACAGCTTTCATATTTGGTATGTAGCATCATGTTATGGACCTCTACCAAGTTTGTTCATATCAAAACCCTGGGGTCATGTTTGGGCTTTGCCAAGGCGCAACCCTTTTTACATAGAATCAAAGAGCGAAAATCTTTAAAAATCTTCTTCTCTGTAACCAGATGGCAGACAGCTTTAATATTTGGTATGTAGCATCATCTTGTTGGCCCCTACCAAGTTTGTTCATATCAAGACCCTTGGGTCATATTTGGGCTCCACCCGGGCGCATCCCTTTCAGCTCATCTGAGCATGATGGGTGAAAATGGGAAAACCTTCAAAAATCTTCTTCTCTGAAACCAGAAGGCAGACAGCTTTCATATTTAGAATGTAGCATCATGTTATGGACCACTTCCAAGTTTGTTCATATCAAGACCCTGGGGTCACGTTTGGGGTCCACCCGGGTGCATCCCTTTTTACATAGAATCAAAGAGCAAAAAGGCATATCTGTCTTGCTCTTCGCTGAAAACATTCCATGGTATTGATCTTGGGCAATTATCTTCTTTTTGACATCTGCCTATCTAATTAATGTGATGTCCTAGGGGTCATAGAGACTCAGGTGAGCGATCTAGGACCATCTTGGTCCTCTTGTTTGAGGGATTTCAACCAAACTTGGCAGATATGTTCTTTTGTGACCATTTTCAAAAATTGTTTATGAAATATTGATAGACATCAAAATATTGATTTGACAGGGTAGGACATTTCTCTGCTCATCAAAATTCAGATAAGAGGTTAAGGGCCATTCTGGGCCTCTTGTTGAACAAATTATGCCCTTTCTTTGATTTTATCCTCTATTGACCTCCTTGCACGCAAAGATTGATACCTACATGAAGTGCTCTTGTCATCAACCATAGAATGTGGTAAGATAAGCTTTTTATGACCAGGGTTCGACACTTAGGGGTCTCAAAGTAACAAGTTTTGGGCACCCGGACTCCCCTAAGTGTCGAACCCTGGTCATAAAAAGCTTATCTTACCACATTCTACTAGGTGAGGAACTATTGTTGAAAAGAAAAATGGCTTGTAACAAGCAATTTGGGTTTTTTTTCCACAAAAAGTCTCCCAAACGTGAAAATTCTAACTCCATACAGGGTTTGACATTTACTACTATTTGCCACTATCCTGAAGGCTGATAGCTCTAAATATTACAGGCCCTCCCTGATAACAACAGGTCGTGCATGAAAATCATGTTTGATTTATAGCAATTTAAGCAATAAATTATAAGGTAAACATTGATGGAAAAGAAGAATTTTCTTTTGACAAGCAATATCTTCTTTTTCTACGATGTTTTCCATTTGGTTATGCAATTTTCAGTATTGGAAAGGCATTTAATTTTTCGAACCAGGGCAGAATTTGAATACTAAGTTTTGCAATTAACTACTGGCCTGAAAGACCTGCAGCATGGTAACATCTACCCTAAAATCCACAGGATTCGGGCCCGAGGACTGGTGTTAGTGTCGATCCCTACCATACTTTTAGCTTGGCCTCCTTGATTTTATAAATTGGGAGTCCACTGGACTTCTTACTCACAGGAGTTAGCGTCAAACTGATGACATGATGAAATTCTAATAGTACTATTTTCTTTATTTAATCCCCAGGTTTCAATGACATTTCCATGGAAGAAATGCGCTTCGAAGCATATGAAGCCCAAAAGTCAGGGGGAATTCAACAGTTTGTAAGATTAAATTCATTTTTGTACCCTTGTCTGCTTTATAAAATTTTAGACTATTTCTAGGTTGTGGATGACATTGAAGAAGGGGTAGAAATTTTAATTCACAGGGACCTTAAATTTAGTTAAACTTGTATTAAGCGACCAGGAATGGGACCACCAAAAAGCGGTTGTTAAAGAAAATGGTCGCTTAATACACATTTTGTTTACAATTAAGAAAAATGATTTTGATTGAATATATATCATAGTTAAATTCTCAATAATCCTATGCTGTCAAACCCGATTTAAAGAAGGGGTTTTTGAATATGGTTACTTGATAAAGATGGTTGCTTAATAGACGTGGTCGCTTGAACAAGATTGACTGTACACAATAATTTATAGCTGAAAAGAAATAGTCTTTCTTTTAAATAGGGACCCTTAGACGTTACATTTAGTTTTTGGGAATGAATTTTGTTACTTTTAGACTAAAATACATTATATTTTAGACTTAAACCCTGACAATTGATTTTCAGGAACAAAAATTCCATTCCTTAGTAAATGAGACAGTAAACCAGAGGAATGAGCTGAAGAGTCCAAGCATGTCCTTGAAGCAGAAACTGGTAAATATTTCTTTCACTGAGTGAACAACCAAAGCTATATTTTAATTATTGGTAGAGCAGCAACTGAAAATAGTGCTTTTGTTGTTCACTAAATAGAAAATTTGATGGCTTACATGAAAATGAACGTTCAAGGGATAAGTACAAAGTTGTTGTATGTGTAGGCAAATTCTTTATCTTTCATTGAGTCAACAACAAAAGCTACATTTTCACAAGTAGCTGGGCTGAAAGTGAAAGTATAGCTTTTGTTTAAGTAATGATTTCATTTTTGCATTGATGTGTCCACGAATAAAGATCTAATGGAAGAACCTGAAGATTTTGATTTGTATATAACTCCTCCCCCCCACCATCAGACTTTATTCATGGACACATTAATGCGAAAATGAAATTATATCCAATACGACATGATTGCAATTCTGAAATTAGTTATATTATCCTTTTCTGCGCGTTTCATAGTGAAATTACATTTTCTGGATATTAAATAAATTAATAAATAATGATATTGACATTTTGAGAATTTAACAGAAAACGAAGCGTGTCATTTAGCATGTTGGTTATATGAAATCAAAAGTATCTATGTTCAAACTTATGATGATGTATGACATAAATGGGCGGAGCTATTTGTGGACACAGTAAAACACATGACTTATTAATTTCATTGCAATTAAAGTTATGCGTAATTCTTATTTCACGTATTCATTTTACGCCATTGTGTTATGTTGTTAACTAAATGCAGGATTTGATTATTGTACATGAAACATGAACAATCAATGTGTAAGCACAAAACTATTACAAGTACCTGTATATTGATGGGAACTTAGTTTAGTTTAGTTATACTCCTCTCCCATGAATTTTTCATTTCTTTGATCTTAAAGCAGATAACTTGCAAATTTTCTAACAAAATATCAGAGTATAGTGTGCTTTTATTGACTTGAATCTGACCCCTGCTATTTAGATGAATAAAAATCTGATTATTCCTACTTGGCTTTGCACATGCTTTCATAGGAATGAATAACAAACCATAATGAATGTATTATACATTTTGTTAATTGATAAAATATGTCGGTAATTGTTATTTAAGCATTTTTTCCACAGAGGTCAAATTCGGGTCAAATTAACCAGGCTATACTTCTACATCATTCACCATGTAAATTGCATGGCAACTAACCTCTAGATATTTCAGTTAATGGTGCATCTTAATGGGTTAGCCCACTAACATTGTAATTGCCTTTGAAATATAAGTCATTTTTGGCAAGGCTATTCTCCGAGAAAACCTAGGAATCATGGTATTAGCCACCGTACCATTGCTATGAGTAAAACATGTAAAATCCAGCCCTATTTCATCGAGCTATAGAACATGATAGCAGTGGCAGGGGTGTAGAAAAACAGATTCTCTCTACATGTCCATGGAAAAGTAAAGTGTTATTTATTTACTTGTCCAGGATTAAAATGCTATTGTCCGCAAAAAAAAGAATAGAAAGATTTAGGGAAAACATTGTCTTTAAAGAAGAAAATGCTGAAACCAGCTTTTTCTTCATTAACAACAGTGTTTTCTTCTCTTTGGTACAAACAAAAAGCTTATTTATCTCTTTGATCTTTATAGCGCCATACCAAGATTTGCCCTGGTATTTACTTGTCCACAGACAAGTGGACTTGAAAAATAATCTTGTCCGTGGGTAGAAAAGCCCATGTCGGACATGTTGGGCATGGGAATTCCACACCCCTGGCAGTGGGTTTAAACTACTGTTATTTTCTCTGGTGTGAAAACTAATGGATTGTGTCTCCAAGAGTGACTCAAATAAAGTACCGGTAGTATAAACTAAATTAGTTTATTGTCTATACAAAGGATCATATACGAACTGTTTCTCTTCAGATTGGTTTCATAGATGATGCCAAGAAAAAGAAGAGCTCTGGGTAAGTCTAACCAGTTACCAAACTACCTGTTTTATACCCCCAAATCTATGTTTATGGTGAATATAGTAAGCTTGACGGCCTAGTCTAGATTGATTCATATTGAAAGATGTTGCACAGAGCTTCAGATTTACAGTGGGCCCGGGTCATTTCTCACATGATGACCCACAACTTTCCAACAGTTGGGGTCCTGTGACCCTGTCCTGCTTGGATATTGAAACATTTTTACTATAATGAAAATATGCTTTGGCCCATCATTTCAGGAAATGACTCACAACTTTTTACCTCATGGGTCAATTGGACCCATCAGCCTTGAAAAGAATCTGAAGCCCTGGTTGCAGTCATCATTTTTTAAGTTTTTTTTGAATTTTAAATTTAGTGTCATAAGGTTTTAAGCAACAGAAATTGAATTGTGAGTTACATATATTTTTTTTTCCTTTATCTTTTTACCAAACCTTTTTTATTTACTTTGACTGTTAACCCTTATTGTTTATGAATGGTGATTAACTAAAGAATAAGTCAAGCCTATACATTCAAATAAATTTTCAAAACACTAAAAAGTCATTTTATCTTTAGCTCGACTAACAAAAGGTCTGTCTGGCCATCTGTCTGTTGACTTTTGCTTGTTAACGCTCCAGAGTCCACAGTTTTATCCGATTGTCTTCAGAATGTCAGAGCATCAGAATGATTGGACCATCACAAGGACCATTCCTTTGGAAAATGGGTCAGATCAGTCAAGCGTCATAGGAATATGCGCCTAATTTAAATTAGATAAAAAAATTCTTGATAACGCTCTCAGGTCCACAGTCTTTATCCAGTTGGCTTCAACTTGCTCAGATTGATTGTATAATCACAAGGAGCATTCTTGAATTCTTTGAAGTCAATCTGTCAAGCCTCACAATAAAAGGGGCCACAGTTTTTGTCTGATTGTCTTCAAACTATGTCAGAATGATTGTACCATCACAAAGATCATTTGTCCAAAAAGGGGTCAGACCTGTCAAGCATCATGGGAAAATAAGCTTTATTAAAATTCAATTAGAAAATCCTAGTTAACCCATTAAAATCTTCAGTTTAATCCGATTGACTCAAACTTGCTCAGATTGATTTTACTATCACAAGGATGGTTCCTTGGGAAATTGGGTCAGATCTGCCAAGGGTCGCAGGAAAAGGGGACCAATGAAATTAATTGAAAAAAAAAAATAATGTAAATTACATTGTTAACTCTGTAAAGTCCACTGTTTTAATCCAACTGTTTTCAAACTTGCTCAGAATGATTGTATAATCACAAGGATCATTCCTTTCAAAAATGAACCCGATCTGTCAATTATCACGAGAAAAGGGGCCAAATGAAAATAATTGAAAAATTAAATAAAAAAATCCTCTAAAGTCCACAACCTTCATCTGATTAATTTCAAACTTGCTCAGAATGATTGTATAATCACAAGGATATTTCCTTTGAAAAATGAACCCAATCTGTCAAGCATCACAGGAAAAAGGTCAAAATGAGATTTAATTAGAAATTCCTCGTTAACACTCTAAAGTCCACAGTTGTCATCTGATTGACCTCCAACTTGCTTGGAATTTTTAGCTCCACTGGCCGAAAGGCCAGCGGGCTATTGTCATGGCGGGGTGTCCGTGCGTGCGTCCGTCCGTAAACTTTTACTTTAAAAATCTTCTCCTCATAAAGTACTGGATGGATTCCAATCAAATTTCACAGGAATGTTACTTGGGTGACCCTCTATCAGATTCCTTCAAAGATTTTTAATCGGTTGAAAATCATGGCTGTAGTGGGCGTGGCTAATTTCCATATATGGTAATAGGTGGCTTTTCTCAGTTACTAATTGATGGATATGGACCAAACTTCACATGAATTATCCCTGATTGGCCCTCTATCAGCCTACAAAAAATCATTGTGATCAGATGAAAAATATGTATTTTAATGGGCGGAGGTCATTTCTCTATATGTTATATAGTGAAAACTTTAAAAATCATTTTCTCAGAATCTAACCAATGGATATCAACCAAATTTCCCTGGAATGATTCTTGAGTGAACATCAACAAGTCTATAAAAAAATATTGTGATCAGATGAAAAATGTGTATTTTATGGGCGGAGGTCATTTCTCTATATGTTATATAGTGAAAACTTTGAAAATCATTTTCTCAGAATCTAATTGATAAATATCAACCAAATTTTACATAAATGATACTCGAGTGACCCTTTATCAGCCTAGCAAAAATTAATGTGATCGGATGAAAAGTATATATTTTATCAGCGGAGGTCATTTCCCCATATGTTATATAGTGGAAACTTTGAAAATCATTTTCTCAGAATCTAATTAATGGATTTCAACCAAATTTTACTAGAATGATTCTTTAGTGATCCTTTATCAGTCTATGAAAAAATATTGTGATCAGATCAAAACTATGTCTTTTATGGGCAGAGGTCATTTCTTCAGATAGGTTATATGGTGGAATATCCAATATAGGGTAAAACAAACTATCCTTAAAGGTTAAACAGATGGATTAGATATCATTGAAATTTTATTTCTGTGAAGTTGTATCAGTCTGCAAAAAAATATTTTGATTAGATGAACAGCATATTTTTTTTATTGGCAGAGGGTATTATAACATATAAAGTGAATATTTGATCACCCTTTTGGTATCATCTCAATGACGAATTTTTCTAGACTTGTTCATATATAAAACATGTAATGATTATAGATAAGAAGGAACAAAACCTTCGTTGAAATTCAAATGTATAGAAACATTAGTTGAAATAAGTAGCCTGAGAATACCCCCTCAGAATTGGTGAGTTTAGTTGAACGAAGGGTGAATCTGCACAGAGTGTAAAATGATGTTCTGACCTCCTGACATTCAGAGTGGGGTAGAAAGAGTTGACTTGACTGCACTCTAAGGCATTGGGCAGAATAAAATTAATATATTGGATTGAATATTTTCCTTCTTACTATCATAAATTAGAATTTTGTTTTGATGACAAACAATTGTTGTCAAGAACATCTTTTGATAGTGTTTAACTAAAAGTGGGAAGATTTACAATCAAAATTTTGCAGACAAAGTACAAGTATATTGTGCAGTAACATTCTGTGAGTGTTGAAATTCTTATATTTGGATTTTAACAAAATTTCACTAGAATGATCCTTGGGTGACCCATTATCAGACTGCGCAAAATTATTGTGATTAAATGAGAAATATTTGTGTAACAGGTAGAGGTCAATTTTCAATGTTATTCACTGATCATGAGTTTTTTATGCAGAAATATTTCAACATATGAACCTTATTTACTTGAAATAAACATTCACTCATTCATTCACTTCAATTCTCATTTAAACAGCTTTATCATCCTCTTATACTCATTATCAGGATATTCAGGCCTGTGGAGCGAATCAGGCGCTCAAGCGCCTCTAGTTTACTATCACAATGATTGCATTCCTGAAAAAAATTTTGAGCGTTTGAGTGTCATGGGAAAAGGCGCCTTTATTTGAAATTGGTTGAATTTATTGTTAACATTTCTTCACATATGCATGTCAGTTAATAAAAATTTCACTTAGTATTCATCATCAATTGTCCATGAGAATATTGATGTGGTCTGCCCTGCATTCAGGATGACAAAACAGTGTAAATAGTTTTTCAATTTCACCCGCCTTTCACATGCACTTGCGTGACAAGCAGGGTATAATTGTCAAACTGTTTGCATTGTTTTGTCATCCTGAACACAGGGCTTGTGATTTTTTACTGCATTATACAAAAAGGGACCTTTTATTTATGAATACATTTAAGTGAAGCTTTCTCCGATTATTCCTTTTCCACTGACTATATGCATTTGTGTCTGTTTAGTTACATGCTAAAAGGGTCCTTTATGTATATTCTTTGTTAACATAACTCCTTCATTTATACGCAGATTTTCATAAAATCTTAACAAAATATTTCTCATCATATGACCAAGACAAAATTTATTTTGCCATTTGGTGATATGCCGCATCACAGAAAAAGGGGCCTTAATGTTAAATTCCTTGTTTACATCACTCCTCTTTTGCATAATATATTTGTATAGTAGAATATCTCTTATCAAGTGACTGTGTACATTTCACAGAAGTTTGGTGATAATATGCAGTGTCATGGCAATAGAGGCTTTATGCCATACTTATTATTAGCTCACCTGAGCACAACATGCTCAAGGGAAACATTAAGGATCGCCCTCAGTTCATCGTCCTCTTCTCCTGAACCACAGGGCCGATTTCAATGAAACTTTCCCAGAATGTTCATTGGGTGACCCTCTTTAAAAATTTTTCTCAAAATTTTGATTTTGGCGTGGCAAGACAGTTTTTTTTCTCTTTGAAATCTTTAATTAATAAATGACATCTCCTGAACCACTTGGCTAATTTCAATGAAACTTTACCAGAATGTTCCTTGGGTAACATTTTCAAAAATTGTTCTCAAAAGGGCTTATTTTGAGCCGGAAATCTTTGAACGTCATCTCCTCCTGAACCACTGGGCTGATTTCAATGAAACTTTACCAGAATGTTCCTGGGGTTTCCCTCTAAAAAAAATGTTTGCCAAGTTTTCATTGGCTCCTAAAAATGGGCATGGCAGAAAAGGGCTTATTTTGAGCCTGAAATCTTTGAATGACCTCTCCTCCTGAACCACTGGGCCAATTTCTATAGAACTTTACCACAATAAAACTTGTACCAGAATGTTCCTTTGTTTGCAAAATTTTGATTGGCCCATAAATATGGGTGTGGCAGGACAGGGCTTATTTTGAGTCTTCTCAGTAATGAACAGTTGGGCAGAGTTCATTTTTTCTTTAAATTCTTGGGATTACATCTCCTCTTCAACAATTTGGCAAATGTGAATGAAACTTTGTCAGAAAAGTACTTAGATGTGTTCCACTGGACCAATAAAATTCAGATGAGTGGTATAGGGTTATTCTGGCCCTCTTGTTTATTTTTTACACAACTTCTTCATTTATGCATGGTTTGTCATGAATCTGAAAAAAACATTCCTCATATGACCATGGCCACTACTTTGCCAATTTGTGCAATTATGCGGTATCATGGGAAAATGGGGCCTTTAAGTAAATTTACTTAACACTCAGTCTTGTCAATGCCTCCTTCATTTATGGATATATTTTCATGAAACTTTTTTTCTGGTTATATCTTGATTAGCACTTTCAAGACATAGGCTTTTCAAATTCAGTAGAGCGGTATTGAGACCCTCATGGGTCTCTTGTGGATCTATTGTTTTTCTAACAAAGTGCCAAATTCTTTAGTCAAATAACCAGTATGGCTCAAGTGTTAACCACTATAGTTAGGGAGAAACCTGACAGTGTAGACTAAGGTCAGACTGCATGACGTCACAGCGCAGTCTGTAGCACTTTAGGTTGCTAGATGCAACCCCAACGGAAGAACTCATCCTTACTGACTATTTGTCTCCCACCAATGGTTTGATAATTGTAGACCTATGTGGGATTACAGTTGGAGGCTAGGAAGGATGTGATTGTAGAACTGGTTTGAGAAATACCAGGAATCCAGGTGCTAGGTGCTCCATTCTCTGCAATACAGTTAAAAGATAATTGAGCCTGTGTGCGAGATTTCTAACAATTTCAAATATGTGCAAAGCAAAGACTCTGACCAGCCTGTGCATCCACACAGTCTGACCAGAGTCTTCACTATGTGTTAAATAGATATGATCTTAAAGTATCTGTAGGCCATAGGGTAACTCTATATTTACAGTATGTAGCTGTCAAGGCTACTCAATGTTTGTACCTCACAAACATTTCAAATTCTTGGAAATGTAACGCACAGGCTCAATTAATAGTGAGGTCAAACCCCATTCAAACAAATAAAAAACAAAATCAGGCTAGGCTACACAGTCTGCCAAAGGCTTTTGTACAACAGGAACCTGTTGAAAAGAGCAAGATAAGGGTTGAAAAGCTTCAGTTCTGAGCCAGTGTGTGACATTTCCAACAATTTCATGTATGCCTGATGGAAATGCATTTAGTAGCCTTGACAATCTCACAGTGCTTTAAAATGAATTTTGGGTTGTGAATAGAGTTTTTAGGTCAGTAGCCATCTATTGGCGCATAGTTAAGGCTCTGATCAGACTGTGTGGCAACACAGTCTGATCCGAGTCACGTTGTTGCACACATATGAAATTGTTGTAAATTTCATGCACATGCTCATATCCATTTACTAGATAAATTGTTGATACTTGGCAGAATGGTTCCATGAGTACATATCGGCTGATCAAGGTAAGTTTTTATCTCAAGGTCAAACTTAATGAAAAAAAAAACATATTTCATTTCATTTTATCTTTATTTCAGTTCACAGTCATTGTTCAGTGGTGAGTATTTGACTTCTGTCAATTATAAAATTATTTTAGATTTACTGACAGAAGGTCAGAAGAGCTATAATGATGGAGTATTTCCTATCTGTCTGTCTGTGTGTCTGTCCACCCACTTTTTCTTGTTTACCCAAGACCACAAATATTATTGGATTCTATTGAAACTTTCACAGGATTAATGTTGGGCAACAAGGTTCATCACTTTTGAAAATGGGGTCAATTCATTAGATTACACTGGTAAAGGGGGCTAAGTTTAATTTTACTAAGGAATTCATTTTGTGCCAACTAGATAAAGTAGTTCACAAATATTATCTGATTCTCTTTAAGTTTTCACAGGGTGATTGTAGGGTCATGAGGATCATTGCTTCTGAAAATAGGGTCAGTCATTTGGATAATACAGGGAAATGGACCCTAAGAAATTTCAATTAGGAATATTACTAAGTACAATCTTTTTAACGCATTTTTTAACAAATGTTATTGGTTTTTAATAACCCTTGTCTTGCTGAATAAAAAACCTTGGCAAAATTATATATAAATCAAAGTCCTGAAAGCACTTTATCTCCTACTTGTGGGTCAGCATTTGATTTTGAAAATATAATTTCTGAAACATTTCTGGTTTGAAAGGAAAAACAGGTGGTATAGACAAAGATCAGACTGCACACATGTGCAGGTTGATATTTGTCTAAAGCTCCTGCAAAGGCAGGAATATACCCGGTCCAGCATGACAAGGGTTTAAATGTTCACAGAATGATTTTAAGATCATAAGGATCTAAGCTTTCAAAAATAGGGTCAATCTGTTGAAAAACACTGGAAAAGGGGCATTTAAAAGTTTTACTTGGGAATTTCACTTAGAACAATCTTGTTTATGTGATTAAGGTTGTGGACCCATAATAGTTCTGCAACATTTTGGAAGTAGTGAACTTTGACAGTGTTAACTGAGGTTTCCTAATGATTTTCATTAGGAAACCTCAGTCATAATTGTAAAAGTTCATGAGTGCCGAAACATTGCAGAACTATAATGGTTCCACTACCGTAAATCCACCAATATTATTGTATTCTAATGAAACTTTAAAAGAATGAATGAGGGGTCATAAGGATTATCACTTTTGAAAATGATATCAACTTTGGATAATTTAGGAAAAAGGGACCTGGTGGAATTTAGGAATTACAATCTTAATTACACAATTAAGTCCACAAAAAATTTTGGATTCATTTGAAAATTTCACAGGATGATTGAAGGGTCATGAGGAAGGTTCATTTAAAAAATGAGGCTGAGCTACCCAAAAATAGGGAAAAAAGGCCCTTGAGGGTATTCCCTCAAAATACATGTATTCTTGTCTACATGATATTGACCTCAAATATTTTTGGATTCACCTGAAAATTTCATAGGATGATTGCAGG
The DNA here is from genome assembly GCA_948146395.1 of Fragum whitleyi. Lineage (NCBI taxonomy): Eukaryota > Metazoa > Mollusca > Bivalvia > Cardiida > Cardiidae > Fragum > Fragum whitleyi. Next base: position 45,654,210 of record OX411555.1, read on the forward strand.
TTCATAAGGAAGGTTCATTTTAAAAATAAGGCTGATCATTTAGAAAACACAGGAAAAGGGCCTTTTGCATTTTCACTAGAAATTCCATCGGATTAATTTAAAAAAAATCACAGGTCCAGAGGAAGGTTCTATGTGAAGATTTGAAACAAACACAGTTAAGGGAGCCTTTAGGATTATTGCTATAAACTACCTTGCAAGGTTATTGTAACTTCACATATTCTCATTAAAGCAATAATGTGCCTGAAATATTTGACACATTTGTTTTAAGCTATAAAGTTCCTTAAATATCAGATTAACATTAGGCTCTAAGTTAAATAAATCTCAACATTAACAAACAAACATCATCTGTATATTTTAGGTCCATCAAGTTCAACATTTGGTAGTTCATCTACAGGGGGATTGTTTGGTTCCACACAGTCTAGTAGTCAACCTTCAAGTGGTTTATTTTCAACAAGGGAACCAGCAAGTGGGTTTGGACAGAGTGGTCAGCAGACTTTATTTGGTAAACCTGTTGGTCAAACATCTACTTTTGGTCAGCCTCCAGCCTTTGGTCAGTCAACAGGATTTGGTCAGGCTAGTCAAAGCCAGTCAGGGACAATGTTTGGTCAGCCTGTTGGTCAAGCTCAGTCAGGAAGCATCTTTGGTCAATCTGTTGGCCAGTCAGGACAAGCTCAATCAGGGACACTATTTGGCCAATCAGGTGGTCAGACAGCATTTGGCAACACCACTACCATATTTGGTCAACAGACCACACAAACACTTCCATCATTTGGACAAGCTGCAGCCCCTAAGGCAAACTTATTTGGAAACAGTGGTTCACCTTTAAAGAGCTCAACATTTCAAACACCGACAACTGGACAGACATTTTTCGGATCCCCAACCCCAAATCCAACTTCATCCCCTGCCCCTAGTGGGTTTGGTAGTGCCATCGTGCCCTCAGGTTTTGGGATGGGGTCTAGTGGGACTACTGCAGTTCAGGCTGAACCTGAAGATAGTGCATATACTCCAGCAGATAGATTAACGGCAGAAGAATTAGAACAGTTTAAATCACAGACATTTACTCTAGGAAAAGTGCCTTTAAAACCTCCACCTAGAGAACTGTGCTTTTGATACTTTCCCTCATTTTCGTTGAGCCCAATTGCAGTTAGCAAGACATATTCTGCTATTTCTTCCTTTTTAGCTCACCTGAGCACATCGTGCTCAAGGTGAGCTTTTGTGATCGTTGAATGTCCGTCGTCCGTCGTCCTCCGTCAACAATTTCAGTGTTTACACTCTAGAGGCCACAAATATGATCCAATCTTTATGAAACTTGGTCAGAATGTTGGTCAGGTCACAAGGATGAACCCTATTGAAAATGGAAAGGATCCATGCCATATCACGGGAAAAGGGGCCTTAAAGACAATTTTCTTGTTAACACTCTAGAGGCCACAAATATGGTCCAATCTTCATGAAACTTGGTCAGAATGATTGTCAGGTCACAAGGATGATCCCTTTCGAAAATGGGAAGGATCCATTCCATATCACGGGAAAAGGGGCCTTAATGACAATTTTCTTGTCTACACTCTAGAGGCCACAAATACAGTCCAATCTTCATGAAACTTGGTCAGAATGATTGTCAGGTCATAAGGATGATCCCTATCAAAAATGGGAAGGATCCATGCCATATCACAGGAAAAGGGGCCTTAATGACAATTTTCTTGTTTACACTCTGGAGGCCACAAATATTGTCAAATCTTCATGAAACTTGGTCAGAATGTTTGTCAGGTCACAAGTATGAATCCTATCGAAAATGGAAAGGATCCATGCCATATCACGGGAAAAGGGGCCTTAATGACAATTTTCTTGTTTTCATTCTAGAGGCCACAAATATGGTCCAATCTTTATGAAACTTGGACAGAATGTTTGTCAGGTACCAAGGACGATCCCTTGTGAAATTGGAAAGGATTCATGCCATATCACGGGAAAAGGGGCCTTAAAGACAATTTTCTTGTTAACACTCTAGAGGCCACAAATATGGTCCAATCTTCAGGAAACTTGGTCAGAATGATTGTCAGGTCACAAGGATGATCCCTTTCGAAAATGGGAAGGATCCATTCCATATCACGGGAAAAGGGGCCTTAATGACAATTTTCTTGTTTACACTTTAGAGGCCACAAATATGGTCCAATCTTCATGAAACTTGGTCAGAATGATTGTCAGGTCACAAGGATGATCCCTATCAAAAATGGGAAGGATCCATGCCATATCACAGGAAAAGGGGCCTTAATGACAATTTTCTTGTTTACACTCTGGAGGCCACAAATATTGTCAAATCTTCATGAAACTTGGTCAGAATGTTTGTCAGGTCACAAGTATGAATCCTATCGAAAATTGAAAGGATCCATGCCATATCACGGGAAAAGGGGCCTTTATGACAATTTTCTTGTTTTCATTCTAGAGGCCACAAATATGGTCCAATCTTTATGAAACTTGGACAGAATGTTTGTCAGGTACCAAGGACGATCCCTTGTGAAATTGGAAAGGATTCATGCCATATCACGGGAAAAGGGGCCTTAAAGACAATTTTCTTGTTAACACTCTAGAGGCCACAAATATGGTCCAATCTTCATTAAACTTGGTCAGAATGTTTGTCAGGTCACAAGGATGAACCCTATTGAAAATGGGAAGGATCCATGCCATATCACGGGAAAAGGGGCCTTAATGACAATTTTATTTTTTTCATTCTAGAGGCCACAAATATGGCCCAATCTTCATGAAACTTGGAAGGAATGTTTGTCAGGTCACAAGGACGATCCCTTGTGAAAATGGGAAGGATCCATGCCATATCACGGGAAAAGGGGCCGTAATGAGAATTTTCTTGTTTTCACTCTGGAGGCCACAAATACAGTCCAATCTTCATGAAACTTGGTCAGAATGTTTGTCAGGTCACAATGATGAACCCTATTGAAAATGGGAAGGATCAGTGCCATATCACAGAAAAAAAAATTATGCCCTTTGCTTGAAATTTGCTTATTAAATGAGACAAAGATACGAAGGTGAGTGATATAGGACCATCATGGTCCTCTTGTTTGTACAGGTCCCACCCTGGGACAGCATCAACCAAGTAATCACTATGACAAGTTGGTGAACATACTTTTGCCGTCGGATTTTCTCTGGAGCATAACTCCTACATTTCTGGATGGATTTCAAAATTACTTAATATAATTATTCCCCACAATGAGTAGATGTGTCATTTGAAAGATTTTTTTCTGTATTTTAAAGGTCAAGGTCTTTCCAAAAGTCAAGGTCAAGTTTTAGTTCAGATCATAACTTCTACAATTATGGTCAGAATTCAAAATAGTTTTGAACAGATTTTTCTTTATAGAATACCATTTAAACTAGTTATTGCTGTAGGTCAAAGGTCAAGGTGATATTTCAAGGTCAAGCAATTGTGGGCTCAAAAATTGTATCCCTTGGCAACCATTCTAGTTTTGGTTGAATAGAAAAAAATACAAATTGTCAGCAATCAGAAGTACAGACATGAGGGGAAATTCCAGTCTATAATCTTTATTTCTCATTGAAACTCTATATTGTCTCCCTGAGGCAATTCCAATTAGTACCAACAATGTAGCTTTGTGCAAGTGTAATTGAAATATTTAAACCCCCCTCTGTGAGGAAAATATAGAGGATAATCGTTTTTTTCAGTTTAAGATTGATTTATATTTCATTGAGTGAACAACAAACGCTATAGTTTCACGAGTGGCGGAGCCAGGAGTTTAAATCTAGCTTTTGTTGTTCACGAAATGAATTATTAATTGATCTTACACGAAAAACAAACGATTATTCCATTTCTTTAATGCAAAAATGAGACAAAATGTGAAATTTCTAGGACAACTTTTAATAAAGTGCGTCATTTTGCATGTGATTGCTATGCAACGTTCATTGTGACTTCACTTTTTTTGCCCCGCATAGATGACGTCAAGATAGGCTTAAATGCACAAAAGCAGGTTATAAAATTTTGATAATTTCACTGCTTTTGCGTTGAGATTATCAAGTGATAATCTACCTTTATTTCTCGATAAACCACCGAAAAGCATTAAAGAAAAGGGTATAATCGTTTCAGAATGTCTGTCTGTCCATCCAACTTCCATTCATCTGTCTGTCTGTCTGTAGACCTCTTTCGTATCAGGACTCTTACTCAAGAAAGAAGTGATTTAGAGCATGAAACTTTAGACAATTGTTATCCATGACTCAAGGAGGTTACCTTGTGTTTTTGAGTCACATGGGTCAAAGGTCACTTTTGAACTTTGGACTGGAACTGGGACAAAGGGTTGTTTGAGGTACTTGTCCACTTTGTGACAAATCTAGTTGAAATAAAAATCAAATATACCCACTCTAACTGTGCCTCTATTAAAATTTGAGTTACTTAAGAGCTGAAGAGGATATTTGTTGATTACATGGAGGTATGAAACATAAAACCTTATCACACTATGAATATGCATAGTGGATTCATACATATCTGTGATAAGGTTTTTTGTTTCATTACTCCATGAAATCATCAAAAACTCTTTTCGTGTCTTATGATGTTATATCATGAAGCAAAATTCATGATATAATAATGTCAATAATTGAATGGATTTCTTAGTGGTCTACTTTGGAAATACAAAATGTACAGAATTTTCTGTACTTTTCCTTGAAGAAAGGGACAGTTGAATTTCACTTAATTGACTAGTATATGTAATTTTCCAAATTTTCTGTCATTTCTTTGAAATAAGAATAGTTTTTCTATTGGGAAGATATTACACTATAATCACATATCTCATCCAAATGAGAACAAACAAGGATTCGAGATAAAAAGAGAAATTGCTTTTTGAAAACAATTTCTCCTTTTATCTCAATGTTATCTATACCTACTAAGTATTATATTTTATTTTGAAAAGCGCTTTGACCTGTTACTTGAAAATCCCTTTCACTTTGGATGGATAAGTCTGCAATTTTGTCCCAAGATCAATTTTAAATCGATGTTTGAATTTTGAAATTAAATTGTTTTTCATAATAAGTTTTGATGCTGTTAATTCCAGGTTTTGATTTTCATTTATTTATTGCCATGTGTCCAGTTATATTAAAGAAAGCTTCTAAATTTGTGAATAGATAGTGCGAAACTAAAGGAAGTGTCAATATAACTGAAGCAGGGTTTGACACTAACAACTTTTTGCCACCAGCCTGAAGGACCTGTAAACATTAAATATTACAAGTCCTCCCTGAAAACAACAGGTCCTTCATAAAAACTGTTTCATTTAAGGGATAATTTCTGGGAAAACATTGTTTTAAAAGAAGAAATTGCTTATGACAAGCAATTTCTTCTTTTCATACAAAGTATTCCATTTGGTAATGCAAATTTTAGTATTGGGAAGGCAGTTATATTTCAAAACTCAAAAGATTTGAAATATTATGTACTGCCATTAACTATAGGCCTGAAGGATCTGAAGCATGATTACATCTACCTATCCTCCTTTAAATCCACAGGTCTTGGGCCCGAGGACTGGTGTTAGTGTCGATCCCTGATCTGTAGACACATTCAATTGTTTGGCACTGAACCCTTAAATTGACCTTGTCGGACTACTCTGACTTTGAGAGTGAGAGGTGATGAAATTTTTTGCCTTGACAATTTTTGTCTTTGATATGTTTTGTAATTAAATGTGTTTTGGCCGATGGCCTTATTATGCATTAAAACGTTCTATGTTGTTTTTTTGTTTTGTTGTTTGTATGCGGTTTAACACCGATTTCAACATTATTGAAGTTATATCGCGGAGGCCTGTGTCACCTACCCATGGTTTCGGACCTTTCTCCCGTCAGTACACCCATAACATTTCAAAAGGTGGCCAAGCAGGGGTCCAAACTCTCGACCCAAGGATTTTGTTTGTTTGTTTAAATGGCTTTTACGCCGCTTTCAACAATTTCGAAGTTATATCGCGGCGGTCGGAGCAACTCACAATGGATTCCTTGTATTTCTTTCACTTGTACTACCATCTCACCCTTTCCTAGCCTCCGACTGCTATCTCACATAGGTTTACGATTATCTACCCATTGATGAGAGACTAACGTCGGAAAGGATAATTGCCGCCACCGGGGATCGAACCCACGACTTCCAGATTGGAAGTCTTATGCCTAACCAACGACCCAAGGATTTACAGTCGTGTATGTTCTTTAGCAGTCTGATTAAACAATTCTTGTTTACGGGATAAAGGCCACACATTAAATAGGATTTCCATGAAACTTTCACTAGATGGTTAACGATTCCTTTCGAAAATGGGTTGGATCTCTTGTTTAGAGTCTTATCTCTCTGTGTGTTCTGCTGCGGATAAAGAATTTCTGTAAAGGGGGTTGGAACATACACATGGGGGACTTGTTCTCCTAGTATAGCACAATTGAGTCCTCATCCTACTCAATTTGAATAGTGTTTGAACCAAATGTGACCAGTCACTCGAAAAGGGACCATCTGGGAACTTCGTTAAATAAATATTTGAGAAAGAGATTGATTCTAGAACAGGCCAACCAGAAGTCGCATTTCAAACACTTTATCATAGGAAGTCAGATTGATTACTCTGGATGCAGAAGATTGGTATAGTGAGAAAAGTATCGAACCTAGCCAGACTGCGCAAACCGCGCAGGCTGACTAGGGTCGACACTTTACGCACTTCCCAGTTGGTCCCTTTTCGCGCAACGAGTCACATGTATAATTTTTGGACACGTCAAAAATATATTTTTTCACAAGTCCAATTCAAGGCAGACAGTTTAGGCTAAGGTCAGACTGCACAACTGTGTAGGCTGATCTCAGTCTATAACTATTTGCCAAAGCTTTGTTCGCAAAAGGAATATGTCGTGATAAACGGGTCAATCCTTTCCTTACAACCATTGAATCTTGAGAAATCAACATTTGTCTTTGAATGTTTGTCCCGTGATAATTGGACCTTTACTAGGCCTTCAAATCGTAGAGATTTTGTAAATCATTGGTCTACGTCATGAAAATTAAACGTCGGAGGATCGAACGCGTTGTATTAGCCAATTAAATCTTAAAAACAAGGATAAAAATCGTGTAAACTTGTGCACGGTATCTATCTGAGTAAAGTTAGCATAGGACTTTTCACGGTACGCTTTTTCGAGGGTTCTGATTAAAGCCGGTAAAGAAGTCGCCTTGTGAATGTTCGAGTTCTGTACCAGAGACTCTAAATATACTCTGTATATTTTGGGACCGTGTCTATACTAAAGGACAGAAGTTCCGTCCGGTTTGGTTGCTTAGCAATATCGGCTTATTGCTTAGCAAAACCGGCCCTATCTTCAAAACATGGACTATCACAAATGACGTTGATTTAATCCAAACGACGTTAATGCTGTTTTGACACTTTTCACGCTGCATACGATATGGCATTGTAAGATTTTGCATAAGGGCCTTTCTGTATTAATATTCCAATAGGAAAACATTAAAATAGCAGAAAATCGGTTGACTTCAAGAAACATAATTTTCATTTAGTATGTGTTTTATTCATTTGTGGTTTTGTTGTTTGATCATAATGAAGACGTTTTCTGCGACTTTTGGATTAACGAAACACGCAAGCAATTAACTAATAAGGCGATGTTTATGAAGTATGGCATATTTTTCCTGAATTTAGGGTTCATCAGACCGCGTTTATAACGACGTTAGTCAAATCAGTTGAAACATCGTTACGTGTCATGTTTGAAGGACGTTTTCGGAAGTAAATTTTGTGCATCGTTCGGAACAATGAAGTCAAATTGTGTTTCTTTCAATCTCACAATAATGGCTGTGATTCATCTTTGGAATATTAAATATATGTCGAATTTCACGGATACAGTTTCATTTAGAACTCCCGAATATTCGTATTAAATTTGTGAAGCCTACACTCGTATAGAAAAATCGGTCTAAAACGCTTTCGATATTGCGATTTAAAAATATATTTAGATTATTTTACTTTATTTTTTACCTTTCACCGTGACCGTAAACTTAAAACTACTGACAGATTTTTCACATGTAACATTTGGCCAAGTTTTTTTTTTTTCAACATTAACTTATAAATGCAAACGCTAATGAATTTAGATTCTAGTTTTACTCAAATTTTGACTTTTGACCTTTCAGTGTGACGTTGAAATTGAATCTACGGTCACGAATTGTGCATTCAATATTTCTCCACGCAAGGATTAACAAATATGCCATGTTGTTTTTAATTTCATCCGTAAATGCCAGAGATATCAACGTTTTGCATTTTCTTTGATAAATTTGATTGCCGTTGTAACTATTTGTCTTGTGAAAAAAGTAGCACGTAAACATATCTTATTCTTTTTAAGTTTGAACTTGTAAGCAAATTTTACACATCATATAAAAAAAATAAAAAAAAAAGGTTATGGAATGAATTGATCACAATCTTCAAAAATATCTAATGTAGAGCCTGAATTTTCATTATTTTTACTAATCAAGGGGTATAACGGAAGATTTTTCCCGGATTTCTCAACAATATAATATTCATTTCTTCGTGAAATTAAGAATTAGATTTTGTTTCATAAATTATAATGTCATATAGTATAGTGTCTTTACATAATCCATACCATTTTACCGTCCCTCGAAGAGATAAATTATTTTTCTGAATTTTCTTAATATGGTTACCATGTAAACTTCTATTTTACATAAAAACTAACATATTTTTTTCTTTCCCTTTTTGTACTCGCCATTGAGTTTTACAAAAATTATGGAGAAAATAGAATGTTTATGCAAGGATATTTTTTTTAACTAAGTACAGAAAACGTCCCTAAGAAAAATTTATACACGATGTCATTAAGGTGGATTCTGTGAACAAGTATGCATGATTTTTGTTCATTAAACTTTACCTTTTCTTCGAATCGTAATTATACAATCTAACGTGCTAGTTATCACGTCGTTTTATTCTAAGACCGTAGATAAAAAAGCTACATAACCACCGTAGATTGGAAAGTTAAAGTGTTTACTTTACAATAATTCTACATCCATTTAATATGTTCTATTTCTCATACCAAACTATACTCAGTTCCAAAAGAAAGTGTGCACTTTTAAAACGCGAATATCTCGAAACTTACTCAATGTACTGTCACAAAATTTTGCATGACAAACGTCGACACTATTGATCATCGAAACTTTAAGAAATGAGGCACACGGAGCTCATTGACTTAAGGCTAGTAAAGGATCTTTGATTTTGAGTGATTTGCTTTTGTACCCCACAGTTGATGAATAACTCTTGAAATTGCATCCAGTTCAATCCCTGCGTCCTACCCTGTAATAAATTCACATCTGAATGACAATTATATACTATAAAACAACGTAAGTTGACGTACAAATTTCGTGTGTGGGCGAAAATTAACCCCGTGTGAAGAAAACTGAAAATTTAAATTAGCACTCATACTCCAATAGAAATCGTATGTATCCGCTTGGGCTTCCTCTGTCACGTATCAACTTATATTGTTTAACGCTATAACACCGTTGTATCTGACGTCATTGACCAACTAATGTAGAAATTTCTAACGTTGGCGCAGGTTTGACGTCTGTACGTAAACTCAAACTTCTGTTTGGAAATGGTAGAGAGTCCCTAGTGAAACTAGGAAATACCATGTAAGCAAATTTCTCTTTACCAGAAAAGATATTCTAGGAGGGCCAATCTCAACACCATATGTACTGAACAAGTGCTCACAGTATACACAACTTTTTTCGAAATCGGATTTTATGTCTCGTATCTAAAGGTTCATGTCTAAAACATGCAAAAGAATTTACAAGCAAGATGTCCCCAAACTTTGCAAAAAATAAGGAAAACCAAATAGTGAAAGTGCACACTTTCTTTTGGAACTAAGTATATTTTGCCTTATTTGCATGTTCATTCAATCCGTCGGACCCGACTTTTGTCCATTAATATAGAAAAATGTCGTCTTGCGTAAGAAAGGCCTATGTAATGAAATCCTTGTTCTATTATTCGAAGGTTTACTGAAGTTTTCTTATTGCATGCTCCAAAAACAACGCAAATGCACACGCAAAGCGGAGTTTAATCGGCAAATACTGGCACCCTTTTGTCATCCTGCACGCAGGGCTGTCGAAAGCTGTCTCTATGATTTGAAGAAAGCGCCTACAATGACATTTCCAAACCTTTTTCTTTCAGAAGTGGAGGTTTATTTAAGAAAATAAAACATGACCGAACCTTTGTCCTTAAGTATGCATCTATGTGTGAAAGAGCCATTTTATTTTCACAAGAAGATCGTGACGCGTTTCCTATGAGGTTCAGTATAGTTAACTTTTGTAACGAGGGGAGAAACAGCAAACTATGGATCGAATTGCTCCGCGAAGAAATTGACGTTTTACCGTCGAGTTTTACGCATGTCTTACTTTTGCATTAAGCTTTATTAAACGCAAATGCATGTCACCGTATTAGATTCCAATTGTGTTAAAAAGCAAATGAATAACTAAAAGACAATAAGGCAGGTAAAAGTTCCGGGTTTAGACAATACATTACCCTTTTTGTTATTTTGACCATGCCGCACCCTGTCTTGAGTTTTCAAAGATTTATTTAGATTACACATTTAATTAAATTTGGAGATCTTTTAATAAATAGGATTGTTAAACTTGTTTGGACAGGGTAATACAGCGACAGAAAAAGTGTTATTCTTGATGGTATACTTGTAATTATGTTTATTTTCACTTTTCGTTTTACCTTCTCGGGGAAGGAAAAGAAACAGAGCGTAAACGTAGTTCTTAATTTATACCTTGATAAAAATGTACTTTAGTCACAACGAAAGGTGGAATGATATTGATTTATTGTCTTCTTCAGAAATACAATTAGAAATGTGATGAATGGGATTTTTCAGATATTAAGTGGGTCTGTGGAATCCTAGCACACCCGTTAGTTAGTATTTGCCTGGTGAGTATTATAAATGAGCCTGTGCGTCATACAGTTAATAACATCGTGAAATTGACTCTCATTCCGATCAAAAGCATTCTAAGACGCTCACTCGACGCTCAATTAAATCATTCCAAACACTCACTCAAACCATTTAAAAACGTTCCAAAATCACAAAAAATAATAGATCAACAACTACATTTAAAACAAAAAAAATGTAGAAAATATCAATCATTCTAGTAACTTTTTTGTGTTTGAAAGCGTGTATTGTTGCGAAAAAACATAAAAAGCCATTTATTTAATCAGACAGGTAATAAATATTGCTAATTTTGTTCATCTAGAACAAAATTAGAGATATTGGATTACCTTTTTTTTAAAAAAAATATCAATCAAAACTTATTTCTCTCGCTTATTCAATTTAATTCAAAAATTAATAAATAAATAAAAAATAAATAAATAAATAAAAAATAAAAAATGAATAAATAAATAAATAAACAAAAAATAACAAAAATAAAAAAGCCACCTTGTCACCTTCACGATGTTTTAACAGTATTTTTAGTAAGAGTTCACGTGTGCATGATAATCATAAATTTAGCAGCCTCAGCAACAATACAATGCATTAAAGATATTCTGATATTGTGACAAGAGACTATAGGTCCACAGCTAATGTGTTTTTGTTTTTTTTTTTTTTTTTTTTTTTGAAATGGTATCAACACCGTTTTCAAGATTGCATTGATATTACGGCGCATGTCACGTATTCCTGCGCATCCCAAATATTGCCAGTACTAGGCAGGGGCTCTGAAACATTTGCCCAGTGTTACCCGTAAGTTCAGTGGCGCGGATGTAATTATAACTCACGACTTGATTTGATTTCTCTGGGCAAGTTCGTATAGGGTGTGGTATCGAGTTAATTTTCTTCTAATACGAACGACCTCTGTTTCGAAACAAGTGACCTCAATTTAACCTTTAGACCTCGATGCTTCTGATCTCGTGCTCAAAGTGAGTTTTTGTGATCGTTGAATTTCTGTCGTCCGTCGTGCGTCGTATGTCGCACGGAGTCAACAATTTAAGTGTTTACACTCTAGAGGCCACGAATATGATCCAATCTTCATGAAACTTGGTAATAATGTTGGTCAGGTCACAGGAAGAATCCTGTCGAAAATGGGAAGGATCCATGCCAAATCACGGGAAAAGGGGCCTTATTGACAACTTTCTTGTTAACATTCTTGAGACCATAAATATGGCCCAATCTTCGTGAAACTTGGTCAGAATGTTTGTCAGGTCACAAGGATTGTCCCTATTGAAAATAGGAAAGATCTATACCATATCACGGGAAAGGGACCTTAATGACAATTTTCTTGTTTACAATTTAGAGGCCACAAATGTGGCCTAATCTTCAAGAAATTTGGTCAGAATTATGGCCAGGTGTCAAGAATGAACCCTTTTGAAAATAGGATGGATCCATGCTATATCACAGGAATAGGGACCTTAATGACAATTTATTTGTTATAACTCTCTAGAGGCAACAATTATGGCCAAATCTTCATGAAACTTGGTCAGAATGTTTGTCAGGTCACAAGGATTAACTCTAATGAAAATAGCAAGGATCCATGCCATATCATCGGAAAAGGGGCCTTAATGACAATTTCCTTTTTTACACTCTAGAGGCCACAAGTGTGACCGAATCTTCAATAAACTTGGTCAATATTATGGCCAGGTCACAAGGATAAACCCTATCGAAAATGGGAAGGATCCATGCTTTATCACGGGAAAACGGGCGTTTATGACAATTTTCTTGTTAACTCTCTAGAGGCCACAATTTTGGCCCAATCTTCATGAAACTTGGTCAGAATGTTTGTCAGATCACAAGAATTAACTCTTTTAAAAATGGGAAGGATCTTTGCCATATTAGGGGAAAAGGGGCCTTAATTAATGACAATTTTCTTGTTTATGCTGTAGAGGCCACAAATATTGCCCAATCTTCATGAAAGCTGGTCAGAATGTTGGCCAAGTCACAAGGATGAACCCTATTGAAAATGGGAAGGATCCATGCAATAACATAGGATAAATGGCCTTCACGACAATTTTCTTGTTTACACTATAGAGGCCACAAATATGGCTCAATCTTCATGAAACTTGGTCAGAATGTTTGTCAGGTCACAAGGATGAACCATATTGAAAATGGGGAGGACCTGTGCCATATACAGGAAAAGGGTCGTAGTGATATTTTTCTTGTTATAACTCCAGAGGTCACAAATTTGGCCAAAACTTCATGAAACTTTTTTTTGTAGAAATTATCTCCTTCACGACATCTGCCTAATCACTGTTGTATTGTTTCAGGGGTCAAAGAGACTCGGGTGAGCGATCTAGGACCATCTTGGTCCTCTTGTTTCTTTTACTTGGATTCCAAATGACGTCAAAAGTAGTGCACAGAGTTCGATTATAAAAATTCTGGCCTTTCTTTATACATGTATTAAATAAAACTTATTTTTGCTCTTTTTTCACATTGTGTTTTGCACGTATTTTATCCATATGTAAACGGAATAACTGCAAATATAATACTAATTAATTATTATAGCAGTATTTTCAAAAAATGCTCACTCCCTTCAGTAGAAAACTCCGTTCACATGAATGTCCTCTCTGCACATGCATATTACAGCCAAGGGCGTAACTCCCATTACGCAATTTACGCAAGTGCGTAATAGAAATAATCGTTGATGACTGATCATAACATCGAAATTCCAGCTTATTCAAGGTGTAGTTACGATGTTTTGATTATTCACCAACGCTCAAATCATAAAAAGGGTGCGGAAGGAGGACATTCATCTTTTGTCACAGTCCTCATGTCGCCGTTATCCTCTACTAGTATTCTTTTGTTGTCGCCTTCTGAGTGCTTATGAATTTCAAACCCTATGACAGTTATTTTTAAGTCGTTTCATCATCTCTCTCAACTCCCAGACTGTCAAATGATTTTTCTCTCTCTCTGATCACGAGTCTGTTGCCCCAAACACTGAGCCACGCTGATCCCCATGTTTACATGTAGGAAGGAAACTAAAACCTGATCACACTTCACGAGTTCGCAAAACACAATCATGCAAAAGTGTATTTTTTTTTAACCTACTTGACGATAGAAATGATCTTTTCATTTTTTATAACATGATGAAACAGCGAAAAGGAATACTTATTTTAAATTATTTCGAGACATTTTATATGGAACTATTTTGTGTGCAAGCACAAATTTGTTCATAGAGGTGGTAAAAGAAAAACGTTTTTGATAAGACAATATTTCACAAAATAAGATGAATTCGAAAAGTTGTTCCAGGGAAGGCATATAAAACGGATCAAGTGCATTATTTGAGACGTTTTTTATTCATTTATTATTCTTATTTCAACTTGTGTTCCGTGGAGTAGTTGTCTCAATTGTACTATCCTCTGTGATAGTTGCGGCCAGGTTTGTATCAATATGGTCATCTCTTATGTCCCTGGTAGGTGTCACTGCAGTTTGGGATACACAATTTCTGAAGATTTAGAGTCACTGACTGAACTAATTTGACTGCAATATGTGTTTTGCTAACAACATCATTGCAGGCCTCTTGTATATCAAAATGAAGCTATTTTTAGCACAAGCAGTTGAGCAACATAAGACCACCATAGCTATATCAGGAACTCTCAAATTTCTCAAAAGTAGGATTAACGCAAAGAAGAACTGATATCATTTCACATCCACCGCTTTCAAGACCTCCGGCATGACTTAAGTTTTCGGTACGACCCAAACAAAATAAGGGTGAAATGGGTTGAAAGGATAAAACATGTTTCATTCATAACTCTTCTTCTCCTTTCACAATTTTTCTCTTTTTTTCTTTTTTTATTCTGGCATTAGTCTGTAAGTATTTGTCTCATAAACGATAGCTTTCAAATGATCGAATAACAATACGTTCAGTACTTTGAATTTATGGCGGATTTTAACGAACTCAAACGCAACAAATCGGAAACCAGGTTCGTCTATTTCCGTAATTTACGGAAATGGATTAATTGCGAGGTTGATCGAATGAGTTACTTCCGTAAACAATGGACAAACAGTAAAAATTTTCGGCACAATTTCAACAATGAAGAAAAGATGATAATTACTCTGTAACAATTCATTTCGGCTATTTTTCAACACAGCTAAGGTAACAAGAAGACAGCGTTTTAGTTAATGATTCTACAATCCAAGAAGAAACAAAGTAAAAATCGCCCAAATGATTTAAATTAGCTCGAGTCATGTTCTGACAAATCGAACTCTTGGGGCCCGTATTTAGCCAAGCCAAAATAAGAAACCAGCTCTATGTTCCGACTGACAAGATGTTGCGAACCGTTTTCAAATTAAACACGTATTGCGCGCATGTTCACGCGCATATAATTTGAAAATGGTATGCAACATCTTGTCAGCCAGAACATAGGCGCTGGTTTCTAATTGTGGCCCGGCTGAAAAACAACAAAATCGGGACCTGTTTGGCGAGAAATAATGTGGCCTTGCTTTCATTTTTCCCAATTTGCAGATCATGAAGTGCTATGTTTTCTGATTTTTATCCACTGTTATAGCGCAGTTTGTTAGGCATAAACATCGCAGTAAGGAAGTCGTTGGTTGGATCCCCTGCGGCCGCACTCATCCTTTATGACTGTTTGTCCTCCACCAATTGACGTTAATTATAAACTTATGTTGGATATCAACTGGAGGCTAGGAAAGGCTGTTATAGCAGTACTGGTGTGAGAAATACCAGGAATCCATAGCAAGGTGCTCCAGTCCCATGATCTAACTAAATAATTATGAAAAAAAGCTTCAAAAACCCATTCAAACAAAGCAGAAGCAATTCTCAGCCCGATTAGCTCAGTTGGTTGAAGTTCTATGGTGTGGGTTCAAACCTGAGCTGGCACACTAACAAACTAATTGTCTTTCGAATGATACTTTAAACCAAGGCCCTGTGAGACGGTTCTTTACACCGAGCATGTTCAAGAACCATGAGGGATTATTGTTTACAATCTGGTGGCTACAATTATGTCCAAAACTTAATAAAACTTAATCAGAATATTTGCTAAGTCAAATGGATGCACCATATGTAAAGGGGAAGAAACTATGTCATCACTGGAAAAGGGGCCTAATTGAAAATTTTCTTCTTTCTACTCTATATGCCACAAAGATGGCGCAATCTTCATGAAACTTTTGTCAGAATGATTGAATTGGAAGGATCCTTTTGAAATCATGGGAAGAGGTCATTCCTTAAAAAAAGTCTAGGAGGCAAACTTTTTGTTCAATTTTTGTGAAAAAACACATCATAAGACAACAATTATTTCTTTTGTTGGGAATTTGGTCTTTAATGGTCTTTCAATGATCTTTATAGACATTTCAATTTGCTTAGGTAGTGGTTAAAAAGACAAGGATGAGTGTTAGAGGTCAGGACCATCATGGACCTCATGAGTTTCAGGGGTCGGGGTCAAAACCCGTGTTAACAAACATGATCTCTGGATATTCATTCTATCATGTATGTTGGTTAAAATACATGAGACAGGTCCTGTACTTATCCCTTTATTTTAGGTACAAAACAGATCAATGGCATCCATAACCCTGCTCATTCTACTTTTCCTGGTTCCAACTGTTTATTGTACTGTTGCTGATGTAAGAACTGATTTGGCTGTGCTGGTTGATGCCTATTTCACCGACACATTCAATTCGACAACCAGTGGAACATCATTGAATGGAACTGTAAGTTTTGATCAACCATCCCTTAAAAGGTTATTGCTTGACAATAGTATCGTGAGCTACCAGAGGTTCAGATAAGAAGGGGTAAATCCAGTCTTAAATCTTAATTTCTCATTAAAACCCTATGTTGTAGGTACTCATTTGAATTGCTCAATGAGACGATTCAAATAAGTATCCACAATATAGAACTTGTGCAGCAAGTACTGTTGAAATATTTTTTTGAAATCAAAAATACTTCCTCTATCCATAGCTCTGGCTATGGATCGGAGAGTCAGATCCTTTTGTAATATTATTGGTATATCAGGGTTTGACACTAAGGAGAGTCCAAGACTCCTTGTCTACCAGTTGGTCTCCTTTCATTTGCAAGGAAGGAGTCCGATGGACTCCACAGGTCATATGAGAATATTTTGAAAAACAAATGCACGGAGCAGTGTCCTTTCTAACACTTGCCAAAAAAGTAGATCTTTTCACTACAAAAGTTGTTGAAGAAAACATTTTCTTGCATCCTGTAATGTTTTGAGAAAAGACTCTTCTTTGGAAGAACATTGTGGAAAAGAAGAAATTGCTTATAACCAGCAATTTCTTCTTTTCCACAATCAGGGTTTTTGTTTGACCCGGGACTCCGGGTTTTGACGCACAAAAAACGAAAATGATGCAATTTTGACTCTTGGAAATTTGAGCTGGTGCGTCATTTTGACTCTTCAAAAACAGCAGCTGTGTGTCAAAGGTTGTTAGAAGTGTGTCATATTATTGGAAAATAGTTAATTGGTGGTCTGATAACACCTAGCTTGATTGGCAATTTACACACTCTGGTGATTGGATATGCATCGGCGATCGTAATTGACAGTCTTTTGACACCTGTGAAAATCAGTTAAAATCTCCTTGCTTTACCTCTGTTCACACTTAAATCAACCTATTACTGAATAATTTCACTGTAATACAAACAGTATCTAAAAGTTAAGCCAGTAAACATCGAGAGGAGGATTTGTTGTGAATTGTCATGGGTTTTCGTGGCTAGACTCTATTTCTTTTAGCGAAAAAATAAAAATCTTCAGAACCTTTTCCTAGTAATTGCAACGTCAAAACTCTTTCCACTTCATTGTACTTATGAAAAAACAAGCATTTAGTCTGAAATTAAGCTCTTTGGTAATTATTTGATGACTGGAAATTGTGGTGAACTATGATGGTGATATTGTTTATTTTCAGGCACCTTTTGAAAAATGACCTGTACCTAATTTAATCTGTTTCAATACAAATAAAAGGTTTTTTCCCCATTTTTATAAATTTGAAACTGATTTTTTTTTATTTATTTTTTTTATTTTTTCATTTTAATTTATTCATTTATTTTTTCATTTTTTGCGGGGGGGGGGGGGGGGGGGGGGTAGACGCATGATTCGGTCACAGTTTGACGCATGAGATTTTCATTTTGACTCTTGGAAATTTTGCCTCAAGGGTCATTGACTCTTGGCTTTTGGATGCTAATGAAAACCCTGACAATGGTCTCCCATTATGAAAATTCCGACTCCTTCCTTTGAGCTTGGACTTCTTGATTTCATGTGTTACTCCTGGACTCCTTAATCTCAGGAGTTAGTGTCAACCACTGTATATGCAAAAGAAACAAAGAAGAAAATGATTAAAGTTATATTGTTCATGATTTGATAGTGTGTTGTGACAGTGTTCAAATGATTGGATCAGTACAGGAATTGTTCATGTGCAAAATTTGTCTGCTCGAATTTTATGCCATTATACAGTTGTAAATTATTTTAAGACGGTTGACATTTACATTCTAAATTTCAGTTTTGCTTATATTATTATGCTGTTTGAGCTTGCTAAAATCGTTTCAATGTAGGGCTCCTGCTAGCATTTCAGATTCAGGAGTCATTGACCCCTTGATACTAAATTTCTAGGGGTCAAAACTGCTGTTGAAGGGGTCAAAACAATAAAACATTTAACAAGGGGTAAAAAGTATTTTTTTTCCTAGAAATGCTGATTTCTCCTTCAAATCCTTATAAGAGATCCATATTTCATATGAGTCTCTTCCAAAAATATGAAGGAGACAAATCATTCTAATACATATAATTGAGATTTACAGCAGAATCAAGATGTAATTTTGAAAATGAAAGTGCCAAAGTGACATCTTGATAGAAAATTTAAGGGGTCAAAATAGGATATTTTCAGATTTAAGGGGGGTCAAAACCCTGGTTTAAGCGTCAAACACATGCCCTGCAATGAGACGATTTTAATGAGTTTGTGCAATGTAGTTACCAATGAGAAGTATGCAATAGATTGCATATATGCAATAAACATTATTTCTTTTATTTGTCCTATGAAGTGTATTAGGCAAACAGTAGTTTAAGCGACCACTTTTTGGTGGACCCTTCCATGATCACTCCATACAAGTTTTACTGTATTTACCCAAATGTCAGTCCAGTGTAGATGTGTTCTTCTTGAACTATATTAAAAAAGGGGGGGACAAACCCTTTACAATTTTATAAGTGATTTCAATCAACCTGTTTGAAATAATTATTGGTAGATATGTTTTTTGAGGAAGCTTATATAGGGGGAAATTTTCAAAGTACCTTTGAAACCCTAGGTTTTCTAACATGGAATGCAATTACATGTTTTTTTGTTATTATTCAGGTATATGATGTAGTAAACAAGCCAGCTGCTATAAACAATGGAGGAAATGTGTTTACTTATGATTCAACTAAAACACCATCAATATCGGGACAAGAGGCAGTTGGGGATGATGGGCCAGTTAGAATGATTGTAACTACAACTATAGAGGTAATTTTAACTAATGTATAAATGTTTCATTAATTAAGATAGGTAATTATGTACTAATGCAGGAATGTATTGTGTAAAAGTATTGACCTGACTTGACCTTTATGCAATGAATAAATTAACCGATGGATTACATCGAGTGTCGAAAAACATCGTAAAATTCGTGTTATGTATGGGTTTTAAAAATGTTTGAATAATGTAATAGTACCAATACACACTGTTTGACTGTGAGGTCGAGAAGTCTAGACTGATGACTACAAGTACAGGGATTGTGAATCTGCTTTCATCCGACTGTTTTTGTTATTTTTTTTCTGTAAGCCCTGTTTGACTAGTTTTCTTGTGTTTGAATGACAATGATTGTTTTGCACAGTGCGTTTCATTTATCCCATTCTCTCTCCTGAACTCAAATATGGACAACACAAGATGCTGTCCAATGGTCTAAAGGGAAAATTTGGTCGATAATCGAAGAATTATGTGGGATTAGCAGCTAGAGTCTCGGAAGAGTTGCCTTGGAAGAATTTGTAAGAGAAATACCAGGCATCCATAGTATAGCTTCCAGCTCCCGAAATATGACCAAAAAAAATTACAAGATGTGTTAAACCCCATTCAAACAAATAAAACAAAAAAAGAAACTAATGGGCGAAACAAATAGTTTAAAACAGGCCGCAAATGTCTTCAACATTATTCAAAAGAAAAAAATCTATAAAATGGATTGAAACCTAGAGGAAAAATAAATATGATGTCATAGTGACTCGAACCACTGTCTTTCGTCTCCTGATGCTTTACTCTTTCCACGTGCAATGACAAGTGTCTACTCATCACAGCGTCATTTAATAGGAATATATTATGAAACTTGGTTTGCAAAAATAAACTAGACCTAACAGAGATACCATTTGACAATTAGTCTAGCATTTAACCCTTTCCCGTTTTACAAAATTTTGACCTGTCCAAATTGAAAGGTTTTGCAGACGAAAATTTAAAGTGCATTTAATTGGAAAAACAACCATTCAGTAGTATTTCTGAGAAATCTTGAATTATCTGCCCTTCAACTAATGAGTGTGCATATGAAGTAATGATTTCTCTAGTTTTAAGCTTACAGAAAATATAAGCAAGGTTAAAGTCTTTTATACGCCCGAAGGGTCGTATTATGTTATGGCCTCGGTCGTCCGTCCATCCGTCCGTCCGTCTCTCCGTCCGTCCGTCTGTCCGTCCGTCCGTTAGCAATTTTTTGTGTGCGCGACTCCTCCTAAACTATCAATGGGAATAAGCTGAAACTACATACAATTACTCCCTATGATGTCTAGTTGTGCATAAGACCTTTGAAATTCAAATGGCTCCAGTCAATCCTGAGAAATTTTGAATTATCTGCCCTTGAATTAAGCGAAAATCACTGTATTTTGTGTGCAACTCCTCCTTAACTATTAATTGAAATGAGCTGAAACTAGACACAATTACTCTCTGATGTCTAGTTTTGCATAAAACTTTTCAATTCAAAATGCTCCAGTTATGCTAGAGTTATCTTGGATTGTCTGCCCTTGAGTTGATGAAAAATTTCTTGTCAGCTCATTTTCTCCTACATTATGGATGGGAATGAAAGGAAACTTAGTATTATGACTCTGTAGGTTGTCTTTTTGTGCTTAGGACTAAATACATTTTCATATTTAAATGTTATGGCACCAGTTGTCTGTCTGTCTGTTTTCAATATTTTTAGCTATCATTCAAGCTCAAGTTACTGACAAGCCAAGGTTACTGACAAGCCCCTTCGGGCGTATATGCGCCGCTCTGCGAAGCTCTTGTTTGGTTAAAGTTTTTGGTTAAAGTTTTTGGTTAAAGTTTTTTTGAAAGGGCCAAGGTCACAGTCTAAATGTCATTTCGACATGGATGTTGGTCTCAAATGAAAGCCTATGCCCTAATGAGTGTTTCTGTAAAAAATAAAGCCTCTAGGATAAATATTGATAGAAATAAAAAACTTTTACCTAATGCGGACTTCAACACCGACGCTGACGCTGACGCCGACATCCGAGGGTATGACAATAGCTCTTCCGAGACTTTCGTCCCGGGCTAGCTAACAAAAGAAAGATTGAATAAATGAATTGGTTGATGAAAGAATCTAAGAACGGATGGAACGTTAATAAATGAACAAAAAAATTATTGATGTCATTTGTCTTTCTTTCTTTAGACCAAATGGGAATTTTTCATCTTACCCAATATTTTTATAGTGTAGACGAAATGGGATAAGACAAAGGGAATAAGCCACAAGACTATGTACTGATTGTGTTACCCTCATATTGAATAGATTTTTAGAATTTGGTTGATTAAAAATGACTGTATTTTACAATTTCTTCTCTTGACACCGATTTGGCATGAGAAACGTTGTATTTTCAGCTTTCTCAAATCTATAGTTGCACTGTTTTGAAGCATGTCGAAAAAGTGCTTTCTGTGTATGAGATAGTTAAGATTGTGTCAATTGAAATTTCTTGCATTTTGCGTGATAGTTTGAAAATATATGTGTCATAAAAAAAAAAATCAGTGACATGGGTAATTGATTGGTGCATTGTCACGGATAGATCAAAGAAAATTGTCATGAAAATTGTATATAGACAGGTCCCAATGTCGACCATCATAAAAGCCTGCTAATACATGAGTCGACAGTAGAACCAGTCTAGTCGGTATATTGACCAAAATAAAGGCGACACGCACGTGTGATTAGGGACTTATCAATATATGACATGGACAATTGATTGGTGCATCGACACGGACAGATCAAAGAAACTTTGACACGTGGTATGGAACGATGCGTAAGAAAAGACTATCTTTATGACACTTACACATGTGATTTGCGGCTTATGAAAGGACTTCTGTTTATCCTTCTCCTTTATCTTTAATTCTTGCAATGGTATAAGAGTCTGAGGTGATATCTAACTTTTGATTTAATTTATAAAAAAAAATAAGACTTAAACAAAGCGTAAACAGCTGTGACAAAAAATAAATGAACAATAAAAAGGTTGTCAATGAAGGTTGAATTGTGGATAATTGTGATCGCAAGGATAAATTGCGTTTGGTGGAATAATGCCAAAAACCATCAAATCGGCATTGAAATACGAAAACACCGCAGGATAGGTAAGATATCCATTATATTTTTTCCAAGCGACTAGGATGCCATAGATATAGTTTTAATACAGCTGCGTTTGCCACATTTTTGGGGCTAAAGAACTATTTGTATAATTTCATAGCCTTTCCTGGTGGTAATCTTTAGAATAAAAATTTTCTTTGCACCATTTTTTGTAACATGATGACAACTGTATAATCATGCAAAGGGATGAAATAATTAGATTTGATGTCATTGTCATATTTGAAAATTAATTAAAAGTGTGTAATCAAACTGTTTGAAATTTAGATTTTTAATCTTTGTTTAATGGTTACCAACGCCAACATCTTTTTTTTCCATATTTTAATTGACAAGAATGATCAATCGGGATTTCCAGTGAGCGTTGTAAAAAACAAAAAAACAACAACAAAAATGGCAACGAAACTTGAATTTTCCACAAAAACATGTGACATATTTCAGGTATATCATTAAAAACCATTTTATTGGTAGGTTTAAATTAAATGTTGCACAATAGATTAGACTCGGAGAGCTATTCCCGATTCGATCGTTGGGGCTGTCAGAATTAGATACCGGTCAGACTCAATTTCTTCACCCTACATCTCTGACTCGGATTCATACTGTGATGATACTACATCTTCAAAGCAAGTGGGCTCAAATGATCTCAGTTGAACATGTGGATAAGTGGGTAACAGGATAGATTTTTCTTAGTTTCATTTGAAAGTGGTCATATTTACGATGCTCTCTTTGTTTATCTAGAACGGGGAATCCCTCGCGGTGACGTCATAGCTATTGCGCATGTGCGTGTACGTATTTCTGGCCAGGTAAAATTTTCCAATAAATCACGGTCGTATTTTTGTCAATATCGTTCTTTTAATTTTTTTTTTTGCGCGAACTTTTTGTATCTCCTTATTTCATTGATAATTATCAGGAGATGTTTTAAGCACAAGTTCCAAAATTAGCTTTTCATTTGATCTTTAATGTATGGTAATAGAGGTTACGGTCAG
The DNA here is from genome assembly GCA_948146395.1 of Fragum whitleyi. Taxonomy (NCBI): domain Eukaryota; kingdom Metazoa; phylum Mollusca; class Bivalvia; order Cardiida; family Cardiidae; genus Fragum; species Fragum whitleyi. Next base: position 45,677,748 of record OX411555.1, read on the forward strand.
TTTACGGTCAGTCATGTCAATGATTTCATGCTATATAATTTCTTTGTCTGATTGTTTTCTTTTGGATTTCATGAAAGTTGAAATTCTGACCTTTTGATAGGCTGAAAAGCCATTCACATAATTTCATGTCTACAGCACAAAGATTAGCTTACAGTAATGTGTAAGAAAAGAGTTTTCCCTAAGGAGACTCATTCATGATTAAACATATAGTCAAAACAGCTAAGGCCTGTTTCTCTCATGGCATTTATATTACCTGCTTTAAAATTCAACTAAATGAGAAGTCATTGGTTTATTGATTCCATTTTGTTTGAGAAATCTCAGTATTTATGACATAACCAGTTTTATTTGACTCCAAGAGTACAGTTTTCAGGGCCCGAGGTTATAAAACTTTTCTTGGGCTCAACTGAGAATTTTCTCAAATTTTAAATTCAAATAATTGTATGAAAATTAAAGATAATATTTATAAATAACAACTTATTAATATTATCTTTTATGTTAATACATTAAAATTAGTAATAAATCAGAATTACAGCTTAAATCTCAAATTGAAATTGGAGAAAATTTTGAGAATGAGAAAAGTTTAATAACCTTGGGCCCTGATGTATATAAATGCAACATAAAAATGTTCCTATACATGTAAAACTTCAAAGATATTCATTCAGCCATACAACAGTTAATGGCTTTGATTTATTGTTCCTTTTTAGAAACTTGGAGATGAGTCATTCCAGATATTCATGTTTACCGTAAATCCCACCAATACAGTGGTGTATAATGTGTCATTAGAGTACGATCTAACAAGCGGACTAAAAGCAGACTATGGAACATTTGCATTCATCAATGGTTACTCAGATCTGGACAAAATCACTATAAATGGTTTCAATAACAGAGCATTTATATGGAGAATTGGGACCTTAGCTGGTAAGTATTATATAAAGATTTTGGTATGAGTATACTGCAACTCCATTATAACGAAATCTGTTAGAGCGCTGAATCCATTATAACGCAGGGTCCGCTTGGCTCCCTAAATTTGGGGGGGTCGACCATTTCGGGATGCTGTGGCGATGTTACACGATCCGCCGTTAACGCTGTTTTGATCGTGATTTTAGATCAAGGGTGAAATCACTTGAGATAAAATCGATACTGAGCGAAGCCAGGTAAATCAATACAATTGTTTTTCACACACCCCGCGAAACAGTGGTGGCGCTAAATGCCTCAGGTCAGAGGGAAATGGCTAGTTTGATGGCTGACAGACTTTTAGTTATATCACTACCGCTGGAGGTGAAATCTTATTCCCAACACTAATATAGAGTAACCCCTATCCATGTGTGAGTGTGTGTGTGGTTGTCTTTATGTGTGAGTTTGTTTGGGTATGCCAAAGGGCAAGGTCATGACTGGAGGTCAAATGAGTCATGGGTAAATATCTAGTGTCATGCAAATAGTTTGTCTGGATATGCCAAAGCGCAAGGTCAAGACTGTAGGTCAAATGAGTCATGGGTAAAAAACTAGTGTCATGCAAAGAGTTTGTCTGGGTATGCCAAAGCGCAAGGTCAAGACTGTAGGTCAAATGAGTCATGGGTAAAAATCTAGTGTCATGCAAAGAGTTTGTCTGGGTATGCCAAAGGGCAAGGTCATGGCTTGAGGTCAAATGAGTCATGGGTAAAAATCTAGTGTCATGCAAAAAGTTTGTCTGGGTATGCCAAAGGGCAAGGTCATGGATTGAGGTCAAATGAGTCATGGGTAAAAATCTAGTGTCATGCAAAGAGTTTGTCTGGGTATGCCAAAGTTCAAGGTCATTGCTGGAGGACAAATGAGTCATGGTTTAAAATCTAGTATATTCAGGCGCATGTGTGTCTGTGACACATTTCTTGATACAATTGTTTGGTGAAAGATGGCCCAGCTTGTGATCAAACTCATGACCCCATTTAATGAAAAATAAAGGATGGTCAAATAAGAAACTATCATTTAGAATAAGAGAAAAATTTTCAAAAGGAATTAAAGGCCTTGGCTAATGATTGTATGTTCTATTATTATTCAGCCAATGAAACAGCCAACACAACATTTACTGCGAGGGTTGTGCGAGATGAGATGGTGGCCTTTAACCAGTATGACTGTATGCTGACATTCAATTCTGTGAGTATTCAAATTCAGGCACTCAGGGGCATGGAAGTATGCATTTTCTCCACTTGTCCATGGATGAGTAAAACAGTCTTCTATTTGTCTAGAACCAAGTCTGCTACTAAAAGACATTCCATCATTCCTCACTAAATTTGTCTGGAGCATATCTCCTAAAGTATAAAAGCTATCAGCTTGAAACTTTATTGGTGGATAGATCTCATCGAGGAGAAGTGCACTGCACAAGAACTACAACTCTTGCTTGCATAATTTTGGAGTAATTGCCATTTGTTATTTAAAATTCTTAGATTTTGTCCAGAGCATATCTCTGAAAGTTAAATAGCTATCAACTTGAAACTTTTTATAGGTGGATAGATCTCATAGAGAAGAAGTGAATTGCACAAGAACAACAACTCTTGCTTTCATAATTTTGGAGTTATTGTCTTGTTATTTCAAACTCTTACTCTTTGTGTATTGGAAGAACTCATCATGAGTGAGCTCAGTACAAAGGAATCCTTAATTTATTAGGCTTTAGTTTACTATCAAGCTTTGATGGTGGGGGGATGGCTATGTCTGACATGGCTCTTGTTGTTTTAAAAATTTCAGCAGATGACTTTTGCTTGCACCTATTAGTAATTTTTTAATCGTCTTAAAATGGCGACGAACTATTATGGAAAAGAAGGAATTATTTGTATGCAGTCTGAACTAAGCCTGCGCTGACTGCTTTTTTTATCTTTTTAACATGGAAACAAGCTTATCCTAACTGTTTGAAATATGTTAAAAATTGGCAATTTAAAAGTAAATCTTTAGTAGAACATTTGATTCTATGGGGAAGGGCTAATGCAGACTTTAATTTTCATATTTTAGAGTGGCTTTGTTTATTATGGCCCTTTGACAGCCAGTGTGTGCTTGGACAGGACCATTGATGCAACTACCAGTGTAAGTTGTTTTTTATGTCTTAGTTATTCCCTAAACCCTAAGTTTTGATACATTGAAGATATATATAGACTTTGAAAACATTCATGCTGAATAAAACTGTTGTAAATTTGCATGGAAATCAAAGTGATGAAAGCACTGGATGCACTAATTGTGTTGATTTTGAAATGTATATTTTTTTTAAAAATTTTATTGTTTAGAAAGAAAATAAGGTTATATAGATAAAGATTAGACTGCACATATGTACAGACAGAACTTTGTCTTTACTTCCTCCTGAAGATGGCATATTCCAGCTCAGCATGAAATGGCTTAATAAGTAAAAATTTACATTTCTGATTGATCAATGAAAATCATACCATTTGGGAGGACTAAGATGAGTCCCCACAACATATGATTTAATTGCCTGATATCATAATTTTCAGGTTGTTTATGAGCATGGTTATACAGCTCTAGCATTCTTCATGGCTCTTTTACTGGGTATTATCATTACAGTGGTCATACTGATCATTTAGTTCAGAAAGCTCTAGATACAAGGGTGTCATGACAATCTTTTTCTGTTATTTTACATTAATATCCTAAGTTGTAGGTAGTAATTTTGAATTGTCTCAGTGAGACGATTCAAATGACTACCCACATCAAAGGATTTAGTAGATGGAGAATTGAATATATCATTTTGAAAACAAAATAACTGCCTCTACCTGGAGCCCTATTGTATATTTTATATCATAATTTCAGGTTGTGTATGAGCATGGTTATACAGCTCTGGCATTCTTCATGGCTCTTATACTTGGTATCATCATTATGGTGGTCATACTGATAATTTATCACAGAAAACGGACTAAGGGAGTCTCACCTACCAAGAGCAATGTAAGTAATTTGAAAAATTGACACTGAATGTCTTACTTAACCATGGTCTGTTTTTAGTTCAAAAGCTAACAAAAGAAAGTCATATTATTGTCATCACACTGTTTGAAATACTGTTAGTGCATTTTTGGGAGAATTACGCTTCTTTTTCAATTTTAATATTTTTCAAGAAAATTTGATACCTTTGTCTTGTGCTGTCAAAGGCAAATCTCATGAAATTTTTTAGATCAATTGTAAATAAGACTGGGTTTGGAATACAGATTCTGGAAAAAATATTTATATAATTCTTTTATGAATTCTTTACCGTGTTGTGTTTGGAATCTTAAATTAAAGATAAATGTGAACAGAGAAGCAATCATTTTTCTGTTTCTCAACACAATGAAAATATGTGAAGCTCATTCCCATACTATTTCAGAACCCTCAGAGTAAAAGACAGGTGAAAAATTGTTATAACAGTGTGCTTTTAAATTGTAATTAAAGTGTGATTAAAATTATAATAAAGTGTGATATCCTCTCAAATTATAATAAAGTGTGATATCCTTTCAAGGGTTTATACTAACTTATGTAAGTAAGGAGCCTATCGGTCCCTCAATTTATGAAATCAACAAATCCAAGCTAAAAGTAAGGAGTCTGAATTATTATGATGGGGAGAATTTTTGTGGAAAATTAAGAAATTGCTTGTTTCCAGCAATTTTTTCTTTTCCACAATAGTTCTTCAACAAGTATAATAAGTCTTTCTTTTAAATACTAATAGATGCAAGCAAATGTTATTTGCAAAAGCAAAAAGAAAACTGATCTACCCATTTGTTTGTTGAAATATTCTCATTTGATCAAAGAGACCTTTGGACCTAACTTGCAAAAAGAATAATCTTGTCTGGAAAATGGGACTCTTGGACTGCCAGGCTCCTCTTAGTATATAATCCTGCCTTTCACCATGTGTGTTATACCTTGTTACATCAGTGATGCTTTAGATCTGTTGAGATTATCTATTTGACTGATTTTAGTGTTACTGAATTTTATTTAAAAATTGTCAATAAGTTCAATACATATGAAAATAGTTTTTTTCTTAAGTCTCTGTTCTAAAAAGCTATTTCATTTTGGCAATTTTTTCTTGATTTCATAAATAATGCGGTAGTAATTAACATCAAAGTGAATTTTTCCTGTAGACGTCATTAGTGATTTTGGATAGATTAATGATTGCAAAAATTGCAATTAAATACAAATGATTTCAACTCAGTTTTTGTTAGATTGTGTTATTTTTCTCCAGAGTGAAAATTCAAATGATGAGGTATTTATTCCATATACTTGTATATTTGTTATTAGCTATATGTCACAGAAATGCTTGGTTGTATTTGACAGAAAAGTAAAATAGGCATTGAAAATTTAGAAATGTAGGGCTTGTGAAACTATGTAGTAAGTTTTTGCTTAGAGTTATAAACATACTGAGCATATAGATTAACAGCCTCACAAGACAAACATGTGCATAGCTACTGATAGAGGGGATTTTTTGGTTTTCAAATTTAAATATTTCATTATTCCTTACTTAAACCCTATGTTGTTGGTACTCATTTGAAACGTCTCATCGAGACGCTTCAAATGAGTACCCACAACATAGAGTTTCATTGTGAAATAGACTGGCTTAACCCCCTCTAATCTGGTTCCCTATAAGTGCCCATGTTCTATGAGCAGAGTATCTCAAAGAAAAACAAGAAAAAAAAACCTTTACTGAAATTGAATTAAGCTTTATCTTTAATCTGATTTCTTTTAGAAAAGGTGTGTGTAAAGGTGTTTGGGTTCTTATGTGAAATATATTTGTTTCACAATATTCCCATTATTAACAATGAACAAGCAAATTGTCACAGCAACTCTAGTTTAATTAAGTTATCAGTTTTTGGTTGCCCACTGACAATGTGATGCTGTTATTTCGTTATTTTCTGTATTTGATTATCCTATTTATGCTGTAATTCATAAAAGATAAAACTTCTCCTTGAGGAGTTATCTGATCTTGGTCTACTTCTTTATCTGACCTATTTATCCAAATACTTATGGTTATTACTGTATATCTACAGTACTAATCATGACCATGGCTCAGTGCAAAACTATTGTAACTGCCTATAAACATATAGGCAGTTACAACTGTTTCACGCTGAGCCATTGATGTGTGATCTATTATAGCCAGTAAAGATTAAATTTATTTTATCCATTGATGTTACCCCATTTGTAATGCATGTATGTTTCTAGGCACAACCATTTTATTTTCCACAGTCCAAAGTAAGTTGCTGCAAGTTTGGTGTTGTATGGGGCTTATTTAATATGTTATGATGTCTGTTAAGGAAGATAATGTGTACATGTAATACAAAAGTTTTGGTTCGGCTGATTGCAATATCATTATCAATTAAATTCTCCCTTTAGAGAAAATGGCCTCAACAAGTTCTTGTTCAGCTTCATTAGTCAGGCTCAAACCACACTGTTGACACACCTTTCTGACATTTAAGTCCTACAAATGGGTTGATAATGATTAACCAATTTGGGATGAGCAGATGGGGGCTCAGGTAGGATAAAGTTGTAATACTTGTGAGAGAAACACCAGGGCCTGTTTTACTACACATCTTAGGATAATTTTTTTGCATAAGTCAAGAATTAAAGTTGCTTCTACTGTAGAAACTAAATATGAAATTCTGTTATGCAACACCTAATTAGAATCATCTTCTTAAGATGATTCATATGAGTTATTGCGAGGCAGAATGTAACAATGAATGAATAGACCAGGTACGATTTGTGATTTTGAATTACAATAAATTTTTTCGTAAGAAGTTAAGTAAAACAGGCACCAGGAATCCATTCTTGCTCCACAGGTATTCAAGCCACTGTGGTATAACTGAAAAATTGTTAAAAGCTGCATTAAACTTACATAAAAAAAAGCGTCAGAAAAGTGTGGTTTATATTAAGGTAGTGGACCCGTAATAGTTTTGCAACGTTTCAGGAGTAATGAACTTTAACAATGTTAACCGAGGTTTCCAAATGATTTTCATTTGGAAACCTCGGTTAATACTGTGAAAGAACATGTGGTCCAAAATGTTGCGGAACTATTTTGGTTCCACTACCTTAAAGGTAAAACTAGTAAAAAAATAAGAGTGAATTAAATCAAATTGAAGTCATATAATACTACAGGAAACAAAAACAACAACAACAAAAAAAAAATAGCCCAAAAGATCCAGCTTACTACGATACTTGACTTGCATTTAAGGAAATATTTCTACTCTATACAAAGCATTGGCAGATAGTGTAGACTAAGACCAGTCTATACAGACATGCAGTCTGATCTTAGCCTACACTGCCTGCATTCTATTTTATTACTGTGGGTAAATCTTGAGCCAGACTGGATGAAATGTCCCAAAAGTGGGCACTTTGTTTGAGATTAACCCTTTCCTGTTTTACAAAATTTTGGACCCGTCCAAATTCAAAGCTTTTGCAGATGAAAATTTAAAGTGCATTTAATTTGAAAAATAACCATTCTGTAGGGTAGAAAATAGTGTGGAAAAAGAAGAAATTGCTTGTAAGAAGCAATTTTTTGCTTTTTTCACAATGTTTTCTCAATCATAAAATCACAGGCACATAAAAAGCAGGGATTAAACAGCAAAGGGTTAAACTTAAATTTTGTTGGTAAAGTATGAAACTTTCTATCATTTTGATTTGATAAAAAGATCTTTTGGTGAAGAGTAACCATAACTAATGTAAATCTCTTTTGGGGAAAAATATATAATATGTACTTAGTGTATTAAATGAAAAAAAATATCTAATGAGGTTGGGAGAATTGAAAATTGTCGAAGCTCTGCCGAGACAATTATCAATTCTCACAACTGAGACAAGTATAACCTCTATTTGCCTTATTTTCTTAGATGTTTCTTACAGAAAAGCACGTTTCTAAAAATTACCGCATTATATCATTGTTTTAAAAATAACTATGTGATATCATAAAAAATATAATACGGGATGTTATCATATGGATATTTGTATAGTTATAAGATAAATTTCTTGCACCTTGTTGTGTTTTATTTTGGTTGCACTTCTGGAAAAAAGTACATACTAAGAGGAAGAATTTTTTTCACCCATTTTCAATGTGAAAATGAAGGACAGCGAAATTCTAGCTTGATAGATCTAAATGATTTGATTTCTGTAGATAGGAAACAAAAATTGATTGATTGATTCATTAATTGACAGTAAAATATCTATGCTTTAGCATACTCAAGAAAAAAATGTTGAAAAATAATCTCCTGTAAGAAGTTATTCTGACTCTATGTTTGTTTGGTGAAATGGAAGGGTGCAAACACAGTTTTGATAGCCAAATATGTGCAGTCTGATCCTAGTCTACACTGCATTCTTTCTACATGATTACTAGTCAGATTAGTTGCGAACTTCTAAAAATTTTACACTTTGTTTAAAAAATAAAATCAGAAGGATAAGGGTTCAGTAAAAAAATGATTGTTGAAAGATGATGTATTTTGACTCTATCAGAATGTTGAACCCTTGACCTTAACAATTGACGATTCTGTTTTCAGCAAGAGCATATAATGTTAGAACGAGGACGGACCATTATGATGAATGAAGATGAGGCGGTGGGTAAGAAGGGACATGCTATTAATGAATACAGGTAAGTTTAAATTGATATCTTTTAACCCTTTCCTGTTTTACAAAATTTTGGACCTGTCCAAATTCAAAGGATTTGCAGACGAAAATTTAAAGTGGATCTAATTTAAAAAATAACCATTCAGTAGGGTAGAAAATAGTGTGGAAAAAGAAGAAATTGCTTGTGAGAAGCAATTTCTTCTTTTTTTCACAATGTTTTCTCAATCATAAAATCACAGGCATGTAAAAAGCAGGGATTTAACAGCAAAGGGTTTACTAGGTTTCCATAGATCTTTAAGATCTAATTACAGAATAGAAAGCACATCTTTCTTGCTCTTTGAATGACAAACACATGTTTTCCAGTCACCATTCTTCAAGTCTCTTTTTGTGATTTCTCAAAAACCCAGCCACCCAAGTGGATAAAACAATTAAACTTCATGTTTCACTCTCTGACCATAGTTGAATACATGTATTTGTTTGCTTTCACATTATCATTATCTTAGTACTTGAAATTCAGGCATATGAAGTGGTTTTTCTGAGTAAAAAATGTAGGGGTGCTTTTATTAGGGAGGGCACTATTATTAGAGAAAAGACGGTATTTCTTTCTTGTACTGCTACATGTGTTATCTTTAGCAAAATCCTCTCCATTCGTTAGCTTGGCTGAAGCTAAGGTATTACTATTGCCGCTCTCTGATTTTTCTCTGTTTTGTTTCCTCTAATGATTGCACACTATTTTTACTAGTATGGTGAATGAAGGAGATTCCATTGTTGGTGTGTTGGGGATGAAGGATAAGATGCAGATGCACCGAGAGATTGACAGTCTGGATATTTTAAATACAGTGAACGTTGATACAGGAATAGAGAAAGAGAGAAATGATGCATCTATCTCGGCCACGGAACTATTGATCACAGGTTAGTATTAGAGTTTCTTAGTTGCTTTTCAGTAATTTGATATTTTAAGGTAGATTATCATTTGATAAATTCACTACAAACCACTGAAAATTGTCAAAATTATACCCTGCTTTGAAATTTTCAGAGGACTTCACTGAAATGGCATATGCTATGATATTGAAGATAGATAAATAGAGGATATTGAATGAGTGGTCATGGAATACCGGATTTATTAAACGAGTCATCTATAAACTGATAAAAACGAGGCTGCGCCGAGTTTTTATCTGTTGATGATGACGAGTTTAATAAATTCGGTATTTGATGAGCACAAATTTTATATTCTATTTATAATCGTCAAAAATCGTCAAAATGCTGGAAATTCAACATTTCACCTTTCTGCGAAACTTATAACCCGTTAAAAACTGACGTCACAATATATACATTATGACGTCATTTTTGCGGCTACAAAATAGCGTTGCTATTTGCTCTGAGCTCATTTGCATAGTTATTCCACTAGTGTAATAACACCTGTGTAATATCAAAAATATTCCACGGGGTTATTTCACTACGGCAACGTAGGTCATATTATAAACTGGCATACAAACTGACAAAATGTTTTATGCTTTTCTAATCCAGGTTTACATACAAACAATGACATTAACAAAGGAACTCTAGACACTGTACTGGGAAATGCCAAACAAAGAAGGCAGCATCTGGACAAACAACAAGATGAAGATTATAAACGAGAAATGAAGAAATTATTCAAGAAAATCAGTGCCAAAAATAGAGTAAGTATTGTACTTTATGTAAGGAATTGATACATATTTTTATGCCCTTGGCATTGATAGATCAGGAGTATATTGTTTTACCGTGTCCATCTGTAGACCTATCTGTCTGCTGGCATAAACTTAACCTGCGATACAACCATTTTGCTGTAACTCCAACATTTATTGATTGACAATGCTCATATTTGTTATGAATATTTCTCTCATCAATATACACCATCATTGTCAAGGTCAAGTCATCCATCAAGGTCAATAATCAAGGTCAAGCTTAAAAAAAAATGTCGTTTTCTGGGGCATTTTTTTCCCCAATACATCTTGTTTCAGTCTACAAATATCTATGTATTATACCCAAACAGAATATGAGGATGTACATGTATTATTTTGATGGCTTAGCACAAAACAGTTGAAACTGCCTACGTTTCTATAGGCAGTTGAAACTGATTTTTGCTGATCCCTTAATATAAGATCTTTGATGATATCCTTGATTGAAGGTGATCTCAACCAAGTCTACAATTGCATGTCATACACGTAGATGAGTCTACTATTCTGGACAAGCTTCTGGGCCCGAGGTTATGAAACTTTTCTCATTTTCAATTGAAAATTTTCTCAAATTTCAATTTGAGATTTAAGCCGCAATTCTGTTTTTATTCTCATTTAAATGTCTTAACATAAAAGATAATATTTATAAGTTGTTATTAATAACAACTTATTAATATTATCTTTTATTTTCACACATTTATTTAAATTCAAAATTTGAGAAAATTCTTAGTTGAGCCTGAGAAAAGTTTTATAACCTCAGGCCAAAGTCAGCTTGTCTCAAAGTCTCATAGAAAATTGAATAACAGTTCCTTTTTTTCAGCTTAACCACAGTATTGTACTTGACATGGTTTTAGAACCAAAGAAATGCAACACAAATGCATGAATGTCTTTGAAATGGTGATTTTTATATATGTGGGATGGTTGTTTGCTCTAGAGAACAAGGGTAGCTATTTTGGAAAGTTACCTTTTTTGCGCTTGCATCTGTATAGCTGGATAGCATGGCAGAGGCATGATGGTTGTCATGAAAAAAATTGTGTCACCTTTATATAATTTGTTACGTGCAAATGTAACAAGAATAAAGAAGCCAGCAACAGACTTTACTATTAACAATATTTATTGACAATAATAATAGAATTATTGACAATATGAAATTAATACAAAAACAAATTACAATACCTTGAATGTTTAATTCTAAAGTTTTAATTTTAGATCCAAATGAATTAAATTCCTGGTCCACAAATAATAAGTCCAATAATATCCGAATTTAAAACTATTCACACTTTTAATCGAACAATCTAGAATAGCAAAGAACATTAGAAGATTATAGAGTTTGAATCACTTTCTAAAAGTCCTTTCTAGAAAGATCTAAAATATTCTACATACATGTTTACCTATTAGTCAAGGGATCGGAAATTTCCTAGACTAATTCTAAAAATAGACACGGGAAAAACCATTAGGATCATTTATATAAAACAAATTTAATCTAACAAGTCTCCTATTAGGATTCACCTATTTCATGATGTTTCCGGAGTTTTGAAATAATATAAATGTATTTGTAAACCAAAGCATTCCTTTGATACTCTTTAATTGTTAAGTTTGCCACTTCAGGCTTTGATGAATTCTATGTTGGAAAGACAGAGAAACGAGAAGAAAGAATTGGTCAGTAAAACACAGGGACTTCCAGAAAAGGTTGGTGTTAACAAAATAATGAATGTTTATGCAAAAAATTAATAGTTCATCCTTAGAACATAATATTGGTTAAATTGTCTGAAATGAAGAAAAGACCCAATTTTTAGCTCGGCTGTTTTCGGCTATAGTCTCCGTGTCGTTGTCATTGTGATCGTCGTTGTTGTTGTTGTGCGAAAACTTTGACATTTTGTTATATCTCTGGTTCTACTGAAGGCATTCACTTGAAACTTGGCACACATGTTCACCATCAAAAGAGCAACCTTTACTATCAAGGGGGATAACTCTAGATGCATTTTGTGCAAATTATGCCCCTTTTTCGACTTTGATTTTTTCCCACCATCCAGCACTCGACAGCCAAGCGTAGGCACCGTAGGCGGTGCTCTTGTTCAAATTTATTATGTGTTGTTTTTTTTAGTTTAAGCAGTATTTGTATAAGTTATTCATTTCTATATGCCTGTCAAAAGATGGAACACATTATGTTATCAGCCATGGGGGTCATGCTGGCGGGTGGAGTCCACTTCTTTGTCCAGTGCATAAATCTGTCACTCATGTTCATTGACATGAAACATGGCAGTGCATAAGAACTCTACCTCATTTAGTATTTGAGTTATTACCCTTTTCTGTTTTTAGCTTCACTGGCTGAAAGCCACTGGGGCTATTGTCATGGCGTTGTGTCCGTCGTGCGTCCATGCGTCCGTCCGTCCGTGCGTCCGGTCGTAATCTTTTTCTTTAAAAATCTTCTTCTCAGAAACTACTGAATGAATTTCAACCAAACTTCACAGGAATGATCCTTGGGTGACCCTCTTTCAAAGTTGTTCAAGAAATTTTGATCCAATGAAAAACATGGATTTTATGGGCGTGGCTAATTTCCAAATATGGTAAAAATTGAATTTTCTCAGATTCTAATCAATTGATACCAATTAAATTTTACATGAATGATCCTTGGGTGACCCTTTATCTGTCTACAAAAAATCATTGTGATCAGATGGAAAATATGCATATAATGGGCGGAGGTCATTTCTCTATATGTTTTTTAGTGGAAACTTTGAAAATCATTTTCTCAGAATGTAAGTGATGGATATCAACCAAATTTCACTGGAATGATCCTTTAGTAACGCTTTATCAGTCTACAATAAATCATTGTGATCGGATGGTCATTTCTCTATACGTTATATAGTGGAAACTTTGAGTATCATTTTCTCAGAATCTAATTTTTGGATATCAACCAAATTTCACTTGAATGATTCTTGAGTGACCCTTTATCTGTCTACCAAAAATTATTGTGATTGGATGGAAAATATGTATTTTATGGGCGGAGGTCATTTCTCTATATGTTATAAAGTTGAAACTTTGAAAATCATTTTCAACATCAGTAGAACCCAAAATATGTAAAAATCTAGTCAAAACTTTTATTGCTTTTACAAGAATTTCAAGCCTGTGGAGCGACTCAAGCCATTCATGGCTTTCTAGTTTATACTTCCAGCTGTGTAACAGGCTTACCTGTATCTTATGACAGTATGTCACATTGATTTTTTGCTCTTTACTAAAATTGCCAAATAAACAGCATCTTGGTGAGCGAAGCAAAACATTTGTAAAAGCCTATGATTTCAGAGATATTAAAAATAACACATAATAAAACCTTGATTTGCAATTGACTTTTTATCAATCTTTTACCAGCAGCAATTGATAATTCCAAAAACTTTGGTATAATTCTATGTAAATACATATTTAGGGGTAAGTGCAAAAATGATGTAAGTACCTATAAGTATATAGGCACTTACAATAGAATTACACTAACTCCTCAATATAGAAATCATGATTAAGATTTACTCATATCTTGCATGTATCTTGTAGGAGAGAGCTGAACTATTACATATCTTGCATGTATCTTATAGGAGAGAGCTGATCTATTAAACTTAATGAATGAACAACACATGTCAGAACAGAATGCCGAAACATACAAACTGAAACTAGAACAGGACGAGGAAACAGAGAAACTGAGGAAGGTAAGGTCATGGGGGATGTTTGAGTTTTCAGAATGTGGTACATCATAGCATAGTAGGTAGTGTGTAGGACTGTCAATTTAGAGGTCGCGGATTCAATCCCCGACAGCGACTATTTACCTTCAACCAATGGGTGATAATCGTAGACCTATGTGGGATAGCAGCTGGAGGCTAGGAAAGGATGTGATGGTAGTACTGGTGTGAGAAATACCATTGTCCAGCTGCTGCAATATGACTGAAATAATGTTGAAAGTGGTGTAAAACCCCATTCAAATTAAACAAACAAACATTAACAGATTACATGTCCATAGCTCAGCATGAAACTGTTGTAACTGTCTATATGTTTATAGGCAAATACAACTATTTTGCACTGAGCCATCTATTTGAGTTTATATCTCAAATTATTGGCAAAAAGTAGAAGTACAAATCGGCATTCTGAATAAAAGCATTTGCTCCTGTTTCTTCATGTTATTTTCTATTTCAAAATATTTCTTTGACAGGACCATTGTAGATCCAAAAGGGAAAAAATAATACATGTAATAATGATAAAAAGTCTGGCTTTATACATTGTTTAAGTTTGCAAGCTCCTAAAATGGCAGTTGGCTTCGAGTCTTCCTTCTAAGAAGGCAGCAGTTTAGGAATATTTCATAGAGACATTAAATATCATTTTGCAGGAATTTGCCATTAGAAAACGGATGGGTCTAAAGGAGATTCAACTACAGGCCTTAAAGGATGTGAGTGACCAGGGCAATCTAAATGACCAACAGAGAAAATGGTTGATGTCCGAATATCAGATCAGTCAGAAGGCTCTTGAGACGATGTACGACGAGGAAATATCCAAACAGAGGATGGCTCTAGAGGAGAAATTGGCCAAGAGGAAAGCTCTCGCACAGGCAGCTGTAAGCATATGTCATCTGTGTCGTGAAAAGGGACCATTGGGAAGTGCAGAAAGTGTTGACCCTTGTCAGACTGCGTGGATTGCGCAGACTGACTAGGGTCCAAACTTTTCGCACTTGACTTATTTTCTTAATTTAGAATAATCAATCTACCTTCCCATGAAAGAATTTTTGATATGGGACCTATGGATGACTGTACTAAAGCCATCTTTTTTCGCAAATGTTTATTTCAATGAAGGACCATTTTCATGACAGGTCACATATTTCTAATAATCAACACCAAAATTATGTAAGATCAAATAGCTGTCAATTCAATATGAACAAACTTAACCACAACAGTAAACTTAGCTATTGATTGACAGAAAGTGCTGTGTAAAGGGGTCAGTGCAAGACTTTTGTTAGTGCCAATAAATATTTACCTTATATCTATACAAATATCCATGTTATAACACCAAATGTGATAATTTCTATGATATCACATGGATATTTTTAGAACAATGACATGATGCGGTTATTTTTAGAAACATGGCAAAAAGCCAGTATTTCTGTTAGAACCATGGAAGAAAACAAGGCTAACAAAATTATAAGATAAATAAGATACAAAAAAATGTAAATTGGTTGTAAGAATTGATAATTGTCTCAGCAGAGCCTCAACAATTATGAATTGCCTAAACCTTGTTAGATATTTTGTTTCATACAATACACTTAGTATGTATCATATGTATAGGGACTTATGACATGTACATATTCACACAATACGTTTGTGCTGATCTCACTATCAATTGTTTCATCCTCTCATGAGATAGAAGTCTTAGTTTAGGCACTTAGCAAGGGTGTAGCTCCCATTACACACATTACGCAATTGCTTAATACAAACTAATCCTCTTTCAAAAAAATTTGTTGATGAATGATCATTACATCAAAACCAATCAATTAATGTTTTGATATTCAACAATGCTCACGTCATAAAAAAGGAGAGAGGACGGAGGATATTCATATTTTGTTACCGTCCACATATCACCTTATCCTATATATTCTATATTGGTCGCCATCTGAGTGTGTATGAATTTCAAAATCCTAGTTACGCCTATGCTTAGATAAGAAAAGGACACTTATGTTCGATGTTTAATTTACAGGAGACCCAGGAAGAAGACAATGATGACGTTTTGAACACAATAGCTGGACAACAGATAGCTATGATTGAGAAACTGAAAAAGTAAGGACTATGGCAATTTCTTTAATGCGTTTAGGTGCTTTTTGTTCATTTCATGCTTTGAGTTTATCTCATGCCAAAGTCACATAAAAATCAGCAGTACTGACATTTTGGTGATTTATATTTTTCATTGGCCGATTAGTTGATAATAACATCAGGTGTCATTTCAGCAATATCAGTACAAAATTTGTATTTTGCTTTCACATAGAAACACTGATTTGACAATGTCTTATTGCTTGGACAGCCATAGGGCAGAAATTGAAAGATCAATTCAACTAAACATACTACCAATATGCTTGCTAGAAATGGTCCAATGTTTACCAAAAAGTTGATGAGACTTGACCACTTGTCACTGATTTTTAAGGGATGTAAAAATGTCAGAAAAAGTATGAAATATATGTCTGCAATGACTGCACCCAGTTTATCATTGCTGATTAATCTTCGATGGAATACCAACTTCCACAAATCTTAAAACATTAATCTTTAGTTTTCATAAGAGATTGATAAATCTTTCATTTTGTGAATAACAAAATTTATAATTGCATTCATGGCTTTGCCACTCGTGAAAATAAAGCTAGTGTTGTTCACTCAATTAAAGATAAATTTATTTGAAACTGAAATAAACAATTATCCTCTATTGATATCTATAATGTTATGATTGTTGTCACTAAAGGTTTTATTGCATGAGGTTTGATGCAACTTTCAACAGATTTCCAGTTATTCATGGTGGCTTGTAGTTCTAACCATAGATGTATGTTGACTCTGACACTAAATATATCCCAGCCACCAGTTGATCACCAAACATAGACAACCTACAGTCAATCTTGCTCAAGTGACCATGTCTATTAAGTGACTGTTTTCCAAATCCCCTTCTTTATATCAAAATATTTAGAAATAAAGAAGGTATGGTTGGTCTAAAAATTATTGAAAATGGACCCTATGTTGTTAAAACTCACCAGAATCGTCTCAATGAGATAATTCTATTGAGATTCAACATCATAGAATTATTGAGAATTTTGCAATAATATGCTTATTAGTCCCCCACCTGTTACCGGTTGGGGGACTATAGGTTTGCTCGATTCCGTCTGTCTGTCTGTCCGTCCGTCCGTCCGTCTGTCCGTCCGTCCGTCCGTCTGTCCGTCTGTCCGTCACGCTTTTGTCCGGGCTATATCTTCTAAACTATATGTGCTAGCAACTTCAAACTTGGTACACTTATAGATCTCATTGAGGAGGAGTGTCATGTTCAAGAACCGTTACTCTGCCACGCCAACTTTTTGAGTTATTGCCCTTTGTTGTTTTTACCCTTACATTCTTGTCCGGAACATATCTCCTAAACTATGTGTGCTAGCAACTTCAAACTTTGTACACTTATAGATCTCATTTAGGAGAAGTGTCATGTACAAGAATCGTTACTCTGCCACGCCCACTTTTTGAGTTATTGCCCTTTGTTATTTTTACCCTTACATTCTTGTCCGGATCATATCTCCTAAACTATGTGTGCTAGCAACTTCAAACTTTGTACACTTAAAGATCTCATTGAGGCGAAGTGTCATGTTCAAGAACCATAACTCTGCCACGCCCACTTTTTGAGTTATTGCCCTTTGTTGTTTTTACCCTTACATTCTTGTCCGGAACATATTTCCTAAACTATGTGTGCTAGCAACTTCAAACTTTGTACACTTATAGATCTCATTGAGGCGAAGTGTCATGTTCAAGATCCATCACTCTGCCACACCCACTTTTTGAGTTATTGCCCTTTGTTGTTTTTACCTTTACATTCTTGTACGGATCATATCTCCTAAACTATAAGTGCTAGCAACTTCAAACTTTGTACACTTATAGATCTCATTGAGGAGAAGTGTCATGTTCAAGAACCGTTACTCTGCCACGCCAACTTTTTGAGTTATTGCCCTTTGTTGTTTTTACCCTTACATTCTTGTCTGGATCATATCTCCTAAACTATGTGTGCTAGCAACTTCAATCTTTGTACACTTATAGATCTTATCGAGGACAAGTGTCATGTACAAGAACTGTTATTCTGCCAGGCCCACTTTTTGAGTTATTGCCCTTTGTTGTTTTTACCCTTTCATTTATGTCCGGATCATATCTCCTAAACCATAAGTGCTACCAACTTCAAACTTTGTACACTGATAGATCTTATTGAGGACAAGTGTCATGTACAAGAACTGTTACTCTGCCATGTCCACTTTTTGAGTTATTGCCCTTTGTTGTTTTTAGTCTTACATTCTTGTCCGAATCATATCTCCTAAACTATAAGTGCTAGCAACTTTAAACTTTTACAGTTATAGATCTAGTAAGTAGGAGATATATTATAAGAGAGGATTTTTGGTTATCAGGTGGGGGACTCCTGTATTGCATCGCAATACGACATGCACTTGTTCAATTTAAAAGTATGTTTCTTATTTGTAGAAAAAATGTATTTAAGTGGACATTTTTGTTAATGACCACTTTTGGTGGTCCCGTTAGTGGTCACTTACAACAAGTTTTACTGTACATATCTTATTGTTAGGTGACAGATACTCCTTCCCTCAAAATGATTTGCTAGTCAAGTAGGATTGTGAAACAAATACACTAAAACTTGTATTAAATGCACTAACTGGACCACAAAAAAAGCGGTCTTTATAATAAATGGTTGCTTAGTACATGTTTGTTAACAAATAAGAAACATACTTTTTATGCCCCAGTATCGAGAGATCGGGGGCATATTGTTTTACTCATGTCCGTCTGTCTGTCCGTCCGTCTGTCCAAAAACTTAACCCGAAAACTTAACCTTGCCAATATCTGTGAGCCTATTCAAGATACAAAGCTAATCTTTGGCATGATGATAGATCTCAATGATCCGCATCCGCTGGTACCAAAGTCAAGGTCATGTGACAAGGTCAAGGTCATCTGTCAAGGTCAAACTTTGAAAAAACTTAACCCGAAAACTTAACCTTGCCAATATCTTCAAGCCTATTCAAGATACAAAGCTAATCTTTGGCATGATGATAGATCTCAATGATCCGCATCGGCTGGTACCAAAGTCAAGGTTATGTGACATGGTCAAGGTCATCTGTCAAGGTCAAACTTTGAAAAAATCTTGTTTGTAATATTTTTTCATGAACCATTAACTTTATTAATTACATTTGAATTATTATGGCCCCGCATCGAAAGATCGGGGTCATATTATTTTACTGTTGTCCGTCTGTCCTTCCGTCCGTCTGTCTGTCTGTCTGTCTGTCTGTCTGTCTGCAAAAGTTAACCAAAAAACTTAACATTGCCAATATCTTCAAGCCTATTCAAGATACAAGGCTCATATTTGGCATGATGATAGATCTCAATGATCTGCATCTGCTGATACCAAAGTCAAGGTCATGTGATAAGGTCAAGGTCATCTGTCAAGGTCAAACTTTGAAAAAAATGCTGTTACAGGGTATTAGTGTTTCACAAACACATCTTGTTTGATTGGATATGCATATCATTGCAAAATTCTCTGTAATCCCATTTTGTTAAAACTCAATAGAATCAACTCATTGAGACGATTCTGGTTGAGTTTTTACAACATAGGATTCATTTTCAATATTATGTATACCAACAATGTCTACTTTGAAAGATATTTAAAGAATGGAATTTTGAAAACGGTCGCTTAATAACAATGGTTGCTGAATAGATGTGGTCCTTTTAGCAAGATTGACTGTATTTGAATAATTAATTGTTCTTCTTGCACATTGAATTAAAAATTTTATGATTAATTTCCAAACAGGACAAAATCTATCAATGCTGCAGATGCCAATCAAATGATTGACAAGGCTAAAGCTGACATGCTGGCTTTGAAAGATAAAATGGAGAAAGACAGATCTGTTAAAGAACAGGAACTTCATAAGAAGTTGTCAGCACTAAAGAAGGCCCGCTTGAATGATCTGGCCAAACAACATGAGATGGAACAGAAGGAATATGAGAGGAAATGTCAGGAAATGCAGGCAGATGGACCCATAGGTAGGTGAACTACTTCAGAACAAACATTAAATGATAATCAACAAGTCATAGGGAAAAGAACCATTGTAAATGATAAAAAATTCAGTTTGTCCTGTTTATGGACTTATGAATTCTATCAGGTTTTATAATGAAATTTGATCAGATAAAAAACTTGAGCTTGTTTCCTGGAGGAATCTTATTCATTAAAAAAAATTAAAAGTATTTGTAAAAAGAATCATGTAGTGATAATGAAGTTTTATTGTTCTTTGGAATTACACCTTTCCTATTTAGAATCGGAGAGGTTTTGAAATGGCAAAGCTTTACCAAGATTCATGGTTTTTATTTCTATAGGTTGTGCATCTTGATCAAGATGAAAAAGTAAGAGAAATGACACCTATTTTACAAAGCAGAAAATATTTGTAAATTTCAGATCCCGCAGAATATGCAGATGGTCGTCTCAAATTGACCTCCCAACAGAGGCTGGAGAAGAGTAACCTTGAAGCTACAATTGACGGAGAAAATTATTCAGATCTCACGAATCTTAGGTCCGAAATTCTTGTACAAACTGAAAATCAACTGAAGGATATCAGACAGGGACTAATCGCAACTCTTCCAAAAGATGGTAAGTAGAATTCTGCTCTGCATTCAGGATGACAAAATTGTGCAATCTGTTTGCAAATTATAACCTGCTTTGTACACATCTGCAGGTGCAAAATAGGGTATAATTTGCAAACAGTTATCACTATTTTGTCATCATGAATGCAGGGCAGTTTTTAGAATTATAGAAATTAAATGCTCCAGGGGGCTTGTGCTTGTGTATAAATTTCAAGTGTAATTGATTCCTCGATAAAAATTCTCGCAGTCAAAAATTATTTCAAAATAACCAACAGAGAAAAACATGAGTAGAAGTTTGCAGGTTTAAGTGTCATTTAAGCTTTTCTTGTTCAGATAATTGTGAAGAAAGCAATTAATTCTTAAACTTCTAGAAAGTATATAAGATGCACCATAGAAAAGTTTAGGTATATTATTTAATTTTAGAACTTTCTCATGGTCCTCTTTGCAGAAATTTCTAAGGGTGAAATTTTGTCAAATTAAGATATTTTTAGGTTTTTTATGGGTCAAATTAAGATATTTTCAGGTTTTTTATCGGGTCCTAAAGTTGGTTTAAAAGTCAAATACAAGCCCTGCCCTCTTTCATGTAAAATGTGTGTCTGAATTTTTAGCTCACCTGAGCACATCATACTCAAGGCCAGCTTTTGTGATCATTGGATGGCTGTTGTGCGTCGTCCGTCGTCAGACGTCAACGATTTAAGTGATTACATTCTAGAGGCCACAAATATGGACCAATCATCATGAAACTTTGCCAGAATGTTCTACAGGTCCCAAGGATGAACTCTATCGAAAATGGGAAGGATCCGTGCCATATCATGGGAAAAGGGGCCTAAAAGACAATTTTCTTGTTTACACTCTAGAGGCCACAAATATGGTCCAATCATCATGAAACTTTGCCAGAATGTTCTCCGGGTTACAAGGATGAACCCTATTGAAAGAAGGATCCATGCCATATCACGGGAAAAGGGGCCTTAAAGACATTTTTAGCTCCACTGGCCGAAGGCCAGCGAGCTATTGTCATGGCGGAGTGTCCGTCGTGCGTCTGTCCGTGCGTCCGTCCGTCTGTCTGTGCGTAAACTTTATTTTTAAACATCTCCTCCTCCCATCTTCTCCTGCTCTACTGAGGGTTAAATACATTAGTGGTAGATTATCATAAAAATTTATGTTTCATGTACTTAAAAGAATAACCAGAATTTTGTGCCAATTGTCTTAATTTGTCCATCTTATTTTTAAAAAATGCAAGGAGAAAAAACCTTGTGTGTTTGAATAGACTGAAACAAAATATGTTCACAAATAAAAGTAGCCCTAAAGATGAAAGCATAACTTTTTTATACCCCTGCATCAATAAGATTGGGGGAATACTATTTTACCATTGTATGTCTGTCTGTCTGTATGTCTATCTGTCTGTCCCACTGTCCATCCCATGTTGGTCTGTCTGGCTGTCTGTAAAACTTATCCAAAAAACTCATCATTACCTAATATTTAAAGCCTATTAAAGATACAATGTTCATTTTTGGTATGAGGATAAGATCTCAATGATACGCATCTACTTGTACCAAGATCATGTAACTCTTTCAAGGTCAAATTCCTTCAATATTTGTTGTTTTGGGAGGCATTTGTGTTTCACAAAAACATCTTTTTTGTCCTCAATAAAAAATATTCATTTTTGTACTGAAACAACCGTTCTTTATGTACTCTCTTATTCTAGGCACAACCGATGATACTCTCCGAAAATTGATGCAAGAGCATGAAAGAGAAGTTGAGGCTTTACGCAGATCTCAGGAACAAGGTCGACAAAAGCAGCTAGCCAATTTACAGGCAAGATTAGAGCAGAACAGAACAGAATGGAACCAAAGAAAAGAGGCAGAGAAGAATGAACAGCAACAGCTACGAGATTACGAAGAAAATGTGGTCAGGTATGAATACTATTTGAGCCTGTGCGTGAGATTTCCAACAATTTTAAGTGTGCGCAAAGCAAAGACTCTGACCAGCCTGTGCATCTGCACAGTCTGACCAGCGCCTTAACTATGCGTTTCGTAAATAGATAAGGTCTCAAAGTATCAGTAGACTATCAGGTAACTTTATTATTACAGTATGTGGCTGTCTATGCTACTAATTGTTTGCACGTCATGAAAATTTCAAATTGTTGGAAATATCACGCACAGGCTCGTTTGATTTATGCTGATTCTTTAAAAGTCTTAAGAGATTTAATTTTGTCAAAATTGTTGAGTTTATTGTGTAAAAATTAAATTGTTCCCTGAGAATTGATATTGTGATATTGCTGGAATTCTTTAGCATAATTTCCCCTCCCATAATGTTTTCTGTTTCAATGTTTTGTGTTGTTAATGTAAAATTTGGAATTTTTTTAATTTTTTAAAGTTGAAATGAATAAAAATTCAGCCCTTGCAGATAATCCATGCTAATCATCATCAAAACATCTAGAAATCCAAACCCTGCCCTGTATTCAGGATGACAAAACAGTGTAAAGTGTTTGCGAATTATATACTGCTATGTATATACACTTGCGTTCAAAGCAAGGTATTATTTGCTAATAGTTTTCACTTTATTATCATTCTGAACGCAGAGCTGCATTCAAGATGAAAACCTTTGTGAAACATTTTAGAAATGTACCCTTTGTACAGTTAGTTGCATCGTGAAATTGGCATTTAACTTGATAAAAACCATTCAAAATCAATCATTCAGTGCTCCATTTATTCCAAACACTCACTTAAATGACTCATAACCGCTCAGAAATCAAAACAATTAAATTTCATTGCAATACACCAAATTATTCTACCATTACTTTGGCTGGTGTGGATTTTAAAGCGTCCGATTGTTTCCTGAAGATATACAAATTTGAAAATGTTTATATTTTTTAAAGAGGGGTGGTGATTAATAAATATTGCTAATTTCATCCATGTTGGATGAAATTAGCAATATTGGATTACCTTCCTTTAATTTCGTTCATTACTCGCTCCACACAAACATTCAATATCATTCCAAATTCTTTCCAAAATCATTCAATTTGTCAAATTCATGATGTTTCTAATTGTATGTTGTTTTCGTAAGGATCATACTATTTTCCCAACTTGGACAAAGGTCTGGATTGTTTATTTTCATGTAGCATATCTTCTTTAGAAACAAATCCAATCTATTTCATCTTTATTAATACTATTTTATAAGTTTTATAATTTTCTCTCTTCAGTAAACTTGTATACAGTCAAGTGTCTATATCAGATGATGAAAGGGAGAGAATTTTGAAAGAACATGAAAAACAGATGGTACAGCTAGAAAATAAGTAAGTTACACTAATTAAAAACAACAACAACATTTAAATGCAACCTTTTTCAAGATCTGGGCATATTGTTCACCATTATCTTATTTGTCCTAATAAAATCAGTTTCTTCTAGCCTATTTGAGATATTACGCCCATGTTTGGCATGATAAGGTCAAGGTCTTCTGTCAAAGTCAAGGATCTCTAAAACTTTTTAGATGCCTTCATGTTTCTCAAACACATATTGATTATATATGAGCCTGTGCATGACATCTCCAACAATTTCACGTGTGGGCAGAGCAAAGCCTCTGGCCAGCCTGTGCAGCAGCACAGTCTGACCAGAAACTTCACTGTGCCCTTTATAGATAGGTGAGGTGTCTATGATGCTCAACATTAATACCTCGCACACTTGTGAAAATGTTGGAAATGTCACGCCAAGCTCATATATATTTATTATATTTATTGATTATTATTGTCTATATTCAAATGAACAACAAAAGTAAATCATTTTATGCTTTATCAACAGTATCAGTTGAAATGATATATTGATTCAACTTTGAAATTTGTTGATTATAAATATATAATACATACTTAGTGATTTGTATGAGAAAAAATATATAACGAGGTTGAGAGAATTGATCATTGTTGAGGCTCTGCTGAGACAATTTTCAATTCTCACAACCAAGTTAGATATTTTTTCTTACAATACAGTAAGTACGTATTATATTTATCTTATAACCTCTATTTGCCATGTTTTCGTAGATGTTTGTAACAGATATGCAAGTTTCTAAAAATAACCGCATTATATCATTGTTCTAAAAATAACTATGTGATATCATAAAAAATATCATACAGGATGTTATCACATGGATATTTGTATAGTTATAAAGAAAAAAATTTTCTGGCTATCATAAGGCTTGATTATGTCTGTAACAAATGGACTGATGAACAAAAAAGTAGAAGTACCACCTAACCTAAACATCATAAAGTCAAGCTAAATTTACAAGGTTTTAGTCTCCCAACAACATGCCACTTCTTTGTCATCTTTTTCAGGGATAATTCTGGATCAGAATAGCATGTGCAAAAATATCTCATTTAGCTGAATTTAATGAGAAATTCAAGAATTTTTGGAGAGAAATTTTGAGAAATTTTAATCGCTCAGAGCAAAACAGTTGTAACCTATGTAAATATAGGCAGTAACAACTAATGTGCTGAGCTTATAAAATTCGTCACTAAATTAAATAATTTTGCTGTGAGTTTTTCTCTCATTAAGCCAATTTCAATGAGATTTCTGGCAGAAAATGAACGAATCTCTCGATATGTCAACCTAAAATGATCCCTGTAAATTATTGATAATGCGATCCAATTTATTTAGTTTGACCCTCAACAAATTACGCCAGAAAAGAATGATAGAAGAGAAGTTGGCGCAGAGAAGGGCTCATCAGATGGAGAAGTTACAGCTAAAACAACATAAGGAAGTGGAGGTATGGGGCATTGTCTTAAGGTAGTTGACCCATAATAGTTCTGCAACATTTCGGGAGTAATGAATTTTCACAGTTTTTGCCAAGGTTTCCTGATGATTTTCTTTTAGAAACCTTGGTTAACATTGTGAAAGAACATGTGGTCTGAAATGTTGTGGAACTATTACAATTCCACTACCTTAAATGTTTTTCCATGGATTATAGAGAAATAACAGTAGATTATCATTTGATAAACTCACTGTCTAACCAGTGAAATTATCAAAAACGTATACCCCGCCGTGCGGCCATTTTACGATTATCTTTGCGAGGAAAAAAAGTGATGTCATCATGAATGTAGTATAGCAGTTACATGCAAACTGACACAATTTACAAAATTTGTCCTGATTGTCTCATTTTAGGATAATTTTGATTTTTAGCAAAAAAGATTGCTATTTCATTTTTGAAGTTATTTTACTTACGTAGGTATAATAAAACAAGGTAAGTAGTCAGTCTTCAGGGTCAATCATTTAGTGGTCAATCTTCAAGGTCAATCATTTAATAGTCAGTCTTCAAGGTCAATCATTAAGTATTCAATCTTCAAGGTCAATCATTTAATAGTCAGTCTTTAAGGTCAATCATTAAGTATTCAATCTTCTAGGTCAATCATTTAGTAGTCAGTCTTCAAGGTCAATCTTTTAATAGTCTCAAAGGTCAATCATTTAGTAGTCAATCTACAAGGTCATTCATTTAGTAGTCAGTCTTCAAGGTCAATCATTTAGTAGTCAGTCTTCAAGGTAAATAATTTAGTAGTCAGTCTTTCAATGTCAATTATTTAGAAGTCATTCTTCAAGGTCGATCATTTAGTAGTCAGTCTTCAAGGTCAATCATTTAGTAGTCAGTCTTCAAGGTTGATCAATTTTGATTTTGTCTATTTCAAAGACATTAGTGTGCTACTAACATATCTTGTTGTAATCAGCAAATAGTAAAAAGATAACTCCCTACACTAAAACAAACTTTTATAAATTGTGATTTTGTTTTGCTTAAGAACTCTTTAAAACTATAGAATTCCTCATAGATTTCTTTAAAAAAGAAATAAGAATAGACTTGAAAAAATTGCAAAAAGATGCAAACAGCAATAATCTAATTTAAGTTGTGTCCATGAATATCCATGCATTCTGTTTGGCTGCAAAGTAGATTTTATTCATCATAAAAAAAGATATTTTGAATATACAGCTTTTTAGCTCGCCCGGGACGAAAGTCTCGGAAGAGCTATTGTCATACCCTCGGATGTCGGCGTCAGCGTCGGTGTCGGCGTCCGCATTAGGTTAAAGTTTTTTATTTCTGTCAATATTTATCCTAGTGGCTTTATTTTTTACAGAAACACTCATTAGGGCATAGGCTTTCATTTGAGACCAACATCCATGTCGAAATGACCTTTAGACTGTGACCTTGACCCTTTCAAAAAAACTTTAACCAAAAACTTTAACCAAAAAAACTTTAACCTTGCTTATATTTTCTGTAAGCTTTAAACTAGAGACATCATTACTCCATATGCACTCTCATTATGTGATAGGCTTTCACCATAGACAAAGGTCCTTGACAATTTGACCTTGACCTTGACCCTTTGTGGACTTAGAAAAACTTTAACCAAAAAATTTTAACCAAAAACTTTAACCTTGCATATATTTTTTTAATGCTCTAACCTAGGGACATCATAGCTTCATATATATACTCACCAGGTGATAGGCTTTCACCAGAGACCAAGGTCCTTCACAATTTGACCTTGACCTTTACCATTTGTGGACTTAGAAAAACTTTAACTAAAAACTTTAACCAAAAACTTTAACCTTGCTTATTATTTTCTGAATGCTTTAACCTAGGGACATCATTACTTCATATACATAGTCACCAAATGAAAGGCTTTCACCAGAAACCAAGGGCCTTGACAATTTTACCTTGACCTTGACCTTTTATGGACTTGGAAAAACTTAAACTGAAAAACTTTAACCAAAAATTTAACCTTGCTTATATTTTCTAAATGCTTTACTCAGGGACATTATTACTTCATACACATACTCACTAGGTGATAGGCTTCTACAGAGACCAAGGTCCTTCACAATTTGACCTTGAACTTGACCTTTTGTGGACTTACAAAAATTTTAAAGAAAAACTTCATGTTTGATACAAAGAAATTCCATTGGTAACCTCATCAGCTTGTAGGCTTTCACTTTACCCTAACCTTATACATGCAATTAAAACAAAAAGTTTTTATATTTCTTAATTAATACTCAAACAGATATATATAAGATCATGGACTTTAGCATTGAAAGAAACCACTTTGAACTTCGGTCTTCGGTCAAGCGCTGTTTGTGACAAGCAGCTGTTTGGGCGAGCTACGTTGTCCGTGGACAACTCTTGTTATAAGCTTCTACACAAAAAAGTACCATAATAAACCTGTTTTGTTATTAAAAAATCTTTATATATTTGCATTATGAATTTAAAGTTTAAGACAAAAATAGAGTAAATGTTGATTTCATGAAGTTATAAAACAAAAATCCTTATTACATTCATGTATGAAATGGCTTCGCAAATTCATACAGCTTGATGCCATCTAAATTTAAAAAGAATGAAGTATGAAAAATTAGTTAAACAACATTTAGAGAACATTGTTAGAGAAAGAGATTAAGAAATTGTTTACTTTAAGCAATTTATCATTTTCCCACTTGGTTTTTGTGACTATTTTCTCTTCAGTGTGGTGTATTATGAGGACAGGAATGATTTCATATTCTGTAATTTGCTCAACGTTTGTATAACAAACTTTGATTAACATTTATTGCACAGACACAGAGAAGACGCATGGAAAATAACGCAGAGGAATCTGACGACGAAAGTCGTCATCAACAAGCAGAATTGATGAAGGAACATGTAGAACAGAAGATGGCGGTGTTACAGGGTCGTAAAATGGATTGGGACGCAGAGATGGAATCTGTAAGAAATTTTTAACCCTTGTCATGCTGAACCCGGAATATTCCTGTTTTGACAGGAGGTATAGACAAAGATCAGCCTGCACATATGTGCAGTCTGATCTTAGTCAACACCACCTGTCTGTCCCCTGTCAAGGCAGAGTTGTTAATTAATTTAATCTTCAAAAAGAAAGATAATCTACACCCTTGGATTCCAGAGCTTTCAGTACTTTGATATGAGTGCAATTCTTAAAGAGGATTTTAATTTAGCATGACAAAAGTTAATAGTCTTTTGTAACTAGAGCTGATGATATTTATAATGTAATCGGATTAACCAATAGTGGAGTAAAACTTCAACATAAGTGTCTGTAAGTTTCCACATTAAGGCATGCCAAAGCAATTTGCACATCCTAAAATTTGACTGATCAAATCAACCGCAAGCATGACTGATCACCTCAGAAACAAAGATAATAGTTTTAAGTTAATCTCAAATGGTAATCATGGCAATCATGAGCAAAAGGATGGGATTTGAGAAAACATGTGTCAAATGTTCACATTTTGTCTCAGTTTTGCATGAAAGAAAGAGAATAATTGCTTTTGTTTTTCGAGTAAGATAGATTGATTTTTCTTTTGTTAACATCAAAAGCTCTGCCACTTGTGAAAATATAGCTTTTGATGTTTACTCAAAGAAATATAAGTTTATCTTACTCTAAAATCAAACAATTTTTCATTTTCTGAACACTGAAACGAACAATTGTCCTCTATTTCATGAAGCAATTAAAATACAGAAAAAGTAATCAATGATACAGACATTGAAAGGACTTGTTTTGAATTAAAGAACTGTTATGTACCCAACACAGTTATTTGGTTAGAAATATACATCCAGTTTTTAACACAAATCTTAGTAATAACCTGGAGCGGTCAAATACATCCAAATGCAATCAAGAGCACCCAGAATGAAAATCTGACCAGATACAAGTTAAGTAGTTTTCAAATGTATATCTTCAGGATAAGTGCCATCCCCTAACATTTATCATACTCTTCATAGAAACTTAAATGAAACTTATTATATGTATATGATTGTCTTCTTTGTTTCTTATAGGTAAGAATAGAGATGTTAAAGGAGAGATCTATAGCTCTGAAAGAACAGGAGGAAAGGCTAGGAGCCTTAATAGCCAGTTTACAGATGACCAAAGCTAAAGAGGTTTGTACACTAATTACCTTGTTACCTTTTCTTTGTTGGGTGTGACTTTTGGGTAATTCAGCTTTACGGATCTTTCTTACATTCGGAACACCACTCGGCCAATCTCACGATCAACCTCCGATGTACATAGACAGACTTTTTTTTAAAAATTACAAGAAACACCTTAAAAAAACTTGATGACGTCAGTTAGAATGGTGTTAGCCCTTGAAACTTTGAGTGAAAACATCCTATGTCGTCAACGCTACTAGTTTAAGACACTGACGAGAAACCATTGTATCCTTATATAGATATTTCAAGATTCTTAAATTACGGTTGAAAAATCTTATTTTTTGAGAATGATTCTTCATTCTCAAAAATTAAGATTTTTCAGCAGTTATTTACTGTAAAAGATATAAATCAAATGATAGTGCTGGTTAAATCCACGCTAGTTTTTATGCCCCCGTATTGAGAGATTGGGGCATATTGTTTTACTCATGTCCGTCTGTCTGTCTGTCTGTCTGTCTGTCCATCTGTCCGTCCGTCTGTCCGAAAACTTAACCCGAAAACTTAACCTTTGCCTTTTCTCCAAAAGTATTTGACATACAAAGCTGTACACCAAAGTCAAGGTCATGGGTCAAGGTCATGTGACAAGGTCAAGGTCATCTGTCAAGGTCAAACTTTAAAAAAAAAATGCTGTTCCGGGGGGCATTCGTGTTTCACAAACACATCTAGTTCTTACACTGTTTCTGCCTAACAAAATGCACAATTTTGTTTCATACCGATCCGCCTTGCATACATCTGACGTCTGTTGCAGTTTATGGAAATGGCCGAGTGATGTTTCGAATGATCTTTCTTAATCTTAATCTTACTGATTTTCTGGGGGTGGTTCTGCATGGCTTATAAGTAAGAGAAGAGGCCTTGTGACCCAAGAGAAAATGAAGAAGGTGGATTGGAGCCTTACCATACCAATGGATTTTTTTTTATTTGCATAGCACTTTAATGGCCAAGCCTAGCACTGGGACATCAAGGAGAGAACCTTGCTATGATATTTTTGAAAGAATGTTATCATGGTTTTCATGAGATTGTTTCCACAGGTCATTTTCTATGATGCTGTTTTCCTGTATATATGTAATTAGTGTTTTGTATTTAAAAAAATCCAACATGGTGAGGGGAATCAATAATTGCCGAGGCTATGCCTGTATTTGCCTTATTTTCATCAATGTTTCTAATAGAAATGTAAGTTTCAAATAATAAATACATTTTGTCAATTTCTAAAAATATCCATGTGATATCTAAAAGAATATCTTATGGGAAGTTATCACATGAATACTTGTATAGTTATAAGATAAGATCTATTAAGGAATCAAGTCTTGTTATTTACTTAGTTTGACTTACATATGTCAATCTGTGTATCCTGAGATCTTTTCAATGAAAATCTTGATCTCATAGACTACTAGATGGATTGCCGCCAAAATTATGAAAAAATATGGTAATGCCAATTTAAAACATTTTAATAGTTGGCAAAGATAGAAGAACAACAGCGTGCTATCCACAATTTGAAGACCAGTTTAATTGATGACCTGAATGCTAGAGGTGTGTTGTCTGATCCAGAGACACAGGCAGTCATTAAACGACATCAAGAGGTATGTAAGATATAGAGGATAATCGTTTGTTTCAGTGTATGATCGATTTATATTTCATTGAGTAAACAACAAAAGCTATATTTTCACTAGAGTGAAAATATAGCTTTTGTTGTTCATGAAATGAAATATTAATGGATCTTACTCGAAAAACAAACGATTATTCTATTTATTTAATGCAAAAATGATACAAAATGTGAAATTTCTAGGACACCATTTTGCATGTGATTGCTATACAACATTCATTGTGATGTCACTTATCGCCCACATAAATGATATCAGGTAGGATGAAATGCACAAAAGCAGGGTATAAGTTTTTGAAAATTTCACTGCTTTTGTGATGAGATTATCAAGTGATAATTTACCGTTATTTCTCAATAAACCACTGAAAAAGCATTAAAGAAATCCACCCAAACCAGTGAAACTTGACATGAAACATAACATGAACATTCATTGGGTGATCATGTACTGAATTTTTTCAAGAAATTTTGATTGACCCCTAAATGTTGGTGTGGCAGGGTGAAATTTACTTTAAAATCTCATCTTCTCCTACCAAACCATTTGACCAATTTCAACGGAACTTAAATGCTCTGTAAGTGACCATGTTCCAAAATTGATTTCTTGTTGGGATATCTTTTTTGTTTTAAAAAATCAGATTTTTTTCAAAGCCAGTGGAGCAATACCGGCCCCTTGGGCCTGTTTTTTTTTAGCAGAGAAAGTATCCAGTATTTAACAGCAGCCTTATGGCAGTACTCATTACATTTTCTTTCAATGCTTTCAGGAACAAGAGCAACTAAATCAAAGATTAGAAAACCAAAGGAAACAACAAGAGTTGGTAAGTAAATGATATTCAATAGAAGGTAATATAAGTTTATAAACTTAAAAAAGAGATTAGATAAAGTTCAGATAAGTAATGAGTGTTTATCTTAAATGTAAAGTCTAGTAAATGTAAAGGCTGCCTTAATTAGATTTAGAAAGAATATAAAGAGCAATGTGAATACCTGCTCTCAGGAGTATAAAAGATAACCATTGGTTAAATATAGTCACGATGTTATTTTCAAACAACCAGGTTTATTGTTTCAATGGGAGACTTTTATGTGTTATCTCCCCTGTTTTACTGTGGATTAAATCAAAGGTGCTCCAAAATCGTTAGCGGTCCTTTTAGAATTTTTCCTTGGATTTTATTTGGTTTCAATGGGGAAGTTGCAAATTTTATTTTTGTAAATGTAAACTACTTATTTATGCAATTTGTATTTATGTTAAAGTTATGAATAGTAAAGTAGATCATTGATATTTATTTTGCATCAAATATCTTATAAATTGTGCAATATTTCATTAAGAGCTTACCTTTATATGTTGTAGTGCAAGGGAAATAAGGATAAAACCCAAGGTAACCACTGATTTGGACTATTCCTTCTTTGGGAGTATTTCAAGGGAGATAACCAACCGGTATCTCTCAATGATCCAATTGAAACAACAATCCTGATTGGTTTAAATTAACCAATGGTTTTCTTTTATTCAACCAGCCCCTGATCAGCATTCAGGAGATGTGCAATCTGAAAAAGTTGGCATTTATCAAGTTTACATTTTCATTTTTATACAACTGCTTGTTTTATCATTGTTATATTCTAAAACCTATTAAGGTAGTGGACCGGTAATAGATCCGCAACTTTTCGGCAGTTGTGAACTTAAACAATGTTAACCAAGGTTTCCTAATGATTTTCATTAGGAAACCTTGGTTAACATTGTGAAAGATTATATGGTCCAAAATATTGCGGAACTATTATTGTTCCACTACTTTAACAACAGCTTTTTCTTCTTGTCTTTAAATTGTCAGACTACTCATATCATATTCATATTCGGCCGCTGTCATAGCGCAATTGGTAGCGCGTCGGACTGTCAATCTAGAGGTCCCGGGTTTGATCCCCGGCGGGGGCACTCATTCTTTCCGACTATTTGTCTTTCACCAATGGGTCGATAATTGTAGACCTATGTGAGATAGCAGCTGGAGGCTAGGAAAGAATGTGATGGTTGTACTGGTGAGAGAAATACCAGGAATCCATTGTTAGGTGCTCCAGCCGCTGCGATATAACTGAAATAATGTTGAAAGCGGCGTTAAACTCCATTCACTCAATCAATCAATCATATTCATATTCTATTCTTTTGTTACTAGATGTTACGACAAAAGTTACAATTACGACTCGAACAGCGTGAGAAATCCATGATGCAGACCCAAGACGATGAGCTTCGTAGTCTGGCAGCACCAAATAAAACAGCGGCTAAGATCAAGAAAATGCTGTTGATCCATAAACATATGGTGGCCATGGAGAAGATGAGGTATTGTGGGAAATGCATGATATTTTGGATGAATGATTTGTTCTTCAATTCTGAAATAAGTACAACTGAAAATTTTGTTATTGGATTACAATAAAGATATAACACAATAAACTAGATCTTTTGCAAAATGGAATAATACCACCACATGTGCTTTGTCCAAATTTTTGAAATTGTTTTGGGGCAAAATTTATTTATGGCCTTGATCTTTGACATTTGTAAATTAGAATAAAAAGGCACTTCCTTGGACCAAAGGAAATAATGGTATTAAGTTTCATAATTCTAGGTCACTGTTTTTTTAGTTAGAGTAGGAAAACAAAATAAGGCCATGGATGTGCAGATTTATTGCATAAAAAGGACATTATAACAT
Organism: Fragum whitleyi; assembly: GCA_948146395.1. Classification (NCBI taxonomy): domain Eukaryota; kingdom Metazoa; phylum Mollusca; class Bivalvia; order Cardiida; family Cardiidae; genus Fragum; species Fragum whitleyi. The sequence goes on from OX411555.1 coordinate 45,711,613, forward strand.
ATGATAACAATTTTAAGAAATCATATGCATTGTCCCTTCCAAACTTTGAAATGTATTTAAGAACTGTATTAGTATTTGTTTAATGAAAACAAAATCATTTGTTGTTTTTGTAAGAATATTGTTTCATGAGTAACAATAAGAACCCTTTAAGAGATGTAGAGAGTAGTTGTTGATCTCATTGAGGTATGAAACTAAAAACATCACACTTTATGTATATGCGAAGCTGATTCATACATAAGTGTGATTAGGTTTTTAGTTTCGTAATTGTATGAAAACAATATATACTCTCTTCATATCTTATAATTTCATATATGGAAGAAAAACTGTTCAGATTTATTAAGAAATAAACAGATTTGTAATTGGACTATACTTTATGCGGAAGCTCAAAAAATAGCTGTGTACTCAAAAATGTTTTTTTTTTTATTGAGGAATAAAACAAACTTTTCAGCCAAACAGAATAAATGTTTCGAAATGCACACAACTTAGATTAAATTATTTGAAAAAGATGACAAAGTTGCTATTAGAAAAAGTATTAAACCTTGTTATGCTGAATAAATTTTGGCTAAAAACTTGCATCACAATCAAAGGGCTAAAACTAATGAAAGTTCCAACTGTAGGTCAATTTTTATTTGAAAAACTAAGTCTAATGACAATTCTGGTTTGAAAGTGAGAAACTGGTAGTATAGACTAACTTCAGACTGCACATATGTGCAGGCTGATGTTTGTCTATAGCTCATGCCAAAACAGTAATATTCCGGGTTCAGCGTGACAAGGGTTAACCCTTATTATGCTTATTCCTGTAAATTTCTAATTTGGTAGAGGGAAATAGTCAAAGATCAGACTGCAAAAGATCAGCCTGCAGTCTGATCTAAGTCAACACCACCTGATTTTTACATTATCAACAGGATCTTCTTGAGAATAGTATTTTTGGAATAAATACTGACCCACAATCAGTGCCTTCAGTGCTTTGATTTCAGGAAAATTTTACAAAAGTCTTTATGCAGCATGAAAAGGGTTAGTTATCAAACTTCACAATAGATGTTTATAACCCTTTTTCATGAATAACCCAGAATATTCCTGCTTTGTTAGAGGAACAGTTAGTTACATTGTGAAATTGACACTCATTCTGATCAAAACTATTCTAAATCACTCTCTCACCACTCCATTTATTAATTCCAAACACTCTCTCAAACCATTCAAAGTCGCTCCAAAATCACTAAAAATTGTAGGATTAACAACTAAATTCAAATTAGAAATTGGTAGATAAAATTCACAATTCCACTGAAATAATTGAATTTTGAAAGCATAATGATGTTCTTGCACTGAACCCTCGATATGATGGTTTCTTGAAAACATAGAATGCTATTTATAGAACCTGTATGCATGTTTTATAAAAGGGAAGTAATGAATATTGCTCATTTTGTTCATGATGAACAAAATAAGCAATATTTAATACCTCCCTTGAATTTCACTTAAAACTCTACACACACTCATTCAATTTTGATTCAAAATCATACATTTCACGTTTGTTGTAAACAGTATATAAAAAGGAGAAGTTCAGCCATGTATAGTCTCATCTTTTTCTATACTACCTGATTTTTATGCCCCCATACTGAGAGATCTGGGGCATATTGTTTTACTCATGTCCGTCTGTCTGTCCGTCCGTCCGTCTGTCCGAAAACTTAACCTTTGCCTTTTCTCCAAAAGTATTTGACATACAAAGCTGTACACCAAAGTCAAGGTCATGTGACAAGGTCAAGGTCATGTGACAAGGTCAAGGTCATCTGTCAAGGTCAAACTTTAAAAAAAATGCTGTTTGGCGGGCATTCGTGTTTCACAAACACATCTTGTTCTTTTTAAAAAAGAAAAAATTGGGAATTATTTGCAATTGAAATACTGACTAGCAATTAGAACATCCAGTGCTTTCACCATTTGATTTCAATTTAACCAAGGATTTTACTCGGCATGACAAGGGTAAATCTATGTAAGCATTTATTATGATACTGAAGAGATGATACTCAACAATTACGCTCCTTTTTTCAGGAACAATCTAGAGAGAGAGATCAGCCAGACGCTGGAACAGATGAGATATGAATATGATCTGCTGAAAAGGAAAGCAATTCAAAATCAGGTACATTATAGAATCTTTTACTTGATTTTGTTTGAGGCAAGCTGATCTTAACTGAGTTTAGAATAGGTATGTAATCAAGGGTGCCTATGTGATCTTAAGGTAGTGGACCCATAATTGCTCTGCCGTCTTAGGAGTAATGAACTTTAACAATGTTAAGTGAGGTTTCCTAATGATTATCATTAGGAAACCTTGGCCAACATTGTCAAAGATCATGTGTTCCATAATGTTAGGAAACTATTACGGGTCCACTGCCTTAATAACTTTTCAAATCTAGACTAGGTTAAGATCAGCATAACTCAAACAAAATTGATCAATAGATTATTTTTCTCACATAAACAATAGTTTTGTATATTACAATCCCAATTTTTGAAACATCCAGATGAAAGATAAACCTTGAAAACGTGTGTCATACGACATCATGACGTCATTTAGAATGTGATCTTATATACACATACGACAAGGATATTTCAGATGGCTGTTTGTAATTTAAGGCAAGAGGAGTCATGTGTGAAAATTCACTCTGCTTGCTAATCTTGATATTTCAGTGGTTGTTATTTTAAATGGAAACTCTCCTATGTCATAATTAACATTAAGGAAGAAAGAGAAATTGCTTGCCAAATCAGGCAGGATAAACATACTGAATTAATTAATTAATTGCTGGTCCAAATTTGAAATGATTACAAACATCAACCATCTTATGTCATCTTAACTATTGTGGAAAAAAGGAAGAAAATTCTTTTTTTCAAAATATTTTCTTAGGTATAAAATCTAAGGGATGTAAAAATCCTAGGGAATGAACAGATCAGGGTTTAGGTAGAAATTCTCAAGTGGTATTGAAGTTATACTTCTTTTTCCCTCATTTCTTTGTATTTTTCAACCATCTGTGCAAGTCTTAATTATGATCTTTATTTCAAGCTATCTCTTTATCAATATTACAGGAAATGGAGTTTATTGCTGGTCTCGTGAGGGTTGGTACGATTCCACGCAATGAGTTAGAAAATGTGCTTCGTATGTTGTATCCTCACAAAACAGAGGAAGAGTTTAAAGAGATATTCGATAAAATATTTGATCCAAAAAGAGGTCCACTGTCAGAGGAACAGTTAAAAGGGTAAGTCTTGATAAAAGTTTAATAAACTTGAAATATTTTTTGATAACATTTCAATCATAAAATATATCTTCACATTACAAAGTCAAGTTTATTTCTTAGTATTAATTAAAAGGCTTTTAAATATAGAGAGACTTTTGAAAACTGCTGATACAAGTTGGAAGGTTTGTTTAAGCGACTTTACTCCTAGAGCACCTGACTTCAAAACAATTGAAGGCTGAAGTGATTCTTGGGCTGGCACGATAACAAACTAGTTGTCTTTTGGATGAGACAGTATTTCAGTTGCATCACTGGTTGTGGCTGGTCCACTTACCCATAGTTTCCTGTTATTTCACACACCAGTACAACCACAACTCTTTATATGAGCCACCAATGTCGTTTGCCCATTGGTGGTAGATAAATGGGCAGAGCTACAGATAGAGGGGGTATTTTGGATTTCAAAGATAATAATTTCAACAATCCTTGCTCAAATCCTATCTTGTTGATACTCATTGGAATTGTCTCGACAAAACAATTCAAATGAGTACCCACATCATAGGGTTTCGTTGAGAAAGTAAGATTTTAGTCTGGAGTTACTTCCTCTTATCTGTACCTCTGATGGCGTGTGTCACATAACTTTTTTCAAATGATGAGATGAAAATTTGGAGAGCCACTCTGGATCACAGGATTGACAGCCCATTATGTTACTAACTGAACTAACCAGCCTTGCATTCAGGACCAAACAGTGCAAACTGTTTGCCAATTATACCCCACTTTGCACACAAGTACATGTGCAAAGTGGGGTTTAATTTGCAAACAGTTTGCAGCATTTTGACATACTTAACGCAGGGCTTGCTTGGTCTTGAATGATCCTACATGCAGTGTCATTGATAAATTAATGAGAATGTAAGACAGCTTGAAGTGGGATTTTATTTTTTGTTGTGATGTATTTATTGTATATATCTTGGCTTATGTTTCATTTGACAGATCTCAGCTACAAGATCGGGTAAAACTTGCACAAAGATTCCCTCCACCACCACTGCAGAGGAAAGCTTCATCATTAAGTATAACAGAATCCTCAAATTTGTCTTCCAGTAGGAGAGGGTAAGAAAACAGTTTTGTGTTTTTTTCTATTTTTAGCTCCACTGGCTGAAAGCCACTGGGGCTATTGTCATGGCGTTGTGTCCGTCGTGCGTCCGTCCGTCCGTCCGTGCGTGCGTCCATCCGGTCGTAAACTTTTTATTTAAAAATCTTCTCCTCTGAAACTACTAGATGGATTTCAACCAAACTTCACAGGAATGATCCTTGGGTGACCCTCTTTCAAAGTTGTTCAAGAAATTTTGATCCAATGAAAAACATGGATTTAATGGGCGTGGCTAATTTCCAAATATGGTAAAAAGTGAGTTTTCTCAGAATTTAATCACTGGATACCAATTAAATTTTACATGAATGATCCTTGGGTGACCCTTTATCAGTCTACAAAAAATCATTGTGATCGGATGGAAAATATGCATTTCATGGGCGGAGGTCATTTCACTATATGTTATATAGTGGAAACTTTGAAAATCATTTTTCTCAGAATGTAACTGATGGATATCAACCAAATTTCACTGGAATGATCCTTGAGTGACCCTTTATCAGTGTACCAAAAATTATTTTGATTGGATGAAAAATATGCATTTTATGGGCAGAGGTCATTCCTATATATGTTATATAGTGGAAAATTTGAAAATCATTTTCTCAGAATTTAACTGATGGATATCAACCAAATTTCACTGGAATGATCCTTAAGTGACCCTTTATCAGTGTACCAAAAATTATTTCAATTCTCAATATGTTAAATAGTGGAAACTATGAAAAACATTTCCTCAGAATGTAACTGATGGATATCAATCAAACATTTTTGGTATGATCTTTGGGTGACCCAATATCATGCAGCCAAAAATTATTTTGATTTGATGAAAAATATGTCTTTTAATAGCAGAGGTCATTTCTCTATCTGTTATATAGTTTAAACTTTGAAAATCATTTTCAACATCAGTAGAACCCCAAATATCTAAAAATCTAGTCAAAACATTTATTTGCTTTTACAAGAATTTCAAGCCTGTGGAGCGACTCAAGCCATTTATGGCTTTCTAGTTTTCTTTTAATCTTATAGTTCATTTATTTATTTTTTTTACAACTTTTGATGAATTGGACATACTTTATGAACTATTTTCTTTTCTTCTTTGAAAATGACAGGTTAGGGTTCACATTTTTTTTAATTTCCCTAACTACATATTTTACAGACAAATAATGTTACATTTTGTGTGTTGGTCTGTCATGGGCATGGCCAGCAATTGGATAATTGCATAGGATTGCTACAATATTTATAGATTTACTTCATTCTAATTTATATTTCCCTAGTCTTGTTTGGCACTACAGTTATAATATCTATTCTTGTGATCAATTATTACAGTGGCGATGATCAAGTGTAAGAAACTTAATTCACTACTGTGTTTTGGTGATGGTGGTTTGACAAAAACAAATATGCACTTGGTATCATACATGTTTTCAATACCATACCAGATTTTATTCACTTTTCCGAATTCAAAGATTCTGACATTTGCGACCCAACACGTGAAAAAGGACCACCTATGAGTTCATTAATTGAGCCAGTGTGCGACATTTCCATCAATTTTATATGTGCACAAAGTAAAGTCTCTGGCCAGTCAGTGCAGTTGCAGGAGTCTTTGCTACAGGTCAAGCAGAGGCCACATTTCAATATTTCAATAAAGAAATACAAAAACCTTACACAGTAAGGTAGATCAATTATTCAAGATTCAGAAAATGAAATGTTTTGTCCCCTGTCAGCCTGGGCAGTGTGACTAGGATAGACTCTTAAGGTAGTGGACCTATAATTGATCCACAATATTTTGGATGTCATTCACTTTGATAGTGTTACCTGAGGTTTCCTTATGATTTCATTAGGAAACATTGGTTAACATTGTGAAAGATCATGAGTACAGAAATGTTGTGGATTTATTACAGGTCCACTACCTAATTACACTAGCAAGATGGTCTGTTTTTGCATGACTAGTCACATTTTAAATGAATTGTCAAAGAAAAATTTTACTCATTTTTGTGTGGAAACAATTTCTTGGGGGGAAAAAATCAAAACAACTACAGATATTATTTTTTGTGAGAACTTACATCTTTTGATGCAATGTTTTGATGTCAAAGAAAACATTTACTCATTTTTGGGTGGAAACCATTATTGGAAAACAACAACAACAACAACAAATTTTCTTGTGAGGACTTACATTTTTAGAGGCAATGTTTTGATGTCCAAGATTTTTTTTATGCCCCCGATAGGGAGGCATCATAAATTTGACTTGTCCGTCCGTCCGTCCGTCTGTCCGTCCGTCCGTCTGTCCGTCCGTCTGTCTGTCCGTCCGTCATTCCGTCCAAAAACTTTAACATTGGCCATAACTTCCTTATTACTTAACATATTCGCATCATACTTTACCACAACATTCCTTGGTACATTACCTTTCTGTAGGCACATACTTTGGTGACCTTGACCCCTGGATGACCTTGACCTTCAACATAGATTGGCCATAATTTAAAATCAAAGCGGTGTCAGGGGCATTGTCATCTTACAGTGACAGCTCTTGTTTTTTATTCATTTTTGGGTGGAAACCATTATTGGAAAAGAACAACAACAACAAAAATTATTTCTTGTGAAGACTTATATCTTTTGATGCAATGTATTCTAATTTGTTTGGTCAAAGGGTTGAGAAATTATAATTTTACTTAAAAGGGAATAGGCAATTTGATTGAGAAAGAAACAGAAGCAAATGGATTTTGAACATTTTTCAAGAACCATAAACATAAGACTACTTATGACTTGCTTTATGTTGTCATTATATACTATCAAGAGCTAAACCTGAGACAAAACCTTATTCCAAATAAATCTTTTTCATCACATTTATACTTTCACTCTTTTGGCATTGCTTTAGCCTGTTTTCATTCAAAAACTTACACATTTTATAAATTCTTTGGTATTACCAAAGACTTCACTTGAAACAAATATTCACTTTCAAAACAGCAACCTCATTATCAATGGAGATAAATCTAAGTGCATTTTTGCACAATTGATATCCTCTGTCGACTTTATGGACTAAGATTTTTTGCCAATACGCAGGACTCAACAGTGTGAAATTCACATGCATGTACATGTTTTTACATCTTTTCACTGGTTGCAATTCTTTTGTGTGTTGCACTGTAAGAAAAAGTGACCACAAATTTATCCCCCAAATTAAAATTATTTAATACTACTGATATAGATGTGCTATTTTGTCAGTTTAGTCTATTAGAATTCAACTTTTGTTGATAACTGTTAAATACAGGATAATTGTTTGTTTCAGTGTAAGATCGATTTATATTTCATTGAGTGAACAATAAAAGTTATGTTTTCACGAGTGGCAGAGCCACGAGTGAAAATATAGCTTTTGTTGTTCACAAATTGAAATATCAATCGATCTTACACGGAAAACAAACAATTATTCTATTTCTTTAATGCAAAAATGAGACAAAATGTGAAATTCTATGACATATTTTCATAAAGTGCGTCATTTTGCACGTGATTGCTATGCAATGGTCATTGTGACGTCACTTATTTTGCCCCGCATAGATGACGTCAGAAAGGATGAAATGCACAAAAGCAGGGTATAAGTTTTTGATAATTTCACTGCTTTTGGGGTGAGATTATCAAGTGATAATCTACCGTTATTTGTCGATAAACCACCGAAAAGCATTAAAGAAAGCTTTATAGTTCATGTATGTATCATGTTTATCAGATTCTGAGGTAAATATTCTAAAAGCCTTAATGGCATTGCTGGATTGTAAAATGTATGAATGATAAATGGACCATGTTAATTTCAGTTGCTCTTTTAGGAAATTTTTATTTTATCTAAAAGTATAAACTACATTCAAAAGACATTAATAATTTCTCTGTTACTATTTCTTTACAGATCAAGAGATGCATACAAAAGTGCCTTGGAACAACAGCAGCGCTTCGAGAGAGAAGAAGAGGATAACTCAAGATTCCGTCCATCCAGTCGACAGTTCGAAGACCACCCACATCCCAACAACCTCGGCAATCTACCAGCTGAAGCATATAGTGCACCACTCAGGGGCTCTCTGAGGCGGAGCCAACAAAATGGACACGCCTATGTTAATCCAATTATGGAGGAGGAGGAGATAGTCTCTGCCCACCATGTGTCAGGTGACTATGATAGACCACCTGGGAAACTCCCACCTATAAGCAAAAAGGGAGGCAAAAAGAAGAAAAAGAATTATTTGAAGAAAATGGCGTCCCCTCGTACTGATCGGAGTGGTTATGATGACGATGATATGCTGTGATAAAATTTTCTGTTGATATTATTAGAGCAAATGTGTGACATTTCCATCAATTTTATGTAAGAATGATAGACAGACATTGAGAAGTCTAGACAGCCAGATAGTGTAATTAGAAGATTACCTGACTGTCTAAAGATACTTTGAGACCACATCTATCTACTAAGCACAATATGAAGACTCTTGTTAGACTGTGTGGATACACAAGCTGACCAGGGGCATGTTTTACTAAACATCTTACGATTATTTTTTGCATAAGTCAAAAAGTCAGGATCCTTCTACAATAGACTCTTAGACTCTTAAAATGGAATTCTGCCATGCATAATTATATTGGAATTGTCTTCTAAAGACGATTCCAATGAGATATTGGGCATAATCAAACAATAGATGAAAACACCAGGTACGATTTTAAATTTTGACTTACAATTAATTTTTTTGTAAGATATTTAGTAAAATAGGCTCCTGATTCTGTGTTTTGTGCACATTCTAAAATTGGACGAAATGCCATGTACATGCTCATTTGTTATTTATTGTTTTTATTTTGAAATCAGGCAACTTTTTTTTAATGTTACTTTTATATTGTTACATGTAAAGATTTACTAATGTTTTAATGAATTTGTTGAGTCTGTTTGAGAGATATACATGTACATTTTTGAAACTCAATGTCAAGGTCAAATGTTTGCAGGCTTAATAAAGTAAAGGCCAGATATAACAATACTATGTGGACAAAAGGAAATATAAATAGTTATATTTGAATATTGGTATATCCTATGATTATTCCAATGAAAGGAGTCCATATGGACCGTTGAATCAACTTTCAGATAAGCCATATATCATTTAAAGAGATACATGTACTGTTATTTGTTGAGTTTACTATACATGTTCTCTATAGACAAGTCAAGTGTCAATCTAGAGGTCCCGGGTTCGATCCCACCGACGGTGGAACTCATTCTTTCTGACTATTTGTCTCTCACTAATGGGTTGATAATGGTAGACCTATGTGAGATAGCAGCTGGAGGCTAAGAAAGGATGTGGTGGTTGTACTAGTTAGAGAAATACCAGGAAGCCATAGTTAGGTGCTCCAGCCGCCGCGATATAACTGAAAAATGTTGAAAGCTGTGTTAAACTCCATTCAATCAATCAATCTCTCTAGACAACTGTTATAATAATCAATTTGATTTGGTTCTTTTATTTATGTATGTGACTATTTTGTATTTTATTATGCCCCCGATAGGGAGGCATCATAAATTTGACTTGTCCGTCCGTCCGTCTGTCCGTCCGTCCGTCCGTCCGTCTGTCCGTCCGTCCGTCATTCCGTCCAAAAACTTTAACATTGGCCATAACTTCTAAATCAAAGCGGTGTCGGGGGCATTGTCATCTTACAGTGACAGCTCTTGTTTTATTTTTTAAATTTGAGCGCACTATTTTAAGTATTTTTGTGTGCTTTTCCGTACACACTTTTTTATTTGTGCCAATGTAAGATTAGGAGATAAACCCTTCTCCTGCTGTTTTCCTGGGCCCAAGGTTATTAAACTTTTCTCAGGCTCAGGCTCCATTTTCTCAAATTTCAATTTGAGATTAAAGTCGTAATTCTATTTTATTACTGATTTTAATGTATTAACATGAAAGATGATATTAGTAAATTGTTATAAATAACAACTTACTACTATTATCTTTTATTTTCATACATTTATTTTAATTTAAAATTTGAGAAAATTGAGCCTGAAAAAAGCTTATTAACCTTGGGTCCTGATTTCCACAAAGCTTAGTCAGGCAGTATAGAATAATGTCAACCGCACACATATTCAGTCTAATCTTAACCTATACTGTCTGCTATCTACCTAATTATTTTGAGAAAGCCAGTCAGTTTGAAATTTCTAGAAAATTGGAAACAGAATTTAAATTCAGTTGGATAAGGGATAAACTATGTGATTTTATCTACAAAACATTTTCTAACACTTCAACATTTTAATGTTATTCTAGTTTATGTTTAAGTATTTACCTAAATTAAAGGTTGATTTTATAATCTCATTGTTCTGTGAGAGATATATTGATTTTGTATGGCTGTCTGTTGAACCTTTTTTTTTTCCATCTGCCTTTTCTTTGTTCCAGATGAAATTGAGGGATCAGCGCAACACTATTGTAAGTGCCAATATATTTATTGGTACTTACAACAGTGTTGTGTTGACCCCTCAATTTATTACAAGCAAGTAGCTTTTTATTAGAATTTTATGCAATTTGAGTTTTAGCTCTGTTTGTACAAATGAAGTCTTTACTTAATATTTGGCAAATTCTAATAATAAATTCATTTGGTTACTTTTATCACATGTTTGCTATGATAGAAGTGTCTCTTCTTTTCTATATACAGTAAAGTCTCGATGGTTCGTATCTCAAGGGACCCGGACAATTTATACGAACTAAACGTAGTGCGAACCAACCAATGTTAAGCGGTCGGTAGTTTATTGATGGCTCAGATCGGACATGGTCTTAAGGTACCCTATATGTGTGGCTTTATTCTAAGGTTCTATGGAATATGTTTTAAATCAAGTTCTAACGAGACCTTTTGTAGAGAGTAAGGACACAACAAATCTCACTTGAACAATGATCATCTTTCGTTTCGTCCATATTTAAATCCTAAACAAAGCAATTTCGGTAATTATTTACATGCCAAATATTAACTACATCAGAGTGTTTTCCCTTTGGATCAAATCACTTTGAGTACTTATTAATTGGACGATAAAATCTCGGCATTACGATGAATCTGTGTGGAAGTCATGTTGACAATCAAGTCTACGAAGATTTGCGCATTCATTTATGCATAATCAGTATGAGAAAGCCAGATGAAATACAATAATTAAGGTCACTGATTGATCCTTTATTCGATTAAACCCGCCGAAAATTACAAATCAAACAATGCCTGTAAATATTGGTGAAAAACAATAACTTCGATACTACCAATCAACAGGTGTGAAAATCAAGGTATATGTCTATCATTACACCCAGGACAGCTGTTGATCGCACAATTCACACCTACGGATTAAACATATTAATTTGTGTTATTTGGAAACTCTCGGGACTTGACACGGGCTACGAACTACGAACCACCGACGTGCGAATTACTCGGAGCCTTCTAACAAAGATAAAGAGGGAAGCGATTCGGGACTAAAGAATGTATACGAACCAACACATACCTACGAACCACCGGCGTGTGAACGACTGAGATTTTACTGTATGTTCACAGTGTCAAATTCCAGATCTTGTCACTGAGATTCTGTGCTCTTATCTTACTGTAAAATAAATGTGCCTTAACTTTTTTCCTTCTTGTTTGCTTACACATTTTCAAATATGGCAGCAAATTCTTTTATCTGTTAAATGTGCCTCTGTATTGTTGTTTATCATGTATTTTTTACATATTTGTTGTTTACACAGGAACAAAGTTTTGTCAATCCTCTTCATTGAATATCATCTCAAAATCCCAATACAACGCATATCAAAACCAGTTCCCAACTTACGGTGGAGGGATATTGTTTGGTCAGTTGAGTTTTTAGGACAGAGGTTATAAAACTTTTTTGGGGCTCAACTGGGAACTTTCTTAAGTTAAGAATTCAAATAAATGTATGAAAATGAAAGATGATGTTAATTAGTTGTAATCTTAAACAACTTCTTTTATCTTGTATGTACAAACATTCATATTAGTATAACATTGTGTCTTTTACAATCTTTTTGAATTTGGACCACTATTAAACTTTGAAAAACAGCAAAGGGATAAGTTAAGCAAACTTTGAAATACTAGTATTGCATTATAATCACCCTACTTTGAATGATCATCTTATATCATTTACATTTTGTAGAAACATCATCTATGGATAGGTACTTATAGTCTTTAAGCACTGGGAAATAGGTATACATATCAAAGACTTTGAGCCTGTGCATGACATTTCCAACAATTTCATGTGTGTGTTATGGTCAGACATAAGCTGCCTGGCTAGCCACAAAGGGCATCAAACAATCATCCCCGAGTGTGAACTGAGAATATGGATAATTATGACATCATGAAATTGACATTCATCTCAATCAAAACAATAAAGAAACCTCACTCAGCGCTCCTTTCATTCAAACCATTCAAAAATACTCCTAAATCACTAAAAAGGATAAGATCAACAAGTACATTAAAATTGGGATTTTCAAAAAAACACGATTTCCCTGACATATTTGAAATCATAGGTGTCATAATTTTTCTAGAAGAAATATAAAGCTATTTATAGAACTTGTATGCACATTTTATTAAAGGGAGGTAATAAATATGGCTAATTTTGTTTATCCTGAACAAAATAAGTGATATTGGATTAACTCCCTTTAATTTCACTCATAACTCACTCATTGCACTCATTCAATTTCATTCCAAAATCATTCATCTTGTCAATTTCACGATGTTCTTAACTGTTTGAGTCCGTAGCAACCTATGGCTTGCTGGATGAAGACTAAGGTCAGACTGTGTAGATGAACATCCTGATCTGAATATTCACATAGTGCAGATTTTTAAGTTGTTCGAAATGTCATGCACAGGCTCATTTAGCTGTTTCTGTTGATTTTGTTGCTCTTACATTTGAACATGAAAGCACTTAGTTAGATAGCACTGGTTTTATCATTGTTGATTTATATCTTATACATGTTGAATTTTCTACCTTTAACACCTTTATCATTGTTAGATATCTTATTTTTTGTCAGCTCAAGTTCTTTTCCAGTGATATTTAATACATATCATATATATTTATAAAAAAAATGTACTTGTAGATAAAATGAGAATTGACATAATGATATGTGTCCTTGTTCTTTCATATCCCCTTTTCAATTTTGAACAATACCAATTGGATTTTGGTGTTAGCAAAGTATTGCTCAGGCCTTAAACTCCCACAATCTGTAAGAGACCTACAGTCAAACCGGTCTTAGCGGCCACCTGTATTCAGCAAGCAACCTGTCTTAAACAAGCGGCCACAGGGTTCTCAAATGAACCAATTGCACTGAAATTGACCTGTATTAAGCAAGCACCTGCATTTAGCAAGCACTTTTTGAATGTCCCTTAGGTGCTTGCTTAAGACAGGTTTCACTGTATTTTTATGCCCCTGTATCGAAAGATTGGGGGCATGTTAGTCTACTGTTGTCTGTCTGTCTGTCTGTCTGACTGCAAAAGTAAACCAAAATACTTAACATTGCCAATATCTTTAAGCCTGTTCAAGATAGGAAGCACATATTTGGCATGATGATAGATCTCAATGATCCGCATCTATTGATACCAAACTCATGGTCATGTGACAAGGTCAAGTTCATCCAAGGTCAAATAACTCAAAAACTTAATCAAACAAGATGTGTTTGTGAAACACAAATGCCCCTGTAACAGCATTTTGTTTCAAAATGTTGTCATTGACAGATGACCTTGACCTTTTAGCATGACCTAGACCTTGATAACTACATATATACATCACCAAGATCTTTCATCATGCCAATTTTGACACAGGGTATCTAAAGTATGCTTGAATAAACTGAACAATGAACGTTTTTAGCTCCACTGGCCGAATGGCCAGCGGGCTATTGTCATGGCGAGGTGTCCGTCGTCCGTGCATCCGTCCGTAAACTTTTACTTTAAAAATCTTCTCCTCATAAAGTACTGGATGGATTCCAATCAAATTTCACAGGAATGTTCCTTAGGTGACCCTCTATCAGATTCCTTCAAAGATTTTTAATCGGTTGAAAATCATGGCTGTAGTGGGCGTGGCTAATTTCCATATATGGTAATAGGTGGCTTTTCTCAGAAACTAATCGATGGATATTTACCAAACTTCACATGAATTATCCTTGAGGGGCCCTCTATCAGCCTACAAAAAATCATTGTGATCAGATGAAAAATATGTATTTTATGGGCGGAGGTCATTTCTCTATATGTTATATAGTGAAAATTTTGAAAATCATTTTCTCAGAATCTAATCGATAGATATCAACCAAATTTTACATGAATGATACTTGAGTGACCCTCTATCAGTATAGCAAAAATTATTGTGATCGGATGAAAAATGTGTATTTTATGGGCGGAGATCATTTCTCTGTATGTTATATAGTGAAAACTTTGAAAATCATTTTCTCAGAACCTAATTGATAGATATCAACCAAATTTTACATGAATGATACTTGTGTGACCCTTTATCAGTATAGCAAAAATTATTGTGATTGGATAAAAAATATATATTTTATGTGCGGAGGTCATTTCCCTATATGTTATAAAGTGTAAACTTTGAAAATCATTTTCTCAGAACCTTATTGATAGATATCAACCAAATTTTACTAGAATGATTCTTTAGTGATCCTTTATCAGTCTATTAAAAAATATTGTGATTAGATAAAAAATATGTCTTTTATGGGCAGAGGTCATTTCTTCATATATAGGGTAAAACAAACTATCCTGAAAGGTTAAACAGATGGATTAGATATCATGGAAATTTTATTTCTGTGAAGCTGTATCAGTCTGCAAAAAAATATTTGATTAGATGAACAGCATATACTATCATTAGTTAAAATTTTGTTTTGATGACAAACAATTGTGAAGTAACATCTTTTAGTAGTGTTTTAAAAAACTGGAAAGATCTACAATCAAAATTTTGCAGACCAACACCAGTATATTGTGCAGTAACATTCTGTTAGTTTTGAAATTCTTATATTTGGATTTTAACAAAATATCACTAGAATGATCCTTGGGTAACCCATTATCAGACTGCACAAAATTATTGTAATTAAATGAAAAATATTTGTGTAATAGGTAGAGGTCAATTTTGTTATTCACTGATCATGAGTTTTTTATGCAGAAATATTTCAGCATATGACCCTTATTTACTTGAAATAAACATTCACTCATTCATTCACTTCAATACTCATTTAAACAGCTTTATCATCCTCTAATATAGTCATTATATGGATATTCAGGCCTGTGGAGCGAATCAGGCGCTCAAGCCCCTCTAGTTTGGTTATGTTGACAGATGACCTTGACCTTTTCACATGACCTTGACTTTGGTACCAGCAGATGCCGATCATTGAGATCTATCATCATGCCAAATATTAGCCTTGTTTCTTGAAAAGGCTTGTAAAGGGCATATTTATCTTTATTGTGGTGCCAAAATTATTTTGGAATAGTTTTTAGCTCCACTGGCCAAAGGCCAGCGAGCTTTTGTCATGGGGGAGTGTCCATCGCGCGTCCATGCGTGCATGCGTCCGTGCGTGCGTAAACTTTTTCTTTAAACATCTTCTGCTCCCAAACCAATGGGCGGATTTTTACAAAACTTTGTAGAAATGATCCTTAGGTGGCCCCCTTCTTAAAAAAATTGTTCAAAGAATTTTGATTTTGATGGGCGTGGCATTTTTTCACTTCGAAATCTTTAAAAATCTTCTCCTCCCATACCATTAGGCCGATTTCAATGAAACTTGGCATGGATGTTCCTTGGGTGACCCTTTACTTAAATTGTTCAAGAAATTTCAATTAGCCCATAAATATGGGCGTGGCAGGGCGGGGCTTATTTTGAGCCCGAAATCTTTGAACGACATCTCCTCCTGAACCACTGGGCCGATTTTCAATGAAACTTTAACAGAATGTTCCTTGGGTGACCCTTTACTTAAATTGTTCAAGAAATTTTGATTAGTCAATAAATATTGGTGTGGCAGGGCGGGGCTTATTTTGAGACAAAAATCTTCGAACGACATCTCCTCCTAAACTACTGGGCTGATTTCAATGAAACTTTATCAGAATGTTCCTTGGGTGACCCTTTACTTAAATTGTTCAAGAAATTTTGATTGGTCCATTAATATGGGCGTGGCAGGGCGGGGCCTATTTTGAGCCCCAAATTTTCAAATGACAATTTCTCCTGAATCACTTGTTTGATTTCAATGAAACTTTACCAGAATGTTCTTTGAGTGTCTCTTTTCAAAAGTTATTTGCTAATTTTGATAGGCCTATAAATTTGGCGTGGCAGGGCGGGGCTTATATTGAGGCCAAAATCTTTTAATGATATCTCCTCTGGAACCACTCAGCCAATTTCAATGAAACTTTACCAGAATGTTTCTTGGTTGACTACTGCCTTAAATTGTTCAAGAAATTTTGTTTGGTCCATGAATATGGGCATGTCAGGTGGGGCCTATTTTGAGCCCGAAATCTTTGAACAACATCTTCTGAACCTTATGTTTTAATAAGATTGATCAAGGGTTGCAGGTTCATTGTGATTGAGTATTTTGGTGCAATATAAACCAGACCCATTTAATCATTACTAAATATGTCTTAGGAGATTTTGGAGTGTTAATGTATTCATTTAAAGTAAGCTTTATTTAATGAAAGTCTAAAGATTTTAAAGCCAGTGGAGCGATACAGGCCCTCTTGAGCCTCTTGTTTAAAAGTTTATCTTTGGTAATCCTAGAACTTTTTTGACTTAACCTCATATTTACAGTTCAATATTTCAACATTTCATAGACTTGAACTTTTCAGTTCTTTGTCAATAATATTGAAAAACCAATAATAGGGCCTTCCCTAATAGTAGCACCCCTACATTTTTTACCAAGAAAACCCACTTCAAATGCCTAAATTTTAGGATCATTTTGAGACTTCTCTAATTTGTGATGAATTTCCTCTAAGCAGAAATTCACCTAAATTTAAAGGGAAAAGGGCCTAAAAGACATCAGTTTTTATTATTTTTTATATCAGAAAATGCATACTTAATAAAAGTTTCCTAACCATGTTATGTAAAGATCCTGGGAGCATGTATTAGGAGAAATACGGAAATTGGTTTAAAAGACTAATGCACTAACCACTGAGCTGGAGAAGGTCTTCCATGATGCAGGTCAGGTATTGTATTTAAATCTTTCTGAAGCCATGCAAGTAAGGTAAATAGGTATGGTAACATTATTAGTTATACGGTTTCTTGCCAGGGTATATGACCATTTATTCCCGACTGGAAAAAGTGATGTCACCTGAGATGTAGGCGAGGGCTGATATCATTTTTTACTGTCGTGAATAAATTGTCAAAAACCTAGGCAAGAAACCTTATTACGAATTTATTATACTTCAAAGTTTTACGGCTAATCTTTTTTTTTGTCTATTCAATGCCTTGGTAAAAAACAAATTCTTTTAAACCACCAATATCCCTAAATGCGCCCCTATGAAAAGTAAACATGTACAATGTGACGTCATATATAGTTGTGACGTCACACTACTACACTCTGCGATGTTATGATATGAGAGCGGTTCTTGGCTGAACCTTGAAGAAAGTTGGACAGATTTGTAAAATGTTAGGTATCTATAGACATCTATATCATTTTTCATTTGCACATTATTAACTGACATGCGTTTTAACTGTAGCCTTATGTGTATTCTCTGGTAGTGTTATCAGCAAAGCGATAGCATCATGGCTGCCATTACCTTTTTGATTTTTTGTCTATGTTAAGGGCCAGGCACCTTAAGGAAACATTAGAAGTTACAAGGGAGAGGCCATAGATATCAATTTTTGTCAGGTTAGCATTAACCAATGAAAATGCTTGAATTTTCTTTGCAGTATAATAAACTCTCTCTTACGATTCATCAAATATTGATGATGATAGACCTATATTGGCAGTAACATGCATTGCACAAAAATAAAGTTACTTTTATTTGTGACATGACAGCTCAATGGTTTTTCTTTGGACAAGCCTTTAGTCTGTAACTCCCCATAGCTAGAAATTTACTGTGGCAGGCAAATTTTAGGTTTACAAGACTAATGTGCTTATCATTGAGCCAAAGATCTTCCCTGATGTAGGTGTCAGGTATAATATATTATATCAACCTTTCAGGAAGCTAAGCTCATAAGGTAAGAATATGTCATAACACGCTACCTGTTAAGATTCATCATATATTGATGACTATATAAGCCTTTAGGCAGTTATGTGCTTAATACACTAACAAAGTTGGTATATACTCAACATAATTCGATATAATTGGCCAAGCTAAAAAACAACAAAATTGGGACCCGTTCTAGAGATAAATAAGTTTGCCGAAAGATAGAGGGCAGTAGACTGCTATGCCAGAAATTACTGTCGCGTCAGATCAATCAAAGATTAAGTCAAATCAATAGAGGACCTTCGTTGTATGATTATAGCTAAATTTTTTAAAGAAAAATCAATTTTTCCATGCTCTAAATTCAATTTTACTTTATTGTGTTTTTAAAGTTGATCAGTATATCTTTAGGCACTTACAGTAGAGTTGTGCTGACCCTTCGAAGTGTTGTCTGTGGCAGAGAGATATGGCATCTTGATCAAGAGGTCCTTAGTTTGATTCCTGGGTAAGGGATAAATGCAAGTTGTAAGAACTTGTATCTCAATAAGTGTATAATGAAAAGGTTTATAACATGACCTTCAATGCAGGAGTGAAATAACCCAGTTGAAACATTTTGACATTACACAGGACTGGTGTTATTACACTAGTGGAATAACAATGCAAATGAAAAATGGATGGCAACATTTTACATTCGTTGGGAAAATGACATCATAATTGATTTGCTGACGTCAAAGGTTCACCTTGCCACTTTTTTTTTATTCAAAACCCCATTTTGGTATGCTAATTTTCAGTGAGAATAAAATTTGCCAGTTACAAGCAGTTTTATCTTTTCTCACATTTCTATCCTGGTAAAAATATTCAAGTCTACACAAATGTTAACAAAGTGGCCAGCACTGTCATTTAATTAGGACATTTTGATGGCTCAGTGTGAAATGGTTGTTACTGCCTATACGTTTATATGCAGTTACAACTGTTTAGCACTGAGCCATCCATTTTATTTGTCATTTAGTGATGGGTAAATTGTTTTCTACAAAGAGCAAAATACAAATAAAATACTATGAAAAATTTATTGCATTGTTTCATTGTAGAATTACAATTCTAAAATTTCATTACAAGCACACACATAAATAACTTACCAAATTTGGCAGATAAAAAAGTTTTATTTGGTTTTCAAATTTTGGTAGTATTTTGAAGGCAAAGCAATTCTGTCCAACCTCTCATTAAACACAATTCTTTTATGCATTTTTATAACAAATCTTCAAAATAAAATAAACATATCAAAACTAAGAGATCTTTATGGAATACAAGGGATGTTCCAGAAGTCTGTGGACTTCCTTTATATATCAAAACCTGTTCAACACAAATCATTGAAGTTAGTATCTGATAAATATCAAACATTAATACATTTGTAAATCAATGTACATTTTTATTCAATTAATCCACATAACATGTTCAACAGACGTAACCATAGAGTAAGACATAACGTCAAGCCTAGCAGAGATAAATTTCCATGATATGGCTTATACATGCTGTGACTTTAGCACCAATTATATATACATGTATATATTATTACAAGTATAATACTCAAATAAATTTCATGTGCTATTTCAATAAGGACACTGTGATATCTCTGAATAGCTTTATTGGCTGAAACCCGTTAAGATTATATGGTTTACATTAATATGCAAATAGGAGCCATTGAAATAGAACATCGGTCAACAAACTTCATGAACACCCCTTGTGTTGCATTCTGAATCTATCAAAACTATAGCACTGCCTCACAAACTCTTAAAAACATCTTGACCTTGTGATACACATATGACCTTGACCCTGAAGTGGCTTGAATAAATAGAGCCTATAGATGACTAGTGTTGGGCAATCGGTTTAAACTCACAATCGATACTCGGTTTTTAGATGGAAGACTAAATCAACTTATGATCCATTGTCCAATCGTTTTCTAAGAAAATAATACAGCAATCCCAGTACCATCCTTTGAAAAATAGAATATGAAAGATTAGCTAAACATCATGACCTGAAGACTCATCCTTTGGATTTTTCTACCAACTCCATGGCTCAGCATGAAATAGTTGTAACTGCCTATAAACATATATGCAGTTACAACTGTTTCATACTGAGCCACCAAACTGTTGTCAGTTCCTTAAAAAAAAATATAAAGGCTTTCATTTGTGTATTAGGACCTGATTAATCGATTATGAAAATTCTTGGTCGATTATCACAATCAGAAGCCAAAACCAATTGATAATCGATTATAATCAATTAATCTGCCGATCACTATTGATGACACCTGCCTCTACAAAGCAAACATTGATGGCTCAGCCAAAAACTGTTATAACTACCTATATGTTTATAGGCAGTTACAACTGTTTTGCACTGAGCAGTGGATATGAGCATCTTCATGAACAAGAGATGTTTGTAAAACATTTATGCCCCCTATAAAAGCATGTCAATAGCCTATTCTTTGTCAATCAACAAAGAGCAATGACTCACAAAATATGAAGAGTAGAGTTATGGTTCTTGTGCTATGCACTTCTCCACAATGAGATCTATCTACCTGTGAAGTTTCATGATTCTACCTTGTACACTTTTTGAGATAAGCTCCAGACAAAAAGGGTCTACGCACCGACCAACGGACTGACGGACCCACAAGTGCAAAGCACTATACCCCCTCTTCTTTGAAGGGGGGGGGGGCATAATAATGAATCATTTGATAACAGAGATACATAGAAGTACATTGTATCATTTGATTTTGCATAGATTAAGGCAGGCTCAGTTACATCAGTAAAATATTTCCTTACACGGTCTCTTTGCTTTTGAAATTGCACACCCTGGGTAATAAAAAAAATTGTGTCTTAATTAACAAGTAGAAATTTTTTAAAGGAAAATCATTACTCTGATTAAAAGAGTCAGCACAAAACTATTGTAAGTTCCTATAAAAAGTACATTTTGTATAGGCACTTGCAATAGTTTTGCACTGACCTCTTGAATCACCCATGTTTGGTTTTCAAGTCACTTAACAAAGCAAATAGCTGGTATAAATGTTTTTTATATAACCTGATGGGATTAAAGCGCAGTCAAAATAAATTAGTCATAAGATTTTTATTAACCTTTTGAGGTACTCTTTTTCAAATACAGTTGAATCTCTACATCAAAATTCAGGAAACTTTTGAGAAAACTTCGGCAGAAAATTCGACGAAGAGATGAAAGGCAATCTTCGGGACATAAGGATAAGTGGCAATTAGGTACTACCATTGTTGGTGGCGATTTAAGGGAAGTAAACAAAGGTACTTTTGATTTGCTAATGATGAATAAATGGAACATAATTTAAGAATGCAATCCTCTATTCCATGCTTTTTTTCACTTCTCCAACCTCCCTGTACTTCTAGCCTATCTTGTTCCTGTATTATTTTTCTTTTGTTTTGACTACCATACCACATTTGAATAAAACAATCCAAGTTTCCCACGTTCCTTAGTATGTCCTTCGAAGGGAGGCAAAATAAAGAAGAAGAAGATCAAGATCAACATATGGATAACTCCATCTTATGGAAATTCGAGAAAAAGATATTTCGAGAGGTCAGTGCAACACTATTGTAAGTGCCTATACATTCATAGGCACTTACAATAGTGTTGCAGTGATCCTGGATTTGACTGGTCTTCTATTCTAAATAATTTGTAAATATGTACATAACTATTGGTGAGACAAATGGATTTCAGAGTTTTGAGCATTAAAAAATTATTTGAGACAAAAAATGACAAATCCAACGATTTCATGCTCAAGGCAAACCCTATGGCCAGCCTATGAATGCCCACAGTCTGATTAGAGTCTCCACTGTGTGCTCTAGTCTATACATAGACAAAGTCTTGAATGGTCTTAAGGATCATGCAAAGTGTTTGAGACCAAATTTTGTATAGAACAAGCAATTGCATGACTGCTAGATAAAATTGGCTCATATTTTAAGTAAGTACAGTCAGAACTACCCAGGTACTACTACAACCCTTGGTATAAATCTCGGGCCCAAAACATAGTTATGCAAGCAATTCATTTTGACTCATTTTATAAACACATATGTCATTCAAATTTTGTAAACATGTAGATTTATGTAAGGTATGGTGTGTTATCACAACATAAATGGATATTAAAAGCTTATATACCTGTAAAGTTGTTAAGCAATATCTCAGTATTGAGATGTGTGATATTGCACCATTCCTAACATCTATTTCAAAACAAACCAAACCAGTTTGACATGAATGTTGACAAAATAAATGGAAATTGATTGTCTCAAAAGAGCCTTTGAGACAGAGTTTTATATCAAATGTTGAAGTAGTACCTAGTAGGATCATTTGTCTACATTCTGATTAAATTTTAGGCAAATTTTATCCAGCCGTACTGAAGTTGTAGGTTTTGAACAAAATGTCCCTTTTCCATAATGGTTTGGCAATTCTGTTATGAGATGGGGCCTCAAATGTTGTGCACTGCTTGTGCTTATCTACAGCTTCAATTTGATATATTGTTTAGCTGGACAAACTTTCTTTTTTTGTATATAAAAGCATAAAATTAATTACTAAAACTAACAAGATGTGTTTGTAAATCACTTATACCCCTGAAATGGCTTTATTATGAATTTGACCTTGATAATTGGCCTTGACCAATGACCTTAACCTCAACATTTGATGATGTGTTTTGTGAAGAGGAACCTTCTTGCCAATTATAAGCAATGTAACTTGAATAATGTTGAAGGAATAGGAAATATTTAGTTGCAGGTTTAGTTTTGCAGACAGACAGTTAGGCATAGGGACAGAGAGACTGACACTGGTAAATAATATGCCACCCATCTTAGCGATGCTGGGCATAAAAAGGTGGTCAATTGAGCAAGAATGACATTGGTCCCTTCATATTGTAACCCTTCTCATGCTGTTTGCAGCATATTCCTGCTTTACCAAAGCTTTTGTAGACAATTTAGTCTTAGATCATCCTGCAAACATGGGATCCCTAATCTTAGCCTACATTACCAGCTTTCTACTTAATAATTCTTGGAAAAGCTGGAGCCTGACAGGATTAATTTGCCTAAACAAGAGGGCCGTTGGCCCTGGGTCGCTCACCTGAGAAAAAAGCTTCATTACCTAGGTATGTCCATGCAACCACAGAAAAAAGAGATTTTCACTTATTCAATCAGAATTAGAAGAAGTTTAAAGATTTCAAAAATGATCCAAAGTACTACCCCCTCCCCAAGACACTCAGCACCTGGTGACCCAACAGTTCTGATTTTAGCTATTTTTATTAATGTCCATATATTGATCACCCATAACAATTTTCAAGTCTGTAGGGTTCCTGATCCAGAAGAAGAATAAGGTTAAAGATTTCAAAATTGATCCAAAGTACTACCCCCTCCCCCCTAATGCTCCGCACCTGGTGAATCTACAGTCATGATTTAAGCAATTTATATAAAGGTCCATATGCTGATCATCAATGCCAATATTGAAGTCTATAGGGCTCCTGGTTCATTAGAAGATGAAGGTTAAAGTTACAAAATTTTCACAAAAGTACTACCCCCCCCCCCCCCCCCCCCTGGTGCTCCGCACCTGGTGGCATTACAGTCATGATTTTAGCTATTTTTATCAAGGTCTATGAGCTTATCCTCCATGCCAATTTTCAAGTCTGTAGGGCTTGTGGTTCAGAAGAAGAAGAAGGTTAAAGATTACAAAATTTTCACAAAAGTACTACCCTCTCCCCCCTGATGCTCCGCACCTGGTGAATCTACAGACATGATTTTAGCTATTTATATAAAGGTTCATATGCTGATCATCCATGCCAATATTCAAATCTGTCAGGCTCCTGGTTCAGAAGAAGATGAAGGTAAAAGATAACAAAATTTTAACAAAAGTACTCCCCCCTCCCCCCTGGTGCTCCGCACCTGACAGCCCAACAGATATTATTTTAGCTATTTTTATTAAGGTCTATGAGCTGATCCTCCATGCCAAGTTTCAAGTCTGTAGGGCTTGTGGTTCAGAAGAAGAAGGTTAAAGATTACAAAATTTTCACAAAAGTACTACCCTCTCCCCCCCTGATGCTCCGCACCTGGTGAATCTACAGACATGATTTTAGCTATTTATATAAAGGTCCATATGCTGATCATCCATGCCAATTTTCAAGTCTGTAGGGCTCCTGGTTCCGAAGAAGAAGAAACTTAAACATTACAAAATTTACCCAAAGTACTACCCCCTCTCCCCTGTTGCTCCGCACCTGGCAGCCCAACAGATATTATTTTAGTTATTTTCATTAAGGTCTATGAGCTGATCCTCCATGCCAAGTTTCAAGTCTGTAGGGCTTGTGGTTCAGAAGAAGAAGAAGGTTAAAGATTGCAAAATTTTCACAAAAGTACTACCCTCTCCCCCCTAATGCTCCGCACCTGGTGAATCTACAGACATGATTTAAGCTATTTATGTAAACGTTCATATGCTGATCATCCATGCCAATATTCAAATCTGTCAGGCTTCTGGTTCAGAAGAAGATGAAGGTAAAAGATAACAAAATTTTAACAAAAGTACTCCCCCCTCCCCCCTGGTGCTCCGCACCTGGCAGCCCAACAGATATTATTTTAGCTATTTTTATTAAGATCTATAAGCTGATCCTCCATGCCAAGTTTCAAGTCTGTAGGGCTTGTGGTTCAGAAGAAGAAGAAGGTTAAAGATTACAAAATTTTCACAAAAGTACTACCCTCTCCCCCCTGATGCTCCGCACCTGGTGAATCTACAGACATGATTTTAGCTATTTATATAAAGGTCCATATGCTGATCATCCATGCCAATTTTCAAGTCTGTAGGGCTCCTGGTTCCGAAGAAGAAGAAACTTAAAGATTACAAAATTTACCCAAAGTACTACCCCCTCCCCCCCTGTTGCTCCGCACCTGGCAGCCCAACAGATATTATTTTAGCTATTTTTATTAAGGTCTATGAGCTGATCCTCCATGCCAAGTTTCAAGTCTGTTGGGCTTGTGGTTCAGAAGAAGAAGAAGGTTAAAGATTACAAGATTTTCACAAAAGTACTACCCTCTCCCCCCTGATGCTCCGCACCTGGTGAACCTACAGTCATGATTTTAGCTATTTATATTAAGGTCCATATGCTGATCATCCATGCCAATTTTCAAGTCTGTAGGGCTCCTGGTTCCGAAGAAGAAGAAACTTAAAGATTACAAAATTTACCCAAAGTACTACCCCCTCCCCCCTGGTGCTCCGCACCTGGTGGCCCAAAAGTTATAATTTTAGCTATTTTTATTCAGGCCTATGAACTGATCATCCATGCCAAGTTTTAAGTCTGTAGGACTACTGGTTGAGAAGGAGAAGAATTTTTAAGATTTTCTTAAAATTTCACCTTTTGTTGCCATAGCAACCAGAGTTTTTCATGGATTTCAATTCTTTTAGCTATTTTTGAAGGGGACCACCCAAGCAACATTTCTGTAAAATTTGGAGTTAATTGGCCCAGTAGTTTAGGAGGAGATGTCGTTTAAAGAAATTGTTGACGGACGCCGGACGACGGACGACGACCGACGACCGACGACCGACGGACGGACGCCGGACGAAAGGTGATCACAATAGCTCACATGAGCACTTCGTGCTCAGGTGAGCTAAAAACCAACAGTCAAGTTGAACATGATATTATCCTGACTGAGGATAAGAGTTAAAATCACTATTACTTGCTACTATTAATGTTTTAGTCATAGATTTCAGCCATGATTAGAGTGACTAATGCTGACCATCCTGTGAATGGATGACAGCCCCTACCATCCCCTATCTTATCATTATAATTCTCCCAAATATACCCTGTTGTTGCATACTGTTTGTAAATATTCGTCACAATATTAGTCCGCAGTTCATCGTAAATCTCTGCAGCATTACTTTGATATGGTCCACTAATAGTTTTATAATGATATAAAGCACTTAAAGCTAGATAGTTCATATTTATCCATATATTTCCACGCCAATACGGTGGATCATGCTCTGTATTGTATCTGTTATAAAATGGACTAGATTGCGCAATAGACCGAAGTCCGTAATCGGTCCACAATAATCTCTCATTTTTTAAATCTGTTAGTATTTTATACAGTTTTGGTGATGTTGGTTCCACTATTTTCAACAAGAAAGGAAATAAACTAACATATCCAAATGCATTCACAAAGCCTAATTGTGGCGGGGCATGAAGAACTCTAACTTTGTCCTGAATAACTTGAGGTGGGCGCTGCCCAGGTTGGAGGTTAGGTGGTGGTTTTAAACGTTCTAGTTTTGCTTTATCTGTATGTAGACCATAGTCACTATACTGTTGACTTTTCTCTGACCAGTGTAACTTGTCTAACAGTGCATTATCTGTCAATAATCTATGAGTTGCGATATAGTCCGGACGTTTTTCACCTAAAGTTTCTGATATGTCTCCTATAAGCCCTGAAGCGAGTGCCATCCAACATCTTAAATCTACATGATATTCGTCGATGGTGGGATGGGATGCTCGTGGATAATCATCTAGCCCTGAGGTTAATGTTTTAGGATTCAATTCTTTATTAGTCGTGGAGTCCCTACCCTTCCATCTATATGTGAAAGGACGAGACCCAAGCTGTGTTGTGTTATACCACTGAAACCAGGTCTCTAGTCTAGGTAATACTGCTTTCAGGAAATGATCGTCCTTCTCAATTTCTCCATTCAACATTGATTTGATTAGTCTTTGTAATGGCAGGATAAGGGTTGGTGGGTTTGCATTTTCATTTCTCTGTACAACAAACTCCGCTGGGACCTTAGCTCTAGCTTCATCTCCTAGAATCTGTTCACGAGGAATCCAGCCTTCAATGTTCATCAAATCTAACCAGTGAGACAGAATATCCTTAGAAATTTCTGGATTCCATTTTGATATCAACAAGTTATGAAATCCTTCATCCCATAAAAATCCTCTAGGGAAGAAAGACCTAGATGGTACAGCAGTGAACAATGGAGCATTCCAATATGAGACTGGCTCTGGATTATAAACACTTTGTACAAGAGAGGATCCATAGAAATAACCAATACCACCAACCATATTACTCAGTGCAGCTTTAGCAAAGTCAATCTGATCCACACTGTATCCTTTTGATTCCAATTGAAATGTATCCTGAAATTTCTTGTCAAAAGCTGCTGTATGCTCTTGAAGACTAGTTGAAAAACGATCACCTTCAAGCCTATATGGCCTATCAGTAAAGCTTCCAGACTCAAAAATAACTTCCATTTCAAATGGGAGCTCTGAGGTCACCTGGAACACCATGAAGTTGGGTCCACCCTCCGTGTCCCTCGGCACCTGCCTCCCACCAAGTGTAAAATATGCAACTGTCCTAGCCTTATCCCAGGCCTCAACTTTTATCCCATTCAATATCACCTCTGATAGTTTATCCAGCTGTGAAGCATATGTAATCAGATAGTTATGTCGATGTAAAGAACTTGATTTAGATTTGGGAAATATTAATCGAAATGATCCGAGTTCTGATGAAAATCCACTCACAGCATTCAGTCTATGTCCAGACTTTGAAACCATTGGTTCTAGTTTACCCTGACCATCGAGAGCAACATAAAACATCAAGGAAATTAATCTGGGCTGACCTGGATTCTGTAAATAAGAAAGTAAAAACAAAGTAAGGTATATGCTTAAGATATCTAACAGTTGTACAAGGTTAACACATGCCCTCATTATAAATGAGATGTATTTAGGCAAATACAGCCAACATTTAATAGTTTAGGAATATAATGGAACTTGAAGACTTTTATTCCAATAAGATAATTTTTTTTATTTTTTCGAAACAATAAAAAAAGAGAGAAAAGTTGGAACCATGGAAAATGAAGAAATGGCTATAAGAAAGCAATTTCTTAATTTCATTTTATCTTTTCAAACCAGAAAAATAAGGTTGCAAACCATCACAAGATATGCCCATTAAAAAAGGGAAATAACTCAAAAAATAAGCTAAGTACAGGTATAGTTCTAACACCCTACTCTTCATAATCAGGAGAGGAATATAAGTGTGAAGTTTCAAGTGAATCAATTTTAAGGTGACAGAGAACATATGCTCAGGACATAGAAATGGACGCCATCCACCCAGAAGCCAGATGCAAAGATGCCACAGGTGATTACAAAATATGTTCGGTCTTTGGATGTGCCTCTAAAAAGTAATTACCCTTAGATTTGAGGTGATTATTGTATAAATAGAAGATATTGTATGAGTTTTCACTGAATACCTAATTTATTAAACGAGTCATCTATAAAAAGATAAAAATGAGATATTTGATGAGCATAAATTTCATATTCTATTTAAAAATATGACCCTATTTTTTGTGATAAAACTAGAAAATTACGGTTATTATTGATTCATGTTACTGGTATTCCATGAAACATATAACGCCATTTGCAAAATGATGTCAGCAGATCTATTATGACATCATTTTACTAACAAAAATTTAAAGTTGTTATTTGTTCTAAGCTTTTTTGCATAGTTATTCCACCAGTGTAATAACACCTGACCTGTGTAATATCAAAATTGTTCAACAGGGTTGAACGTAGGTCATATCATAAAACATTGTAGATCCAGATCAACCTATTTCTTGAGGAGCAATTTCATCTTGGCCTACAATACTTGATGGACATTTTGATGGCATAGTGCAAAACAGTTGTAACTGCATATTAACATATAGGCAGTTACAACTGTTACACGCGGAGTCATCCATTTCTGCTAGTATACAATACAGTACTAATTTTCCATTCATTCCATTTGGATTGATCTAAATGTAATTTCATAATCTGGATATTAATTGGCATTTTGCTGATCTCAATGGCTCAGTGCAAAACAATTGCAACTGCCAGTTACAACTGTTTCACTCTGAGCCATCAAGATGCTTGGTCTGTAAAATTTCTGATCTGCACAACAAACTCTCAATTTCTCTAAAATACAAACTTCATTGAATTTCAAAAAGAAAGAAATGATCTCACATAAAAAAATAGCTAATAAATAAGTACAATGTATAACCTTTTCATTTGGTTTAACAGCCAGTCTGGCAGTCCAGTCACCTCCATGCAGGCCTCCGGGACGTTTTACAAACTCTGTTGTAATAATGTAGTCTTTATCATGGATCTGCTGTACTCCAAAATTGACGCCATCGTGTTTTAACCAGCCATATTTGGATAAACCATCTCCCTGAAATACAGAAATGTATGGTCCAAATTCAAAGAAGTTGCAGTCACCATTTTTAGTCCTTAAGGTAGTGGACCCATAATAGTTCCACCACTTTTTGGACCATATATTTTTTCACGATGTTAAACGAGGTTTCCTAATGATGCTCATTAGGAAACTTCTGTTTACATTGTGAAAGATAATGAGTTCCAAAATGTTTTGTACCTATTAAGGGTCCACTACCTAACAATGTTTAAATTCTTTGTCTTTAGGTGAAGAAAACATCATGAACATAGAAGAAATTGCTTAATTCAAGCAATTTCGTTGTTTTCCAAAATGTTTTCTGATGCTTATTTCATCAGGGGGCATAAAAAGTTGGACTTTTTGGATTGAGATGACAAACAACAGAGGTACAGATAAGGGGGGTAAAGCCAGTCTAAAATCTTTATTTCTCATTGAAACCCATTGTTGTGGGTACTCATTTGAATCATCTTGACAAGACAATTTCAATTAGTTCCAACAACATAGAATTTGTGTTGAAATAAACTTATTTGAAATACAAAAATATCCCCTCTATCTGTAGCTCTGAAACAAAAATTTGTTTCATGAACTCTAATATAGATGCAGAACTACAGGTGCATATTAGAGCGATGCTTTGGATTTCAAATTCAAATATCAGTGTTGTTTCCTCAGGCTTTTGGGAACAGATCCGAAACTAGGCATATTGGGAAAAATGAGTCATTTTCACAAAAATTGGGGAAAATCTTATTAAAAGGATTTGGGACAAATATTTTAGTATTTTGTACAATTTACAAACAGTATAAAGGTTTATTTGTCTCTGAAGATTCTTAAAACATTCAAATTGAATTCAACCAAGAAACAAGATGTTTGATTCTTAATTTTCACTTTAAGAGTTTAAAAGGTGCTCGACCTAGGTAAATTGGGAATTTTTCATCATGATTTAGGGAAAAATGTCACTTTTTGGAATTGGGAATGGGTCCTTTTCAGGGTACCAGTCAAAGAAGGGGAAAAAACATGGAATATTTGAATACTTCAACATTACCTAACTCTCAATAAAATTTCCATTAAAGCTTTAAGGTTTGTTTTAACTCACCCCCCACCCCCCCCACCCCCCTCTTCTTCTCTTTTCTGTACCCCTGTTTAAGGAGGTGGTCTATTGTATTAAATTCTAATATTCTTATATAATATTTAATTTTTAACTGGCAACTAGACTGATTGAAAGAAACTAATTTCTTCAATTTTATAAATGAACTTGCTAGAATAAGAGGGGCTTACTATTGCAAATAAAATGGTTGTTAGCAGCAAACTATGAAGCAGGTGCATTTTCTTTGTACCCTCAATTTTAAACTTAGAGGGTACATGTACCCCTAAAATGAAAACCCAGTGGGCATGCTTTGAGGTTAAACATAGTATTTTACAGCTATGAAGAGAAATGAAGACTACTATTCTAAAGTTGAGCCCCAGGGGGTCAACGGAACTCATACAAGATTTTTTAAGAGGTTATGGCTACTAATTAAATTTTGCGTGTATCTGAATCACAAAACCTGAAATTTTAAGATTGTGAGCTACCTATATTTCATCAACAAATTGTGATTTCTTTTTAAAACAGATTATACCATTTTTAATCTGATATCATTTGTATTATACAGCTTGATTTTTTGTTGTGTATAAATTTGAGAATGATGGAACAATATTCTCAATAAGTTCTGATTATCCTCTGAAATCAGAATACAAACAAAATTTACTGTGTAGAATAATGCAAACATTTTGAGTGACACTAAATGTTGTATCAGAATAAATAACTAGGACATAGTTGTTTTACATTCGGAACATCACTCGGCTATTTCCTTAAACTGCAAAAGACCTCGGATGTATGTAAGGCTAATGGGTATGTAACAAAATTGTGCATTTCGCTAGGCGGAAACAGTGTAAGAAAAACTAGCGCAGAAGCAACCAGCGCTATCTTTAGATATATCTTTTACAGTAAATAACGGCTGAAAAATCTTAATTTTTGAGAATCAGGGCTTGAAAGTTCTTGAAAATCATACTAGTCCTACTATATAGGAAAATATAGTGATACATTTATTTCATAACTGAAATTCTGAAATATCCACTCGTCCTGCTAATATAGACAAAGAAGGAAAAAATCATGCAGGACAAGCAGATGAGTAGAATTTTCAAGCCCTGAGAATGACAAATCATTTTCAAAAATTAGGATTTTTTAGCCGTTATTTTAGAATCTGAAGATATTTATATAAGGATATGATGGCTTCACGTCAGTGACTTAAACGAGTAGCATAAGCGATGTCGAATGTTTTCACTTAAAGTTTCGAGGGCTCACGCCATTTTAACTGACATCATCAAGTTTTTTCAAAGGTTTTCCCCTAGGTTTTAGAAATAGTCTGTCTATGTACGTCCGAGGTTGATCGTGAGAATGGCCAAGTGGTGTTGCGAATGAGTTGTTTTACTGACCTGGTCGCACCAATGTCTAATTGGCGGTGGCATTTGTCCTGCTAGCTGATTTAACCACATGAGACCAAATACAGGAGATTTTGGAGACCTTGTCTTCAAACCAAAGTAGGCCTGTGGCCTATAGGAGCCCCAAAATCTATTTGGATCTTTCTCTACTGATGAGCTTCCCTTGGTCAACATTGTTGGTGCATACAAAGGTGTCTTTATCCTTTCTTTCAAATACATTTTGTACCTACAAATAGCCCAAGTTTGTCAGATTTAAAGCTTTATCAGTTAATATCATTGTGCAGCAAGAACTGTGAAAACAATGGATCAGTTAACTTAGCCCATCTAATGTTGTGCCTTGTTGCATATTCCTGCTGTATGCTCAGTGTAAGCATATTCTAGCATCAACAAATAATATTATTGGCAAACTGTGAAAAAGCATTAATAACAGCAAGTGTTACAATAAGTGAATGACAGAGTAAATTTTCTATTTGTTTGCTTTGTGTATTTCTTATATTTAAAGTATATTTTATAGGGGTGTAACAATAGGTCAAACTATCGCTGTATCGTGATAGTTTACCTTGCAATAGCAATAGGTCGATATTATTTTTTCAAGTCAATAGATATAGCAATAGTTCCTCTGACTATCGATAGTGTACAATAGTTTTTTTTTTTAAATGAAAGTTGAACTAAATGTAGCAACAATGCTGCCTTTCTGCATGTTTTTATCTGAAAATGAGGTCAAATCCAATTATCTTTAAGTAAATATCTGTAATCAACTGATTTGATCTTTTACTTGCCATTGACAAGGTAAACGGCATCTGACAAGACCAATATAAAGATACTGTCTAATAAAAGGTGGACTCTTTATCATTGATTTTTATCTATATTTTTCTGTAAAAACAACTATTGTGAGAGTATTGCAATACTTTTATGACAATTGCAATACTATCAAAATAGCAACTTTACTATCGCAATACTATCGTGATACTAATTTTGAACTCAATAGTCACCCCTAATATTTTAAAAGCTTTTGTGCAAATGTGTTTCACAATGGAGAAATTATTACATTTTCAAGCTTCATACTATTAAATTATAAGATATGAATGGAAAATTTGTTGATTTCGTGGAGGTATGAAACTAAAAAGATTGTCACACTCACATATGACTTGGCTTAGCATATTCATTCACAACATGTGATGATGTTTTTAGTTTCATACTATCATGAAATAAACAATCACTTTCTTTATCTTTTACATTACAAACCTGAAATAAAGTCCCGCAATCACCACCAAACAAGCCAAGAGAACCAGGGCAGCGATCCGGTATCTTTCTTGACTGGTCTTTTTCTTCGCCTTGACATCATGCAAGTCCGGAGCGATCCGACTGATCTTAACATTCCGACGTCGAATGTCCTTTCCCGACGTCATGACTTGCAAGCAGAAGAAAATTGCATGCAAGAAACTGCAAATGGGGCGATATTGCTACGTGGAAACTTTGGACCATAAAATTCCGGAAATTGGACGCCGGAAACTTACTGGTTTCTGTTTTTCAAAATGCAATATTAGATGAAGCAGGGTCTCAGGCAAAATTGTATACAAATACTTCCGGCTTTATTAATCAAAGTACATTATAGTGTAACGTAAATCCCGAGCGGTTAGGAATTACTTCACGTTTTTCTTCAAACCTGGTCTGGCTACTTAGTCCAGACAAATACACACACAAAAAAAATGATGATTTAAACAATGATTTGAAATGATTTTCATAAAATGGCTATCTGCCTAAAAAAATTAACTATTAATCAACGTATAATTACAGACACTAAAGATTTCAATATGACCTCGGAACCCTCTAAATCTGATTCCAAGATCTCCCAAAACACTTTCTGAGCCTTGGTCTGAACCAGCTCGAAACACTTGTTTAAACCCGCAACTCTCCGAACACTTGGTTCCAGACACACCTTGAACTTGGTCTGAACAAGGTCTGGACCACCTTTTAACTATTAATACTATACCTGGTTCGGGGTGGCGGCACAGAACTAGTTCTGCCAGAGTCTCTGCATTGCAATAATTCAGATATCTGGCAGCACTTTGTCTTTTTCACCACTTACCCAAACCAAGATATAAATATTAAATTTAATAAATAGCCTTTCTTTTCGGAGATGTTGTCACCTCAATGAACAGTCGCGGTCTGGTCTATCTCGGAGAAATCAGTTCCTTTTATACTCGATTTTTGGGTGCGCGTGCCATCCTGCACGCGCCACCATGGCAACAACACAAACACTGCCAACCTGTCCATCTAATGGTCTAAGAGAACGTGGGTACTTTGATCCTTCTTTCATAGACTGGAACCCTACAAACCAATTTCGTTACACTACCCACGCCTCCGGTTACAGTCGTCCCGACTGACAAAACAAAAAAAAAAAATTATAATGAATTCTCGGCCACAAGCTCAGCCATATTCAACTTTGATTCCTTTTCCATTTCTTGATGTTTTGGTCAAATCCTCTGACCTATTCGCTTTGGCACTTGGTTCATTCTTAGGTGTCACGCCGGAACACCTAGATGGTTTATCCAACCCTTTTTCAGTATCATCAAAGGTTTGATTCGTGGTTGGAACCCTTTTCGTAGGCTTTTCATAAGACCTACCATTGGACGGTTTACCTTGCTGTCTATGTTTTTCAAACGCTTCGACTGAGAAGGTTGGATCACTGTAACTAGGGCTTTTATCAGCATTACATTGATCTGAAGTATCGCAATGAAACTTCTTAACATGCTTCTTCAGATATACTCTCTTCTTGAAAGTCTTTCTGCAATGCATACAACCTAATCTGCTCTTCCTTAAATAAGAATCGTCCTTTCTTGGTAGGGTCACCGAATGCACAAAATGTCTCTTACGAGATTGTTTCTCAGCTTTTGAAATAGTTCTCTTATATTCTAGCCTAGAGATGCTCTTCTTTCTTTGTTGTACACAGCCTATTCTTCCAGATGTGTAAAGTTTGTGAGCTTTGCCGTTTAACATAAGAGACTGTGTACCTAGGTCAACAATACCACTGTATACCTGCATAAAGTCTAGACCTAAGATTCCGTCCGCCTCAATGTCTGCAACTATCATATGAGCTGGGAACTTGGAACTGCCAATCTCTATTTCTACCTGTGATGTCCCGAGGACATCAATTGAAGAACCTGGAGCTGTAATGACTGGTTTGCACGACTCAGTGTCGTACTTATAATTTAGCAGCTTCAAAACCCTATGAGACAATACGCTTACAGTAGCCCCAGTGTCTATCTGAAAGTCAAAGCTACGGTTATTTATCCTTGCTTCGATAAATAACCCTGACCCCCTTCGTTCCGAACTTTTGTTGTCAGACCT
The DNA here is from genome assembly GCA_948146395.1 of Fragum whitleyi. Taxonomy (NCBI): domain Eukaryota; kingdom Metazoa; phylum Mollusca; class Bivalvia; order Cardiida; family Cardiidae; genus Fragum; species Fragum whitleyi. The sequence continues at coordinate 45,747,105 of OX411555.1, forward strand.
CTCTCTGTTCTGAGGACATCTATTCCTAAGGTGGTAATATGATCCACAAATGTAACAAGCTCTTCGCTCGGTTTCCGTGGTCCCACGTTTGTCTCTGGACTCAGAGCGGTTGTCTTGGAACCTTGACTGGTTAGGCCTTGATCCATTATTCCAATTCGGCTTGTTACCAGTATTCGAGTTTCGCTGTTGGTTCCTAGATTGCTGCAAACTCTCAAAACCATTTTTCATCTTACTAATTTCTTCCTTCATTTTCTTTATTTCTGAAACCACTTCTTCAATGCCAGTAGCCTTGGTTTCAGACACGGTGTGGAGATACCCACGTCCTTCTGTAATCTTTTTCTCAGCCCTTGAAAAGGCCTCGAGCTCAAGGGCATGCCTAACAGCATCATTAAGATCTTGTGGTCTGGCTTGCTTGACCCGTAATCTCATATCCGAACTAACAAGAGAGTCTATAAACTGTTCCTTGGCCAAGACATCCCTCACGTCTACTGGTGCTGACGGATAGGCGAGATTTGTCATCCTAAGGATATCTTGGGCCAGTTCTGATAGAGTTTCAGAAGCCTTCTGTCTCCTCTCTCGCAATTGAGTTCTATGTAGTTCGGCTTGGTTTGGCGGAGCAAACCTCTGGGTCAGAGCACTCATGAGTCTGTCAAAGTCATAGGAATCTTCTGCAAGATTACTCAAGATCCCCTGTGCTTGACCTCTTAATGATACGGATAGGTAGAGACCTTGTTCCTCTTTACTCCAACAATTTATCCTGGAACAAGCCTCGAAATGTGCCCTGTAATCAAGCCAGGAACTTGTACCATCGTATGTTGCTGGCTTCATTCTCATACCTCCAGGACCTTTAGTACTTTGATTTAAGTCCTGGTTGAACCCTCCATGCAAGGTTCGTCGTGGGGTCGAAGTCAAAGGTCCCGATGGAACCCTGTTTCGAACCCGAACCTCAGAATTCTCATGCTTCAGAATTGGTGTTAACACGGGCGGACCTTCATTCCTAGCCCTGTTTTGAGGACGCTCAAAATCGTCTTGCCCTGTAACACCTGTTCCGGGTTCCCGTTTAACACGTCCCGGTTTTACAGCCAGACTCTGACATTTTCTCTCTAACATAGAGATTTCAGAGTTCAGTCTCGAGATCTCTGTTTGAGCCTGGAGTCTGCTGAGTCTCGCATCCATACTTCGGATGTGCTCATCGATTGACGATGCGTCCATTTCTAGTGGGTAAGATATAACTGGTGGTTGTTATAATCCTATCCCACCTCTGCCACCAAATTTTGTAACGTAAATCCCGAGCGGTTAGGAATTACTTCACGTTTTTCTTCAAACCTGGTCTGGCTACTTAGTCCAGACAAATACACACACACAAAAAATGATGATTTAAACAATGATTTGAAATGATTTTCATAAAATGGCTATCTGCCTAAAAAAATTAACTATTAATCAACGTATAATTACAGACACTAAAGATTTCAATATGACCTCGGAACCCTCTAAATCTGATTCCAAGATCTCCCAAAACACTTTCTGAGCCTTGGTCTGAACCAGCTCGAAACACTTGTTTAAACCCGCAACTCTCCGAACACTTGGTTCCAGACACACCTTGAACTTGGTCTGAACAAGGTCTGGACCACCTTTTAACTATTAATACTATACCTGGTTCGGGGTGGCGGCACAGAACTAGTTCTGCCAGAGTCTCTGCATTGCAATAATTCAGATATCTGGCAGCACTTTGTCTTTTTCACCACTTACCCAAACCAAGATATAAATATTAAATTTAATAAATAGCCTTTCTTTTCGGAGATGTTGTCACCTCAATGAACAGTCGCGGTCTGGTCTATCTCGGAGAAATCAGTTCCTTTTATACTCGATTTTTGGGTGCGCGTGCCATCCTGCACGCGCCACCATGGCAACAACACAAACACTGCCAACCTGTCCATCTAATGGTCTAAGAGAACGTGGGTACTTTGATCCTTCTTTCATAGACTGGAACCCTACAAACCAATTTCGTTACAATAGACTCCGGTTGAACCACGGACCGGCCTTAATATATTCAGAGTCCCTGGCTAAACGTATATTTAGGATCTATTAAACAATGGTTCAAAATTAGGCGATGAATAATATAATAATAGGTTTAACTTACAGATGGGAAAAGTATTTGAAAAAAGAACAATTCTTAAATAACTCATTTACTCAACTTACTTGAACTTGAGTACCCGACAATTAAAGCTCCTGCACCCCAACCTTCTGCTGTATCGACACGTATGAATGATGAATCAAATTCAATACTTTGTGTCCGTCTGTTCTGACCGCTCTTTCCTTTTTCGCTTGAATGGGTTTTAAGGCCGCTTTTTGTCATTTTAAGTCATATTGTTTAAGTCATATGCCGCGAACAAAACAAAGAATATAGAATCTTTTGTTGACCCTTTTCTACTCCGAAAATATTGGCACTGGAATAAAAAATGCAGTTCTAATGCCAAATTAACTCCCCTAGGTGCTGTATAAAACATGCACATGATAACTGATTTTCAGAATGCCAAAATAGGCTATCAAATCAAATCGATGGCTATTTGCTTTTTCTCATTTTATTTCTAGATTGATTTCCCCAGTCACAGTCATTTAGATAAGTGGTAACATCGGAAGAAATAATATAATATTATTGAAAGATACTCAATAAAATTCTTATTGGTTTTTCTTCGTGAAAAAATGAAAGGGAGGTACTTTGAGTACGGGCGCACGTATTATAGAAACTACGACTAAATCCTAAAAGATGCGAATCCGACAAGATTTGGGCCGGCATGGGTTAAGCTTAAATAGCTGTATTTACATTTTTTTTTGAAAAATCAAACTGCTAATTTTGTTATAGATTTCTTTTTTTTTTCTTCAAGTTTTAACCGGGAATATTGCTATAGATTTCATCTCTTTCAAGTTTTATCCCGCTTTTTACCCCGACGTTAACACGCAACAACAATAACGTTGCTTTATCGGGAAAAAGTAGCGTCTTATTTCCTCAAAGTGTAAAATGACGTCATTTGCGGAGGGTAGAAAAAGAAACGTCATCAATACGAGATTCTAAGCAAAATTGTTCAAATTTTTACATGTAAGGCTAATTCTTATCCTAACTATACGTTCACTACAATCAAAAGTTTGATAATGATAGACAGAAATAAAATCGAAGAAAAAAGTAGATAAATTTCAATAAAACATGAAATAAAATGTCGAATTCTCGCGAGATCACCATCCCCCATGTAGGCCGCCATTACGTGACGACACGAATTTAAACTTTGATGGTATATGTATTTCATTTTGATTTTGATTATTTAAATGTTTTACACGCGTTATCTAGAAGCGGGAAAAGCCGCAAAGCGCCCTTTGGCGCTTGTGTTACTTTTCCCGAATTAATATATTTATGGGGTTTTTTTAAATGGGATAACGATATTTTAAGATTAATTAATTATTGTAGCAGTAAATGTGAAGTTTGTTTACTACCACCAGTGGGTAACTCCGTTCACACGAATGTCCTTTCTGCGCATGCATATTACAGTCAATTTTAGATTATTACATCATCTAACGCGACTCCCAGGTTGCCATTTGAATTTCTCCTACAGTGCGGCGAAGACAAATACGCCTACAATTCAAATGTGACCCGTCACCCGAAAAAGGAACATCTGGGTAGCGCGTGTGAAATACTCGTCCCGTCGATTCGGCCTGCCATGATACGCATGCGAAAAATATCAAGTACCTAAACTCCCTTTTAAGAAAAAGCAGCAAAAATACCTCATCTCTGTGATTGTCCGTTAAAATTGTCAGAAAACTGCAAGGCGTCTCGTCTTTATTATGTATGCGGTTTTAATTACCCTTGTGGTCACAAAGAGACCACAAAGTTTCACGGTAATGTGGATCCAAATTCTTTCCAGAAAGAGATAAGGAATGTCGGATGCATTTTCATTGCATAGTCTTTCTCTTTATTACTGTTATTAACAAATGGCTAGATAAAAGTAGAAAAAAGTTGTGTTATTGTGTTCTTTATTGTTTTCGATTTTATTTCTAAAACTATAATATAGGTACGTATCCTCACATCGCCCTATTTGCTTGAGGTTGGGGGTAAGTGCATTTCAGCAGCCTGGTCATGTCGATCATTTAAACAAACCCGTAAAATGGTCCAAAGTATCCGAAACACAAATGCTTGCTTTTCAATCAACCCTCCACACTATTCTTAAAAACCGGGTAGATGCATTGCCTACAGATAATATTAAAATTTATATTGATAATCTTTATCAGTGTATAGTAGACAGTGTACAGGAAGCGTCAGATTCAAAATTACCACATTCTATTTATCGGTCATATCTGAAGCCTTACTGGTCTACCGAATTGCGTAAGCATCATGCAAATATGAGAAATAAACGCAAGGCGTGGGTTCTCGCTGGTAGGCCTAGGGGAGATAACTGTTTAGTTTATTCTGAGTATAAGAACGGTAAGCGTACTTTTCGTCATTCGCATAGGTTAGCAAGCGAAAATTATTTACAGCAAATAAATGCTGATATTGACAGTGCAGCTGGTATCGATTCACCTCTGTTCTGGCGATTATTTAATACAAAGCGTAAACAGACAAATGGTTTTACGAGTAATGAAATTAAAATCAATAATTCTGTATATCGAAATTCTGCAGATATATGTCGAGAGTGGGGGAACTATTTTGCAAATCTTTACTCCGACACCGACAGTGAATCATATGACCAAAGTCATTATGACTTTATCTCACAATGTGTCTCTAAAATTGAAAATAAACCTACGGTGGTCAACGAGGATCATATCCTAGAAGAAGAAGTATCGTCTGCTCTGTTAACGCTCAAATCCGGCAAAATGTGCGGTTTAGAAATATTTGTAATGAACACCTCATTCATGGTGGTCCAATGTTAAAGCATTACATTACGCATTTATTTGATTTAATGTATTGTTTCAACTATATTCCAGTAATACTCAAACACGGTCTTATTTTAACACTGTATAAAGGGGGAGGCAAACCGAAGAATGATGCTAATAGCTATCGGGCTATAACACTTTCTTCTTGCATTTTAAAATTGTTTGAAAAGGTTCTTTTAGTGCGGTTGCAAACATCAATTACCAAACCGCTACATGACCTTCAGGGTGGTTTCCAGCCAAATATGGGTAGTTCAATGACTTCTTACATTTTAGCAGAAAGTATTAATTTCTGTAAAGAAAAACACACCAAATTATTTACTTGTTTTTTAGATGCACGCCAAGCATTTGACCGTGTTTGGCACAATGGTCTTTTCATTAAGTTGGAAAGACTTGGTATTGGACTTAAGCTTCTTAAAGTTGTGATGTCAATGCACCGAAATATGTACAGCAGAGTTATGTTTAAAGGCTATTTTTCTCACTGGTTCCCCGTTTTACAGGGTACCAGACAAGGAGGGGTCTGGTCGCCGTTTCTCTATTTAGTCTACATTGACGAACTTATCAATCAGTTAGTATCTAGCAGGCTAGGATTACAAATTCGAGGAATTAATCTTTGCGCTCCTTCATTTGCAGACGACATGGCACTTTTATCTCTCACGCGCAACACACTGCAGGATATGATTAATATTTGTTTGAATTATTCAAAGAAATGGAGATTCCAGTATAACTCATCTAAATGCTCAGTTGTCGTTTTTAACGAGACTAAATTTTCCTTCCGAAATAGGTCAAGGTCTTGGACAATGGGTCCAAATGTTTTAACCGAACAGGAAAGTGTCACCCATCTTGGTATACTATATAACAAATATTCCGCGATGTCGGGCATAGTAAAACATGTAGATCGCAAACTACGCGGCTCATTCTTCGGATTAGTGAAAGATGGTTTACATCGTAACGGGCTAAACCCATTAACCAGTTATAAGATATATAAATCTGTAGTATTACCTAGAGCCCTGTTTGGTTGCGAATTACTTCCCGCCCTCTCCAGCCGTGATACGCTAACCCTTGAACAGTCTCATAGATTGTGTCTAAAACATATACAAGGCTTACGCACGAGATCGCGTACAGATGTCGTACTAGGCTTATTAAGCGCCTTACCGTTAGAAGCTCATATTGATCAAAGGAAGCTTAACTTTATTGGTCAAATGTGCAGGCTGGAGAGGGATTGTGCGGCTAAACAGCTATTTCTCTATAGGCTTTGCTCTTATACTAATTTTTCATCTAACAAAAGCATTGTGTCTGATATCATGAACATTTGTTCTAAATACGACTTACATCATGTGTTGGATTCTTATATCCAATCGGGCTCTTTCCCGAACAAACAAATATGGACACAAATGTATTCCTCCAAGGTTAAAAGTCATTTTGTCAGTGAATGGGACCTGAGAACATCTGCACCTGAATTTACCTTGTACAGACAGATACTAAAATTGTCATCGTGGCTTAGACTCACGTGTAAATGAAAATGAAATGTCACGTGCTCTTGACTTTACCAATCATGAAAAAGTTCATATACATGAATGTGTAAGCCTACACCGGGATAGAACTCCTCTATTTTTAGACCTTCGTTGCCTACCGATTGTATTCCTATTCATGTGCCGTAATTGGTTTTATATGTGTACATATTTACGATATCTTTATTGAATGTGTAATATGGATAATTGGTGGATTTTCGGCGAAAATTTCTTTGCAACTGTTTTGATATTTATCATTACCTTTTTAATCGCGTATTTTACAACAAGGCGGACATATGGAGTACCAAGTGGGCCACCATTATTACCTATTATTGGGAATTTATTGAGTCTCGCGAGCAAAGATTTGTTTGGACAGTTAGAGAAACTGAAGTCACAATATGGTGACATATTTGCCCTTTACGTTGGTAACGAGTTGATGATCTTCTTGAATAGCCATGAAGTAATTCACGAGGCTCTAATAAAGAAAGGCAGCCAGTTTGTTAGAAGACCGTGGTCGAAATTCCACGAAATAGTGGTTAAGGATCCCGTCATCATTTTTGCAAATGGTGATATATGGAAGGGACAAAGAACATTCGTACAAAAAGCAATCCAAGAGCTTTGTTTCAAAGGAAAAGGTCAAATCGATCAAATTATTTGCACAGAGGGGGCTCATCTGGTGAAACAACTTGAAAATATTGGCGACTCGTTTGATATTAAAGATCACATGATCATCAGCAGTGTAAATGTCATCGGTACTCTATTATTTCATCATAGATTTGAATACGGAGACGAAGAAATTCTGAAAAACATTGACCGAATCAGTGTTTCTGCTCGAGAAACGCTTTGGCTCCAAACACTCACTAACTGCTTCCCCTACTTGTTTAAACTACCAGGTGACATTATGGGGTTAAAGAAATTTGATAAGAAGTATTATTTCGATGTTATGGATGATTTAGAAAAGTATTTGCAATATAATAAGTATAATCAGAATACAATTCTTGGTCTATATCAAACACGGATAGACGAGGAACGTGACAATGAAAACATTGAAACTTCGTTTACCGATTTTCACCGACATAAATTGTGTTTTGAATTAATAGGTACTGGAACTGAAACGACCAGTACAACATTCAGGTGGATATTATTGTATTTGCTTCGAAATCCAGATATTCAAGAGAAAATGTACGAAGAAATTGAGAGAGAGCTCGGACAAGAAGGTTTACCCTCATTGGCAGGTAAAACAAAGTTACCATACGTACATGCTGTTATACTGGAGACGCTGCGAAATGCAAACGTGGCGCCACTCGCAGTCCCCCATTCTCCCTCCAAAGATTTGATATTTCGTGGATATCTATTTCCAAGGAACTGCACAGTAATGATAAACTTGTATTCCGCATCACACGACCCGAATGTTTGGGAGAATCCAGATGAATTCATTCCAGAACGATTTCTCAACGAAGATCAAACGGAAGTGGAAGTTCCGAAAGAATTTATTCCCTTTGCCCTCGGACCAAGATCCTGTCTCGGGGAGACGCTTGCAAGGGCGGAGTTATTTCTTATAACTACGATGTTGGTTCAAAGGTTTCAGTTTCTCCCAGATAAGGACGGAGTGATACCAGACATAGACGGAGACCTAGGACTTACATGGAGTCCGAAACCTTTCAAACTGCGTGTGAAATGTCGACAGTCTGCTACATCTGATAAAGCAGAAAATAGTACAAAAACATAAGGCCTTAAAGATTGAAATCTACAAAGTGAAAACTGGGCGATTTAGAAAGAAAGATAGTTATTTTCATAGTATAACTAGTGAAGTCCGTTTGGAAATCTAGAACCAACTTTGATTAAAAAATCTACTCCTAACTTACTTGTACAATATCACTAGAAAGTATACACTTCGGCTATCAAAAAAGACTTCGCTATTGAAACAGAAAAGATTTGGTTCTTTGCGTATCATAGGTAGAGACCTTTTGAGAACTTTAATGTGAACGTTGTGCGGTTTAAACCTTGATCTTGATAAAGTTTTCGGGTTTTTCTTGCTCTATTCGGGAAAAACCACGACATAGGTCATCAATTTTTTTTACTTATAATGCTGATATTAATAATTCACTGTGTGAAAAATACCCATTCATTTGAACATTATAATTTATTCCTTATTATATGAACGTGTTCCAATGGAATAGCAATGATAATTTTACAGACAACTCTCCAGAAAATGACTTAACCCATTGCTGTTTTATCCCTTCTTTTTACGTGCCCGTGATTTTATGATTGAGAAATCATTGTGAAAAAAGAAGAAATTGCTTCTGACAAGCAATTTCTTCTTTTCCCACACTATTTTCTACCCTACTGAATGGATTTTTTCAAATTAAATCCACTTTAATTTTCCGTCTGCAAAACCTTTGAATTTGGACTGGTCCAAAATTTGTAAAACAAGAAAGGACTTAATGAAGATCGATTGCTTCAGGCGAAACACTCGATATTTATAATAAATCTAGCGACTTGAAAATGGCGGAGACTGTGGTACTCTTGGATATCCGTGGGAAACTGGCGATTTTTAATACTTTGTCCAGCGGTTTTTCTCCTAGCTTTGGGAACGGGTCCGAGACCGGACCAATTGGGAAAAATGTGTTGTTTTCTCAAAAATTGGGAATTTTCATTGTGACGCTTGTTTCAAAAACTTTTCTCTTATTTATAAGAAAAGCAAACTATAGTCCCTATAAAAACAAGGAATCTGAAAAAAACTACCAGGTTTTCCAATAGAAAATAATCAAAAATTACAAAATTGCATGTCGGTTAAACAAGAGTTTAATTTTTTGGACCTAATGAATAACTACCATGCTGTGCTTAGGTTCCACTTTTCCTGTAATAAACTGACATTTACGCTCTTGTCATGTTTAATACCAATTGATTTTTCGTTGGAGGACTAAATATGCTAGTGACTCATTCATAGAAGTGCACTTTATTCTCATTATGTGTGAAACAAAATGTCGAATAAATGCCAGAAAGAGTTTATGCAATGGCATGTTCCCCTCCGTCTATGTTTCCGTTAACATTTTGCTTTTGAATTGCTTAATTCCTTTGAACAATGTTTGTCTCGTCACAGGGTAAACCCTGAAAATGGGGCGGTTACATGGGAAACTCAGGAAATTGGGGCCTTAACATGATAAGGAGAAACGAACTGTTTGTGCTTTTGGCGCCACAATGTTGGCCTAGTCTTCAGGGATCTTGTATAGAATGGCTGCCTGGCCACAGGGATAAAACCAATTAAAATGGAAGGTTCAATAAGAGTGCACAGGACATCAATTTTGTTCCGATCTTCGTGAAATTTGAAAGATGTGTAAAGTCAAAAAATGATGAATCCTCAGTATTGAAAATGTGGAGGTTCTATCTGAAAACACGAGGAAGGGACAATTTTGTTGCATAGTGCTTTTTGGGCCACAATATTGATTACTTCGGATTTGAATGTTCTTAGCTAAATTAAAAACTCCGACGGGCGGTTAAGATAGTTCGGTCCTCTTTCTCATTAATTTAAGTTTTTAGCTCACCTAAGCACATCGTGCTGAAGGTGAGATTTTGTGATCATTGAATGTCCGTCGTCAGGCGTCATCAATTTAAATGTTTAAGATGAATTCTTTTGAAAATGGGAAGGATCCGTGCCATATCACGGGAAAGGGGGCCTTAATGACAATTTTCGTGTTTACATTCTAGAGGCTACAAATATGGTACAATCTCCATGAAGCTTGGTCAGAACTTTTGTTAGATCACAAGGATGATCCCTATTGAAAATGGAAATGATCCGTACCATATCATGGGAAAAGGGGCCTTAATGACAATTTCATCGTTTAAATTCTAGAGGCCACAAATATAGTCCAATCTTCATGAAACATGGTCAGAATATTCGTCTTGTCACAAGGATGAACCCTTTTTAAATGGAATGGATCTGTGCCATATCACGAGAAAGGGGTCTTAATGACATTTTTTTATGTTTAGAAGCTAAAAATATAATCATTACATCTTGAAACTTGGTCAGAATGTTTGTCAGGTTACAGGGATGAATCATATTGACAAGAGGACCATGATGGTCCTAGATCGCTCATCTGGGTCTATTTGATCCATAGGACATCACATTAATTAAATAGGCAGATGTCAATAAGGAGACAATTTCTACATAAGATCAATACCATGGAATGTTTTCAGCCAAGAGCAAGACAGATATGCCTTTTCGCTCTTTGTTTCTATGTAAAAAGGTTTGCACCCGGGTGGAGCCCAAATGTGATCCCAGGGATAGATAGTTTATTATTTTCAGATACATATAGGCCACTGGCCCATTATATACAACACATATAATTTACATCATAAATTCATGACAAGAGTTGCATACGATATTGTTTATGGCAAAATATACTACAGTTGTAATGAAATGAACCAATAGAAGCGAGTTGCCTGGTCAGAGAACGCATACTGCTTAATATTAAGAACACTAAGTGTGATCAAAGTAAACTCAAAATTTAAACTCGACTTCCCTCAAAACTTTTCGCATTCGTTGCGAACTTTTTGAAGGAAATTCGAATTAATGGATCTATTCATTTACTAATGAGCTGTTCTTTAATTTCATTACTTTTGCAATGAAATAAGCTAGCTTTTTTAGGTTTTGGATATCTTTTGTTTTCATTAATCGGTAGAAATTTTCGGGTGTTGTGTATCCTTTGTACCAGGAAAATAAAAGATTAACCCTTAGATCTTGAAATTGAAAACACTGAAAAAAAAGCATGAAATTCATCATCTATACAAGAAATATTATGTTGAATGAAACAAAAGTTACAGATACGTTCATTTCTTGGTATGCCATTATGGCGTCCTAGTTCAATATTAAATTTATGGCTACTACAGCAAAATCTAGCCAAATAACGTCGTAAAGAATACACTAAATCAATTTGAAGGTACTTTTCTGGTTCTAGCAAAGACTTAAAATGTTTATATGTAGAGCATTTTGATTGGCTTTCGATTGTCTCATGCACAGTCTATTAAACGTGTTTTAAATGCTACCAAAAATCATCTTGGTTACCTACTTCGTGCGATAGCCAAACTAGCCCAAAACCATATAAATACAAAAGGTGTTTTACCGATGATGCCCATGTACGTCTACCTACTTCGTCTAAATCTTTTAACATAAAATAGCAATTTTTTGGATACCTATGGTTAGGCATGTGTACTAATTTGAGCCAATATTTTATGCACCTATAATAATAGTCGACAAAAAGTGGCAATCTTCCACATTCTCCTAAAGCCATACAATCATTTGTAGACGAATTTACTCCTAAGAAATATTTGCAATAACTGCTTTGAACTCTTTCGATGTCTCAAGATAGGTCTGTTCCCCAAATTTCTGAGCCAAAAAGAAGAATAGGTTTCACCATTGAATCAAAAAGTTTAAAACATTCGTTGAAACAGAACTTACCAAATTGCCTCTCATACCCTTTAATCGCGTACAATGATTTTTTTGCCTGGCATGACAATTTAGACTTAGTTTTTGACCAACAGAGTTTTTGGGTGAATAGTATGCCCATATATTTATAAACAGATGTAACGTTTACGGGATACCCATCAAAAGTCCATGATTCATAGTTTCTAAGTGGCCCCCCGTTTCTAAATACAATAATTTCCGTTTTATCTTTGTTAATTTGCATGCCTGTGTTATGACAGAACTCTAATATTGTATTAAGTTGTAGCTGTAAATTTACAACTGTATCTGCGCAGTTGGCTACGTCATCAGCAAAAAGAATACATATAATGTCGGAAATTTGGTTATTCACAAAGGGTTCCCAGGGTCTTGATATGAACAAACTTGGTAGAGGTCCATTAGATGATAATACAAACTAAATTTGAAAGCTGTCTACCTTCTGGGGCCTCTTTCAAGAAAAATATCGTACGATTTATCTTATAAATATCGTACGATTATATTTAAGACGGTCGTAAACGGCTTTCACAAAAATATCGTTGCAAATCGCAGACTATACGACCTCATAAGATTATCGTAAAGTTGATCTTTCACATCTGCACGTGCTGATCATATGATAAAAACTTCCGCGTTAGTGGGTATATTGTCCGCTTTTTAAAATACCAAAAAGGGTAAATCAGCAAACTGACCGTAGAAAAGCCATTTAAATTGTATATTAATGCATATTTAACGAGGTTTATTAAATAGTGCGGTTCCTTAAGTGCGAAAAAGGGCTCCCGTAGGATTTTCGTGCTGAAATAGATTTTTTGGTTTTAATTGATTGTTTAGGGGTAAAGTAATCGCAAAGTATACGGGTCCAAATTTTCCGAGCCCATTCCCTGATTTTACGGGCTCTCAAAGGAGCCCATATGAGCAAAATAGGTATTTCCTAAAAGAGGGCTCATGAGATGCGAGTTTTTTTCCTTAAATGATTTCTGAGGTTTAGCTGTGTATTTAGTGTGGATTGGAGAAAAAATATACAAAAATCCATGTTTTTAAAGCTTATTTCACCATTTTATGGGCTCTCACAGAGCCCAAAATAGCCATTTTGGTGTTTTTATATAAGTGGGTTAGGGAAAAAACCTTGTTTGTTTCGAAATGATTTTTTAATCCCTGTTTGGTATTAAGTATGGGTTGGCGTGGAATACTTGCATGTCCATGTTCTCTAGGGTCATTTTGGAACTTGTGTGGGCTCTCATTATAACCCATATGAACCGATTGGGGTGTTTTCCTGAAATAAGATTCACAAAAAAATGACACTCCTTTGACCTTTCTTTTCAAATTACGTTCAATACCTAGCATTGGTTAGAGTTGATCTTTAGCGCTAAATGAAGCCCATAAGAGAAGGGTGTGTGCGTGTGTGTGTGTGATTATTTGGACCCTTAGTAAGCCCATATGAGTCAACATGGTTACTTTGCCAACAATTTGGTTCAAGAAAAGATTTCAGAAGAATGGTATTTCTGAAGCCTTATGAGGTAATGAGTGCGGGTCTCGGTAAAACAAATGTGAATCAATTTTTCAAAGCACATAACTATTTCATTGGCGCTTAATGAAGGCCATAAGACCACTTTTCGGCATTCTGTAAATATAAATAATAATAATAATATAACTATGTTTTTATTCAATGTTGTATTTTTGCTTTGACATTTATAATTTCCCACGAATAAAAATCACTTCGTCTTATTTTGCTAGTTTGTTCGCTTTACTCTGTTTCAAATTGTTGTAACTGCCCTTTAACGTCTCGAGTAAAGTATACATGCGTAGCTCGCTTATGCGTATAAATTTAGAACTGTATCAAACAACAAATTCATCAATCAAGAGTAAAAGTTACAGATGTGTGCATCAGCTCTCTTCCTTTGAAATTTCTATCAAAGACACACAATTGCTGTTGATACAAGGTTTACACTTACAGATTATTGAGTCCTTACGAATTATCATTCTTGTAAACATTCTCGAGCATTTGCAGGCAAAACGCCTGTTTCAGTTAACTACATGTCCCTACTTGCAGACACTCTTATGGAAATGTCTATTAGTATATATCTCATCTGTTCTGATAAAATTTGCTGCATTTTTTTTAAAAAACAAATAGTGAATCTTCCTTAAAGTCAAGTAAAAGAGGTGATACTGAGACGCATACATATGGTTTGCAACGCTTATTACAAAAAAGTTCTTGTAACATTTATAGTTACATTATCTTTTATCTATTCTGTTTAATTTTTCATAGAACTCAGTTACCAAAAATTCATATCAGTTACAACAATATTATCATTTCAAATCGTTTTTGGCATGTTATAATCTCTAAACAGGGGCATTTATGTCTATAAAAGAAACATCATGGACTAGACCAAATCATAGGAACCCGTCTTTTTAAGAAATGCTCGATATTGGATGTCTGTTAAATTGCATCGACTTAACAGTAATCTGTGTACATGTAATCTTGCAGATTTGAATTATATCTTGCTGCCTCGGGAAATTCTTGTTTAGTAAAGAACACCATTCGGCATGGCCATCTGATTCCTGTTTTAATTTTGCAATCTACCCAGTGCAAACGAAAACCCTTGAAAAAATGTCCCTTTTCAATGGATGCATGTAGGAATTGAGGGTTCATTATGGCTAAAGGAGGGACTTTCTTGCTGACCATATGTATATACTTTAATACCACGTAGAAAATATCGGACTAGGGCAAAGCGAGACTGCTCTATTATTGCTTGATTCACATAGTTGAAGGATATACTTGGAAAGTTTTTCTTTGGTAGATGTGTCTTCAAAGACATAAAAATATACTTCAAGTTTTCTTAAGTGTATAGGTTGAAATTAATATGAAACAACCATTAGATTAGATATGAACGGACATTGTTATTACCACTTCAAGTGCAAAACTCCTGCAGTTCACTGTTCCGGTAACAGCTATGCCCGTTCAAATCTAAACAAACAGATTTTGACCAACTAGTTTTCATTGGTCAGATAGAATAAATCTCCTTCTTGACCTTACGCCTCCCCACAATCTTAATATCTTACTGTAAAGTCAAATCTTTCAATGAAAAGGGTGTGGTGACCATGGCTGTTTGCCTAAAGCTACTCTTTCACAGTTCTTCATCTAGAAAACAAATCTGGTTCTTAGATTCGGAAATTTGTGCATTTTTCGATGTTTGAAAATCACACATGGGTATTTAAAAATAATTGTAGCTTGAATGTTCGAAGCGGCAAGTTCAGTGACGAATCAGTCTTTTTATATCCAGTCTATAAATTTCGAAATTGTTAATTTTCATGTATATGTTTCATTCTTCGCATGTTTCGACATAAAGTGCCCCAATTGACAAATACTTCGACCTAGACCTTTGAAAAAATGGGACAAACAGAAGGAATTGCATGCGTGAATAGTTGACTCAAAATTTAAGAATAATCTTTTAGGCGTTAGCGGTTGCTTTATTTTTTCAGAACGCTAAATTCAGAAATATCTGTCTTTTTTTTTATATTTCCTTACAAGATCGAATCGTTTTATTGTAGAGTATTTTACACGATAAAGTACATGTAATAATTTTCGATTAATTAAAAAAAATCAAAAATCGTATTTCCCAATCTGTGAAAGAGCAGCTTTATTTAATATAGCAAGTTTGATACAGTCGACCGAGGTTACATATATTAGGTTTTTCAACTACAATGATTTTAGACTAGTGTAAGAAACCTTCAAATTATAGAGTAGGTCTTTCATTTATTTGGAGGATATTCAAACCTGCACATATGGGCTTCACCAAGCGCCATCAAATCATGTGTGGGCTTTGGATATTTGATGCATTTTTTTTAATTCTACCCTCATCATAACCCTACTTAATTCAATGAGGCTCGAGAAATGTTTAAGACAAGAAATTGATTTTCATCCACCCATTATTATGCAAAGTGTCCGTGTTGGTTCACATTGGCTCATTAAGATCCAGTTAAATTGATTAAATATCTCGTTATTGGTTAAGAGAATTTCGATCGGCATTTTATTTCATCCATTAAAGAATCCCTTTCAGCAATTTTGGTACCCGTGAACACCATAAGAAGTGCCGTTGTTCTTAAAACCCAACTTCAGAAACTCACTGTGCGGCTCCTATGGGATCCTTTGCAGGCCAATCAAAAGGACTATTAGACTTTAAATATGGGCTTATTGTTTATTATGCCAAAGCGATCTTAAATACAATAACGTGCTGAAAGTAATTGGAGAACGGTCCAACCGCAATGAAAATAACCTTTTTTGTGACCCTTAATCAAAAAAGCACCCAAATCAGTTCGGATGGTCTATTATACCGGAGAGCCCATAAAATCCTGAAATGGTTATAGAAGACATAGACCTGCAAGTATTTCATTGCCAACCAACACTTTATACCAAGCAGAGCTAAAAAATCGTCTCTAAACAAAAAAATGTTTTTACTAAACCCATTAAGAAGAAACAGTCAAAATTGCTATTTTGGGCTCTCGGAGAGCCCAAAAATAGTGGAAAAGCTTTTAAAATACGGGTTACTGTATTTTCTAAAATGTTCTAACTCTAAACAAATTGTTAACCTAAAAAAATATTTAAGAAGAACAGAAAAACTCCTTTCCTGAACCTAGTATTAGGAAAATACCCATTTTGCCCATATGGGCTCCTTTGAGAGCCCATAAAATCGGGGAACAGACCCGAAAAATTTGGACCCGCATAGTTTCCGATTGCTTGACCCATAAAAAATCAATTAAAGCCAAAACATCAATTTCAGCACGAAAATCCTACGGGATTACATAAGGCACCGCACTAAAAACATCATTCGTCGAACTACACATTTCTCATCGAAATCTAAATATCTTTGTAATTATAATTATGCAAGTGCTCATAATTGAATAGTTATTTTAGTTTACACTGTCGATTCCCTTTCCAATGAAAGTAAACCGGCTGTCGCGCCGAATGTGGAGCATTGTAAAAAAGCACATGTTCTAGTTAATGATCATCTGCACTAAGTTTTCGGTGTATGACTTTATTATCATTATATTTTATTATCATTGTTGTTTGGTTTGGTTGGTTGGTTTTTTTTTTTTTTTTTTTTTTTTTTTTTTTTAAAGTAAGTAATTTATATATGCGTAAAAATCTATTGATTTGGTATCTCCCACTTTCTGTGTCACAAGAATGGGTAAGCAAACGTTTTCAGTCATGATCACAAAAGGGTCGATTCTTACGGTAAATAAACAACTGAATACCACTATGAAAACATTCTGTGACAATCGTAGGATTATCGCAGGGTATAACTCGAAAACGCTATCGTGACTTGTGATTACAGTACAAATGTATACGAACGACGTGTCAAAATAGCGAATTCTACTTATAAAATCAAACATCGAAATAATAGTGCATCTGTTGTTTTCAATATATCTCGTTTATTACACTATATTGTACTTGGAAATTTGGCATGTGCATAGCTAAATAATCGTTCTAACATCCGCGAGAGCTAAAAAGGAATCCGAAAACACTTAAGGCTCATAGGGACAAAATCGTAAAATTTACGACTGGTCTGAAGGTGTCGTATATTTTATCGTAGATTTCACGATACGACGCCTTTCTTGAAAGCCAAAAAGTTTCTTGAAAGCCAATTTTTATCGTACGATTGCGATACGACCAAATTTCAATCGTAGGACCTTTCTTGAAAGAGGCCCCTGGTCTAATAGAAAAAGATTTTTGAAGGTTTTCATTTTTTTACCCTTCGTGCTCAGAATAGCTAAAAGGGATGCGCATGAGCAAAGCCCAAATATGACCCCATGTTCTTAATATGAACAAACTTGGAAGAGGTCCACTAGGTGATGCTACCAAATATGCAAGCTGTCTGCCATCTGGGGCCTCTTTCAAGAAAAATATCGTACGATTTATCTTATAAATATCGTACGATTATATTTAAGACGGTCGTAAACGGCTTTCACAAAAATATCGTTGAAAATCGCAGACTAAACGACCTCATAAGATTATCGTAAAGTTGATCTTTCACATCTGCACGTGCTGATCATATGATATAAACTTCCGCGTTAGTGGGTAAATTGTCCGCTTTTTACAATTCCAAAAAGGGTAAATCAGCAAACTGACCGTAGGAAAGCCATTTACTTGTATATTAACGCATATTTAATGAGGTTTATTAAAACATAATTCGTCGAACTACACATTTCTCATCGATATCTAAATATCTGTGTCATTATAATTATGCAAGTGCTCATAATTGCATAGTTAAGTTAGCTTACACTGTCGATTCCCTTTCAAATGAAAGTATACCGACTGTCGCGCCGAATGTGGAGCAATCGAACATGGGGCCACATTGTAAAAATGCACATGTTCTAGTTAATGATCATCTTCACCAAGTTTTCGGTGTATGACTTTATTATCATTATATTTTATTATTGTTTGGTTGGTTGGTTGTTTTCTGGTGAAGTATTAGCATGTATAAGAATACAACATTTTTAAAAGGGTAAGATAAAAAAAATGGCTCATCCATTTTTCTTATACATGTATTTGTTATGTAATTGTTCAAATATGTATAGCTCTGTGCCTATATGGAAGGTATTGAAACGAACAATAGAGGAGTGGTATTGAAATTAACTTTAGATGGATATTATATTCAATCTCCTTCATTCAAAATTACCGATAACTCTAACTTCGGTTCTAGTACAGTGCTCGTTGTCGTATCCGTGTAACTACAACAGTTGCATGAAGCTTATCCATATTTCATCTGGCCTAATGTCGCCGTTCAATTATTATATCTACTTGATTTTTAGCTCAGTTCATCTTTGACGAAAAGAGAGAGAAAAAAATATCGAGTGCAGCGGTTTTGTTGTTGATGGTGATGTTGTTGTTGTTGTCAATAAGAAATCCTCTTATTTATCAAGAATTGTTTGGTTTGGCTATAGGCTGTGGAATTTTCCTTTTAATTCATGTCATACATGAAGCATAAAACACAGGAAACCATATTGCATAATGTGAGAGTATTTTTTTTTTTTAAAGTAAGTAATTTATACATGCGTAAAAATTTATTGATTTGGTATCTCCCACTTTCTGTTTCACTAGGAAGGGTAAGCAAACGTTTTCAGTCATGATCACAAAAGGGTCGATTCTTACGGTAAATAAACAACTGAATACCACTATGAAAACATTCTGCGACAATCGTACGATTATCGCAGAGTAAAATCAAACATCGAAATGATGGTGCATCTGTTGTTTTCAATATATCTCGTTTATTACCCTATATTGTACTTGGAAATTAGGCATATGCATAGCTAAATAATCGTTCTAACTTCCGCGAGAGCTGGAAAGAAATCCGAAAAAATTTTAGGCTCATAGGGACAAAATCGTAAAATTTACGACTTGTCTGAAGGTGTCGTATATTTATCGTAGATTTCACGATACGACGCCTTTCTTGAAAGCCAAAAAGTTTCTTGAAAGCCAATTTTTATCGTACGATTGCGATACGACCAAATTTCGATCGTAGGACCTTTCTTGAAAGAGGCCCCTGGTTTCAGAGAAGAAGATTTTTTAAGATTTTCGCTCTTTGATTCTATGTAAAAAGGGTTGCGCCCGGGTGGAGCCCAAATGAAACCACAGGGTCTTGAAATGGACAAACTTGGTAGAGGTCCATTAGATGATGCTAAATACCAAATGTGAAAGCTGTCTGCCATCTGGTTTCAGAGAAGAAGATTTTTAAAGATTTTCATACTTTCACCATTTTTGTTAAAGGGAAAGTTAAGGGTGGATTTCATGTATTTGAACAACTTTGGTAGAGCTTGATCCAAGGAAGATCCCTGCCAAGTTTCATCAAGATTGGCCCACTGGTTAAGGGGGAGAAGATGTTTAAAGAAATTGTGGACGACGGACATTCTACGATCACAATAGCTCACCTTGAGTACTTTGTGCTCAGGTGAGCTTAAAATCGGAAGGATATTTGCCATATCACGGGAAAGGGGGCCTTAATGACAATTTTCTTGTTTTCACCCTATAGGCTACAAATATGGTCCAAACTTTATTGAACTTGATCAGAATATTCGTCAGGTCACAAGGGATGAACCCTTTTGATCCGTGCCATATCACGGGAAAATGGTCCCTAATGACAATTTTCTTCTTTATATCCTAGAGGCTACAAATATGGTCCAATCTTCATCAAACTTGGTCAGAATGTTTGTCAAGTCACAGGGATAAACCCTATTGAAAATGAGAAGGAACCATGCCATATATCGGAAAAGGCTTTAATGACAAGTTCCTTGTTTACACTCTAGAGGTCACAAATATGGTCCAATCTTCATGAAACTTAGTCAGCATGTTCATCAGGTCGCGGGGATTGAATCCTATGGAAAATGAGAAGGATCCATGCCATATCTTTGGATATGGGACCATTATCACAATTTTTGTTTACACTCTTGAGGCCACAATACAAAATATGCAAAAATATGACATTTGCTGGAAATTTTGATAATTATTACTTAAGACAGATAAACGCAGGTGAGCCTCTTGTTAATGTTCTAAAGTATATTAACGCTGTGAGATTGTCTCTCATTAGATAGCCATTTGAGCTTGATTGTCATCTGTGTTATTCTCTGTAAAGATATCAAACACAAGACATTACGTCAAAATACGTCAACGCACTATTCAAAAGCAATTTTCGTAATTAATATAACTTGAATTATTTCCATCCACCGGATCTGAATATTTATGATCTACAAATCTTTGTGCTGACAGAAAACCCTAATATTTACACGATTCAATTTCGTCTCAAAAAATGCGATTAATTGTATAAATGAATGTTTTCACATAATACATGTAACTATAAACATGTATTATGGTTTAATTGTTTGTTGTTGATGATTTCTATTAAAGTTGAATGTCCCATTTTGTGACCCACTTATAAGCAATTTTAGCTCCACTGGCCGAAGGCCAGCGAGCTCTTGACGTGTCCGTCGTGCGTGCATCCATCCGTCAGCGCGTACGTCCTGCGGCACTTCCGTTTGGAAGCCTTCGATTAGTCATAGGACTGACACCTAGCTATTCAAGAAGAAAACAGTTCTATTTGTACGCATTTGTGACCCGTCACGCGAAAAGGGGCCACCTGGGAAGTGCGTAAAGTGTCGACCCTAGTCAGACTGCGCGGTCTGCGCAGACTGACTAGGGTCGACACTTTTGGCACCATACTTATTTTCTGAATCTAGAATGATCAATCTATCTTCCAGTGAATGAATTTTTGAAATATGACTTATGATTGACCTATGCTGAATCGAATCTCTTTTTAAACAATTCATTTTACAGAGTTTCCGGATGGCCCCTTTTCGCGTCACGTTTGTAAAAGACAGAGCTATGTCTCGCATAAACCTAAACTGGTAGCCCGCTTTCTGTATCGAAAGATCTGGGGGCGATAGACTGATGTCACGTTTGTAAAAGACAGAGCTATGTCTCGCATAAACCTAAACTGGTAGCCCGCTTTCTGTATCGAAAGATCTGGGGGCGATAGACTGATGAGCCTCTCCCATCTATATCGATAGATTGAGTACGGTAACCCAGTCTTAAGTTCAAGTTCATAATTTATTCAAGACCCACTAACCCAGGGTATAAGAATTTTGCAAAATGTTAAACATAGACTGACCGTTGAACAACCGGCTTGAATAAGATGCTAAATAGCGCGATAAAAACATAAACTAAGACGAATAACTTTATAAAGGATTAGGTTAAACGTATTAAGAATATTCAATTTTATTTCCACAAACACTCTTTTTCAAATTTTCGGTCACCTGACCTTCATCAAGAAAAACACAATATAATACAATTAAGAAACTACATCTTCATCTTTCCTCCATTTCACTTTGAATAAAACAACGTCAATAGCAACGTGACGTCATTTCCAGTACGGCAAAAAGCATTCACTTAACCCCGACCGGAGGAAAGATGAAGATGTAGTTTCTTAATTGTATTATGTTGTGTTTTTCTTGATGAAGGTCAGGTGACCGAAAATTTGAAAAAGAGTGTTTGTGGAAATAAAATTGAGTAACATGGATTCCCTGTGGAATTAGTTATTTATTAAATCGTAAGTATTAAGAATAGTTCTTTGGTTTTCAAACACAGATTTTGAATTCAGGGAAAGCAGTCCCATCTGCCAATTAGTCAGTACATGTGTACATGTCTGGTAAAGCCCTTAAACATTAAAGGTATCAGCTAACCTTAGGAATCAAACTCTTTCTCTCAAGACCAATTCTCATATACAATAATAAGTTTCTCAAGTGAGGGAAGGTTTAAAGAATACAAAAAAAACTGAAAGTAAAATTTATTTTAAAAAATTAAAAATAAAAAAATGCTAAGCTGAGGTATGGTGTTGTATTCGGACGCATTTAAAAGATCGTGTTATTTTTATGATTATGACGTTTAAAAACAACATATTTTCTTAATAAGTACATGTGTGATAAATAGCACTTTAACAAGTGAAAAGTAATTAAAAAAGGCATAAAATTATATTTTCATTAATCTTTATTTATTATTCTTTATTTCCTCCATAAATGAAGATACAAAATATATACAAAAATTACATGGACATGAAAGCAAACAAACAAGATTTCACATAATATAACAGCAAGTACATATGAGTAGGAATGAGGAAGAGTGAGTTCGGAGATAGACAGACAAATATAGTGCATAGAAAATATGATGTGCAGAAAAGGGAAAAGATGTAAATATTAAGTTTAGAAAAAAAAAGAAAAAAAAAAATACAGTCACAGACAGTTGTAGTATTTGCAATCCCTTGAATTAGAAAACTTATCCGAACGAAAAGAAAAGTTATCCAGAAGGGAACAAATCAGTTAAAGGTGATCAGTTCACTTACTGATAAGTACAGTGTTTGTGTAGTTCTAAAAGAAACTCGCGTTTATCAACTTAATCAAGCTGTAATTTCGAGGTTTTAGAACAACACAAACGATAGTCAAAATGGGCAACTCGTTGTCATCCTGAACAAAAAACGCATTAATTTAAGTTGAATTATAACACTTCCAACATTTGTCCAAAAATTTCAGCACTGTAGCAATAAAATTGTCAATATTTACGCCTAATGTTGCAATAAGGTTGTTATCTAACCCAAAAATAGCTTCAACATAACAATCAAAGTTCAAACTTTTTAAATAATTAAATACATCCACACCAAATTTATCATATATAGTACGATCAAAAGATATTCTACATCCAATAAGACTTAAACATTCTGTAATTATATGTTTAGTGACATTACTGCTAATATCGTTTCTACCACAGCGAGAACATACAGGAATAAAAAGAGGTAGACACGATATTAGCTGTGCGAGTGAGAAACAATCACTTAGCAGACACGGCTGAACCTTTACGCAATGTGCTTATTTTCTGAATCTAGAATGATGAATCTACCACTTTCCATTGAAAAAAGTTTTGAAATGCGACCCCAGGTTGACCTATGCTGGACCTAATCTCTTTTTCATATACATGTATTCATTTTACAGGTTCACAGATGGTCCCTTTTCGCGTGACGGGTCACAAATGAATTAACTGACCGCCTGAAGAGCGATTAGACATTATCTCAGTTTCCACAGATTGCATAGTGAAGACTCTGGTCCGGATCATTTGTGCGGCTGCACAGGCTAGCCAAACGGCTTTGATTTGCGCACAAGTAAGTTAATGAAATTGTTGGAAATGTCACTTACAGGCACATGTGGACGTCAAGTTCAAATACACTCCTCAAAACTCCTAAGCGGCCACATGCTTTTTTGTTCATATGTTGTAAATGTTGCATGGTTTCAGCCCGTTTTCACTTGCTAAATGTAGCCAAAAAACATTTATGAAGTCAACAAGAAAAAGTCAGCAAAGAAATTCAACACGAAAATGTTTTAAAATTAAGCTAATGTAGGAGTACCCTCGATTTAAAAGTTAACATTGGTGGGTGGGGGTATTTTTAACATTTCTTATTGGGGTAAGAAAAGTGAGGGAGGTTGTGACATTTCTTTTAATTTTTCGAGGTTCACAGGCGTTCTACCACTGATATCGGTACTTGAAATTGATAAGATATGCATTTTTCAAGTGTCGAAAAATTCGATCTTCCGTTAAAAATGGTCAATTTTGTGACTTTTGAATTTGAGGGTACAGGCACTTGATTCCGTTTTTAGGCTTTCCTTATGCACGGTTTTACAAAAGAATTAGACACGATGATGGTTAAATGGCCACTCTTTCAAAAGGCTAAATTATATTTCGAAAAAAAAGCGAAAATATGTGAAAAATCGAGAAATGTAAGGTGACGCTTAGAACTTTTGAGAAGTTTATTTATTTTTCTTTAATGCTTTTCGGTGGTTTAACGAGAAAAAAAACGGTAGAATATCGCTTAATAATCTCATCGCAAAAGCAGTGAAATTATCAAAAACTTTTACTCTACTTTTGTGCAATTCATCCTATTTGACGTCATCTATGCGGGGCGAAATAAGTGACGTCACAATGAGCCTTGCATAGCAATCACTCGCAAAATGACACACTTTACGACATTCACGAAAACATGTCCTAGGAATTTCACATTTTGTTAAATTTTTGCAATAAAGAATTAGAGTAATCGTTTGTTTTTCGAGTAAGATCGATTAATATTTCATTTCGTGAACACCAAAAGCTATATTTTCACCCGTGGCCCCGCCACTCGTGAAAATATAGCTTTTGTTGTTCACTCAATGAATATAAATCGATCTTACTCTGAAACTGTGACAAACACGATTATCCTCTATATATTTAAATCTATTCATTTGAATAATTGATATTGTTCACATTCTCTGAGTTCTATAAAGCTAAACAAACGCTTGCTCTTTATATGCCTATCACCTAGTGAGTGCATATATATATAATACGTACTTAGTGTTTTGTATCAGAAAAAATATCTAACGAGGTTGGGAGAATTGATCATTGTCGAGGCTCTGCCGAGACAATTATCAATTCTCACAACCGAGTTAGATATTTTTTCATACAATACACTTAGTACGTATTATATTTATCTTATAACCTTTTTTGTCTTGTTTTCGTCGATGTTTCTAACAGAAATGCAAGTTTCTAAAAATAACTGCATGATATTATTGTTCTAAAAATAACAATGTGATATCATAAAAAATATCATACGGGATGTTATCATACGGATATTTGTATAGTTATAAGATAAATGAAGTAATGATGTCCCTAGGTAAAGCATTCAGAAAATATAAGCAAAGTTAGTTATTTTGGTTAAAGTTTTTTCGGTTAAAGTTTTTTGTTAAAGTTTTTTAAAAGGGTCAAGGTCATTTTGACATGGGTGCTTGTCTTAAAGGAAAGCCTCTACCCTTTTGAGTGTCTATGTAAAATATAAAGCCTCTAGATTAATTTGATAGAAATAAAAAACTTTAACTTAATGAGGACGCCGACACCGACGCCAACATTCAAGGGTATGACAATAGCTCTTCCGAGACTTTCGTGCTGGGTGAGCTTAAAAGTGATCGATGATAAGGTTTTTGTGGACAACATGCACAAACAATATGCCCTCATCAATTTGAGAGCTAACGAGATATCTACATCTGGTGAAGAACATTTTTTAAATCAATCCACAAATCTGAGTTATCTTTAATATCAAACGAGTCGCCAATATTTTCAAGTTGTTTCACCAGATGAGCCCCCTCTGTGCAAATAATTTGATCGATTTGACCTTTTCCTTTGAAACAAAGCTCTTGGATTGCTTTTTGTACGAATGTTCTTTGTCCCTTCCATATATCACCATTTGCAAAAATGATGACGGGATCCTTAACCACTATTTCGTGGAATTTCGACCACGGTCTTCTAACAAACTGGCTGCCTTTCTTTATTAGAGCCTCGTGAATTACTTCATGGCTATTCAAGAAGATCATCAACTCGTTACCAACGTAAAGGGCAAATATGTCACCATATTGTGACTTCAGTTTCTCTAACTGTCCAAACAAATCTTTGCTCGCGAGACTCAATAAATTCCCAATAATAGGTAATAATGGTGGCCCACTTGGTACTCCATATGTCCGCCTTGTTGTAAAATACGCGATTAAAAAGGTAATGATAAATATCAAAACAGTTGCAAAGAAATTTTCGCCGAAAATCCACCAATTATCCATATTACACATTCAATAAAGATATCGTAAATATGTACACATATAAAACCAATTACGGCACATGAATAGGAATACAATCGGTAGGCAACGAAGGTCTAAAAATAGAGGAGTTCTATCCCGGTGTAGGCTTACACATTCATGTATATGAACTTTTTCATGATTGGTAAAGTCAAGAGCACGTGACATTTCATTTTCATTTACACGTGAGTCTAAGCCACGATGACAATTTTAGTATAGTTCTGCAATTTAGAGTGAGTGGTCAAAGGTCAATTTTTGTCTATACAGGTATAGACAAAAATTGACCGTTGATCACCCTTTTCAGCTTGTGGATCTATAGTGTAAGGATGATTTACACAGTGCAGCCAAGACAAACACGCCTACAATTCAAATGTGACCCGTCACCCGAAAAAGGAACATCTGGGTAGCGCGTAAAGTGTCGATCCTAATTAGGGCTGAACCTTTACGCAATGTGCTTATTTTCTGAATCTAGAATGATGAATCTACCACTTTCCATTGAAAAAAGTTTTGAAATGCGACCCCAGGTTGACCTATGCTGGACCTAATCTCTTTTTCATATACATGTATTCATTTTACAGGTTCACAGATGGTCCCTTTTCGCGTGACGGGTCACAAATGAATTAACTGACCGCCTGAAGAGCGATTAGACATTATCTCAGTTTCCACAGATTGCATAGTGAAGACTCTGGTCCGGATCATTTGTGCGGCTGCACAAGCTAGCCAAACGGCTTTGATTTGCGCACAAGTAAGTTAATGAAATTGTTGGAAATGTCACTTACAGGCACATGTGGACGTCAAGTTCAAATACACTCCTCAAAACTCCTAAGCGGCCACATGCTTTTTTGTTCATATGTTGTAAATGTTGCATGGTTTCAGCCCGTTTTCACTTGCTAAATGTAGCCAAAAAACATTTATGAAGTCAACAAGAAAAAGTCAGCAAAGAAATTCAACACGAAAATGTTTTAAAATTAAGCTAATGTAGGAGTACCCTCGATTTAAAAGTTAACATTGGTGGGTGGGGGTATTTTTAACATTTCT
Organism: Fragum whitleyi; assembly: GCA_948146395.1. NCBI lineage: Eukaryota > Metazoa > Mollusca > Bivalvia > Cardiida > Cardiidae > Fragum > Fragum whitleyi. Next base: position 45,774,207 of record OX411555.1, read on the forward strand.
TATTGGGGTAAGAAAAGTGAGGGAGGTTGTGACATTTCTTTTAATTTTTCGAGGTTCACAGGCGTTCTACCACTGATATCGGTACTTGAAATTGATAAGATATGCATTTTTCAAGTGTCGAAAAATTCGATCTTCCGTTAAAAATGGTCAATTTTGTGACTTTTGAATTTGAGGGTACAGGCACTTGATTCCGTTTTTAGGCTTTCCTTATGCACGGTTTTACAAAAGAATTAGACACGATGATGGTTAAATGGCCACTCTTTCAAAAGGCTAAATTATATTTCGAAAAAAAAGCGAAAATATGTGAAAAATCGAGAAATGTAAGGTGACGCTTAGAACTTTTGAGAAGTTTATTTATTTTTCTTTAATGCTTTTCGGTGGTTTAACGAGAAAAAAAGGTAGAATATCGCTTAATAATCTCATCGCAAAAGCAGTGAAATTATCAAAAACTTTTACTCTACTTTTGTGCAATTCATCCTATTTGACGTCATCTATGCGGGGCGAAATAAGTGACGTCACAATGAGCCTTGCATAGCAATCACTCGCAAAATGACACACTTTACGACATTCACGAAAACATGTCCTAGGAATTTCACATTTTGTTAAATTTTTGCAATAAAGAATTAGAGTAATCGTTTGTTTTTCGAGTAAGATCGATTAATATTTCATTTCGTGAACACCAAAAGCTATATTTTCACCCGTGGCCCCGCCACTCGTGAAAATATAGCTTTTGTTGTTCACTCAATGAATATAAATCGATCTTACTCTGAAACTGTGACAAACACGATTATCCTCTATATATTTAAATCTATTCATTTGAATAATTGATATTGTTCACATTCTCTGAGTTCTATAAAGCTAAACAAACGCTTGCTCTTTATATGCCTATCACCTAGTGAGTGCATATATATATAATACGTACTTAGTGTTTTGTATCAGAAAAAATATCTAACGAGGTTGGGAGAATTGATCATTGTCGAGGCTCTGCCGAGACAATTATCAATTCTCACAACCGAGTTAGATATTTTTTCATACAATACACTTAGTACGTATTATATTTATCTTATAACCTTTTTTGTCTTGTTTTCGTCGATGTTTCTAACAGAAATGCAAGTTTCTAAAAATAACTGCATGATATTATTGTTCTAAAAATAACAATGTGATATCATAAAAAATATCATACGGGATGTTATCATACGGATATTTGTATAGTTATAAGATAAATGAAGTAATGATGTCCCTAGGTAAAGCATTCAGAAAATATAAGCAAAGTTAGTTATTTTGGTTAAAGTTTTTTCGGTTAAAGTTTTTTGTTAAAGTTTTTTAAAAGGGTCAAGGTCATTTTGACATGGGTGCTTGTCTTAAAGGAAAGCCTCTACCCTTTTGAGTGTCTATGTAAAATATAAAGCCTCTAGATTAATTTGATAGAAATAAAAAACTTTAACTTAATGAGGACGCCGACACCGACGCCAACATTCAAGGGTATGACAATAGCTCTTCCGAGACTTTCGTGCTGGGTGAGCTTAAAAGTGATCGATGATAAGGTTTTTGTGGACAACATGCACAAACAATATGCCCTCATCAATTTGAGAGCTAACGAGATATCTACATCTGGTGAAGAACATTTTTTAAATCAATCCACAAATCTGAGTTATCTTTAATATCAAACGAGTCGCCAATATTTTCAAGTTGTTTCACCAGATGAGCCCCCTCTGTGCAAATAATTTGATCGATTTGACCTTTTCCTTTGAAACAAAGCTCTTAGATTGCTTTTTATGCCCCCGATAGGGAGGCATAATAAATTTGACTTGTCCGTCCGTCCGTCTGTCCGTCCGTCTGTCCGTCCGTCTGTCCGTCCGTCCGTCCGTCCGTCATTCCGTCCAAAAACTTTAACATTGGCCATAACTTCCTTATTACTATCAAAGCGGTGTCGGGGGCATTGTCATCTTACAGTGACAGCTCTTGTTGTACGAATGTTCTTTGTCCCTTCCATATATCACCATTTGCAAAAATGATGACGGGATCCTTAACCACTATTTCGTGGAATTTCGACCACGGTCTTCTAACAAACTGGCTGCCTTTCTTTATTAGAGCCTCGTGAATTACTTCATGGCTATTCAAGAAGATCATCAACTCGTTACCAACGTAAAGGGCAAATATGTCACCATATTGTGACTTCAGTTTCTCTAACTGTCCAAACAAATCTTTGCTCGCGAGACTCAATAAATTCCCAATAATAGGTAATAATGGTGGCCCACTTGGTACTCCATATGTCCGCCTTGTTGTAAAATACGCGATTAAAAAGGTAATGATAAATATCAAAACAGTTGCAAAGAAATTTTCGCCGAAAATCCACCAATTATCCATATTACACATTCAATAAAGATATCGTAAATATGTACACATATAAAACCAATTACGGCACATGAATAGGAATACAATCGGTAGGCAACGAAGGTCTAAAAATAGAGGAGTTCTATCCCGGTGTAGGCTTACACATTCATGTATATGAACTTTTTCATGATTGGTAAAGTCAAGAGCACGTGACATTTCATTTTCATTTACACGTGAGTCTAAGCCACGATGACAATTTTAGTATAGTTCTGCAATTTAGAGTGAGTGGTCAAAGGTCAATTTTTGTCTATACAGGTATAGACAAAAATTGACCGTTGATCACCCTTTTCAGCTTGTGGATCTATAGTGTAAGGATGATTTACACAGTGCAGCCAAGACAAACACGCCTACAATTCAAATGTGACCCGTCACCCGAAAAAGGAACATCTGGGTAGCGCGTAAAGTGTCGATCCTAATTAGGGCTGAACCTTTACGCAATGTGCTTATTTTCTGAATCTAGAATGATGAATCTACCACTTTCCATTGAAAAAAGTTTTGAAATGCGACCCCAGGTTGACCTATGCTGGACCTAATCTCTTTTTCATATACATGTATTCATTTTACAGGTTCACAGATGGTCCCTTTTCGCGTGACGGGTCACAAATGAATTAACTGACCGCCTGAAGAGCGATTAGACATTATCTCAGTTTCCACAGATTGCATAGTGAAGACTCTGGTCCGGATCATTTGTGCGGCTGCACAAGCTAGCCAAACGGCTTTGATTTGCGCACAAGTAAGTTAATGAAATTGTTGGAAATGTCACTTACAGGCACATGTGGACGTCAAGTTCAAATACACTCCTCAAAACTCCTAAGCGGCCACATGCTTTTTTGTTCATATGTTGTAAATGTTGCATGGTTTCAGCCCGTTTTCACTTGCTAAATGTAGCCAAAAAACATTTATGAAGTCAACAAGAAAAAGTCAGCAAAGAAATTCAACACGAAAATGTTTTAAAATTAAGCTAATGTAGGAGTACCCTCGATTTAAAAGTTAACATTGGTGGGTGGGGGTATTTTTAACATTTCTTATTGGGGTAAGAAAAGTGAGGGAGGTTGTGACATTTCTTTTAATTTTTCGAGGTTCACAGGCGTTCTACCACTGATATCGGTACTTGAAATTGATAAGATATGCATTTTTCAAGTGTCGAAAAATTCGATCTTCCGTTAAAAATGGTCAATTTTGTGACTTTTGAATTTGAGGGTACAGGCACTTGATTCCGTTTTTAGGCTTTCCTTATGCACGGTTTTACAAAAGAATTAGACACGATGATGGTTAAATGGCCACTCTTTCAAAAGGCTAAATTATATTTCGAAAAAAAAAGCGAAAATATGTGAAAAATCGAGAAATGTAAGGTGACGCTTAGAACTTTTGAGAAGTTTATTTATTTTTCTTTAATGCTTTTCGGTGGTTTAACGAGAAAAAAATGGTAGAATATCGCCTAATAATCTCATCGCAAAAGCAGTGAAATTATCAAAAACTTTTACTCTACTTTTGTGCAATTCATCCTATTTGACGTCATCTATGCGGGGCGAAATAAGTGACGTCACAATGAGCCTTGCATAGCAATCACTCGCAAAATGACACACTTTACGACATTCACGAAAACATGTCCTAGGAATTTCACATTTTGTTAAATTTTTGCAATAAAGAATTAGAGTAATCGTTTGTTTTTCGAGTAAGATCGATTAATATTTCATTTCGTGAACACCAAAAGCTATATTTTCACCCGTGGCCCCGCCACTCATGAAAATATAGCTTTTGTTGTTCACTCAATGAATATAAATCGATCTTACTCTGAAACTGTGACAAACACGATTATCCTCTATATATTTAAATCTATTCATTTGAATAATTGATATTGTTCACATTCTCTGAGTTCTATAAAGCTAAACAAACGCTTGCTCTTTATATGCCTATCACCTAGTGAGTGCATATATATATATAATACGTACTTAGTGTTTTGTATCAGAAAAAATATCTAACGAGGTTGGGAGAATTGATCATTGTCGAGGCTCTGCCGAGACAATTATCAATTCTCACAACCGAGTTAGATATTTTTTCATACAATACACTTAGTACGTATTATATTTATCTTATAACCTTTTTTGTCTTGTTTTCGTCGATGTTTCTAACAGAAATGCAAGTTTCTAAAAATAACTGCATGATATTATTGTTCTAAAAATAACAATGTGATATCATAAAAAATATCATACGGGATGTTATCATACGGATATTTGTATAGTTATAAGATAAATGAAGTAATGATGTCCCTAGGTAAAGCATTCAGAAAATATAAGCAAAGTTAGTTATTTTGGTTAAAGTTTTTTCGGTTAAAGTTTTTTGTTTAAGTTTTTTAAAAGGGTCAAGGTCATTTTGACATGGGTGCTTGTCTTAAAGGAAAGCCTCTACCCTTTTGAGTGTCTATGTAAAATATAAAGCCTCTAGATTAATTTGATAGAAATAAAAAACTTTAACTTAATGAGGACGCCGACACCGACGCCAACATTCAAGGGTATGACAATAGCTCTTCCGAGACTTTCGTGCTGGGTGAGCTTAAAAGTGATCGATGATAAGGTTTTTGTGGACAACATGCACAAACAATATGCCCTCATCAATATGAGAGCTAACGAGATATCTACATCTGGTGAAGAACATTTTTTAAATCAATCCACAAATCTGAGTTATCTTTAATATCAAACGAGTCGCCAATATTTTCAAGTTGTTTCACCAGATGAGCCCCCTCTGTGCAAATAATTTGATCGATTTGACCTTTTCCTTTGAAACAAAGCTCTTGGATTGCTTTTTGTACGAATGTTCTTTGTCCCTTCCATATATCACCATTTGCAAAAATGATGACGGGATCCTTAACCACTATTTCGTGGAATTTCGACCACGGTCTTCTAACAAACTGGCTGCCTTTCTTTATTAGAGCCTCGTGAATTACTTCATGGCTATTCAAGAAGATCATCAACTCGTTACCAACGTAAAGGGCAAATATGTCACCATATTGTGACTTCAGTTTCTCTAACTGTCCAAACAAATCTTTGCTCGCGAGACTCAATAAATTCCCAATAATAGGTAATAATGGTGGCCCACTTGGTACTCCATATGTCCGCCTTGTTGTAAAATACGCGATTAAAAAGGTAATGATAAATATCAAAACAGTTGCAAAGAAATTTTCGCCGAAAATCCACCAATTATCCATATTACACATTCAATAAAGATATCGTAAATATGTACACATATAAAACCAATTACGGCACATGAATAGGAATACAATCGGTAGGCAACGAAGGTCTAAAAATAGAGAAGTTCTATCCCGGTGTAGGCTTACACATTCATGTATATGAACTTTTTCATGATTGGTAAAGTCAAGAGCACGTGACATTTCATTTTCATTTACACGTGAGTCTAAGCCACGATGACAATTTTAGTATAGTTCTGCAATTTAGAGTGAGTGGTCAAAGGTCAATTTTTGTCTATACAGGTATAGACAAAAATTGACCGTTGATCACCCTTTTCAGCTTGTGGATCTATAGTGTAAGGATGATTTACACAGTGCAGCCAAGACAAACACGCCTACAATTCAAATGTGACCCGTCACCCGAAAAAGGAACATCTGGGTAGCGCGTAAAGTGTCGATCCTAATTAGGGCTGAACCTTTACGCAATGTGCTTATTTTCTGAATCTAGAATGATGAATCTACCACTTTCCATTGAAAAAAGTTTTGAAATGCGACCCCAGGTTGACCTATGCTGGACCTAATCTCTTTTTCATATACATGTATTCATTTTACAGGTTCACAGATGGTCCCTTTTCGCGTGACGGGTCACAAATGAATTAACTGACCGCCTGAAGAGCGATTAGACATTATCTCAGTTTCCACAGATTGCATAGTGAAGACTCTGGTCCGGATCATTTGTGCGGCTGCACAAGCTAGCCAAACGGCTTTGATTTGCGCACAAGTAAGTTAATGAAATTGTTGGAAATGTCACTTACAGGCACATGTGGACGTCAAGTTCAAATACACTCCTCAAAACTCCTAAGCGGCCACATGCTTTTTTGTTCATATGTTGTAAATGTTGCATGGTTTCAGCCCGTTTTCACTTGCTAAATGTAGCCAAAAAACATTTATGAAGTCAACAAGAAAAAGTCAGCAAAGAAATTCAACACGAAAATGTTTTAAAATTAAGCTAATGTAGGAGTACCCTCGATTTAAAAGTTAACATTGGTGGGTGGGGGTATTTTTAACATTTCTTATTGGGGTAAGAAAAGTGAGGGAGGTTGTGACATTTCTTTTAATTTTTCGAGGTTCACAGGCGTTCTACCACTGATATCGGTACTTGAAATTGATAAGATATGCATTTTTCAAGTGTCGAAAAATTCGATCTTCCGTTAAAAATGGTCAATTTTGTGACTTTTGAATTTGAGGGTACAGGCACTTGATTCCGTTTTTAGGCTTTCCTTATGCACGGTTTTACAAAAGAATTAGACACGATGATGGTTAAATGGCCACTCTTTCAAAAGGCTAAATTATATTTCGAAATAAAAGCGAAAATATGTGAAAAATCGAGAAATGTAAGGTGACGCTTAGAACTTTTGAGAAGTTTATTTATTTTTCTTTAATGCTTTTCGGTGGTTTAACGAGAAAAAAACGGTAGAATATCGCTTAATAATCTCATCGCAAAAGCAGTGAAATTATCAAAAACTTTTACTCTACTTTTGTGCAATTCATCCTATTTGACGTCATCTATGCGGGGCGAAATAAGTGACGTCACAATGAGCCTTGCATAGCAATCACTCGCAAAATGACACACTTTACGACATTCAAAACGGTAACCGGACAAAATCCAATTAGGACAAAATCCCCTCGGTCATTTTTTGCATAGGCGGACAAAATCCCCTCGGTGGAATTGATAGGGCGGACAAAATCCCCTCGATAGAATTACTTGGGCGGACAAAATCCCCTCAATGAAATGTCTAGGGCGGACAAAATCCCCTCGGTAGAATTATTAGGGCGGACAAAATCCCCTCGATAGAATTACTAGGGCGGACAAAATCCCCTCAGTAGAATTACTAGGGTGAAATTGTATTATTTGATATGTGTAGACTAAGACGAATGACATTCGACTAAGACACAATAAACACATATTCATTTTTGTCTTCGTTTGTTTTTACACCTCTAGAAATCCAGAAATATGTGAAGACTAAGACACAATTAACACAGATTCATTTTTGTCTTCGTATGTTTTTAACACCTCTAGAAATCTGAAGCTTACCGCAATTAAAGACCGGTCAACTAATTAAAGTAATTGGTTATTAAAGCACACAAATATTTATTTGATTGGCGGCACACGACTAATTATAGGAGGGTATAATGAAATTAATACCATTTAAATTTGTTGTTTGTGCACTCAAATATGCACTTTATTAGCGGCACCCGACTGAAATATTAATTAAAAGTTAGCTGAGTTATCAAACTGTGATTTCTAATTCATATATAATGAGGTAAGTATGTATCTGGTCACAAATCACTTTATTTTACGTATCATGGAGTATATCGAGAGTGCCAAAGGTTCGCGTAAATTGTGTTATGATGGATATGCCTACACCTTCAAAGCCAAGAACAAGAGCAGTCAGAGATGGGAATGCTGTTAGAGAAGGGCCCACGAGTGCAGAGCTATTCTCACCACAGACGTAGACGTAAGAAATAATATATTTCTTCTAATCATTCTCTCTTCTACCTTCATTCTTCTTACCTCACATCTTTCACACTCTTAAATACTCACCTTTTCCACCATTCTCAGGATAGACTGGTCTTGGCATTCATAGTAGTAATTGATCGAGAAAACGTTATTGAGTCAAAAGAAGAAAATGTCCGTCCGGTCGTTTTATCATTTGTCTTAATAATTTCCGTATTTCATTATACATAGGCCTACATTATCATATATATTAATAAAAGCAATACTGCTTTTCAAGTTCTTCGCTTAGATTAAATGATCTAGTAAACATTGAAACAAAAGAAGAGAATGTCTGTATTGGCATTTAATTCATTCGTCTTAATGTTTTATGCTTAACATATCACATGACTCATATCCTGTCCATCAAAATTGGTTTTGGCGTCCTTAGTTATAATTGATGGAGAAAACATTGAAACAAAAGGAGAAGGTGTCGTCTGTATATGCATTTTCTCACTTTGTCTTAATGTTTTTCATTAACACATTGAATCATTGAATCATGGTTTTGACGTCCATAATAGCAATTAATTATAGTTGATGAAGGAAGCATTGATACAAAAGGAGAAAGTGTCCGTATAGGCATTTTCTCACTTTGCCGTAACGTCAAAACATGGAGCTAATTTGATTTATAGCGTTGTCGCGAGGTTAAAGTACTGAATTTATCCTTCTGCTTATAGTTTTATTATCTTAGATTAAATATCATTTTAAAGATTTTATTTCCTTTTTGGCAAGTATATTTCCCGTTATTACTATTTTAAATATAAAACTTCAAACAAAAAAGCGATGTATAGATGTAACACTGAATTGTTGAAATTGAAAATGCAAGATGAAAAAAATGAATTATCAGAATATAACAAAAATTAGTAAAAAAAAAATCATTTGGTGTCAGAGTGTAACATACCGAAATACGAATGATATAATGCAATAATAAATGCAATATTTTTTTTCATAAATACAAAATATTATTTGTTAAAGATTTGTAAAAATGGATTAAAGAATAATTTTTTATAAGCATATCATCTTACACATTATAGGCCTACTCAATTCATACCATGCGTCCATAGTCGTACAAGAGTCGTACATTGTATCGAGAGCTGAAATTTCGGTCTAAAAAGTTTAATTTTGGACAATTTGAGCTTTTTTGTGACTTATCAGTGATTTCGATAGTTCCCTACGGAGTTGTGATATAGAAAAGGATTGTCTTGGACTATTTTGAGGTGAATTTTGAGATTTTTATTGACTTTTATTTACATTCACATAACCTGTTTTACCAGTTATAAGCGTCTATTTATAGAACTATAGGTATTTTCTTTTGTGTATCGGGGATGCGCAACGGTTATTTCGTCACGCTTGATTAGTTATAAGAGGATTCGTTTGATCTTCAGTCCACCTCAAATAGCTCGTCTGGACAATATGTCGACAAATACAGTGTCGCCACTTCCCGCTAGTAATAACGAAGCGGAGGACTACGTCGAGTCTATAATGGCTTCACAGCGTATCATGAGAGTTGAAACCCCTGCACAAAGGTCTAGAAAACGTCATCATTCTGAAACAGCGTTACGATATCGGAGTGTCATGTGGTGGCACTACGATATCAATACTTTTGTATGCAGACGACATTGTTCTTCTTGCGGAAAACGAGAAGGACTTACAAAGTCTTTTAAATGCTTTACATGGTTGGTGTGGCTCAAATTTTATGAGAATAAACCTTGATAAAAGCCAAGTAGTGCATTTTCGTCCTGTATCAGTGCCTAGTACCAACTTCCCCTTTTACATTGGTGAAAATCGAATAGAAAGAGTTGATAGATATATATATCTAGGTCTTGTTTTAAACGAGCATTTAGATTTAGAAGTGACAGCCAAAGCAGTCGCCCAAAGTGCGAGTCGTGCGCTTGGTTTACTCATTGCTCATTTTAAATCAATGGGTAGTATGCCTTATGATGTTTTTAGTCGTTTATATGATTCTATTGTCTGGCCAATTATATCTTATGGAGCAGCGATTTGGGGATATAAGTCATTTTCTTGCATAAATGCCGTCCAAAATCGTGCTATGCGCTTCTTTCTTGGAGTTGGAAAATATACGCCAAATGCGGCAGTCATTGGGGATATGGGTTGGACTCCTCCATTTGTTAGGCAGTGGAAGTCTATAAGTTTATATTGGTCAAGACTGTCATGTATGCCTATTACGCGTATTAATAAACGTCTAGCTCAATGGTGTAATTCGGTTGCCGCCGTTACCTGCAAAAACTGGTTCTTCCATATTTCAAAGACGTTACGCACATGTAATTTGAATAACTTTTTAAACATAAACGAGCCATTGTCAAAATATCATATTACAAAAAATATCGAAAACGAATTGAAATCAAGTTTCGTTACAGATTGGAGACAATCTCTACAGCGTGAAACTAGCATTACAGGTAATGGTTCAAATAAATTACGCACTTACAGGCTATTTAAAAGTGATTTTGGTGTTGAAGACTATTGTAAAGTTATTTTACCAACGAGGCACAGGGCTGCATTTTCAAAATTTAGATGTGGTGTTGCACCTTTAAAAATAGAAACTGGTCGGTACGAAAGGTTACCCATTGCTGAACGTTTGTGTCCATTCTGTTTTAATATTGAGGACGAAATTCATGTTATCCTTCATTGTCACCTATATACTGATTTAAGAGAAAACCTTATTGAAACTGCTAAACTTATTGATCCTAATTTTGAGAATAGATCAAATGAGGATAAAATTAAAACACTATTTTGTCACTCACGTTTGATAAGAACTTGTGCCAAAACCTGCCATGACGTTTTAAAGCGTCGTAATTGGTTTCTTAATAAATAATTGACATATTGTTCTTAAAAAAAAAAAAAAAAGTTAAGTCTCAAAAGTTTTTAAAACTGTGTATTACTATTTTACTAAATCTAAGCATGTGGATGTCGCCAATTAAATCTCCTTTAATCTGTTTTTAGAGTGTGTGGGTTTCTTATACACCTTCTTAATGTGCACTTATGTGCCTTGTTTAAATGAAATAAGAAAAAAAAAATCTAAAATTCCAAACAGGTTCTGGAGTGCCTATTGACGATGTCTACATGTTTTTTTTTCTTTTTTTGCTTTTACATATTGAATCTTGTTTTTGTAATGAATAATTGTCATGTAATAATGTGAAGAATTTGACTGAGTGAAAGAGTGGGTTTGTGGGTGTTTGTGTGTGTGTGTGTGCGTGCGGACGTGTGGGCTTGCTTGCGTGCGTGCGTGCGTGTGTGTGTGTTTTGAGAATGAGTGAAAGAGAGAGAGAGAGACAGGAAGAAAGTTGAACATGTATGTACATAGAGAAGGGATCGGTTCTTTAAATGGTAGTTTTACCAAATAGTATCTTATAATTCTAAATAAGAATGGTCACATATATTCTTTTATGTTGTAGTTTTATCCATTTGTACATTTGTAAAAATGCATATATATATATGTGAATGAGACTTTAATAAACTATTAAACCTAGTAGAAAATACAAATATTTTTGCAAAAGATGACAACGAATTTTTACTGTTTGTTTGATTTTAATTACTTACCTGTACAAAAAAACCTTCCAGTTCCAGGTTTGTAACATTTAATCTACTAAAGAAAAAATTCATGTCAAGCATTGAATCTTAAAACTTAGATGTTTTATACGTCGAACAAGTTCTCAGTAAATACACCAGTACTCGTTATTTGTGAACATCAACTGCATCGTCTGGCAAATGTGAAGAAATAACGAAAATGTATGTTTCCAACATTCTCTTTATTTCTCTACAATCATATCGAGGCAATGGCATATATCCCTCGTTTCAATTCCGACTTGTCTAAAATTTTGGTATTTATTGTTTATTGATGTTTACATTTTTTATTTTCAGAACTGTTTTGACGCCTGCGGGAACAATTCGTTTTCGACGAACCCGTGCTTTGTTCCCGCCAGAGACATGGAATGTCCACGTGGCAACATTGACTGACGCAGCCCGTACAAACAACATATGTGAGGGGTGGAATAACGGATTTATACAATACAATACAATACAAGAAGTTTATTGCATTAAACAATATTACAATGTTTACAGCAAATATCAATGTAAGTTAGACAAATAAGAGAAGTGCATGGATTAACAGAAGAACATATAGTTAACGTGAACATGTTTGATCAATTTCTACGAGAAAATGCGTAATAAAGATATTTTGCTAAATTTAAAACAACAGGCTTCGATTTGTTTGTCATAAGATTCGTAAATTTTTGAATAGTAGGCCAAGTATGATAGTATCTTTTAATATATTTGTTTCTAAGATCGGAGTATTTTGGACAAATAAGTAAAAAGTGAAATTCTGTTTCGACCAAATTTGTATTGCAGTGTCGACAAATTCTGTCTTTCCGTGCAATGTTAAAGTATCGACCATTTTCTATTTCTAGGTTATGGGATGAAACTCTGAATTTTGTTAGTGCACATCTTATTTTCCTATCATGTATAAAATCGAGGTAATTTTCAAAACTAAATTCGTGTTTAAACAATGAGTATGTTTCTAGGCGATTTGTATTGTTTATTGTAGAATACCATTGTTGCTGATATATATCAATCAATCTTTGTTGAATTAATTCATAATTAATTGGTGAGGTAAACTGGTTTTGCCAAATAAAATGTAGACCGCATTCATCAATAATACATTTTACTTGGTAAGCCCAATTGCATTTATCATAGTTTTGCCCTATTTCTACATCGTTTAACAGCATAATATAAGTATGAAATAACAATGAATTTTGTTCAGAATTAATTATCTTAATCCAATATTTTACTATTTGAAATTTTCTTTGTAAAGATAAGGGTATGCGTCCTAGTTCACCATACATTGCTTCTAAGTTTGTAGATTTTCTAACAATCAGTAATTTACGACAAAATTTCAGAAAAACTGATTCTATTTCCGGCGCGGGGTGACTACCCCATATTTCTGCGGCATAATGTAGGGCTGGTAACAATATACTATCGAACAATTTTAATTTGTGCGAAATAGGAAGATCAATTTCGTTAAAAATGACAAATAATCTATGTTGCGAATATGCAGCGCGTTGTGCGATATCCGATTGAGTACGGTTCCATTTTCCATTTTTATAAAGATTGACACCCAGATATTTAAACAATTTGACAACTTCCAATCTAGTGTTATATAAATAAAAGTCATAATTAGTATGTCGACCTTTTTCAAAGATCATGATTTTAGTTTTGTTAACGTTAATGCTTAGTTTCCATGTATTACAATATCGTTCAATATCGTTTAGTATTGATTGCAGCGATACCGGGTCCTGTGTAAATACAGCCGCGTCATCTGCAAACAATAACAAAAATAATTGCATCTCGTTAACAGATAAAATGCCATTTAGATTATTATTGATACTGTTGATTAAATCATTCAAGTAAAATAAACATAAAATGCTACTTGATGGATCGCCCTGCTTAACTCCTATATGTGAAAAAACATAATCTGACTCTTCCGATCTGTATCGCACATAAGATTTGACTACACTGTACATGGATTTAATTGATTTGACAAATTTACAACTAACGTTTTCGTTGATTAATTTTTGAAAAAGAAATGAACGATCAATTTTGTCGAACATCTTTTCCCAGTCTAGGAAAGCGACATAAAGTTTTTTATTACTTGCGAGTGATTTTGTGATAATTGCGTGTAAAATGAAAAGGCAGTCAACCGTCGATTTACCTTTTTGAAACCCAAATTGGTTTTCACAAATTTTATTATGCTTATTTGACCACGTATTTAGCCTAGTAACTAGTAATTTAGAATAGATTTTTGATATAATATTATTTAAAGTAATGCCCCTGAAATTCTTTGCTTCAAGATTACCACCTTTGAATATAGGAATAATAATTCCTTCTCCCCAGCTGTTGGGGTAGAAACCATTTTTGAAAATATAATTATAAAGGGATGTAAGGAAGGGACCAATTACATCGAAAGAGTGTTTAAATATTTCTGCTAAAAGTTTATCGGTCCCGGCACTTTTATTGTTGTTCTGTGAAAATACAGCAATTCTAACTTCGGATTCTGTAAAATCCTTATCTAAATCTTCGTCTGTTATGCTTGTGTTCAAAACAAAAGGTGTATTCATTTCAGTTGATGTTGAATTATAAAGATTATTAAAATGGGAATGCATATCTTCAATAGAAATATTTTCTGGGTTTTGATTTTTTGATTTGTATTTTTCGTTTACATTTTTCCAAAAGGATTTCGGGTCAGTTTTTGCTAATTTTGAAATTCGGTCTCCCTCCTGCCTTGCGTGTTCTTTTTTTCGTCGTCTTTTTATTTTTGTATATATTTTCTTTTTGTTGATAAAATTACATTTGTTTTCTGTAGTTTTATTTCTAATATATTTGTTTCTAGCTTTATTATATTCTTTTCGAGCTGTGAAGCACTCTGCGTTAAACCATTTGTTTTTACTTTGATTGTTTGACAAATTTTCTCTGCGTTTTTTCCCAAATGTTTTAAATGCGATATTTTGTAAGTATGATGTAAAACTTTCGACAGTTTCGTCTATAGATTGATTATGCAATTTTTCGGTGAGTAGGTGGAGTTGATCAATACTATCCAATAAATCGGTTTTGAATGTTTGAACAAGCGAGTCGTCCCACGAGATAATTAGCCTTTCAATATTTGATTTAAGAACTTAGTTGGACACGCAAACCCCTCATTATGGACTGTGATTGAGTGCTTCCATAAGGATGCAACTATGGTAGAAGCAGATAACTTGAGAGTGTCGCATGGTGTAGATTTGTGTAGGAGAGTTAAGAAAAGTACCGTAAACCACCAGAAAAAACTTAAGGCGCTATGCAGGAAATACGTAGAACAGGAACAGTCTATTGAACAATTTCTCAATTGCATTGGGTCTGCTGTTAGAATAAAATAGGTTACTGTTGAAAACATGAAAGAAAATAAGAAAAGGATTTTTTAAAAGCTTTTCTACTTTCTTTTGTATTTTCTAATCTATTGAAGAAATAATGCTGGTGGGGATTGGTAGATCAGAAAATATGTGGGAAAGTTGAAAAACAACGCTGTGAGCTATTTTTCCCTTTTTCTGCATATTTTCAAAAGAAGAAAATGCTTCGTAAATAGTGTAAATATGTAATATATTTGTGATATTTTGGGGGAAAAATATAATATGTATGTGTTTTTTTTTTAAACTTTGATTATAAATTTGTTTATTTAGATATTTAGATATACTCAATTATAGAACACGGCCTCTCAAAAAAAAATTTTCGCTACTTCTTTGGTATTCATTTTATTTTTCTTAATCAAATGAGGTAATTTTTTGAGTCAAAATTCATTTCCTAAATATTCCTATATATACTTATTTTTCATCTGTAATAAATGTTCAAGATCATTGTTTGTTATGAGAAAAACAAACAATTTTGATTATCCAATATTTTAACTTAGTCATTCAGGCCCTAGAATACTTTGTTAAAATATTTAATAACCGAAGTTGATTAGTTTAATTGCAGTGTATCAATAAATTGATTCTCTCGGCGACTCTACCTACCTATCGAGGGGATTTTGTCCGCCCTAGTACTTCTACTGAGGGGATTTTGTCCGCCCTAGACATTTCATTGAGGGGATTTTGTCCACCCATTAAATTCTACCGAGGGGATTTTGTCCGCCCTAGTAATTCTATCGAGGGGATTTTGTCCGCCTTATTAATTCCACCGCGGGGATTTTGTCCGCCTATGCAAAAAATGACCGAGGGGATTTTGTCCTAAGGGGATTTTGTCCGACATTCACGAAAACATGTCCTAGGAATTTCACATTTTGTTAAATTTTTGCAATAAAGAATTAGAGTAATCGTTTGTTTTTCGAGTAAGATCGATTAATATTTCATTTCGTGAACACCAAAAGCTATATTTTCACCCGTGGCCCCGCCACTCGTGAAAATATAGCGTTTGTTGTTCACTCAATGAATATAAATCGATCTTACACTGAAACTGTGACAAACACGATTATCCTCTATATATTTAAATCTATTCATTTGAATAATTGATATTGTTCACATTCTCTGAGTTCTATAAAGCTAAACAAACGCTTGCTCTTTATATGCCTATCACCTAGTGAGTGCATATATATATAATACGTACTTAGTGTTTTGTATCAGAAAAAATATCTAACGAGGTTGGGAGAATTGATCATTGTCGAGGCTCTGCCGAGACAATTATCAATTCTCACAACCGAGTTAGATATTTTTTCATACAATACACTTAGTACGTATTATATTTATCTTATAACCTTTTTTGTCTTGTTTTCGTCGATGTTTCTAACAGAAATGCAAGTTTCTAAAAATAACTGCATGATATTATTGTTCTAAAAATAACAATGTGATATCATAAAAAATATCATACGGGATGTTATCATACGGATATTTGTATAGTTATAAGATAAATGAAGTAATGATGTCCCTAGGTAAAGCATTCAGAAAATATAAGCAAAGTTAGTTATTTTGGTTAAAGTTTTTTCGGTTAAAGTTTTTTGTTAAAGTTTTTTAAAAGGGTCAAGGTCATTTTGACATGGGTGCTTGTCTTAAAGGAAAGCCTCTACCCTTTTGAGTGTCTATGTAAAATATAAAGCCTCTAGATTAATTTGATAGAAATAAAAAACTTTAACTTAATGAGGACGCCGACACCGACGCCAACATTCAAGGGTATGACAATAGCTCTCCCGAGACTTTCGTGCTGGGTGAGCTTAAAAGTGATCGATGATAAGGTTTTTGTGGACAACAGGCACAAACAAAATGCCCTCATCAATATGAGAGTTAACGAGATATCTACATCTGGTGAAGAACATTTTTTAAATCAATCCACAAATCTGAGTTACCGTAAATCTGGTAATTTTCAAGTACCTTAAAATTCTAATTGAGCCCCATGCTCTAATAAAACATCACCCACGTTTTTGGAGGTCGAAATCGAGCATTATTATGTGGTTTTACAAAATCTTTTAGCCTCTTAAAAAGTTCTTACCCACAAAAACAAGGTTACTAAAATTCAGCAGAGGTTTCATGCGCGTTTTCATCAATCAAATGTTAATATTTTGCGCAGCTTTTTAAAGATTTTTTCACCGTCCTAATAATTATTGATGACTCAGCGCGAAACAGTTGTAGCTGCCTATATATTAATAGACAGTTATAACTGTTTGGCACTTAGCCACGAAATGTAGTTCAGCCTCTAATAAAGTCCATCCCTTTCTTATGGAAATGCCATGATTTAAATAGAATCCCGGGGTTCTATTAGAGCTTTGACGGTATGCTATTTTTTGCTCCTTCTGAAGTACAAGCGAGTTCATGTTTAAGCGAGAGTACATGAATTTGTTCTCTTCTTTTCTATATTTCACCAAATCAAGAAATATCTCGAATTAATTTCCGATGTTTTTTCACGTTTTTTATTGGGTTTGGGTGATTGGGATGAATAAATGGAATGCTGAGTGAATGATTTAGAATGACTTTAATAGGAATGGGTGTCAGCTTCCCTATGTTCTTCACTGGTAAAAAAATTATAGTAATCTTCAGACACATAAACTCCGACAGACACTAGGTGAAAGAACAACAAGAGCACCACCTACGGGTACCTACGCTCGGCTGTTATGGCTGGGTGGTAAAAAAACTAATAGATGGTGAAGAAAACTAAGTAGAAAAGGGGCATAATTTACAGAAAATGCTTCTAAAGTTATCCTCCTAGATAGAAAAGTTTGCTCTTTTAATGGTGAATATGTGTGCCAAGTTTCCATTGAATAACTTCAGTATCACCAGAGATATCACAAAAATTAATAGTCAAAGTTTTTGTATTTTTTTCTCACAAATTTGACCTTGAAAAATGACCTTGACCTTGATTGATGACCTTGAACTTGGTACCAACAGAAAGTGCTCGTCACAGGCAATCATCATGTGTAATATAAAGGCCATGATGATTGCAACTATGATTGCATAGTTTTGTTACTTTGTACAGTTAAATCCATCGTCGAATTGTTAACCAAATTCCGAATGTATTTGAATAGGTGTGGTGAGCGAGTTTTGAAAGATGTCCGAGGGAGATAATAAAATATCGTTGTGTTTGAAATGGACGAAATTAGAGATATTCGATAACATCTCTTTCATAGGATTTACATTCTATCTATTTGTGTGTTTTAACGAACCACTCACCAAGTTATAGATCCACGACAAGAGCGATTTGAATTAAATTTTGGGGTGTTTGGAATGACTTCGCAGGGTTTTGATTGAATTGAATAAGTGGTTTATATATACTCAAACGCAAAAGAATGTATGCATTGTATTTAGGGACTTTTTGTAGGGATTTATATGACCTAAACCTAAACAAAGGTACCAAAGTGCAGATAATTTAATTATCCACAAGATTTATAGACATAAGATATAAATTAAATTGCGTAAGAGGTAGGAATATAAAAAATACACAACGTTTGAAATGTCGGTTAATCTGGTTTCGAACGAACTGAATTGAGCTTTTAGACCCTTCAAAGGTTAGGTATGAAACGAATTTCATAAATATCTGGTATGTCCTTCATTTTGACGTATTACCTGTACAAAAAGACGTCTCATTGAGTTGACGTAACGTGCTATAAACGGAGGAATGTGGTTCCATTCGACCCACAAAGCCTGCTCGAGCTCCTTCAAATTGTTAACATTATGCCTGGCCCTTACTTTTCAACCAAGATGATGCCAAATATGCTCGTTGTGGTTAACATCAGGGGAAAAAACTGGCCACGGCAAGATTTCAACGCCATTTGTATTTTAATATTGCCGCGTGATGCGAGCCGTATAAAGGCGAGCATTGTCGTACATAAATGTGACAGGAATGTGCTGGTGGATTAATTGAACAGCTACAGGTATCAACCCCTGATAAATGCAGTACTCAGCAGCATTGAGATTGTCTTGTACAATTACCAGGTCGGTTTTTTTTTAAATTCCTAATTATACCACCCAACACTATGACGCTGCCCCACCGGACCTGTCTCTTTCAACAATGCAGGCGTTAGCGAATCGCTCCCCTCTTCTCCTATACACCTGGGGCCCGTTCTACTAAACTTCTTACGAAAAAAATGGTCGTAAGTCAAAATCACAAATCATACCTGGTGTTTTCATTCGTTGTTAGATTCTGCCTTGCAATATCTCATTTGAATCGTCTTTAGAAGACGATTTCAGTGAGATTTTGCATGGCAGAATTCCATTTTAGTAACTTCTGTAGAAGCAATTTTAATTTTGACTTACACAAAAAATGATCGTACGATGTTTAGTTAAACAGACCCCTGCACTCTGACATCATGGTAACTGAGGTTGAACCTAGACGCGTCGGAAAAGGGAGAGTTTGATTCCACTGACACGTTCGCCAACTGAGGTGCTGCTGTGTCCAGTGCAAGCAGCGCGACGATGTTGTGTAAGTATGCTTCCAACGTAAGGTCGTCTGGCTCGTATCGGCCTACGGAGGTACCGAAATCGTTTGAGAATGGTGTCCCTGCTCACACCGCACTTTCTAGCTGTAGCAGTAGCCGTCTGGAACCGGTGTTTAGCGTGTGTCAATTCAAAATGACAGTCTAATCTAGCGTCAGTAACCCGAGGCCTGTCACATCGAGGCCGATCTGCAACTGTGCCTGTTTGTCGAAACCTTGAATGCAGATAAATGACAGTGTTTTCGTAACAATTAAGGCACGGACAACATCGGCAATAGTGGTACCTCCACTGAGCTTCAGCAACGCTTCAATTCGCTGACGTTCAGATAGCCGTGGCATAGCAAGTTTTGTTTTCTTAATTGGTTTGGTGTTTTTTCCTTCACCTGATAGTTGCAAAGAATGGAATAAGAGTTCATTTAGATGATTTAACATTCGACAAAGTTTTGCACGGGAAAATCCCCAGTTTTGCTTATTTCGGGCGTTACGTAACATTGTACCCGTTACTGACCGGATGTGTCAATTGTTAGGAAAGGGACACACGTGCTTCTCGTGGTACAAAAACTGAATGCCTATGACCGGAAAAACTGTATGTATAGTTCCGCAAGAAAGAGTGAGGTCCGAGAAACCGTTATCTCCTATCATTTTCAATGTAAAATTGATCTTTGATCACTCACTTGAAATTGCAGGTCTATATCTTTACTTGAAATATGCCTAGTTTCTTTAGCGTTTGAGTATAGTGTGTTGAGCGAGTGATTCAGAATAGTTTTGACAGGGATGAGTGTCAGTTTAGCTATATTCTCGAATGTATAAGTTTTTTTTCTGTATTTTATCTTATAACTATACAAATATACATCATGTATGATATATATATATATTTTTTTGATATCACATAGTTATTTATAGAACGAAGATATAATGCGGTTATTTATAGAAACTTGCCGCTGATGATTTCAGTTAGAAACATCGACGAAAGCAAGACAAATAGAGGTTATAAGATAAATATAATACATACTTAGTGTATTGTATGACAAAAATATCTAACTCGGCTGTGAGCATTGATTATTGTCTCGGAAGAGCCTCGACAATTATCAATTCTCCCAACCTCGTTAGATATATTTTTTTCATACAAAACACTAATTATGTAATATAAATATATATATATAATACAATATGACTATGTTATCACTTAGACTCCTCCTGCGAAAAGCTTCGGTTCGATCCCGGACAGCGGCACTAATTCTTTCCGACTATTAAATGTCTATCACGATGGGTTGATAATCGTAGACCTATGTGAGATAGTAGCTGGAGGCTTGGAAAGGATGTGATGGTTGAACTGGTGAGAGAAATACCAGGAGCCCATTGTTAGGTGCTCCAGCAGCCGCGATATTACTGAAAAAATATTGAAAGCGGCGTTAAACCCCCATTCAATCAATAAATTAAGGAAAAAATCTGGGTCCGTGCATGACACGTATTGAAATGTTAGAAAACCCATATTGAGTCATTTAGTTTAGCGACAATTGGAAATTAAAACACATTTATAAATACGAATATATAGTTATACAAGAAGAAATGCAAAGAAAGTCTTATACACTCCACCAGAATTGTCAATCGCAATTTAAGTAAATTTCTCTCCATTCCTGATTTTACGGAATCTTTCTCGGCGACATAACATTCATTTCCGTTAAAACAATAGCCGACAGTATTATTTATCTAAAATGACCTGGCACTCATTAACTTCCGTCAGTGCTCGAGTTTATCCGTAGCGAAAATTACGTTTTACCGATTTATTCATACTATCTCACTTTATCTAAATAAGTCTCTATAGTACATTGGTTACAGACGCCTACCCGAGACGCGTTCACTTGTCGGGTCGAGTTCGATACCCGACAGTGATACATCTTTTTTTAAATCCTTGTGATTATTATTAATTAATATATTTATACATTTATTTTTTACATTAACCCTTTCAATTATTCCTTTGTTATTTTTTTTGTCAGTTGCAATTATGTTTTCAGTTTTTTTACTCTCATATAATTCAATTTTGGTTGTTGCACAAACCAAGACTATTGTATCCTGATCGCCAGAGAGAAAGATTTTCATACCCAAATGAAAATGAATTTAGTATTCAGAACACTTGCACTAAAAGTTAGTCGCATATAGAAATCTCGTTTGCTTTATGATATTTTTTATATATTTTTTTTTTACATTCATAACGTAATCACGCTTAAAAGAATTTCGATTAACGCAATCAAACCAAGTATAGGATTTATTCCATATTTTTTCATACCGTCATAAATTGTAAAATGAACAAGGAAAAAAAATACTTTTCAATTGTTCAGTTTGGCTTGCTATGTTTTTTGAACTACAAAACGAGATAAATAATTGTTATTGTTTCCATGTTTCTCTATCATTATATACAGTGATGAATTGGCAGCACTTTGCAATGAACAAATCTTAAAAAAAGTCTGACTGTCAGAATACAGAAAGCCTAATGCTACACTATTGTCTCAAAATAGGTAAAACAGTGTTACCGTAAAAAATGGAATCATAATTGATCATGTCCCGGCTTGAACTCATGGCATTTCGGTATTGGGACAACAGCCATACCATTTGCGCTAAATTTCCGTATACGTAATGAGATGTGAAACATTTTATTGGACCTAAACTTCGCGACTTTAAGTCTATATTAAGAAACATAACATCCGACTATCAATAGGCGTCAAAAGGAATGTTTAATGAGTGCCAGGTCATTGTAGATCAATAATAACACACCAGTATCACAACAATCATGTATAAAAATACAAAAAATACTGATTTGACGTGGTATAGAATGTACACTACAAACGTTTGGAAACGGATATTTTGATTGTACTTGCAACTTTTTTTTCTAATTTCCCAACAATATTTAACATAAATTGTCTTTAGGCGACTAAATTATCGTAAATACAGATTTGTGACCCGACCCATCTGGGAACTCCGTTAAATAATATTTAAAAAAAAAAAGATTTGTTCTAGAACAGGCCAACCAGAGGTCGTATTTCAAAAATTCTTTCACAGGAAGGTAGATTGTTTATTCAAGATTCAGAAAATTAGTAAAGTGCAAAAAGTTTCGACCCTGGTCAATCTGCGAAGTCTAAAAAGGGTCGATACTTTACGCACTTCAAAGATGGTCCCTTTTCGTGTGACGGGTCACATTTGTTCAGAATGCGTTTATGGCATTTTGGTCACCAACCAGCGTCGCGATGTTTTGAAAGGCGGTCAAAAGGAAGATCTAAACAAGTTTCTTGGATATAAAGAATCTCTTGAGATGCCTCATCTGTAGCAGACCCACAATCACGAGGGTTCCGGTTTGAGCCAGGGCCCACCACAGGACCCGCTGGTTCGTACTTTCACTGGTGTAACGGAAACGTTCTTCTCGTGCCTGCAATATGTCAAGAGATAGTAGTAGGAAGAATTTCAAAACTGAAACTCGCCAGATCTAAATAAATAGATGTGGCCGTCGTCGGTTTATTACAGGAAGTCTAAAAGTATACCCACACGAGTAGCTTCGCGGTCAGATTTGTTTCTTAGACTAGGGGTTTACGCCGCTTTCAACAATCGTTCAGTTATACCACGGTGACTGAAGCACCTAAAAATCGATTACGATAATCAACCCATTGGTGAGCCGCGGTCAGAACCCACAACCTTAGACACATCTCAGACCGTGAGTCTATGAACCCTGAACATGCTGTACAACAGTGAAATCTTTATAGTAAGGTAGTGGACCCATAATGGTTCCGCAATGTTTCGGAAGTAATGATCTTTAACGGTGGTAACCGAGGTTCCATAATAAAAACATTGGGAATCGTTGTTTAACATTGTGAAAGATAATAAATTTCGAAAGGTGGCGGAGCTATTTTGGACCCACTTCCTTTAAAACATTAGGACTGATTCAATGAACATACAAAAAATGATGCAGTATCCTTTAAAGAGATCGATTCAACATTTTGAAATAATTTTTTCAAATATTTGATCAATTGGGTTGAAATGTTGATCATAATTTACGACTTCGATGCATTTTTGCACAATATCAGGGCGTTTTTGATTGGTATGAATGAGAGTTTTGAATGAATGATTGGAGCGCTAAACAAGTGATAATGAAAAGTTTTGATCGAGATGTCAATTTCACGACGTAAATGTACCAATAAATAGTGAGCGTTGACAAGGTTTTAGTGGACAACAGGCATAAACAATGTGCCCTCATCAATATGAGGGCTAATGAGAGATCTACATTTGGTAGAGAATACTTTTTTTTAAAACCAATCCCCAAATCTAAGTTACCGTAAATCTGGTAATTTTCAATTACCGTAAATATTCTAATTGAGCCGAATGCTCTAATAAACCGCCATACCCCTCTTCGGAGGTTGAAATTGGTCATTTTTATGTCATTTTACACAATCTTTGTCTCTAATATAAGCCCACAAAACCACAAAAGCAAGGTCACTAAAAATTCAACAGAGGTTTTATGCACCTTTTAACCAATCAAATGTTAATATTTTGCGCAGATTATGCCTTTTTTGCATTTTTTTCTCACCGTCCTAACAAATATCAATGGCTCAGCACGAACAGCTGTAACTGCCTATATGTTTGGCACATAACCATCGAAATGAATTGTAGCCTCTAATAAAGGCCTATCTCTTTCCAATCTAAATGTCATGACTATAATAGAACCCAGGGGTTCTATAAGAGCTTTTACGGTATGCTATTTTTGCTCCCTCTAAAGTACTGGCGATTTCAAGTTTAAGCGAGAGTATTTGTTCTTTTTTTCTATATTATACCAAATCAAGCAATGTTTTCAAATGTTTCCTCGCCTTTTTGATCGGGTTTGGGTGATTGGAATAAACGAAGGAACGCTTAGTGAATTATTTTGAATGATTTAAACGGGAATGAGTGTCAATTTCCCCATGCTCTTCACTGGTAAAAAAATTACAGCAATCTTCAGACACTTTAACTTCGACAGACACTTGTTGAAAGAACAAAAAGGATGAGCCAACAATGCAAAAGAATATCCCTTCCTTTTGGTGGGGCATAACTAGTTGTTGGACTTCAGTCAGTTAAACACACACTGTGTCACATATCCAAACGACTCCCAATAAGAAACACGTTAACGCCAATAAATGCAGATGGTTGATTGATTGAATGAAGTTTAACGCCGCTTTCAATATTATTTCAGTTATATCGCGGCGGCCGGAGCACCTAACATTCCTGGTATTTCTCTCACCTGTACTACCATTACATCCTTTCCTAGCCCCCGACTGCTATCTCGTATAGGTTTACGATTATCTACCCATTGGTGAGAGACAAACGTCGGAAAGGATATTTGCCGCCACCGGGGATCGAACCCACGACTTCCAGAGTCGAAGTCTTATGCCTAACCAACTGCGCTATGGTGGCGGCCTATAAATGCAGATGCAGATAAATGCAGATTATTCAACTTATTACCAGACAAGAAATTTTCAACCGCTCCAAATTCCAAGAATCGAAGTTACAGACGACACTTTTTATATACACCTGCTGTATTATGTGATCACCAGTGGCATCCGGGCAGGAGTCCACTTCTTTTTCCAGAACATAACTCAGTTATATTATATCTGATTGATTTTCTAATTAGCAGTTATGTTACTTTCAATATGACGAGTCCAGTGCAAAAGAACCGTAACTCTACCTTATCTTTAAGGTTATTTCCATTTGTTGTTTTTCTTTCTAAATCATCCAGCTATGTAACGGGCATATCTTGTGACAATTTGCTGCTTTGTTTATAAATGAAATTATACAAATCTCTGCCTTTTTGTGACGATGTCATTGTGTTAAGCAGACGTAATTTAATACAATGTTTGCCAAGATATTAAATGTTTGCCAAAATTAAAAGCATTTTACGTGAATTAGTTTAGATATATGAAGACAGAGACAGGTAATGAGGTAGGGAATAAACTCAACAAAGCTTGTAAATGGACTCTTGGTATTTATCGTCATTATTTGCCGGTTTTTAAATTGATGTCTAGGTAGAATTGATGACAAGCCATGTCAGACATAGCCATCTCCCACCATCAAAGCTTGATAATAAATTAAAGCCTAATCAAAGGGCAATAATTCCATAATTATGCAAGCAGGAGTTGTAATTCTTGTGCACTGCACTTCTCTTCCCTGAGATCTATTCACCTATAAAGTTTCAAATTGATGACTTTTCTACTTAAGGAGATATGCTCAGGACAAGTTAAGTAACAGAATTACGGAATGATGGAATGGCTGAAGGAGACCATTTCTTTATCCCCTTCGCCAGACAGAATTACGGAATGATGGAATGGCTGAAGGAGACCGTTACTTTATCCCCTTCGCCAGACAGAATTACGGAATGATGGAATGGCTGAAGGAGACCATTACTTTATCCCCTTCGCCAGACAGAATTACGGAATGATGGAATGGCTGAAGGAGACCATTACTTTATCCCCTTCGCCAGACAGAATTACGGAATGATGGAATGGCTGAAGGAGACCATTACTTTATCCCCTTTGCCAGACAGAATTACGGAATGATGGAATGGCTGAAGGAGACCATTACTTTATCCCCTTCGTCAGACAGAATTACCGAATGATGGATTGGCTGAAGGAGACTGTTACTTTATCCCCTTCGCCAGACAGAATTACGGAATGATGGAATGGCTGAAGGAGACCATTACTTTATCCCCTTCGCCAGACAGAATTACGGAATGATGGAATGGCTGAAGGAGACAGTTACTTTATCCCCTTCGCCAGACAGAATTACAGAATGATGGAATGGCTGAAGGAGACCATTACTTTATCCCCTTCGCCAGACAGAATTACAGAATGATGGAATGGCTGAAGGAGACCATTACTTTATCCCCTTCGCCAGACAGAATTACGGAATGATGGAATGGCTGAAGGAGACCGTTACTTTATCCCCTTCGCCAGACAGAATTACAGAATGATGGAATGGCTGAAGGAGACCGTTACTTTATCCCCTTCGCCAGACAGAATTACAGAATGATGGAATGGCTGAAGGAGACCATTACTTTATCCCCTTCGCCAGACAGAATTATGGAATGATGGAATGGCTTAAGGAGACCATTACTTTATCCCCTTTGCCTGACAGAATTACAGAATGATGGAATGGCTGAAGGAGACCGTTACTCTATCCCCTACTTATTAAGTTCTTCAGGACAAATGTTTGGTAAGGCACATATAGAACAAATGTAGATACATTCCTTATATGATGCCTTCAGAAATGCATGAAGAAATTATTTTCAATTAAGGTAGAGGACTGGTAATAGTTCTACATGTATATTCAAATACATGCGTCAGATGATGGATTGCTAACCTCACCCCTTGGTCTCCATCATTACAAATCCTCTCAAATACAAATGAAATCATCTTTTAGACCCCTTTTCTTTTGACATACATTGACTTGCAACAAAATCAATACGGATCTTTCCTCATAGCAAACACTTTCGGCAAGTTGGGGTCCAGATTTAAATCATGAAATGTCCATTTATAAGCTTAGTCTAGTGCATAATACAGTTTAATGGAACAAGTGGGTAAGAAACACAAAATACATGTACTTTAAAGATACATTTAAAGATTTAATTAGGTAAACAAAAATACCTGTGCACATATTCTTGAGAAAAACAACTGAAAACTAAACTACACTTAAATTCAAATAAATATTGAAGTTCAAACATAGATTTTTGTTATGCTTTAGAGGACCCAATGTCAACCATCAGGGCCCAGGGTTATAAAACTTATTCTCATTCTCAATTCAAATTTTTCTCAAATTACAACTTGAAATTAAAGCCGCAATTGTGATGTAATACTAATACAAATGTATGAACATAAAAGACAATATTGACAAGTTGTTATAAATAACAATTTATCAATTTTATAACAACTTATTAATATTATCTTTCATATTCATACATTTATTTAAATTCAAGATTTGAGAAAATTCTAAGACAAGCCTGAGAAAAGGTTTATGACCTCGGGTCCTGGTAAATACTTAGGTACCTTACCTTATCTTTCTGGTATTATATTTTGTTTCAAACAAAATTATCAAACTTTAAAACATTTCATCCAGACTATATAAATTTCATCCCACCATAAATAAGAAAGAGGGTGGTGTAGGCCTAGATCAGCCTGCATGTCTATACTGTCTGTGTGCAGCAGAAAACTGCCACATACAACAGAAGGGTTAATCCTTGCCATGCAGTGTAAAACTCTTTCACAGAATTAAATCAAAGGACTGAAAGTACTGAAATACTTGCATGTAGGTAATACTATGTCTCAATTAAATTTGACTATGATTGCAATGCACTTATGTGCAGGTTGATCTTTGTCTATGCCTACAGGAAAATGGACTATATTTCATGTTTTTGGTTTAGATGACACATCAAGGCTTGTTCACAGATTTTTTTTTATTTCAACCTCTTGCAAATAAAGTATAATTTAAGACTGGGACATATCTTTTTATTTAAACCTCTTGCAAATATAGCATAATATAAGACTGGGACATATATAAAGATGATGCATGTCTTAACAAATTTAGCAAACTCTGTATTTCTTTCTCTTCTGTACAAATGCCACAAAATGTTGATACATGTACATGTATAAAGATACTGTTTGCAGCCTATTCAGCTTGCTGTATACATAACTTCTTCAGACAGTTTAGACTATTATCAGCCTGCACAGATCTGCAGTCTGAATATAGACTACACTGACCCATTTCTACCAAATTATGGTGGGAAATACTTAGCTGTACCGGGCTGTAAATTGGCAATCAATTTGGAATGAAATTTGAATTTGAGGATTACTATAAAACATTTATTCACATCAACAGATCTTTTAATTCTTAAAATATTTGAGGTATTAACCAAATTGAGATAAATCTACCAGGCACACTTTCAAAGTTTTTGCCTTTAGCAATAGCAATAAAAACAAATAATTTTGAAATTCCGGATATACAATAAATGAAATGGAGTAAATACAATGAATAACTGGTAAAAAAAGGAAAATATTTCACCAAAATTATGACAATTTCTAAAGCTAACCAAATAGTAAGTTTTAAATTCTACCTTCCATACAAATGATTACATAAACATTTACCGTATATAGAGAATAACATGTTAGTGTCTAAAAATAACAATCTGGTCGAGGTTGGGAGAATTTATCAGGACGAGGCTATGCCGAGTCATGATAATTTCTCACAGCCGAAACCTGATAACATTGATATTTTAAGACACCTACATGTAATTCTATTTATCATGCAACTTTTTTCATGCTTATTCATAATAATACCATTTAAAATCAAAGAAATTCGGGTGAAAGAGTATTTACATTGTTCTAAAAATAGACTGCCTGATAACATGTTATGTTATCTGACAGGTGATTAATACAGGCTTCATTGCATGATAGACAATAATGCTTGTGCAGAAGTATTTTCTATCACATAATATCCTTTATATCAATTGAAATTTCAGATATTGGTTTCACCCTCAAAAGTTTGATGAAAAAACTTGGTTCCCTAAGTTACCTCTTATAATTTTTGTAAAATTAGTCATTGGGATAACTATCTTTAATGTTTTTTTTATCTAATTGGTGGCTCAATTAAGATTTTAAGGTTTTGTCATGCTCATTTTTTCCTACGCACTATCATAACTCACACACACACACATACATACACACATACATACAGAATATCCATACCATCATTAATGAATAAGATTACTCTAAATGTCTTGAAAACAAGCATTGAAAAAAAAAAGATCATATCATAATCACAGAAAACACTTTCATTATCATGTACACAACAACTTCAGTTTCTCTCTTTTGTTAAAACATTCCAATTTGAATGAAGTTACAATGATTTGTTTGTTTGTAATGGGCCTAACTGCTGCTTTCAACAATCTTTCAATCAAATTGGGGAGGCTGGAGCACCTAACAATATATTTCTCACACCAGTACTACCATAACATCCTTTTCTGGCCTCCAGCTGCTATCCGACACAGGTCTACGATTATCAAGCCATTGGTGGGAGACAATTAGTCCAAAAAGATGACTGCTGCTGTCAGGATTAAACCCTGGACCTCTAGAGTGACAGTCCCACTTGCTACAGTGCTATAACAGCAGCCAATGATACTCATAGAGAACAAAATGTGATCTGAGCAGAATATAGACACACAAATATGAATTGAGCCTGTGTGTGACATTTCCAACAATTTGAAATATTCGTGCGGTGCAAACATTGAGTAGCGTATAAAGCCACATACTGTAAATATAAAGTAACCTTATGGTCTGCAGATACTTTGAGACTTTATCTATCTACTAAACGCATAGTGAATAGTCTGGTCAGACTGTGCCGATGCACAGACTGGACAGAGTCTTTGCTTTATGCATACTTTAAATTGTTGGAAATCTCACGCACAGGCTCAATAATGAATTTCCCCCTATCCCCTCACAAACAGATGGACAAGAGTAATTCTATACACCCTTCAACCAGTTTGTGGTTTGTGCATGAAAAATTCTAAAAAGACAAACCTGATTATGTTTGGGAAAAAAATATGATGGAACTTTTAACAGATTTATCTTTTAAACAAATATGTACATTAAAATCCTTCAGTGCACCAAATAAAATCAGAGAATTGCTATATAAATACTCGATTTATGTACAAGGCACTTTCACGAAATTGCATAAAAAGCCAAAAGCAAACATTTTATACAAGCCAACACTATTAATTTTGTAAGCTATATCTAACAGTAGTAACACAGTATGACCATGTTTTTATGGACTTTTTATTGTCTTAAAAATCTATGAAATCATTGCAGCAATAAAACCTTAGTTAAATAATTTGATACCACAATAGTGCCAAATTTAACCCTTGTCTTGCTGAATAAAAAAATCTTTGCAAAATTGCAACAAAATCAAAGTGCTCAAAGCACTGCAAGCATTAATTGTAAGTAGGTAATCATTTTGAAAATAAAATTTTTCAGCTTTTATGGATTCAAAAAAGCAAAAACAGGTGGTATAGACAAAGATATATGTGCAGGCTGATGTATATCTATAGTTCCTGCCAAGGCAGGAATAATCCAGGTTCAGCATGACAAGGGTAAAGAGGGAGACATAAGCCTTTAAGGTTGCTTTCAGAAATCTTAAACCACAAAAACTCATTGATGGGACTAGAGATCAAAGATTGCTTTTATCTGATGCCCTGAAGAATTCAATTAAATATCCTAGAGATTTATTGTATTGCTTATACAAGTTTCTTGGCTTCAAAAAAGCTTTTTAGATGTCTCATTTGCCAAAATCCAGTAATGAGTAAAATAACTGTCTGTGCTATTGACCACCATAATACTCGTTGATTTGTACTCTCACTTGTCTGACGAAAACGTTCCTCACGATACTGAAATACAACAAAGGTGAAAAAGCTTGAAGGAGGATGGCAAGGACAAAACTGGAGAAGCTATAATGTTATTCTTATGGGATGTATGCAGGGGTATAACTGTAGGTTTTTGTTTGTAGGGTGATTTTTCTGTGGTAAAATTTATATGTTACTTATTACACGTACTGGTAAAAAGTTATGGTCAACTCAGTTTACCTCAGAAATAAAAAGGCTAATGTTCCGTAGCAAATCTTGTAACAAGGAAAATAATTACTTGCCCTGTGTTCAGGATGAGGAAACGGTCAAAACTGTGTTCAAATTATACCCTGCTTTCCACAAGTGCACAGGCAGAGCAGGGTATAATCTAAAATAAGTCTACACCTTTTTGTCAACCTAAATGCATGGCTGTTTAAAGCTATATCTCCTGTGGTTACAGGGCTTTCTTAAGTATTCTATCTTCAAAAAATGTATTTAAACAATTCAAATGTGGCTACAAATTTACATAACAAAAAAACTTCTGCACATCAAGTTATTTCATTTTCAAACATATAAGGGAAAATACATCTTTAAACAGAGTAACACTGAAGATAACCCTTGCATAACAACAGGAATTATTGTTCAAAAAGTACACACAGAAGGAGCAAACTTGTCCACATCATTAACATTTTTAAAACTTTGTTCACAAAGCATACAAGCCCTTCACAAAGATAACAACAAAACTAAATTACTCTTTCTTTTCTTTTATACTGTTAGGCATTGATTCATAGTCACAAATTTCATAAGTTAAAGGGCATGACAGATTATTACCTGATCTCCAACATAAATGTATGCCCTCCATTTGGAACTGTTTCAGAGTTTATTACACTATCAGTCACTCGACCAGGCAACAGAATGAATGGATCATTCAACAGTTGCCTGCTTGCAAAAATGATGTAATTTACTTGCCTAAATAATAAACATGCCAGGTGACACGCTCTTACAGATTTTATTCCAAAAGTGACTTTTCTTTTCACTTTTTTGAAACAGATTGCATGAAAAACATACTTGCATAACATTCATCAGGTAATAAAACAGTTATTTTATGGTGATTAGTGTAACAGTGTAAAAACTATTGCCCTCAGTGTTGGGGATGACCTTCGGAACTGGCATAGGGCAACAGTTCAGAATGTCATTCTACTCCATCTGGAGACAATAGTTTTAATTATGGATGGGAACGAGTATTCGATTAATCGAGCACTCGATTGAACGTCCGATTATCGATTACAAATTCACTAATCGATTAATCGGTAAAAAATTGAAATAGTAGCAAATTTGTTTCTAATCTCATTTTCTTCATATTTTCTCAAAATATCGATCTTAAATATGAAATGCTGTTCAGCTAAAGATTATGTATGCAATACCTGGGCGCCTGCCGACTGTCTTATCTATCGAAATTTTTCCGAATTTGCAATCAAGTGCCAACTGTCATCGTTCTTGCTGTCAAACAATACACGTCATTTTGTAACTATTCGCACCTTCGAATTTTGGTAATCTTATTTATCAATGACAGTGCAATTTACTTGGATCTTCAGATCAAAGGAATGTTGCAGCGTCGTTCCATAACCTTGTAACGCAATCTTATCGATGTTGTAGATACTTGGTCTTTCTCAACCGAAAGTTATATATAAAACCGATGAATATATATTACCGAGAAATGACACTCTCTAACCATGCACTTTACAATTTGCAGTTTCTTAAAATAAATTAGCAGTCATATGTCATTTCAACTGCCCCTTTTACCGAAAATATGCAGCAAATACCGTATATCTTTACGTTGAAGTTACAGAATAAATGAATGTCCTCAATTCTATCCGAGTACTCAAGTACTCGATCGGAAAGGTGAACATAAATCGATTAGTAAAATCAGTACTCGTTACCATCCCTAGTTTTAATGTTACCCCAAACACCATGAAATAATTGTATACTATTGGCAAAGTGATGTCCAGGCTAAAGTTATGAGATATGAAATTTTTCTATTACCTTTTCAATTCTGGTTAAATTAGCCAGTAAACTGTTGATGCAGTTGGATATAAAAAGGGAAAGCGGAATATAATACAGGTTTTCTTTGAGGATTTTTCACAAGGCGTTACTTACTCTCTGATAATTCTGTTCCTTTGTAATCTGTTCAACTTGGTCGAGTAATTGACGTATACGGAGCTGTAACTCGGACAATTTATCTTTAGCTTGAATCTGTTGATAATCTACGGCATGTTCTCCAACCTGTATATCTAAATGGACCCTCTGGAAATATATGTCAACATTTTCTGTTATTTAGAACTTTGAAGCAATTCCATGGCTAAGCGCGAAACAGTTGTAACTCCCTATAAACATATAGGGAGTTACAACTTTTTCACGCTGAGCCATCCAATTGCCAATACAAATACAATTTATACAAAAATTTTATTTATAGTTGGTTTCATACATAACAAGATAACATTAGTGATGTATTGCTATCTACGGACCCAGCTGTGTTGCTGGTATACTTTTCTTGTAAATTATCTTTCCAAAATGTATCTCTAAACCAGGGGTGTGGAAATATGAGTTTTCTCCACTTGTCCCTGGACAAGTAAAAGCGGATTTTCTACTCGTCCAGGATCAAAATGAACTTGTACACTAAAGAGTAAATAGAAAAAATTGAAAAAAAACATTGCCTTTTGATGAAGAAAATGCTGGTATCCAGCATTTTCTTCATTAAAAAAAAATGTTTTCTACCCTATGATATGAACATTAGGATGATTTCTCTCTTAATTCTTTTAAGTAACATTCCAAGATTTACCCTGGTATTTACTTGTCCTTGGACAAGTGGCTTAAAAAATTTTACTTGTCCTCAAGTACAAAAGCCCAAGTCGGACAAGTCGGGCATGGGAATTCCACACCCCTGTCTAAACCCTTTGCTTTGATTTACAAGAAGAATATTTTCAGTTTAAAACAGTGATTGACACTAACACCAGTCATGAGCTTAACACCTGTGGGTTTCAGGGAGGTCTAGTTGAATATGCAATGTTACAAGTCCTTCAGGCCTGTTGTTAATTTTCATATCATTTCCCATCAGTCTATCAGTACATTATTTCACCATTTTTCTAAAATCTTTTTTTTCGGGGCAAAATCACCATTACAGGCTTATCTAGGATTTTGATATGTATACACACTCAAAAGGCCACCACTAGAGAAAAAATAGGATAAAAGCGGTATGTGGACTGAGACAAAATATAAATGCCCTTCACCCACTCCCCCTTTTTATCATTTATCATGTTAGAAAATAAACAAGTCATTGTACAATGAAATGTAGTTACATTGTGTCAATCATTCATCAACAATATATTTTGAAAAAGAATTTATTTGTATTAAGCACTTGCATAATGTGCGTATTGGTAGTTACGCCCTTGACCATGTCACAAATACATGAGTTCACACACTGGTAAACATGATTTTTGTACTTACCAATTGTCCACTGGAGAACCAGGCACTTGAGTTTGAATGTAAGCAGATTATATGTTCACCAGCTGAGTGAGATGTAAATGTAAACCGACCATCAGAGGCATACGTCTGTAAATGAAAGTAAACAGTAAAGTAACATATATGGTAAAACATGTACTAAACAACCACTTTCAGGACCACCAAACCGAGTTCATTACAGGGAATGCTTGCTTAGACAATTTTTAACACACAAACTTTACTAAAATAGTTGGTTTTGAGCCTGCAAAGGCCCAATTTCAATATCTGACATTTCACTAAAACCTTGCCTTTGTAGCTTTAGATCTGAAAATGTTCTTCCAAATCGCACATCTACTTAATATGATGTTAAACAATTGTGCAAAATCATTTATATAATCTATCAATAAATGTATAGGATATAATTTACCTTGTACTCCAGACAAACTAAATGCTAATTTTTGAAGTTGGCCTTTGACCTTAGATCTATTTGATCTAGTTTCTAATGGCATATTTACTGGTAAATTTAGGAAATAATTGTGACAAGCTATTTTGAAATACATTCATGAATATAGGCAAGTTTAGGCAAGTAAGAAAAGTTTAATTATAACATTTGAAATGACCTTGAAACTTTGTTAATATTTTTTTTCCAATGGCACATTTACTCATGATGGAGAATAATTATGACAATTTATTTGAAAATTCCTAAATGAATAGAGCAGTAATAAACTGGAAAAATTGCAGCCGGACTGACATACTAAACCATACACAGTGACTTGCCATACTGACAATAATTTTAATCTTTACAAAGGGGCCCAAGAAAGATAACTACAAAAAGTTTAAAAGAAAATGCTATTCGAGATAACATCCATTACCTGTAAATCTATAAAATGTGATATAAGGGAGCTCTAAACTAAGAGGGAGAATACATTGTTGGCATGCATGAACAGGAAGGAAAGCAAAAAGGAGGAATGGGTTCAAAAAAACTCTGTCAAAGAAGTGGCTAGATATTTCTTGAATTCGAAAGGATAGGCAGAGTCTTAAAATTAAGGACAAATTCACCTTTAATATGCAGCAATAAGAAGAACTTGATGGGTCAGTGCAAACTATTGCAAGTGCCTATGAACATACATGTATAGGCACTTACAATAGTTTTGTGCTGACCTATTTGAATGGTTTCAAATGTTGTTTATGTATTTTGTTTCCAGCATTTAGACTGTATTTGATTTCTCATCAATCAAGAATTTAAGGTTAAAGAAATGGTAGCACAGTGGTAGTAGTACCAAAACATGTGTCAAAATTTTGTCTCAGCAAAAATATCTGCCCATTATAAAGACCTCAATTAACAGCAGTTTATTTCAAATATTGTTTACCATTACAAAGCTATACAGAAAGATAGAAAACTTGTGAATTAGTATAGAGAATTCCCATAACCAGTATCATTTGATCAAATATTAATCATGCAATGTCAAAACATGGTAAGAATATATTAAATCAAAGTTTTCAAAACAGGCTTATTACAAGATGCGTGTACATGTGTGTGTGTTTTCAATGCTACACTTATTTTGACTCTCATTTGAAAAAAAACATTAACAGGTGGAAGAAAATGATTCAGAAAACTTTACAAAGTCAAAAAGCAACATGCAGGGAAGAAGGTAATTTCCTTTTGTGTTACTGTTCTTAAAATTCTAAACATAGCTTGATAGTAGAGATTGGGCTTCAAAAAAAAAAAAAAAATCCAGAAATACTTAAATTATCTAAATGACTAGCTCAGTGGGATGAGTTTAAACTTTATAAGTCCTGTTTCTTTAAAAGATTTTTGTTAAAAGATTCATTCCAAAGTAAAACAAACTCTTAAAATAAACTATTACATCCTTTAACCGACTTAAAACATTTCACTAACAGTCACCAAGAAATATTACAGATAATATCAAATGAAAAAAAAATTGATATAAAAACCCTTGGTTCCAAATGATGGCCATAACAAGAGGTATCCCTTCAACCAGACTGCTTGATTTAATGTATTTAAGGAAACTCACTCTTGACAAGATAGTTTTGTCTTCTGGGTCCTTGATCTCAACAAGCATCCCAATCCCAGGGGCTGAAGGGAGGTAATCTTTCACAGAAAAATCGTACAGTTGCACTTTGTAATTCCCTGAAATGGGCAACAAAATTTTCCCTTTAAAAAGTTACTGACTCCCATTGCTTACATGCTTTCCACTTTCAAGGAATGTTTTCAGCCTGACTTTCCATTTTTTGTTGCTAAAAAGATATTGATTGGGTTTCCTGAAGGTGCAATGAAGTTTGCTGAAATAGAATGCTGTAAGTATATTCTAAAGCTAGGGTAAATATTTTGAATCATGTGGCATAATACTGGCAAGGTAAGTTATAACAATGCACTCATTTCTCTTATAAAACAACTTTCAAGATTTCTAATTTTTTCTTTACCCTCTGAATTCATGCATTTGAAGACCCGAAAAAATTCAAAGTAGTACATGTATGTGAGCCAAATAAAAATTTGAATTGCTTCATGCCACTTGACTCTGTCAACCCATTGTCATGCTAAAATGGAATATTCCTGCTATAGCAGGAGGCATTTACAGAGATAAGCATACACTCTTTTCCTTGTTTTATGACTGAGAAGTTGGATTTACACCAAAAGTAAGACTAGTGTAAGAAATCGGTTTTTAAACAAGAAAGTGAGTCCACCAAAAACCAACCCATAGCACTGTGATTTTATTTTAATCAGATTATATTAAGATTCTATTCAGCATGACAATGGTTTGTTTGTGCTATTCTTTTCTTTATTATTCTTTATTTTTTTCTTTTCTGTGGATCAGAAATAAAGACCAGCTTAATAAGATTTTCAGGGCTAAAATTTCTTTTCCCTCCAAAATAAGCAAAAACCCGTAACGGCATTTTTTTTTCAAAGTTTGACCTTGACAGATGACCTTGACCTTGTCACATGACCTTGACTTTGGTACCAGCGGATGTGGATCATTGAGATCTATCATCATGCCAAATATTAGCTTTGTATCTTGAATAGGCTTGAAGATATTGGCAAGGTTAAGTTTTCGGGTTAAAGTTTGACCTTGACAGATGACCTTGACCTTGTCACATGACCTTGACTTTGGTACCAGCGGATGCAGATCATTGAGATCTATCATCATGCCAAATATTAGCTTTGTATCTTGAATAGGCTTGAAGATATTGGCAAGGTTAAGTTTTCGGGTTAAGTTTTCGGACGTTTGACCTTGACAGATGACCTTGACCTTGTCACATGACCTTGACTTTGGTACCAGCGGTTGCGGATCATTGAGATCTATCATCATGCCAAATATTAGCTTTGTATCTTGAATAGGCTTGAAGATATTGGCAAGGTTAAGTTTTCGGACAGACGGACGGACAGACGGACAGACAGACAGACAGACGGACACGAGTAAAACAATATGCCCCCAATCTATCGATGCGGGGGCATAAAAATCTTCTTTTTTATTGGTCAAATTTGAAATATTTTGTTTGGTTCATTTTGTAAAGATGGCTCTCTAAACTGTGATTTCTTGTCCATTTATACATGCAACAATAAATCCCGAGTTGACATTTGCTACGGTCCCAGTACAATATCACACTCTGCAATTTCTTGTATGATATTTTTGATATCTTACAATTTTATTTTCTATGGAATAAATGTTCACAAAATAGTGCAGTTTTCGCACAAGTTTTCATAAAACTTCCAAAGAATCAGTGAGGTGCCATTGCCTCGATTGCCAGGTAATTGTGCAATTTCCGCAAAGAGACCATGCGATTTATCTACTATATACACTCTAGACATTGCGGCCAACATATGATAATTGTACAGTACCCCAAAGGGGACTGTAGGATAATCTTTTCTAGACTTATTTGCAAAAAATCGCACTGTAACTGTGTGATGTCTGTGAGGTTATCGTGAGATGTCTCTATGACATGCTTGTGGGCTACAGTCTCCGTGAGGTCTTGTAATTATTAAAAATTTGTATAACTATTTTCCATACAAATCACAAGGGTTGCTTGGATATTGTATGCTAACACATGTGCACCGCACAATTCAGAGGTTACGGCAAGTTACAGAGGCAATACATGCTCTGTAAGCCAAATGTAAACTAGGCTTAAGGATCAGTTTTTTAAATGATTAGCCAACCTTTTCATCTTGAATGCTAGACAATTTTTTACTGATCCACAGGTAGACTTATGTTTTATTAATGATAAAATTGAGTATAAAACATAACTATTTTGGCAAACTTGCTACAATCATGAATGTTAGAAAATATCAGCCATAATTAAATGCAATTAGTATTTTGTTGTTTCCATATAGAAACTGCAGATAAGCTTACAGGAAAATATAACTTAAAAGTTAATTTTAGTTGTTCACTGTCTAAAAAGTGCCTATGATCAGATGGAGGTACAAATAAGAGGGGTAAAGCCAGTCTAAAAATCCTAATTTCTCGATTAAACCCTATATTGTCTGTACTCATTAGAATCGTCTAAACAAGACAATTCAAATGAGAACCCACAATATGGGTACATTGTTTGTGAAAGCTTTGTTGAAATATTTGTATATACAATTTAGTAGCTATGATCAGGGGTGTGGAATACGATTTTCCAACTTGAAATAGCAGTGACTTATTCCTAGACAAGTAAGACACAATTTTCTTCTTGTCTGGAATCAAAATGATCTTTTCCACAAAATGTTGAATAAATAAAATTTGAGGAAACAATTTTGTTAAAGAAGAAAATGCTGGAACCAAACATTTTCTTTTTTAATCATATATTTTCTTTCCTTTATTTTTATTAACAGAAGATTAATCTATCTACAAGATCAATTTGCACCCTGCCAAGATTTGACTTTTATTTAATAGTTCTTGAAAAATCTACCTGTTTGCAAGTAGAAAAGGCCATTTCAGACAAGTTGGAACATGGGATTTCCACACCCCTGACCTGCTAGGATTAATATACTAATTACTTTTCCCTGTTAGTTTCTAACATACATGAACACTAAGCTTGCAAAATGAACACACATGCCATGCCCTAGTGCTCCTTCAAAAATGGCACACTGATACACATCTTACCCGTGACAATATCGTTTTATCATCATTGTCTTTAATTTCGACATGCATGCCCAGTCCATATACAGTGGGCACATAGTCATTTGTATTTTTATCAAATATTTCAACTTTATAATGCCCTGAAAGAATATAAAGAAAATGCATCAGAGATACCAAAAAAGGTGGTATTTTAGATTTCAAATTAAATTATTACAACTATACTTGGACAAATCCTATATTGTCGGTACTAATTTGAATTGTGAATGTCTTTTTAAATGTGTCAAAACAACAGAAAAACATATCATGAGAAGAATTTTGAATGTTTACCCCGTTAAAGTATTTATTTACCTTTTATTGTAAAGTAAACTTATCGAGGGTTCAGTGCAAGACGGTACTAAGTGTATATATAATGTATATACACTTAGTACAGTCTTTCGCTGAACCCTCGTTATGTAAGCAATTAATATTTAAAATTGAACAAGGATATATAATACATCATTGAAAATTTGAAGAATAAAACCTAGTTTTGACCCCACAAAAGTTCTGATGGCGTCATTTTGACATCAAGCTACTATCTCGCATAGGTATAAGATTACGGTCTTAACATTCACCGCAGGACTCCCTGAGACACCCATCAAAACATCAAATATGAGATAGGTGCAATAAATAGATGGATATTATGTATATTACTTATACAAACATACAGATTTACTGTTTATGAGTTATTTACGTATCTAATTTCAGACCAAAGATGTAAGTGAAATCGTTTGGTTTATTTGCATAAGCATATAAAATTTAGTTCCAGGGTTCTTTTCTTATCCTGTGAGAAATCTTATTGGTAGCTCATATATGCACTTATATAAGTCCTGTTCATATTTCACAGGAAGTCATTTACTAAGATTTCCGTGCACTTAAATTTTGTCGCAGGGCGTTTCTTATCCTATTGTGAAGAAAACAATTTGTGAATTCGTATTATGCATTTAAAATTAGTCACATGGAGTTTCTTTTTCAAGGACAAATTCTCTTAAAAGTTTTAAGTTCAATTGAAAGTCCCGGGGTGTTTCTTATCCTTTGCGGAAATGTTTTGTGAGTTCATATATACATATAAAATTAGTCCTGGGGTTCTTTTCTTATCCTGTAAGAATTCCTTTTTTGAGTTTGTATATCATTTATATGGTTTAATCCTGAGGTGTATTTAATTCAATGAGAAGTTTTTGAACCTTAATTTAGTCACAGGGTATATCTTATTCTATAAGAATATACACTAGTACTACTGTGGACTCATGTTTGAAGCCGGCTTTTATGATAGTCGACAGTAAGACCAGTCTAATAAGAATATATATGCATCGGAAATAAGTCCCGAGATGTTTCTTCTTCCAAGAGAAATCACTTTGAAAATTCTCTAGTGCATTTGAATTTAGTCCAGAGGTTGTTTGTTATCCTATCAGAAATCAATATAAGTGAGATCGTATATGCATATAAAATTAGTCCCAGGGTTTACTTATCCTATAGAAATCATTCTTAGAGATTGCATATGCATTTAAATTTTGTCTCAGGGTGTTTCTTGTCTTATTTGAAATCGTTTTTGATCTCCTTTATATATGCTTAAAAATCTAGTCCCAGTGTGTTTGCCATTTTAGGAGAATTTGCATTTTAAGGTTTCTGTGAATTTCTATTTATTCCTGGTGATGTTTTTATTTAATCCTATGATAAATGGTTTTGATGCCGGATTGTTTCTTGACCTATACAAAATCATTTTTTGAGCTCATGTTAACATATAGAATAAGTCCCAGGGTGTTTCTAGTAGTACACGAAATCCTTTTTTAGCTCCTTAATGAATGTAAAATCAGTCCTGCTTGTTTCTTTACTGTCATGCTGAATCTGAAAAATTTCTGCTTTTGCAGGAGCTATAGACAAACATCAGCTTGCATATGTGTGCAGTCTGATGTTAGTCTACACCACCTGTTTCCCCTTTCTCAACTGCAAAAACATATTATTTTCATACAATTTTCAGGTAAAAATTTCCAAAATTATGAGTGAAATTTCCCAAATTCTGGCTGCCGAAAACTGGTAAAATGGGGGGCCATCATAATCATTTGAGTTTGTATAACTATATTTACGCTCGCCGATTTCTCCAATACTTCTAAAAAAACAACAACAACAAAGAAACACTGATAAAACAGCGCTGGCAATCAAGAGTTTAACTACTATTATTGACTTCTGTTTTCCGCACATCTGGGCAATTATTGATATTTCCTGTAATGCAATGTGGCCCAGTGATGGGGCAAACAAAGCTTTAGCAACCCTCTTTACCTGCAGCTAATATTTAAATACGGATGACGGAAAATGTTAAAATCTAGCTGCATATGAGTTGTTGTGTCCCTATTTGTTCAACCCATATCTATATGCTAAGAAAACTAATGTTTGGTTGGCCTTTCTAAAAAAAAGAAGAACCTTAAAAATGTGCGCATGCTTCGCCTAAAATATACTGCATGCCCTAAGTGGTTTGCATGTCACATGAATAATTTACCTTGGTTCTGTGTTTCTTTTAGAACTCGAAGTAGATTTCATTTCGTGTAGCCTGCAAACTATTTTCACCATAAACGTGATTGACGTGAAAAAGAAATGGAAAGTAAAGCATGATTTTATATAACTTTTTTTTCCCAAGTCTATATATTAGTTTCTTTTGAAAAGTTCAATTTTACTTGTCTTTCAAATCCAACTACATTTATATAGTTTAGTTATCTTTTTTTTTGTAAATGTCTGGTCGAACAATATACTGTCCTACCATTACTATATAAAATATCAACAAGACTTGATTGGAAAAGGTGACAGAGATCTCTTTAATATATGCAGACGGGTTATAGTGATTTAAACCACCTCTGACCCTATATCCGGTCATAAAATTAACTGTAAACAAGACACCGGATCTTACATAATGCAACAACAAATAAAAGTGTGTAAACTTCAATCGTCTGCATTTGGGCCATTCTTTCAAAGGAACAACAAAATAGAGCTGTTTTAGCGAGTTTGATGGTGATTACTATGGTCCATACACCAAAGGAGTCATTAAATCTGAATTTGTTTAATATTTTTATTTATAGCTTGAATTCTCCAAGGGTTAAAATGTTTTTGACCTGTTCCAAAACAGGAGGAATGAACAACCAAACTGAAAAATATGAAATGTATATGGCTCTGAAGACGTTACAGTCTACTTTATTTTGTTTTTTATGTGCTCCCTAGGCTTCTATAAAGTTGTCCCCCAAAATTGGGGAAATGTCCCTCAATTCTAAAGGTATGGGGGTCACAATGACCCCAAAATTCTGAGGCCCAGGGAAAACCCTGCTTAGGACTTAATATATTTTCATATTTAAAGTACTTCCTGATTTATCTGCCCTTTACTTCACAAAATAAGTTCAATTTACAGATTTTTTTGTGCGTGTGTGTGCACAACTCCTACAAATTTAATTGGATTGTAATGAATCTTGCCATAATGTAACCTTGATATTTGGTTAAGCATAAGACTTCGGAAAATTCAAAAAGCTTGGGTCTTTCTTGAATTATCTGCCCTTGAATTGATTGAAATTCACTATATTTCTGTTGTGAGCAACTCTTCACACTTTGAATTGGAATGAACTGAAACTTGCAAAATAACTGTTTGGCATATAGTTGTGCATAAAATCATTTTCAATTTACACTCAAAAGGTCATACTATGTTATGGCACCAGTTGTTTGAAATATTTTTAGCTATCATTCAAGCTCATGTTAATGCCAAGCCAAGGTTACTGCCAAGCCCCATCGGGCAAATATGTGCTGCTCTGTGAAGCTCTTATTTTTTTATAAGTTATTCACTTTGAAGAAAAACCTATATTTATTTTTTTCAAAAGTAAATGTTTTTTATTGACAATGTTTTTCTCGCATAATGAAAATATAAATGAATGTATTCAAATGTTCGTTTGAAAATATTCGTAAAATCATTGGTCGACTTCGACTGATACTAATAGGAATACAATAGT
This sequence comes from Fragum whitleyi, assembly GCA_948146395.1. Taxonomy (NCBI): domain Eukaryota; kingdom Metazoa; phylum Mollusca; class Bivalvia; order Cardiida; family Cardiidae; genus Fragum; species Fragum whitleyi. The sequence goes on from OX411555.1 coordinate 45,817,790, forward strand.
AGGTATAACTATAGTAACAAACCCACGGTCTTAGTTGCAATCTAAGTCAACCAAAGTAAACAATAAGGGAAGTCACTCTTATGATCCGACATGAAGAAAATGGTAAACTTTACGACGTGACTTGCTGTCAAAGGCTTGATTTATTGATATTCCTTTTTTATTTTATTGTGCGACCATCCCGCGCTTGTTAAAAAAACATGCGTGATCTTTAAGAAATGCAGGGGATTCCCACAATCGCGCGTCCTAGATCAGACACTGATGTAGGCAGCCATTACGACACGAAATTAATCTTTGATAGTATAAGTTTTTCATTTTGATTTTGATAATTTAAATGTTTTACACTGGTTATCTAGAAGCGGGAAAAGCCGCAAAGCTTTGCGTTACTTTTCCCGTATAATGTTATTAAAAACAAAAAATATTATTTTCAAAATAATAAAGAAAAACATAAAAAGGTATAACTGCATCATTTGTACAAAACTTTTACATATTTTGTGGAATATAATTCACATTATTATAGGTTATAAATTGGGGCCGAGTTGACCGGGAAAGTTATTCAATTGGCTGAGTTGACTGGTAAGCTGTTCTGGTGTGTCCCAGGATGATTATCAAGACCCTGCGATTATCTACCCATTGATTGGAGACAATTAGTTGGAAAGAATTAGTGCCACCGCGATATAACTTAAAAAATGTTGAAAGCAGCATTAAACTCCATTCAATCAACCTTCAGTAGTAGACAACTTTTTGTGAAAATGTTGTATTGAATTTATCAGAGCACCCTGTGATCATTCTCCTTTATTGTGTGTGACCTATAAACAGACTTTGGTTCAATGAACATGGGTAATGAATTGAAAAGCTTTGGGAAACCTTTAAAACTAAAGTTGCTGAGGAACCCCAGAGGACTAGCATCTGATCAAATGATTGACCCAAGTTTACCTTTACACGTCAAGAGCGTCTGCGTCACACAGAACGTAAAATAATGCAATTAAGCTGATTCTACGAGTTCTTACCGACAACCATAGTCTCATCCGGAATCTCTTCGATAAAGCATTTCTTTTCTGTTTCGCCTATGTGGAAATAAAGGGCAGAAACTGTTGATAAACAAAATAATAGAACAAAACACTGTCGTAGAAATGACATGTTGCAAAGTTTACAGGAAGTACACTACCGGTTATGTAGCGCATGCGCATTGCCACGTATCTTTTCGATTTGGCGGATCGCATAGCTTTACATAGCTCTAAATTACGAATCTACGCACATCTCCTAAAAAACCTAGCTCCGTTCAATTTAGGAGGCTGCTGTATCAAAATAATAATATGGGAAAATGAGCCGAAGGAAACAAGAAATAGCAGGCGTTAGAATATCAGATGAAGAGTTTTCTAGATTAGAAAACAAATTTGAAGGATTAAAAAATGAAGTTAGTATTCTTTTATCCAGAGGGAAGGTGTAAAATGCCATCATTTTCGCTTGCTTGTCTGTGTTCTCTGTGTTAACATGTTTGACAGCTGTCAAAATGACAAAATTGCTATATTTTAACCCCGTTTTGATTGATCTGTGTATTTATTTTTGCAATCTTAAAGTTTCAAGTTTCAAAGATCCAAAGTTAGCCAGGCACGGAGGAAAGCGGCATGGATACTCTATGAAAATGACACCAAAATTTGCTGAAAAATCCCCTCTTTTTCTGGCTTATGGGGTGTTAAAGGGTTGGCCTTAAAAGGGAAACGGACTGTCTTGCACAAAACGGGACAAAATGGACATTCTGATGGTGAACATGCTTTTTCATGATTAAAATACTGGATAGAATCTAGTTGAGAGGACCCTGGAAGTAAACAACTTTAAAATGTTTAGTGCACAAGCGCTAAAACATCCAGGTGTTACTAAACCTTACTTGCCAAACCAAACAACATGGCAACCATTTTGTTTTGATCAACTTATGATTTGGACAAAGGTTCAAATTTCCACCATTTAATCGAAAGAAAAGCCTTATTTCAACTTGAATAATCGATTAAACTGTTAAGAAAATTCATCGATTTGTTGTTATATTTCAGTTCCATCTTTATGCAATTTTGCTTAATAAAGATTGTGGGTTCAATGTGCCGACATCAACGGTAATATACAATGAAGAAACAATAAAAGTCCAAAGTCTTTTTGAGCGGGTCTCAATGCTCCAATCTTTATGAAACATGAATTTTTGTGATGTCACAAAGATGAACCCAGTCCCTATTGAAAACGGGCAGGATTCACATAACACAGGAAAAGGGGCCTTAGTTAGAATTTTCTTATTAACACTCTAGAGGCCAAAAATTATAAAAGTACAATGACCATTTCTGGAAAATTTGATAATAATTAATTATGACAAAGATTCGAAGGTGATCAATATAGGACCATCATGTTCCTCTTTTTTAAGATTGCTTTTCCAGTAGCAATTGGCTTTACTTTCTCTAGAATGAACTTCTCAAAATGTAAAAACACCAGTCTCACAGTATGGACACAACTTTCCCTATAAATCCAACAGAATACCGAGTTGTAGTCACCAGGAAACCAATGTTGAAGTATTTTTCCCTCAATTCTAATAATTTTCGTAATATAAGAGGCATAATTTACATTGCAAAACTCGTTTGTTTACTAACATTACATTTGCATGGTTTCTAGTGACATAACTTATCATATGATATGTCAAAATTTTAGAAGTTAATTCAGGGCTCTCGGAAACGACAGTAGTGTCGTCTGGGACAACAACTTTTCTCAGCGGACGACAAAAAATCCTATCAAAGGATTCCGCTGGACGACAAGTTTTTCTAAGGCACGCGTCCCGACTTATAACCTCTCGGCTGTGTATAACATGTATATGATTGTTTACGTACGTAAGTTAACTGTCGCGTGAAAAATCGATAATAGCCATATCTGAAGTCCCATAGACAGGTGTGGTAGGCGTGGCGTTAATTGATGCCAAAAGCCAATCGTAATTGGCTATTCGTAAACCTTGTAGGGGGAGCCTGACTATTAATGAATGGAATCTAGACTCTGCCCAGCGATGTGTTTTGGCGATAATTATGCATAAACGAAACATGTGAACCGTTAATTTATTGATTGAAGCAGTTGATTCAATAATTATATACCGGTAATTGAATTCGAGCAGGGCCCCAATTAGACTAAGATAATCGTAAGACAACATGATCGACCCGATTAATTCATAACAAGTAAATGATTAGTCTGTGTCCTTCAAACTGTCCCGAATCTCTTTTACCTTTTGAAAAGTCGGTATTTTGACTAAAACAATTATTTAATTAAAGAAATGTTCCGAAAAAAAAACACGAAATGAATTATCACTACCTGTGAATTGCTGAAACGCTGTGCATGTGCTTAATCCCGTCGGATAACGCATTTCAAAAATGGAAAACTCTGGATCAGCCTACTGATCAGACATGTGTTGAAGTGAAAAAAAGTGAACACAACTCAAGAGACAGGTGGTTCGCAAAGTTTAATTATTTAAAAAACAAACAAAAAAAAAAGAAAATAAGGAAAAGAGATAACCAATGCAGTTGAATCATACAATCTTTTGTAACAAATATCAATTCTGAACTTTTTCTCTCAATTGACATCTGCAAAGAGAATCATGGCATAGACTACCATATATGTTGAGATTTTTTAAAGTGTAAATAAATATAATGACATTTTTTGACTTCTTTTTAACTTCTGGCAAAAAGAATATATAACTGTTTCAAGACTTGCTTCTGTACTATCAATGGTTTGAAACTGAAACAGGAAAAGTTTTGTCATCTACTGAGCCTCTCTCCAAAAGTGAATAAAAAAAATGTAAAAGGCATTGGGATAAAAGAAGAAACTGTTTTTTACAAGCAATTCCTTCTTTTCAATCAATGTTTTCCTTAAGATAACCATTCTGGTGACTTAAACACTGGATTGTGTAGTAAAGGGTTAATAAATTGTCGTTTCAATATCATAGTTTTGCGCAGTACAAAATCCACCCTCATAATGATGGAATCCAACTTTTTTCTGTGGAATTTCGACCATCTGCCATCTGACAAAATTGCCTTTTCGTCCAAGTGTAGTTCAAAAAAGTGTCATACATCCGATTTTAAAGGGGTCAAAACTACAGAAAAGCATATTTTATAAAAACTTTGCTGTGTCAATCAACCTTCACTAATGTCAGGATATGAAGAAAGTTGATTTATAAAATTCTAAATAGTATGTTACATACATCTTTAGAACATGAGTCATAAAACCAAGTTTGACCTTTAGAGATTTCTAACAAGGGGGTCAAAATGACCCCTTTGGAAGAAATTTTTATGGGTCAAAATAGGATATTTTCAGATATTTCAGGGCAAACACCTTGTTTTAAAGGTAAAACTCGATCAAGCCCCTGTTTCAATTTTTGCACTAGAAATTAATGAATCTGATAAGAAGGTTGTTTAAATTTTAAATCATACAATTATAATGAAATATAATCAATATGTTTACAGGCCAGGATGTGTCAATTAAGAATTTCTACAATTGTCCCCTGACAAGTAAAATATGATCTTCTACTTGTCCTGGATCAAAAAGAACTTGTCCACAAAAAAAGGAAATTCAATTTTAAGAAAACGATGTTCTGAAACACAGCATTTTCTTCAATTTAAACAATGTTTTCTGCTCTTTGGTATTAACATTATGATAATTAATCTCTGTTAAATTCAATTTTGATATTTGTCCTGGTATTTACTTGTCGGCAGACAATTATTGGCATAGAAAAATGTACTTGTTGACAGGTAAAAAATCTGTGTCAGACAATTTGGGCATGGGAATTACAAACCCCTGGTATAGTCAGCAGTCCTATTCAGAGCTTGATTTTTGATGGTGCCTTTATAAGTCCTTTTTACCCTTATCATGCTTGACAAAATACATTCAAATCAAAGTATGAAGACTGAAAGATTTAATTGTTTGTCAATGTTTCTCTTGATAATGATCAATGCTGTAACAAGATCATTAGATGAACAGGTAATGTAGACTACATTCACACTACACTAATGTGCTGGCTGATCTTTGTTCTATTCCTCATGTCAAACCTTTGACTTGCTGTATTAAAACATTGGTAAAATACTATTAAAGTCAAATTCGTGAAACCCCTAGATTAAGAATTGTGTGTCCAAATTTATTTAAAAATATTCTAAAACTTTTCTGGTTTAAAAAGGAAAAATAGAGGATGTAGACTATGAACAGACTGCATGAATTGGTTTTTAGTTGGAAGAGTAAATCAACTAATGATCGATTGCAGAATCTTTTTTTTAGAAATTAATAATATGGCACTCCCAGTATCATTCTTTGAAGAATAGAATGTGAAAGTTTAGATAAAACTTTTGACCTAAAGAATCTTTTTGCAGATTTTTCTACTAACTTCATGTATCAGCATGAAGCAGTTGTAACTGCCTATAAACATATCTTAAGTCAGTTACAACTGTTTTACACTGAGCCGTCAAACTGTTGTCTGTTTCAAAAACGATATATAATGGCTTTCATTTATGCGTTTGTAACTGATTAATCGGTTATGAAATTTCTTTGTCAATTATCACAATCAGAAGTCCAAACAAACTGATTATCAATAACAATCGAATAATCTGCTGATCAATAGTTAAGAGAAGGTTAATCTTGTTTCAGTTTATTGCCTGCAAGAGGAAGCTGGACAGCAAGTGTGAGGCTTTGCTCATCCTCAGTCGAGAACTGGATCAGTGTCGAAGCGAGCGAGATCAATTCAAACTCATGGCAGAACAACTTCGTGAGAGACATCAGTCCATGAAAAAACAATTATCTGGACAACTTTGTGAGGTATTGGCTATTACCTTGCTTTTGCACTTTCACCTTATTTGAAGTCATTTGGGCAGAGCGCAGCATACCAGCAGGATAGTGTCCCAAGGGTTTAAATAACTTTCCCCTGATAATAGCGCCCTCCCTAATAGTATCACTCCTAAATTTTTTAATAAGAAAACCCAATTTCAATTGCTTCAAGATTAAGAACTTGTTGAGACTTCTTCTCTAATTTGACATGAATTTCCTCTAAACAATCATCTCTATATGTATTTATATATTTAGAAGAAATTTACGTCAAATTAAAGGGGAAAATGGCCAAAAAGACAATTTTAATATTTTTTTTTTATCAGAAAATGCATACTAAATATAAGCTTCCTGGCCATGTTACAATATGTATTGCTACTGGGAGTGTTTATTAGAAGAAATATGGTACATTCAGTTTATATGAGCCCATCAGGAAATGAAGAGTTAGGTAGTGCATAAGGTGCCAACCCTAGTCAGACAACACAGATTTTTATGGCTCACTAGGGTTCAAACTATTCCCACTGGGCTGATTTTCTGAATCTAGAATGATCATTCTACCTTTCTGTACAAGGATTTTTGAAATGTCATAAAAATGTATCCTTCAGAATTTCAAAGATGATACCTTTTTGTTTGGCAGGGCACATATCGATGGTTCCGTGTGAAATAGTTGTAACTGCCTATATGTTAATAGGCAGTTACAACTGTTTCCAACTGAGCCATCAATATGCTATTTTTAGGGGACTGTAATGCAAAAACATGAGCTTTTATAGAACACTGACTAGGTTGCTTAAATCTACTTAAGTTGTCATGCATAGAATACATATGTATAAAACTTGCTCCCAAAACAATATGTTGTCAGAGGAAGGTGACCAAAATATTGTTAATACCGCCTTTTTCAGGTTTTTCGCATATTGGTTGCTGAAAAGAAAATATTTGTTTTCCTTCCAAAATATATGATATCGTTGGTGAGTGATCAGAGTCATAAATTGATTGCTCAGTTCAAAACAGTTGTTACTGTTTGTAAGCATATAGTTACAACCATTTTGCACCGAGTCATCGAAATGTCAAATTCAGGTTTACTCAAGCAGTATTTGGGACATTTTACTTGCCACCAGGCTTTACTGAAGATGTATTCAGAACATATAATTGGTCATGCAACAGGCTTTATTTAAGCTGTATTTATGACATTTTGGTCACCTAAAAAGGACATGATGATTGTTTAGGTAAAAGCAGGGAACATCTGTACATGATGTATGTCATTCTAATTGTTATCAGTACCACAGCTGTGCCGTACTAAAGGCCTTGTTGTCTAGTTTTATTGTCTGTTTACAATGGGCTAGATGAATGGGTGCGCTTGGATAGTAAAACTCTATACTTTATTGTACTAAAGATAGTAGGCATTGAAAATTAAGCTTTCCATAAACAATTCATTATACCCCACAACTACAAAGTAAAGGGGGTATATTGGTTTCACCATGTCTGTCTGTCTGTCCATCTGTCTTTGGGTAGAACTTTTTGTTTCTGGACTCTAACTCAAGAACCAAGCCACCTAGAATCATGAAACTTCATGCAAATGCTGCTTATGACCGAAGAAAAGGCCCTGTTGTTTTTGGTTCACATAGGTCAAAGGTCAAGGTCACAGTCAGCCTTTGTTCAATTGACACAAAAGCCGCCACCATAGCGCAGTTGGTAAGGCATAAGACTTCCAATCTGGAAGTTGTGGGTTCGATCCTCAGTGGCGGCAAATATCCTTTCTGACATTTGTCTCTCATCAATGGGTAGATAATGGTAAACCTATGTGAGATAGCAGTCGGAGGCTAGGAAAGGGTGTAATGGTAGTACAGGTGAAAGAAATACCAGGAATCCATTGTTAGGTGCTCCGGCCTCCGTGATTAACTGCGAAATTGTTGAAAGCTGTGTAAAACCCATTCAAACAAACAAATCAATTGACAAAGAAGCTGGTGGTGGGTATAGTCTGCTTTGCAACAGCTCTAGTTGTTTTTAAAGAGCTTGAAAATTGATAATGATTTCAGTAAAACTATGACAAAAAAATCTATCCACAGAATGATTGGGTGTCCTATGACCTCAGTTTTTGAGCTCTTTGGACCCCATTTTGTTGATTTCACTCTTAAACCCCAGAACTGGTTGAACTCACAAAGTTTGTTTTTTTATTCCAGCCTGTTGCACATTTGGGTTCCAAACAGTATACAGAGAAACAGAGCCAGGTTTGTTTATGTTGAATCATTATTAGGTGACAAAAATTAACCCTTTTCTTTTTAGCTCCACTGGCCGAAGGCCAGCGAGCTATTGTCATGGCGTTGTGTCCGTCGTGCGTCCGTCCGTGCGTGCGTCCGTGCGTCCGTGCGTGCGTGCGTAAACTTTTCTTTAAACATCTTCTCCTCCTAAACCAATGGGTGGATTTTGACCAAACTTGGCCAGAATGTTCCTTGGGTGACCCTCTTCTAAAGTTGTTCAAGAAATTTGGATTGACCCCCAAATATGGGCGTGGCAGGGCGTGGCTTATTTTGATCCTGATATCTTTGAACGATATCTCCTCCTTAACCATTGGGCCAATTCCAATGAAACTTTACCAGAATGTTCCCTGGATGACCCTCTTCTAAAGTTGTTCAAGAAATTTGGATTGACCCCCAAATATGGGTGTGGCAGGGTGGGGCTTATGTTGACCCCGAAATCCTTGAATGACATCTCCTCCTTAACCTTTGGGCCAATTTCAATGAAACTTTACCAGAATGTTCCTTGGGTGACCCTCTTCTACAGTTGTTCAAGAAATTTGGATTGACCCCCAAATATGGGTGTGGCAGGGCAGGGCTTATTTTGACCCCGAAATCTATGAATGACATCTCCTCCTGAACCATTGGGCCAATTTCAATGATGAGACTTGGCATGGATGTTTCTTAGGTGATGACCATTTACTAAAATTCTACCTAAAATAAGTATGTTAAGAATATTCTACTTTATGCAATCACCTTTATTTTGGTAAGAATTAAAGTAAAGGGTATGCAGACTAGTGGTGATTGAGTATTTCAGTGCAATGGGGTCAAGACCAAGTATATCATAACAAAATAGTTCTAAAGAGACTTCAAAGTCTTGTTTTCTATCAGTCAGCTTTGTTTTTTGAAAGTATAAATGTATCACTATTTAAACACTCTAAGTCTGTTCAAAGAGATGTAAATGTGTAAGTGTATGCATATCTGAATTATAGGTATATAAGATCCAGATAAGACGGGGTAAAGTCAGTCTAAAATTGTTTATTGCCAATGAAACTATGTTGTTAGTACTCAATTGACTCATCTTGATGAGACATTTCAAATGAGTACCAACAGCATAGGGTTTAAGTTAGGAAGAATGAAATATTTAGATTTGAAAAACAAAATATCCCTGCTATCTGTAGCTCTTTGACATTTTATATAACATAGATCAAGGGAGATCAATGCAGTTTATTAAGTGATTAAAATAAACACTCATTACTTCCCTTCCTTATAATTTGTTATGAATACCCCTAGCATATTGCCCCCCTTTTCCCAGTCAAACATGTAGCTAAAGATGATTTCATTTGCAATTTTTCATTTTCTATGAATGATTTCTGCATTATTTGCTTTGCTTTATGTAGTCTGCTAAGATTTTTTGGAATTCAGATCGATCAAAGTCAAAATTGTAAGGTAATAGGTGAAATGAAATTTATTGAATAATTTTGAGTTAAATAAGTGTGATAGGTTTCTTTTAAGTGATATAATATATCATAAAAAAGTCTTCTTCCATGTAATTTTACATGTTAGTTATATGTGTTCTCTTCTGATTAGCTTGTAAATAAGTATCAATTAGGAAAAAGTCAAAATTCCTTCTGAATGCTTGTGACTCATTACCTTTAATTTTCAATATTTTTCTTTCAAATCTTGAGATGATAAAGCCAGTGGAGCGATACAGGCCCTCTTGGGCCTCTTGTTTCTGAAATTTTAGACTGATTCATTTTCAAAGAAGCTGAAGACGGCATGCAAAGTTGGTGCAATTTGAGGAGAAACCAGTCTTTGTGATAAAAAGCATCATGGGGAAAGAACAAACATCATGGGGAAAAGAAGAAATTGCTTTTTACAAGCAATTTCTTCATTTTCCAACGATTTTTTCCCAAATATTAGATCATATATCTCTAGAATGATTGGATTGAACAGACAAGGGTTAAAGACTCCATTCTTCCCAAAAGGTTGTAATATTTCAGTGAAATATGTAGTGTCAAATGAAACTGAAAGTATTGTAAGGATAGAAGAAAACAGTCAAAAACTTATTTACTTATTTTAAGCTGGGCTGTTTTCAGAGCCTTGGCAATGTTGTTGTTGTCATTTTTGTGCAAAAACTTTGACATTTTGTGATATCTCTGGCCCGACTGAAGGCATTCACTTGGAACTTGACACACCCATTCACCATCAAAAGAGCAACCTGTAATACCAAGGGAGATAACTCTAGATGCATTTTGTCAAATTATGCCCATTTTTTGCCTTGATTTATATCCAGTATTCAAGAGCCTAAGGTAGGCACCTGTAGGCAGTGCGCTTGGTATGTACACACAACAATAGATCAGGAGCATATTGCTTTACCAGTTTCTTTCTGTCAGGGAAAACTTAACCAGTGAGTTAAACATTTAAACATATGAAGGTAATATGAAATTAATTGATAGTTGTGATAAGGTTTTCAGTTTCATATGTCCACGAATGAAAAAAACCCTCTCCTAATATCTTATAATTCAATACCATGAAGCAAACAAGTAAAGATCAAACCATAATGAAACAGATTTCTCATGGGACTGCTACTCAAAGTTGTTTTCATTCAAGAAATTTTTCATCCAATTATAAGGATTAAATATTGATGGACATACAATTAAAATTATGTTTTATCTTATAACTTGCAAATATCCATGTGATAACATCCAATATGATATGTTTTATTATATCAGATGGATATTTTGAGAAAAATGACATAATGTGGCTATTTTAAGAAACTTGCATTTCTGTTAGAAACATGGACAAAAACAAGGCAAAATAGAGGTTATAAGATAAATATGATATGTAATTAGTGTATTGTTTTAAAACAATATATAATACGGTTGTGAGAATTGCTAATTGTCTTGGCAGAGCCTTGACAGTTATCAATTCCCTCAACCTTGCTAGATATTTTTTTCATACAAAACACTTAGTATGTATTATCTATGTATTATGTATATATGATGTTATTTTTTAGCTTGACTATTCGAAGAATAGGGGGGCTATTCCAGTCACCCGGGCGTCGGCATAATGCTTTGGTTAAGTTTTTACGTGCAAGTGTTTAAAATCTCTGTTTCTTTTAAAGCTATTGCTTTGAAACTTTGCACATGCTTCTGTGACCATTATATCAGCATCTAGACAAAGATTCATTACTCTGATATTGAATTTAGTGGAATTTTAACCCTTTTCGGACTTAGAAATCTTGGTTAAGTTTTTACGTGCAAATGTTGGTTATCTGAGATATTTCTGTTTCTTTAAAAGCTATTGCTTTGAAACTTTACACATGCATCTGTGACCATTATATCAGCATCTAGACAAAGATTCATTACTCTGATATTGAATTTAGTGGAATTTTAACCTTTTTCGGACTTAGTAATTATTGGTTAAGTTTTTACATGCAAATGTTGTATTTCTGTAATATCTCTATTTCTATGGAAGCTTTTGCTTTGAAACTTTGCACATGTTTCTGTGACCATAATATCAGCCTCTTGACAAAGATTCATTACTCTGATATTGAATTTAGTGGAATTTTAACCCTTTTCGGACTTAGAAAATCTTGGTTAAGTTTTTACGTGCAAATGTTGTATTTCTGTAATATCTCTATTTCTATGGAAGCTTTTGCTTTGAAACTTTGCACATGCTTCTGTGACCATAATATCAGCCTCTTGACAAAGACTTATTACTCTGATTTTGAATTTAGTGGAATTTTAACCCTTTTCTGACTTAGAAATCTTGGTTAAGTTTTTACGTGCAAATGTTGTATATCAGTTATAGCTCTATTTCTATTTAGGCTTTTGCTTGGAAACTCTACACATGGTTCTGTGACCATAATATCAGCCTCTTGACAAAGACTTATTACTCTGATATTTAATTTAGTAGAATTTAACCTTTTTCAGACTCAGAAATTCTTGGTTAAGTTTTTACGTGCAAATGTTGTACATCAGTTATATCTCTATTTCTACTATAGCTGTTGCTTGGAAACTTTACACATGCTTCTTTGACCATAATATTAGCCCACAGAAAAAGATTCATTACTCTGATATTTAATTTTGTGTAATTTTAACCCTTTTCGGCCTTAAAAATCTTGGTTATGTTTTTATGTGCAACTGTTTTATGTTAGTTGTATCTCTGTTCCTACTAAAGCTATTGTTTTGAAACTCTGCACATACTTCTGGGACCATTATATCAGCCTCTAGACAAAGATTCTTTTCTCTTGACTTTCTTTATATTGAATTTCCAATGTCGATATTGATTTGCTGTTACTATCCAGCACTAGGAATAGTCGAGCTTCGCTGTCCTCCGACAGCTCTTGTTCTTGTTTGTTTAGAACTTAATGAAGGTATTGGTAGAGGTGAAAGACCAGAATAAATCCTTACATTTTGAACTGGAAGATACTAAACAGAAACTACTGGATGCTCAAGGGGACATCAAGGTAATGTTAGAATTCCCTCCTTAACCTATTTGTGTGTTATGTGGCTGTTTATGACTTCATTAATAAAGAGTATTTGAAAAAGCTGTTGTTACTGTAAATATTCTCTGCGACATGTCTCTATTGATGGGTGGATAATTATAAAACTTAAGGTATTAGACTAGTAAAAGATCCGCAGCATTTTGGGATTAAAGAGCTATAACAGTGTTGAGCAAGGTTTCCTAATGATTTTCATTGGGAATCTTCGGTCAACATTGTGAAAGATCATGAGTTCCGAAATGTTGCTGAACTATAATGTGTCTACAACCTTAAGTGGGACAAGCAGCTCAAGGTATTTGCAGCAGGAATCCTTATTAAAATGACCCATACACCACAACATGACTTGAATATTCAACTGCGCAAAACCCATTTAAGGTAGTGAACCTGTAATTGATCCGCAACCTTAACAGTGTAATCTGAGGTTTCCTAATGATTTTAATTTGGAAACCTTGATTAACACTGTGAAAGATCATGAGTCCTGAAATGTTGCGGAACTATTACGGTTCCACTACCTTAAAGAATTCTTTTGGTATTGGAATTATTGATAATGGTATTTCAATGAAGCAACTGTATGTTTTGACATTTTAGCTTTGGTTTAATTTTGTGTCTTTAAGAAGAAGATAAATATGTGTTCTTTAGTTCTATATTATACCAAAATTAAGTGCTATTCTTACTTTTGTGTGCAAAAAAACTTCTTACACATAAAACCTTATCTACATAAGTTGGTTAATTGAGGAAGAACCTCAAGAAAGATTGAAAGTACATTCCAATTTAAGCTGTATATTTGTAGCTGCTGAGGGAACAAATAGCAAGACAGCGTGTAGGTACAACCGACGAAGGAATGAATACGAGGCATTTTCCTGCTCATGAACGAGAAGAACTTGTACAGAAATTGGAGTCTTCCAGAGATCAGGTATGCACAATTACTTATGTAACTTGGAATCAATTAGCTAGACAGCCTGTGGGTATGACAGGCAAGAGAGTTACCATACAATACAAAATATTTATTTGCTATTTGAGCCACCCATCATGAGCAGAAAATGTTAACAACCAAACAACTGTAACAAAACATTAATAAATGAACAAGTCACTACATAACATTCACAGATTCACACACACTGGGACCATTAGATGTAAAGGTCAAAACAGGATGTTTTCAGATTTTTAGCTTTAATCATTCAATTATTTTTAAAAGTAATTGATAAATTACAGTTATATTCAAAATCTCTCAATCAAATTACAAGGTCAAGATCATAAGTCATGGTCATTTTTCAATTTTAAACTTGGACAAAACTTAATGTTCAGGGGGTATTAGTGTTTTACGAAGACATCTAAATACACTTTCAAAGGTAGATAGTTGTCTTATCACTTTCCTTCATATTAACCCTTGTCATGCTAAACCTGGAATATTCCTGCCTTGGCAAGAGCTATAGACAAACATCAGCCTATACATATGTGCAGTCTGATCTTTGTCTATACCACCTGTTTTTCCTTTTTTGAAACCAGAATATCTTGAAAATTTAATTTCAAAATGAATACCAACTCACAACTCATAGATGTATAGTAGTAGGTATAGAATAAGCCTTATCTTTATGTTTCAGTATTTACAGTTAGAGCGTGATCTACAGACTGTGTTGGATGAGAAAGAAGAGCTGGTCACTTGGAGAGACGTGTTTAAAACTAAATATGAACGTCTCAATCAGGAACTGAACTATATACTGAAGGGAGATGAAAACAGAGTGGTGGATATTGATGCACTAGTCATGGAAAACAAGTAAGATAGTACTAAGTTCTTAAAGGAGACTGTTTATTTTTTGTGCTTTTTTTGTTTAATCAATACAGATACAGATAAAAGAGTGGGTAAAGTCGGTCTAATATCTTTAATTCTCAATAAAGCCATATGTTGTGGGTACTCATTTGAATCGTCTTGGCAAGACGATTCCTATGAGTGCAAACAATATAGCGTTTATGCAAACATTATTTAAATATTCAAATCTAAAGTCAAAGATCCCCCCCTTATCTGTTGCTTTGCAATATTTAATAAGTGTTACCTGAATTGTTAGATTACCAAGGATCTTTGTAAGAAATATTGGCATGATGATAAGATTTCAATGAGATGCATCTGCAGATACAATCAAGGTCAAGAAAAGTGATCTGTCAAAGTTGTGAAAAATTTGCTGTTTTGTGGGCATTTGTATTTAACCAACACATCTTGTGCAATTCATATAAAAGGCATGATGGTTCTTTTCGAAATGCATCTCAATAAAGCCATGTTTATTTAGTATAACAAGCTTTCATGTCCTCGAGCAAGTTAAAACGAAAAAGAAATGAAATGCATTTTGTTAATGTTTCTCAAACACATATCTTGTTATCCACAGATATCTTCAAGACAGATTAAAACAAATGGAAGCTGAGAAGTCAATGGCCATGGCTGCAGTCTCCAAATATAAGGTACTGATAAACTCTTGAGGGGGTTTCAAAATTTCAGTCCAGTCCAATTAGTAAAGGTTACAGGCAATTAATACAGTAGATTATCATTTTGATAAACTCGTTGCTTTGCTAGTAAAATAATCAAAAACTTATACCCTGCTTTCATTCATTTCACCCTGTCTGACTTCAGAGCCCAAGAAGTGACATCATCAATGTTGCATAGTATTCACATGCAAAATGACACACTTTAAGAAAATTTCTCTTGAAATTTTGATAATTTTGTCCCATGTTTGCAATAAAGAAATAGTATTATCATTTTTTTTGGGGGGGGGGGGGGTTTAAGATCAATTGATATTTCATTGGGTGAATAACACAAGCCATATTTTCATTCATGGCTTGGCCACTCATGAAAATATAGCTTATTTTGTTCACCCAATGAAATATTAATTTTACACTGAAACAAATTCCTCTATTTGATACATACCTTTAACAGAGTTATGTGTTACTATCAGTGTACTTATTCAATCTAAATTCCAGTAATTCTTACCTAACCAAAAATCAGAACTTGAAAGTTTAGACTGATTTTTAGCACCACTGGCTGAAAGCCACTGGGTCTATTGTCATGGCGTTGTGTCCATCGTGCGTCCGTCCATATGTGCGTCCGTGCGTCCGGTCGTAAACTTTTTCTTTAAAAATCTTCTCCTCAGAAACCACTGGATGGATTTCAACCAAACTTCACAGGAATGATGCTTGGGTGACCCTCTTTCAAAGTTGTTCAAGAAATTTTGATCCAATGAAAAACATGGATTTAATGGGCGTGGCTAATTTCCAAATATGGTAAAAAGTGAATTTTCTCAGGTTCTAATTGATGGATACCAATTAAATATAACATAAATGACCCTTGGGTGACCGTTTATCAGTCTACAAAAAATTATTGTGATCGGATGAAAAATATGTATTTTATGGGCGGAGGCCATTTCTCTATATGTTATAAAGTGGAAACTTTGATAATCATTTTCTCAGAATCTAACATATAGATTTCAACCAAATTTTACATGAATGATCCTTGGGTGACCCTTTACCAGTCTACCAACAGTTATTGTGATCGGATGAAAAATATGTATTTTATGTACGGAGGTCATTTCTCTATATATTATAATAGTGGAAACTTGGGAAATTATTTCAACATCAGTAGAACCCAAAATATCTAAAAATCTAGTCAAAACTTAGATTTGCTATTACAAGAAATTCAAGGCTGTGGAACGACACAAGCCATTCATGGCTTTCTAGTTATATACAATTCATCTAAGCATACTATAAAAAGATTAGAACGAATAAGGAATTTCATCTCTCATTAATTCCTAAGCATTAATGAATGTGGCTAAAACGCATATTTACTTATATTTCAGAGTATATTAGAGAAGAAGAAAAACAAAAGCTGTATGAAACTTGGACAAACTAGAGGTGGAGGGATGGTCATATCCCAGAAACAAGGTGAAATGTTGTCAGAAAATTCATGTCTAATTATAGAAAAACAAAAGGAGAACACTTAAGACAATTAATGGGGAAAGATTATAAACTAAATCTAAACTTTTTTTTGTGTTGAATTTAAATTTTGTTTGAACAAATGCAAATTTTTGGCAAAATTCAACTAATATGGCTCAAGTTTTCCCAAATTAATCATTTTGAAGGAGCAGTGTATGCAAAATCAGAATGCCTGTCTAAGCAGGCATATCTTAGTTCTTGCTGTCTGCTAATGATTTGAGTAAAGATGATGTATGTCATGGACAGACGGAAGGGCTAAAATTTAACCATGGACATGCTAGATGTAGAAGGCATCTTTATCCATGATATGGTCTCAAAATCAAAGGATCATGTGATATGTTATGAAGTACCCTATTGCTTAACTTCAAACCCTTTTAGATAATAACATGAATACAATCTTAAAGTATAGTTATTATCCCCTGATGTTTTCGGGGAAGGGGATATAGTAATGGTCTCCGTCCATCATTCCGTCATACAGTCTTTCTGTCACTAAACTTGTCCGGAGCATATCTTCTAAAGTATAATAGCTATCAACTTGAAAGTTTAAAGGTGGATAGATCTCATGGGGGAGACGTGCAGTGCACATGAATGACAACTCTTGCTTGCATAATTTTGGAGCTATTGCCCTTTGTTATTTTTAATACTTCAATTTTGTCCGGAGCATATCTCTGACAGTTAAATATCTATCAGCTTAAATCTTTAAAGGTCTATAGGTCTCATGGAGGAGAAGTGCAGTGCACAAAAACTACAACTCTTACTTGCATAATAGTTCTAATTGAATAGAATAACTATAACTTTTGCTTGCATTATTTTTCAGTTATTGCCTTTGTTATTTTATTTTAAAGACTAAGATTTTGTAGGGGGCATATCTCCTAAAGTACAAAAGAATCCTTAATCTATTAGGTTTCATTTTACTATCATGCTTTCATGGCTGGGATGGCCATGTCTGACATGGCGATTGTTGTTCTTCTTGTGATGTTTTAGTTCAATTCCCTTGGTATATATATATTTCAGTACAAGAAGTGCTCACATCAAAAGCAGCTATAGTCCCAACTCCCCAGGCCATGTCAGATCTACAGGCTCTAGCTGGAGCCCTGCTGGATACAGTCAATGATAAAAATTTGGCCCTGTCTCATCAGAGAAAAACTAACAAGTAAGTCATAAATCAGCTATAGTCCCCACTCCCCAAGCCATGTCAGATCTACAGGCCTTAGCTGGAGCACTGCTGGATACAGTCAATGATAAAAACTTGGCCCTGTCTCATCAGAGAAAAACTAACAAGTAAGTCATAAATCAGCTATAGTCCCCACTCCCCAAGCCATGTCAGATCTACAGGCCTTAGCTGGAGCACTGCTGGATACAGTCAATGATAAAAACTTGGCCCTATCACATCAGAGAAAAACTAACAAGTAAGTTATAAATCACCTATAGTGTCCACTTTCTAGGCCCTCTCAGAGGACTACTGGATACAGTCATTGATAATACTTGGCTCTAACTCACTGAAGAAAAACTAATGAGTAAGTCCGAATGAAGTGAAATTCGCAAAGAATTCCCTTATAATAACCTCCTCACGATGATGGTTTTGTGGAAATTATTGTCAGATTTGAAGATAACTTTACAGAAAATACCCAAGTTAGATAGGGAATATAAAATGAAGGCTTTCCCTTTAGAATTTGCATAATTAATGCATGTATCTATTAAGAGAAACGAGTTAGTAAATATTTTTGGTACTTTAAAATTATCAACACCTATCAAACATGGTCATTCTCTGCAAAATTGAAAGAATTTCTCAAGTCTTATGTGACTGTAAAACAAAGCAGGTCTTTGAAAGCTATTTTCCATCTAGGTTGTTTAAAAATTAAAAGATAGCTGATTTTATTCACAGAATTTTAGGGAGCAGAGTTGCTGAGCTTGAAAAGAAGATCAAAACTCTGGAAGTTGCAGGATTGTGGAATGTATCTGGTGGGTCATATTTAAAGGACTTAGCACAAACACTGTTGCAGGGCAAGACAGGACAGGCTGCTGAGAGTGTGCAGCATGAATATAGTTGATACTTTTAATATGGTTGTCGAAAGACAGGACTTATTACATCATCATCCATGGTGTCCAGGAGGGCGGCATCTGCTACTTTGTCCAGAGCATAACTCTTGTCACATTATGATCTATTGACTAGAAACATGGCAGTGATGTTCCTCAAATTATAATTGAGTGCGGCATGAAAGAACCATTACTCTATAGTGGAAGCATATTGACCTGAACCTGGCCTTTGCGATTTAAATAAATTAAATACCGGTCGTTACCCTTCGGCAAAACACAAGCCTAAAGTTGGAGTGCACATGTTAGCTCTGTTAACCCCTTTTCGCCAATGTTTTTCACCACAACGGCAATATTTGGTCAACCTCGTGAACTAGTGAATCAATACATTTATTGAGTCTCCTATTTAATTATATTTAGATGCTGGAAAAAAATTTCCATTTTTCACATTTCTTTAAATGCAATTTATGATTTTTGTCTGGAAATATAATGAAATCCCCTCCCTGAGTCCTACACAAGTAGGAACATTTTTTTAAAATAGAATTGTCTGCTCTGTGACTAGGTGCAC
Organism: Fragum whitleyi; assembly: GCA_948146395.1. Classification (NCBI taxonomy): domain Eukaryota; kingdom Metazoa; phylum Mollusca; class Bivalvia; order Cardiida; family Cardiidae; genus Fragum; species Fragum whitleyi. Next base: position 45,836,931 of record OX411555.1, read on the forward strand.
TGTATAACCATTAAGTCCACGCATACCTTTAATGTGTACAATATAAAGGAACGTCCATGCTTGATCGACACGTGCCGATGTGTCTTCGGAATTGTATTCATGGGCCTAATTATTTATTCTGCATAAAGGTCAGGTTCAAGTTAATATGCGCTCGCTATACCTACTACCTAGCTTATTTTTCTAATTATTTCCCTTTGCTTAGTTCTTTCATACTAAGTGATCCAGCGGTGTAACAGTGAATCTTGTGACAATTTGCCACCTTGTTAAAAAATCATCTCTTTATTTGTTCTGTTTGTCCAGGCCCTTTATCAGATATTTGTTTTCTGATGTTGCACTAAGGAATAAATAACTGCTTTTGAAAAAGCAACCTATTTTGTAAAAATATATAAACCTTAATGTATTTTTCTAAAAATAATTTTTCTGTTAGGACTGTTATTTATAAATACTATCTGTCACCCAACAGTTGTACATCAGTGGCCTGTGTTACTAAACATCTTATAATAATTTTTTGCACAAGTCAAAAATTAAAGTTGCTTCTACAATAGCAACTATAAGTTGAGTTCTGCCTTGCATAATCTCATTGAGATGGTCTTCCAAAGACGGTTCCAATGAGATATTGCAAGATAAAATTCAACAATGAATGAAAATACCAGGTACGATATGTGATTTTGACTTATGATTAATTTCTTTTTAAGATGTTCAGTAAAACGGGCCCCAGGTACCCATGGCCAGTTCTTATATTTAAGTGAAGAAATACTTTATTGAAATTTATTTTATATTATAGGCCATGGTCCAGTTCATCTTGAAAAGTTGATACAAGAATGTAATGACATGAAAACTTTAATACCACAGAGGGTGTCACTCCACAGTGAATCTGATCAACATTCTGAGGAGGAAAAAGATAGTGAACTAGAGAGTGTGACACCCTTAGATAGGTAAGGCATGATTTAAATAGTGGGGTCATTCCACAGAGAATCTGGGCCCGAGGTTATAAAACTTTTCTCAGGCTCAACAGAGAATTTTCTCAAATTTAAAATTTGAATAAATGTATGAAAATAAAAGATGATATTGATAAGTTAATATTTATTAACTTATTAATATTATTTTTTATGTTAATACATTAAAATCAATATTAAAACAGGATTACAGCTTTTATCTTGAATAGAAATTTGAGAAAATTTTAAATTTAGAATGAGAAAAGTTTTATAACTTGGGGCCCTGATCAACTTTCTGAGGAAGATGAATATAGTGAAGTAGAGAATGTGACACCTTTAGATAGGTATGTAAAAATTAAAATAGTGGTGTCATACCACCATGAATTTGATCATCATTCAGATAGGGATAATGACAGTGAAATAGAGAGTGTGAGAGTATGAAACCTTTAGATAGAATATTTATGATGTGAAAAGTTTCTTCTTTTCACAGTGAATAAGGTCAAACACACAGGAAGATAAAGATGCTGGATATCAGAGTATGACAACTTTAAATAGTTAAGGAAAGATAAATATATAGGTGTAAAACCACAATAAGTAATATAAAAATTTGGGGGAAGATTATAGTGAAATGGAGTGGGGCACCTATAGATAGTAAAGTAATAATGGGAATAATGGTGTCACTCCACAATAAATTGGGTTAATATTCAGAGGAAAATAAAGATAGGAAACAAGACTGCATGACACCTAAAGATTTTCAATGGGTGATGAGAAAAGTGGTGGTATGTCACAGAGAATTTGATAAACAATTAGAGGAAGATAAAAATACTGGCCAAGAATGTAACATCTTTATATATAGGTAAATCATTATGATTATAGTGTTGTGGAACCCCAGATATTTTGAGCAACATTTAGAGAGGGATAAAGATATTGTAGTAGAGAGTGTGACACCTTTAGCTAAGTAAGGAATGTTATAAAATAGTGGTGTCACACCACTGAGAATTTGATTAACATTCAGTTAAAGATATAGACGATTAACAAGAGAATGTTATACCTTTTAGATAGGTAAGGAGTGATGAAGTAAGTGGTGTCACACCAGGAGTGTTTAATCAACATTGACAGGAATATAAAAGACAGGATAGTGTGACACCTTTAGATAGATAATTTATGTACTAAGCATGCCAAGGATTGTATCACACCACAGTAAATCACAGTATCGTTCTGTAATGTTTTACAGGAACTGTTAACCATTACCACTTAAGCCGTAAGAGATGAAAACCGAAAAAAAGTAAAAGTAAAAACTGGATAATTGCTGCGAACAAGGTTATTACATGTGGCAAGCAGTTTCTTTTTTTTTCCTCCGAAAGCTTTCTACAATAAAGAGTATTGTTTATTGTTTTTTCCACTTTTAAGGTAGTTGACCAGTAATAGTTCTACAACGCTTCGCGAGTATTGAACTTTTAACAGTGTTAACCAAGGTTTCCTAATGATTTTCATTAGGAAATCTTGGTCAACATTGTGAAAGATTATGAGTTCGGAAATGTTGCAGAACTTTTACGGGTCCACTACCTTAATTTCTGTCTGCACCGCATTGCAATTTCTTATCTTGTTATATTTCAGTTGCACAACAACTCCAGATACTAGTCCTTCACACCAAGCCAAAATTCCAGATCACTTACAGATGGGAGATTTAGACCTGTTACCCACTAAAGAAGTGACTTGTAAACCAGCATGCACAGAGATTATAAATGACAATAGTAGGGTTGTTGATGACAGAAATCCAGTTTTGTTAAGTAAGTCTGCTTTGCGTACAGGATGACAAAACAGTGCAAACTGTTTACCAATTTTACCCTGCTTTGCATGCAGGTGCATATGCAAAGCGGGGTAAAATTGGCAAACAGTTTGCACTGTTTTGTCATCCTGAATGCAGGGCTCATTTACGTAACAGAGTATACCTTAGTTTCTGGATTTAGTAATTTCAATGAGAAAATGAAAATATTGCTGTTTTGGCAGGAGGTGTAGGTCTGTTTTCAAACATGTTGTCCATTAAATCCAGAAAAGAATATTAACTGACAATTCAGGACTGCAATAACACAGAATTTCCTATTTCCTATTTTCCATTTTTACCAGGAACATTACTGATATTTTGATTTTGATGATAGAACTCATCATTAGGCCATTGTCAATGCAAAGTTCAAGGTCATCAGAAAATGTTAGAGTAGCCTATCAAGTTCAAACCTTGATGAAACTGTACAAAAACTTTGAATTACCAAGTACTCAAGGCAATTGAAGCATTCAGAACACAAGTTGGCCAATCTCGGGATCAACCTCGGATGTACATAGATGGATTTTTTAAAAAATTTGGGAAAACCTTGGAAAAACTCGATGACGTCAGTTAAAAATGGCATTAGCCCTCGGAACTGTGAGTGAAAACATTCAACATCGCCAACACTCCTTGTTTAGGTCACTGATGTGAAACCATCATATCCTAATATTCAGTGTTTCCATTTACATAAAAAATATTGAGTCCCTGGGACCCAGTACCTTAGAAAAAGTTGAGTTCCAACTGCTTTCAGTTGAGTCCAATTTTAATTTCCACAAATCATCTTCAAATTAATTGTTGTAATTCGGGCTTAATAACCCTTTCCCAAACAAGACCTAGTTTTGATATTCCCAGTAAAAGAGGCTTGAGGAAACATTGAAGCAAAAGAAGAAACTGCTTTTTTTATTTTCCTCAATTTTTCTACTCCAAAAGGCCAAAAACATGTGAAATTCTCAGGCATTTGAAATTGTTGTCTTCTTGAACATAGATTTATGACAAGTCTAAAATTTAGCCTTCTGGTAATGGGTAAACAAACAACAAATATCTACTTTGAAGTAAATATGACAAAAAGAAATGCTTCCTAACATTATTTTCAAAAGTACAATATTTACGGCAGCTCTTACAAGCAAAGGAAAACCTTTCGAGGCTATACTAACGCTGTGATACGTCAAATGAAAATTATCGTCTGCTTCATACCTGAAAATCAGTGCAGCCCGTACTATAAATGTTCTTCTGCTTAGTAACACAATAAATACTGCAGGCACTTCATTCGAACAGCAGTTGAATCTGACTCGTCTTTTATCAGCCAGTCTTTGAATGCTAGATCGGCAAGCCACTGGTCTTGAAAAGACCGCGAGTGTTTCTTTTTCTTGGCTGAAGACCGCGAGTGTTTCTTTTTCTTGGCTAGAGAAGCCATTTTTATTTACAAAATGAAAGTAACAGTTGGTTTCCGGCTATCAAATTGCCCACAAAACAATATTTAAGACAGTTCGGGTACCAGACAATAAAGGAGGAATCCCAACACTTGTAACTTCTCAGACGTTGGCGAAGACTATTTATAGTAACTTTGGAAAACTGGTGACCTTGCTTCAAATCTGTCGTACTTTCAAACATTTGGGATTGTTTTCGCTTGTTCTGCGTAAGATTTATGAACATACTTTGTTTTTGCCACTCATTTTATTTTGCGTCCCATGGACGCCACGAGTATTCAAATTTTGCGTCCGAGCTGATTTTCATGCATATACAGATACTTTGACGTCGTAAATGGAAACTCAGCAAGTAATATAAATATCTTTAGATTCTTAAATAACTGCTGAAAAAATCTTATTTTTTTGAGAATGATTCGTAATTCTCAAAAATTAAGATTTTTCAGCCGTTATTTACTGTAAAAGATATAAATCTACAGTGCTAGTTTTTCTTACTCTGTTTTCACCTAACAAAATGCACGCTTTTGTTACATACCCATCCGCCTTACATACATCTGAGGTCTGTTGCAGTTTACGGAAATGCCAAAGTGATGTTCTGAATGCAATTTAAGATGTAATGCCCCTACATTGCATAATGAAAGATCTCATCAATATACGCAAGTTCATTATAAGGTCGAGACAATCTGACAACAACAATCTCTTTCAAGATCAATCTTTATTCCCCACCTATAAAGTAGATGGGGATATATTAGTTTCACCATATTTGTCTGTCTTTTGTCTGCTATTCATCTGTCTGTCTGTCCATCAATCTGTCTGTCCATCCATTTGTCCCTCTGTTTGTTTGTAAACTTTTTTCATTTCCGGACTCTTACTCAAGAACGATGTGACCTAGAACCAGGAAACTTTACACTATTGTTGCCCATGATCCAAGAAAGTGTCCTATTGTTTTGGGGTCAAGAAGGTCAAAAATCAAGGTCACAGCTAAACTTTGTCCAAAAACTGTTTATGGAACTGGGACAAAGCGCTAGTTTGGTGTATTAGTTTTGCAACAGATATTGAAATATGCAGCTTGAAGGCAATAACATTTCACAAACAGGTCTGTTATTGTTTGTTAAATGATATATAATATTTTATTTCTTTCACAGATAATTTTGACAGTGTAGATGTACTTCCAAAAGAATTTGATTCATCTCAAACAATGACTTATCCAAAGGAACAGGAAACAAATATAAACTCAATAGAGGAGAATACACCTGAAAAAGACTTAAGCTCTGTAACAAGTCAAAATGATGTAGAACAAACAATAAGTAATAATTATGAATTAGAAAAAACTCCAAATGAGTGTCCAAGTAAGGAAGTAAATTATCTAAATTCTGATGGGCCTGAAAATGCCAAAGGTTGTGAAACTTTGTTAAGTGATAATGATGAAGAATCTGTCTGTGAAAACAATCCAATACATGTATATAATGAAGATAAACTAGAAGACTTAAAAGATAATGAAGTGAATGTCTATATTGAATCATTGGACAGGGAATTAGATCTTGATACAGCTGAAAACCAGATTAATGAAACAGACTATAATGCTGGGGGTGATGCAAATATATTGAATAGAACAAAAAGGGCAACATTTACTGAAAAATCGGTTCTAAATGGAGGTGCAGATGGAGAAAACAATGACAGTGATGCTGATGATGATGATGACAATGATGATGTTGAAGCGTCTGAAAAAATAGGACTGTTGGTAGAGAGCATGGCTCAAAAAATGTGCAATATTTCCCGCAAAGATGTTCAGCGTAAAAATTCTACAATGTCTAATGGTGAGGAAGATGTTGATAGAGATGATTCTAGTAGCAAACTGATGGGGGACACTGAGGATAAAGATGAATCTATTCAATCTAGTCAAACTAAAGTAGATGAACCACATAATGTTGAATGCTGATAGTTTATTCTTGTTGTTGACAAGCTGCAGTTATGATGTTTGAGTCTAAAAACAACAGTGTATTGAGTATTTATGATAGGGCTACTATAATTATATTGGTCTTGGTAAGAGGGAACATTGCCAGTCTAATTTTGTAATTAAACAATGCAGACTTCACAAAATACTACAGGTCCCACTGAAATGTCAGGTAAAACCCATTCTGGTTCAATAAATTGGACATGCATACAGGACTGAATGACTGGCAAAATACACAATTGGAATTGTCTCAACAAGATGATTCCAATGAAGCCCACAGCAGAGAGTTTGTGTTAGAATTGTTAAAATTTGTGACAGGTCACGCAAAAAGGCACCATCTTTGAACTTAGTAAGTTGAATATTTGAAAAAGAGATTGGTTCTAGAACAGGCAAATCAGAGATTGTATTTTAAGAATTCTTTCACAGGAATGTAGATGGATCATTCTAGATTCAGAAAATAAGCAAAGTGCGAAAAGATTTGACCCTAGTCAGTCTTCACAATCCGCACAGTCTGACACTTTTACATACTACCAAGATGGTCCCTTTTCATGTGACATGTCACATTTGTAAATCCAAAATACTCCTTCTTATCTGTAACTGAAAAAATATAAATGAATATTAACCCTTACCATCTCTTCAAATCTAAGACTGGTCCAAGTTGAAAGAGGTGCAAGGCAACAATGAGCAATAAGTGCAGTTCGAGAAACTATCCCAAAGGGATGAAAAGGGAGAAATTGCTTGTTACAAGCAAAACTCAAAATATTGTGACTGTATTGGAAACAGGATTGGTATTTCAGAGATGTTGGTTGTATTGGGTTTATCTTCCCGCACAACAACTAAGGTCATATGGAGACAGGCCTTGGTTTAAAGTCTCATCCTGAAGACGGGAGATCGGTAAATTGCTCCAGGGACCCCTGACACTGGAGCAGAGGTACAGATTAGAGGGGAGTAAAGCCAGTCTAAAGTTTTTATTTCTCAATGAAACTCTATGTTGTGGGTACTCATTTGAATTGTCTTGACAAGACGATTCCAATGAGTACCCACAACATGGAATTTTTGCAAGTTTTATTGAAAAAATTCAATTTGAAATAAAAGATACTCCCTCCATCTGTAGTTCTGCACTGGAGTCAAGTGTGTTGCCACTCAATCAAGGTATTTAAGGGAAGCTGAATGATTCTCACAAGCTGCTCAATGTTAACAATCTTACTAGGGTGGATACTTTCAAAAATTCAAAGTTGGATCCTGTCAGATGAATAGTTTCATATAAGTACATCTGTAATGATCTAATTTTGGTTTTGTCATTCAAAAATCATTGTTCTGATAGTTTTTGGTTTTATACCATTATGAATATTTTACTTATTTTGATCGATTTTGTTATGAATGGAATTATGAGAAGCTGTTTGTATGTTTAAAGCAAATTGTCTCAGAATCTTTTATTTATTTTGATCGATTTTGTTAAATTATATTAAGAAATAAGGAAATATTGTTTTGTTTTTCATCGAAGTATGAAACTTAAAGCATAATGTTTGTATTAATCAGGATTTTTTCAGTAAAATTAAAAAGGAATTGAGGAGTAGCCACTTTTTGTCTTTAACATTACTATGAAATACAGCTCTGAAGAATTGATGGAACAGGAGAAATTGCTTTTCAAATCCAGCTTTCTGACAGGTTTACTAAAGATTTTTTTACACTTGCCTGGTGTGAAAGTACCTTTGAAATCTAACTTGCCAAATGTAAGAACTAGTTGTCAGATAGAAAGCATTATGTCTACTTCTTTCAAAATTAACTTGCCCATTCATCAAGTCTCTTGTTGGGGATTATAGGCTATTGAAGATACAGACATCATACTTTGTGTGTTGTTTGTAGATAATATTGGTATCCATTTTAATATGACAGGTTAATGTTCCACAACAAGGTCAGAGTAAAATATCAAGGCTATATTTACATAAACCAGTCATAACAAGGGCATGAACCTTCACACACAAATATTGTTTTCAACATGAATTAACCCTTTCCTGTTTTACAAAATTTTGAACCAGTCCAAATTCAAAGGTTTTGCAGACGAAAATTTAATGTGGATTTAATTTGAAAAATAACCATTCAGTAGGGTAGAAAATAGTGTGGAAAAAGAAGAAATTGCTTTCCAGAAGCAATTTCTTCTTTTTTCACAATGTTTTCTCAATCATAAAATCACAGGCACGTAAAAAGCAGGGATTAAACAGAAAAGGGTTAAGATATAATCTAGATCTGATATCTACATGTATTACATAGATCTGATATTTTTATGATAGATCTGAACATTTGTTTGTAAAAATCTCTGTTAAAAAATAATTCCTATTAACATAATAAACATCTTCTAGAAAAGAAAGTGAATGGATAAATAAAGGTTATTTATGTTTTACATGTCAACATTTTTCCAAATTTGTCTTTCAAAGAATCTTCATTGCTGTCTTAGCACTGTTAGCATGTAGGTTTTGGTTTAAGCTTATTGATTTTACATCGAATGGGAAACAGGTTCTTGCAACTTAGATTAATCCCTCACATGTACAAATCCCCAATTATGGAGGTCCTAGTTTTATATCTGACATTGGTCCTTTCACCAATGGAATGATAATCATAAATCTATGTTGGATGAGTAGCTGGAGGCTGTGATAGAATGTAGTTGTATTACTGGTATGAAAAATACCAGGGGCCCGTTTTACTAAACATCTTTCAAAAAAATTAATCGTACTTGGTGTTTTCATTCATTGTAAGATTCTGCCTTGCAATATCTCATTGGAATCGTCTTTAAAAGATGATTCCAATGAGACTATGCATGCCAGAATTCGATATTGAGTTACTACTGAAGAAGCAACTTTAATTTTTTACTTGGGTAAAAATAATGAAGATGTTTAGTAAAACAGGCTTTAGGAATCCATGGTGATATCCTCCAGCTGCCATGGTTTGACTGAAAATGGTTAAAAGAGGCCATGAACCCAATTCAAACAAACAAACATTCCTGATTTTAAATGGCCATGAACCCAATTCAAACAAACAAACAAACAATCATGATTTTACATGCATTATTTAATCAAGAGTTGTGATAGTGCATGTACTCAAGATAAAAAAACAACAAAGCTGTCCATAACCTCAATCCATTACTTAAGATTTCAGGTCTGTTCAAATTCAAAGATGTTGCAGTATGATGTCAATTTTCCGTTGATGAAAATAAAAACAAATCCTCTTTTTAGGAAGAAAACATTGTGGACAATGAAGAAATTGCTTGCTTTTCCACAATATTTTCCAAATCTTTTTTTTTTTTTTTTCATCTTCAAAATGTGGTATTGTGTTAGAAATGGGTTAAGTTTGGGATATCAACAGTCATAGGTTAGTTTGACCTTGCTTATAATATTTTCTCTTAGATAAATTACTAAAAGTAGATTTAGAATCAGGAAACCTCCTTACAAGATTTCTGCGCATATGATGTGACTACAAGTTATGTGAAAATAGAACAATCTGGCAAATGCAAAAGTGTTGAAACAAGTCAGGCTGCACAAAATGCGCAGGCTGACCAGACTCTAAACTTTTTCACTTTTGACTTGTTTTCCATGAATATGTGGCAGTCTGATCTTAGGCTAAACCACATGATTTCCTTATTGAAAAAAAAGTTTAAGAACTATATTTTCAAAATTGAATTCTGACTTATGTTGTCAGCACTTTGATTTTAGAATTATAGGCACTTAAAAAAGATTTGCCTTTGCTACTCAATACACAATAATCATGTTCACTTTTGCAACACATTTGTGCTGGCCGATGATTGTGTTATAAAGGGTTGCAAATAGTTAGTTAGACTTCCATGTATTTATTTTATTTGTTTTTTTTGAAGTTAAATAAAAATATTTCAAACTGATTTGTTTGTTGGATATTTGATCCTCAATTACTATGAAATAAATATTTAGAGTTAAATACAACGCTAGAAGCTAACCAGAGCTACAGATAAAATGAGTATTTTGTTTTTCAAATTTAAAAATTTCATTATTCCTTCCTTAGACCCTATTTTGTCGGTACTTATTAGAAACGTCTTATTGAGACGATTCAAATGAGTACCCACAGCATAGGGTTTCATTTAGAATAAAAGATTTTTTCTCATCTGGACCACTGGCTAACGCTTATGTCAATGACATCTAGCCTCTACAAACTATGTGAACAATTTCATGAATTATTGAAAGTGCATATATTTATGCAAGCACTTACAATAGTTCTAAGCTCCACTGGCAAAAGGCCACTGGGACTTTTGTCATGGCATTGTGTCCGTCGGGCATGTGTCCTTCTTAAACTTTTTGTTTAAAAATCTTCTCAGAAACTACTTGATGATTTCAACCAAACTTCAAAGGAATGATCCTTGGGTGACCTTCTTTCAAATTTGTTCAAGAAATTTTGATCCAATGAAATACATGAATTTAACGGGCGTAGCTAATTTCCAAATATGGTAAAAAGTGAGTTTTCTCAGATTCTAATTGATGGATACCAATTAAATTTTACATGAATGATCCTTCCAAATTTCACTGGAATGATACTTGAGTGACCTTTTATCAGTCTACCAAAAATTATTGTGATTATATGAAAGATATGTATTTTATGGGCGGAGGTCATTTCTCTATATGTTATATAGTGGAAACTTTGAAAATCATTTTCTTAGAATGTAACTGATGGTTATCAACCGAATTTCACTGGAATGATCCTTGAGTGACACTTTATCAGTCAACCAAAAATAATTGTGATAGAAGAAAAATATGTTTTTTATGGGCAGAGGTCATTTCTCTATATGTTATCTAGCGGAAACTTTGAAAATCATTTTCTTTAAATGTTACTGATGGATATCAATCAAACTTCATTGGTATGATCCTTGGGTGACCAATTATTATGAAGCCAAAAATTAATGGCATTGGATGAAAAATATGTCTTTTATGGAAGAAGGTCAATTCTCTATATCATGTATAAGAATTGAAATTTAAAACATCAGAAGAACCCAAAATATCTAAAGATCAAGTCAAAACTTTTGATATGCTAAAATTATAAGAGTTTCAAGCCTGTGGAGCGACTCAAGCCATTCGTGGCTTTCTAGTTTTGTGTATTGAAATGTAGACTTCTATAGGCAACACAGAAGAATTGTGCCTATATTGATGGATAATTTTATTCCCAACCTTTAATTCTTACGAAAAAAAACCCAGGGGTGCAGTTTGGGTTTGGGTGGAGAAAATCCAAATTTGGAAGCATTCATAACTCAAAACTAGCAAGATAAAAAGAAAAAACATTGTGGGGAAGAATAATTCAGGCAGATTTCGAAATAGTTTATAATTCTGGTCACATGTCTGCCAGTCTAGATTCAGGTTTAATGAACATCAAAGTTCTAGTCTAATCTCATGGTTACAGGGAACTATTACATTTCCCGTTGTCGACCATTATAACAAAAGCCTATATAGCTCATCCCCAAAAATTGACGGGAAGTCAAGTCTTATATCAAATTAAAGAAAAATATGTCGCGCATCCAAATAGACCATTTTGAATATAGCATGATCCGTTTTTTCAATGAGTAATGACGTCATCTTTAAGTGAACCCTCCCCACCTGCCAAATTTCACAGTCGGTTCCGGAAAATACCCCGATGTCTAGAAAATGCCCCTCAAGACCCAAAATAGACTCACACCTTTCCCATTTTGCACCTGACTTGTAGAAACAATGTAAATCTTCGAAAATAAATGATTAGATTTGATCTTGATAAATTATGGACCAATCAGAGGCCGCCCTTATCTTTGTTTACTTCACCGTTAATTCCCTAGACAAAATGTGACAGATGGCGGGAGATTGTAATGGTTCCCTGTAACCTAAAGAGAAAATAAAATGTTCATTAAATTCATTCTTTAAGCATCAAATTATAGACATATCTCATTCCGAGAAAATTTGAAATTTTCAGCCGGTTATGTAATATACGTACTGAGATATGGTCATATCCCTTTACTCGGTCATTAGAAGTTTACATGGAAAAAGAGTCGGGTTAGGAAACTCTGCATTTATAAACACATGTTTTCGGTATTAAAAAAGTGGAATATGAGTGCAGTTTAGACCCTTTTCCTATAACTTTTTCACTTCAGAGATTTATTCTTAATATTTTTTAAAATTGTAATGTACTCAAAAATCAGTTCCTTCTACCCGTAATTAACTTCCGTTACACATAACCCTTATCCTTACCCGAAAATTATCATTTTTTGACATCTTTTAGTGATCGTGACTATTTTTTTAAACAATCAATCGTAATTCATATATCAACTTACGCAACTAAATATTGTTGACTTTCATAGAAAAATTTAATGGGTTCGGTGAAATAGATAAGGAGAAAATAGACCCTTATCCTTGGCGCCGTTTGGACCAAATAATACACATATGCGTGCGGAACCATGCGTTGTGCTATCATTTGATAGCTTAATCGACCCAATGTTCTGATCAAAGTGTCTTATAGTCTGTAACTATTTTTTTCATGCAAGATTTTCCTGAAAATTTTAGTAATGAATCGTATTTTATGAGGAAATAACCCTTATCCTTAAACTTATTTAAACGCGTTTGCTGAAAAAAATACATCAAATTATACTTTTTATGGTCAGAATTGCTTGCAATTATTTTTTTCTTTTGCGGATAAATATTCCACACTTTTTCTGCAAGTTTGATAGCATTTGGTCAAATAGATTTTTGTAAATATAATGATAACCCTTATCACTATCCGATCAACAAAGCGCTGTTTTCCGCCCTAGAAAGCTGCCGATTTGAGTTTAGATATAATCAAAGTAGCTGTTTCGACCAGGATATATCCCGTCCTCTTGACAGGATACAGTATAGTTCCAAATTCAAGTTTTAAGATCCATTTCTAAGAAATCTGGGCGTAAAATAACCCTTATCTTTATAAAAATTGGATCTTTCTTTTTCTTACTATATGACATTTAATTGAAACTAATTACCTCTTTTTTATCTCCTAACTATCGTTTTTATATCATATTCACATACAGAAATATGTTACAGACTGCTGCTTAACGTTTTAAGGTAATTGGTCGAATAGGTTTAGGCATACGAGCAGATAACCCTTTGCCCGGTTCGATCGGAAAAAGTGGTTTACTGTTTTAAAATAGCGGTCAAACAACGCAAAAATATAATCTAACCCGCATTTTTAAACAAGAAATGTCTCTTTCGCGTCACAATTTACAAAAACAATCAAAATGATGCTTTTAAAAACAACTGATAACGATTTTTGGCTTAAATTAACCCCTATCGTTTCAATAATGGGGTGCGATTTTCTATTTTTTCTTCGCAAAATTGGCGCATTTTGATAAAAATAATTTCCTTTTAAGAGCAGCTTTACACGCACAAATATATTTAACAACCTTGCTAGTATTATAAAACCAAATGCATCATAATTTCTTTGCATAAATTGAGCAAGAAACCCTTGCGCAGGACCCCCCCCCCTTCCCAGAGAGTCCCTAGTTTGTATACTGCACTTGTAAAACTATGCGCTTGCTATTGATTGATTAGATCATTTGCGTCATTTTGCAGTCTAACGTCTTTGAAAATGTTATTTCCTTTCAGATTTAGTCGAAAGAGGCAAAGAAAGAAAGAAATAAGCACGTAACTTGTGTTCAAAAAGATGCAAAATGGCGATCTAACAGTGGGTTTTAGGTCCAAAAATTATATGAAAAAGTGTCAGATGGCCCCTTTTTGCTTGACTTCCCATTCAAATAGTATATTCAGCAACTTTTTGTGCGAAAACAAGTTGACTTGAATTGCTTTTGCACGAAAAATGCGGGTAACGATATAAAAAGTCGAAAGAATAGTACAAATCTATGCATATTGCATTTATAAAGAGAAAATAAAATGTTCATTAAATTCATTCTTTAAGCATCAAATTATAGACATATCTCATTCCGAGAAAATTTGAAATTTTCAGCCGGTTATGTAATATACGTACTGAGATATGGTCATATCCCTTTACTCGGTCATTAGAAGTTTACATGGAAAAAGAGTCGGGTTAGGAAACTCTGCATTTATAAACACATGTTTTCGGTATTAAAAAAGTGGAATATGAGTGCAGTTTAGACCCTTTTCCTATAACTTTTTCACTTCAGAGATTTATTCTTAATATTTTTTAAAATTGTAATGTACTCAAAAATCAGTTCCTTCTACCCGTAATTAACTTCCGTTACACATAACCCTTATCCTTACCCGAAAATTATCATTTTTTGACATCTTTTAGTGATCGTGACTATTTTTTTAAACAATCAATCGTAATTCATATATCAACTTACGCAACTAAATATTGTTGACTTTCATAGAAAAATTTAATGGGTTCGGTGAAATAGATAAGGAGAAAATAGACCCTTATCCTTGGCGCCGTTTGGACCAAATAATACACATATGCGTGCGGAACCATGCGTTGTGCTATCATTTGATAGCTTAATCGACCCAATGTTCTGATCAAAGTGTCTTATAGTCTGTAACTATTTTTTTCATGCAAGATTTTCCTGAAAATTTTAGTAATGAATCGTATTTTATGAGGAAATAACCCTTATCCTTAAACTTATTTAAACGCGTTTGCTGAAAAAAATACATCAAATTATACTTTTTATGGTCAGAATTGCTTGCAATTATTTTTTTCTTTTGCGGATAAATATTCCACACTTTTTCTGCAAGTTTGATAGCATTTGGTCAAATAGATTTTTGTAAATATAATGATAACCCTTATCACTATCCGATCAACAAAGCGCTGTTTTCCGCCCTAGAAAGCTGCCGATTTGAGTTTAGATATAATCAAAGTAGCTGTTTCGACCAGGATATATCCCGTCCTCTTGACAGGATACAGTATAGTTCCAAATTCAAGTTTTAAGATCCATTTCTAAGAAATCTGGGCGTAAAATAACCCTTATCTTTATAAAAATTGGATCTTTCTTTTTCTTACTATATGACATTTAATTGAAACTAATTACCTCTTTTTTATCTCCTAACTATCGTTTTTATATCATATTCACATACAGAAATATGTTACAGACTGCTGCTTAACGTTTTAAGGTAATTGGTCGAATAGGTTTAGGCATACGAGCAGATAACCCTTTGCCCGGTTCGATCGGAAAAAGTGGTTTACTGTTTTAAAATAGCGGTCAAACAACGCAAAAATATAATCTAACCCGCATTTTTAAACAAGAAATGTCTCTTTCGCGTCACAATTTACAAAAACAATCAAAATGATGCTTTTAAAAACAACTGATAACGATTTTTGGCTTAAATTAACCCCTATCGTTTCAATAATGGGGTGCGATTTTCTATTTTTTCTTCGCAAAATTGGCGCATTTTGATAAAAATAATTTCCTTTTAAGAGCAGCTTTACACGCACAAATATATTTAACAACCTTGCTAGTATTATAAAACCAAATGCATCATAATTTCTTTGCATAAATTGAGCAAGAAACCCTTGCGCAGGACCCCCCCCCCTTCCCAGAGAGTCCCTAGTTTGTATACTGCACTTGTAAAACTATGCGCTTGCTATTGATTGATTAGATCATTTGCGTCATTTTGCAGTCTAACGTCTTGTAATGACGTCATCTTTAAGTGAACCCTCCCCACCTGCCAAATTTCACAGTCGGTTCCGGAAAATACCCCGATGTCTAGAAAATGCCCCTCAAGACCCAAAATAGACTCACACCTTTCCCATTTTGCACCTGACTTGTAGAAACAATGTAAATCTTCGAAAATAAATGATTAGATTTGATCTTGATAAATTATGGACCAATCAGAGGCCGCCCTTATCTTTGTTTACTTCACCGTTAATTCCCTAGACAAAATGTGACAGATGGCGGGAGATTGTAATGGTTCCCTGTAACCTAAAGAGAAAATAAAATGTTCATTAAATTCATTCTTTAAGCATCAAATTATAGACATATCTCATTCCGAGAAAATTTGAAATTTTCAGCCGGTTATGTAATATACGTACTGAGATATGGTCATATCCCTTTACTCGGTCATTAGAAGTTTACATGGAAAAAGAGTCGGGTTAGGAAACTCTGCATTTATAAACACATGTTTTCGGTATTAAAAAAGTGGAATATGAGTGCAGTTTAGACCCTTTTCCTATAACTTTTTCACTTCAGAGATTTATTCTTAATATTTTTTAAAATTGTAATGTACTCAAAAATCAGTTCCTTCTACCCGTAATTAACTTCCGTTACACATAACCCTTATCCTTACCCGAAAATTATCATTTTTTGACATCTTTTAGTGATCGTGACTATTTTTTTAAACAATCAATCGTAATTCATATATCAACTTACGCAACTAAATATTGTTGACTTTCATAGAAAAATTTAATGGGTTCGGTGAAATAGATAAGGAGAAAATAGACCCTTATCCTTGGCGCCGTTTGGACCAAATAATACACATATGCGTGCGGAACCATGCGTTGTGCTATCATTTGATAGCTTAATCGACCCAATGTTCTGATCAAAGTGTCTTATAGTCTGTAACTATTTTTTTCATGCAAGATTTTCCTGAAAATTTTAGTAATGAATCGTATTTTATGAGGAAATAACCCTTATCCTTAAACTTATTTAAACGCGTTTGCTGAAAAAAATACATCAAATTATACTTTTTATGGTCAGAATTGCTTGCAATTATTTTTTTCTTTTGCGGATAAATATTCCACACTTTTTCTGCAAGTTTGATAGCATTTGGTCAAATAGATTTTTGTAAATATAATGATAACCCTTATCACTATCCGATCAACAAAGCGCTGTTTTCCGCCCTAGAAAGCTGCCGATTTGAGTTTAGATATAATCAAAGTAGCTGTTTCGACCAGGATATATCCCGTCCTCTTGACAGGATACAGTATAGTTCCAAATTCAAGTTTTAAGATCCATTTCTAAGAAATCTGGGCGTAAAATAACCCTTATCTTTATAAAAATTGGATCTTTCTTTTTCTTACTATATGACATTTAATTGAAACTAATTACCTCTTTTTTATCTCCTAACTATCGTTTTTATATCATATTCACATACAGAAATATGTTACAGACTGCTGCTTAACGTTTTAAGGTAATTGGTCGAATAGGTTTAGGCATACGAGCAGATAACCCTTTGCCCGGTTCGATCGGAAAAAGTGGTTTACTGTTTTAAAATAGCGGTCAAACAACGCAAAAATATAATCTAACCCGCATTTTTAAACAAGAAATGTCTCTTTCGCGTCACAATTTACAAAAACAATCAAAATGATGCTTTTAAAAACAACTGATAACGATTTTTGGCTTAAATTAACCCCTATCGTTTCAATAATGGGGTGCGATTTTCTATTTTTTCTTCGCAAAATTGGCGCATTTTGATAAAAATAATTTCCTTTTAAGAGCAGCTTTACACGCACAAATATATTTAACAACCTTGCTAGTATTATAAAACCAAATGCATCATAATTTCTTTGCATAAATTGAGCAAGAAACCCTTGCGCAGGACCCCCCCCCCCTTCCCAGAGAGTCCCTAGTTTGTATACTGCACTTGTAAAACTATGCGCTTGCTATTGATTGATTAGATCATTTGCGTCATTTTGCAGTCTAACGTCTTTGAAAATGTTATTTCCTTTCAGATTTAGTCGAAAGAGGCAAAGAAAGAAAGAAATAAGCACGTAACTTGTGTTCAAAAAGATGCAAAATGGCGATCTAACAGTGGGTTTTAGGTCCAAAAATTATATGAAAAAGTGTCAGATGGCCCCTTTTTGCTTGACTTCCCATTCAAATAGTATATTCAGCAACTTTTTGTGCGAAAACAAGTTGACTTGAATTGCTTTTGCACGAAAAATGCGGGTAACGATATAAAAAGTCGAAAGAATAGTACAAATCTATGCATATTGCATTTAGGTTACAGGGAACTATTACATTTCCCGTTGTCGACCATTATAACAAAAGCCTATATAGCTCATCCCCAAAAATTGACGGGAAGTCAAGTCTTATATCAAATTAAAGAAAAATATGTCGCGCATCCAAATAGACCATTTTGAATATAGCATGATCCGTTTTTTCAATGAGTAATGACGTCATCTTTAAGTGAACCCTCCCCACCTGCCAAATTTCACAGTCGGTTCCGGAAAATACCCCGATGTCTAGAAAATGCCCCTCAAGACCCAAAATAGACTCACACCTTTCCCATTTTGCACCTGACTTGTAGAAACAATGTAAATCTTCGAAAATAAATGATTAGATTTGATCTTGATAAATTATGGACCAATCAGAGGCCGCCCTTATCTTTGTTTACTTCACCGTTAATTCCCTAGACAAAATGTGACAGATGGCGGGAGATTGTAATGGTTCCCTGTAACCTAAAGAGAAAATAAAATGTTCATTAAATTCATTCTTTAAGCATCAAATTATAGACATATCTCATTCCGAGAAAATTTGAAATTTTCAGCCGGTTATGTAATATACGTACTGAGATATGGTCATATCCCTTTACTCGGTCATTAGAAGTTTACATGGAAAAAGAGTCGGGTTAGGAAACTCTGCATTTATAAACACATGTTTTCGGTATTAAAAAAGTGGAATATGAGTGCAGTTTAGACCCTTTTCCTATAACTTTTTCACTTCAGAGATTTATTCTTAATATTTTTTAAAATTGTAATGTACTCAAAAATCAGTTCCTTCTACCCGTAATTAACTTCCGTTACACATAACCCTTATCCTTACCCGAAAATTATCATTTTTTGACATCTTTTAGTGATCGTGACTATTTTTTTAAACAATCAATCGTAATTCATATATCAACTTACGCAACTAAATATTGTTGACTTTCATAGAAAAATTTAATGGGTTCGGTGAAATAGATAAGGAGAAAATAGACCCTTATCCTTGGCGCCGTTTGGACCAAATAATACACATATGCGTGCGGAACCATGCGTTGTGCTATCATTTGATAGCTTAATCGACCCAATGTTCTGATCAAAGTGTCTTATAGTCTGTAACTATTTTTTTCATGCAAGATTTTCCTGAAAATTTTAGTAATGAATCGTATTTTATGAGGAAATAACCCTTATCCTTAAACTTATTTAAACGCGTTTGCTGAAAAAAATACATCAAATTATACTTTTTATGGTCAGAATTGCTTGCAATTATTTTTTTCTTTTGCGGATAAATATTCCACACTTTTTCTGCAAGTTTGATAGCATTTGGTCAAATAGATTTTTGTAAATATAATGATAACCCTTATCACTATCCGATCAACAAAGCGCTGTTTTCCGCCCTAGAAAGCTGCCGATTTGAGTTTAGATATAATCAAAGTAGCTGTTTCGACCAGGATATATCCCGTCCTCTTGACAGGATACAGTATAGTTCCAAATTCAAGTTTTAAGATCCATTTCTAAGAAATCTGGGCGTAAAATAACCCTTATCTTTATAAAAATTGGATCTTTCTTTTTCTTACTATATGACATTTAATTGAAACTAATTACCTCTTTTTTATCTCCTAACTATCGTTTTTATATCATATTCACATACAGAAATATGTTACAGACTGCTGCTTAACGTTTTAAGGTAATTGGTCGAATAGGTTTAGGCATACGAGCAGATAACCCTTTGCCCGGTTCGATCGGAAAAAGTGGTTTACTGTTTTAAAATAGCGGTCAAACAACGCAAAAATATAATCTAACCCGCATTTTTAAACAAGAAATGTCTCTTTCGCGTCACAATTTACAAAAACAATCAAAATGATGCTTTTAAAAACAACTGATAACGATTTTTGGCTTAAATTAACCCCTATCGTTTCAATAATGGGGTGCGATTTTCTATTTTTTCTTCGCAAAATTGGCGCATTTTGATAAAAATAATTTCCTTTTAAGAGCAGCTTTACACGCACAAATATATTTAACAACCTTGCTAGTATTATAAAACCAAATGCATCATAATTTCTTTGCATAAATTGAGCAAGAAACCCTTGCGCAGGACCCCCCCCCCCTTCCCAGAGAGTCCCTAGTTTGTATACTGCACTTGTAAAACTATGCGCTTGCTATTGATTGATTAGATCATTTGCGTCATTTTGCAGTCTAACGTCTTTGAAAATGTTATTTCCTTTCAGATTTAGTCGAAAGAGGCAAAGAAAGAAAGAAATAAGCACGTAACTTGTGTTCAAAAAGATGCAAAATGGCGATCTAACAGTGGGTTTTAGGTCCAAAAATTATATGAAAAAGTGTCAGATGGCCCCTTTTTGCTTGACTTCCCATTCAAATAGTATATTCAGCAACTTTTTGTGCGAAAACAAGTTGACTTGAATTGCTTTTGCACGAAAAATGCGGGTAACGATATAAAAAGTCGAAAGAATAGTACAAATCTATGCATATTGCATTTAGGTTACAGGGAACTATTACATTTCCCGTTGTCGACCATTATAACAAAAGCCTATATAGCTCATCCCCAAAAATTGACGGGAAGTCAAGTCTTATATCAAATTAAAGAAAAATATGTCGCGCATCCAAATAGACCATTTTGAATATAGCATGATCCGTTTTTTCAATGAGTAATGACGTCATCTTTAAGTGAACCCTCCCCACCTGCCAAATTTCACAGTCGGTTCCGGAAAATACCCCGATGTCTAGAAAATGCCCCTCAAGACCCAAAATAGACTCACACCTTTCCCATTTTGCACCTGACTTGTAGAAACAATGTAAATCTTCGAAAATAAATGATTAGATTTGATCTTGATAAATTATGGACCAATCAGAGGCCGCCCTTATCTTTGTTTACTTCACCGTTAATTCCCTAGACAAAATGTGACAGATGGCGGGAGATTGTAATGGTTCCCTGTAACCTAAAGAGAAAATAAAATGTTCATTAAATTCATTCTTTAAGCATCAAATTATAGACATATCTCATTCCGAGAAAATTTGAAATTTTCAGCCGGTTATGTAATATACGTACTGAGATATGGTCATATCCCTTTACTCGGTCATTAGAAGTTTACATGGAAAAAGAGTCGGGTTAGGAAACTCTGCATTTATAAACACATGTTTTCGGTATTAAAAAAGTGGAATATGAGTGCAGTTTAGACCCTTTTCCTATAACTTTTTCACTTCAGAGATTTATTCTTAATATTTTTTAAAATTGTAATGTACTCAAAAATCAGTTCCTTCTACCCGTAATTAACTTCCGTTACACATAACCCTTATCCTTACCCGAAAATTATCATTTTTTGACATCTTTTAGTGATCGTGACTATTTTTTTAAACAATCAATCGTAATTCATATATCAACTTACGCAACTAAATATTGTTGACTTTCATAGAAAAATTTAATGGGTTCGGTGAAATAGATAAGGAGAAAATAGACCCTTATCCTTGGCGCCGTTTGGACCAAATAATACACATATGCGTGCGGAACCATGCGTTGTGCTATCATTTGATAGCTTAATCGACCCAATGTTCTGATCAAAGTGTCTTATAGTCTGTAACTATTTTTTTCATGCAAGATTTTCCTGAAAATTTTAGTAATGAATCGTATTTTATGAGGAAATAACCCTTATCCTTAAACTTATTTAAACGCGTTTGCTGAAAAAAATACATCAAATTATACTTTTTATGGTCAGAATTGCTTGCAATTATTTTTTTCTTTTGCGGATAAATATTCCACACTTTTTCTGCAAGTTTGATAGCATTTGGTCAAATAGATTTTTGTAAATATAATGATAACCCTTATCACTATCCGATCAACAAAGCGCTGTTTTCCGCCCTAGAAAGCTGCCGATTTGAGTTTAGATATAATCAAAGTAGCTGTTTCGACCAGGATATATCCCGTCCTCTTGACAGGATACAGTATAGTTCCAAATTCAAGTTTTAAGATCCATTTCTAAGAAATCTGGGCGTAAAATAACCCTTATCTTTATAAAAATTGGATCTTTCTTTTTCTTACTATATGACATTTAATTGAAACTAATTACCTCTTTTTTATCTCCTAACTATCGTTTTTATATCATATTCACATACAGAAATATGTTACAGACTGCTGCTTAACGTTTTAAGGTAATTGGTCGAATAGGTTTAGGCATACGAGCAGATAACCCTTTGCCCGGTTCGATCGGAAAAAGTGGTTTACTGTTTTAAAATAGCGGTCAAACAACGCAAAAATATAATCTAACCCGCATTTTTAAACAAGAAATGTCTCTTTCGCGTCACAATTTACAAAAACAATCAAAATGATGCTTTTAAAAACAACTGATAACGATTTTTGGCTTAAATTAACCCCTATCGTTTCAATAATGGGGTGCGATTTTCTATTTTTTCTTCGCAAAATTGGCGCATTTTGATAAAAATAATTTCCTTTTAAGAGCAGCTTTACACGCACAAATATATTTAACAACCTTGCTAGTATTATAAAACCAAATGCATCATAATTTCTTTGCATAAATTGAGCAAGAAACCCTTGCGCAGGACCCCCCCCCCCTTCCCAGAGAGTCCCTAGTTTGTATACTGCACTTGTAAAACTATGCGCTTGCTATTGATTGATTAGATCATTTGCGTCATTTTGCAGTCTAACGTCTTTGAAAATGTTATTTCCTTTCAGATTTAGTCGAAAGAGGCAAAGAAAGAAAGAAATAAGCACGTAACTTGTGTTCAAAAAGATGCAAAATGGCGATCTAACAGTGGGTTTTAGGTCCAAAAATTATATGAAAAAGTGTCAGATGGCCCCTTTTTGCTTGACTTCCCATTCAAATAGTATATTCAGCAACTTTTTGTGCGAAAACAAGTTGACTTGAATTGCTTTTGCACGAAAAATGCGGGTAACGATATAAAAAGTCGAAAGAATAGTACAAATCTATGCATATTGCATTTAGGTTACAGGGAACTATTACATTTCCCGTTGTCGACCATTATAACAAAAGCCTATATAGCTCATCCCCAAAAATTGACGGGAAGTCAAGTCTTATATCAAATTAAAGAAAAATATGTCGCGCATCCAAATAGACCATTTTGAATATAGCATGATCCGTTTTTTCAATGAGTAATGACGTCATCTTTAAGTGAACCCTCCCCACCTGCCAAATTTCACAGTCGGTTCCGGAAAATACCCCGATGTCTAGAAAATGCCCCTCAAGACCCAAAATAGACTCACACCTTTCCCATTTTGCACCTGACTTGTAGAAACAATGTAAATCTTCGAAAATAAATGATTAGATTTGATCTTGATAAATTATGGACCAATCAGAGGCCGCCCTTATCTTTGTTTACTTCACCGTTAATTCCCTAGACAAAATGTGACAGATGGCGGGAGATTGTAATGGTTCCCTGTAACCTAAAGAGAAAATAAAATGTTCATTAAATTCATTCTTTAAGCATCAAATTATAGACATATCTCATTCCGAGAAAATTTGAAATTTTCAGCCGGTTATGTAATATACGTACTGAGATATGGTCATATCCCTTTACTCGGTCATTAGAAGTTTACATGGAAAAAGAGTCGGGTTAGGAAACTCTGCATTTATAAACACATGTTTTCGGTATTAAAAAAGTGGAATATGAGTGCAGTTTAGACCCTTTTCCTATAACTTTTTCACTTCAGAGATTTATTCTTAATATTTTTTAAAATTGTAATGTACTCAAAAATCAGTTCCTTCTACCCGTAATTAACTTCCGTTACACATAACCCTTATCCTTACCCGAAAATTATCATTTTTTGACATCTTTTAGTGATCGTGACTATTTTTTTAAACAATCAATCGTAATTCATATATCAACTTACGCAACTAAATATTGTTGACTTTCATAGAAAAATTTAATGGGTTCGGTGAAATAGATAAGGAGAAAATAGACCCTTATCCTTGGCGCCGTTTGGACCAAATAATACACATATGCGTGCGGAACCATGCGTTGTGCTATCATTTGATAGCTTAATCGACCCAATGTTCTGATCAAAGTGTCTTATAGTCTGTAACTATTTTTTTCATGCAAGATTTTCCTGAAAATTTTAGTAATGAATCGTATTTTATGAGGAAATAACCCTTATCCTTAAACTTATTTAAACGCGTTTGCTGAAAAAAATACATCAAATTATACTTTTTATGGTCAGAATTGCTTGCAATTATTTTTTTCTTTTGCGGATAAATATTCCACACTTTTTCTGCAAGTTTGATAGCATTTGGTCAAATAGATTTTTGTAAATATAATGATAACCCTTATCACTATCCGATCAACAAAGCGCTGTTTTCCGCCCTAGAAAGCTGCCGATTTGAGTTTAGATATAATCAAAGTAGCTGTTTCGACCAGGATATATCCCGTCCTCTTGACAGGATACAGTATAGTTCCAAATTCAAGTTTTAAGATCCATTTCTAAGAAATCTGGGCGTAAAATAACCCTTATCTTTATAAAAATTGGATCTTTCTTTTTCTTACTATATGACATTTAATTGAAACTAATTACCTCTTTTTTATCTCCTAACTATCGTTTTTATATCATATTCACATACAGAAATATGTTACAGACTGCTGCTTAACGTTTTAAGGTAATTGGTCGAATAGGTTTAGGCATACGAGCAGATAACCCTTTGCCCGGTTCGATCGGAAAAAGTGGTTTACTGTTTTAAAATAGCGGTCAAACAACGCAAAAATATAATCTAACCCGCATTTTTAAACAAGAAATGTCTCTTTCGCGTCACAATTTACAAAAACAATCAAAATGATGCTTTTAAAAACAACTGATAACGATTTTTGGCTTAAATTAACCCCTATCGTTTCAATAATGGGGTGCGATTTTCTATTTTTTCTTCGCAAAATTGGCGCATTTTGATAAAAATAATTTCCTTTTAAGAGCAGCTTTACACGCACAAATATATTTAACAACCTTGCTAGTATTATAAAACCAAATGCATCATAATTTCTTTGCATAAATTGAGCAAGAAACCCTTGCGCAGGACCCCCCCCCCCTTCCCAGAGAGTCCCTAGTTTGTATACTGCACTTGTAAAACTATGCGCTTGCTATTGATTGATTAGATCATTTGCGTCATTTTGCAGTCTAACGTCTTTGAAAATGTTATTTCCTTTCAGATTTAGTCGAAAGAGGCAAAGAAAGAAAGAAATAAGCACGTAACTTGTGTTCAAAAAGATGCAAAATGGCGATCTAACAGTGGGTTTTAGGTCCAAAAATTATATGAAAAAGTGTCAGATGGCCCCTTTTTGCTTGACTTCCCATTCAAATAGTATATTCAGCAACTTTTTGTGCGAAAACAAGTTGACTTGAATTGCTTTTGCACGAAAAATGCGGGTAACGATATAAAAAGTCGAAAGAATAGTACAAATCTATGCATATTGCATTTAGGTTACAGGGAACTATTACATTTCCCGTTGTCGACCATTATAACAAAAGCCTATATAGCTCATCCCCAAAAATTGACGGGAAGTCAAGTCTTATATCAAATTAAAGAAAAATATGTCGCGCATCCAAATAGACCATTTTGAATATAGCATGATCCGTTTTTTCAATGAGTAATGACGTCATCTTTAAGTGAACCCTCCCCACCTGCCAAATTTCACAGTCGGTTCCGGAAAATACCCCGATGTCTAGAAAATGCCCCTCAAGACCCAAAATAGACTCACACCTTTCCCATTTTGCACCTGACTTGTAGAAACAATGTAAATCTTCGAAAATAAATGATTAGATTTGATCTTGATAAATTATGGACCAATCAGAGGCCGCCCTTATCTTTGTTTACTTCACCGTTAATTCCCTAGACAAAATGTGACAGATGGCGGGAGATTGTAATGGTTCCCTGTAACCTAAAGAGAAAATAAAATGTTCATTAAATTCATTCTTTAAGCATCAAATTATAGACATATCTCATTCCGAGAAAATTTGAAATTTTCAGCCGGTTATGTAATATACGTACTGAGATATGGTCATATCCCTTTACTCGGTCATTAGAAGTTTACATGGAAAAAGAGTCGGGTTAGGAAACTCTGCATTTATAAACACATGTTTTCGGTATTAAAAAAGTGGAATATGAGTGCAGTTTAGACCCTTTTCCTATAACTTTTTCACTTCAGAGATTTATTCTTAATATTTTTTAAAATTGTAATGTACTCAAAAATCAGTTCCTTCTACCCGTAATTAACTTCCGTTACACATAACCCTTATCCTTACCCGAAAATTATCATTTTTTGACATCTTTTAGTGATCGTGACTATTTTTTTAAACAATCAATCGTAATTCATATATCAACTTACGCAACTAAATATTGTTGACTTTCATAGAAAAATTTAATGGGTTCGGTGAAATAGATAAGGAGAAAATAGACCCTTATCCTTGGCGCCGTTTGGACCAAATAATACACATATGCGTGCGGAACCATGCGTTGTGCTATCATTTGATAGCTTAATCGACCCAATGTTCTGATCAAAGTGTCTTATAGTCTGTAACTATTTTTTTCATGCAAGATTTTCCTGAAAATTTTAGTAATGAATCGTATTTTATGAGGAAATAACCCTTATCCTTAAACTTATTTAAACGCGTTTGCTGAAAAAAATACATCAAATTATACTTTTTATGGTCAGAATTGCTTGCAATTATTTTTTTCTTTTGCGGATAAATATTCCACACTTTTTCTGCAAGTTTGATAGCATTTGGTCAAATAGATTTTTGTGAATATAATGATAACCCTTATCACTATCCGATCAACAAAGCGCTGTTTTCCGCCCTAGAAAGCTGCCGATTTGAGTTTAGATATAATCAAAGTAGCTGTTTCGACCAGGATATATCCCGTCCTCTTGACAGGATACAGTATAGTTCCAAATTCAAGTTTTAAGATCCATTTCTAAGAAATCTGGGCGTAAAATAACCCTTATCTTTATAAAAATTGGATCTTTCTTTTTCTTACTATATGACATTTAATTGAAACTAATTACCTCTTTTTTATCTCCTAACTATCGTTTTTATATCATATTCACATACAGAAATATGTTACAGACTGCTGCTTAACGTTTTAAGGTAATTGGTCGAATAGGTTTAGGCATACGAGCAGATAACCCTTTGCCCGGTTCGATCGGAAAAAGTGGTTTACTGTTTTAAAATAGCGGTCAAACAACGCAAAAATATAATCTAACCCGCATTTTTAAACAAGAAATGTCTCTTTCGCGTCACAATTTACAAAAACAATCAAAATGATGCTTTTAAAAACAACTGATAACGATTTTTGGCTTAAATTAACCCCTATCGTTTCAATAATGGGGTGCGATTTTCTATTTTTTCTTCGCAAAATTGGCGCATTTTGATAAAAATAATTTCCTTTTAAGAGCAGCTTTACACGCACAAATATATTTAACAACCTTGCTAGTATTATAAAACCAAATGCATCATAATTTCTTTGCATAAATTGAGCAAGAAACCCTTGCGCAGGACCCCCCCCCCCCCCCCCCCTTCCCAGAGAGTCCCTAGTTTGTATACTGCACTTGTAAAACTATGCGCTTGCTATTGATTGATTAGATCATTTGCGTCATTTTGCAGTCTAACGTCTTTGAAAATGTTATTTCCTTTCAGATTTAGTCGAAAGAGGCAAAGAAAGAAAGAAATAAGCACGTAACTTGTGTTCAAAAAGATGCAAAATGGCGATCTAACAGTGGGTTTTAGGTCCAAAAATTATATGAAAAAGTGTCAGATGGCCCCTTTTTGCTTGACTTCCCATTCAAATAGTATATTCAGCAACTTTTTGTGCGAAAACAAGTTGACTTGAATTGCTTTTGCACGAAAAATGCGGGTAACGATATAAAAAGTCGAAAGAATAGTACAAATCTATGCATATTGCATTTAGGTTACAGGGAACTATTACATTTCCCGTTGTCGACCATTATAACAAAAGCCTATATAGCTCATCCCCAAAAATTGACGGGAAGTCAAGTCTTATATCAAATTAAAGAAAAATATGTCGCGCATCCAAATAGACCATTTTGAATATAGCATGATCCGTTTTTTCAATGAGTAATGACGTCATCTTTAAGTGAACCCTCCCCACCTGCCAAATTTCACAGTCGGTTCCGGAAAATACCCCGATGTCTAGAAAATGCCCCTCAAGACCCAAAATAGACTCACACCTTTCCCATTTTGCACCTGACTTGTAGAAACAATGTAAATCTTCGAAAATAAATGATTAGATTTGATCTTGATAAATTATGGACCAATCAGAGGCCGCCCTTATCTTTGTTTACTTCACCGTTAATTCCCTAGACAAAATGTGACAGATGGCGGGAGATTGTAATGGTTCCCTGTAACCTAAAGAGAAAATAAAATGTTCATTAAATTCATTCTTTAAGCATCAAATTATAGACATATCTCATTCCGAGAAAATTTGAAATTTTCAGCCGGTTATGTAATATACGTACTGAGATATGGTCATATCCCTTTACTCGGTCATTAGAAGTTTACATGGAAAAAGAGTCGGGTTAGGAAACTCTGCATTTATAAACACATGTTTTCGGTATTAAAAAAGTGGAATATGAGTGCAGTTTAGACCCTTTTCCTATAACTTTTTCACTTCAGAGATTTATTCTTAATATTTTTTAAAATTGTAATGTACTCAAAAATCAGTTCCTTCTACCCGTAATTAACTTCCGTTACACATAACCCTTATCCTTACCCGAAAATTATCATTTTTTGACATCTTTTAGTGATCGTGACTATTTTTTTAAACAATCAATCGTAATTCATATATCAACTTACGCAACTAAATATTGTTGACTTTCATAGAAAAATTTAATGGGTTCGGTGAAATAGATAAGGAGAAAATAGACCCTTATCCTTGGCGCCGTTTGGACCAAATAATACACATATGCGTGCGGAACCATGCGTTGTGCTATCATTTGATAGCTTAATCGACCCAATGTTCTGATCAAAGTGTCTTATAGTCTGTAACTATTTTTTTCATGCAAGATTTTCCTGAAAATTTTAGTAATGAATCGTATTTTATGAGGAAATAACCCTTATCCTTAAACTTATTTAAACGCGTTTGCTGAAAAAAATACATCAAATTATACTTTTTATGGTCAGAATTGCTTGCAATTATTTTTTTCTTTTGCGGATAAATATTCCACACTTTTTCTGCAAGTTTGATAGCATTTGGTCAAATAGATTTTTGTAAATATAATGATAACCCTTATCACTATCCGATCAACAAAGCGCTGTTTTCCGCCCTAGAAAGCTGCCGATTTGAGTTTAGATATAATCAAAGTAGCTGTTTCGACCAGGATATATCCCGTCCTCTTGACAGGATACAGTATAGTTCCAAATTCAAGTTTTAAGATCCATTTCTAAGAAATCTGGGCGTAAAATAACCCTTATCTTTATAAAAATTGGATCTTTCTTTTTCTTACTATATGACATTTAATTGAAACTAATTACCTCTTTTTTATCTCCTAACTATCGTTTTTATATCATATTCACATACAGAAATATGTTACAGACTGCTGCTTAACGTTTTAAGGTAATTGGTCGAATAGGTTTAGGCATACGAGCAGATAACCCTTTGCCCGGTTCGATCGGAAAAAGTGGTTTACTGTTTTAAAATAGCGGTCAAACAACGCAAAAATATAATCTAACCCGCATTTTTAAACAAGAAATGTCTCTTTCGCGTCACAATTTACAAAAACAATCAAAATGATGCTTTTAAAAACAACTGATAACGATTTTTGGCTTAAATTAACCCCTATCGTTTCAATAATGGGGTGCGATTTTCTATTTTTTCTTCGCAAAATTGGCGCATTTTGATAAAAATAATTTCCTTTTAAGAGCAGCTTTACACGCACAAATATATTTAACAACCTTGCTAGTATTATAAAACCAAATGCATCATAATTTCTTTGCATAAATTGAGCAAGAAACCCTTGCGCAGGACCCCCCCCCCTTCCCAGAGAGTCCCTAGTTTGTATACTGCACTTGTAAAACTATGCGCTTGCTATTGATTGATTAGATCATTTGCGTCATTTTGCAGTCTAACGTCTTTGAAAATGTTATTTCCTTTCAGATTTAGTCGAAAGAGGCAAAGAAAGAAAGAAATAAGCACGTAACTTGTGTTCAAAAAGATGCAAAATGGCGATCTAACAGTGGGTTTTAGGTCCAAAAATTATATGAAAAAGTGTCAGATGCAATGTAAATCTTCGAAAATAAATGATTAGATTTGATCTTGATAAATTATGGACCAATCAGAGGCCGCCCTTATCTTTGTTTACTTCACCGTTAATTCCCTAGACAAAATGTGACAGATGGCGGGAGATTGTAATGGTTCCCTGTAACCTAAAGAGAAAATAAAATGTTCATTAAATTCATTCTTTAAGCATCAAATTATAGACATATCTCATTCCGAGAAAATTTGAAATTTTCAGCCGGTTATGTAATATACGTACTGAGATATGGTCATATCCCTTTACTCGGTCATTAGAAGTTTACATGGAAAAAGAGTCGGGTTAGGAAACTCTGCATTTATAAACACATGTTTTCGGTATTAAAAAAGTGGAATATGAGTGCAGTTTAGACCCTTTTCCTATAACTTTTTCACTTCAGAGATTTATTCTTAATATTTTTTAAAATTGTAATGTACTCAAAAATCAGTTCCTTCTACCCGTAATTAACTTCCGTTACACATAACCCTTATCCTTACCCGAAAATTATCATTTTTTGACATCTTTTAGTGATCGTGACTATTTTTTTAAACAATCAATCGTAATTCATATATCAACTTACGCAACTAAATATTGTTGACTTTCATAGAAAAATTTAATGGGTTCGGTGAAATAGATAAGGAGAAAATAGACCCTTATCCTTGGCGCCGTTTGGACCAAATAATACACATATGCGTGCGGAACCATGCGTTGTGCTATCATTTGATAGCTTAATCGACCCAATGTTCTGATCAAAGTGTCTTATAGTCTGTAACTATTTTTTTCATGCAAGATTTTCCTGAAAATTTTAGTAATGAATCGTATTTTATGAGGAAATAACCCTTATCCTTAAACTTATTTAAACGCGTTTGCTGAAAAAAATACATCAAATTATACTTTTTATGGTCAGAATTGCTTGCAATTATTTTTTTCTTTTGCGGATAAATATTCCACACTTTTTCTGCAAGTTTGATAGCATTTGGTCAAATAGATTTTTGTAAATATAATGATAACCCTTATCACTATCCGATCAACAAAGCGCTGTTTTCCGCCCTAGAAAGCTGCCGATTTGAGTTTAGATATAATCAAAGTAGCTGTTTCGACCAGGATATATCCCGTCCTCTTGACAGGATACAGTATAGTTCCAAATTCAAGTTTTAAGATCCATTTCTAAGAAATCTGGGCGTAAAATAACCCTTATCTTTATAAAAATTGGATCTTTCTTTTTCTTACTATATGACATTTAATTGAAACTAATTACCTCTTTTTTATCTCCTAACTATCGTTTTTATATCATATTCACATACAG
The DNA here is from genome assembly GCA_948146395.1 of Fragum whitleyi. Taxonomy (NCBI): domain Eukaryota; kingdom Metazoa; phylum Mollusca; class Bivalvia; order Cardiida; family Cardiidae; genus Fragum; species Fragum whitleyi. The sequence goes on from OX411555.1 coordinate 45,868,543, forward strand.
AAATATGTTACAGACTGCTGCTTAACGTTTTAAGGTAATTGGTCGAATAGGTTTAGGCATACGAGCAGATAACCCTTTGCCCGGTTCGATCGGAAAAAGTGGTTTACTGTTTTAAAATAGCGGTCAAACAACGCAAAAATATAATCTAACCCGCATTTTTAAACAAGAAATGTCTCTTTCGCGTCACAATTTACAAAAACAATCAAAATGATGCTTTTAAAAACAACTGATAACGATTTTTGGCTTAAATTAACCCCTATCGTTTCAATAATGGGGTGCGATTTTCTATTTTTTCTTCGCAAAATTGGCGCATTTTGATAAAAATAATTTCCTTTTAAGAGCAGCTTTACACGCACAAATATATTTAACAACCTTGCTAGTATTATAAAACCAAATGCATCATAATTTCTTTGCATAAATTGAGCAAGAAACCCTTGCGCAGGACCCCCCCCCCCTTCCCAGAGAGTCCCTAGTTTGTATACTGCACTTGTAAAACTATGCGCTTGCTATTGATTGATTAGATCATTTGCGTCATTTTGCAGTCTAACGTCTTTGAAAATGTTATTTCCTTTCAGATTTAGTCGAAAGAGGCAAAGAAAGAAAGAAATAAGCACGTAACTTGTGTTCAAAAAGATGCAAAATGGCGATCTAACAGTGGGTTTTAGGTCCAAAAATTATATGAAAAAGTGTCAGATGGCCCCTTTTTGCTTGACTTCCCATTCAAATAGTATATTCAGCAACTTTTTGTGCGAAAACAAGTTGACTTGAATTGCTTTTGCACGAAAAATGCGGGTAACGATATAAAAAGTCGAAAGAATAGTACAAATCTATGCATATTGCATTTAGGTTACAGGGAACTATTACATTTCCCGTTGTCGACCATTATAACAAAAGCCTATATAGCTCATCCCCAAAAATTGACGGGAAGTCAAGTCTTATATCAAATTAAAGAAAAATATGTCGCGCATCCAAATAGACCATTTTGAATATAGCATGATCCGTTTTTTCAATGAGTAATGACGTCATCTTTAAGTGAACCCTCCCCACCTGCCAAATTTCACAGTCGGTTCCGGAAAATACCCCGATGTCTAGAAAATGCCCCTCAAGACCCAAAATAGACTCACACCTTTCCCATTTTGCACCTGACTTGTAGAAACAATGTAAATCTTCGAAAATAAATGATTAGATTTGATCTTGATAAATTATGGACCAATCAGAGGCCGCCCTTATCTTTGTTTACTTCACCGTTAATTCCCTAGACAAAATGTGACAGATGGCGGGAGATTGTAATGGTTCCCTGTAACCTAAAGAGAAAATAAAATGTTCATTAAATTCATTCTTTAAGCATCAAATTATAGACATATCTCATTCCGAGAAAATTTGAAATTTTCAGCCGGTTATGTAATATACGTACTGAGATATGGTCATATCCCTTTACTCGGTCATTAGAAGTTTACATGGAAAAAGAGTCGGGTTAGGAAACTCTGCATTTATAAACACATGTTTTCGGTATTAAAAAAGTGGAATATGAGTGCAGTTTAGACCCTTTTCCTATAACTTTTTCACTTCAGAGATTTATTCTTAATATTTTTTAAAATTGTAATGTACTCAAAAATCAGTTCCTTCTACCCGTAATTAACTTCCGTTACACATAACCCTTATCCTTACCCGAAAATTATCATTTTTTGACATCTTTTAGTGATCGTGACTATTTTTTTAAACAATCAATCGTAATTCATATATCAACTTACGCAACTAAATATTGTTGACTTTCATAGAAAAATTTAATGGGTTCGGTGAAATAGATAAGGAGAAAATAGACCCTTATCCTTGGCGCCGTTTGGACCAAATAATACACATATGCGTGCGGAACCATGCGTTGTGCTATCATTTGATAGCTTAATCGACCCAATGTTCTGATCAAAGTGTCTTATAGTCTGTAACTATTTTTTTCATGCAAGATTTTCCTGAAAATTTTAGTAATGAATCGTATTTTATGAGGAAATAACCCTTATCCTTAAACTTATTTAAACGCGTTTGCTGAAAAAAATACATCAAATTATACTTTTTATGGTCAGAATTGCTTGCAATTATTTTTTTCTTTTGCGGATAAATATTCCACACTTTTTCTGCAAGTTTGATAGCATTTGGTCAAATAGATTTTTGTAAATATAATGATAACCCTTATCACTATCCGATCAACAAAGCGCTGTTTTCCGCCCTAGAAAGCTGCCGATTTGAGTTTAGATATAATCAAAGTAGCTGTTTCGACCAGGATATATCCCGTCCTCTTGACAGGATACAGTATAGTTCCAAATTCAAGTTTTAAGATCCATTTCTAAGAAATCTGGGCGTAAAATAACCCTTATCTTTATAAAAATTGGATCTTTCTTTTTCTTACTATATGACATTTAATTGAAACTAATTACCTCTTTTTTATCTCCTAACTATCGTTTTTATATCATATTCACATACAGAAATATGTTACAGACTGCTGCTTAACGTTTTAAGGTAATTGGTCGAATAGGTTTAGGCATACGAGCAGATAACCCTTTGCCCGGTTCGATCGGAAAAAGTGGTTTACTGTTTTAAAATAGCGGTCAAACAACGCAAAAATATAATCTAACCCGCATTTTTAAACAAGAAATGTCTCTTTCGCGTCACAATTTACAAAAACAATCAAAATGATGCTTTTAAAAACAACTGATAACGATTTTTGGCTTAAATTAACCCCTATCGTTTCAATAATGGGGTGCGATTTTCTATTTTTTCTTCGCAAAATTGGCGCATTTTGATAAAAATAATTTCCTTTTAAGAGCAGCTTTACACGCACAAATATATTTAACAACCTTGCTAGTATTATAAAACCAAATGCATCATAATTTCTTTGCATAAATTGAGCAAGAAACCCTTGCGCAGGACCCCCCCCCCCTTCCCAGAGAGTCCCTAGTTTGTATACTGCACTTGTAAAACTATGCGCTTGCTATTGATTGATTAGATCATTTGCGTCATTTTGCAGTCTAACGTCTTTGAAAATGTTATTTCCTTTCAGATTTAGTCGAAAGAGGCAAAGAAAGAAAGAAATAAGCACGTAACTTGTGTTCAAAAAGATGCAAAATGGCGATCTAACAGTGGGTTTTAGGTCCAAAAATTATATGAAAAAGTGTCAGATGGCCCCTTTTTGCTTGACTTCCCATTCAAATAGTATATTCAGCAACTTTTTGTGCGAAAACAAGTTGACTTGAATTGCTTTTGCACGAAAAATGCGGGTAACGATATAAAAAGTCGAAAGAATAGTACAAATCTATGCATATTGCATTTAGGTTACAGGGAACTATTACATTTCCCGTTGTCGACCATTATAACAAAAGCCTATATAGCTCATCCCCAAAAATTGACGGGAAGTCAAGTCTTATATCAAATTAAAGAAAAATATGTCGCGCATCCAAATAGACCATTTTGAATATAGCATGATCCGTTTTTTCAATGAGTAATGACGTCATCTTTAAGTGAACCCTCCCCACCTGCCAAATTTCACAGTCGGTTCCGGAAAATACCCCGATGTCTAGAAAATGCCCCTCAAGACCCAAAATAGACTCACACCTTTCCCATTTTGCACCTGACTTGTAGAAACAATGTAAATCTTCGAAAATAAATGATTAGATTTGATCTTGATAAATTATGGACCAATCAGAGGCCGCCCTTATCTTTGTTTACTTCACCGTTAATTCCCTAGACAAAATGTGACAGATGGCGGGAGATTGTAATGGTTCCCTGTAACCTAAAGAGAAAATAAAATGTTCATTAAATTCATTCTTTAAGCATCAAATTATAGACATATCTCATTCCGAGAAAATTTGAAATTTTCAGCCGGTTATGTAATATACGTACTGAGATATGGTCATATCCCTTTACTCGGTCATTAGAAGTTTACATGGAAAAAGAGTCGGGTTAGGAAACTCTGCATTTATAAACACATGTTTTCGGTATTAAAAAAGTGGAATATGAGTGCAGTTTAGACCCTTTTCCTATAACTTTTTCACTTCAGAGATTTATTCTTAATATTTTTTAAAATTGTAATGTACTCAAAAATCAGTTCCTTCTACCCGTAATTAACTTCCGTTACACATAACCCTTATCCTTACCCGAAAATTATCATTTTTTGACATCTTTTAGTGATCGTGACTATTTTTTTAAACAATCAATCGTAATTCATATATCAACTTACGCAACTAAATATTGTTGACTTTCATAGAAAAATTTAATGGGTTCGGTGAAATAGATAAGGAGAAAATAGACCCTTATCCTTGGCGCCGTTTGGACCAAATAATACACATATGCGTGCGGAACCATGCGTTGTGCTATCATTTGATAGCTTAATCGACCCAATGTTCTGATCAAAGTGTCTTATAGTCTGTAACTATTTTTTTCATGCAAGATTTTCCTGAAAATTTTAGTAATGAATCGTATTTTATGAGGAAATAACCCTTATCCTTAAACTTATTTAAACGCGTTTGCTGAAAAAAATACATCAAATTATACTTTTTATGGTCAGAATTGCTTGCAATTATTTTTTTCTTTTGCGGATAAATATTCCACACTTTTTCTGCAAGTTTGATAGCATTTGGTCAAATAGATTTTTGTAAATATAATGATAACCCTTATCACTATCCGATCAACAAAGCGCTGTTTTCCGCCCTAGAAAGCTGCCGATTTGAGTTTAGATATAATCAAAGTAGCTGTTTCGACCAGGATATATCCCGTCCTCTTGACAGGATACAGTATAGTTCCAAATTCAAGTTTTAAGATCCATTTCTAAGAAATCTGGGCGTAAAATAACCCTTATCTTTATAAAAATTGGATCTTTCTTTTTCTTACTATATGACATTTAATTGAAACTAATTACCTCTTTTTTATCTCCTAACTATCGTTTTTATATCATATTCACATACAGAAATATGTTACAGACTGCTGCTTAACGTTTTAAGGTAATTGGTCGAATAGGTTTAGGCATACGAGCAGATAACCCTTTGCCCGGTTCGATCGGAAAAAGTGGTTTACTGTTTTAAAATAGCGGTCAAACAACGCAAAAATATAATCTAACCCGCATTTTTAAACAAGAAATGTCTCTTTCGCGTCACAATTTACAAAAACAATCAAAATGATGCTTTTAAAAACAACTGATAACGATTTTTGGCTTAAATTAACCCCTATCGTTTCAATAATGGGGTGCGATTTTCTATTTTTTCTTCGCAAAATTGGCGCATTTTGATAAAAATAATTTCCTTTTAAGAGCAGCTTTACACGCACAAATATATTTAACAACCTTGCTAGTATTATAAAACCAAATGCATCATAATTTCTTTGCATAAATTGAGCAAGAAACCCTTGCGCAGGACCCCCCCCCCCTTCCCAGAGAGTCCCTAGTTTGTATACTGCACTTGTAAAACTATGCGCTTGCTATTGATTGATTAGATCATTTGCGTCATTTTGCAGTCTAACGTCTTTGAAAATGTTATTTCCTTTCAGATTTAGTCGAAAGAGGCAAAGAAAGAAAGAAATAAGCACGTAACTTGTGTTCAAAAAGATGCAAAATGGCGATCTAACAGTGGGTTTTAGGTCCAAAAATTATATGAAAAAGTGTCAGATGGCCCCTTTTTGCTTGACTTCCCATTCAAATAGTATATTCAGCAACTTTTTGTGCGAAAACAAGTTGACTTGAATTGCTTTTGCACGAAAAATGCGGGTAACGATATAAAAAGTCGAAAGAATAGTACAAATCTATGCATATTGCATTTAGGTTACAGGGAACTATTACATTTCCCGTTGTCGACCATTATAACAAAAGCCTATATAGCTCATCCCCAAAAATTGACGGGAAGTCAAGTCTTATATCAAATTAAAGAAAAATATGTCGCGCATCCAAATAGACCATTTTGAATATAGCATGATCCGTTTTTTCAATGAGTAATGACGTCATCTTTAAGTGAACCCTCCCCACCTGCCAAATTTCACAGTCGGTTCCGGAAAATACCCCGATGTCTAGAAAATGCCCCTCAAGACCCAAAATAGACTCACACCTTTCCCATTTTGCACCTGACTTGTAGAAACAATGTAAATCTTCGAAAATAAATGATTAGATTTGATCTTGATAAATTATGGACCAATCAGAGGCCGCCCTTATCTTTGTTTACTTCACCGTTAATTCCCTAGACAAAATGTGACAGATGGCGGGAGATTGTAATGGTTCCCTGTAACCTAAAGAGAAAATAAAATGTTCATTAAATTCATTCTTTAAGCATCAAATTATAGACATATCTCATTCCGAGAAAATTTGAAATTTTCAGCCGGTTATGTAATATACGTACTGAGATATGGTCATATCCCTTTACTCGGTCATTAGAAGTTTACATGGAAAAAGAGTCGGGTTAGGAAACTCTGCATTTATAAACACATGTTTTCGGTATTAAAAAAGTGGAATATGAGTGCAGTTTAGACCCTTTTCCTATAACTTTTTCACTTCAGAGATTTATTCTTAATATTTTTTAAAATTGTAATGTACTCAAAAATCAGTTCCTTCTACCCGTAATTAACTTCCGTTACACATAACCCTTATCCTTACCCGAAAATTATCATTTTTTGACATCTTTTAGTGATCGTGACTATTTTTTTAAACAATCAATCGTAATTCATATATCAACTTACGCAACTAAATATTGTTGACTTTCATAGAAAAATTTAATGGGTTCGGTGAAATAGATAAGGAGAAAATAGACCCTTATCCTTGGCGCCGTTTGGACCAAATAATACACATATGCGTGCGGAACCATGCGTTGTGCTATCATTTGATAGCTTAATCGACCCAATGTTCTGATCAAAGTGTCTTATAGTCTGTAACTATTTTTTTCATGCAAGATTTTCCTGAAAATTTTAGTAATGAATCGTATTTTATGAGGAAATAACCCTTATCCTTAAACTTATTTAAACGCGTTTGCTGAAAAAAATACATCAAATTATACTTTTTATGGTCAGAATTGCTTGCAATTATTTTTTTCTTTTGCGGATAAATATTCCACACTTTTTCTGCAAGTTTGATAGCATTTGGTCAAATAGATTTTTGTAAATATAATGATAACCCTTATCACTATCCGATCAACAAAGCGCTGTTTTCCGCCCTAGAAAGCTGCCGATTTGAGTTTAGATATAATCAAAGTAGCTGTTTCGACCAGGATATATCCCGTCCTCTTGACAGGATACAGTATAGTTCCAAATTCAAGTTTTAAGATCCATTTCTAAGAAATCTGGGCGTAAAATAACCCTTATCTTTATAAAAATTGGATCTTTCTTTTTCTTACTATATGACATTTAATTGAAACTAATTACCTCTTTTTTATCTCCTAACTATCGTTTTTATATCATATTCACATACAGAAATATGTTACAGACTGCTGCTTAACGTTTTAAGGTAATTGGTCGAATAGGTTTAGGCATACGAGCAGATAACCCTTTGCCCGGTTCGATCGGAAAAAGTGGTTTACTGTTTTAAAATAGCGGTCAAACAACGCAAAAATATAATCTAACCCGCATTTTTAAACAAGAAATGTCTCTTTCGCGTCACAATTTACAAAAACAATCAAAATGATGCTTTTAAAAACAACTGATAACGATTTTTGGCTTAAATTAACCCCTATCGTTTCAATAATGGGGTGCGATTTTCTATTTTTTCTTCGCAAAATTGGCGCATTTTGATAAAAATAATTTCCTTTTAAGAGCAGCTTTACACGCACAAATATATTTAACAACCTTGCTAGTATTATAAAACCAAATGCATCATAATTTCTTTGCATAAATTGAGCAAGAAACCCTTGCGCAGGACCCCCCCCCCCTTCCCAGAGAGTCCCTAGTTTGTATACTGCACTTGTAAAACTATGCGCTTGCTATTGATTGATTAGATCATTTGCGTCATTTTGCAGTCTAACGTCTTTGAAAATGTTATTTCCTTTCAGATTTAGTCGAAAGAGGCAAAGAAAGAAAGAAATAAGCACGTAACTTGTGTTCAAAAAGATGCAAAATGGCGATCTAACAGTGGGTTTTAGGTCCAAAAATTATATGAAAAAGTGTCAGATGGCCCCTTTTTGCTTGACTTCCCATTCAAATAGTATATTCAGCAACTTTTTGTGCGAAAACAAGTTGACTTGAATTGCTTTTGCACGAAAAATGCGGGTAACGATATAAAAAGTCGAAAGAATAGTACAAATCTATGCATATTGCATTTAGGTTACAGGGAACTATTACATTTCCCGTTGTCGACCATTATAACAAAAGCCTATATAGCTCATCCCCAAAAATTGACGGGAAGTCAAGTCTTATATCAAATTAAAGAAAAATATGTCGCGCATCCAAATAGACCATTTTGAATATAGCATGATCCGTTTTTTCAATGAGTAATGACGTCATCTTTAAGTGAACCCTCCCCACCTGCCAAATTTCACAGTCGGTTCCGGAAAATACCCCGATGTCTAGAAAATGCCCCTCAAGACCCAAAATAGACTCACACCTTTCCCATTTTGCACCTGACTTGTAGAAACAATGTAAATCTTCGAAAATAAATGATTAGATTTGATCTTGATAAATTATGGACCAATCAGAGGCCGCCCTTATCTTTGTTTACTTCACCGTTAATTCCCTAGACAAAATGTGACAGATGGCGGGAGATTGTAATGGTTCCCTGTAACCTAAAGAGAAAATAAAATGTTCATTAAATTCATTCTTTAAGCATCAAATTATAGACATATCTCATTCCGAGAAAATTTGAAATTTTCAGCCGGTTATGTAATATACGTACTGAGATATGGTCATATCCCTTTACTCGGTCATTAGAAGTTTACATGGAAAAAGAGTCGGGTTAGGAAACTCTGCATTTATAAACACATGTTTTCGGTATTAAAAAAGTGGAATATGAGTGCAGTTTAGACCCTTTTCCTATAACTTTTTCACTTCAGAGATTTATTCTTAATATTTTTTAAAATTGTAATGTACTCAAAAATCAGTTCCTTCTACCCGTAATTAACTTCCGTTACACATAACCCTTATCCTTACCCGAAAATTATCATTTTTTGACATCTTTTAGTGATCGTGACTATTTTTTTAAACAATCAATCGTAATTCATATATCAACTTACGCAACTAAATATTGTTGACTTTCATAGAAAAATTTAATGGGTTCGGTGAAATAGATAAGGAGAAAATAGACCCTTATCCTTGGCGCCGTTTGGACCAAATAATACACATATGCGTGCGGAACCATGCGTTGTGCTATCATTTGATAGCTTAATCGACCCAATGTTCTGATCAAAGTGTCTTATAGTCTGTAACTATTTTTTTCATGCAAGATTTTCCTGAAAATTTTAGTAATGAATCGTATTTTATGAGGAAATAACCCTTATCCTTAAACTTATTTAAACGCGTTTGCTGAAAAAAATACATCAAATTATACTTTTTATGGTCAGAATTGCTTGCAATTATTTTTTTCTTTTGCGGATAAATATTCCACACTTTTTCTGCAAGTTTGATAGCATTTGGTCAAATAGATTTTTGTAAATATAATGATAACCCTTATCACTATCCGATCAACAAAGCGCTGTTTTCCGCCCTAGAAAGCTGCCGATTTGAGTTTAGATATAATCAAAGTAGCTGTTTCGACCAGGATATATCCCGTCCTCTTGACAGGATACAGTATAGTTCCAAATTCAAGTTTTAAGATCCATTTCTAAGAAATCTGGGCGTAAAATAACCCTTATCTTTATAAAAATTGGATCTTTCTTTTTCTTACTATATGACATTTAATTGAAACTAATTACCTCTTTTTTATCTCCTAACTATCGTTTTTATATCATATTCACATACAGAAATATGTTACAGACTGCTGCTTAACGTTTTAAGGTAATTGGTCGAATAGGTTTAGGCATACGAGCAGATAACCCTTTGCCCGGTTCGATCGGAAAAAGTGGTTTACTGTTTTAAAATAGCGGTCAAACAACGCAAAAATATAATCTAACCCGCATTTTTAAACAAGAAATGTCTCTTTCGCGTCACAATTTACAAAAACAATCAAAATGATGCTTTTAAAAACAACTGATAACGATTTTTGGCTTAAATTAACCCCTATCGTTTCAATAATGGGGTGCGATTTTCTATTTTTTCTTCGCAAAATTGGCGCATTTTGATAAAAATAATTTCCTTTTAAGAGCAGCTTTACACGCACAAATATATTTAACAACCTTGCTAGTATTATAAAACCAAATGCATCATAATTTCTTTGCATAAATTGAGCAAGAAACCCTTGCGCAGGACCCCCCCCCCCTTCCCAGAGAGTCCCTAGTTTGTATACTGCACTTGTAAAACTATGCGCTTGCTATTGATTGATTAGATCATTTGCGTCATTTTGCAGTCTAACGTCTTTGAAAATGTTATTTCCTTTCAGATTTAGTCGAAAGAGGCAAAGAAAGAAAGAAATAAGCACGTAACTTGTGTTCAAAAAGATGCAAAATGGCGATCTAACAGTGGGTTTTAGGTCCAAAAATTATATGAAAAAGTGTCAGATGGCCCCTTTTTGCTTGACTTCCCATTCAAATAGTATATTCAGCAACTTTTTGTGCGAAAACAAGTTGACTTGAATTGCTTTTGCACGAAAAATGCGGGTAACGATATAAAAAGTCGAAAGAATAGTACAAATCTATGCATATTGCATTTAGGTTACAGGGAACTATTACATTTCCCGTTGTCGACCATTATAACAAAAGCCTATATAGCTCATCCCCAAAAATTGACGGGAAGTCAAGTCTTATATCAAATTAAAGAAAAATATGTCGCGCATCCAAATAGACCATTTTGAATATAGCATGATCCGTTTTTTCAATGAGTAATGACGTCATCTTTAAGTGAACCCTCCCCACCTGCCAAATTTCACAGTCGGTTCCGGAAAATACCCCGATGTCTAGAAAATGCCCCTCAAGACCCAAAATAGACTCACACCTTTCCCATTTTGCACCTGACTTGTAGAAACAATGTAAATCTTCGAAAATAAATGATTAGATTTGATCTTGATAAATTATGGACCAATCAGAGGCCGCCCTTATCTTTGTTTACTTCACCGTTAATTCCCTAGACAAAATGTGACAGATGGCGGGAGATTGTAATGGTTCCCTGTAACCTAAAGAGAAAATAAAATGTTCATTAAATTCATTCTTTAAGCATCAAATTATAGACATATCTCATTCCGAGAAAATTTGAAATTTTCAGCCGGTTATGTAATATACGTACTGAGATATGGTCATATCCCTTTACTCGGTCATTAGAAGTTTACATGGAAAAAGAGTCGGGTTAGGAAACTCTGCATTTATAAACACATGTTTTCGGTATTAAAAAAGTGGAATATGAGTGCAGTTTAGACCCTTTTCCTATAACTTTTTCACTTCAGAGATTTATTCTTAATATTTTTTAAAATTGTAATGTACTCAAAAATCAGTTCCTTCTACCCGTAATTAACTTCCGTTACACATAACCCTTATCCTTACCCGAAAATTATCATTTTTTGACATCTTTTAGTGATCGTGACTATTTTTTTAAACAATCAATCGTAATTCATATATCAACTTACGCAACTAAATATTGTTGACTTTCATAGAAAAATTTAATGGGTTCGGTGAAATAGATAAGGAGAAAATAGACCCTTATCCTTGGCGCCGTTTGGACCAAATAATACACATATGCGTGCGGAACCATGCGTTGTGCTATCATTTGATAGCTTAATCGACCCAATGTTCTGATCAAAGTGTCTTATAGTCTGTAACTATTTTTTTCATGCAAGATTTTCCTGAAAATTTTAGTAATGAATCGTATTTTATGAGGAAATAACCCTTATCCTTAAACTTATTTAAACGCGTTTGCTGAAAAAAATACATCAAATTATACTTTTTATGGTCAGAATTGCTTGCAATTATTTTTTTCTTTTGCGGATAAATATTCCACACTTTTTCTGCAAGTTTGATAGCATTTGGTCAAATAGATTTTTGTAAATATAATGATAACCCTTATCACTATCCGATCAACAAAGCGCTGTTTTCCGCCCTAGAAAGCTGCCGATTTGAGTTTAGATATAATCAAAGTAGCTGTTTCGACCAGGATATATCCCGTCCTCTTGACAGGATACAGTATAGTTCCAAATTCAAGTTTTAAGATCCATTTCTAAGAAATCTGGGCGTAAAATAACCCTTATCTTTATAAAAATTGGATCTTTCTTTTTCTTACTATATGACATTTAATTGAAACTAATTACCTCTTTTTTATCTCCTAACTATCGTTTTTATATCATATTCACATACAGAAATATGTTACAGACTGCTGCTTAACGTTTTAAGGTAATTGGTCGAATAGGTTTAGGCATACGAGCAGATAACCCTTTGCCCGGTTCGATCGGAAAAAGTGGTTTACTGTTTTAAAATAGCGGTCAAACAACGCAAAAATATAATCTAACCCGCATTTTTAAACAAGAAATGTCTCTTTCGCGTCACAATTTACAAAAACAATCAAAATGATGCTTTTAAAAACAACTGATAACGATTTTTGGCTTAAATTAACCCCTATCGTTTCAATAATGGGGTGCGATTTTCTATTTTTTCTTCGCAAAATTGGCGCATTTTGATAAAAATAATTTCCTTTTAAGAGCAGCTTTACACGCACAAATATATTTAACAACCTTGCTAGTATTATAAAACCAAATGCATCATAATTTCTTTGCATAAATTGAGCAAGAAACCCTTGCGCAGGACCCCCCCCCCCTTCCCAGAGAGTCCCTAGTTTGTATACTGCACTTGTAAAACTATGCGCTTGCTATTGATTGATTAGATCATTTGCGTCATTTTGCAGTCTAACGTCTTTGAAAATGTTATTTCCTTTCAGATTTAGTCGAAAGAGGCAAAGAAAGAAAGAAATAAGCACGTAACTTGTGTTCAAAAAGATGCAAAATGGCGATCTAACAGTGGGTTTTAGGTCCAAAAATTATATGAAAAAGTGTCAGATGGCCCCTTTTTGCTTGACTTCCCATTCAAATAGTATATTCAGCAACTTTTTGTGCGAAAACAAGTTGACTTGAATTGCTTTTGCACGAAAAATGCGGGTAACGATATAAAAAGTCGAAAGAATAGTACAAATCTATGCATATTGCATTTAGGTTACAGGGAACTATTACATTTCCCGTTGTCGACCATTATAACAAAAGCCTATATAGCTCATCCCCAAAAATTGACGGGAAGTCAAGTCTTATATCAAATTAAAGAAAAATATGTCGCGCATCCAAATAGACCATTTTGAATATAGCATGATCCGTTTTTTCAATGAGTAATGACGTCATCTTTAAGTGAACCCTCCCCACCTGCCAAATTTCACAGTCGGTTCCGGAAAATACCCCGATGTCTAGAAAATGCCCCTCAAGACCCAAAATAGACTCACACCTTTCCCATTTTGCACCTGACTTGTAGAAACAATGTAAATCTTCGAAAATAAATGATTAGATTTGATCTTGATAAATTATGGACCAATCAGAGGCCGCCCTTATCTTTGTTTACTTCACCGTTAATTCCCTAGACAAAATGTGACAGATGGCGGGAGATTGTAATGGTTCCCTGTAACCTAAAGAGAAAATAAAATGTTCATTAAATTCATTCTTTAAGCATCAAATTATAGACATATCTCATTCCGAGAAAATTTGAAATTTTCAGCCGGTTATGTAATATACGTACTGAGATATGGTCATATCCCTTTACTCGGTCATTAGAAGTTTACATGGAAAAAGAGTCGGGTTAGGAAACTCTGCATTTATAAACACATGTTTTCGGTATTAAAAAAGTGGAATATGAGTGCAGTTTAGACCCTTTTCCTATAACTTTTTCACTTCAGAGATTTATTCTTAATATTTTTTAAAATTGTAATGTACTCAAAAATCAGTTCCTTCTACCCGTAATTAACTTCCGTTACACATAACCCTTATCCTTACCCGAAAATTATCATTTTTTGACATCTTTTAGTGATCGTGACTATTTTTTTAAACAATCAATCGTAATTCATATATCAACTTACGCAACTAAATATTGTTGACTTTCATAGAAAAATTTAATGGGTTCGGTGAAATAGATAAGGAGAAAATAGACCCTTATCCTTGGCGCCGTTTGGACCAAATAATACACATATGCGTGCGGAACCATGCGTTGTGCTATCATTTGATAGCTTAATCGACCCAATGTTCTGATCAAAGTGTCTTATAGTCTGTAACTATTTTTTTCATGCAAGATTTTCCTGAAAATTTTAGTAATGAATCGTATTTTATGAGGAAATAACCCTTATCCTTAAACTTATTTAAACGCGTTTGCTGAAAAAAATACATCAAATTATACTTTTTATGGTCAGAATTGCTTGCAATTATTTTTTTCTTTTGCGGATAAATATTCCACACTTTTTCTGCAAGTTTGATAGCATTTGGTCAAATAGATTTTTGTAAATATAATGATAACCCTTATCACTATCCGATCAACAAAGCGCTGTTTTCCGCCCTAGAAAGCTGCCGATTTGAGTTTAGATATAATCAAAGTAGCTGTTTCGACCAGGATATATCCCGTCCTCTTGACAGGATACAGTATAGTTCCAAATTCAAGTTTTAAGATCCATTTCTAAGAAATCTGGGCGTAAAATAACCCTTATCTTTATAAAAATTGGATCTTTCTTTTTCTTACTATATGACATTTAATTGAAACTAATTACCTCTTTTTTATCTCCTAACTATCGTTTTTATATCATATTCACATACAGAAATATGTTACAGACTGCTGCTTAACGTTTTAAGGTAATTGGTCGAATAGGTTTAGGCATACGAGCAGATAACCCTTTGCCCGGTTCGATCGGAAAAAGTGGTTTACTGTTTTAAAATAGCGGTCAAACAACGCAAAAATATAATCTAACCCGCATTTTTAAACAAGAAATGTCTCTTTCGCGTCACAATTTACAAAAACAATCAAAATGATGCTTTTAAAAACAACTGATAACGATTTTTGGCTTAAATTAACCCCTATCGTTTCAATAATGGGGTGCGATTTTCTATTTTTTCTTCGCAAAATTGGCGCATTTTGATAAAAATAATTTCCTTTTAAGAGCAGCTTTACACGCACAAATATATTTAACAACCTTGCTAGTATTATAAAACCAAATGCATCATAATTTCTTTGCATAAATTGAGCAAGAAACCCTTGCGCAGGACCCCCCCCCCCTTCCCAGAGAGTCCCTAGTTTGTATACTGCACTTGTAAAACTATGCGCTTGCTATTGATTGATTAGATCATTTGCGTCATTTTGCAGTCTAACGTCTTTGAAAATGTTATTTCCTTTCAGATTTAGTCGAAAGAGGCAAAGAAAGAAAGAAATAAGCACGTAACTTGTGTTCAAAAAGATGCAAAATGGCGATCTAACAGTGGGTTTTAGGTCCAAAAATTATATGAAAAAGTGTCAGATGGCCCCTTTTTGCTTGACTTCCCATTCAAATAGTATATTCAGCAACTTTTTGTGCGAAAACAAGTTGACTTGAATTGCTTTTGCACGAAAAATGCGGGTAACGATATAAAAAGTCGAAAGAATAGTACAAATCTATGCATATTGCATTTAGGTTACAGGGAACTATTACATTTCCCGTTGTCGACCATTATAACAAAAGCCTATATAGCTCATCCCCAAAAATTGACGGGAAGTCAAGTCTTATATCAAATTAAAGAAAAATATGTCGCGCATCCAAATAGACCATTTTGAATATAGCATGATCCGTTTTTTCAATGAGTAATGACGTCATCTTTAAGTGAACCCTCCCCACCTGCCAAATTTCACAGTCGGTTCCGGAAAATACCCCGATGTCTAGAAAATGCCCCTCAAGACCCAAAATAGACTCACACCTTTCCCATTTTGCACCTGACTTGTAGAAACAATGTAAATCTTCGAAAATAAATGATTAGATTTGATCTTGATAAATTATGGACCAATCAGAGGCCGCCCTTATCTTTGTTTACTTCACCGTTAATTCCCTAGACAAAATGTGACAGATGGCGGGAGATTGTAATGGTTCCCTGTAACCTAAAGAGAAAATAAAATGTTCATTAAATTCATTCTTTAAGCATCAAATTATAGACATATCTCATTCCGAGAAAATTTGAAATTTTCAGCCGGTTATGTAATATACGTACTGAGATATGGTCATATCCCTTTACTCGGTCATTAGAAGTTTACATGGAAAAAGAGTCGGGTTAGGAAACTCTGCATTTATAAACACATGTTTTCGGTATTAAAAAAGTGGAATATGAGTGCAGTTTAGACCCTTTTCCTATAACTTTTTCACTTCAGAGATTTATTCTTAATATTTTTTAAAATTGTAATGTACTCAAAAATCAGTTCCTTCTACCCGTAATTAACTTCCGTTACACATAACCCTTATCCTTACCCGAAAATTATCATTTTTTGACATCTTTTAGTGATCGTGACTATTTTTTTAAACAATCAATCGTAATTCATATATCAACTTACGCAACTAAATATTGTTGACTTTCATAGAAAAATTTAATGGGTTCGGTGAAATAGATAAGGAGAAAATAGACCCTTATCCTTGGCGCCGTTTGGACCAAATAATACACATATGCGTGCGGAACCATGCGTTGTGCTATCATTTGATAGCTTAATCGACCCAATGTTCTGATCAAAGTGTCTTATAGTCTGTAACTATTTTTTTCATGCAAGATTTTCCTGAAAATTTTAGTAATGAATCGTATTTTATGAGGAAATAACCCTTATCCTTAAACTTATTTAAACGCGTTTGCTGAAAAAAATACATCAAATTATACTTTTTATGGTCAGAATTGCTTGCAATTATTTTTTTCTTTTGCGGATAAATATTCCACACTTTTTCTGCAAGTTTGATAGCATTTGGTCAAATAGATTTTTGTAAATATAATGATAACCCTTATCACTATCCGATCAACAAAGCGCTGTTTTCCGCCCTAGAAAGCTGCCGATTTGAGTTTAGATATAATCAAAGTAGCTGTTTCGACCAGGATATATCCCGTCCTCTTGACAGGATACAGTATAGTTCCAAATTCAAGTTTTAAGATCCATTTCTAAGAAATCTGGGCGTAAAATAACCCTTATCTTTATAAAAATTGGATCTTTCTTTTTCTTACTATATGACATTTAATTGAAACTAATTACCTCTTTTTTATCTCCTAACTATCGTTTTTATATCATATTCACATACAGAAATATGTTACAGACTGCTGCTTAACGTTTTAAGGTAATTGGTCGAATAGGTTTAGGCATACGAGCAGATAACCCTTTGCCCGGTTCGATCGGAAAAAGTGGTTTACTGTTTTAAAATAGCGGTCAAACAACGCAAAAATATAATCTAACCCGCATTTTTAAACAAGAAATGTCTCTTTCGCGTCACAATTTACAAAAACAATCAAAATGATGCTTTTAAAAACAACTGATAACGATTTTTGGCTTAAATTAACCCCTATCGTTTCAATAATGGGGTGCGATTTTCTATTTTTTCTTCGCAAAATTGGCGCATTTTGATAAAAATAATTTCCTTTTAAGAGCAGCTTTACACGCACAAATATATTTAACAACCTTGCTAGTATTATAAAACCAAATGCATCATAATTTCTTTGCATAAATTGAGCAAGAAACCCTTGCGCAGGACCCCCCCCCCCTTCCCAGAGAGTCCCTAGTTTGTATACTGCACTTGTAAAACTATGCGCTTGCTATTGATTGATTAGATCATTTGCGTCATTTTGCAGTCTAACGTCTTTGAAAATGTTATTTCCTTTCAGATTTAGTCGAAAGAGGCAAAGAAAGAAAGAAATAAGCACGTAACTTGTGTTCAAAAAGATGCAAAATGGCGATCTAACAGTGGGTTTTAGGTCCAAAAATTATATGAAAAAGTGTCAGATGGCCCCTTTTTGCTTGACTTCCCATTCAAATAGTATATTCAGCAACTTTTTGTGCGAAAACAAGTTGACTTGAATTGCTTTTGCACGAAAAATGCGGGTAACGATATAAAAAGTCGAAAGAATAGTACAAATCTATGCATATTGCATTTAAAAGAGAAAATAAAATGTTCATTAAATTCATTCTTTAAGCATCAAATTATAGACATATCTCATTCCGAGAAAATTTGAAATTTTCAGCCGGTTATGTAATATACGTACTGAGATATGGTCATATCCCTTTACTCGGTCATTAGAAGTTTACATGGAAAAAGAGTCGGGTTAGGAAACTCTGCATTTATAAACACATGTTTTCGGTATTAAAAAAGTGGAATATGAGTGCAGTTTAGACCCTTTTCCTATAACTTTTTCACTTCAGAGATTTATTCTTAATATTTTTTAAAATTGTAATGTACTCAAAAATCAGTTCCTTCTACCCGTAATTAACTTCCGTTACACATAACCCTTATCCTTACCCGAAAATTATCATTTTTTGACATCTTTTAGTGATCGTGACTATTTTTTTAAACAATCAATCGTAATTCATATATCAACTTACGCAACTAAATATTGTTGACTTTCATAGAAAAATTTAATGGGTTCGGTGAAATAGATAAGGAGAAAATAGACCCTTATCCTTGGCGCCGTTTGGACCAAATAATACACATATGCGTGCGGAACCATGCGTTGTGCTATCATTTGATAGCTTAATCGACCCAATGTTCTGATCAAAGTGTCTTATAGTCTGTAACTATTTTTTTCATGCAAGATTTTCCTGAAAATTTTAGTAATGAATCGTATTTTATGAGGAAATAACCCTTATCCTTAAACTTATTTAAACGCGTTTGCTGAAAAAAATACATCAAATTATACTTTTTATGGTCAGAATTGCTTGCAATTATTTTTTTCTTTTGCGGATAAATATTCCACACTTTTTCTGCAAGTTTGATAGCATTTGGTCAAATAGATTTTTGTAAATATAATGATAACCCTTATCACTATCCGATCAACAAAGCGCTGTTTTCCGCCCTAGAAAGCTGCCGATTTGAGTTTAGATATAATCAAAGTAGCTGTTTCGACCAGGATATGTCCCGTCCTCTTGACAGGATACAGTATAGTTCCAAATTCAAGTTTTAAGATCCATTTCTAAGAAATCTGGGCGTAAAATAACCCTTATCTTTATAAAAATTGGATCTTTCTTTTTCTTACTATATGACATTTAATTGAAACTAATTACCTCTTTTTTATCTCCTAACTATCGTTTTTATATCATATTCACATACAGAAATATGTTACAGACTGCTGCTTAACGTTTTAAGGTAATTGGTCGAATAGGTTTAGGCATACGAGCAGATAACCCTTTGCCCGGTTCGATCGGAAAAAGTGGTTTACTGTTTTAAAATAGCGGTCAAACAACGCAAAAATATAATCTAACCCGCATTTTTAAACAAGAAATGTCTCTTTCGCGTCACAATTTACAAAAACAATCAAAATGATGCTTTTAAAAACAACTGATAACGATTTTTGGCTTAAATTAACCCCTATCGTTTCAATAATGGGGTGCGATTTTCTATTTTTTCTTCGCAAAATTGGCGCATTTTGATAAAAATAATTTCCTTTTAAGAGCAGCTTTACACGCACAAATATATTTAACAACCTTGCTAGTATTATAAAACCAAATGCATCATAATTTCTTTGCATAAATTGAGCAAGAAACCCTTGCGCAGGACCCCCCCCCCCTTCCCAGAGAGTCCCTAGTTTGTATACTGCACTTGTAAAACTATGCGCTTGCTATTGATTGATTAGATCATTTGCGTCATTTTGCAGTCTAACGTCTTTGAAAATGTTATTTCCTTTCAGATTTAGTCGAAAGAGGCAAAGAAAGAAAGAAATAAGCACGTAACTTGTGTTCAAAAAGATGCAAAATGGCGATCTAACAGTGGGTTTTAGGTCCAAAAATTATATGAAAAAGTGTCAGATGGCCCCTTTTTGCTTGACTTCCCATTCAAATAGTATATTCAGCAACTTTTTGTGCGAAAACAAGTTGACTTGAATTGCTTTTGCACGAAAAATGCGGGTAACGATATAAAAAGTCGAAAGAATAGTACAAATCTATGCATATTGCATTTAGGTTACAGGGAACTATTACATTTCCCGTTGTCGACCATTATAACAAAAGCCTATATAGCTCATCCCCAAAAATTGACGGGAAGTCAAGTCTTATATCAAATTAAAGAAAAATATGTCGCGCATCCAAATAGACCATTTTGAATATAGCATGATCCGTTTTTTCAATGAGTAATGACGTCATCTTTAAGTGAACCCTCCCCACCTGCCAAATTTCACAGTCGGTTCCGGAAAATACCCCGATGTCTAGAAAATGCCCCTCAAGACCCAAAATAGACTCACACCTTTCCCATTTTGCACCTGACTTGTAGAAACAATGTAAATCTTCGAAAATAAATGATTAGATTTGATCTTGATAAATTATGGACCAATCAGAGGCCGCCCTTATCTTTGTTTACTTCACCGTTAATTCCCTAGACAAAATGTGACAGATGGCGGGAGATTGTAATGGTTCCCTGTAACCTAAAGAGAAAATAAAATGTTCATTAAATTCATTCTTTAAGCATCAAATTATAGACATATCTCATTCCGAGAAAATTTGAAATTTTCAGCCGGTTATGTAATATACGTACTGAGATATGGTCATATCCCTTTACTCGGTCATTAGAAGTTTACATGGAAAAAGAGTCGGGTTAGGAAACTCTGCATTTATAAACACATGTTTTCGGTATTAAAAAAGTGGAATATGAGTGCAGTTTAGACCCTTTTCCTATAACTTTTTCACTTCAGAGATTTATTCTTAATATTTTTTAAAATTGTAATGTACTCAAAAATCAGTTCCTTCTACCCGTAATTAACTTCCGTTACACATAACCCTTATCCTTACCCGAAAATTATCATTTTTTGACATCTTTTAGTGATCGTGACTATTTTTTTAAACAATCAATCGTAATTCATATATCAACTTACGCAACTAAATATTGTTGACTTTCATAGAAAAATTTAATGGGTTCGGTGAAATAGATAAGGAGAAAATAGACCCTTATCCTTGGCGCCGTTTGGACCAAATAATACACATATGCGTGCGGAACCATGCGTTGTGCTATCATTTGATAGCTTAATCGACCCAATGTTCTGATCAAAGTGTCTTATAGTCTGTAACTATTTTTTTCATGCAAGATTTTCCTGAAAATTTTAGTAATGAATCGTATTTTATGAGGAAATAACCCTTATCCTTAAACTTATTTAAACGCGTTTGCTGAAAAAAATACATCAAATTATACTTTTTATGGTCAGAATTGCTTGCAATTATTTTTTTCTTTTGCGGATAAATATTCCACACTTTTTCTGCAAGTTTGATAGCATTTGGTCAAATAGATTTTTGTAAATATAATGATAACCCTTATCACTATCCGATCAACAAAGCGCTGTTTTCCGCCCTAGAAAGCTGCCGATTTGAGTTTAGATATAATCAAAGTAGCTGTTTCGACCAGGATATATCCCGTCCTCTTGACAGGATACAGTATAGTTCCAAATTCAAGTTTTAAGATCCATTTCTAAGAAATCTGGGCGTAAAATAACCCTTATCTTTATAAAAATTGGATCTTTCTTTTTCTTACTATATGACATTTAATTGAAACTAATTACCTCTTTTTTATCTCCTAACTATCGTTTTTATATCATATTCACATACAGAAATATGTTACAGACTGCTGCTTAACGTTTTAAGGTAATTGGTCGAATAGGTTTAGGCATACGAGCAGATAACCCTTTGCCCGGTTCGATCGGAAAAAGTGGTTTACTGTTTTAAAATAGCGGTCAAACAACGCAAAAATATAATCTAACCCGCATTTTTAAACAAGAAATGTCTCTTTCGCGTCACAATTTACAAAAACAATCAAAATGATGCTTTTAAAAACAACTGATAACGATTTTTGGCTTAAATTAACCCCTATCGTTTCAATAATGGGGTGCGATTTTCTATTTTTTCTTCGCAAAATTGGCGCATTTTGATAAAAATAATTTCCTTTTAAGAGCAGCTTTACACGCACAAATATATTTAACAACCTTGCTAGTATTATAAAACCAAATGCATCATAATTTCTTTGCATAAATTGAGCAAGAAACCCTTGCGCAGGACCCCCCCCCCCTTCCCAGAGAGTCCCTAGTTTGTATACTGCACTTGTAAAACTATGCGCTTGCTATTGATTGATTAGATCATTTGCGTCATTTTGCAGTCTAACGTCTTTGAAAATGTTATTTCCTTTCAGATTTAGTCGAAAGAGGCAAAGAAAGAAAGAAATAAGCACGTAACTTGTGTTCAAAAAGATGCAAAATGGCGATCTAACAGTGGGTTTTAGGTCCAAAAATTATATGAAAAAGTGTCAGATGGCCCCTTTTTGCTTGACTTCCCATTCAAATAGTATATTCAGCAACTTTTTGTGCGAAAACAAGTTGACTTGAATTGCTTTTGCACGAAAAATGCGGGTAACGATATAAAAAGTCGAAAGAATAGTACAAATCTATGCATATTGCATTTAGGTTACAGGGAACTATTACATTTCCCGTTGTCGACCATTATAACAAAAGCCTATATAGCTCATCCCCAAAAATTGACGGGAAGTCAAGTCTTATATCAAATTAAAGAAAAATATGTCGCGCATCCAAATAGACCATTTTGAATATAGCATGATCCGTTTTTTCAATGAGTAATGACGTCATCTTTAAGTGAACCCTCCCCACCTGCCAAATTTCACAGTCGGTTCCGGAAAATACCCCGATGTCTAGAAAATGCCCCTCAAGACCCAAAATAGACTCACACCTTTCCCATTTTGCACCTGACTTGTAGAAACAATGTAAATCTTCGAAAATAAATGATTAGATTTGATCTTGATAAATTATGGACCAATCAGAGGCCGCCCTTATCTTTGTTTACTTCACCGTTAATTCCCTAGACAAAATGTGACAGATGGCGGGAGATTGTAATGGTTCCCTGTAACCTAAAGAGAAAATAAAATGTTCATTAAATTCATTCTTTAAGCATCAAATTATAGACATATCTCATTCCGAGAAAATTTGAAATTTTCAGCCGGTTATGTAATATACGTACTGAGATATGGTCATATCCCTTTACTCGGTCATTAGAAGTTTACATGGAAAAAGAGTCGGGTTAGGAAACTCTGCATTTATAAACACATGTTTTCGGTATTAAAAAAGTGGAATATGAGTGCAGTTTAGACCCTTTTCCTATAACTTTTTCACTTCAGAGATTTATTCTTAATATTTTTTAAAATTGTAATGTACTCAAAAATCAGTTCCTTCTACCCGTAATTAACTTCCGTTACACATAACCCTTATCCTTACCCGAAAATTATCATTTTTTGACATCTTTTAGTGATCGTGACTATTTTTTTAAACAATCAATCGTAATTCATATATCAACTTACGCAACTAAATATTGTTGACTTTCATAGAAAAATTTAATGGGTTCGGTGAAATAGATAAGGAGAAAATAGACCCTTATCCTTGGCGCCGTTTGGACCAAATAATACACATATGCGTGCGGAACCATGCGTTGTGCTATCATTTGATAGCTTAATCGACCCAATGTTCTGATCAAAGTGTCTTATAGTCTGTAACTATTTTTTTCATGCAAGATTTTCCTGAAAATTTTAGTAATGAATCGTATTTTATGAGGAAATAACCCTTATCCTTAAACTTATTTAAACGCGTTTGCTGAAAAAAATACATCAAATTATACTTTTTATGGTCAGAATTGCTTGCAATTATTTTTTTCTTTTGCGGATAAATATTCCACACTTTTTCTGCAAGTTTGATAGCATTTGGTCAAATAGATTTTTGTAAATATAATGATAACCCTTATCACTATCCGATCAACAAAGCGCTGTTTTCCGCCCTAGAAAGCTGCCGATTTGAGTTTAGATATAATCAAAGTAGCTGTTTCGACCAGGATATATCCCGTCCTCTTGACAGGATACAGTATAGTTCCAAATTCAAGTTTTAAGATCCATTTCTAAGAAATCTGGGCGTAAAATAACCCTTATCTTTATAAAAATTGGATCTTTCTTTTTCTTACTATATGACATTTAATTGAAACTAATTACCTCTTTTTTATCTCCTAACTATCGTTTTTATATCATATTCACATACAGAAATATGTTACAGACTGCTGCTTAACGTTTTAAGGTAATTGGTCGAATAGGTTTAGGCATACGAGCAGATAACCCTTTGCCCGGTTCGATCGGAAAAAGTGGTTTACTGTTTTAAAATAGCGGTCAAACAACGCAAAAATATAATCTAACCCGCATTTTTAAACAAGAAATGTCTCTTTCGCGTCACAATTTACAAAAACAATCAAAATGATGCTTTTAAAAACAACTGATAACGATTTTTGGCTTAAATTAACCCCTATCGTTTCAATAATGGGGTGCGATTTTCTATTTTTTCTTCGCAAAATTGGCGCATTTTGATAAAAATAATTTCCTTTTAAGAGCAGCTTTACACGCACAAATATATTTAACAACCTTGCTAGTATTATAAAACCAAATGCATCATAATTTCTTTGCATAAATTGAGCAAGAAACCCTTGCGCAGGACCCCCCCCCCCTTCCCAGAGAGTCCCTAGTTTGTATACTGCACTTGTAAAACTATGCGCTTGCTATTGATTGATTAGATCATTTGCGTCATTTTGCAGTCTAACGTCTTTGAAAATGTTATTTCCTTTCAGATTTAGTCGAAAGAGGCAAAGAAAGAAAGAAATAAGCACGTAACTTGTGTTCAAAAAGATGCAAAATGGCGATCTAACAGTGGGTTTTAGGTCCAAAAATTATATGAAAAAGTGTCAGATGGCCCCTTTTTGCTTGACTTCCCATTCAAATAGTATATTCAGCAACTTTTTGTGCGAAAACAAGTTGACTTGAATTGCTTTTGCACGAAAAATGCGGGTAACGATATAAAAAGTCGAAAGAATAGTACAAATCTATGCATATTGCATTTAGGTTACAGGGAACTATTACATTTCCCGTTGTCGACCATTATAACAAAAGCCTATATAGCTCATCCCCAAAAATTGACGGGAAGTCAAGTCTTATATCAAATTAAAGAAAAATATGTCGCGCATCCAAATAGACCATTTTGAATATAGCATGATCCGTTTTTTCAATGAGTAATGACGTCATCTTTAAGTGAACCCTCCCCACCTGCCAAATTTCACAGTCGGTTCCGGAAAATACCCCGATGTCTAGAAAATGCCCCTCAAGACCCAAAATAGACTCACACCTTTCCCATTTTGCACCTGACTTGTAGAAACAATGTAAATCTTCGAAAATAAATGATTAGATTTGATCTTGATAAATTATGGACCAATCAGAGGCCGCCCTTATCTTTGTTTACTTCACCGTTAATTCCCTAGACAAAATGTGACAGATGGCGGGAGATTGTAATGGTTCCCTGTAACCTAAAGAGAAAATAAAATGTTCATTAAATTCATTCTTTAAGCATCAAATTATAGACATATCTCATTCCGAGAAAATTTGAAATTTTCAGCCGGTTATGTAATATACGTACTGAGATATGGTCATATCCCTTTACTCGGTCATTAGAAGTTTACATGGAAAAAGAGTCGGGTTAGGAAACTCTGCATTTATAAACACATGTTTTCGGTATTAAAAAAGTGGAATATGAGTGCAGTTTAGACCCTTTTCCTATAACTTTTTCACTTCAGAGATTTATTCTTAATATTTTTTAAAATTGTAATGTACTCAAAAATCAGTTCCTTCTACCCGTAATTAACTTCCGTTACACATAACCCTTATCCTTACCCGAAAATTATCATTTTTTGACATCTTTTAGTGATCGTGACTATTTTTTTAAACAATCAATCGTAATTCATATATCAACTTACGCAACTAAATATTGTTGACTTTCATAGAAAAATTTAATGGGTTCGGTGAAATAGATAAGGAGAAAATAGACCCTTATCCTTGGCGCCGTTTGGACCAAATAATACACATATGCGTGCGGAACCATGCGTTGTGCTATCATTTGATAGCTTAATCGACCCAATGTTCTGATCAAAGTGTCTTATAGTCTGTAACTATTTTTTTCATGCAAGATTTTCCTGAAAATTTTAGTAATGAATCGTATTTTATGAGGAAATAACCCTTATCCTTAAACTTATTTAAACGCGTTTGCTGAAAAAAATACATCAAATTATACTTTTTATGGTCAGAATTGCTTGCAATTATTTTTTTCTTTTGCGGATAAATATTCCACACTTTTTCTGCAAGTTTGATAGCATTTGGTCAAATAGATTTTTGTAAATATAATGATAACCCTTATCACTATCCGATCAACAAAGCGCTGTTTTCCGCCCTAGAAAGCTGCCGATTTGAGTTTAGATATAATCAAAGTAGCTGTTTCGACCAGGATATATCCCGTCCTCTTGACAGGATACAGTATAGTTCCAAATTCAAGTTTTAAGATCCATTTCTAAGAAATCTGGGCGTAAAATAACCCTTATCTTTATAAAAATTGGATCTTTCTTTTTCTTACTATATGACATTTAATTGAAACTAATTACCTCTTTTTTATCTCCTAACTATCGTTTTTATATCATATTCACATACAGAAATATGTTACAGACTGCTGCTTAACGTTTTAAGGTAATTGGTCGAATAGGTTTAGGCATACGAGCAGATAACCCTTTGCCCGGTTCGATCGGAAAAAGTGGTTTACTGTTTTAAAATAGCGGTCAAACAACGCAAAAATATAATCTAACCCGCATTTTTAAACAAGAAATGTCTCTTTCGCGTCACAATTTACAAAAACAATCAAAATGATGCTTTTAAAAACAACTGATAACGATTTTTGGCTTAAATTAACCCCTATCGTTTCAATAATGGGGTGCGATTTTCTATTTTTTCTTCGCAAAATTGGCGCATTTTGATAAAAATAATTTCCTTTTAAGAGCAGCTTTACACGCACAAATATATTTAACAACCTTGCTAGTATTATAAAACCAAATGCATCATAATTTCTTTGCATAAATTGAGCAAGAAACCCTTGCGCAGGACCCCCCCCCCCTTCCCAGAGAGTCCCTAGTTTGTATACTGCACTTGTAAAACTATGCGCTTGCTATTGATTGATTAGATCATTTGCGTCATTTTGCAGTCTAACGTCTTTGAAAATGTTATTTCCTTTCAGATTTAGTCGAAAGAGGCAAAGAAAGAAAGAAATAAGCACGTAACTTGTGTTCAAAAAGATGCAAAATGGCGATCTAACAGTGGGTTTTAGGTCCAAAAATTATATGAAAAAGTGTCAGATGGCCCCTTTTTGCTTGACTTCCCATTCAAATAGTATATTCAGCAACTTTTTGTGCGAAAACAAGTTGACTTGAATTGCTTTTGCACGAAAAATGCGGGTAACGATATAAAAAGTCGAAAGAATAGTACAAATCTATGCATATTGCATTTAGGTTACAGGGAACTATTACATTTCCCGTTGTCGACCATTATAACAAAAGCCTATATAGCTCATCCCCAAAAATTGACGGGAAGTCAAGTCTTATATCAAATTAAAGAAAAATATGTCGCGCATCCAAATAGACCATTTTGAATATAGCATGATCCGTTTTTTCAATGAGTAATGACGTCATCTTTAAGTGAACCCTCCCCACCTGCCAAATTTCACAGTCGGTTCCGGAAAATACCCCGATGTCTAGAAAATGCCCCTCAAGACCCAAAATAGACTCACACCTTTCCCATTTTGCACCTGACTTGTAGAAACAATGTAAATCTTCGAAAATAAATGATTAGATTTGATCTTGATAAATTATGGACCAATCAGAGGCCGCCCTTATCTTTGTTTACTTCACCGTTAATTCCCTAGACAAAATGTGACAGATGGCGGGAGATTGTAATGGTTCCCTGTAACCTAAAGAGAAAATAAAATGTTCATTAAATTCATTCTTTAAGCATCAAATTATAGACATATCTCATTCCGAGAAAATTTGAAATTTTCAGCCGGTTATGTAATATACGTACTGAGATATGGTCATATCCCTTTACTCGGTCATTAGAAGTTTACATGGAAAAAGAGTCGGGTTAGGAAACTCTGCATTTATAAACACATGTTTTCGGTATTAAAAAAGTGGAATATGAGTGCAGTTTAGACCCTTTTCCTATAACTTTTTCACTTCAGAGATTTATTCTTAATATTTTTTAAAATTGTAATGTACTCAAAAATCAGTTCCTTCTACCCGTAATTAACTTCCGTTACACATAACCCTTATCCTTACTCGAAAATTATCATTTTTTGACATCTTTTAGTGATCGTGACTATTTTTTTAAACAATCAATCGTAATTCATATATCAACTTACGCAACTAAATATTGTTGACTTTCATAGAAAAATTTAATGGGTTCGGTGAAATAGATAAGGAGAAAATAGACCCTTATCCTTGGCGCCGTTTGGACCAAATAATACACATATGCGTGCGGAACCATGCGTTGTGCTATCATTTGATAGCTTAATCGACCCAATGTTCTGATCAAAGTGTCTTATAGTCTGTAACTATTTTTTTCATGCAAGATTTTCCTGAAAATTTTAGTAATGAATCGTATTTTATGAGGAAATAACCCTTATCCTTAAACTTATTTAAACGCGTTTGCTGAAAAAAATACATCAAATTATACTTTTTATGGTCAGAATTGCTTGCAATTATTTTTTTCTTTTGCGGATAAATATTCCACACTTTTTCTGCAAGTTTGATAGCATTTGGTCAAATAGATTTTTGTAAATATAATGATAACCCTTATCACTATCCGATCAACAAAGCGCTGTTTTCCGCCCTAGAAAGCTGCCGATTTGAGTTTAGATATAATCAAAGTAGCTGTTTCGACCAGGATATATCCCGTCCTCTTGACAGGATACAGTATAGTTCCAAATTCAAGTTTTAAGATCCATTTCTAAGAAATCTGGGCGTAAAATAACCCTTATCTTTATAAAAATTGGATCTTTCTTTTTCTTACTATATGACATTTAATTGAAACTAATTACCTCTTTTTTATCTCCTAACTATCGTTTTTATATCATATTCACATACAGAAATATGTTACAGACTGCTGCTTAACGTTTTAAGGTAATTGGTCGAATAGGTTTAGGCATACGAGCAGATAACCCTTTGCCCGGTTCGATCGGAAAAAGTGGTTTACTGTTTTAAAATAGCGGTCAAACAACGCAAAAATATAATCTAACCCGCATTTTTAAACAAGAAATGTCTCTTTCGCGTCACAATTTACAAAAACAATCAAAATGATGCTTTTAAAAACAACTGATAACGATTTTTGGCTTAAATTAACCCCTATCGTTTCAATAATGGGGTGCGATTTTCTATTTTTTCTTCGCAAAATTGGCGCATTTTGATAAAAATAATTTCCTTTTAAGAGCAGCTTTACACGCACAAATATATTTAACAACCTTGCTAGTATTATAAAACCAAATGCATCATAATTTCTTTGCATAAATTGAGCAAGAAACCCTTGCGCAGGACCCCCCCCCCCTTCCCAGAGAGTCCCTAGTTTGTATACTGCACTTGTAAAACTATGCGCTTGCTATTGATTGATTAGATCATTTGCGTCATTTTGCAGTCTAACGTCTTTGAAAATGTTATTTCCTTTCAGATTTAGTCGAAAGAGGCAAAGAAAGAAAGAAATAAGCACGTAACTTGTGTTCAAAAAGATGCAAAATGGCGATCTAACAGTGGGTTTTAGGTCCAAAAATTATATGAAAAAGTGTCAGATGGCCCCTTTTTGCTTGACTTCCCATTCAAATAGTATATTCAGCAACTTTTTGTGCGAAAACAAGTTGACTTGAATTGCTTTTGCACGAAAAATGCGGGTAACGATATAAAAAGTCGAAAGAATAGTACAAATCTATGCATATTGCATTTAGGTTACAGGGAACTATTACATTTCCCGTTGTCGACCATTATAACAAAAGCCTATATAGCTCATCCCCAAAAATTGACGGGAAGTCAAGTCTTATATCAAATTAAAGAAAAATATGTCGCGCATCCAAATAGACCATTTTGAATATAGCATGATCCGTTTTTTCAATGAGTAATGACGTCATCTTTAAGTGAACCCTCCCCACCTGCCAAATTTCACAGTCGGTTCCGGAAAATACCCCGATGTCTAGAAAATGCCCCTCAAGACCCAAAATAGACTCACACCTTTCCCATTTTGCACCTGACTTGTAGAAACAATGTAAATCTTCGAAAATAAATGATTAGATTTGATCTTGATAAATTATGGACCAATCAGAGGCCGCCCTTATCTTTGTTTACTTCACCGTTAATTCCCTAGACAAAATGTGACAGATGGCGGGAGATTGTAATGGTTCCCTGTAACCTAAAGAGAAAATAAAATGTTCATTAAATTCATTCTTTAAGCATCAAATTATAGACATATCTCATTCCGAGAAAATTTGAAATTTTCAGCCGGTTATGTAATATACGTACTGAGATATGGTCATATCCCTTTACTCGGTCATTAGAAGTTTACATGGAAAAAGAGTCGGGTTAGGAAACTCTGCATTTATAAACACATGTTTTCGGTATTAAAAAAGTGGAATATGAGTGCAGTTTAGACCCTTTTCCTATAACTTTTTCACTTCAGAGATTTATTCTTAATATTTTTTAAAATTGTAATGTACTCAAAAATCAGTTCCTTCTACCCGTAATTAACTTCCGTTACACATAACCCTTATCCTTACCCGAAAATTATCATTTTTTGACATCTTTTAGTGATCGTGACTATTTTTTTAAACAATCAATCGTAATTCATATATCAACTTACGCAACTAAATATTGTTGACTTTCATAGAAAAATTTAATGGGTTCGGTGAAATAGATAAGGAGAAAATAGACCCTTATCCTTGGCGCCGTTTGGACCAAATAATACACATATGCGTGCGGAACCATGCGTTGTGCTATCATTTGATAGCTTAATCGACCCAATGTTCTGATCAAAGTGTCTTATAGTCTGTAACTATTTTTTTCATGCAAGATTTTCCTGAAAATTTTAGTAATGAATCGTATTTTATGAGGAAATAACCCTTATCCTTAAACTTATTTAAACGCGTTTGCTGAAAAAAATACATCAAATTATACTTTTTATGGTCAGAATTGCTTGCAATTATTTTTTTCTTTTGCGGATAAATATTCCACACTTTTTCTGCAAGTTTGATAGCATTTGGTCAAATAGATTTTTGTAAATATAATGATAACCCTTATCACTATCCGATCAACAAAGCGCTGTTTTCCGCCCTAGAAAGCTGCCGATTTGAGTTTAGATATAATCAAAGTAGCTGTTTCGACCAGGATATATCCCGTCCTCTTGACAGGATACAGTATAGTTCCAAATTCAAGTTTTAAGATCCATTTCTAAGAAATCTGGGCGTAAAATAACCCTTATCTTTATAAAAATTGGATCTTTCTTTTTCTTACTATATGACATTTAATTGAAACTAATTACCTCTTTTTTATCTCCTAACTATCGTTTTTATATCATATTCACATACAGAAATATGTTACAGACTGCTGCTTAACGTTTTAAGGTAATTGGTCGAATAGGTTTAGGCATACGAGCAGATAACCCTTTGCCCGGTTCGATCGGAAAAAGTGGTTTACTGTTTTAAAATAGCGGTCAAACAACGCAAAAATATAATCTAACCCGCATTTTTAAACAAGAAATGTCTCTTTCGCGTCACAATTTACAAAAACAATCAAAATGATGCTTTTAAAAACAACTGATAACGATTTTTGGCTTAAATTAACCCCTATCGTTTCAATAATGGGGTGCGATTTTCTATTTTTTCTTCGCAAAATTGGCGCATTTTGATAAAAATAATTTCCTTTTAAGAGCAGCTTTACACGCACAAATATATTTAACAACCTTGCTAGTATTATAAAACCAAATGCATCATAATTTCTTTGCATAAATTGAGCAAGAAACCCTTGCGCAGGACCCCCCCCCCCTTCCCAGAGAGTCCCTAGTTTGTATACTGCACTTGTAAAACTATGCGCTTGCTATTGATTGATTAGATCATTTGCGTCATTTTGCAGTCTAACGTCTTTGAAAATGTTATTTCCTTTCAGATTTAGTCGAAAGAGGCAAAGAAAGAAAGAAATAAGCACGTAACTTGTGTTCAAAAAGATGCAAAATGGCGATCTAACAGTGGGTTTTAGGTCCAAAAATTATATGAAAAAGTGTCAGATGGCCCCTTTTTGCTTGACTTCCCATTCAAATAGTATATTCAGCAACTTTTTGTGCGAAAACAAGTTGACTTGAATTGCTTTTGCACGAAAAATGCGGGTAACGATATAAAAAGTCGAAAGAATAGTACAAATCTATGCATATTGCATTTAGGTTACAGGGAACTATTACATTTCCCGTTGTCGACCATTATAACAAAAGCCTATATAGCTCATCCCCAAAAATTGACGGGAAGTCAAGTCTTATATCAAATTAAAGAAAAATATGTCGCGCATCCAAATAGACCATTTTGAATATAGCATGATCCGTTTTTTCAATGAGTAATGACGTCATCTTTAAGTGAACCCTCCCCACCTGCCAAATTTCACAGTCGGTTCCGGAAAATACCCCGATGTCTAGAAAATGCCCCTCAAGACCCAAAATAGACTCACACCTTTCCCATTTTGCACCTGACTTGTAGAAACAATGTAAATCTTCGAAAATAAATGATTAGATTTGATCTTGATAAATTATGGACCAATCAGAGGCCGCCCTTATCTTTGTTTACTTCACCGTTAATTCCCTAGACAAAATGTGACAGATGGCGGGAGATTGTAATGGTTCCCTGTAACCTAAAGAGAAAATAAAATGTTCATTAAATTCATTCTTTAAGCATCAAATTATAGACATATCTCATTCCGAGAAAATTTGAAATTTTCAGCCGGTTATGTAATATACGTACTGAGATATGGTCATATCCCTTTACTCGGTCATTAGAAGTTTACATGGAAAAAGAGTCGGGTTAGGAAACTCTGCATTTATAAACACATGTTTTCGGTATTAAAAAAGTGGAATATGAGTGCAGTTTAGACCCTTTTCCTATAACTTTTTCACTTCAGAGATTTATTCTTAATATTTTTTAAAATTGTAATGTACTCAAAAATCAGTTCCTTCTACCCGTAATTAACTTCCGTTACACATAACCCTTATCCTTACCCGAAAATTATCATTTTTTGACATCTTTTAGTGATCGTGACTATTTTTTTAAACAATCAATCGTAATTCATATATCAACTTACGCAACTAAATATTGTTGACTTTCATAGAAAAATTTAATGGGTTCGGTGAAATAGATAAGGAGAAAATAGACCCTTATCCTTGGCGCCGTTTGGACCAAATAATACACATATGCGTGCGGAACCATGCGTTGTGCTATCATTTGATAGCTTAATCGACCCAATGTTCTGATCAAAGTGTCTTATAGTCTGTAACTATTTTTTTCATGCAAGATTTTCCTGAAAATTTTAGTAATGAATCGTATTTTATGAGGAAATAACCCTTATCCTTAAACTTATTTAAACGCGTTTGCTGAAAAAAATACATCAAATTATACTTTTTATGGTCAGAATTGCTTGCAATTATTTTTTTCTTTTGCGGATAAATATTCCACACTTTTTCTGCAAGTTTGATAGCATTTGGTCAAATAGATTTTTGTAAATATAATGATAACCCTTATCACTATCCGATCAACAAAGCGCTGTTTTCCGCCCTAGAAAGCTGCCGATTTGAGTTTAGATATAATCAAAGTAGCTGTTTCGACCAGGATATATCCCGTCCTCTTGACAGGATACAGTATAGTTCCAAATTCAAGTTTTAAGATCCATTTCTAAGAAATCTGGGCGTAAAATAACCCTTATCTTTATAAAAATTGGATCTTTCTTTTTCTTACTATATGACATTTAATTGAAACTAATTACCTCTTTTTTATCTCCTAACTATCGTTTTTATATCATATTCACATACAGAAATATGTTACAGACTGCTGCTTAACGTTTTAAGGTAATTGGTCGAATAGGTTTAGGCATACGAGCAGATAACCCTTTGCCCGGTTCGATCGGAAAAAGTGGTTTACTGTTTTAAAATAGCGGTCAAACAACGCAAAAATATAATCTAACCCGCATTTTTAAACAAGAAATGTCTCTTTCGCGTCACAATTTACAAAAACAATCAAAATGATGCTTTTAAAAACAACTGATAACGATTTTTGGCTTAAATTAACCCCTATCGTTTCAATAATGGGGTGCGATTTTCTATTTTTTCTTCGCAAAATTGGCGCATTTTGATAAAAATAATTTCCTTTTAAGAGCAGCTTTACACGCACAAATATATTTAACAACCTTGCTAGTATTATAAAACCAAATGCATCATAATTTCTTTGCATAAATTGAGCAAGAAACCCTTGCGCAGGACCCCCCCCCCCTTCCCAGAGAGTCCCTAGTTTGTATACTGCACTTGTAAAACTATGCGCTTGCTATTGATTGATTAGATCATTTGCGTCATTTTGCAGTCTAACGTCTTTGAAAATGTTATTTCCTTTCAGATTTAGTCGAAAGAGGCAAAGAAAGAAAGAAATAAGCACGTAACTTGTGTTCAAAAAGATGCAAAATGGCGATCTAACAGTGGGTTTTAGGTCCAAAAATTATATGAAAAAGTGTCAGATGGCCCCTTTTTGCTTGACTTCCCATTCAAATAGTATATTCAGCAACTTTTTGTGCGAAAACAAGTTGACTTGAATTGCTTTTGCACGAAAAATGCGGGTAACGATATAAAAAGTCGAAAGAATAGTACAAATCTATGCATATTGCATTTAGGTTACAGGGAACTATTACATTTCCCGTTGTCGACCATTATAACAAAAGCCTATATAGCTCATCCCCAAAAATTGACGGGAAGTCAAGTCTTATATCAAATTAAAGAAAAATATGTCGCGCATCCAAATAGACCATTTTGAATATAGCATGATCCGTTTTTTCAATGAGTAATGACGTCATCTTTAAGTGAACCCTCCCCACCTGCCAAATTTCACAGTCGGTTCCGGAAAATACCCCGATGTCTAGAAAATGCCCCTCAAGACCCAAAATAGACTCACACCTTTCCCATTTTGCACCTGACTTGTAGAAACAATGTAAATCTTCGAAAATAAATGATTAGATTTGATCTTGATAAATTATGGACCAATCAGAGGCCGCCCTTATCTTTGTTTACTTCACCGTTAATTCCCTAGACAAAATGTGACAGATGGCGGGAGATTGTAATGGTTCCCTGTAACCTAAAGAGAAAATAAAATGTTCATTAAATTCATTCTTTAAGCATCAAATTATAGACATATCTCATTCCGAGAAAATTTGAAATTTTCAGCCGGTTATGTAATATACGTACTGAGATATGGTCATATCCCTTTACTCGGTCATTAGAAGTTTACATGGAAAAAGAGTCGGGTTAGGAAACTCTGCATTTATAAACACATGTTTTCGGTATTAAAAAAGTGGAATATGAGTGCAGTTTAGACCCTTTTCCTATAACTTTTTCACTTCAGAGATTTATTCTTAATATTTTTTAAAATTGTAATGTACTCAAAAATCAGTTCCTTCTACCCGTAATTAACTTCCGTTACACATAACCCTTATCCTTACCCGAAAATTATCATTTTTTGACATCTTTTAGTGATCGTGACTATTTTTTTAAACAATCAATCGTAATTCATATATCAACTTACGCAACTAAATATTGTTGACTTTCATAGAAAAATTTAATGGGTTCGGTGAAATAGATAAGGAGAAAATAGACCCTTATCCTTGGCGCCGTTTGGACCAAATAATACACATATGCGTGCGGAACCATGCGTTGTGCTATCATTTGATAGCTTAATCGACCCAATGTTCTGATCAAAGTGTCTTATAGTCTGTAACTATTTTTTTCATGCAAGATTTTCCTGAAAATTTTAGTAATGAATCGTATTTTATGAGGAAATAACCCTTATCCTTAAACTTATTTAAACGCGTTTGCTGAAAAAAATACATCAAATTATACTTTTTATGGTCAGAATTGCTTGCAATTATTTTTTTCTTTTGCGGATAAATATTCCACACTTTTTCTGCAAGTTTGATAGCATTTGGTCAAATAGATTTTTGTAAATATAATGATAACCCTTATCACTATCCGATCAACAAAGCGCTGTTTTCCGCCCTAGAAAGCTGCCGATTTGAGTTTAGATATAATCAAAGTAGCTGTTTCGACCAGGATATATCCCGTCCTCTTGACAGGATACAGTATAGTTCCAAATTCAAGTTTTAAGATCCATTTCTAAGAAATCTGGGCGTAAAATAACCCTTATCTTTATAAAAATTGGATCTTTCTTTTTCTTACTATATGACATTTAATTGAAACTAATTACCTCTTTTTTATCTCCTAACTATCGTTTTTATATCATATTCACATACAGAAATATGTTACAGACTGCTGCTTAACGTTTTAAGGTAATTGGTCGAATAGGTTTAGGCATACGAGCAGATAACCCTTTGCCCGGTTCGATCGGAAAAAGTGGTTTACTGTTTTAAAATAGCGGTCAAACAACGCAAAAATATAATCTAACCCGCATTTTTAAACAAGAAATGTCTCTTTCGCGTCACAATTTACAAAAACAATCAAAATGATGCTTTTAAAAACAACTGATAACGATTTTTGGCTTAAATTAACCCCTATCGTTTCAATAATGGGGTGCGATTTTCTATTTTTTCTTCGCAAAATTGGCGCATTTTGATAAAAATAATTTCCTTTTAAGAGCAGCTTTACACGCACAAATATATTTAACAACCTTGCTAGTATTATAAAACCAAATGCATCATAATTTCTTTGCATAAATTGAGCAAGAAACCCTTGCGCAGGACCCCCCCCCCCTTCCCAGAGAGTCCCTAGTTTGTATACTGCACTTGTAAAACTATGCGCTTGCTATTGATTGATTAGATCATTTGCGTCATTTTGCAGTCTAACGTCTTTGAAAATGTTATTTCCTTTCAGATTTAGTCGAAAGAGGCAAAGAAAGAAAGAAATAAGCACGTAACTTGTGTTCAAAAAGATGCAAAATGGCGATCTAACAGTGGGTTTTAGGTCCAAAAATTATATGAAAAAGTGTCAGATGGCCCCTTTTTGCTTGACTTCCCATTCAAATAGTATATTCAGCAACTTTTTGTGCGAAAACAAGTTGACTTGAATTGCTTTTGCACGAAAAATGCGGGTAACGATATAAAAAGTCGAAAGAATAGTACAAATCTATGCATATTGCATTTAGGTTACAGGGAACTATTACATTTCCCGTTGTCGACCATTATAACAAAAGCCTATATAGCTCATCCCCAAAAATTGACGGGAAGTCAAGTCTTATATCAAATTAAAGAAAAATATGTCGCGCATCCAAATAGACCATTTTGAATATAGCATGATCCGTTTTTTCAATGAGTAATGACGTCATCTTTAAGTGAACCCTCCCCACCTGCCAAATTTCACAGTCGGTTCCGGAAAATACCCCGATGTCTAGAAAATGCCCCTCAAGACCCAAAATAGACTCACACCTTTCCCATTTTGCACCTGACTTGTAGAAACAATGTAAATCTTCGAAAATAAATGATTAGATTTGA
Source organism: Fragum whitleyi (assembly GCA_948146395.1). Classification (NCBI taxonomy): domain Eukaryota; kingdom Metazoa; phylum Mollusca; class Bivalvia; order Cardiida; family Cardiidae; genus Fragum; species Fragum whitleyi. The sequence goes on from OX411555.1 coordinate 45,906,429, forward strand.
TCTTGATAAATTATGGACCAATCAGAGGCCGCCCTTATCTTTGTTTACTTCACCGTTAATTCCCTAGACAAAATGTGACAGATGGCGGGAGATTGTAATGGTTCCCTGTAACCTAAAGAGAAAATAAAATGTTCATTAAATTCATTCTTTAAGCATCAAATTATAGACATATCTCATTCCGAGAAAATTTGAAATTTTCAGCCGGTTATGTAATATACGTACTGAGATATGGTCATATCCCTTTACTCGGTCATTAGAAGTTTACATGGAAAAAGAGTCGGGTTAGGAAACTCTGCATTTATAAACACATGTTTTCGGTATTAAAAAAGTGGAATATGAGTGCAGTTTAGACCCTTTTCCTATAACTTTTTCACTTCAGAGATTTATTCTTAATATTTTTTAAAATTGTAATGTACTCAAAAATCAGTTCCTTCTACCCGTAATTAACTTCCGTTACACATAACCCTTATCCTTACCCGAAAATTATCATTTTTTGACATCTTTTAGTGATCGTGACTATTTTTTTAAACAATCAATCGTAATTCATATATCAACTTACGCAACTAAATATTGTTGACTTTCATAGAAAAATTTAATGGGTTCGGTGAAATAGATAAGGAGAAAATAGACCCTTATCCTTGGCGCCGTTTGGACCAAATAATACACATATGCGTGCGGAACCATGCGTTGTGCTATCATTTGATAGCTTAATCGACCCAATGTTCTGATCAAAGTGTCTTATAGTCTGTAACTATTTTTTTCATGCAAGATTTTCCTGAAAATTTTAGTAATGAATCGTATTTTATGAGGAAATAACCCTTATCCTTAAACTTATTTAAACGCGTTTGCTGAAAAAAATACATCAAATTATACTTTTTATGGTCAGAATTGCTTGCAATTATTTTTTTCTTTTGCGGATAAATATTCCACACTTTTTCTGCAAGTTTGATAGCATTTGGTCAAATAGATTTTTGTAAATATAATGATAACCCTTATCACTATCCGATCAACAAAGCGCTGTTTTCCGCCCTAGAAAGCTGCCGATTTGAGTTTAGATATAATCAAAGTAGCTGTTTCGACCAGGATATATCCCGTCCTCTTGACAGGATACAGTATAGTTCCAAATTCAAGTTTTAAGATCCATTTCTAAGAAATCTGGGCGTAAAATAACCCTTATCTTTATAAAAATTGGATCTTTCTTTTTCTTACTATATGACATTTAATTGAAACTAATTACCTCTTTTTTATCTCCTAACTATCGTTTTTATATCATATTCACATACAGAAATATGTTACAGACTGCTGCTTAACGTTTTAAGGTAATTGGTCGAATAGGTTTAGGCATACGAGCAGATAACCCTTTGCCCGGTTCGATCGGAAAAAGTGGTTTACTGTTTTAAAATAGCGGTCAAACAACGCAAAAATATAATCTAACCCGCATTTTTAAACAAGAAATGTCTCTTTCGCGTCACAATTTACAAAAACAATCAAAATGATGCTTTTAAAAACAACTGATAACGATTTTTGGCTTAAATTAACCCCTATCGTTTCAATAATGGGGTGCGATTTTCTATTTTTTCTTCGCAAAATTGGCGCATTTTGATAAAAATAATTTCCTTTTAAGAGCAGCTTTACACGCACAAATATATTTAACAACCTTGCTAGTATTATAAAACCAAATGCATCATAATTTCTTTGCATAAATTGAGCAAGAAACCCTTGCGCAGGACCCCCCCCCCCTTCCCAGAGAGTCCCTAGTTTGTATACTGCACTTGTAAAACTATGCGCTTGCTATTGATTGATTAGATCATTTGCGTCATTTTGCAGTCTAACGTCTTTGAAAATGTTATTTCCTTTCAGATTTAGTCGAAAGAGGCAAAGAAAGAAAGAAATAAGCACGTAACTTGTGTTCAAAAAGATGCAAAATGGCGATCTAACAGTGGGTTTTAGGTCCAAAAATTATATGAAAAAGTGTCAGATGGCCCCTTTTTGCTTGACTTCCCATTCAAATAGTATATTCAGCAACTTTTTGTGCGAAAACAAGTTGACTTGAATTGCTTTTGCACGAAAAATGCGGGTAACGATATAAAAAGTCGAAAGAATAGTACAAATCTATGCATATTGCATTTAGGTTACAGGGAACTATTACATTTCCCGTTGTCGACCATTATAACAAAAGCCTATATAGCTCATCCCCAAAAATTGACGGGAAGTCAAGTCTTATATCAAATTAAAGAAAAATATGTCGCGCATCCAAATAGACCATTTTGAATATAGCATGATCCGTTTTTTCAATGAGTAATGACGTCATCTTTAAGTGAACCCTCCCCACCTGCCAAATTTCACAGTCGGTTCCGGAAAATACCCCGATGTCTAGAAAATGCCCCTCAAGACCCAAAATAGACTCACACCTTTCCCATTTTGCACCTGACTTGTAGAAACAATGTAAATCTTCGAAAATAAATGATTAGATTTGATCTTGATAAATTATGGACCAATCAGAGGCCGCCCTTATCTTTGTTTACTTCACCGTTAATTCCCTAGACAAAATGTGACAGATGGCGGGAGATTGTAATGGTTCCCTGTAACCTAAAGAGAAAATAAAATGTTCATTAAATTCATTCTTTAAGCATCAAATTATAGACATATCTCATTCCGAGAAAATTTGAAATTTTCAGCCGGTTATGTAATATACGTACTGAGATATGGTCATATCCCTTTACTCGGTCATTAGAAGTTTACATGGAAAAAGAGTCGGGTTAGGAAACTCTGCATTTATAAACACATGTTTTCGGTATTAAAAAAGTGGAATATGAGTGCAGTTTAGACCCTTTTCCTATAACTTTTTCACTTCAGAGATTTATTCTTAATATTTTTTAAAATTGTAATGTACTCAAAAATCAGTTCCTTCTACCCGTAATTAACTTCCGTTACACATAACCCTTATCCTTACCCGAAAATTATCATTTTTTGACATCTTTTAGTGATCGTGACTATTTTTTTAAACAATCAATCGTAATTCATATATCAACTTACGCAACTAAATATTGTTGACTTTCATAGAAAAATTTAATGGGTTCGGTGAAATAGATAAGGAGAAAATAGACCCTTATCCTTGGCGCCGTTTGGACCAAATAATACACATATGCGTGCGGAACCATGCGTTGTGCTATCATTTGATAGCTTAATCGACCCAATGTTCTGATCAAAGTGTCTTATAGTCTGTAACTATTTTTTTCATGCAAGATTTTCCTGAAAATTTTAGTAATGAATCGTATTTTATGAGGAAATAACCCTTATCCTTAAACTTATTTAAACGCGTTTGCTGAAAAAAATACATCAAATTATACTTTTTATGGTCAGAATTGCTTGCAATTATTTTTTTCTTTTGCGGATAAATATTCCACACTTTTTCTGCAAGTTTGATAGCATTTGGTCAAATAGATTTTTGTAAATATAATGATAACCCTTATCACTATCCGATCAACAAAGCGCTGTTTTCCGCCCTAGAAAGCTGCCGATTTGAGTTTAGATATAATCAAAGTAGCTGTTTCGACCAGGATATATCCCGTCCTCTTGACAGGATACAGTATAGTTCCAAATTCAAGTTTTAAGATCCATTTCTAAGAAATCTGGGCGTAAAATAACCCTTATCTTTATAAAAATTGGATCTTTCTTTTTCTTACTATATGACATTTAATTGAAACTAATTACCTCTTTTTTATCTCCTAACTATCGTTTTTATATCATATTCACATACAGAAATATGTTACAGACTGCTGCTTAACGTTTTAAGGTAATTGGTCGAATAGGTTTAGGCATACGAGCAGATAACCCTTTGCCCGGTTCGATCGGAAAAAGTGGTTTACTGTTTTAAAATAGCGGTCAAACAACGCAAAAATATAATCTAACCCGCATTTTTAAACAAGAAATGTCTCTTTCGCGTCACAATTTACAAAAACAATCAAAATGATGCTTTTAAAAACAACTGATAACGATTTTTGGCTTAAATTAACCCCTATCGTTTCAATAATGGGGTGCGATTTTCTATTTTTTCTTCGCAAAATTGGCGCATTTTGATAAAAATAATTTCCTTTTAAGAGCAGCTTTACACGCACAAATATATTTAACAACCTTGCTAGTATTATAAAACCAAATGCATCATAATTTCTTTGCATAAATTGAGCAAGAAACCCTTGCGCAGGACCCCCCCCCCCTTCCCAGAGAGTCCCTAGTTTGTATACTGCACTTGTAAAACTATGCGCTTGCTATTGATTGATTAGATCATTTGCGTCATTTTGCAGTCTAACGTCTTTGAAAATGTTATTTCCTTTCAGATTTAGTCGAAAGAGGCAAAGAAAGAAAGAAATAAGCACGTAACTTGTGTTCAAAAAGATGCAAAATGGCGATCTAACAGTGGGTTTTAGGTCCAAAAATTATATGAAAAAGTGTCAGATGGCCCCTTTTTGCTTGACTTCCCATTCAAATAGTATATTCAGCAACTTTTTGTGCGAAAACAAGTTGACTTGAATTGCTTTTGCACGAAAAATGCGGGTAACGATATAAAAAGTCGAAAGAATAGTACAAATCTATGCATATTGCATTTAGGTTACAGGGAACTATTACATTTCCCGTTGTCGACCATTATAACAAAAGCCTATATAGCTCATCCCCAAAAATTGACGGGAAGTCAAGTCTTATATCAAATTAAAGAAAAATATGTCGCGCATCCAAATAGACCATTTTGAATATAGCATGATCCGTTTTTTCAATGAGTAATGACGTCATCTTTAAGTGAACCCTCCCCACCTGCCAAATTTCACAGTCGGTTCCGGAAAATACCCCGATGTCTAGAAAATGCCCCTCAAGACCCAAAATAGACTCACACCTTTCCCATTTTGCACCTGACTTGTAGAAACAATGTAAATCTTCGAAAATAAATGATTAGATTTGATCTTGATAAATTATGGACCAATCAGAGGCCGCCCTTATCTTTGTTTACTTCACCGTTAATTCCCTAGACAAAATGTGACAGATGGCGGGAGATTGTAATGGTTCCCTGTAACCTAAAGAGAAAATAAAATGTTCATTAAATTCATTCTTTAAGCATCAAATTATAGACATATCTCATTCCGAGAAAATTTGAAATTTTCAGCCGGTTATGTAATATACGTACTGAGATATGGTCATATCCCTTTACTCGGTCATTAGAAGTTTACATGGAAAAAGAGTCGGGTTAGGAAACTCTGCATTTATAAACACATGTTTTCGGTATTAAAAAAGTGGAATATGAGTGCAGTTTAGACCCTTTTCCTATAACTTTTTCACTTCAGAGATTTATTCTTAATATTTTTTAAAATTGTAATGTACTCAAAAATCAGTTCCTTCTACCCGTAATTAACTTCCGTTACACATAACCCTTATCCTTACCCGAAAATTATCATTTTTTGACATCTTTTAGTGATCGTGACTATTTTTTTAAACAATCAATCGTAATTCATATATCAACTTACGCAACTAAATATTGTTGACTTTCATAGAAAAATTTAATGGGTTCGGTGAAATAGATAAGGAGAAAATAGACCCTTATCCTTGGCGCCGTTTGGACCAAATAATACACATATGCGTGCGGAACCATGCGTTGTGCTATCATTTGATAGCTTAATCGACCCAATGTTCTGATCAAAGTGTCTTATAGTCTGTAACTATTTTTTTCATGCAAGATTTTCCTGAAAATTTTAGTAATGAATCGTATTTTATGAGGAAATAACCCTTATCCTTAAACTTATTTAAACGCGTTTGCTGAAAAAAATACATCAAATTATACTTTTTATGGTCAGAATTGCTTGCAATTATTTTTTTCTTTTGCGGATAAATATTCCACACTTTTTCTGCAAGTTTGATAGCATTTGGTCAAATAGATTTTTGTAAATATAATGATAACCCTTATCACTATCCGATCAACAAAGCGCTGTTTTCCGCCCTAGAAAGCTGCCGATTTGAGTTTAGATATAATCAAAGTAGCTGTTTCGACCAGGATATATCCCGTCCTCTTGACAGGATACAGTATAGTTCCAAATTCAAGTTTTAAGATCCATTTCTAAGAAATCTGGGCGTAAAATAACCCTTATCTTTATAAAAATTGGATCTTTCTTTTTCTTACTATATGACATTTAATTGAAACTAATTACCTCTTTTTTATCTCCTAACTATCGTTTTTATATCATATTCACATACAGAAATATGTTACAGACTGCTGCTTAACGTTTTAAGGTAATTGGTCGAATAGGTTTAGGCATACGAGCAGATAACCCTTTGCCCGGTTCGATCGGAAAAAGTGGTTTACTGTTTTAAAATAGCGGTCAAACAACGCAAAAATATAATCTAACCCGCATTTTTAAACAAGAAATGTCTCTTTCGCGTCACAATTTACAAAAACAATCAAAATGATGCTTTTAAAAACAACTGATAACGATTTTTGGCTTAAATTAACCCCTATCGTTTCAATAATGGGGTGCGATTTTCTATTTTTTCTTCGCAAAATTGGCGCATTTTGATAAAAATAATTTCCTTTTAAGAGCAGCTTTACACGCACAAATATATTTAACAACCTTGCTAGTATTATAAAACCAAATGCATCATAATTTCTTTGCATAAATTGAGCAAGAAACCCTTGCGCAGGACCCCCCCCCCCTTCCCAGAGAGTCCCTAGTTTGTATACTGCACTTGTAAAACTATGCGCTTGCTATTGATTGATTAGATCATTTGCGTCATTTTGCAGTCTAACGTCTTTGAAAATGTTATTTCCTTTCAGATTTAGTCGAAAGAGGCAAAGAAAGAAAGAAATAAGCACGTAACTTGTGTTCAAAAAGATGCAAAATGGCGATCTAACAGTGGGTTTTAGGTCCAAAAATTATATGAAAAAGTGTCAGATGGCCCCTTTTTGCTTGACTTCCCATTCAAATAGTATATTCAGCAACTTTTTGTGCGAAAACAAGTTGACTTGAATTGCTTTTGCACGAAAAATGCGGGTAACGATATAAAAAGTCGAAAGAATAGTACAAATCTATGCATATTGCATTTAGGTTACAGGGAACTATTACATTTCCCGTTGTCGACCATTATAACAAAAGCCTATATAGCTCATCCCCAAAAATTGACGGGAAGTCAAGTCTTATATCAAATTAAAGAAAAATATGTCGCGCATCCAAATAGACCATTTTGAATATAGCATGATCCGTTTTTTCAATGAGTAATGACGTCATCTTTAAGTGAACCCTCCCCACCTGCCAAATTTCACAGTCGGTTCCGGAAAATACCCCGATGTCTAGAAAATGCCCCTCAAGACCCAAAATAGACTCACACCTTTCCCATTTTGCACCTGACTTGTAGAAACAATGTAAATCTTCGAAAATAAATGATTAGATTTGATCTTGATAAATTATGGACCAATCAGAGGCCGCCCTTATCTTTGTTTACTTCACCGTTAATTCCCTAGACAAAATGTGACAGATGGCGGGAGATTGTAATGGTTCCCTGTAACCTAAAGAGAAAATAAAATGTTCATTAAATTCATTCTTTAAGCATCAAATTATAGACATATCTCATTCCGAGAAAATTTGAAATTTTCAGCCGGTTATGTAATATACGTACTGAGATATGGTCATATCCCTTTACTCGGTCATTAGAAGTTTACATGGAAAAAGAGTCGGGTTAGGAAACTCTGCATTTATAAACACATGTTTTCGGTATTAAAAAAGTGGAATATGAGTGCAGTTTAGACCCTTTTCCTATAACTTTTTCACTTCAGAGATTTATTCTTAATATTTTTTAAAATTGTAATGTACTCAAAAATCAGTTCCTTCTACCCGTAATTAACTTCCGTTACACATAACCCTTATCCTTACCCGAAAATTATCATTTTTTGACATCTTTTAGTGATCGTGACTATTTTTTTAAACAATCAATCGTAATTCATATATCAACTTACGCAACTAAATATTGTTGACTTTCATAGAAAAATTTAATGGGTTCGGTGAAATAGATAAGGAGAAAATAGACCCTTATCCTTGGCGCCGTTTGGACCAAATAATACACATATGCGTGCGGAACCATGCGTTGTGCTATCATTTGATAGCTTAATCGACCCAATGTTCTGATCAAAGTGTCTTATAGTCTGTAACTATTTTTTTCATGCAAGATTTTCCTGAAAATTTTAGTAATGAATCGTATTTTATGAGGAAATAACCCTTATCCTTAAACTTATTTAAACGCGTTTGCTGAAAAAAATACATCAAATTATACTTTTTATGGTCAGAATTGCTTGCAATTATTTTTTTCTTTTGCGGATAAATATTCCACACTTTTTCTGCAAGTTTGATAGCATTTGGTCAAATAGATTTTTGTAAATATAATGATAACCCTTATCACTATCCGATCAACAAAGCGCTGTTTTCCGCCCTAGAAAGCTGCCGATTTGAGTTTAGATATAATCAAAGTAGCTGTTTCGACCAGGATATATCCCGTCCTCTTGACAGGATACAGTATAGTTCCAAATTCAAGTTTTAAGATCCATTTCTAAGAAATCTGGGCGTAAAATAACCCTTATCTTTATAAAAATTGGATCTTTCTTTTTCTTACTATATGACATTTAATTGAAACTAATTACCTCTTTTTTATCTCCTAACTATCGTTTTTATATCATATTCACATACAGAAATATGTTACAGACTGCTGCTTAACGTTTTAAGGTAATTGGTCGAATAGGTTTAGGCATACGAGCAGATAACCCTTTGCCCGGTTCGATCGGAAAAAGTGGTTTACTGTTTTAAAATAGCGGTCAAACAACGCAAAAATATAATCTAACCCGCATTTTTAAACAAGAAATGTCTCTTTCGCGTCACAATTTACAAAAACAATCAAAATGATGCTTTTAAAAACAACTGATAACGATTTTTGGCTTAAATTAACCCCTATCGTTTCAATAATGGGGTGCGATTTTCTATTTTTTCTTCGCAAAATTGGCGCATTTTGATAAAAATAATTTCCTTTTAAGAGCAGCTTTACACGCACAAATATATTTAACAACCTTGCTAGTATTATAAAACCAAATGCATCATAATTTCTTTGCATAAATTGAGCAAGAAACCCTTGCGCAGGACCCCCCCCCCCTTCCCAGAGAGTCCCTAGTTTGTATACTGCACTTGTAAAACTATGCGCTTGCTATTGATTGATTAGATCATTTGCGTCATTTTGCAGTCTAACGTCTTTGAAAATGTTATTTCCTTTCAGATTTAGTCGAAAGAGGCAAAGAAAGAAAGAAATAAGCACGTAACTTGTGTTCAAAAAGATGCAAAATGGCGATCTAACAGTGGGTTTTAGGTCCAAAAATTATATGAAAAAGTGTCAGATGGCCCCTTTTTGCTTGACTTCCCATTCAAATAGTATATTCAGCAACTTTTTGTGCGAAAACAAGTTGACTTGAATTGCTTTTGCACGAAAAATGCGGGTAACGATATAAAAAGTCGAAAGAATAGTACAAATCTATGCATATTGCATTTAGGTTACAGGGAACTATTACATTTCCCGTTGTCGACCATTATAACAAAAGCCTATATAGCTCATCCCCAAAAATTGACGGGAAGTCAAGTCTTATATCAAATTAAAGAAAAATATGTCGCGCATCCAAATAGACCATTTTGAATATAGCATGATCCGTTTTTTCAATGAGTAATGACGTCATCTTTAAGTGAACCCTCCCCACCTGCCAAATTTCACAGTCGGTTCCGGAAAATACCCCGATGTCTAGAAAATGCCCCTCAAGACCCAAAATAGACTCACACCTTTCCCATTTTGCACCTGACTTGTAGAAACAATGTAAATCTTCGAAAATAAATGATTAGATTTGATCTTGATAAATTATGGACCAATCAGAGGCCGCCCTTATCTTTGTTTACTTCACCGTTAATTCCCTAGACAAAATGTGACAGATGGCGGGAGATTGTAATGGTTCCCTGTAACCTAAATCATGTAGAATCTATAGGTTCCAGTCTACATCAAGGTCAATTAAACGCTTTCAAATTGAACGATTTACTTTCGTTTTGGTTTCGAGATGGAGGAGTATGAAGAATGTCCCGTTTGTAAGGAGAAAAGTGTGATTTGTGACGAAGAAAATGGGCAGAAAGTTAAAGTTTGTACCGAGTGTGGCGCTATGGATGCGGATATGCAAGACTTGGCTGACGAAAAAACATCAGAAGTGAGTCTATCTTCTAAAATTCTTCTTCAGTCAATCTCTATCTGAATATTCAAGACTAAAAAAAACTTAATTACCTTCATTAGTGCATCGAAGAACTCATGGGGAAATGATATAGTCTTTCAATTTAGTTAAAGGATTTAAAGATTGCCCAATGGATTTGCCTAGTTTAACAAGAGAGTGCATTCTTAAAACGGGAAAAGCCAAGGTGTTCTTCTTCCCTTACACTGAATCAGTTTTAGCATAGAGAAATCAACCCTTGGAGTGGTCTCCCACAAGAAGTTGTAGATGCAGATACTGTCGATATTTTTTTTAAAAGCGATAGGACTAACACTGGCAGTGATATTTTTTTTAAAAGCGATAGGACTAACACTGGCAGTGTTTATTCTAGGATTTCAAAAATGTGGGGGATTTCAGCACGAAAATGACGCAATTGAGAATTGTGGTAATTCATGCTCTTTGGTTATAGTAAAAAATCCCCCACAAATCCAGACAATATGGGGGATATTTGAAAAAAATTGGGGGAATAAGCCTAGAATAAACACTGCACTGGCATGGAAATACAATTTAAATACTAGCACTAACAACATTTTTGGTGAACGAAGTTTTCGTTCACCAGTGTTACTATGTAAGGAATACCCAGTAGGTTCTTAATAGCTTTGAAATAAAGTAGTGCCCGTTAAGATTCAATATAATATTTCTCTGGAATTCTTTTTGCAAAATCACTATTTATTTTGTCAATAGGGTGATGTTAGAATTTTTTATCATGTGAAGATAATTTTAATCGGGCGTATAGATGATATGCGTAAGCAAAACAAGGATTTATGGCAAAAATAAAGATTGTATCTATACGCTGTATTGATGTAGCCGGGTTGAGTATAAGGGGTGTTTGTGCTGCCTTGCCATACAAGCTAGCTTTTATAGCAACGTGGTAGAGCACTCGCATTGGGATGTAGAGGTCCCTGGTTAGAATCCCGACGTAGTCGAATATTTAATTGCGTATAACATGTGGCCCCACCGTAAATAACCCACATGTGGTGGTGGTTATGTGATTAGGTAGTTGATGATATTGATTTGAGAAGATTTGTGGAAGAATCTAAATTGTCGAGGGGGTGTATGTAGCCGGGTTGAGTATAAGGGGTGTTTGTGCTGCCTTGCCGTACAAGCTAGCTTTTATAGCGACGTGGTGGAGCACTCGCTTTGGGATGTAGTGGTCTCTGGTTCGAATCCTGACGGAGAGAGAATATTTATTTGCAGGTTACATTGACACATACTATGTTTTTGATCTAAGCCCTCAACATTGCAACGTGCAGTAATTTGCTCGAAATGTGTTTCTTTGGTTGTTATCTCTTGAACTCTTTTTGATCGTATATACCCACCACATAGTACATTAACTGGTAACCAAAGAAGATTCGCAAATATAAAACAATTTGTGTTTTTTACGATAATTTCAAAATGATAATACACATGATGTCATGTCTATAAACAGCACACAATCCCATCATGGTTAAATAGGCCTTTGTTGGGTACCCGACGGCGGTACTCATTCTTTCCGTCAACATGTATTTGTCTTTGTTGATAAATCATAGACCTATGTGAGATAGTAGCTTGAGACAAAGAAAGGATGTAACGGTAGTACTGTTGTGAGAAATACCGGGAATCCATTGTCGGGATATAGCTGAAAGATTGTTGAAAGCAGCGTAAAACCCAATTCAAACAAACATTAAATGGTTAAATTACTTGTTTCATATCATTACAAGAAACAGTTAAAGTGACACTTAAATATGCAAATTTAAACTTTTGATTTCCTTTTTTAGTCGTTTTGACCCTTTTAAATTCAGATATGACCCCCAGAATTTTTTGGGTGAGGAGTCAATGACCCCTCAATATCAAACACCAATACGAGCCCTGCCCATATTGCGAATTTTTTCACCTATCTCGGTCATCTTACTGTGCAAACAGGGATGTTCACCATCAGCATTTTAAGTGCTTTGATTACTACTAATAGACATACCGGTAGTGAGTGTGCCAAATATATTTATGATGTATATCAGTCCACAGGGCATTTTTAGCGTTTTTTATGTCTTACATGTATATATAATATACATGCAAGACATAAAAAACGCTAAAAATGCCCTATATATCAGTCACCATACTACTAAGTTTGCACACCATTTATGATACCCTTATCACACCTTGCCATACCATGACTATAAGATAGAGGGCTAAAAAAGGACTCTTTCCTTACTGATGAGCCTGTAGAAAATTCTACAGGTATTTGTGTACAATTTAAGTAACCCCACACAGGCTCTTAGATTTGGGATTTTATAACAACTTACACATGATACTATGATGAAATAACACAAGGTAATGCAGTCGCCATGCCTTGAGGAGCGGATGCTTTTCACCAGCATTTTGGGCTCTTGTCACAGGAATTGTTTATGGAGAATTGAGGTTGATTTTCAAAACATCTATTCCCTTGGAAAACTGCAGTTGCACAACCTTGTGTATATTTATAATAGTGACTGTATTTCTGCTTATTTTTCTACCATAGCTTATGCCCATACAAGCAATGCTCCCAGGGATGGTGTGAGGATTTATGACTAAAATACTGCTGAGATCCGCCATGGATCTTTAATATGCTCTATGAAAGGCAGTGTTACATGGGGCCTCTGTTTAACGTCTCATCCAAAAAATAATAAGTCGCAAATTTTCATTAACCAATTCAAAGAATTTTGTCAACTAATCACAAAAGTTTGTGTCTTATCTTAAATGAAATATTAAATTTGTGATAATAAAGTACCACCATCGACAAAAGCCTCATTTTCCTTATCTGTTTATTTATTACTTGCTCAATAAAATAGGTATTTCATAACCACTTATTCAATATCCTCAATGAAATGATCACAACGGAAGTAGATTTCAAAATAGATTACATGTCAGCCAGGCTTTTTGTCCAGACTGCCTGCCAAAACTAAATATTTTGGGTTCAGTATGATAAATAGAGGATATCAAATGAGTGATCATTAATAACCGAATTTATTAAGGGAACCATCTTCAAACAACAGCCTTGTTTTTATCAGTTTTAGATGATGAGTTTAATAAATTTGGTAATTTATGAGCACAAATTTGATATTCATTTTTTAATATGACATTAATTTTTGCAATTAATCGAGGCAATTCCAGAAGTTTAGGATTCAAGTTATTTCGCAAAAACATATAATGCTGTTTGTTGAATGACGTCAGCAAATGCATTATGACGTCATTTTCACAAGGAAAATATAATGTTACTTTACGTTCTTAGCTCATTTGCATAGTAATTACACTAGTGTAATAATACCCATGTAATATAAAAAATATTCAATGGGGTTATTTCACTCCCGCAACTAAGGTCATATTTTAAATTCTCATCTGTGTTTTCAGGGTACAACTTATACCGATGGAATCACGAGAGGTCCTGATGCCATGAAATATAAGTCTGGCCTACTGACAGAATATGGTGGTCTTAAAGCAGGGAGGAAAATGATCCGCATTCTTGGTGCATCTCTTAATTTTAACAAGGGCATGATTGAAGATGCTGTTAAAATATTTGAAAGAGTTTATCCGGAAGATGTAAAGCATGTGAAAGAACCCAGAAGACAAGCAATGTGTGTTGCTTGTTTGTATGTTGTCTCGAGGATAAATAATTTTGGTATTGAGATTAGAAATATTGTTAAGTATCTGAATACAAAGCATCCATTTAGTTTATTCTCACACGCTTTGAAAGTACTTAAAATAAAGTATGGAATAGTAATACCTAGGAGTTGTTTTATGGAAGACTGCCACAATTTCTTAAAAGAACAATCTTTCAGTGTTGAAGAGATACGTCTTGTACAGCAACTCATTCCTTTATTGCGACGATCATGGATTTCTGAAGGGCGAATATTGAGGAACTTTATTCATGCAACTGCATACTTTGCTTGGAAAGCAAAAGACTATCCCAATCGTAGAAACACAAGCTTTCGTAAATTTACACGTGTTTTTGGTGTAGTACATTGTAACGACAGAAAGAAAGAAATAGAATCACTGTTACGCGCTATGGTTAAAGAGCTACCATGGATAAGAGAAAGTGACGATAAAATTGATGTATCACTTCATTTGTACGATGTTATAAAGTATCAACACGTCTTATTTGATAGTGCTCTTCAGACAACATTAGCAAATCTTAAACATGAAGAAAAAGAAGTTGAAACCAATGTGAAAGAAGAACCACTTGAGTTTGACATAGAGACAAATGAAGAGCATGAAAGTGTGTTTATTAAGTTTAAAAGGAATAGAAAATCAGATGAACCAAGTTTGAGTGATTTTGAATCCTTACCTAAGAGATCCAAGATAAACATTGAAAAGGAGAAAAGAAATTCTAAATCTACTGCTGCTGATGATGACGATCTTGATCTTGGTTCAGATGATGACACATGTCAGTATATTAGAACAGAGTCTGAAGTGAGAGAGATAGAAGCTTTGTATGCTAACAATCAGAGCTGAAAATGAGCGTTAGGATCATCACGCATTTTTGACAACCTTATTAACCCTTGTCATGCTGAACCCACAATATTCCTGCTTTGGCAGGAGCTATAGACAAACATCAGCCTGCACATATGTGCAGTCTGATGTTAGTCTACACCACCTGTTTCTCATTTTTAAACTAGAATTGTCAATAGACTTAGTTTTTCAAATAAAAATTGATCTACAGTTGGAACTTTCAGTGCTTTTTGTCCTTTGATTTTGATGAAAATTTTTAGCCAAAATTTATTCAGCATGACAAGGGTTAAAGGACTGGACACAAAGAGGAATCCAGCCCTGTGTTCAGGATGTAAAAATGTTTCGCAAGCAATTGAGATGATACCCCACTTTGCATGTGCACATACGTGCAAAGCAAGGTTTCATTTCGAAAACTCTTGGCTAACGCTTTTATCCTGAACGCAGGGCTGGAGTCTAAAACTCCTTATTTTGTGAGCAGGACTCCTTGGTCTTGGAATTTTTTCCAAAAACATATGATCAGAGAAGTTAATCAAGTTATAATCATAAAAATTCTCAACTAGTCCAAAATTTGAGACATCTGTTCCAGATTTAGTTGTTGAATATAACATTTTGATGGTTTAGTGGAAGGCTGTACTTAGTTATATACATTCGTGATTGTATATCCACTTAAGTCTTGCACTAAACCCTCAAATTATTATTTTTGCTTGTACATACTAATTACTTTAAGAGAACTATCATTTTAGTTAGAGGTATTGTTTTGGTAATGAAAAAAAATGCTTCAATTTACTTGTTACAAGCCAGGTCCAATTGTGTTTTTCTCAAATATTTTTACTCCTTACTTTTAGCTTGGACTACTTGATTTCATAAGTTCGGAGTCTGTTTGACCCCTTACTCTGAGAAGTAAGTGTCCAAACCCCGACCTATTTCCAAAAATTATGTGATAGTTGCAATATTCCGGTACTCTTAATGTGAATCATAATCCACTCAATGCCTATTTTTGAATCCCCTGTAAGGGAGATAGAAGCTTTGTTTGCTGATGATCAGAGCTGAAGAAGTGCATGCTGATCTAAGTCTATGCTGCCTGCTTTCTACTTAGTCATTATGGGAACACTTTGCCCAGAGTGCTTGAAATGTCAAGAAAAAATGGTCATTGTTTGACACAAAATTTGAATACTGCAGGATACAGGTTAATCACAAGTTTGTTACAGAAAAAAAATGAACAGCCTATTTTGCTTGTAACCCTCGTTACGAAAAACTTGAATCAACCATGGGATAAGAATTGGGGTTTTCACACCCCCTTTGAACTCTGAACTAATTAGCTCACCTGAGCACAACATGCTCAAGTGGAACTTTTAGGATCACCCTGAGTCTATCTTGCCTCGTCTGTCATGTCCTCAAAAGTCTTAAAAACCACTTCTTCTCCTACACCATTGGGCGGATTTCAATGAAACTTTGGCAATATGTTCCTTTGGTGACTCTTTCAAAAATTGTTCTTGAAATTTTGATTGGCCCATAAAATGGGCATGGCAGGGTGTATCATTTTTGGCCTGGTTTAGCAGGCCATAGGAAACAACCCTGTATCCTGGAAATCGCATAGGAAAAAGATCATCAAGTCAAAAACCGAACAGCATGTGTACTACGTAGATTTTGTGTGCTCATGCACGCAAAAAAATGGGTCTAGTATACATCATCAAATTTTGTGCGACACAAAGCATGTTTTGTTTGTTTACACAAAGTGTTTTGTGTGTTTACACAAAGTGTTTTGTGTGTTTAAAGCAGTGCTTGCATATCACTACGCTGTAATAAAATCAAAGTACTGATAGTACTGAAGGCGATGGAACTGAATAGACGAAACAACACATGAGGTCAATTTTCTTGAATATAACCTTAACCAGACCTTTTCTTACTTATCACTGCCAAAATCACTGCTGTGTTAAAGATACATAGCTTTTATATTTGATCTTGACAGATGACCTTGCTAATAAGGAAAAGAAGAAGACGCTGCTAACTAACACTTCTCAAGTGCTCAAGGGGAGCTATTGTGATTGTACAATGTCCGTCGTGCTTCGTCCACAATTTCTTTATACATCTTCTCCTAAACCAGTAGGCTAATCTTGATGAAACTTGGCAGGAATGTTCCTTGGGTCAAGCTTTACCAAAATTGTTCAAATAAATTAAATCGAACCTTAACTGTCCCTTTACCCTTAACAAAAAGGGTGAAAATATGAAAATCTTCGAAAATCGATGACAGACAGCTTTCATATTTGGTATGTAGTATCATCTAGTAGACCTCTACCAAGTTTGTTCATATCAAGACCCTGGGATCATATTTGGGCTCCACCCACAGGCAACCATTTTACATAGAATCAAAGAGCCAAAATCTTAAAAAGTCCTCTTCTCTGAAACCAGATTGCAGACAGCTTTTATATTTGGTATGTAGCATCACCTAATGGCTCTACCAACCACCAAATTTGTTCATGTTAAAACCCTGGGATCATATTTGGGCTTTGCCCAGGGTCATCCCTTTTAGCTCTTCTGAGCACGAAGGGTAAAAAAATGAAATCTTCTAAAACCTTCTTCTCAGAAACAAGAAGGCAGACTGCTTTCATATTTGGTATGTAGCATCATCTAGTGGACCCTTACCAAGTTTGTTCATATGAAGACCCTAGGATCATATTTGGGCTTCACCCAGGTGCAACCTTTTTTAGCTCACCTGAGCACGAAGTGCTCAAGGTGAGCTATTGGGATCGTAGAATGTCCGTCGTCAATTGTGCGTCGTCCACAATTTCTTCAAACATCTTCTTCTCCTAAACCAGTGGGCCAATCTTGATGAAACTTGGCAGGGATGTTCCTTGGGTCAAGCTCTACCAAAGTTGTTCAAATAAATGAAATCCACCCTTAACTTTCCCTTTACCCTTAACAAAAAGGGTGAAAATATGAAAGTCTTTAAAAATCTTCTTCTCTGAAAGCAGAAGGCAGATAGCTTTCATATTTGGTATGTAGCATCATCCAGTGGACCTCTACCAGGTTGTTCATATCAAGACCCTGGGGTCATGTTTGGGCTTTGCCCGGGCCCAACCCTTTTTACATAGAATCAAAGAGCTAAAATCTTTTAAAATCTTCTTCTCTGTAACCAAATGGCAGACAGCTTTAATATTTGTTGTGTAGCATCACCTATTGGGCCTCTACCAAGTTTGTTCATATCAAAACCCTTGGGTCATATTTGGGCTTTGCACATGTGCATCCCTTTTTACATAGAATCAAAGAGCGAAAATCTTTAAAAATCTACTTCTCTGTAACCAGATGGCAGACAGCTTAAATATTTGGTGTGTAGCATCACCTAGTGGGCCTCTACCAAGTTTGTTCAGAACAAGACCCTTGGATCATATTTGGGCTTTGCCCAGGCGCATTCCTTTTAGCTCTTCTGAGCACACTCACTCACTCACTCACTCACTCACTATCCTGTTTTGATTATCCAGGCCATTTATTAGTCCTCTACGGAGGGTGGGGCCTGGCTGCCCAGTCGCGATCGTAGCCTCCCTCTCCACATCTGGCGGTCGAAGGGGTTAATGTTGGTCAGTCCTACGGCTTCCCGATCTCTTTTTACCAACTCTTCCCATGTTAGTTTGGGTCTGCCGCGTCCTCTGCGTTCTTCAATGTTTATGGATCGAACCGTTGACACACATCCATTACTCCGCTCCACATGGCCAAACCATCTAAGCCTGTTTGCCCTAAGGATTTTTGTTAGGTTCCTGATACGTAGCCGGGAGGTTAGGGTCTCTAGTGTCACACTGTCTTCGGGCTTTGTTCCACAGATCCACCTTATCATGGCCTTGTCGTTACGTATCAGCTTCTTTTGAGTGCTGGATGTAAGGGTAAAAAAATGAAAATCTTCAAAAATCTTCTTCTCTGAAACTAGAAGGCAGACAGCTTTCATATTTAGAATGTAGCATCATCTTATGGACCTCTTACAAGTTTGTTCATATCAAGACCCTGGGGTTACTTTTGGGGTCCACCCGGGTGCATCCCTTTTTACATAGAATCAAAGAGCAAAAAGGCATATCTGTCTTGCTCTTGGCTAAAAGCATTCCATGGAATTGATCTTGTGTAGAAATTATCTCCTTCATGACATCTGCCTATTTGATGAATGTGATGACCCAGGGGTCAAAGAGACACAGGTGAGCGATCTAGGACCATCACAGTCCTCTTGTCCTTTCTCCCTAACATTATCTACCCTTTCTGCTACAAATTTTACTGATTTGCCCACAAATTGTATGTAATCTGTAACCCTTTACAATTTTTACATGTTTTAATATTTGTTGTCTTGTAATGGACTAATCTAAATTAGAAAAATTTAAAAGCCTTGTCCAATCCTTAAACCCTTCAACAGACAACAAAAGTTTAGACAGGGCCAACTTGGAACAGGTTGTATACAATGAATCAACATGAGTGTAATTTGATAAATATAATACATACTTAGTGTTTTGTATGGATAAAAATATCTAACGAGGTTGGGAGAATTGATCATTGTCGAGGCTCTGCCGAGACAATAATCAATTCTCACAACCGAGTTAGATATTTTTTCATACAATACACTTAGTATGTATTATATTTATCTTATAATCTCTATTTGTTTTGTTTTCGTCAATGTTTCTAACTGAAATTCAAGTTTCTAAAAATAACTGTATGATATTATTGTTCTAAAAATAACTATGTGATATCATAAAAAATATCATACGGGATGTTATCACACGGATATGTGTATAGTTATAAGATAAAAACATGTATATCTAGGGTAGAAATTAAAAAATAATGGGGTATGAGTATAGGGTGGACCATATTGTTTGAAAGGGAGAAATTAACCCTTTCAATTTCTTGTGTTCCCACAGTAAAATACAACTTCTTTATGGAATTCAATTCAATGTAAAAGAATGAGCCGACAAGCTTGTACCCCTAGAAAAACAGCATTACCATGATAGTTAGACGGAATGATGGAATGGATAAATTGACCAACTAGTAGCAAACAAATCAACTCAACTAAAAATATAAAAAATGCCGGATGTGCCTGTCTGCAAAGCGTTATAGGACATAGTAATCTATACCTTGGGAATTATTTGTTTTTAGCTTTTGTGATCACTTACCTTCCGTCCGTCTTCCATCTGTCCTTCCGTCCGTCTGTCCCTCAACAATTTCTTTAAACATCTTCTTTTTCTAAACCACCTGGCCAATCAAGCTGAAACTTGACAGGGATGTCCCTTGGGAAAAACTCTTTAAAAGTTGTTAAAAGAATTTAATTTCATCAAAAACTCTGGTTGCCATGGTTACATAAAGGCCCAAAATGGCCGAAAATCTTAGAAAAAATACTTCTCCCCCTAAACCACTGGGCCAAATAAGCTGAAACCTGTCAGGGATGTTCCTTGGGTAAAGATCTTCAAAATTTGTTAAAAGAACTTTAATTCATCAAAAACTCTAGTTTCCATGGTAAGGGAAAGTCTGAAAAATGGCTTAAAATTGCTGAAAACATTAGAAAAAATTCTTCTTCTCCTAAACCACTGGGCCAATCAAGCTGAAACTTTGCAGGGATGAGCTTTGGGTGAAGCACTTCGAAAGCTGTTAAAAGAATTCAATATCATTTAAAACTCTGGTTGCCATATCTATCTATCTATCTATCTATCTATCTGTCTGTCTGTCTATCTATCTATCTATCTATCTATCTATCTATCTATCTATCTATCTATCTATCTATCTATCTATCTATCTATCTATCTATCTATCTATCTATCTATCTATCTATCTATCTATCTATCTATCTATCTATCTATCTATCTATCTATCTATCTCTATCTATCTATCTATCTATCTATCTATCTATCTATCTATCTATCTATCTATCTATCTATCTATCTATCTATATCTATATCTATCTATATCTATATCTATCTATCTATCTATCTATCTATCTATCTATCTATCTATCTATCTATCTATCTAACTAACTAACTAACTAACTAACTAACTAAACCGCCATGGTTGGCGAACCCTTGATTTACAAGGTAGAACAACCTATCACCTAACCACCACCAAGGTCACGGTACATGCACAGTCCCACCACCATATATACATATGCAAACACGTGACCTTTTTTTTTTAACCCAACCGAGAAATTACCCTACACCCGAGAAAGAGGCAATGGATTCTAACCACTGCTACCCATTTACAGCTGGGTGGACTGAGGCAAACTGTCTATTAAGTCTCTTGCCCAAGGAAACACCTCGCCTTTACCAGGACTCGAACTCACGACCACCGGGTCGTGGGCTGAGTGCTCTACCACTTGAGCTATCGAGGTAAAAGAATGTCTGAAAAATGGCCGAAAATGGCTGATAATATTAGAAAAAATTATTCTCCTCCGAAACCACTAGGCCAATCAAGCTGAAACTTGGCATGGATGAATCTTGGGTGAAGCTCTTCAAAAGTTGTCGCAAGAATTTAATTTCATCAAAAACTCTTGCTTCCATGGTAACGGAATGTCTGAAAAATGGCCTAAAATCTAAGAAAAAATAATTCTCCTCCGAAACCACTAGGCCAATCAAGCTGAAACATGGCAGGGATGATCTTTGGGTGAAGCTCTTCAAAGTTGTTAAAAGAATTTAATTTCATAAAAAATTCTGGTTTCCATGGTAACGGAATGTCTGAAAAATGGCAGAAAATGGCCGAAAATCTTCGAAGAAAGTCTTCTCTTCCCAAACCACTAGGCCAATCAAGCTGCAACTTGGCAGGGATGACCCTGTGGTGAAGTTCTTCAAAAGTTGTTAAAAGAATTTAATTTCTTCAAAAAATCTTGTTTCTATGGTAATGGAAAGGCTGAAAAATGGCAAAAATTGCCGAAAATCTTAGAACTAATTCTTTTCCTCCTTAACCATGAGTCCAATCATTTTTAAACTTCGCAAGGATGTTCTTAACATGTAAGTTTGCTAAAGCTGTTTAAAGAATTTTCCATGGTAAGAGAAACGTTGAAAAATAGCAAAATTAAAAAAAAATCAAATTGCAGTAGGACGAAATTTAACCACCCAAAATGTTCATCAAACAAAATCTGGTATTCATAACATGGTTGACAAGTTATGAGTGACCTACTCAGGTAAGCGATATAGGACCATCATGGTCCTCTTGTTTTTGCGGACTCTGCACTATATAGTGAGCATACCGTTCGACATTTTTCCATTGAAGTGAGTTCTGAACCCTTGGTTTCCCTCACCTAAAAAGCCTTGCTAAAAAGATTTAAAAATTGGAGTGCATGCCTTGAAATGTCACCTTGCCTGTTTATAAACCAGGCCTTCAGCGCTTTTAGCGCTTTATTTCACTTTGAAATCTTTGAATGATATCTCCTGAACCATTCTGATGATTTTAATGAAAATTTACCAGAATGTTCCTTGGGTGACCCTTTTCAAAAATTGTTTGCAAAATATTGATTGGCCCATAAATATGGCTTGGGATGGTGGGCCTTATTTTTCGCCCAAATCTCTGAATGACATCTCCTGAACCATTGAGTTGATTTCAATGAAACTTTACCCGAATGTTCCTTGGATGACCCTTTTCAAAAATTGTTCTCAAACTTTTGATTGGCTTATAAGTATGGGTGTCGCTGGGCAGGGCTTTATTTGAGCCTGTTATCTTTAAAGGTCAACTCCTGAACCACTGGGCTGTTTTAAAAAGAAATTTACCAGAATGTTCCTTTGGTGACCCTTTCAAAAATTGTTGTCAAAATTTTGATTTGCCAGTAAATATGGGCGGGGCTTATTTTGAACCTGAAATATTGGAATTTAATCTTCTGAACCGCTGGGCCGATTCAAAGAAACTGTACCTGAAAGTTCCCTGGGTGACCCTTTTCAAAAATTGTTTGCGAAATTTTGATTAGCCCATAAAAATGGATGTGGCAGAGTAAGACTTATTTGAGTCAAAAATCTTTGATCAACATCTCCTCCTGAACCACTTGGCTGATTTTCAAAGAAACTTTACCAGAATGTTCCTTTAATGACCCGTTTAAAAAAAATGCAAAATTTTGATTGGCCCATGAATAAGGGTATGGCAGGGTGGGGTTTATTTTTAGCCTGAACTCTTTGAACGACATCTTCTCCTGAATCACTGGACTGATTTCAATAAATCTTTATCGGAATGTTCCTTTGGTGACCCTTTTAAAAATTATTCGCAAAACTTTGATTGACCCGTAAATATGGGGGTGGCAGGGCGAGGCTTATTATGAGCCCAAAGTCATTGAACAACATCTGAACCAATTGGCCGATTTCAACGAAACTTTACCAGAATGTTCCTCATGTGACCTTTTTCAAAAATTGTTTATGAAATTTTGATTGGCTAATGAATATGTGCGTGGCAGGGCAGGGCTTATTTTGAGCCTGAAATCTTTGAATGATATCTCCTCTTGAATTACTTGGCTGATTTCAATAAAATTTTACCAGAATATATCTGGATGACCCTTTTCAAGAAATGTTTGCAAAATTTTGATTGGCCCATAAATATGAGCGTGGTAGGGTGGGGCTTATTTTGAGTCTCCTTGGTAATGAATGGGTTGGCAGGGTCTAATTTCAGTTGAAATTCTTGGAATAACATCTTCTTTTTCTACAATTAGGCAAATGCAAATGAAACTCTGCCAGAAATGTTACTTTGATGAGCTCTAGTGGACCAATGAAATTCAGGCGAGCGGTTTAGGGCCATTCTGGCCCTCTTATTAATGCACCTTTTCTCCAATTAAATGTTAAATTTGTGTGCGGTTATTGTTCATTTTTGACAATTTTTCGCAATCTTAACAAATACCAATGACACAGTGCAAAATATTTGTAACTGCCTTTATGTGCATAGGCAGTCACAACATGTAGCATATTCTCTAATAAAAGCCAATTCCTTTATTATGGATAGATGGGTAACATAAAGTTTAGACAAGTATTTTTTTCTCAAAATTTTCTGTGAATTTATCAGTAATACTGATTAGCTATGTGTTTGAATCCAACCCTACTTGTGGAGGGAGATAACTTTCATAAGTAATCTACGTCAAGTATTATTGAGTTACTTCCCTTATATTTAACACATTTTATTACTTGATCTGTTCCGTCGCCGCCACCATAGCGCAGTTGGTTAGGCATAAGACTTCCAATCTGGAAGTTGTGGGTTCGATCCCCGGTGGCGGCAAATATCCTTTCCGACGTTTGTCTCTCACCAATGGGTAGATAATCGTAAACCTATGTGAGATAGCAGTCGGAGGCTAGGAAAGGATATAATGGTAGTACAGGTGAAAGAAATACCAGGAATCCATTGTTAGGTGCTCCGGCCGCCGCGATATAACTGCGAGATTGTTGAAAGCGGCGTTAAACCCATTCAAACAAACAAACAAACTTGATCTGTTCCATTGCAAGCGCTCATATCAATTTTTCTATGCATGCACCCTAATCACTCAAAAAATGGCTCCGAATCTGTTTATAAAAAAAACTCCAAACAAACAAACAACAACAACAAAAAAAAAAAAAAAAAAAAAAAAAAAAACCGCCTGGAAATCGTTGAAAATGATCAATATTCTATCTAATCGATCAAATATTTTCTTGATTTGATCGTGAAGACACATAATTTGAAAATGCGTAGATTTCATTAAAGGCAGGTAAACATCATCTCTAATTTGGTCCAATTATGTTTAGCTCCCCTGAAAATCATTCAAAACTCGCGCCACAGACTCATTCAATTTCATTCCAAAATCATCCATCTTGTCAATTTCACGATAATCTTTACTGTAGAAGGAAAAATACAAAAAATGGGAAAATTGCAAAGGACATCCTTAATCGCAGGAATATCGAATGATAAGGCATTCTCCAGTACATAAGGTTTCCCGGCCTTGTTGCGATAAAATTAACTTGAATTATGATATAGAGGATATTGCATGAGTGGTCATTGAATACCTAATTTATTAAACGAGTCATCTATAAACACATTAAAACGAGGCTGCGCCGAGTTTTAATCTGTTAATAGATGACGAGTTTAATAAATTCTTCATTTCAAGAGCACAAATTTTCACGGTATGCTATTTATTATATGACCCGCATTTTTTGAGAAAAATCATCAAAATTCTTGAAATTCAATATTTCAATTTTCCTCGAAACTTATAACGCCGTTTAAAACTGACGCCACAATATATACATTAGAACGTCATTTTCGCGGTTACAAAATAGCGTTGTTATTCACTCTGAGCTCATTTGTATATTTATTCCACTAGTGTAATAACAACCGTGTAATATCACAAGTATTCAACGTGGTTATTTCACTCCCGCAACTAAGGTCATATTATTAAGTTATTTATCGTCAGTATCAACCTTACACTATCAATAACCCGACGGCGGCACTCATTCTTTCCGACAATTTGTCTCTCACCAATGGGTTGATAATCGTAGACCTATGTGAGATAATAGCTGGAGGCTAGGAAAGAATGTGATGGTTGTACTGGTGAGAGAAATACCAGGGATCCATTGTTAGGTGCTCCAGCCGCCGCGATATAACTGAAATAATGTTGAAAGCGGCGTTAAACTCCATTCAATCAATCAATCAATACACTATCAATAATATGGTCGACCTGATAGATTGGCAATTTTATCGATCGTTTGTTTAGATGTTCAAAATTGTGACCCGTCACGCGAAAATGGGCCATCTGGGTAGAGCGTAAAGTGTCGACCCTTGTCAGACTGCGCGAAATGCGCAGACTGACTAGGGTCGAAACTTTTCGCGCTTGACAAATTTTCTGAATCTATAATATTCAATCTACTTTCCCGTGAATAATTTTTGAAATGCGACCTCTGGTTGGCCTGTACTTGAACCAATTTCTTTTTCAAAAGTTTATTTTACAGGATTCCCAGATGGTCCCTTCTCGCGTGACGGGTCACAATTGGTTCAATAATTTTGTCAAAACCATTCAGTCAATGATGTATACCATCTATAGACCTCGTCCAGTCTAGGAATTCGCTATGCGACAATTGAAGTATTTCGTATTTTTAATTATTTAGATTAGTGCTTTCAAAATACAGCAACGTTTGCGAACTTATAGAATTTATATTCTTGCTTTGCACGTGGATGCGCATGCAAAGCGAGGTAAACTTTGCCAAACATTTTTTGAACGTTTTCACTCCGAAAGTAGGGAAGGTTCATGTATGCATTGACCAAAATTGAAAAATCCTGCCAGTACTACCCGAAAGGGGTTTTGGGCAGTATGTATAGATAGATAAAATGTTTATTTCAGAGGAAAGTGCCGTTAACTTTATTATATGCCCCAATTCGCTTTAAACTAGTATTCAACCGTTAGTTGTCTTAATTGTATGCGGTCAGGAAAGACAACTAATGTAGGATTACTTGTAACAAGTCGAATTGTCTCCCTTGAAAAGAAGTACTATGTAAATCTATTATGTTATAAATAAGTGGTTCGTGTCCGTGAGATCGATGATGGGCGATCAGTGCGTCGTAACTACAGCTTTATTTCTGTTGTATATATGTCGGCCTGTGATCCCATCGACGATGTTCATACAGGAAAATATTATACGAAGACACGTAAAATGTGAGTGTTAAACGTATATTATAACAGCATATTTTTTTGCCTTTGACTGCAATTTTGATACTTATATAAAAAAGGGGCATAATAAAAACAGTTTTATATTTTGTCGTTTTCCCAGATGTTTTTTTCATTTGATTTAATCTATATCAATTTATTCAAAATTAAATACTTAATTTATCTAATACTTTTGATGTATTGATGAGAAACGATCGATCTGTCGAAACCTTTTATGAACTAAACTCAAAGCTTATTGAATCTAAAAACCATGTTGATACCTTGCTACTGTATGGTCAACTTTGTTTTTTATGGCATTGAAATTTAGATTAAGCGCGCTTACGCACGTGAACGCTACATATACATCAAATGTCTTCATGTACATATATGCATCTAATTGTGTTTATTA
This sequence comes from Fragum whitleyi, assembly GCA_948146395.1. NCBI lineage: Eukaryota > Metazoa > Mollusca > Bivalvia > Cardiida > Cardiidae > Fragum > Fragum whitleyi. The sequence continues at coordinate 45,933,198 of OX411555.1, forward strand.
TTATGTTTTCCTTTTCTTTTTGTGCTCAAAATGTCTTTTTTCATGTGGATGATGTGTTATTATTCGATATCCAAACAAGAACGAATTCTATTATTATCACTTGCCAAGTAAAGGTTATCTGGTGTGTACTTGTGTTGTGCTGCTACCTGTTGTTTCTGTGCTTATTAGGCGCGATAACATAATGTGTAGATTTTATAAATTTGTAGGTAGCCAGCCAACATACTGTGCACAATTTCATTTTCACCTGACTATTACCATGATATTGATTTTGTTTATACTAAACTCTTACCACCAATCTTATTCGGTTTTAAACAGCATTAAACAGTCGAAAACATTGGCTAAAAACATTATTGGTACACATAATTTTAAAACAGTGCTTTACAACAGGAAATTCGAAGAAAACTATATGTTTTGTTTGTTTCTTGTACAATTTATGCTCTACCGATTTCCCTTTGTTTTAGCAACAATTGTTCTCCTATTAATACTTTCTGGTGATATACATCCAAATCCGGGCCCACAACCCAGAAATGTATTAGCCAATGATAGCATGACCAGTGTAAATGAAATCTATAGTTTCTTAAAACGTCCAAATCACTTGTCAACTGTCCATTATAACGTCCAAAGTATAGCGAATAAACTCGATTCTTTAATAGCAGAATTTTCCTTCTTTGACATAGTATCATTTTCAGAAACATGGTTACACAGTGATATATCTAATGATGAACTAATCTTTCCTTCTTTTCACTCGCCCGAACGTAAAGATAGAACTAACAATAGATACGGAGGGGTTATTTTATACGTCAAAGAAAATCTGTCTTATATTCGAAGGCATGATCTCGAATTGAACAGACTTGAATGTATCTGGATACAGATCAAGTCTAGTAAAAATAGAAATATATTGTATGGTGTCTTTTACAGACCACCAAATAGTGACAATGCTTATTTTGACCTTATTGAAGATTCTCTTCGACTTGCTATTGATTCAAACATTTCTGATATTATAATTACAGGGGATTTTAACATCAATTTGATGAACAACATTTCATATCGAAAAATAGAAAATCTTTGTAATGAATTTAATTTAAATCAACTCATAGACGAGCCAACACATTTCACTGAACATTCACATTCTATTATCGATTTATTGTTTGTTACAAACAGCGATTCAGTACTAACTTCTGGTGTAGGAGAACCTTGCCTAGACCAAACATTACGCTATCACCTTCCTATTTTTGGTGTCTTTAATTTTCAAAAACCAAAGCTCATTAGTCATGAACGCATAGTCTGGAAATATGATCAAGGCGACTATACTCAGATAAGATATTGTTTGAGTCACATTAATTGGAACACTATCAAAGATTGTAATATTGACGTATATGCTGATAAATTTTCAGAAATTTTAACTAATGTAGCGAGTAGATACATTCCAAATAAAAAGGTAAAGCTAAATTCACAAGAACCTCCTTGGCTTACTCATTTGATAAAAAAACAAATTCGTATCCGAAAGAGAGCTTATCGAAAAGCCAAGCAAACAAATAGTGCAAATCACTGGTCAAAGTTTCGATCTATTAGAAACAAAACAATTTCAATGATTCGAAAAAGTAGAGAGCAGTATTTTGAGGGATTAGCCACAAAACTTAAATCAGAGACGCTGTCCTCTCGCGACTGGTGGAAATTATTGAAATCGTTTATATCGCAAAGTTCATCGAAATCCATCCCTCCTCTATATGATAATTCAAATGATTCAATGGTTGTAGAGGAAAATGGAAAAGCTAATTTACTTAATACCTATTTCGCAATGCAGTCTTATATAGATGATTCCTCAAGTTCATTACCGGAAGAAACTAACGAAAATCAGACTACAACTTTGTATCTAGAATCTATAAATATTACATCTTTAGAAGTTCTCGATGTTCTTAAAACCCTATCTCTGGGCAAGGCCTCAGGTCCTGACGGAATTAACAACCGTATTCTAATTGAATCAGCTAGTCAAATAGCTCCACATTTGTGTGATCTCTTTAACTATTCTTTGAATTGTTGCACTGTGCCTTGCTCATGGAAGCTGTCTAACGTGTGTCCAATATTTAAATCTGGTGATCCATCTTCTCCATCGAATTATAGACCCGTGTCGTTATTGAATAACATAGAAAAGGTATTAGAGCGAATCATATTGAAACATGTCTATAATTACCTAAAGGATACTAACTTCTTTACACCATTCCAATCGGGCTTTATGCCTGGCGACTCCACGATTAATCAAGTTACAAGTCTTTATAATAAAATATGCAAAGCCTTAGACGATGGCTTAGAATTTAGAGTTGTTTTTTTCGATATCAGCAAGGCGTTCGATAAGGTTTGGCATAAAGGATTAATCTTTAAAATGAAAAAGGCAGGAATCAGGGGTAAACTATTAAAATGGTTTGCAAACTACTTATCTAATCGTATGCAAAGAGTAATAATTCCAGGTGGGGTTTCTACTCCAAATCAAATACGTGCTGGTGTACCACAGGGATCTATTTTAGGTCCTCTGTTATTTTTAATCTATATTAATGACATAGTTGAAAATATTCAAGCGAATATTAATCTATTTGCAGACGATACTAGTCTATCAATGGTAGTTGACGACCCTGTGGTTACAGGTACTATACTACAGTCCGATATAGACAAAATAAATCAATGGGCAAAAACATGGTTGGTTAAATTTAACCCTTCGAAATCTGAATCTCTTCTTGTTTCTCGTAAACGTTATAAGCCTTTTCACCCAAATCTCTTCATGTCAGAAACAGAAATACCAATCGTCACTGAGCATAAGCACTTAGGAATATATCTATCCAATAATGGATCTTGGGATGTCCATATTGCTCAGGTTGTTGAAAAAGCGTGGAAACGTATTTCAGTTATGCGAAAACTAAAATTACGCCTTGATCGCCTTTCACTTCAGATTATATATTTCTCGTTCGTTAGACCTATCTTAGAATATGGCGATGTTGTTTGGACCAATATTCCTCAAGTCTTAAAGGAACAATTGGACAAAATTCAAAACGAGGCCGCTCGAATAGTTACGGGATGTAGTAAACTAGTTTCTATAGATAATTTATACAAAGAATGCGGATGGGAGAATTTAGAAGATAGGAGACAGAAGCATAAACTCGTTCTATTTTATAAAATGATTAATGGACTTGCTCCAAATTATCTTTGTGAACTTATACCGAATACTGTCGGAAATACATCCTCGTATAATTTACGAAATCAAAATAATCTCCAGAATATACATTGTAGAACTAATCTATATAGTAAATCATTTTTGCCATCAATTATTAACGATTGGAATTCTTTACCAATCGAAACAAGGAATGCCGAATCATTATCCAATTTTAAAAATCGAATAAATTTTGACAAGCCGATTCCAAATAGACTGTATTTTTATGGGGAGAGAAATATACAAATTATCCACGCAAGAATCAGAAATAATTGCAGTAGCCTTAACGAACACTTATTTAGAAAAAATATCGTGAATTCCCCATCTTGCAATTGTGGCCTTGTTGAATCTGAGCAACACTTTTTCCTAGAATGTTCGCAGTACAGCCATTTAAGAAATGATTTATTCCAAAGTATAAATGACATAACTAGGGTAACGATTCAAGTTATCTTGTATGGTGATAGTTCTTGTAGTTTGTCCGAAAATGAGCGTATATTTACTGCAGTGCACAAGTTTATTCGATTAAGCAAGAGATTTTCGTAGGTAAAGATTGCTGAAATTAGACTTTGTAGTTGAGTCGATCTTTTCTATACACATATTGACTCTGTATCGACTGTTTATCGCCCACATGATCTCGAGCATACTTAATGCTTTTTGATGCAATTACTCTCATTGTATAAATGATATCAGGTGTTTACTAATATAGCCTTTCAACATGGTTTAATTAAAATATCAATAAAAACAATCATCCACACCACATCATTTCTTTTTGTTGTCTTATTTCAAAATATTACAACACAGTAAATAATAAGTTCTCTTTTTAAACAAATGCATTGTATTAGTCAATATGAATTAGACAGTAAAATGTTGTCCGGAAGCTGGAGAAGAACTTTATAAGCGCGAGCTTGCGTTCTAATCCATTTGTTACATGTTATTTAATATTTATTGTTGTCATTGTATCATATGTTGTAAATGACTTGTACATGTTAAACAAATAAACTATGTTTAAATTAACCGTTAGTTACTAAACAATGGACCATGTGATTAAACAATTTAGGATCAAAATATATAAAAAAATCTTTCTTTTCGAAAAAATATTAATGATATGCATGTATAAGATAAATGAAACTTAAACTTCAAAATTAAATGTATAATAATAGCATAAGATAAATAGAAAAAAAAATGTTTTTCACGGTGTCCTAACTACAATGTGATCCGGATATAAATATTTCGATTCCCAAGAAGATTCGAACAAGGAACCTCTTTGTGCCAAAATGGTTAATAATCTGCAACGTTTCTATAATACAGTTAACAACATCGTGAAATCGACATAATGAATGATTTTTGAATGATTTTAGAATGAAATTGAATGAATGTGTGGAGCGAGTGGTGAGTGAAACTAAAGGGAGATAATCCAATATCCCTAATTTTGTTCAGGATGGACAAAATTAGCGATATTAATTACTTCCTTTTTGTGCAATAAGCAACCAAGTTCTATAAATAGCTTCATATTTTTTCAAGAACCTATAAGACTCTGACAAATGGAATTATTTCAATAAAATCGCGATTTTTTTTCAGTCTATACATACATTTTGAATGCAGTTGTTGATCTTATCTTTTTAGTTATTTTGCAGCGTTTTTGAGTGGTATGAGAGAGTGTTTGGATTAAATGAATGGAGCGCTGAGTTAGCGATTAAGAATGATTTTGATTAAGATGAATGTCAATTTCCCGGTGTTATTAACTGTAGCTAGCTTGTGCTGCACAACCCTTACACAAAACCTGGCTACGATTATATAAAGCTGTAGGTACGAAACGTTTTGCAGATAGATTTCTGTTTCATCGGTAGAAATTTAGAACTAGGACAAAGAGAGATGCAATTTTTTTCAGGTTTTGGTGTTGCAAACTGTTTGAATTTTTTTACCTCGCTTTGCACGCAATTGCACGTGCAAAGCGGGGTCAAATTGGCAAACAGTTCGCGCCATTTTGTCATCTTGAACGCAAGACTGGCTGCAGTTATTTAAATCTATAGGTACGAAATGTTTTATAGTCCGTTTGACTTCTATATGGACCAACATTTCGCCGAATATCTCAGAAATTAATTAATAAAACGCATATTTTTCTTGTCGTATCATTTTTTCCAGCTAATACCATGACGAATTTTGTTTTTCAGAATTTTTGAATGTGAAATAATGATTTTATCCGTCCGTCTACATATTAACTTTCAGCATTTCATACCTACTTGTTACTGTATTAAACGGAACAGCGAATTGTAATACCAAAAATAGTACTGATTTGCATAGGGGCCGAGTCAAAAGAGTAAGATTTTAAATGAATTGTATTACTATAAAACCGAGTTTTTCAATATAATGAAGTTTGTCTAAGATTTTTGCTACCGTTGGATATCAAATCTGTGTATATTCTCTCTTTCTTAAGAAACTGTTTGACCAGATAATTGATTATTGATTTTATTCATTCTGAGATTAACCCTATATTTACATGTTAAGACCAATCAAAAAGCATTATTAAACGAAGTAGTTGGGAATTTCACGAGGAAAACTTGATGATAAGGCGAGTACTAACGGTAAAAATCACGTGTTATTTAAGTTTAAGATGACATGACCGTCGATATGCTAATTAGCATGTCCAAATAAGGAACAATTGACATTTCATCTGTCAAAAGTTTAGTATAAAACCACGTGTTTTTACTTTTTATGTTGACATTTTCTTACTATTGAACAGCCTCCATCACCCCTCGTATTTAAGAACGGATAATGCGAAAATATTAACATTAACTAGATAGACAAAATCATTATTTTGAAATCATTTTATTTTCAAAAAATATTTTTTGGAATGGTATTAAGCTGAATTTAAGATTTTACTACATACAAATCCTTTATTCAAACGCAATTTTATGTAATTGATGAAAAGGTTGGTCCATATAGAAGTCAAACGGACTATACTGACAGATTTCTATTTTTATCGGTAGAAATTTAGAACTAGGACAAAGAGAGATGCAAATTTCGTCTCATTTACTTTTAACTGGGGCTTTAAATCTGTAATTATCATTAGGATTCGGCGTTTACATTTCAGACTGAATTATTCATTATAATTCATGCTATTTCAAGATTTCAGTCCCATGACAATAAAGGAAATGTTTGAACAAGGAAATACTATTTCAGGTTTTTGTCTCAAAGTTTGCACTTGAGATTTCCTTAATTACGCGGATAATTATTCCAATGGGATTCATACACTATCACCGGAGCACATTTCCGCTCATGCGTGCGCATTTGATAAATCTCCGGAATCCCTATTAGGGGTGAAAATGATTCCCTAAACAGGGTTGTTGCGATCGACTAAGCTTGTGGTAAACAAATCAAGCTGCTATGCTCTCTCACGTGCGACAACCATGCAATACTGGCTGTTTATAAAAGGTTTAATCGACTAAGACGATGCCATCTGCGCTTGGTAGTATTGATATTTTTCCCAGAATAACTTCAGAATGCAAATTTTAATACAAAGGCTAATATTATGATATAGCCTGTAATTTTTTTTTTTATTTTTTTTTGACAAAAACACCAGCCACTTTATTGGTAAGCATCAACGGTAAATACATCTCGCCTTGGAATTAAAGCAGTGAAAATTGGCCCATATAAATGTTTTATTCTATCACTGTAAAAGTACAGGACATCTCCGTTGCCTGAGAAATAGTTACCACCTTAAGTAAGCGGCCATTTCAATAATCCTTCAGACAATAACAAATTCCCTAGTCTTAAGAATAGAACTTTTTTTCTAAAATAGGCGGAAACTGAAACATATATGGTTAGGATTCAAGAACAATTCTTTTCAGTTCTATCATGATAGGGTTCGGTTAGAATGTGATTTATATAACCCCTCTTATTTATCACATATATTGCATTAAGCAATAATTCCATATATGCGACAAGGTGAATAGAATTATCTTAAGAATCTATTTCATTTTCAATATCTGATAATCGTGTTTCAATAGCTCATTGTTTTAACGAGCAACAATCTAAATATTAGCGTAAGTCTCATAAAGTTAATAAACATTGATTCGATCTTGACAAGTTTCAATTACATCTATTAATATCTATAATTTTAAGTTCTACAAAAGAATTAATAATCTGATTAGTGAAAATGAGTGGCTTGAAATTCAAGAAAATTGATACAAATTGTGCTCGTTATATGAATTCATGTAAAACAGTATGCATTGTATTTGTAACAAATTTGTACTATAGGCTGGAGGCCTGAAAGCATTAATTAAACATTGTATGTATTATGCTATTTATTTTACCGTAGTATGTTTTCTTAAAGCCTTTGTCACATTTTAACGATAATTACGTAGTTGGTCGTAGTTATGCATCAACGAAGTCAGCCCTTAGATTTACGTAGCTGAGCGTATACTGCGCAGTTAGTCGAAGAAAGTCGTGCTAACACGTGGTGAATAACGTAGTGCGAACTTGTGAGTTTGACCGTAGTGCCTTGGGTATTTCAAAAAATGTTTCTAAATTGACCCTATTCTTACAGTAGTTCATCCCGTTGATCCGCAAATCGGATCTTAATTAACCGTAGTCACATGCTATAATATCGTAAACGTTTGTCTCCGACACTACGATTAACCATGTTTAAACTAACGATTCACTACTGTTGCAATACGTGTGTCTGATTTTAGTGCACGGTTAGGTAGGGAAAAGTACGCTGTAATAATATCGCGGTCACATGTCACGTTGTAAACTTTAGTTCAACGTAGTGCTAGAGTGCCGCACCACAACGTACCCTACCGTAGACTGCTGCGTAGTTATATTTACTCATCCATGCTGTGAACGTTCTTCTACCGTATATTTCAATCGTACTGACCCCACAAATCTTGTGTATGTTCAAAATTCTTACGGAGAAAAACGACCTTCTGTCGTAGTACTTCTGTCTACGGAAACTTCTCGAAAGTGCCTTAGTTAATGGTGCTTAGACGTACCTCAATTGAGTTGATCGTATAATAAATGCAACGGTTATCTACGGAAAAACGGACGAATTTAAGTTCCCATTTAAAACATTCGCGTATTACCACCATTTAATAAAATGACAAAAGATCATAGGCGATTGTTTCATAATCCGATGTTTTTCATATAGCTTATGAATGTCGGAAATGTGATTTTTGAAATAATCGCCTTTTGCATGGAACTACAAAATGTAAAATAAAATGATGCTTAACACTTTCCTGTTTTTCAAAATTTTGGACCTGTCCAAATTCAAAGGTTTTGCAGACGAAAATTTAAAGTAGATTTATTTGAAAAATAACCATTTAGTAGGGTAGAAAATAGTGTGGAAAAAGAAGAAATCGCTTGTCAGAAGCAATTTCTTCTTTTTTCACAATGTTTTCTCAATCATAAAATCACAGGCACGTAAAAAGCAGGGATTAAGCAGCAAAGGGTTAAACTTTTTCCTCATTACTCGGACGCTCCTGAACCACTATGTGATTTGTTAGCATCTTAACCCAAGAATTGCACGCTTGGAGCCAAACAGGAAAGTAAATTTCTTTTGTAGAAAGACACATATTTTCCTAGCGACACTTTTGTCCAAGTTTTAGTTGATATAAAACAGAAATTATCTTTTTTTTCTTATTAGAATTACAATAAAAACCTATCGGGAACCGTCGGCGATCAACGGAATATACGTTTGGAAAAATAAAGACGCAACCATGAAAGCGAGTTGATTAGCACGTAGGTTTAGATTATGTCACAATGATCCAGATGACGGGTTTCTTTTTCCTTTTTTTTTTTTTTAAAAACCCCTAAAATTAACATAAGATTGAAAATGGGCATATGATAAATTGATAACTAACGCATTGCTTTATTGCGTTTCGTCATCAAATTATAAAATGCCCCCAAAATCCCAAAGACGATCGGAAATCGTTATTTTTTCTAAACCTTTTGACCAAAGCATCACCTAACGAATTACCTAACAAATGACCCAAAATTGCCACACTTACGTCCGAAGTACATTCCTGTTAAGGAAAGGTCCGAATATCGTTCCGAATGCAAGAACACAAGTCCTTCTTTAAGAAATAAAATATCGTTGAACTTACAAAATGGTTACTTAATAAACTTTAATCCACAATTCGAGTAAATGCAGTATCAAATCAAAACTGTCGAAATAATCTTCTTTATTTATTATCTCCACTTGCTGTAAGCCATAGAACTGTTCAATCGGCGTTGCCTGTGTCGTTCGACTTTTTGGCCGAAAATCCCTCGGTCCCCCAGACGCCGATTTCGGAAACAATCGTAGTACTTTGGCTAAGTGAATTTCTCCCGATTTACTACGAATTTAAACATTTTTTCTACTAGGATCCTTAGAAATAGCGTTTTCTCTGACACCATCGGTATGTTCCCGACTAACTTTGAAAAAAATTACGAAGCGTCCTAATTTACTATGATCTATCGCGATTTTATGCGAAGTTACCCGATTAAAGGAACCAAATTACAACAAAATAGAACGACATAGTCCGACTTCTTACTACGAAGTGCTGCGATGAACAAAGATTCAGTGCGACATGCGCCGACGGATGACGATTGACTTCAAGTTTCAATTTTTTCAAAGATTATTACGAACGCTTGGTATGTTATTCTGTAACGAATAAAAAAGAAATAGAATAATAATAATAACAATAACAACAACAACACCAAGGTGTGATAATGATATTAGAGTGACAAATTGCTTACAGCAACAGAAAGCGACATTATAATTTATATTTTGTGTTACATATGTTGAGATTTTAAGGCAAGCAAAAAGTTGTCTTTGTGCCTTAGGTGCTTGATTTCGGAGGCATATTTGTAGAAGGTTGTGGTTATTGGGGGTCACCAAAAAATACAAAAATATTACACCCTGCTTTCGTTATTTCATCTTATTTGACGTCATCTGAGCTGGATCCATTATACCCACGATGTCATGATAATGATGTCAGATGTTTTCAGCGAAATGACGCGCTTCAAGAGAATGTTACCCTTTCATTCTCATATTTACTCTAATTTGGATTAAGTTAATATAAAATCGGTTTTCCATGTAATGTCGATAAATTTTCGCTCTCGGGTGTTCAACAGTTCTTCGAGTCTCTTCAAATGTAACGTCCCCAAAAACTTGAAATAACTTTATAATCGACCTTGAAATGAAGCCAACAATTTTTCTCTATTAATCTTACTTGTTTGTACTTATTTGTTATAGCCAAGACTAGTTTATCTTCTTAACGCAGGCAAAGTGTGCCCAAATGCATCCAAAATACGAAGGTGTTCAAATTTTTATTACCAAAATTTTTACCACAAAACTATCAAAAAATTATCCTAGGTCCAATATAAATGATGAGTATCTCAAATATTGCGGTCTTGTTATGATAATATAATAATATCCTGTTAAGATACACTTAATTGAGCGGCGAATAGTTTCCTTTGATATACAATTAGGTCCTTTTACTAAATTCAAAATGGGTGGGAAGTCTATTAGAGTTGCTTTTAAAACCGCATAATTTATGTAATATCGATGATTCAGTGCGGAACAGTTGTAACTGCCTATAAACATATAGGCAGTTACAGCTGTTTCGCACTGAGTCATCGATTTGTAGAAGAAGAACATGTAAATCAGGGCGAGATGACATTGATAAATTACTGGTAACTGTTTGTAATAGAAACCAGTGCTGATGGCCTTGACCTTTTACCTGACGAAAATGATACAAGTAGCACAAATTCAAAGACAAATAAAAAATTCAAATCAAGTTAACAACATCGTGTAATTGACAGGGGAAATCGATTTTGGAATAAAATTGAATGAGTGTGTGCCTGTGTGGAACGAGTTTTCATTGAATTCTAAGGGAGGTAATCCGACATAGCAAATTTTGTTCAGGTTGAACAAAATTAGCGATATTTATTACCCCCATTTTAATAAAATATGCCTACAAGTTCTCTAAATAGCTTCACATTTCTGCAAGAACCAATCAGAAGCTCATAATTTCATTTTTTTTTCAGTAAAATCGCGATTTTTTTCTACTTAAACCTATTTTGAATGAAGTTGTTGATTTCTTTTTCTTTTTAGTGGCTTTGGAACGCTTTTGAATGGTTTGAGTGAGTGTTTGGAATGATTTGAGCCATGAGCGAGTGATGTAGAGCGGCTTTGCTCGAGATGAATGTCGATTACACGATGTTGTTAACTGTATATGTAATCAGTACATGTTTATGGTGATAAGGGATGCATGGTTGTTTTGGAGTTACTTCTTCCGCATAAATCAAATGGTCCTAAAAGGTGGTGGACCATAATAGTTCTGCAACATTTCGGGCCTCTCGATCTTTCACCATGTAAACCGATATTTCCAAATGAAATCAGTAGGAAACCTCGGTCAACAATGTTAAAGTTTATGACTTCCAAAACGTTGTGTAACTATTACGGGTCAACTATCTGAAGCTTTAAAAATGCTACAAGCATTTCGTTTTTTTTAACAACAACGCTAAGAATTATACATGTGTAACTAATGAATAGAGGAATTTTAACCGATACAATTTCAAAAGTGTAACTAACAAAACCTATCAATAACAAAATGCTAGGCTTCATTTAAAACGCCGCGATCCGTCAAAGATCCCGCGCGGTTTGATAAGTCAAAGCTACTAGGTATAAAAAGTGAGAGTTTTATTATTATAAAAACCGTAAATCATATTTTAATGATCAGATATAAGGACCGGGTACCATCCAAATGATGTATAATTGGTGGCTGACGAATCATCAAACGGGTAATAAGCCGATATCAACACTGTATGATACGATCTTGTCGGGAGCCAGCTCGGGGGAAAGAGGTTTTTTTTTCTTCTAAATAGTTTTTCTGTCAAATATCGGGATTATCTGTTAGGACCAACCTAGTTCTGACCCTGGTAGGGAATTGTTGCCCGCAATATCAGAGTATCTCTCAGAGAGCGGGCTACCAGCTCTTGACTGGTCCAAATATCGACTATCAGAATAGCCTAGAATAGGCTATTCTGATATTCGACAGTGTGACCAGTCTACTCCCGACCCGAAAGCGGGCGAGAAATAAGTTGGCCCTCTTTTAAGAGATAAAGAGTGTTGCTTTTTAATTCATTGAGGTTTGAAGCTAAATGCATAATCACATGAATGAATTGATCCGTTTCGACTATTCAAAAAGTGTGATTAGGTTTTAGTTTCATACCTTCGTGAATTTAAAAAAAACATGCTCTTCATATCTTATAATTTAATATCATAGAAAAATGTAAATGCATCTCCTTAATGAGACAGATTTCGTTTTGGAACTACTTTGCGCGTTTGCTTTCAAATAAGCTTCATTCTCAAAATTTGTTATAAATTTGCTTAGAATTTTTTTAAAAAATAACTTAATGAATGTCATATTCCTCTTTTTACATGAAACACACATTCTTACGGGTATATTGCGTACAATTATAAATCTGTTATCTAACCATCAATAATATCCTTTTTTCTAATTGAGTAATAAAAGAGTGATATAAAGTTGAATTGCTCAAATAGTTTTTAATCTTGTAACGGAAGAGGGCAACAAACTTTCAACCCATTTTTTCTGATATACATCATACAATGAAGCTTGTATATTAAGCGATCCATCAAATGGACCACAAAAGCGGTTACTTAAGGGTATGGTTGAGATCTTCAATGAACATTTAGGATTGCATATATGACCCTTCATTTCAAAATGGGCAATTTTGGAACTCTCAGGGCGTGGTCTACCATCTGCAGACCAAGTTTTCTTAATGGCCACGAGCAAGTTTCGTTATTTTTTGGTGAGGGCAGCCTATTTATTCGGCTTATAGATTGTAAAAAAAGCACAGTCCTTCTTCGACCACACGGAAAACTCAATTACGTTGTTCGTTAGTCAAACATCTCATTTGTGCAAAACATTCAAGAATTTAAATGTCCTTTTTTCGGCATGATTACTGGCTAGCTTAATCCATAAATAATTGATGTTAAATTTTGCAAACACGTCAACAACATAAGAATTACCCAATTTGCTAGTGACGTATTGTGTCAATAATGAAAACACTTTATCAACACAATAGTTAATTTGTGCGTACACATTTAAACCTAGTATAAATATCGCACATAGTATTTTGCATAGGACAATACTATTCGAAAGATCCAAGGGTATTTTGGGTGGTTACTTTCTAATGACGCTAAGTATACATTTGTGTGTGCATGGCTCGGGTGTTATAACTTTAGTGTTTTAAGTATGCAAATGCGCTGAGAGCGTATAGTAGCGCATTTTCGTTACCGTAAAAGGAAGTTATTACGCATATGATGGCGTAATATTACCAACGTCGTTACATTTTTTATGTATTTTTTTTTTAAATCGATGTATTTTAAGAATTGCTGAAGTTTAGGTCAAATTTTAAATAGAATACCGAATTCGTGTTCGTAAAATGCCGAATTTATTAAACTTGTTATTAATAACAGATAAAAGTCGACAAAGTCTCGTTTTTGTCTTTCTAAAAGTGACTCGTTCGATAATTTCGGTATTTCATTGCTACAAATTAGTTATCCTCATCAATTACATACAATTTCGTTTGAATGAAGGATTTGTATGCGGTAAAATCTTAATTTCAGCATAATACCATTCCAAAAAATATTTATTGAAAATAAAATGATTTCAAAATAACGATTTTGTTTATCTAGTTAATGTTAGCATTTTCCGCTCTAAAACACGAGGGTGTCTGAGGCTGTTTAGTAGAAAGAAAATATAAACATATAGTAAAACACGTCCTTAATTGGACATGCTAATTAGCATATCGACGGTCATGTCGTCTTAAACTTAAATTTCACGTGATTTGTACCGTTATTACTCGCCTACTTATCTAGTTTTCCTCTTAACGACTTCGTTAAATAATGCATTTTTATTGGTCTAAATATGTGGATATGGGGTTCATCTCAGAATAGATAAAAACAATTGTTAATTATCCAGTCAAATGGTTTTGAACAAAGAGAGAATACATTCAGATTTAATATCCAAAGATAGTAGAAATCTTCGAGAAAGTTCATGTTATAGACTACTAGATTCTATACAAAAACTACTATCTCTTCGACGAAATGTTGATCCATATTCAAGTCAAAATGACTATAAATAAGTCCTTTGCCGGATAGTAAAGGTCGGTCGTGCGTTCCTAAGTGTTGTATCTGTCGGGGGGACAGGTTACCCCAGGGGGGGGGGGGGGACAGGTTACCCCGGCTGATTTCTAGGGTAACCTGTCCCCGGGGACACGTTACCCCGGGGTAACCTGTCCCCGGGGACACGTTACCCAGGGGACAGGTTCCCTGGGACACCGGATAGTAAAGGTCGGTCGTGCGTTCCTAAGTGTTGTAGATAACACGAAGACAGCTGTAAATCAAAGCGATTTCAGTTTTTGTGCGTAATTTCCGATCACACGGCGCATTATTCACTTCGATCACTAATTGTTGATTAGTGTCATTGTTTTTTGTGGCCCTTTGTTGTTACGAAGTGACATGGGTACGTCTCGACCTGCGCCTACTCGGCCCCGCTCTGCAACGTCAACTTTTTCCGGTCTGTAATCGCTAATTCACCCACGTACATTATAATGTCACAGGTGATATTATTTTATGGAGGGAGGAATAAAGACTGATAAAGGCGCAGTCAACAACAACAACGACGACGAAAACTACAATAAATTTATTACATATGTAGTTTTCGTATGAAAAGATCGTGGCGTGTCAAAAGCAAATACACAAGAGCTACATATGGGAAAAATACCCCATTTCAATTGGTTAACAAAGTATTTGTTACTATGCCTTAAAGAGCTGCAAAAAACATAGCGTGACAGCCAAGAGGCGAACTTACTGTTAAAAACATCGTGAAATTGACATTCGTCTCAATCAAAACCATTCTAAATCGCTCACTCTTCGCTCCATACATTCATTCAAAACACTCACTCAAACCAATCAAAAACACTCCGAAATCACTATAAAAATAAGATCAACAACTACATCCGAAATAAATATATATAGAAAAATAAAATCGCGATTGCACTTTAATAATTGAATTTCTGATAAGAAGCCATTTATGGAACTTGTATGCATGAATGGGTAATAAATATTGCTAATTTTGTTCATCCTGAATAAAATAGCAATATTTTATGAATTCCATTTTATTTCACCCACTCTTCAAATTCATTCAATTTTATTCAAATATCAAATTCATTCACTTGTCAATTTCACGAAGTTATTAACTTTAACTAGTCGATGCTTTAGTCATATGTACTAACAGGCGATAAGGACTGAGGTGGAGATGAAAGCCTTCACAATTATGTACCAGGAAAAAGCTTTTATTTTACTCTTTCCACGCCTTAAAACTCGCTAATCTTTGCTAAATGTACTTCAATTGAAATTAAATTTGGCCGTTTTAAAATTGGTTTTGATTCGGTAGGTCATGTCAGATGGGGTTAATAGAATGCTCATTTAATGCAGCAGGCCAGTGGACTCGGTTCACGAAAATGAAACACTTCTGGAGTTTAAAACTCAGGTAACAACTTCCTAGAATTAGCGAAAGATGGTTACTACATCGAGCGAAGGGTTAATGACAGTTAATTTACCTTAATTTCCGCAAAATCTGATGACACTAAAAGTTAATTCTCTTCACAGTCGTTGTGTCAACACTTAAAAAAATACGAGCATTGCGAACAAGGTTCATAAAACACGGAACAACATTGTCTAATTATCTAATTTGTTCGTTTTTATGGCCTATTTGATATCAAAAGGCACTCAATTATTATTATTGACTTGAATTTACCGATCACTATCGTGCCTTGATCTTTAATGAAGGCCTTTAACACCGTTTAAACAACTTAGACCTTTTAGGCTTGTCAAAGTGAATCTCACGCCAAGGTAATGTGTACGGACGCCGAGGTCAATAGCACCACAAAACGTACCTTCCGTGTGAAGATAGAGTTTTCTGTCTGGCCAAGCGTTTAGGTCGGCAAATTTGTGCAAAATGTTTGCAAACTATATGCCGCTTTGCAGGCGTATTCGCGTGCAAAGCGGGTTAAAATTTGCAAACTAATTGCATCGTTTTGTCATCCTGCACTTTTTCAGAATAACGAAGCATAAATTTCGATACGAGTCACTGGATGATGCAGCCCTGCGTTCAGAAAGACAAAACAGTGCACACTGTTTGCAAATTATTCCCGTCTTTGCACATACACCTGCTTCCGAAGCAGGATATATTTTGAAAAACAGTCAGTACCGTTTTGTCATCCTGGGCGCAGGGCAGGATGCCATATTTGGGGGACTTAGTTTTGCTCCTTTATACTGAACGCAGGGCTAATGTTTTTTTTTTTCAGTATTCGCGGTAATATCCTTCTTATCGTCCGTTTCGAAGATTTTTTGTACCGAAAACTGTGTTACCCTTTTGTAGTATCTTTTGTACGAGTATTACTAAAGTTTTGTTCTCTGGACGCTTGCACATGGCAATAGGGGCTGGAATATATTTGAAGTATATAGATAGGACAAAAAACGGTTTACTTAATATAACTTGTGTTAAGTATATGTATGTGTGTGTTCTAGAAGTAGAAATGATTATACTTATTTGTTGAAATACGAGAACTACAAATTCAAAAGAACCAAAACGATTAGAACAATACATATCTTTCAAATTTGAATAGGTTAGACACCTATTGAACAATTTACATTCAGTTAGTGAAACGCTTGCATTTTCAAAGAAGTCACTTTAAATTTATTTGATTCAAATAAGGACGCCTGTGATTACTTACAAAAATAATGCGAAAGCTTTTTTTTACCATGCAGTTACTGATACCAATTTCACATCGTGACTGTGGTCGATTTGTATTCTCCTCGATTCATTTAACATAAATGAATCTGATGAGACCACGCCATTCAAAAACTGCATTTATATGGCATGTTTGCATGCACCCAATGTCTTTTACAACTGAAATATGTCGAAAGAAATATGTGTTGGCGTAACATTATCTAGTCCCGACCTTGGAATTGTATCACTTCAGCGATTTATTGGTCGATGTTTGGTGGAGCTTGTATTTTTCGAATTAAATATGTCCTGTGTAGAAGCAGACGTTGCGACATAATCTATTTCGAAATGCAATTCAATTTACAATTCAAACTTGTAGGCTCTTGGATTTACGACCAAAAAATGTTCGGCGCACAAGAACAATTTGAATCACGCAATTTACATAATAACTTCTTCAACCAACATCATCTCAGTTTGCATATTGTAATTACTGCTCAAACCTGTTCGTAGAGTAAGTATAACTTGTATATCGTAAATACGATTCGGCGTGATAATAAACAGAACATGTATGTTGGTTTGAAACAAAAACTCGTTCCACTAACAATTCATTATTTACCCCGTAACTGCTACAGCAACTAGTTCGACCAACAGTTGAACCTGTATCTCGTAAATGCAACTTCTTTGCGTATATATAGTAGGCGACCTGATACGACGTACGAGTCGGTGAAGTACATACAAGCTTCCGTAATTCAAACTTGTTTTGGCGTTATGAAAAGTCTACTATAGGTGTATTTTGTAAACTGAGCTCTGACGTAGGCGCTGAGTCCATTATCATAGGTAAATCGGGTATAGTGAAAAAGCAAATGACAGGAATTAAACCTGACCAATTCACTGCAATTAAGAAAGTACTTGTTTGAGTGAACCTTACGTTTTAAGACAAGCAATAATGTTGGTTTACAAGGTAAATGGTAGACTTTCTAAATGCGCTATTTAAACTTGTTTTGTCTATTTCGAACAAATGGCACGAGAATCTAACAGTAAAAAGTTGATTTTACGGCTCACCGCACAAAATCTACCTATACATGTATATTCCTTTGTGCGTGAGTGTGTTAGTGTGTAGGGGGGTCTCCTTAAATGAACAAACCGTAAAACAAGATATTTGATTTAATGCATGCATAATATGACACCTTACTAGTTTTGATCTGAAAATAGCGTTTTCTAGTATCGCAAAGCTACGTTCAGAAAAACAAAGTTCCAATACCCCAAACTTGAAACATAAAAATTTATCTTCCACCGTGTATTGTTTCACTTTGTGGGTACTTAGATATCCTGAATACATTGATGACTCGTGCCTCAAGCCTCTGCAATACGACATAATGTATTTGATAGCGTATTTGTGCTCCGGTCAGAATCACTAGCAACAAATATGAATGGACATTTGTTTGAATGTCAGAAAAAAGATTTTCTTTCGGAAAATCTTAAGAACTGGTCATAAGAAATCTTAAATCCATTTAATCAGATTAAAAAGCTGGACAATCCCTAAAGCCCTTCGAAAACGCCCCGTGAACGTGGTACGTCCAATGCACCAGGTACATGGGGCGCCTATCCAGCTGTATATTTATTTTAAAAAAGAATATGTGCATAATAATAGTTTGAAGTTGCGTAGAACGGTAATGAAGAACATCCTCGCGAATCCACAGATGAGAGAAAATACACATACAATTGCAATCCAAAACAATCAAGAATTCTTTCTATGTGCTAAGGCAATTGCACTTTATCCTCCAATAAACGCAATGATAAATACACTCATCCCTATAAAGGATTAGACATAAGTTCCTTAGATGCCACCCGTATCGAAATAATAATGGCTATTAGTGCGATGGTTGGTTCGAGACCATCACGTGACTGATATGGCCGACTAAATTTTGACCTATGATGAAGAGATGTCGGTGTAGTCTATATCAACCAAATAATGCCGAATAGATGCATAAAATATTTTTCGTTGTCGTAGAATGTATTTCATTCTATGCAGATAATCAAAATATCCATTTGCACCCCTTTCACCGGCGTCACTATGGAAACTAAGGTTATATTTTGGGCCATCACGGTCCTGTTTTTGGTGGACGTTTACGTTCACCAGTGTTAATACTGCGTAAGAACAATCCTGTCAGATGTTAATAGGTTTTCAAAACAGTAGTGCTCACTCAGATTCAATTTACTCTTTTTCAAGAAATGTGTCCGTCTGACAAGTATGCATTTTAAAAATGGAGTGAAACAAGGATTCTACATATCTTGTTGAAACCTCAAAGACATCTTTTAAGTGCGAAATCATATGCATTTCTGAGATCGGGTGAACGTTTTGCTTGCGTAGAACTACTTTTCAGGCAGAGTGAGTAATTTGCCCCTTGTTTCCCAATGGTCTATTGGAGGTCACTCATGAAAAACTTGGTAAATGGGATTACTGAAATGGTAACCTCCCCTGACACTACTAATGATAATAAAATAACAACCTTGATCACACACATAAATACGGATACAACGCGAACAGGTAGTAGTGTAAAGCAGTTAGGTCGTGCGATAAAGGTTTATGCAATGGGGTTTTACACTACTTTTCAACTCACAACATTCAATCTCGAGAGTGTCTGCAATTATTTTTCGTGCTAACCCTTTCTTTTTTTCATTTGAAAATGAAAATCGCGGAACATTAATTGATTATCCCTTTACTGAATTTTTCAAGCAGATAACAACAGAATTTTGATTGTGACCATGGAGAATTGATTAGTATTGCAAAAAATAATGATACCTAGATAATCTAATTGTCATTTCTTTCCTTTTATACCCAATGTATCAGACAATCAGTCTTTAAACTACACCCGGTATAATGCCGAAACCTTGTAATTACAGGAGCTTGGTTGACGATCGACTATATATGTTGAGAATTGTATATCTGAAGCAAGATGCGAACTTGGGTCAGGTCATTTTCCTTCTATAGTAATTTTACATGTAAAATTTATCTTTTTTCAACAAATGGAAGAATCACTCTAGTATGCCAACAGAAACGTCCACCATCAGTACTTCAGTGCTTTGATTTAACGTAGAGACCGTGTCTAAAATTCAAAGAGGAAATGTAATTCCATATTTTTATGGACATCTGAGTATCCAAATAGTATGCATTTACGTAAAATACCTTCTGTGTTTTACAACATACTCTATACCTTGCAGGGGCGGATCCAGTCCTGCGTTCAGGATGAAAACGTTAGCGAAGCGCTTTCGAAATGATACCTCGCTTTGCACGTATGTACACGTGCAAAGCGGGGTATCATCTAAGAACGCTTGCGAAGCGCTTTTACATCATGAACACAGGGCAGAATTTCTTTACTAGTGTTATAAATTTATACCCTGATTCTGCTGAATTTAAAATTTTGTTTACAAGAACAAAATTCCTATTTTTGGTCTTGTCAATAATTCTGCCTCAATATTTTTCCACAAAAAATAAGAAATATGCAAGCAGTGCATGCTAAGATCACAACAGAAATATGTCATAAATAGCAGTAGAATGGTTTAACGATATTATGCATGAAAATAAAATAAATGGGCTTAAGAGAGAGTTCGTTGGAACCCCCGAACCCACTGCATCCGCTACTTAACTTGTTATTTTTACAAAGCCGACAGATTGGTATATGCTTCGTATTTTGTGGTGTCCTCAATTAGTATGATGATTTTATATTGTCGGTGGTATAGAATGTTGATTGATAATCACGACAGGTTGATCGGTAAGTCCTTTGATCGGTGATATTTTAGGAGTGTTTTAAGTAGTTTTGGTGGTACTACCTAGTGACGTCCTCCATTATCGAGACGGTAAACTTAATTCAAAGCACTGTAGATGCTGAACGGAGACACAACAATGTCTAGATTTTATAAATTTCTGCCTCGGAACTTTGAGTAATAGGCTACAATGACGTGTCTAGGAATAAATGAATAAATGGAAAGGAAGGGCGGAAATAACATTGTTGAGATGTAGATTATTTATTTCTACAAAAGAAAATTGAAAAAAAAAGAAGAAAATGAAATATATGACACCGTATCTAACCCATGTCATTTAGTTAGCTACTTCTAAAGGTGTACTAGTACAGCAAAATGTTTATTAAGCGACCACTTACGGGACCACCAAAAAGCGGTCGTTAAAAAGAAAATGATCGCTTAGTACACGTTTTCTTTTTTTTTTCTTTTTTTTTTTTTTTTTGTAAATCACAAACATTTTTTTTAAATTGAAATTGTATGTTCTTGCGACTTTGTCAATAATCCTTTATCGTTAAAACTCAAAAGCATCGTCTCATTTAGATGATTCCAATGAGTTTTAACAACAAAGCATTCATTTTAAATTATTTCTAGACCAAGAATATCTACTTTTTAAGATATTCTGACTTATTTAAGGGATTTTAAAAAGGTCGCTTCAAAGAAATGGTCGCTTAATAAACGTGGACACTTGAGCAACATTGTATATCGTTGGTGAGCGATTCACAGGTCGTATAAACTCTTTTTTCCAAACTGTAGATCGGACCATTTGATTGACCTTCGACATAAAAAATTCGTCAAACATAGAATAGGCTCTATCCTGATCGGCCTTTACAAAACACGAGGTCTGATCAGAATTGTATGTCCTCTTCTTATATGATCCTTAACACATTACCAGACGACAATTTTTGGACAGGTTCAATTTCAAAAAAGGTGCAGACGACACTTTTTGTAGATGACATTACGAAAACGTATGTTTATTTTGTGAAAAATATTCGGAAATGAAAAAAAAAAAAAAAAAAAAAAAAAAAAAAAAAAAAAAAGCAGCTATCAACAAGCTATTTCTTCATTGTGCATAATGTTTTCTGAAGTTTTATTTCTTCTGATGTCAAAAATTGGGATTACGTATCCTACCAAAAAATTGAAAAAAGCATTATAAGGTTACCGTCATCGGTTGCTTTCTAATTTTCAAAACACAAGTTTTGGCGGTCTTTTTCTCTAGGAATCGTCAACATGATTTGGTGTAAGGTCATGATATTTTGTGGAACACAGTTTTACTACATATCGAAATCGCTGTGCTTGCAAGGGCATTGTTGTTGTCCGTATGGGAGCCCCTCTGGCCGTTAGTATTTTATGTGATCCTCATACAGTTCCAATGAGAATAATCTGAAACTAAGTTAACAGTATCTCTCTAATGTCTAGTTGCGTATAAGAACTTTAAAGCTCATATTACTCCAGTGTTGTTTTTTAATTGAAAATAACTCTGAACAATCTCATTACCTGTGTGGGAAACTCATCCGATAATATCAGATAAATATTATTCTTAAAAAAACACGTGTCTAAACATGAATTTAAACTTTACTTAGACTATTTAATGATAAGTAACAGTGTTTCATATTTCACACATGTATTTCTTGTCAAGTTATTACGGTTGGTCAAGGACTTCAGTTATTGCCAATGTGTTTAAACTAGGAAGGCCAAAGAAAAATGATGTTTTATTTCAAATAATGCTTTTCGCTGGATTATCGAGAAACAATGGTAGATAATTATTTGATAAACTCACTGCTTAACCAGTGAATTTATCAAAAACTTATACCTCGCCTATAATCATTTCAGCCCATCTGACGTCATCTAAGTGGCGCAAAATAAGTGAGGTAACCACGGACGGCGTATAGCATTCACGTGTACAATGACACGCTTTAAGGAAAATTGTCTTAAAATTTTCATATTTTGTCTCATTTTCGCATCAAAGAAATAGAGTAATCGTTTGTTTTTATCAATCGATTGATATTTCATTTCGTGAACCTTTCGCACGTTATCATCCTGAACGCAGGGCGCATGTAAGCTTCATTGTAAGCATTATCATAGGTTTGTCTAGTTGCTAGAACATATACATAAATATATATTTTCAAATACTTCGTTGCGAAAAAAAATCTTTCGTCTAATCCAGATAAGATTCTCTCATTAACAAGTTTGCCATAGATCTCGAGATCATCCAGTTCGAATTGTGGCGGTAAAGACTTAGAAATGATGAAAAGCTGTAAATACCGTGTTGGTAAATACAGCACTAATTATTCCGGCATAAATAATCTAAGAAACAAAACAGAAAACGACATCGTAAAAATACTCTTAAACCTTTGATTTCACATTTACGAATATTCAAGCAGAAAATAGCACGAGTTCTTTATTGACTTCATCGCACGCTCGATTTCAGGCGGTTTATTAACGTATGCATAGGGTAGCGAGAATTAATAGAAACTCTCGCGAGATTTGACACTCAGCCTCGTTCTGTAATTGTTCACTTCTGTAAGTAAATAGTTTTTGTTCCGCTAAATTTACGCCAAATTTAATGCTTACATCCGCCCGCGTGCTATACCACTTAGTCTTTGTTTATCCAGATCAAGGAGCCAGAAGAAATATTATGTTTTACCGATCGGTAACAAATTGGAAACCGTCTACGCAACATTAACTGCCGAATTAACTTGACACTAAAACCTGCCCTTATTTCATGGTTCGGGTCGACTCGGGTTTTTGTGTGTTTATTCTGTAAGTCTTTCGTGTCGCTGTAATTTTGGTAGAGCTCAAAACACCTACCACTCCTGTTAAAAATATTACGTCGATAGGCGACAAAACAGCGTAACCACAGCTTCCCGAAGCTGTAGTTACGATATTTGGTCGTCTTTCGACTATGAAAACACTTGTAAGAGGTGATTGCGTTGTTGGGTGATATTCTAACTCATAAGCCTCCAAAAAACCATCAGCACAAGTATACGCCTAGACCTTGTCGTGTTTGATGATACAGCTTCATAAGGATAACAATGATTAAATTGAATTTATGGAGTTTAACGCCGCTTTCAACATTTGTTCAATTATATCTCGGCGGCTGGAGCACCTTACAATGAATTCCTGGTATTTATCTCACCAGTACAACCATCATACCCTTTCCTAGCCTCCAGCTGCTATCTCACATAGGTCTACGAATTGGCGAGAGACAAATAATCGGAAAGAATGAGTACCGCCGTCGAAGATCGAACCCGGGACGGGACTAACAAGATCGCAGCCATCAGGGCACGTAAGTTTACATAAGGTCGCAAGCTTTTAGATGACGTTGAGAAAAAAATCTCAACGAAAAATTTAGACAAAAAACACAGCAAAAAAACCCTGCAAGAGTAAATTATTATTTGAAAATAAAATGCAGTGTTTTACTGGGTTTTGATTTTGGTTTTATAACATAACGCCCGTCTCATTTTTTAAGCTTTTTTTGATAACTACAGAAAAATAGGTTTGTTTTCTTCTGACAGCCTTATCAGCTCTGAGATCAGGGTAACGAAGCACAGGCGGCATCCGAGAAATAAACTCCCTTGCTATGGGTTCAGGATCAGGAAGCACAGGCGGCCCAAATAAATTAACTCCCTTGTAATGAGTTAAGGATAACGAAGTACAGGCGGAATCCGAAAAATTAACTCCATTGATAAGAGTTCAGGATCACGAAGCACGGGTAAGCGCCCTGTGTTTAAAACAGGAATATGGTACGCTTCTCTGTGAAATTCACTGCGCTTTACCTTGAAATTATGACTTGCCAAAAGATCTCAATAGACTATCGGAAAGCATAAAAGATATTTGTTTTTTTAGTACGATCGAAGTACCAACAGAAGTCGAATTACCTTAAATATGACACAAATGTAATACCCCTACGTCCGATGTATTTTCCAGTTTACGAAAAAGTTCGAGCGACGTTCCTTGTGGCCAAGCCCTTTGACCTCTGAAATGGCTGACCGACAATGATTTTTAAACTTCATTTGTATTCAGGAAAATGGTCGTAGATATAAAACAAAAAAGCAAACCGCTAGTAAGCATTCTTTTTTAAACGACAACTTTTAGCTATAGTTACGACCTTTAAGTTTCCATACAAGGAAAGAAACTGGTGGAAATTTACGACTGTCAACAGTAAAATCCATCATCAATTATTGATTTGATTGCTCAATCGAAACTGTGATCGACAGAGGGATTGGATCATTTTTGGCTGTCCTAGGAAAGCCTTTTCCAAAACGCGCTGAGATTTCAGTCTAATCACACTTTTCTTGGCTACAAGTTCTCGTTATGAGTATCATGAAGCTCGTGTATGCGTTCGCCACCGACATTATTGCAGTCGGTAGACAAGGTTTTGGACATAGATTCGTCCCCTGCCACGGCCAGCATTCCGTACGAATTTTAACATAGTCATTTGTCTATAGATAGGAAATCGTTTAAGCTAAATGATTAATTGGATACTCAAAGGGAAAGTCATGGAAGTGGACCCGTAATAGCTTGGCAATGTTTCGGAAGTAACTTAGTTTAACAGTGTTAACCGAGGTTTCCTAATGATTTCCATTAGGAAACCACGGTCAACATTGTTAAAGTTCATGAGTGCCGAGATGTTGCGAAACTATTACGGGTCGACTACCTCAAAGAGGATCTAATTCGTAATTGCATCGGGCAGTATTCCAAAATCGTATGGTGTCGAAGCATTCGGCTGTGTCTTGTCACGGACAAGTTGATTAGTCAGACTGTTCATTACGATTATTCATATAATGAATCTTACACTCGCCTCTATCAAAGCCATTCAAAAACACACTCAGCGCTCCAATCATTCGTTCCATACACTCACTCCAATCACTCAAAAACATTCCGAAAATATTTAAAAACGCTTCGAAATCGCTTCGAAATCGTTCAAATGATCAAAATTTTAATAAATCCATCAAATATCTGCATGGATTTATTGTTTAGTGTTGATTCTTAAGCTTCTGATTTGATCGAGAACATTTTATCAAAGGGAGGTACAAAAATCGAAAATTTTGTCAAATTGGACGAAATTATCGACTTTTTACTTCCCTTGAAAATCATTCAAAACTCGCTCCACACACTCATTTATTTTCTTTATAACATAATTCACCTTGTCAGTTTTACGATGTTCTTTACTGAATTTGAGCTTCGTGGACAATTACCTTTTTCAGTTTCGGTTACAAATTCAGCTACAGTCCGACAAGCATATATCAGCTAGTTGGTCCAAAACGTATATCACTTAACGTCGGTTTGAAGAAAACGTAATCGGTCAAAATGAATTTATGGGTGACAAGACTTAAGTGGCACAATTAAATTAGATTTTTTATGGAGACAGTTCAGTCTGTCTGAGGCCAGTTCTTAGTCATGCGAAAATTTCCTCTTCATTGTACAGTCGATATTGCTCGAGTAATAGCCTCAATTGAGAGACCACTTTTATTAAGCGACCAACAGAAAAAGTCCCTTCATCGTAAGCAAATGTCCTGAAATAACGAACATTTTTTATTATTGAATCTTATGTTGGAACCGATTAGAATAGTTTGAATGAGACGATTCTAATTGGTTTGAACATCATATGATTCAGTAAAAAATATGCGACATTCGATAAATACTATCAAAATGACCTGTCTTATTTATTATAACACTCAATCCTGATGTGTTCACGTCCCTGAGAGAGAAGCAGTGGCCTAAACCTACTGCCACCATTTTTTTACGGCTGGGTGAACTGGGACTGGCTTTTTAAGTGTTTGCCTATAAACACACCCCGGCGACAGTGGAGCTTGAACCATGGACTCCCAGGTCACGGGTCGAGCGCATTTACCACTAGGCCACTGAGGCAGTCAACAGTCTTCTTATGCGCTATGTGTCGATCTAGGATGATGTTGGTTAAATTTTTATTCAATAATATTGCCCGATTTTAGTATATTTTAAACGTTCCGGTTCAAGTTTTTCTTACATCAATTAAGTAGAAAGCACGCACGTCTGAGCTCAAAAGAAAAAAAAAAACTGGACATTAGCGAGATACGATTCATAGGAACCATTTTTTTTTATCACGATTCATAGGCGAAATAATTCTACAAAGAGATATGAGGAAGAAGGTCCCCTTAATATAAATTATGTGATAAAGTAAAGATAGCTGAATTTTCCCAAATGTAATGAAAATATGACAAAAAAAAATCATGTTTAAGATAAATTTTCTTGAAACTTATATTCATAGTGATAGTTTTGGAATCATGTTTTTAGGCGTAGCTAGCTGTACAAAAAGATACTCTGTTGGTAGACATTGTTATATAAAGCAAGATCACCGCCTATGAGTGCCAACGCTCGGCTGCACGTACCAGATAATGCAAATAATCGTAGAATAAAAAGCGACAAAGATCTTACAAAATGCTTTGATTGTCATGTCCGTTGATTGTCTGGATAGCTCTCATACCAAGTTTCATGAAGATATCTTCAATAACAGCAGAGCTATGACCAAGATTAAGTTTGTCACACAAACGCAAAAATACTTCACCAACGCGAACAACAACAACACCAACGCCGCCAATGCGATAACATTAGAACGGATTTTCCATGAAAACAGCCAAACTAAAAAGGGAGAAGCTTGGAAGAAAAAAAAGCCGCAACAATTATCGCTAAAACTGAATGTTTCAAAGTAAGAACATGATTGCACAGGATATTTCTTCTTCATCTACATTTTTATAACATACTTTGATATCAATCATATAGCCACGTAGAATTGCCATTTAAGACACAGATGATGTTAAGGCTATCGGACACCATTGGAAACCTTAACTCGAATTTACGACAACATATTACCTCCCTTTGATAAAAGTTTATCCCTTTTAACTCTTTATATTGAAGGTTCGTTCCTTTTGGTATTCTAACTTAATTGTTATTTTGTTTTGAAGTCATGTTACAATGAACTGAAAATTATTTCATACTGAGGTAAAATTGTAAACCCTCTTGAAAATTGTGTAATATAGATACACCGGATTTTTTTCCTTTCCAACGTTACAAGTACTTTTTCCGACAGGGTCAATTGGAAAAAAACTTGGTAGTTAACATTGCCAAAGAAGTTTAAATGGGGAAAGTTTATTTCTTTCATTGCGTACGTCATGAAATTTGGAAAGTGAGAAGACTCTTGTTGCAAGCAAGTTTTTCTTTTCTGATAATGTTATAACCTGAACTTGCTCTGCCATTGCATTACTTTTCAACTGTATTTTGTCATTTGAATATTTTTTCTTGCTAATTCAACAGATGGCATTTAGATATTTAGTATGTCACGGACGCTTCAAGTTTGTTGCCTGAAATGCATCATCTTATGACTGATATGCACGATGATTGGGCTGATTATGAACACATTTTTTCTTGCATATGTATTTTGCTTGGTAAAAGTATAGAAGAAGAAGCCCCCTTTCTTCTCAGTAATTATTACAGGTGTATAAATCGAAATTTTATTTTGTCTTGTAATGAAAGAAGAAGCCCAAAGAAACGAGTCTTCATCTAACCCATCACCCCCCTAAATTGCTTCCTACGCACCTGGATAATCAGTGATTGAAACTTAAATAGCAGTTACATAAATATAAATGAGGTACATGCTTTGTATTACAGCAAATGTTATCAAACTCTTGTCTTATGGATATTTATTACCAGAATACGAAGATAGGTGAGCGCCTGAATTTGGAGGGTTGGTGATTTCATGGAAAGCAAAGTGGCCAAAAACGCCTGGATACACCTACTTTATATTACCTTTTCTATATCTTCTAATGTTAGACTAATTTTCTATCATATACTTTCAACTGTATTTAATGTGGGTGTATTATTTTTGTTGATTCTAAAATAAAAATTAGCTTACGGTGAATAAAAGATTATTTTTTCGAGAACGTTTTTTCCCGATTTTCGTCCTGTAAATGTTACTTATCCAATATTTTACAATTCCTTGTATTCAATGAATCATGTATACCAACTCACTAACATTGAAGGTCATCATTCAGCTTCTTATTGCCCGTTTCTCAGCATTTTTGCAAGAAAATATTGTGTTTCAAAAATTCCAATTTTCTCCGAAAAATGTATGGAAAGCTATGCTCATTTTTTTGTCAAATTATCGTAAAGGTACACTCTACGAAATATACCAATTTAATAAAGATCGGAACAAGTGTCAAATTGTGTCGGGGTACCTTAATCGATCCTTACAAGCCTGCCCTTCCCGCAGTTCTTTCAGTATGAATACTTTCGGAGTTTTTAAAAAGCTATTTAAAGATGACGCTACACAAGTGGTATCTTTGAAAAGTGTATAATTATTCATTTTTTCTGCAATTTAAGTCACCATTTTGTAGAAATACCTTTGAGTTTTGATAAAATGCTACAAGAAAATACCGCAAAACAGACAGGTTATCCAGTACTTGTTAATTTTAATATTGTTTTAGAGCAACCCATATTATGATTTTAATTACCTTTAACAAAACATAGATGCATTCAACATATAAATATTTATTTCGATATCGTCATGTGAATATCATATCTAACATAAGTCGAAGAACAAGAAGTTTTAATGTCACTTTATAACATAAGAAGCCTCGAAGGCATCTGATTTTAACTATATTCATTGTTCCCGATTGCTTAATATTTTTTTCAAACAAAAATTCTCTCATACTAAAAAATATCACTAAGATATCTTTGATTTTTTTCTAATTGACAAATTACGACCTGGCTAAGTAGAAATGTGTCTTTTTAACCTCCCAATAAAGGTTGAAATATATGTAAGTAATGATCGAAAGTTTTGTCATAGATATTCCATAATATATGGCCAGCAAAAAGGTAAACACTAAAACATGAAAAAATTACGTCGTTTGTGCGAAATGTTGCGGAAACACAGGTAATTGTCCGGTGTAGGGTGTTCTTGATTTAAGTAGTCCATAAGATCCGAGTAAAGCATGTTGCGGTAAATACGGATGCATTCCGTGACTGTACAGCATTCCGCCGAAAGGGGAGGTAAACGATGATACACTTCCGGTTGGAGGTATTGTGGGACTGTTGACGTCAAGACCCGGATTCTGTTTCTTCCATTTTGTTCGACGATTCTGGAACCATATTTTGATTTGAGTTTCTGTAAGATTGAGAGACAATGCGAGGTTCAATCTTTCGCAAACAGACAAATATCTCGTTGTCTTGAATTTATTTTCAAGAGCAACTAATTGTTCGTATGTAAACGCCGTCCTGGCGCGTCGTGGTTTACCTCCCTTGTGTGTGTCGTCACTGATCACGTGATGATCGGCGTCCATTTTCTCGTCCATATCACAGTCTAGACTATCATTGTCCGAGAATGACTGGTCACCGACTACCTTTATCCTGTCTGCGAGAGAGTCCGTGTTCGAATCTGAAGGTAGAAAGGAAACAAAAATAATACATACTATAATAGATACTTTCATATTACTAGACCGAACACAATTCTCGTTTAATGACCATTTCAATGAAGAGAACAGCCCTGCGTTCAGGTTGACAAAACGGTGCAAACACTTTTCCATGTATACCCCGCTTTGCACGTGCACTTGTGTGCAAAGCTGGGTATAAATGGAAAAGTGTTTGCATCTTTTTATGATCGTAGGTTCATATAATGTCCGCTAACGGAAAAGGGACCATCTGAGAGCATCGTAAAATAATCATTTAAGATAAAGATGAGAACAAGCAAAGGTCAACCAGAATTTGCATTTTAAAAACTATTTTTGAAGTTATACTAGTCATTCTATACTAAAAATCTTAAGAATGCGAAAAGTGTTTTAACTGGTCGTCATTGCGAAAGCGCAGTCTGACCAAAGTCGACCATTTATGCACTTCTCAGATGGTCTTTTTGACCTTGACGGGTCACATATTTAATTATATTAGAGCGTAACCATTTTGAACATAGTTCGTCCATACAATTATACATTGTACGTAAAAAAAGCAAAGAATCAAACAAGCAAAAAGAATGTTAATGTTTGTTGTCTACAAAATGATTCTTCTTTTAACTTGCTTTAACAATTCAGCTCATATCAATGATGGCTGGCCAGAATGTCATAAACACAGGCTTATTCGTGCTGTATTTACGACATTTTTGGTCGCCCACTGACGATTTATGAGATATAAAAAAATTCTTAACTACGACCATGAAAATATGATTTTTTTTCTTTTTATCGAAAATTGGAATATTCTCTCGGTTAAAATTCTTTTTTAAATTTCATATTTCCTTACATGTGAAATATAACCGAGAGTTTTTCGGACCCTTTTTTCGTTAAGCAAATAATTCAAATTCGTTAGCAAGTATGCCAATTCATTACGAATGAACATTCTTCGACTGTGTAGCAAACTCAATCAAAATGTGCAAGGGTCAATTTTAATGAAGGAAATATTAGAAACATAATTGGATCATTTCATCTAACACGTGTCACATATTTCGGCAATGTTCGGCATTCTTCGTAACAAATGGCCATGTCACTCAGAATGGCATTGCCATGTCTAATTTTCCGTGACCCGCGATCATGTTGCGCCATTTTGGAAAATATTTCCTCTTCTTAGTTTTAATTGTAACATCTTGGAAAAACTGATACTACAATTCGTTGACTTTTTGCAAAAACATCGTAACTAAAGCTTTATACAAGCTGTCATTCGGAACACCACTCAGCCAATCTTACGATCAACCTCGGATGTACATAGACGGACTATTTTTAAAATTACAGGAAATCCTTGGAAACGTTGATGACGTTGAAGAAGTGTTATTTTTACATCTTCTTTTCTGATTTCCCTGAAGCAACTTTGTTGTCAAACTTTCTCCCCGAGTGGTGTCTGATCCTATCTTACTGCCTGATTTTAAATAATAATTGCGGGGAAAACTTTGACCAGATTTGCATGTCGCAAAGACTGAAATCTTTGAATAAAAATCACGTTCATTGGCCCTGCGTTCAGGATGGCAAAACAGTACAAACCGTTTGCAAATTACATCCCTCTTTGCAAGGAAGTGCACGTGCAAAGCGGGGTGCAATTTCCAAACATTTTGCACAATTTTGTCATCCTGAACGCAGGACTGGGTAAAGGCTCATTTACGATTATCTTCTGACTATGGTTGAAGGGTTTGGGGTATTTATACAAGAAACTATCTGTTACTGTTCACTGATGCGGGCATTTCGATTATAAATGCATCAATTTTATATCTTATAGATTATTTAATGTATTCACCTCGTTTATTTAAGAAATAAAAACTGTTTTAACGCAATATTTGACTTCGTAAAGTTTTATACTCTAGTTAAATTGGTGTATATCATTTATATACTTTATAAATTACGTGCCAGAGGCGAAGCTTTATTTCCGTAGAGAAGTCTACTGAAGGGACGGAAAGTTTTTTCTACTTTCTTTTTTTCCGTCTAGGTTTAAAACACACGAAAACATCTAATCGCACTGTAGTAAGATGTGGAATACGCAATGCTGCTTCATACGTAGGTGTTATAAGGCATTCTTCGTTTTGTAACGCCACGGATAATAATAATAAAAATGATTATAAATATTCTCTTCATTTCTTAAAATTTAATAACACTAAGTGATAAAATGGAAACATTTTACCAATTTTGAGAAATATTAGAAGAATTATTTTGTGCGCAAACGTTCAAAATTACTTTGCTCAAATTTTGGTTCATGGGGCATGGAGGCGTGGATAAAAGTGTTAGGCTAATCTGAATATTTTTGAAAAATGAAACATACAGAAAAATATCATTATGAAATTAATGACTCATTCTGACGAAAATTTGAAAATGAAAAAGCAATAGGAATCACTTACTAGTAAAAAAACTGAACGCAATAACTTATGGTTTTTACTGATTTCATTGACTTAATTAGTTGAGAGGAATAGTTTTTGTTGATTAGTAACGACACTATTTTCGTCTTGCGTATATCACATATGGAGTTACATTTTTTTCTTTACAAATTTAATATTATCTTTTAACTATTTTTTTCTCTGTGAGTTGTGAGTTCTGTGAGTTAATCTTCATTGGTTATGATATGCTGTATTGTCTTTTATAGTATTGAATGTAATGGTATAGTATTATAATTTCCCCGTTTTGTTATTCCACTTTTTTTTGTATTGTAAAAGACGGTACAATGAAATTCATTGTATTGTATACTTGTGCAAGCATTATATCGGTATATTTTTTCGTGATTTAATATGTTGGATATTGCCTGTTTCTTTTGAAATCTTGAATTAGATATGAACAAGACAAAATAAATAAATATATAAAAGAAAGAAAGAAAGAAAGAAAGAAAGAAAGAAAGACAGAAAATTTGAATGGGAAGTCAAAGATTATTTTTCTTGTGGCACGGTCTAAACGATTGGTACAGACAAAAGCCCAGTACTACTTGTCACGGATCATCGTCATCGTTTCGAAAATTACTGAGTTTTTCGAACCATAAAAAACACCAGCGAATTTCGAGTTAATAATCTGTGAAAGCAAGCGACTAATATAAATACCCATTAAAATAGATTTTAGGGCTTCAACTTGTTGAAGTTGTAAGTGATGATTTACCCTTACGAAATCATGAATTGAAGTGTGATTGTAGTTGGTACAGTTCACAATAAGATAGAACGACAGACAACTAAAGAAATTTTCGGATGTCCAAATACAACACCGTCTGACACTACAACTACAACCACCACTACAACTACTACTGCTACTACTCCTCCTCCTCCTACTACTAATACTATTAGAGAGAGAGAGGGGGAGAGAGAGGGAGAAAAAGAGAGTGATGTAAAGAGAGAGAGATGGAGAGAATGAGAGAGAGAGAGAGAGAGAGAGAGAGAGAAAGAGAAAGAGAAAGAGAAAGAGAGAGAAAGAGAAAGAGAGAGATAGTGAGAGAGAGAGAGAGAGAGAGAGAGAGAGAGAGAGAGGGAGGGAGAGGGAGAGTTTTACATTAAAGAATTAGCTATAATGAGTTAATACGAGTACCTCTGCTAGTGCTACTACATGTTCTTCTTATATAAATAAAAATGAATTCCGAATAAAGGGCCATGCTATATGTTCCTTCCTTCGCTACAGAAGTTCTTTTGACTATTTAGAATTAGTTTAATCCAAAATATAAAAGCAAGAACCCAGCCCTTAAAAGACATTATCGAAACCTTGAATAAATGACACTTCCAATAAATAGGGAACGGTTGGTTAAAGAAACAGTTATTTTCGACACGCTCCGTTGATTCGCAATTTCTACATTAGGTTTTATGATAATTTATTTTTCATAAAAAATCATAGCTCTTGTCCTCGACAGGATTCACGGTTTTTGTTCTGCCAAATGAAACAGGACAATCTTGTCAGACATAGTAATCTGTTTTATAAGTTTTTAACTTTTTGTCTTTTACTTTCGAAAGGACGAACTTCATTCTAATCATGCCGTTTGGTTACACAATAATGTAGCATAATAATATTTTCCTTTTTTTGGTTTATATTATTAAGGTATTAACTAGATTGATTCCAAATGAATAAAAGAATGGTGAAACTCGCAAAGCTTAGAACTCATACATATTTATTTTTCAAGTTAATGTTTAATTGATTGTAATTTACATACACATTTTCATATCATTCGTTTATCTGAAAATGCATTTTTGCGCTCTTTGGATAGGAAGCTTGTTCTTTAAAATGAAAATTAGTTTAAGAATATATCATAAGAAAATTCAAAAAGAAAAAAAAAAACAACATTTAAAGTCTGGCGAAAAAAAGATCATGCATAGGCCTTAATAAAATTCTGAAATAACACAAAAGCCTGTGCATGACATTTCCAACAATTTCGAATGTGCGCCAATCAAAGACTCTGTCCAGCCTGTGCATCTGCACAGTCTGTCAAGACTCTTCATTTTGGGGCTTTATGGATAGACTAAGTCTCGAAGTATCTTTACACAGACAGCAATCTTTTAATTGCACTATGAGACTGTCCAGTCTGCTAAATGTTTGTAAATCATGCATATGTGACCCGTCACGCAAAAAGGGACCATCTGGGAACTCTGTAAAATGACTATTTGAAAACGAGATTTGGTCCAGCATTGATCAACCAGAGGTCGCATTTCAAAAAATTCTTTCAGTGGAAGGTAGATTTAATATTCTAGATTAAAAAAAATAATAAGCACGTTGCGGAAAGTTTTGACCCTAGTCAGTCTGCGCAAATCGCGCAGTCAGACTAGGATCGACACATTACGCACTACCCAGATGGTCCCTTTTGCGTGACGGATCACATATGTTAATTTGTTGGAAATGTCATGCGCAGACTCAAATGTCAATTGTCTTCATGATATTGTTACAACGTCATATGCGGTTTGGCAAAAATCATACCTTAAAAAAATAGTGATAATAGCTCATAGAAATTTAACAAAATTATTAATTAAAGTGAATGTGGTCGGTACGAACTCTATCAGTGGGTGGGAGGGGTAACCTTATATTGATGACGGGTTGAGGACAGGTGGATAAACAATCCGGGTGTAAACGGACCGTAACACCGCCTGTAAACATACACTTGTAAAATAGCCCCTCATTGGTCGAGGCTAGTTGAATGTGTCAGTCTATCTATTGGTCTAGGGGAACTAATTCATTTCCAACCACTCTGGTAGAAAACTTTAGGGAAACTCCGGTCCATATACTCAAATGTTGAAGGTGATCTCTGATTGGTCAATATTATTGATATTCAAAATCGTTTGAATATTTTTCAGCGATTATAATCTGTCGTTGAAATACAATCGAAAAATTAAAGATTTTAAACTATTTTCCCGGTCCAATAGCTATTTTTAAACATGGGTATATTTCTTTGAGGGGCCGGTAAAAACAGCTTTTCTGTAAGGGTCATCTCAAAAATGGCCCAAAAAGTCGTAGAGAAAAGGGATCATGCCATACTTATTTTCAATTCATTTTATGCGCAAATGAACGGGCCTCAATTTAAGACAAGTTTGATCACTTTCGCATAATCTTGGACTGAGCTATGACCGGAAATGTTATAATGGCCGACAACGGAAAATGAATTAGTTCCCCTAGACCTATTGCTGATTTTCTGTCTGGAAAATATTATTGTTTTACCCTTTACTCGAGCTTTCTTAACCCTTTCCTGTTTTACAAAATTTTGGACCTGTCTAAATTCATAGGTTTTGCAGACGAAAATTAAAAGTGGATTTAATTTGAAAAATAACCATCCAGTAGGGTAGAAAAAAGTGTGGAAAAAGAAGAAATTGCTTGTCAAGAGCAATTTCTTCTTTTTTTCCACAATGTTTTCTCAATCATAAAATCACAGGCACGTAAAAAGCAGGGATTAAACAATAAAGGGTTTAATTAACTCTTGTCATGCTGAATAAAAAAATCTTAGCAAAATTATGTTTAAATCAAAGTGCTGAAAGCTCTGTATTTCCTAACTGTGAGCCAGCATTTGATTTTGAAAATATAGTTTCTAAAATTTTTCTAGTTTAAAAAGGAAACTCAGGTTGTATGGACTAAGATCAGACTGCACATATGTTTAGGCTGATGTTTGTCCATACTTCCTGCCAAAGCAGGAATATTCCGCGATCGGCATGACAAGGGCCAAGTTAAGGATGAAACTTTAACTAGACCTCTGAAAGAAAAGAAAAGAGATGAGAGAGAAAGGAATGAAGAATAAGTAGGATCGAAAGAAAAATGAATGAAAGATAGAATGAATGAATAAAAAAGAAATAAAACATGAAGAAAAGAAGAAAAAAGCATGGTAACTGTAATGAAATAAACAAATAAAGAAAGAAAGAAAAGTCAAAACTACTACAGCTCTACGTTAAGGTAGACAAAACGGTACTGAATGACAAAGTGTTTTTAAGACTTTGATTAAAAGATTCATAAAAGCCAAATATAGCCAATATATGTTTCTTTTTTACAATATCCATGAATGTAGATCGGCTTCTCACAATAACTAAGGGGTTAGCGCAAAACTATTGTTAGTCCCTATATATAGTTTTGAAACAGTTTTGTGCTAACACCATTGATACACTAGCCACATTTCAATCATTTAAGGCATTTTGATGGACATGCGTATAACTGCATTTCACGAATGACTAGTATGATTATCCTTTAATGAACGGACTAATTTTTCAAAACTGAATATTAATCATTCACAATTTTTCAGGTATATTCGTTCATTAGTCACAATGGTTTTGATTGAAACTTGAAGAGTTTTTAAAGGTCTGGTAAAACCAGTAAGTACATTATAATGATCCGAATTTCCAATGAGCAATTGTAAGACAAAGCATGATCGAGAGTCTGGTCAAAACAATCAGTCTTCGTCAAATTGACAGATAGAAAAAAAAGAATAATTCTTACTATAGTTTCTGCTTATTGCGCTTGTTTGAATCGTGCTTTGGTCATATTGTCGCTTGAAAGACGGCGAGCATGTACAGAATCCTTGTCCTGTGTTACGGATGTAAACAACGTTTACGAACAATTTGAAATGATACCCGATTCTAAGTGTTTGTGCTCGCATATTTTTATCATGTGTAAGAATTCGCGAATTATTAAGTGTGATTAGGTTTTTAGATTTATACCTCAATAAAACAAATTAAGCACATAAAAAGTTATGAAAAAGGAAAATAAAAAAAAAAGATAATAATAATAATAATAATAAAAATAACAGACAGATTGAATGACAAACAAACAAACATATAAATAAACAAACAAACGCAAAAAGCCTTTAAAAATATACACTCCTCAAAACTCCTAAGCAGCCACTTACTCTTTTTGTTATAGGTGATAGATGCTACATGATTTCAAACCGGTAAGGTGGCCGCTTGGAATTTTTGAGTTAGCGCATAATAAAATGAAAAAGTCCAGTCCTCCTTATTTAAAAATAAGAACGGGTCGATTACACGTAAGATCCCAAGATTATCAGTTCGATTGTTCGGCGCATAACAGTTATAACTGCCTATTAAATATAGGCAGTTACAACTGTTTCGCGCTGAGCCATCGATTTGATGACAGCAAGTTACACTCAGTATGAAGTGACAGATTGTGGTCGGGCGAGGTGAACTGATTCGAGTCAAATTAGCAGTCACCGTGTCGATAGCCTAATTCCATAATTACCAGTGCCGGGCTAATAGCCGAGCTCCAACATACGGGTTCTTTTCTTCGCGAATAATGGCGTAATATCCCGAGGGACGGGCAATTTTCGAGAGTCAAACACTCTGAACTGTAATCTTGTTACGTTTAATTGGATTCATTTCACATCGATGACAAAAAGTCGAAAGGAATTATTTCCTATATGAATAATTGCCAGATTCCTTTAATTTTTTCAAGGCGTAATTCTAAGTTTAAGGTCTGGACACTAATTTGCCACTCGCCAAAGACGCAAAATTTGAGAAAAAGGTATCATTTAATAAAGTACAAAAATGTCCTCTCGATATGTATTTGGCAAGTTACTTAGCATTGATATCGCAGATATAATCTTTCTTGCAAAAATAGACTGAAATATGATGCGTCTTGTTGTCTGTGAAGACTTCTTTCTACACAGAGCCGTCGAACATAATTTGAAAATGTGTGTTCGTTGTTTGGTAAGTCATAAACAAATTAACTTCAAACATGAATAAGATAGGCTATAAGGAAATAGCTAGATTTATCTTTATTTCCAATATTTTTTTTCAAGTTAAGGACACATATTTTGCCCATCTCCATCAGTTGAGGATTCTGGTTTGCAATTTTGTTCAATATGAACAAGTCAAAAAGACAGTTAGATAGTTCTATGTTGGTTTAAGGGTTAAAATGCAAATAGTTCGATATCGAAATTCTCACTGCAATTTTTACGTAATATGCGTACCAGGGGCCTGTTTTACTAAACTTCTTACCATCATTTTTTGCGTAAGTCATAAATTAAAGTTGCTTCTTGATTGGGAACAAAATATGGATTTATGCCATGCATTATCTCACTGGAATCGTCTTCTAAAGACGATTCCGATGATATATTGCAAGGCAGAATCTAACAATGGATGAAAACACCAGGAACGATTTGTGATTTTGACTTACATTTAATTTTTTCGCAAGAAGTTAAGTAAAAAGGGCCCCCGAAGACTATTCTCTCTCCTTCCTTAGATACTATCTGACAGACACTTGCTTCATAGGTTATACAACTGTTGTAATTTTGTACCATTCTAAGAACGAACCATTTTACTTTATTTTTTCTATATTTCACCCTTTTTTCAGTCTAAACCGTAGCCGCAGACATGGGCCGGGACCTGCCATGGGCTATTAGTGAATGCTTACCTTGATCTTCTACAATGTAATCGGTTCATTTAGAATTCATTTCTTAGTCTTCTGAAAATTAAGAGTCAAATTGTTTGATCTTATTATGTAAACGTTACATATTGACTTAACCAGGGAGTTGCATTCGCTTAATGCGTTTGATGTATTAAAGATATTGGTAATTGCACATTGAGCAACTAAGAAAATTCGAACAAATTCGGTTACATAATTTGAATTTTCAACCCTTATTCTTTTCTATAATATCGGTGAGTGCAACCGCTTCAAATACATGTACCAATGATTCAATTTTGTTTGTTTCCATCAGTTTTCATGCATTCTGATTGGCTGAAAAATTGGTTTTATCTCTCAGTGAAAATAATTTTGATAACGCAACTATTTCTAAGCTTGCGCGCAAAGTAGTCTCGCAAGAAATATATTTATTTATGGAGAAATTCTTCCATTTTTGCTTCATGATACGTACAAGCAATAAGCATTATAGATATCGAACTCTTTATTCACTTTTTTTCGCATTACCAATTTTCTAGATTATTTGTTCTTATGTATTTATTTTCCATTATTTACTTAATCGTACTATTAAGTGTGTAGTGAATAATTGCTACAGATTGCTCTAGATTATTTGTTCTTATGTATTTATTTTCCATTATTTACTTAATCGTACTATTAAGTGTGTAGTGAATAATTGCTACAGATCTTTTTCAACCATTGTTGTTGTTCCGCTTATAACAAAAATGTTCATTTCTCATGTCATATTCTCAGGTTGTTATTCGGTTTGTGAACTACACTTTAGTAGCTATAATGAATGCTAATTTATTGTCATATCATATTACACAGATAAATGATAAAATTTGCATTTATATCTGGTAGTTAAACAATTTTTACATAACCATAAACAAATAAAAGTTATTAAAGATTGTACAATTTAGATAATTATTAAATTATTGACTTCACATTAATGAAAAACATATATCATTGATGGGAAACCAAAATGGTGTATCTATAGCTTTGATCATTTTGTAGATAGTACATTTTAGTCGACCCAGGATGATGTAATAAATTGTTTTGCCGATTTAAGTCAAATAAAATAAAAGTACATTCATTTTCTTTCAATCCACCCCCTCCCCCTTAAAAACATTAACGTATAATATGCTTAAAACACTCAAAACGGACATTTTTACAAACAAAAAAGCTTTGTGATGAAATCCAATGCTGTTTGAACACGACCGAGACCATTCTGTGTTTAGATAAAAAAGAAGAAAACAAATCTTACAGGTCGGCCAGAATTACAAGTTTATTTCAGAAACTCTCCTTTTTTTCATAAAAAAATCAAGAGTAATCATTTTTTCAACCGAACGCTGTTTCGCTGGTTTCTTTAGTATATATATATATATATATATATATATATATATATATATATATATATATATATATATATATATATATATATATATATATATATACATGTATTCTCTGAATACAAATTCTATTGTACATAATAAACACATCCCCTTGCTTTTAGGGTGCTGAAAATCTTACTTACGTTTAGAGACC
Organism: Fragum whitleyi; assembly: GCA_948146395.1. NCBI lineage: Eukaryota > Metazoa > Mollusca > Bivalvia > Cardiida > Cardiidae > Fragum > Fragum whitleyi. The sequence goes on from OX411555.1 coordinate 45,973,844, forward strand.
AAATCAAGATACCATTGCTAAATCGTCGCGAACGATACTTCTTAAACTTTTCTTTGGTGATTTTCGGTGTATTATCGAGAAAAAACGAAAGATTATCGTGTGATAAACGCACCGCCTGACCAGTGAAATTATCAACAAATTACACCCGCTCTCGTTCATTTCATCCTTTCTGCCGTCATCTAAGCGAAGCCTTAAAATGACGTCATCATAATAATCACGTGCAAAATGACGCGCTTTAAGAATTGTTTCCTAAAATCTTCACATTCTGTCTCATTTATGCATTAAAGAAATGGAATAATCGTTTGTTTTTTTTTAGTAAGATCGATTGATATTTCATTTTGTGAACAATAAAGGCTCTGTTTTTACTCCTGGCCCTGTCACTCGTTAAAATAAAACTTTTGCTTTTGTTTTTCACTCGATGAAATATAAATCGACCTTACTCTGAAACAAACGATAATCCTCTATGTAAACGACCGCCATGTATCTAGGTCTTCAGTATAGCAGTTCGAGGGTTTATTGCAAGACTGTACTTAGCGTATATACTCTGTATATAGGGCCTACACTTAGTACAGTCTTGCAATAAACCCACGATCCGCGATTCAGACCCCCTCATCTGCTAAAATATTATCCGGACTGGGGGATTTTAAGACTTCCAGTTTTTTCAGCTTTTGTTTAATTCATCCCCCCCCAATTTACTGAAAATAAACCGCGATATAGTGCGTTTTGAATTAATAAGCTGATTTTGAATTTAAAACAAAGTTACCATCTTGATTGAAGATGATATAAAGATCGCCCTTTCATGTAGTTTCAAATCAGAATCTTTGTAATTATCCATGTAATTTTAGTTTAAAGATAAGTTGTTTTATAGATTGTTTACGAAAACATCAAAATCGATGACCTTTTCAAATGCTTTAAGACATTTCAAGGAATTGAAAACATCCATTATATTTCTTTAATCAAATGATCATGCTTAATACGAATATATATATGGCAATTACTTTTTATTTTCGATAACCTTTATTTCTACAACATATGCTGTATTTTGACAACCATACAACCGCAGTAACATACTAAAAAACTTTTATTTGGTAAAAGTGCTTATATATTTTCATATAGACATTTACAGTAGTTTTGCGCTGAGCTCTCGATTTACACGAAGTATATCGTGCAGCAACAATAAATGCGGGGTTTTATTTTTCAATGTTGTAAAAGGAAAATTTAAGTATACATTACAATCCTAAAGTGCACCAAAAAAAGAATGCAGACCATCATGAACATCTAAAAAGCCTGATTTGAGTTATCAAGATGTGATCTACAGCCGATAGCTTAAAACATTCTTTCAGAAATAAGACCTTATGTTTTTCCTATGCATACTCATGGAATTCTTGAATTGTCTTGGGAAGCTCATGCAATTTTTATCAATAATAATTGAGGAAAACATTCGGGAAATCAAATATCGACTTGCTTGCAAGATTAAGAATTCATTAAAAGTGTTCAATCGGAAAGATTCCTTTTTTTAAATATATTACCTCTATGTTCCAAGTTCTCAGCGTGTTCTCGATCAAGGTTCGATTTCGAGTAATCTCTGACCCCTTCATCACGTGACCAGGGGTGCCAGACCCTTTGGGAACCACAACCGACAAATTTATTTGGGTCTAAAATGTCCATAACAGAGAACGAAGTTTTCTTGACATTGTTCGAGTTTTCCTCAACTTCTCTTTGCAGATGTCGTGGTTGAGAAGAGTTCGATCTTTGAGCACTGTGAAGATTATTAATAACATTATCGTTTACTTGTCTTGCGACAACATTTGATGACTTTGAATCCTCACTTTTTTCGTAATGTTTATCTAATACATAACTGTTTTCTGTTAATTGATCGTCACTTTCGCGTTTTATTACTTTTATTTGTTCAGATAGTTTAGCTAAATGTTCATGAACATTGTCAGAATCCACAATTATATCGTCTTGTTTGACCGAAAAGAACTTTTGACTTTCTGTATGCGTTATTTTTGAATTTCGAGACATATCTATTCCATTTTCAAAACCATTAAATTCTTCAATTTCTATTCTTTCACCTGTGAAGCTGTCCGTTTGTTCGTTTGTTTCGCTGTCACTATCAGAAACCCTTTCATCGGCTCTTATCAATTTGGCTGGCTCCATTATTGGCTTCTTCTTGTATTATATTATGTGGAAAATTAAAAGATTGTCACAAAACATTACCATCGACTCGATACGAGGACCCCTTGACTAAGTTCAATTTTTCTTAGATAAGATATAATACACATCAATATTATTCAGTTTTCAATAATCGTAACTCACAAGAAAACTGGATTCAAAATTATCTTCAGACATGAAAAGTAATTCCTCACAAAACTCCCGAATTTTCTTTCAAAAACCTGAATGTCCTGCTGTGCTATTTCCTCCAATTCTCCCCAAAAGTCAAGAGAAGTTCCAGTAAGTAAAACAGAAAAAGTTAAACACGACAGTCTCCCGTAAAACGTCTGATCTTTTCTGGTTTATGTGCGACACAGTCGTCTTAAAAACGACAATTATACTTCGTCTAAGACTTCTTTTCGACTCCGAAGACTATTTCCAATTTGAGACTATCCTTCGCTCTAACTCAAGCGTCAACTAGTATCAGTTTAAAGCACTCATTTGCGACGTTCAATTCATCAATTATTAAAATGTCCTATTCTAGAGTATACGAACTCGTAAAAGCCAATATTGGTAGCACTTTAAGTGGTTAGCTTTTTCACTTCTCTCGTTACAAGGCTGACTGCTCGCTACTGTGCAGGGTATTGTTCGATCGTTGTGATTCGCTGAAAGTATTTCTGAGTGGCAGGGGGCGTTCCACAAGGCAACCAATACTGGCCTACACAATTCTTTCGTTTTACAGAAATTTGGAGATCAGAATACGTTAAGCTACTAATGCTTTTTAAAAAGTTTTTTTCCTAATTTTCGTTTGGTGCTTCAACAAAAATCACACTATTCTATTTTAAACAATGCTCAGAATTTCACTATTACTTTAAAAAAAAAAAGAAATATTTGAGCCAGTGTGTGAGATTTCCAACAATTCAAAATACATGTATGCGCAAAGCAAAGGCTCTTGCAAGCCTGTGCATCCACACAGTCTGCCAAGAATCTTCACCATGCTTTTTGTAGCTAGATAAGGTCTTAAAGTATCTGAAGACCATCAGGTTACTTTGTATTTTCACTATATTGCTGTCTATGCTGATCAATGTTTGCAAATTACGCACATTTCAAATTGTAGGAAATGTCACGGACAGGCTCATCTCCTATGAAATTTTCATACTACGGCTTTACTTGAATAGCTCTCATTATATTTGTTATATAAACTGCTGAATCTGTTTGGCAGGATAGGATCTATATAAAATCTATTTGCAATTCAATTTTTATACCAGTGCATTTTCCGAAAAATCTATCGGAATACTAGTAGTGACAAAGCTATTTCTTCTTTTTTTTCATGTACTTAAATCGGACAAATCCAGCCTAAAGAAGAACTGAATATACTAAGAAATTTCTACAAATAATAATGAATTAATTATTAATCGATTAGTTTTGTTAGACAACTAAAACCCTCGCCGAGAAAGACTTTTCACCTCGTGAATTATAATCGAAAACAAAACAAAACAATAACAACATCAACAAATTAAAATGAAAATGCCTTTTTTTTTTAATTTAGCGCGCGCAATCTTGAAAATCTTTTTAAAAAATCTTATTTTTCTTTTTATTAAAGAAAGCAATAGTGCTCTAAAAACTCTTTCTCTTTTTCTCCAAAATATGTTTATGAACACTTTTGAGTGTGAAAAGAATTTTCACAGAAGACAATTTTCGTTTTTAGCATTATCTATGAAGCGTTTGCTTCTTGAAATACTCATCTTAAACTAGAAATGTGTCATTAAAACGCCACGACTCTTAAATTTCTCAAAAATATTATTAACTTTCCAGATTTTCTAGACAATGTCAGTCCTACGTCCTTGGGTATTTCCGTAAATGCTTCTTGTACACTTAATAAAATTGTGAAATCGGTACTCATCTCGATCAAAACAATTCCAAATCACTCACTCAGCGCTCCATTCAAAAACGCCTCGAAATCGTTCAAATATGCGCCGAAATTATTCAAACCAATCAACATATCATTCAATCGATCAGATAATTCCATGATTTTATTGGCTGATGTAGATTTTAAAGCGACTGGTGGTTCCTGAAACAATACAAAATGGGAAGTTGGAAGATTTTATCAAAGGGGAGTAATATCATTTAACGAAATTAGCGATATTATATTACCTCCCCTTAATTTCACTCAACCCCCCACCCTCTCCACACACACTCATTTAATTTCATTCCACATTCATTCCAAAATCATTCACCTTGTTAAAGCCATGACGTTGTTAACTGCATGTTTTCTCCTCAAACTCAGGGAAGATACGACACAGACGCGGTGGACAGTTTTCAATTTTTCAAGGGATATCAGGGCCCGAGGTTATAAAACTATTCCAATTCTCAACTAAGAATACTCTCAAATTTCAGCTTGAGATTCTGTTGAAATACAAGTATCAACGTATGAACATAAATGAAAAAAATTCAGTGTCGGATCCAGGTGGGTCGGGGGGTTCGAACGAAAACCCTCTATATCTTAAGTTTTTTGCAACACAAGATAAAACGACCATCTATTTGTAGTGTTCGAAATCACAAGAATTTGCAATTTCACAAATAAAAATTATCTGATGTACAGAACTTGAGCAATTAGTTCCATAGTATCCCTATCTATATACTCGACTAATTACTCGAAGTCTAAGTCGACATCGAATCCCCTTGGTAGAAAGTCTGGATCCGCCTATGAATATTAAGTTGTTATAGATAACGAACTTATTAATGTTATCATTTTTTTATCTTACAATTATTTAAATTCTAAGATTGAGAAAATTCAATTTGAGAACGAGAAAAGTTTGATAATCTTGGGCCCTGATACACATTCTCTATCAACATTTTTTGAACGATGAAATTATTAAAGACTTTTTGCTTTAAATGGTTTGTCATTTAGACAGATTACGCTATAGAAAGTATACAGTTCTACGAAGCAACATATTACAAAAAATGGATGATATAAAACAACAAAAAAACAACAACATCGATAAGAAATAATAATTACAATAACGAAAATAATGACAATGACGTTCAAAATATTGTTTTCAAGCGGAAATATAGAGGATCTTAAGTTTTCAGTTGAAGAATGCAGAAAATTGAAGGGAAAATTTCGGGCTTTCAAGGTAATAACTTTTATGTTCTGGTACAGTAAAGAACATTGCGAAATTGACAAGATGGTTGATTTTGGAATGAAATTGAATGAGTGTGTTGCGCGAGTTTTGAATGATTTTCAAGGGATATAAAGCATTATCGATAATTTCGTCCATTTAGCGATAATTATTAACTCCCTTTAATGAATTTCACACAACTTTCTTATTATGTGTCTGCAAGATCAAATCCGACGCTTAAAAATCTACAACAGCCTTTAAAATCATGCAATCATTTAATTTGGTTGAAAAAGTGTCCATTATGAACGATCAAGATGCGTTTTTGAACACTTTCGGAGCGTTTTTGAGTGATTGGAGTGTTTTATGGAATAAATGATTGGAACGCTGAGCGAGTAATTTTGAATGGTTTTGATAGTGATGAGTGTCGATTGCACGAAGTGATTTACTGTGTAATTCGGGCTATTTCTCTTCCAGACCAATAGTACATATTTGACCAGCAAAATAGTACCAGCCTGTGTTCAGTATGTAAAAACGTTTCGCGAGCACTTTGAAATGATACCCCGCTTTGCACGTGCACATACGTGCAAAGCGAGGTATCATTTCGAAAGCGCTTCGATAACGTTTTCATCCTGAACGCAGGGCAGTCGTCATCTAAATACTCCATAAACTTTATAACTATCCATTGTCAAAATCTTACTATCAAACCACAAAACTAATGATCTCATTATTTACATTGATTAAGGGACTTTGTAAGCAGTAAGAAAAATAACCCCCACTTAATCGGATGTATTATAATAAAATCGAGCAATAATTCGGAAACCAATTGATTCGAATCGGCATAATCAGCGAAACTATAAAATAACATGTTTTGAAATTAGTAATTGCATTGCGGTTCATCAAATGATCGGAGACGAATCGCTTTAAATTCCGTTATTTTGTTTATGTATTAATCCGCGATTATTTTATTTACGTATTACTGCGCCGGTAAATTTACCCTCAGTGCCTTACACTCACTTGAATAAAATGTCCCGCTGTGTCAATATTTGTAAACAATCAATACACAATGTCCTGTGTTGAAATAGATAGCCAATTCTATTTAATTAATCTTTTGTGAATCCTAAATAAGCGACAATCGCGTCTTTTTATTTACTATTTACAATCTCAGTATAAAATTGTTTCTATCAATTAAGGGTGATCCCCTACATAAACAAATCAGATAATCCGAATTCAATGGTCCAGATTTTACAAAATTTCTCTGTCTGGTAATATAATTCGACCCATTCGGTTCATCGCTCGGACATTTCCGTAAAAAGGTACTTTGGTCAAAACTATAAAAAAAATCAAATAAACAGAACCTACTAAATTTCTTTATGCTTTTCGATCGTCGATGGGGATTTTTTTAGGTATATCTTAATAGGATGTCATTGGAATACAATAATATATTGCGTTTTCGTTATCAAATTATTATATGAACAGCTTTAAGTTTTCTGTGATTTTGTTTTATTCAACGTCATCTTTAGATGGAACGTTGATGATTTGACGCCATAAAACCCATGTGCGAGAGATGCGCCTTCAAGTCTGCGTAATTATTATTCCCGAGGTCAATTGTGTAGATTCATCGAGGAATCCCGATTGTATTTGGCCAACATGATGGCCGACTAGTATGCACGAAGTCGCTCGATTCTTGACATGGGTCGAAGGCAATCGGAACACAACTCGGCCAATCTTACGATCAACGTCGGATGTACATAGACGGACTATTGTTAAAAATTACGGGAAAAACCTTGGAAAATTTCGATGACGTCAGTTGAAATGGCGTAAGCCCTCTAAACTTTGAGTGAAAACATTCGACGTCGCCATCGCTACTCGTTTTAGTCACTGACGTAAAACCATCGAATCCTAATATAAATATCTTTAAATTCTTAAATAACTGCTGAAAAAATCTTAATTTTTGAGAATGATTCGTCATTCTCAAAAGATATGATTTTTCAGCAATTATTTACTGTAAAAGATATAAATCTTCAGTGCTAGTTTTTCTTACACTGGTTCCGCCTAACAAAATGCACGATTTTGTTACATACCCATCCACCTTACATACATCCGAGGTCTGTTGCAGTTTACGGAAATGGCCGAGTGATATTCCGAATGGGGTCGAAGGTTCGATCCAGGTTGTGTTCATCGACAAGAGACTATACGTTTAGCTAGCTTAAGTCTAGCTTTAGAAAAATCTACCCAGGTTAAGAAACTGATGACAGTAGACTAAAGCCACTGTCTTTCTAACAGAGACAAGAAAACATCTGGATCAAGTCTTCGAAAGCGACTTCTATAAGGAAAATATTTCATTGCAACCGACTTTATCACGAAGAGACCAAACTTAACAAAAAACTATTGTAAATTCTAGACTCACACTCTTGTAGCGATCTGGAAAAAAACATAGACCAATGAGAAATACAAGAAAAAATAATGTATGGATAACGTAAGTGTCTGCAAGTTTTTCTCTATCATTTCGAATCAATATTGCATGTTTTATTTTCTTGCTTTATATTCTTAACGTGATTTCAAATTATGCAATTGCTTTTGATATGATAATGCAAATAGTTTTATCATTATTAAATCGCTCACATAATTATCATTATAACCACCAAAATTATTGTTATTATAGTAAGCATCATCATTATTATCATTAAATATTATTTTTCTAGTAGTATGAGTATTTCGAAAAACGTTTTTTATTTGATCGCTTGGGCATTCTTATTTTTTGTTTGCCTTTTTTCGCTCGATGGATTACAAATTACCTAAGTTCTTGAAAAATATTGGACAAACATTTTCTTACAAAGTATAGAAAAGGGTAATAAATGTCCTAAATACCATGATGAAACTACAGTTATATAGCCGGGACATTTCAGACCTAGGAAAAGATAACAAAAAGCTCTGAAAAAAAGACAAAAATATGTTGAAAATACAAACCTCGGATTATGCGAAGAGTTGGTAATAAACTTTCAGGTTATTTCTCAGAGTCGACCAATTTAGACAATTTTTATGTTTTACTTTAAAATTGAAAGCAATAACATGCTTCATTAATTCGTACCCAATAAGAACCGCGAAACAAACAGAAATATTCCGATTTATTATTGTCACGTGTCTTATACTCTCACAATATTTGTAGTTATGGATTATGACTCAATCTTAAGACTCTTTTTTTTTTTTCGCTCGTTATGCTTAACTTGAGTCATGTTAGGAAACGTACCATTCAATGGTTTTTAAACTGTGGTCACTTTCAATGGTCGCCTATTTCACTGGTCACAATTGAGAAGCACCATTTGGATAATTCGTACATACATGGCCCATCAAGCCAATAAGGACCAAATGGAAACGCACTAAAATACATATGCGACTCGGCACATGAAAAGGGACCATGTGGGAGGTGCGTAAAGTGTCGATCCTAGTCAGACTGCGTAGACGGACTAGGGTCGAAACATTTCACAATTTTCTAATTTTCTGAATCTAGAATAATCAATCTACCTGCATATGAAAGAAGTTTTGAAATGTGAACTCTGGTTGACCTATGCTGGACCCAATCTCTTTTTCGTATAGATATTTTACCGAGTTCCCAGATGGTCCATACTCGCGTGACCAGATTGATTCCATTAAGGGTCAACCAAAGGCCCATTTCAAATATTCTTTAATAGGAAGGTGAAATAGTTTTACTAGATTTAGAAAATCAGTCAAGTATTTCGTATGGATCTCCATGACGGCCAAAGAAACGAGCCATTCATGCCGGGCGAGCTCTGCCTTGATTGCTGTAATGCTTTAAATGACTGTTATCGGGATGCATCGGGGATGATCTTTGTCAACATCAGAAATGTTGGCCACTAGGACCTCTACAGTTAAAAACATAGTGAAATTGACATTCATTCCGATCAAAATCACTCGCTCAGCGCTCTAATGATTCATTTCAAAGACTCACTCAAACCATTAAGAAAACACTCCAAAGTCACTACAAAATCGTTCCAAAATCATTCACCTTGTCAATTTGACGATGTTGTTAAGTCCGTGTCATTGACAGTGTTACTCTTGCTGGTGTGTGCTATATTGCCAAGTTATATCTGACCCTGACCCTATCTGAATAGCCTTTTCTAGGCAATTTTGAAATTCCATATTGGGAGCAGTCTAGAACTAGTTGCCGCTGTCTATGAGATACCCTGCTTTAGTGGGTAATAATACCCGCTGGGGACCGGAAATAAATTGACCCGTTGATATAAAATTCGGCTTTCAAATGCGAACCATATAAAATTTTGCTATTTGGGTATTCCATACAAGGTTGTGATTATTAAACAGTAGCTTAAACAATAATTGACATTCACCTCGATCAAAACAATTCTAAATTGCTCATTTGGTACTCCTGCCAAAGCGTTTAAAAAACTCAATTGAAATTGCCCAAAAGTTTAGAAACTCTTCGAAGTCGTTCAAAATGGCCAATATTTCATTTAAATCGGTCAAATTGTATCACGATTTTTTGCCTGTTGAAGATATTAAAGCGTCTGATTGGTCCGTGAAGCCACATAAACAGAAAAGTGTTTAGATTTTATAAAAGGGAGGTAAAAGAATGTCGATAATTTCGCCCAAATGATCGAAATTATCGAAAACACATCTTCTCCCTCTGAATTCATTAAAAAAATCACTCATTTCACTATTTCATTTTTTTAAATTTGGAAATCACTCAAAAATAATTCACCTTGTCAATTTCATGATGTATCAACTATATGCCTGTGGGTACGTGATATGTAGAGATGCAAATGCGAACCCTTGTGCCAGTGCTATTGGGGATGATTTCATTTCAAGGCACTTCCATACTGGGTAGTGATTCTAAAAAGTAGTTTTAACGTGAAATAAAAGATCTAATGAACCTGTGCTGTCTTCCCCCCCACCCCCGACTAAAACCGAATCGTTACAGTTATTATGACTATACATCGCAATCAGGAACCCTCGGCGATTCTACGGAATAGACCTTGGGAATAATACGGGCGCATCCATGAAAGCGCGTCATTTCGCACGTGGGTTTAAATGACGTCACACACATAACTGAGGATGACGGTGTGAAAAACAAACTCAACGTAAGGTAAAAATTTGGCATACACTGATTTGAAAACAAAACGCAGTCTTTTACTGCGTTTTGCTTTCAAATCACAATATGTCTAAATGATCTCCATAGACGTTCTAAAAGGATTAAAGGAATTAGCTTTTCTTCAAGCGTATTAACCAAAAATACCACCTGGAGCCGAATTACCGAAAAATTGACCAAAAATTACTACACTACACGTCCGAGGTACTTTCCAGTTTACGGAAAAGCCCGAGCAATGTTCAGAATGCATACATCGTATACCTTATAAGCTATATGATTTCTTGCCGGAGTATACATATGAAGATATATTACCGACTGGAATTTTTTTCTAGCCTGGAATAAATCGGTATATCTATACCCCGGCAAGAAACCGTATTACGAATTTATTATACTCTATTTTTTTCGACTGAATATCTGTCATTTGTCTGTTTAAGGCCGTGATATGCATCATTTTCTTTGAAACTACCAATATTTCCCAATGCACCCCAATAAAAGTAAACATGTAGTGACGTCATTCTTAGTTGTGACGCCATACCACTACATTCGGGGATATTGTGATGAGAAGACGATTCTTTGCTGATTCTGCAAGAAATTTAGCACTTTGGATCGATAAACAAAATTGAAAGGTATTTATTAGCTATAATATCACCATGAACATTTTTGTCCTAAACCGAATTAGCTTTTTACTGTAGCATACTGTGTATAATCGGGCCGTGTTATCATCGAGGCGAGAGAATCTTGGTTGCAATTACCGGTTCGTTTCTTTCTATGTTCCCCATGTTCCCGTCGAGGTGCCTTAGAAGTTATACCGGAGCGGCCGTAGATCTCAATGTTTGTCAGGGTATCATTAGCCAATGAAAATGCTGGCATTTTTCTTTGCAGTATGATAAAAAGATCCTGTATCAATAAGATAAAAAAGTTTAAAATTATGGTTCCTTACTTTTTTTGTACAATAAACATTGATTCAATGTGAGTGTCAGTAATATTGGTCGTGTTTGGACCCCCTCAAAACGGTTTGCCATATCTTGATATGATCTCTGCATGTTCACTACGAGCATTCTAAAGAGCTCCTTTGGCCAGAAATCCCAAGCGGCTCATCTACAGCATGAATTTAGATAGCATATCGTTATGGGCTTCCGTATATCTCCACGGACTGTAGATTCCTTTATCTCTACACTGCTCATTAAATTTCGTCCATATAATTAGCCGGTCTGGATTAATTTTCACTCGCTCAATTACGTATTTATTGGTTAACGATGGCTAAATCAAAGAGGGTTGTATCATTAAGGCTCATAAAGGACAGTATTAACCCCTTATTTTAATGTTTAGAGGTCTTTGGACTCGGTGATTAAACGGCATATTTGTCAGCACTGGTATGATGGTAATTTCTAAATACTTTCGCAGAGGCTCATTGTCAAGAGATAGGCAAGGGTCAGATTAAAAAAGAATGCCTCGCTTAGCAAATTACTCAAATTAGCCATTGACGATGTGTAGATCTATTTTGTTTTGGTAAACCAAGACCTTTTTCACTCTATAATTAAGTGTTGATGCTTCTAATAACTTACAGTAAATCGCATCGTGGAATTGACACTCATCTCGACCGATGCTGCATCCATTCCATGCACCCAACCCAATCTTTCATACACGCTAAGAAATGGTAGAAAAAAAGCTTCGAAGGCTTTCAAAATGATCAAAATTTCAATCAAATCTATCAAAAAATTGCATGGTTTTAATTGACTTGGTTTATTTTTAGCGTCTCAGTAATGTGACCATTAAGACACATTCAGAAAAAACTCACGTAGATTTTAATAAAGGAAAGTAAAAATGAACGAAATTACCGATTATGTTTTACCTCCCTTGAAACCATCCAAAACTCGCTCTTTCGCTTCTATTCCGAAATCATTCGAAAAAAAAACCCATTCATTTTGTCAATTTAACAATTTTTTAATTTTATTAATATGAATTAAAAAAATCATAGTAGGTGCAATTTTAGAGTTTATTGTTGAAAACCATTTCCATTCATGAGAATAACTTGCTTGAGTGTTCGACTACGCATTTACATGCACAAAGCTTTCGTTATAATGGAACGAAAACAAAAAGAGTGAGCCAACTATCGAGCTTTTGAAAAAAGGGTTTGGTAAAAACAGCTTTTCCTTTACGATCATTAAAAGTGTTTGAGAGATATATCGAGGGAATCAAGACCCATGAAAAACAGTTGTATCAACACCTAATAAAACTGGAACTGACAAACTTCTGAAGCCTGTTGGAGATGTTGATGTTTGTATTATACCCTTATCATAGCTAACACGGTGGCCGAACATTAATTAATGATTTACTCGGTCTCTACCAAACGATTTAAATTAATAAGACTGTTTCTAATCTGAAAGAAATCGTAGACGATATGTCTAAGGATGTCTTGAGAGATCTATGATAAGTATAGTTAATGGCCGGCTAACATAACGTAACTACAGTTCAAATGAGCTCATAGTTACTCAATGTTTGTCTTTCATCGATGTTGTATGTAATTTGATTAAAATATTACAACAAAGTTTTAGTTATAACATTAAGCTCACCCACTGAGCAATTGATACTTCGATATTTCAGACTTTCCAACATGAAAAACACGTTTTTTTTTTCTAATTCAATTCGGTGGGGTGGTGGAACGCCGGTCCCCAACCCTGCATTAAAATAGTTCAGTGGAAAAAGGTTTACTATCTTTTTTTGTGAAACGTTTAAAGACTGTGCAGGTATTATCCATTATTTTTGCCCTGGCAGGGCGGAGCCTTAGTAATGGGTCGTTGCACTTAAGGTTCATGTAAAGTGTTTGAGACCCGATTTTAAGGGCACTTCATTAGCCGAGAAAAAGCAGTATGTCCACGTATATTATATATCAAAATGAACGTGTTCATGAGCACAAGCAATTAAGGAATATAAGACCACCATAGCTATCTCGGTATAGCCAAAACATTGTGGAAAAGGGTCATTTTGTACAGAACAAGCAACTGCATGACGGTTGGATAAAATTGGCTCATATTTTAAAAAAGTACAGTCTAAAGTACTATCCAGGTAGTACTACAAACGTTGATAAAAAACTCAGTCTCAAAAGGCTCTTTTGAAACAATCAATTTCCATTTATTTTGTCAACATACATGTCAAACCGGTTTGGTCTGTTTTCAAAATAGATGTTAGGTATGGTGCAACACACACCATAATATTGTGAATTATTTTCTGTGGTTTATTTCAAATTAGAGATTTTTAATTCAATGATCTGTAATAAATTACTATATATTCATCATTCTGTGAAATAGAAATTGATATATTGCCAAACAACCTTACAGGTATTTAAACTGTTTATGTCCGTTTATGTTATGATAAAACACCATAACTTTCACAGAACTACACGTTTACAAAATTAGAATGACATATATGACATATGTGTTTATAAAATGTGTCAAAATTAATTGCTTGCATAACTACGTTTTGGGCCGAAATTTCATACAAACGGTTGTAGTACTACCTGGATAGTACTTTAGACTGTACTTTGGTAAAATATGAGCCAATTTTTTACAACAGTCATGAAGTTGCTTGTTCTGTACAAAATGACCCTTTTCCCCAATGTTTTGGCTATAACGCTATAGCTATTACTGTCTTATGTTGCTCAACTGCTTGTGCTCGTAAATAGCTTCATTTTGGTATATAATATACCTGGACATACTGCTTTTTCTTGGCAATTGAAGTGCCTTTAAAAGTTGGTCTCAAACACTTTACATGAACCTTAAGCTTTATTTAAAATTACTTACTTCTACAGAGAGTCGATATAAATAACTTGAGGACTTAACTCGTAGGTTGGTTACCAAACCCTCGTAACTTCAGCTTGTCTAAGCTGAAGTTGCGAGGCTTTGGTAACCCACCGATTAAATGTGTTCACTTTCTCAAAGCACGTGAATCCCTATGGTTTAAGAAAACATTTATTTGCTCGCGCTCATGATAATTGCCGACTAACTTTTGAAAGAACTAAAAGTATTAAAAAGTAAACTCGTCAAATTACGTCATGGCTAAGCCCCGCCCTGCCAGTTCATGAATAACGCAGAATTAACTCGAATGAATTGACAATACGTGATGACCCAAAGTTTTAGTAACCCATTGTTATTTGAAGTAAACATTGTCTGCACATTTATGGTTCATGAAAGGTGTTTGAGACCCACATCTAAGGGCACTTCACTTTGCCAAGAAAGTGCAGTAATTATTGGTATATTATATATCAAAACGAAGCGATTAATGAGCTCAAACAGTTAAGCAACACAAGACTATCATAACTGTAGCGGTATCGTCAAACATTGTGGAAAATGGTAATTTTGTATAGAGTAAGCAACTGCTTGACTGTTGGATAAAATTGTCACATATTTTACCAAATTACAGTCAAAAGTACTACCGAGGTACTACTACAACCGTTGGTATAAAACTCGGCCGAAAACGTAGCTTTGCAAGCAATTTATTTTGACCTATTTTATAAACATATAAATTGGTTATAGATAATTGAATTGAAATAAACAACAAACTATAATTTGAAATAAATCGCAGAAAATATATCACAATATTTTGGTGTGATGTTGCACCATACCTAACATATATTAAAAAAGAAAAAAAAAACCCAAACCAGTTTGATATGTATTTTGCCAAAATAAATCGAAATTGGTTGTTTCAAAAGAGCCTTTTGAGACTTGAGTTTTAAATCTATGGTTGTTGTAGTACCTAGTGGGAACATTTGCCTACATTCTGATCAAATTAAGGCAAATTTTACCCAGCCATGATGAAGTTGTTTGTTTTGAACAAGATATCCCTTTTCTATAATGGTTTAGCTATTCTGTTATGAGCTGGGGCCTCTAATGTTGTGCAACTGCTTGTGTTCATCTACAGCTTCAATTTGATATTTTGTTTATTCCGTCTTTTTTGTAAATAGAAGTAACATTAAATTTGGTTTAAAAAACTCTTTACGTGATTCTTAAATAAAACCAACATCAACAGATTATTTAAAGCAAACCGGGCAACAGCGCTGTCATGTTAAATAGCGTGTCATTCTGTGAGACGCAAACACTGAAGATGTGCGCACTGTGGCTCACAGAGATACTTTTGTCCCAAATCAACAATCCTATCCAAAGAAAACAATTAAATAAACTCGATTGCTGTAAAAATCGTTAGAATACTTTAATTTCTACCATAGGGGACAACAAAATCGTAAATATAACTTCTATAGGCTGTATTTACGATGTTTTTGTCGCCTACCGAGCGTACACATATGAATAAATATTCTGTTATTGAAATATTGCTTTTTTCCAAAGAATGATTTTCAAATATTTAAATGATTTCAGCACAAATATTATTCTTCCACATCAAAGCGTGGTTTTCGTCTTTGCATCATTCCCAATGGTAAACTAATTGCACACTTCGTTAGTTAATTCGCCGAAATATTTAAGAAATGGGGTCTTTGATTGCGGAGTCTCGAGGGGTCGACACAAGGTTTTAATCTGATCAGTTGTTGAACATCAAGATTAAAGTTCAAAACAAGCAGATACTCCTTGGAGACGAAGAGTTAAATCGTAACCCTTCGTCAAAATATTTCCAATGTTACGTTTAACGATCTTTAAATCGAAGTTCTGAGATTATTGTGTAATTTCAATGATACGTGAGAAAGGTAGACCCTTCTGAAATCTGACAAGGATCGAATTTTATTCTTTGATAGATCGTCCCCTCAGATTTTAACCCATCTTCGAGCAAGCCAGTCTAAAGTGGACCATTTTTATTAAAAACCTTTGCAAAAATGATATAAACATCACTATATACATAACTGAGGATAATTTAGCATTTAGAATATCTTTGCAGTGCGCCAGTATTTAATAAGAATTTCAAAAATAACAACAACAACAACAACAAAACCAGAAATGTGAGTCTTGAATATACGGTAATAGGCATATTCCAATCAAATCATATTAGAAAAGCTTTGCATTCAAAAATGTTTTGTCAAACAATGAGGAAATGTGCCAAGAAGAATGCAAATTTGTCTTGTCATTTTTCCTTGTCGCTCATTTCAAGTCATTTGATTCATTACACGTTTCGTCACCTCCTCGTTTCGACCCAGTCTCAATTCGCCCTATCGGTTACGGATCGCCGCTTATCAAGACTAATTTGTTCCAGCCACTGAGAACGGTTTGTAATGGAGCGACTCATTGTGGTCATTATGTCCAGATCATCGCGTTCTTGACCGCCGCTGACCGGGACACCTGCCGCCATCACATGCCGGAAGCTCAATGTTTATCTTGGATAAATTGAACGAGGAAGCGATACAATTCTATACATATTCAAAGAGAATGTTGGTGAGAATCTGTTGGTTCAAACTCGCCGCGGAATACCGCTCTTGTTCAAAGTTTATTTCCAGGAACCTGATGTGGCAAGTTTGATTATAATTGCATTGTCTCGAAAATCCAACAACGATGAAAATGGCAATATCATGTTTGAATTGCATTTTAATTTGAATGGTGAAAACACAAGATTCCATCACGGCAAAATATTTTCATAATCTAACCATTCGATATGTAGAGAATCTCATTTGCTATTTATTAATCTGAAACACCTCTTTGGGGTTGATAAGAATTAAAACCGCCGTATTCGTTTAGGGTAAAAAAGTCTTATGAAAGATGAGTTACATAAGAATACAATTCAATCGACAAACGGTGGCTTTTTTCGAGAAAAGCATAATCTACCGTATACAGTAATATATGTAAATGGAATTTTGGTCACGTGAAATACGCCCACGCGAAGGAGCGGTGATGCGCTCTATTCAAATCTTAGTCCGAAATGTTGCGGGTGATAAATATTCATTGAGTAAGGTCTATATATTGTTCATCGCATCAAAATCATTTGTATTACAGAATATTGGATTGACAAATTCAAGCTTAACTTTGAGAATAAAAGTCTAGTTTTGTGTACTTATTCAATTAAGATCATTGTTTTGCGTTTCGACGGGGGCTTTAAAAGATATTCAATGGCCTTCAACCACACCCCTAAGTCTCCCCAACTACCACCTTCCAGATTTTAAGACGTGCAAATAAATGATAAATACTTTAAAGATGTACAATTTTAAGTGAGTGATCAAAGGTCAATTTTGTCTTTACAAATATAGACACAATTGACATTTGATCATTCACCTAGAATTGTACATATTTACCCTATGAGAACAAATAATGATAATAGAAGAAGTAGACGAATACACAATTTGCAAAGGTATTGGTTTATTCATCCCGCACATTTCTCAGTTTCCACTTTTTAGAGTGCAGAAATAAATAGTGGATAATCGTTTGTTTAAGTGTAAGATCGATTTATATTTCATTGAGTGAACAACAAAAGCTATATTTTCACGAGTGGCTGAGCCACGAGTGAAAATATAGCTTTTGTTTTTCACGAAATGAATTATTAATCGATCTTACTCGAAAAACAAATGATTATTCTATTTCTTTAATGCAAAAATGAGACAAAATGTGAAATTTCTAGGACATATTTCGTAAAGCGCGTCATTTTGCGCGTGATTGCTATGCAACGTTCATTGTGACGTCACTAATTTCGCCCCGCATAGATAACGTCAGATAGGATGAAATGCACAAAAGCAGGGTATAAGTTTTTGATAATTTCACTGCTTTTGCGGTGAGTTTATCAAGTGATAATCTACCGTTATTTCTCGATAAACCACCGAAAAGCATTAAAGAAAACGAAATGATAACGCTTATCGAATGAGTTCCTTGAAATATTTACCTGATATTCAGATGAAATTAGATTTTTTTTTCTTTTTCGTAAAACACGATGCAACATTTCTACACAAACATTTTTCCGTAAGCGTTTTTTTTTCTGCGTATGTTTGTTGTATTATTCAATTAGACCGTAAGAAATATGAGAACTGTGAGTCTATTACCGTATTATATCGTGACTTAACGCGAGATCCCGTTCACGCGATAGGCGATGAGAGATAACGTTATTGGCAGTTGTCGAGATGTGATGGGGTGTCGAAAGCCCGTCTGCAAACTCTGAAATTCTAGATCGACGCGGTTTGCTAGTTTTATTTCTTTAATGTACCACGAAATTTTCAAGTTATATGAACTAACAAAAACATTAATGCCATATTCATCGGTGCCATATATGAAATAATTCGGAAAAATCCCTATCTTTATTACAACCAAAACAGAGAGAAGGTACAGTCACGGGTCGTATGTGAAAGAATAATATGAAAATTTTAATTCAAAATATTTTGGGGGTTAGAAAATATTAATAGAAAGGAGAAACTAAATGAGCCTGTGCATGACATTTCAAACAATTTCTAATATGCATCATTCAAAAACTCTGGCCAGACTGTGCCGCACAATCTGACCCGAGTTTGCACTATGCGCTTTGTAGACATCTAACGTTTTAAAATATCTTTAGAAAGTCAGGTAATCTTCTAATTACAATATGTGTCTCTTAAGGCTGCTCACTGTTTGCGACTTAAACATGTCAAATTGTTGGAAATGTCACGCACAGGCTCAAGTATAATTGTGGATATTCGTGAATATCGCATAATATGATCTAACGTTAGTTGCCATATCCTCTCGTACTTTTATTTTAAAAAGATTTACCTGAGTTTTGAAAGATATATAGAGGATATTGAATGAGTGGTCATTGAATACTGAATTTATTAAACGAGTCATCTATAAACAGATAAAAACGAGGCTGCGCCGAGTTTCTATCTGTTTTAGATGACGAGTTTAATAAATTCTGTATTTTATGAGCACAAATTTTATATTCTGTTTATAATATGACCCGAATTTTAGCGAAAAATCGTCAAAATTCTTGAAATTCAACGTTTCAATTTTCCGCGAAACTTATAACGCCGTCTCAAAATGACGTCACAAAACATATTATGACGTCATTTTCGTGGTTACAATATAGCGTTGCTATTCACTCTGAGCTTATTTGCATAATTATTCCACTAGTGTAATAACACCCGTGTAATATCAAAAATATTCAACGGTATTATTTAACTCCGTCGACGTCGGTCATATTATAATTATAAATATTGCGTTTGAGCGGTCATATCGTTCTCTCATTCATCTTATATCACATAAGCTTTTGCCTCCCAAGGATATCCAAATCTCACACCTTAAGTAGCAGTTTAGGTGGAAGAACATTGCTATAACATTTTTGGCAAGACCTCAAATAATGAATTGTTTACTTTATGTCACCTTGTAAACGATATCAAAATCAAATAACCAACAAAACAAATAATCAACAGCTCGAGCAGTTTGTATTTTGTCTCTATTATTACTAAGAAACGCACAATATTTGTTTATCAACCTGCTTATTATGCTAATGCATATCAACAATCATACGAGAATAGTTTTTCTTAATCAGTTTCTTCAACGTAAAACTGTGTGACCGGTATATTTTTTTAGAAAGGTGTGAACGTTTGACGTAAGTTATTTCAACAACAAGTGGCTGGTGTTAATCCATTTTCAAGTCCTAAACAAGGCCCCTAAAATTACCCGATGTACTGTTAGGTTATGAGATACAATTTCTGTATGCTTTTGACACATTTGAAATCATCTATGACCCATCACCCGAAAAGGAACTATCTCAGAATTCTGCGAAAGAAATATTTGAAAATGTGCCTGGATCTAGCAGAGGACAACAACAAGGTGCGTACCCGAAAAAAATACATTCCATGGTAGAATGATCTTTAAAGATTCCGTAAATCTGTAGAAATTAAGAATTTTCTGTCCTGGTCAGTCTGTGCAATCCGTGAAGTCTGACAAGGATCGATTCTTTTCGGATTATCCCGATGGTCCTTCTTATCGAGTGACGGTTCACATACATTCGGAACATCACTCGGACATTCCCGTTAACTGGAAAGCACCTTGGACGTAAGTGTAGTAATTTTGGTCATTTTTTCTGTCATTCGGTTTCTGGTTGTACTTCGATTAATACGATTGAGGAAAACGCCTTTCTTTAATGCTTTCTGGTCGTCTGTGGACATATTCTAGGCAAAGTATAATTTGATTACAAAACGCAGTAAAACACTGCGTCTTGTTTTCAAATTATAATATGCCCACTTTTATTCTTTCGTTAATTTTGTTTTATGCAACGTCATCCAAAGAGGGATAATTCATTATTGTGACGTGAATTAAACCTACTTGCGAAGGGGCGCGCTTTCATTGGTGAAGTCTATTCCGTAGAATCGCCGAAGGTGCCCGATTTGGCTCACATATACACTTTTGACGCCCCTGGATATGTCATAGGAACCAAAAACCACAGAAAAACGCCCGTTGCGTCCCCTGCGTGCGTTCAAAAGTCGAATTCTATTCTCACGGTATAATGATAAAACAAGAGAAAATATTCCGTTATGAATAACATGGTAAGGTGGTTATTTGCGTAATACAATCCCTGTCACGCGCTACCCCCCTCTTGTCATTTACCAAATACCATTCCAAGGAACTGTCACCAAAAGAATGGTATTGATGAAATATATATGTGGCAAAAGAATTAAAAGAATGCCACAGTTCAAAAGGTAAAAACTGTCATCATGCAGCATCAGACGTTTGATATTGGATTGCATTTTGTGTCTGTATGGGTTTAAAAGCCACTATACTAGGACTTTTAGGACTTCAGTTATTTATAAGTGACCTCATGTATCTACCAGTATATTTCAATCTTTTGCAATACCAGTACAACTTAGATATTGTATCCGAGAGATATGCTCATCCCACTGAGGCGTACCTTTTAATAACTTATCATACGTACATTGGTTTGAGATGCGTAACATTGACTTTTAGTTGTTTTCTTTATATATTTTAAAGGCAATTAGCCCTTAGCTTTTATTAAATATGCGAATATATATTTAGCCTCGCAGGAATTCACCCAGGAAATATTTCAGTATTTGGTTTAAAACTCGAAATATCGTTTGTGAACGTCTCAACGTCTAAAAATGTTACCACGTTTCCAACCTTGTTTGCATTTTTGATCAGATAATCTACATAAGTAATGAGCCAGTCCAACATTTTCGTGTGTGTGTGCTAGACAGATATGAAATGGTCTTCACAAGCACATGGCATTAAATATTCTGTTTATAAAGCGTATTGAGGTACATAGCCATCGATCGAACGCATAGTAAAGACTCTGGTCAGAATGTGCGAATGCACAGACTGATTCGAGTCTAAACATTGCGCACTTGTGAACTTTTCGGAAAGTCGTGCACAAGTTTAAATGTCATTTTCTATAAATATCACACTTCTATGCCAACCGGGACGTCCACTATCAGTATTGTTAGTGCTTTGATTATACAAGGGAAGTAAGATTCTAAAAGCAAATCATAGATATAAGCAATGAGTAGTTATAAGCAAGCCGTACGTTTCTTTTTCAATTTAAGTGGGAAAGGAAAAGCTAAAGTTCCCTTGGCATTGTATTATGAGCTCTGTTCATATTCGCATTAATTTACACATTGATAATGGATGCATGTAGATCTAGACCAGAATTTTGAAATATCCGAATTATCTTTACGAAAGAGAGTGTATAACCATCACAAGTTGATAATTTTCTGTAATTCGCTTTTGGCTAGTTCTGACAAGTATATGTTCTTTAAGAGATAACGCTCATTAAATAAATGAATGAATGAATAATTTATGACTGAAAGCCCTTTTTCTTTTCCATAGTATGAATATAAATAGACCCCCCCCCAATGTAGGTAGTATTTGTGACTTTGAGGAAGTGGACCCGTAATAGTTCCGAAACGTTCCGAAGAAATGAACTTAAACATTGTTAACCGAAGTTTAATGATAATGTAATAATATCATTTGGAAACCCCGGTCAACACTTTGTAAAAATCATGAGTTCCAAAATGTTAAAGAATTATTACGGGTTTACTATACATCCACAATTTAAAGTGAGTGATCAAAGGTCGATTTTGTCGACAGTGTATAGTCAAACCTGTCCTAAGCGAGCACCTAAGGGACAATAAAAAAGTGCTTGCTTAAGACAGGTGCTTGCTGAATACAGGTGGCCGCTAAGACAGGTTTGACTGTTTAGACAAAATTGACCTTTGATCACTCACTCAAACTTGTGGAAATATACCTTACAAAAACGTGCATAAGGTTCAACTAGTGGCAATGGAACACATCCTTGATTCGGCCATTTCTCTGAAAGGACGAGCGGTCAACGTTAAAAGTGTTTCCCCAAATGAATTCTTTCGACATGGGACAAGAATATTTTCTGACCACATTTACTTTCTTTAGCACTCGCTACAATCGATAGGTCACAATCGGAAAGTACAATGTATGTCCGGCCTAGCAATACCGTATATCTGTACAGTTAATAACATCGTGAAATTGACATTCACCTCAATCTAAACCATTCTAAATCGATCACTTAGCGCTCCAATCATTCATTCCAAACACTCACTCAAACCATTCAAAAACGATCAAACCTATTGAAAAATATAGAATCAACAACATCATTCAAAATAAATTTTGACAGAGAAAAATCGCGATTTCACTGACATAATTCAAAAAGTTAGCGCCTCAATGGTTCTTGACGAAATTTGAAGCTGTGCACAGAACTTGTATGCACTTTGTTATTAAAGGGAGGTAATCAATATCGCAAATTTTGTTCATCCCGAACAAAATTTGCAATATATGATTACCTGCCATTAAATTCACTCAAAACTCGCTCCTTACACTCATTCAATTTCATTCCTAAATCGTTCCAAAATCATTCACCTTGTCAATTTCACGATGTTATTAACTGTACCAGTAGTGTATATTTCATAGTAGGGTGGTCGCGAGACACCAATTTATGACGTCACTGTGTAATAATTTCCCCAATTATACTAATTAAAGCGTCATTGTCTCGACAGGTCGAACCGTAAAGTCTTCACCAGACTCATTTACGGCTAATCTAAGTTTATGGACTTGCTACGTCATCTGGACAGAACGCTTTTTGGTAGTTCAAATATGTAGCGGACGACTTTAAGAATCTGGGTCTATTCTTTCATATTTATTCGTGCGGGTGATATTTATTCAACGACGAAGAACATTACTTTTATATTTTCTTCTGCAATAGAAGTAAACATTCTAGTAATACATTGAATGGTATTAGTGATTAAACAGGTAGATTACAACGAGTACAAATTCTTTTCGGTAAGATATTGGTTAATTATTGGTTTAAAGATAATCTATTCATATCAAATTCCAAAAAACAATATGGTCACAGAGGGCTATATGAGATACACTTATAGTTGATATAAAATTGATTGGAACGGAATCAATGGCTTTAAAAAAAGATTTCCATTTGTGCCATTTGTTCTAGACGAATATCCTCATTTTGAAGGCCTTTCATCGGTTAGTAAACGTGTTTTATAATCTACCGGAAACCAATAGAAGGTAGAACATTCATTAAACACTCGAAATGGACTCCATAAACTTGAAGCTTGCAATTTAAGAATAAATGCTCATTATTTCTGTCTACATATTATTAATAATACGATTAGCTTGATCATGAAAGTTGCATTCATTTTGGTCTTAATTACTCGCGCCACATCCATTCACTTCAAACACCAACTAAAACCAATCAAAACACTCCGAAGTAATTCAAAAACCTTTTTAGGTGGACTAGTTGAAACGATCAGATAATGCAACGATTTCATTGGCTGTGATTGGCTCCGATTGATCCGTGAAGACGCATAAATCTTTTTATAGAAAAGTTTATATATTTTTGTTCAAGGAAGCTGACAAATATAGATAATTTTGTTCATGACAAACGGAATAAGGGAGTTTTACATTATCTCTCTTTAACATCACTCATCCAACTCATTCAATTCTATTCAAAACCCTTCCAGTATGATCCACTTTGCCGATTTCATGATGTTATTAACTGTATAAACCGGTATTTTCGCCGACCTTTTTATGAGTAAAACGATTTCAAACATTTCTTCCTTAAGTTTTCGGCCTTTTCAAAATTATCTAAATTTCCATCATGGCGCCGAATTATTACCCCTAATTGTCAAAATTAAACACCGAATAATTGAAACTATAATAGTTAAATGGTTATGATGAACCGTGTGTTCTCCAACAAAATTAAGCTAATGATCCGAATAATTTCTAAATGACACAAAAAATCAGAAGTTCAAAAAGATTCGTTTCTGAACAACTTTATCATCGTTTTTTTTTTTTCTTTCTTTCTCGCTTTGTTATATTTTTTATAAACATAGAGCCATAGAGCAACGAAAACCAGCCCTGCGTTCAGGATGATAAAAAGGTGAAAACTGTTTCCCAAATATTACTTTGCTTCATCCCGAACGCAGGGCACTCGACTCCAGTTTTTCAACCTGTCTTTTTTATTCCTCCGGCGCATTTATTGGCAATTGAACCTTATAAACCAGACAACGCAATATTTACATCATTTTGGCAATAAGAGTTTTAAGGAAAAGTGACGAGACAAATTTTGGATACATTTTATAGTAATACGGGTGAGTGGATAATCACCTTTTAGTCCTATTTTTCTTAGAACGGAGCACTCGGATGATGACGCAGGTAAGTAATCGGCAACTATGTTCACATAATAGTGGACATGTGTTTTATTATTTCTCGTAGTTATTATTGCATCTGTTAAAATCTGTTTTGCGATAATGCTAAATTGATATATCGTGGGTTCGGTGCAAGACTGTAATAAGTGTATATACATACATATACACTTAATACGGTCTTGCACCGAACCCTTGATATCTGACCTGTCAAGCGCAAATCTTATAGTGAAATTGACACTCGTCTCTATCCAAACCATTCAAAATCAGCAACTCAGCATCCCAATAATTTATTCCATACATTCACTCCAATCACTAAAAAACGTACCGAATTCGTTCAAAATGATCAAAACTTCAATTAAATCGATCAAATAATTGCATGGTTCTATTAGCTGGTTTTACCTCCCCTTAAAACATTTAAAACCCTCTCCACACACTCATTCAACTTCCTTCCAAAAATATCCCAAATATAATCAACTCGTCAATTTCACGTTGTTTCTGACTGTACGATAGATTTTTATTAACTTGAGGATATTTTTTGTTCTAAAGTGAAACTTCCGATAGTTTAAATAGGATTCAAAGTAAATATTGTGAAATAGCTCTTCTCATTTGAGAACCTACTTGGTGAACGAACGTCGTTCACCAGTGTTATACTTTGTCAGGAAAATCCTTTTGGATGTTAATACATTTAAAATGAAGTAGCGCCTCTTAAAATTCAATTTAGTTTCTTTCAATATTTTTTTCCGCAAAATCACTGTTTATTTCTTTAATGGCATGATACTAGTATTCTTCATCAAGTGAAGATAATGAAAATTTGCCTTGAAAAACACAAAATGATCTTGCAATGTTTATCAAGGGAATTTTTGATCGGCGTAAGCTTGTCGAGAGTCTAAAGCAAAAACAAAGTTTGTGTCTAAACACCGTAGAGACAGATTTTATGTTTTTGACCCAAGCCTTCGCTGGAGCAACTTGTAGTAATTAGCCGGAAATACGTGTTTATTTATCTCATGTCCTCTTGAACTTACATTCGGCAATACTCGGGCGATCTCCGACGGCTCCGATTTGAATGTAGGTTACAGGAATCGGCCGAGTTCAGACGAATGACACATCAAGACACCTTGTGTCGTTAGAAACGATATCGCGGTTTTACATAACTTTTCAACTAGCGACAGTCAGTCTCGAGACGGGTTTTAAGAATGATTCGACACGTGTTTTACATGTACAACCTTTCTTGTACCTTTCATTTGAATAGGGATGAACACCGCTATTGAGATTTTTCTGTAAAATTGCGTTGGTTGAAGTAGGGCTGTAAGGATTCACTGGAATATTCGGTGAACTTATTCCTAGCGAAAACATTTCGTATTCGTCTGTCTCAGAAGCGAATATTGCCGAATACCAAATGCGACAGATCCGTCATGTACTTGTTTACAATACGACAGGCGTGTTTAGTTGTTAAATTATTCTGGAAAAGTCATTGCACTTTTTACAGAAATCATAAAAATCTTAATCGATGAATAAAAAATGGCTTCATGCTTCCCAAAATACGTTTAGAATTGGTTAACTACAGTTAAAGCAAAAACTAGCTCCGAGCAGAAAAGTCAAATATCAGCCGCAATACTGAAATAAGATATCGATAGTGAGTGATTTTACAAGCATCCAAACTCTTGAAGGTAAACAATAGGTTCTCGTGCAAAAAATAAACCGACAATTGTAAGGATTCTCAATTCTTATTGGGAAGAAAGTCGGGAGGAAAAAAAAAAACATTGTATTACACTTAAACATAGTCAGAGACATAGTCATGCAATTATTACCTCCCTTTAAAAAAATAAGCTTCTTAAATAAGATTCTTATTCGCTTTTGATGTAGAAATTACGTTACAAAAAAAAATTATAAAGACTTTTAGTATTCAATTTACTATGAAGCAATTATTTAATATAAAAAGTTATACTTTAATTTCTAAACCTTAAACAGAAATTATCTTTGAATTATACTAATAGGGCACTAGACCTCCTTTAACCTACACCTAAATACTTCTCATCCTGCAGTGTTGAAAAAAGTGAATAACGACAAAAGTGTCAACCACGGAAGTGGTTTTGGCTTCAGATATGATAAAAATGAACTCTCAGATTATGGCTCAAAATACTATTAATAAATTAACAAATCATAACTTTAAACAATGAGTACAGTTCAGGACTGACTGATATTCATAGGTGTTTCCTTGGTTGGTACTCAAACACCTTTTCATCCTCTGAAAAGAAACAAAGATTGATAAAAAAAAAGTTAAAACAAATACAACAAATTTACTTGAAATAAGCTTAAACATGATAACAATTACTTTTGTAAAAACAAACGCCATTGGATATAGGTTGAAGACAATTTTAGATAGGATTAAATCGTTTTCTCCATTTATGTTTAATTAATAAATGTAACTATTTCAAGTGTGTAAAAGAAATTTTCACAGAATAACAACTCATATTCTAACAAATATTTTTCTAACAGGATTTTTCCTCTCTTTCCCTTTCTTTGAATTTGCAGTGAAATTTCCGAATAACGGAATTTTTGTCGAGACTATTCCTCCCACCTTTTTTTACATTCATAGTTTCTCTTTTCTAATTGAATTCAATTTATCACTCTAGAATGCCACCAGGTTCGTTCACCATCAGTACTTTCAGTGCTTTGATTTTAGAATGTGTTACAATAAACCACTTTCTTTCCTTGCTAGAGGAATGCAAATTATTAAATTCTTTTAAGGACAAATTAAACCGAGCCAATTTTATAACTGATGAATTCCTCCACGAAAAGTGCGAAGCTCTAGGATTGTTAATCGAACATAATCGAACATTATTCCTCGTTTTCCTAATTTTACAACCGAGTCATCCATTCCAATGGTTCATATCGAACTCAACCAAATCCGTTTCCGGGTAATGTTCGACTAATTCAACCAATTACCCGAGTTAATTGACTAATAGTGTTGGCAAATAAAAATAATTCGCTTCGTTTCTTCATGAATATTTCAGCCAATCTGGCAGGCGAGTATTAGTCTTTGAATAATCGATGAGCCAACAACACGTATCGGTGCTACTTTGATCAGAAGACTAATTTGTCTAGTGATAGTTATTACTTATCAAATTTGCTCGGATTATTGTTTCACACTTGTAGTCGTTAATGAACCAAATCACGTGACTAAGGGAACAAAATGGCCGCCATTAGTGTAAGGAGTCCTTTGGGACGAAGAAAATGTCTCTATTTGAGAATCAATGATATGTATCACCTGCCATTGAAACTTTTTAAAATGAAACGAAAAGTAACATCAGGTAATTTGTAAACATTCGATCTTGCAACAGCGAAAACCTCTATAAATCGAACCTCTTCAGAAAGCGACCATTGTCAAAAGGTCCTTTCACAATAGCGAAATCTCTTAGAAAAGCGCTTTTTGTCTCTTTATTTTACTTCTATTGGATCCTATAATGTCGAAACCTATCAGAATCGTCTCAGTGAGACGATTCATAAGGGTCCTAACATGATATGATTTAGTTTGGATGAAGCAGTAGCCATATCTGCATTTCACTTATTCATAAATGTTTGAAACTGAAAAACTATAATGCGACCATTCCGTTAAGAGAACACCTTTTCGCGGTCTTATTAACGGTTGCTTTATACAAAATTTATTGTATATTTATTCAGATTGGACAATACAGGGGTAGACACTAATCTCTGTGAGTAACGAGACCATTGGAATCCCCACTTTTGAAATCAAGGAATCCGAGCTTACAGTAAGGAGGCCGAATGACCATAATGGGAGAACATTGTTGAAAAGAAGAAGTTGCTTGTTACAAACAATTTCTTCTTTTCCACAAGTTTCTCCTCCAAAGAGGAGTATTTTCCTTAAAAACCTACTAGTTGCAAGCAAAACATCCATAGTTGTTACAAGGGCTAAAAAGGAAACTACCCTGTACTTTTTTTGTTAAACAGTTCTCGTATGTTCAAGGAAGTCCATTGTACTTCTTACTCGCAAAATAGAGGAGTCCCAACTGGTAAACAAAGAGCCCCGGACTCCCCTTAGTGTCGAACCCTGCAAAAGTATTCTAGATATTCTACTTGATATTTATTTTTCTCGTACATTTTATTTAAAATCGACTTTGGAAGAAAGTTCTTACAACAGGTATTTTGATTAATCCCTATTTAATCGGATTATGGTTTCTATAAAATTCACCAGAACTCACGATAAATTTTCACCTTCTACTAGTCTGAAGTCCGACAGACCAACGTTCGATAGCCTTTCCCTGGAATCGAACCTGCCCTGCGTTCAGGATGAAAGCGTTAGCGAAGCGTTTTCGAAATGATACCTCGTTTTGCACATTTGTGCACGTGCAAAGCGGGGTTTCATCTCAAAGCGCTCGCGAAACGTTTTTACATCCTGAACACAGGGCAGTACTTACGACGAAGTTTCTCCTTCTCCAAGTCTGAAGTCCCATAGACCAACGTTCGGTGACTTTCCCTGGAATCGAACCCGGATCCTTTTGATTAAGAAACAGACGCTCTAGGCTTTCGATGCCAAAACGGCCCACCTGATTCATTGCTTAAAGATGTTCTTTATATAGACGTAACGTCAGCTTCTGATACCCCCTGACGTTTTACATAACGTCAACATTCTAGAAATACAAATTGTCATAAAAATATGTTTTCTGTGCCTATTTTGGGATAAATGTGTCGAGAATAATTATTTTTATATTCTTTTTACTATAAACAGATGAAAAAAAATAAATTAAAAAAAAAAAAAAAATAGCAAGGTCAATTTTTTTAATTCAACCGATAGTTTATTGCATTTATATTAGGGCCCTTTATATGATTTCTGGTGTGTGTGCGAATACATTCATGAACAAAGTATGATAAATCTGAGTATACAAAGAAAAAAAGGTATTGCAACATCCATTTTTCATTTCAGTAGTTCTAAACAAAGGTGAACTGTGGTAACTTGGCGTATTAACGACACAAGAAAATATTGCTAGTAAACCTTATAATCTTTAATGGAACAGAAAATATGGCATTATTTACCCAATTAAGCAATTTCGTGCAAATTCTGGCTTTGAAGCAAGAATATGATTTTCTTTTACACGATTAACTATGGCTTCATCGACTAAGCTAGGTGATAGGGCACACGGGTCATTGGTCTCTAATCCAAGAGTAATTATTCCAAAAACTGCACCATCAATATCGCTATATTAAGAAGTTAGGACATTCTCGGCACTCAACCTACTCCTCTAACCCTAGATCAGACGTTGAATACAAGTGTCACCATTACTCTTGCAGCATCTATCACAACAGTGTCGTAATTTGAATTGGAGGTACTAGTACAATATCTGGCAACCAAAATAACTTCCCGCAGGTGCTCTATGAGGTTCACATCTGGCTTAATAGAAAGTACTTTTTTATCTACAAAGTTTGGATCTTGCAATACTTTTTTTCTTTGTGTATAGTTACTATTTGCAGAAAGTCATAGTTGTAATAACATTGGCCTTTATAGCGGACACACAGACACACCCGCGAAACAATGTGATAATTCTATCATGACACAAAATAATAAACGAAATCATCGTCACGCAAATTTTATTTTATTTTTCCAATAGAATTAAACATGCTTTCCTCTTTATGCGTGAAGAAAACAAATTATGATTCTTATCATAATTTATTCCTTTCCGGTAAATGTTTTCCGTGTTTGTCAAATACAGGAATGGTGATACAAGATACTTCCGGTTGATAACAAATCGGGACGAAATGAACTTCAGAGCTAGTAAAAGGCAAATAGAAAAAGTTGATTTCATCTGATGAAAAGTTGCTAAGAAGAGATAGATATAATGCATTCTCTACCAAGCCTGATAAATTGACTGTATTAAGTTATAACTCAATTTGCGATATAGGATTACCTCCCATTTAATTCTCTCAAAACTCGCTCCTCACACTCATTCAATTTCATTCCTAAATCATTCCAAAATCATTCGCATTGTCAATTTCACGATGTTGTTAACTGTAACACAAAACGGCTTTTGTCAAATATCGAAAGATGGCTGCCTCGCGGTTTGACCAAAGACTCTGATTCATGAAGCACATCACCTTATCGGTTTCTTCAATGCGTTTACGTCCAACAGCTCAGCGGTAACGCAAAGGGCTATCGGTCCTAGGGTCGTGAGTTCGAACCTAAGTTTCATCTGACATTTGACAAAAGTCAATGTGGCACTAGTGCTTTGTCTCAAACAAATGAACGTATGATAAGCGGTATGCGTAAGTGGGGTGAGCTGTTCGGATGAAATAGTGAGAAACGATGGGAAGCCATGGCTTAGCGTAAGAGCCACCGCGATATAACTGCAATAAAAAAGAAAGTGGCGTTAAATCCCGCAATACAAACACGTTCCGAGGACGATGGCGACACGCTCAAGAACGCTGGTATACGCTGACATACGTTATCAACACGTTCTGGACACGTTACTCGTTACTCACGCGTTACTCACACGTTCAAACTCGCTATGAACACGTTACAAGCGCGTCGCGAATTGACAAAAAGAAAATGTAGGTCAGCGTATGCCGACGTTTTGCGGACTTAGTCTTATTCTGTAACGCGTTAGGCACACGCTGACTAAAACTTTGAGGTGTGACAGGGCCATTAGGCACACGTTGGCTAAAACTTTGAGGTGTGACAGGGCCATTATAAGCTATGGAAGACAAAGTTTACCATTGTAGTCAAATACAGTAAAAAAAATGAAAAATTGGACAAGGTGAGTGAATTTGGAATGCTTTCCGCATGAAACTGAGTGAGTGTTTGGAGCAAGTTTTGAATGATTTTCAAACATAATCGATTATTTCATCCATTTTGATGGAATTAGCTATAACTTTTTACCTTGCTTTAAATAAAATCTACATATTTTTCTGAAAATGTGTCTTCATCAGTCAATAAAATCATTAAATTATTTGATCGATTTGGTTGCAAATCTGATCATCTTGAACGATTTTGAAGCGTTTTTGGACAATTTCGGAGAATTTTGAGTGATAGGAATGGGTGTGTGGAATGAATGATTAGAGCGCTGAGAAAGTAATTTTGAATGATTTTGATAAAAATGTGTGTTAATTCACGGCGTGATTCACTGGCGGATCCAGAGAGGGTTCTTACGAAACCCCTTCTGTAGCCAAATAACTTCATTGTAGTGGACAAATTCAATAAAAAATGTTGCAAAACAGGGAAAACGACCCCCTTTTTTGTAGTGTTCGAATCACAGGAACTTGAAATTCTACCAATAAAAGACATCTGATATAAAGAATTTGAGCAATTAGTCTATTCTATGAGATTAATTACCCGCATTCTAGACCGACATCGACCCCCCCTCTATGTAGAAACCTTGGATCCGCCGATGGTGATTTACTGTAACCAGGTTAAGTTAATTGTTTACGTTGTTGCATCTTTAATAGGTCATGGAAGACATAGCTGATCATTCCAATCAATTACGTCACCAGACCATGAACAATATAATGGTTTAATGCTGATTACCCAGATAAGAAAAGTGCACGTAAAATATTTTGTACAGATTAGACAAAATACAATCAAATACAGTTACACTTATTTCAAGCGACCACTTAGGGGACCACCAGAGAGCGATGGCTTATGGATATATTGTCGCATGATTCTAACCGAATCCTATGATGCTCGATCCCTAAAGAATCGTCTCAATGAGACGATCCTAATGGGGTAAAAAAAATAAGATTAAATTAAGCATTTTTTCGTTTAAGATTATCAACTTTCTCAAAGATTTAACTTGCGATGAAGACTCTTTTTTTATGATGGTCTTTTAATAAAAATGACCGCTTAATAGGAGTGTTAGCTCGAGCAAATTCGACTTTAATTGACTTTACTTTCTTCTACAGATTTGAGCCTTCTTACTGTTTCTAAAGTGTTCGTTCATACAGTTAATAACATCGTGAAATTGACACCCATCTCGATCAAAACCATTCAAAATCACTCACATAGCGCTTCATTCATTCATTGATTCCAAAACACTCACTCTACTCAATGATTTAAACAGGCTGGGAAATAGTTAAAAAAAGCTTCGATGTGGTTTATAAGGATCAATATTTTAATCAAATGTACATCAAATCAAATCTATATGGTCATCCCGAATAGCTCAGTTGGTAGAGCAGCAGACTTTAAAACCATTGAAGCTTGATCGCGCGGGTTCGATTCCTGTGCTTGCACACTAACAAACTATTTGTCTTTCGGGTGGGACGTTTAACCGAGGGCCGCCTTGGGACGGTACTTTACACCGAGCACGTGAAAGAACCATGGCGGATATTAGCAGTAGTTTCGTCATGTATTCTTGCATTCTCCCCCATAACAACTAACCGTCTTCAGGGAGCAACGCTCATATGGGCATGTGCTACGGTAGCGCCGAAAAAAAACCCGGAAAACACAAGTAAAATATTTGCTTTTTCACTTGAAGTCATTTAACTTAATAAAATATCCATTGAAAAATAAATCTTAAAACCCAGTTTTCGGCTTCGCGCATTCTTACAGTGTGATCAGGTTCATACGTCCATGAAAGCAAAACAAATTCGTTTTCAAATACCATTGAACAACAACCTATACAGCTTCCAAAGCAGAAAAAGGAAAACCGACCCTTTCTAACTCACTTTGGTATAAGGTGATTAAGGGCCAAACTCGTGCCATGTCTGTCGTGCGTTGTCTGCAATCCGTAACTTCTTTATAGATCATCTCTTCATAAACAGGTTGGCCTATCTTGATGAAACTTAACAATAATGTTCCTTGGGTGAATTTACACCAAAGTTTTCTTTCCGAATTTTCAGATAATCGCAATCACCACCAACACTAGTTGCCGAGACAAGATACGAGGGAGAATCAAAAATTACGTATCCTAGCGTTGCAGAAATTTTGATTTCAGAGACTTTGAAGAGAAAACTACATTGTACTTAAATTGAGCCATTTTTCTTTTTGTCGTGTAAAATTGGATGAAATCCAAATAGTTGGTCACCTGTAGCAACCATTCTAAAACTTGTAGTCATTTGGTACCGGCGCATGGTAACGACGTCAATATGACGCTGCGGTATTGATAAGTTCCGACTCGAAAGTCAGCACTTTTCAAAATACTCAACTCAACAATAAACACGATTTCTGCATCGCTTATCCATTGGATAAGTACTATTTTCATATCCATCTGATCCAAAACGATTAACTTAAATGTGTAATGTTTCTAAACGATTCTTCACTGATGTTGTTCTGTGACAATTACAGATTAAACGCCGAGGAGACGTTTTCCATTCTCCGAGTGTCATCCTTCAGAAACACTCTCCATTCTTAAACAAACCTTTTAAACCATTTAAAAAGAAGGTATCTGCTTACATTTAAAGACCTTTTAGCATATTTAATCATTTAATCCTCTCGACTAGGTTTTCCATAGGTCCAGTAGAACTTTATTATTGTCTGGTTGTCTCTGGCTGCTTTCGAAGTTCAAAAATCGACGCGTGCCCTTAGTTTACTGACATTTAGTTCGAAAAAAGCGAATGGATTATGCTCAAATTTAAAATATCCTAACTCATAACGTCAACACTTAATTAGGCGAAGTTTGGAAGTGATTGGTCCAAATTGAGGGGACAATTACGGGTAGTAACACTAGGAAGTAACGTTACAAAATGGGTTGCGCCGGTAGCACCTACCCAGGTATATCAAATGTTGGATTTTTTACGTCAGAGTCATAGCAGACTCATGCAAATTCGATATTTTGTCAACATTAAATGATTTGAGACGCGTACAAAATTTCATTGATTTCTGTTGGGAAATACCAAAGTTATAGTAAAAGTCCACGTATTTTATATCCATCCTCGTAAAACTTCAGTAGAAAAACAGGAAATCTTACAAAAAAAAAAAAAAAAAAAAAGATATTCACTGATCATATTTTGGCTGTGTCCTTTCGCATCACATTTCACATTTAAACAAAGGAGGAAATGTTAAGAAGGGTTTCCCTGATACAAGAACCAGGACCCAAGGTTATAAATCTTTTCTCAGGCTCTTGTGAGAATTTTCTCAATTTCAAATTTAAATAAATGTATGAAAATCAAAGATTATATTAACAAGTTGATTTTCAAAACAACTTATAAATATCATCTTGTATGATAATACCTTAAAATGAGTATTAAAACAGAATAACGGCTTTTATCTCAAATTGAAATTTGAGAAAATTTTGAATTGGGAATGAGGAAAGTTTTTGTAACCTCGGACCCAGAAGGTGGAAGGCTTTGATAAACGGTATGTAGCAACATTCTTATTTGTAAATGTGTATAATATAGTGTGACTATATGGATTGTTTTATGTATAAAGAAGCAAAAAGAAGGTACAAATTCATGTTGTTTCTGGAAGCCCGTAATATTTACTTGACATATTTCTATTTTATCAGACAGACAGAAAGACAGACAGATAAGTTTATTGAAAGATTTGTACAAAGTACATCATCGTTACAGAACATAATTACATTTATTATATATATATTACATATAGAAAAAAATACATATTTAACATGTCTAATAAACAACTTGATCTACATAACCACTTATTTTTTCGATGGAGCGACAAACATAAAAGTGTCACCAAACATATTTCATTCTTTTAGACCATGAAGAATTAAAAGCTTTTGTGATAATATGCGTTTTCGGAATTATCTGGTGATCTATAAAAATAGATTTGCCCATTTCTGACTTTGTTTTACCATATATGGAATGATTTTATAGACAT
The DNA here is from genome assembly GCA_948146395.1 of Fragum whitleyi. Lineage (NCBI taxonomy): Eukaryota > Metazoa > Mollusca > Bivalvia > Cardiida > Cardiidae > Fragum > Fragum whitleyi. The sequence goes on from OX411555.1 coordinate 46,009,618, forward strand.
AAACGAACAAAGCAATCAGGGTGAGTCCTATTAACTGCTCGTTTCATATGAATATTACGTGTGTCTGTGTCATTTTTGTTCCAACCGGAAAAAAAGGAAGTTAGAATTAACCAATAAACAAAGTCGCTTTGTTTGTCATTTTTCAATGAAAAGAGATTTTTTAAGGAGAGATGTGTGCTAAGATAAATAACAGAAAACCAAAAGTTTAATTTAAATCTATTTATCCCTCTAGCCCATCCACCAGCCTCCTGACCATCATTATATGCACCCGTAATTGCATCTTTGCTTTGATCCATCCATCCATCCATCCATTCATCCATCCATCCATCCATCCATCCATCCATCCATCCATCCATCCATCCATCCATCCATCCATCCATCCATCCATCCATCCATCCATCCATCCATCCATCCATCCATCCATCCATCCATCCATCCATCCATCCATCCATCCATCCATCCATCCATCCATCCATCCATCCATCTATCCATCCATCCACATCTAATCAGTGACTGACTGACTGACTAACATTATCAGATTTTTTTTAAATAAGACTATTTCCACCTCTCTTTCAGGATAAACCATTCTCGCCTCCTTGTTTAATTGGTTATATAAAAGGTATAGTTTGAGCAATAGCATTTGCATTTTGAAAAAAAACGAACTAAACGTATACACCTTTAATTGACGAAAGTGAAAGCATCCACAATATTAAATGATACAACATTCTTTGATAAGATCGATTTCAAATCAAGAAAATACGGTAAAGGATGAGATTCGATTAAGATGCGTGAGAAATTTCCCCTATTGCCGTCATTTTGTTCCCGAACATTACAACATTATCAAACCGTATTCAGACGTCGAAAAACTTCCTTTTTGAATGAAATAATTTCATCAATTTTCTCTTTTCTCCGATAATTCCCGCACATTTACCATCGAGATCATTTCCAAAGGCGCTAATAACGTTTATTCGCGTCATATCGCTGGCAATCTTACAACTTAATTTGTCTTTTTGCTCGATTACTTCCTAAGAATAACTTCCCAATTCGGACCGGTGAGGACAAAGCGAGCGGGTCCTTCTGGGAGCTATGTCATTTTAATCCCTATTTTATCGCTTAAATCCCTCTTATTGACTCGTGTTAACGATTCGATGAACTTTGAAATGAAGGAAATCGCCGTAAAATTGGTCTGTGACAAAATTATAAACAGACTGAATAGAAAATCTGCCCCCATTTGCCATCAGTCAATCAATTGAGAATTAACCCGTTTTAACTACCAGCTTCTTTTTGTATCCATGGATCTTATGGGGGGCTTCGGTATTTTCCTTCGAAAAGTTTAGAAACTTTGTTTGTGGTTGTGTCCATCTCGATTCGTGCATTCGAATCGGTTGAAAAAAATAATTTCGTTCCTTCACGAAAACAACTTTGTGTATGCAACTCTTTTGTAAGCTTCCGCACACAAATCACCTAGGAAATCAGTTAAATTATGGAAAATCATTTATACTTTTGCTTCATGTCATAAATGATAAGATATGAGGAGAGTATTAATTGATTTCATAGGAAATGAAACTAAAACCCTAATCACACTTACTTATGAAATCGTTTCGCGTATTTATACAGTGTAATAAGCCTTTAACTCCCGTTCTTTAATAAAATCAATAAATGTTCTCTTAACCTCGTCATTTAAACATATGTGACCTGTCACGCGAAAAGGGACCATCTGGATAGTGCGTAAAGTGTCGACCCTAGTTAGACTGCGCGGATTGCGCAGACTGACTAGGGTCAAAAAGTTTCACATTTTACTTATTTTCTGAATCTAGAATGATCAATCCACCTTCCGGGGAAAGAAATTTTGAAAAGCGACCTCTGGTTGACCTATGCTGGACCCAATCTCTTTTTCAAATATTTATTTTTACAGAGTTCCCAGATGGTCCCTTTTCTCGCGACAGATTTGTGCATCTTATTTATAGTTCTGCTTACATTGTCACCACCTTGGCATTGTAACAGTTGATAACATTTTGAAATTGACCTCATCACGATCAAAACCATTCTAAAATCACTCGCTCTGCGCTCCTTTGAATCATCCCAAATATTCAACCATAGCATTCAAAAACGTTCCGAAATTGTCAAAAAAACGCTTCGAATTGTTCAAACAGTCAGCGTTTCTTTCAAATACATTCATTATTTAAAGCTGCTCTTTCAAAGTTTTTCATAGAAAAAATACAAAACTGCGCTCCTTTGAATCATCCCAAATATTCAACCATAGCATTCAAAAACGTTCCGAAATTGTCAAAAAAACGCTTCGAATTGTTCAAACAGTCAGCGTTTCTTTCAAATACATTCATTATTTAAAGCTGCTCTTTCACAGTTTTTCATAGAAAAAATACAAAACTTGTTCTTAGATTTGGAAATATTTTTATTTTCAAAAGATTAAGAATAACCCAAGGTAATTGGCACTAAAAACAACATGTTTCCATAATTTTGTAACTTATTTTTTCGAAGAGGCAAGATCAGTAAGGGACTCAGTCTATTAATCTCCAGTCTATAAATTTCAAAATCGTTCTTTTCCATGAATAATCTTTCATTTTTGCTTGTATTGATATGAAGTTTCCAGCTGTCAAGTACTTTGACCTTAATCTTTCATTGAATAAGACAAACATGCGGAATGCACATGCATAAATAGTTGGCTCGAAATTGAAGAATTATTTTTATGGCGTTAGTAGTTGCTTAATTTTTCAAAATGAATTTCGCTGAATTCAGGAATAACAGTCTTTCTTTCCATGCATTACCAGATTGAATCTTATCATTTCAAAGGCTTCAACACGATGGGGTCGTTACTTCCAATTGTTTTACGAAAATTTTCTAAAATCACATTTTCCCAATCTGTGAAAGAGTAGCTTTAATTACCTCCCCATAATTTCATTCAAAACATGCTTCACTCAATTATTCAATTCCATTCCACATACATTCCGAAACCATTTAACTTGTTGCATTTAAGATGTTATTATAGGAAGAAACAGCATGAAATTGACATTTTTGTCGACGTAAGTGTGACAAACTTTAAACTATAAGCGATTACCTCCCCATAATTTCATTCAAAACATGTTTCTCTCAGTTATTCAATTCCGTTCCACATACATTCCGAAACCATTTAACTTGTCGCATTTAAGATGTTATTTAGTTAGAAACATCATGAAATTGAACTTGTTGTTGACGTTAGTGTCACAAACTTTAACCTTGCTTATGACTTGGTTGCTATTGAAAATATCTTCATGAAACTTGACATGTGTGCTCACCATCACAAGAGACTATGAAGGGGATAACCCTGAAAGCATTTTTGTAAGAGTTATACCCCTTTTTCGTCAAAGGTTTTTTTGCATTAACCATCATTATACCCGAACGTTCCATCTGTAGGCGGTGCTCTTGTTTCGATTTAGACTGTTTTCGTTGTTCAGTACCCCGTCATATTTCCGTTGGAGACAATAACTTGAAGCTTTGCATTGTCTCATCACTTTCACAAGAGCTTTACACTCAGTCAGGGGCGGTTTTGAGGAAAACCCAAAGGTAACCACTGATTTGGAATCGATCCTCATGAAGAGGTATTCCAAGGTGGGCAACTCGCTTTTATCCCCCCCCCTCCCAACCCGACCCGATACCCTAGACATTGGCAGTCCTTTTACGTATGGCGGGGTACACTTATTATCTGTCTTGCAATACTTCAGACTGCCGATTATGAGCAATCCCATGACACTTTTAAACATAACACCTTAACAGCTTAATGTGCAGCTATAAACAATTCATAAGTTAGATAAAGTTTCGTCACGCTCAAATAGAACATGAAACGCGTCTTCGATAGCTTTGTGTAATGGTGCTGAATATTTGATGCGAACTACTTTGTGACAATTAGCGCTACCAACATCTCTGTCGAGCTCTGTGTGCAACATTTAGTGAGCAATTAACAACAATTAGCTATTAGTGTTTGATCTTATGGGACTAGAAATTGTTAACTTCTGACAGCAAGACTCCATTCTTTTTAAAAACGAATTCAATTGATATTTAAAGATGTCAAGAAGAATTCCGTTTCGATATGTGTTTCGATTTGTTGAAGGGCGGAGATGTTTAATGGCCTGCGCTCAGTATCACCTAAGGTTGCAAACAGTTTTCCAATTATACCCCGCTTTGCACGCAAGTGAACGTGCAAAGCGGGGTTCAATTGGTAAACTACAGTACTTGCACTGTTTTATGATCGTGAACGCATGGCTAGTTTCCATATCTTTATATCTGTATTCTGCATAAATCCCTGAAGTTTCTACAACTGATTTTGATAGCAAAATAAACAATAATTAAATGGGATTATTGCATATAATGTACGTTTTCGGATCGTTTTAAGCATACGTTTACGGATAAAACCCGAGCGTTAATGAGAGAAAACCTGGATTTATAAGAAAATTCTAGTGTCGTTAACGCCCGGCTTTTTCCATTTAAATATCCCCAGTCTTGGCCTATACACTTTACCTTGTGAATTAATGACGTCACAAAAAACGCAGGAATAGGATCGGCGTCAAAATCGCGATTTGACTTGAGCGCAGTTCCGACCTTTCTTTGTAGTGATACAAATTATGCCATAAAATCATTGAGATTTTTTTTTACTTGCTCAACACAGTTAAACACATTTACACTAATCTCTTTCAAAACCATTCAAAATCTTTCGCCCAGCGCTCAAGAAATTCATTTCAGCCACTCTCTCCAATTACTCAAAACCGCACAGAATTTGTTCAAAACCGCTTATATATCGATATTTCATTCAAATTAATCAAATGATTGCATGATTTCATTGGCCGGTGTTGATTTTTTAGAATCTGATTTGACCACGAAGACACATAATCAGAGAAATATGCAGATCTTATTTAAGGGAGACGCCCGGAGGTAAAAAAGTATCTTACTGTAACTTACTATGTGTAGGCCATTTGAAAGCCTACACCTTCTGAGGCCCGACTGTCTGTGTTCTTCTCACTTCAGTTGGGCGAAACTTGAATCATCAAGAAATTCGCTCCACACACTCATTCAATTTCATTCCAAAATCCTTCACCTTGTAAATTTCACAATGTTCTTAACTGCATTTCACCATCCAGAACGGATTCTCATAAAAGGGGGGGGGTAGATACTGTGAATGAAAAGTCAATTGACAAATCAAACTACATGTATTTATTTTTCAGACCAGAAGCACAGTTTGTTAAACTCCGACATTTCCAGACATTTCGGTCATACATTTCTCGCAATAGGACCATAAAATAGTTCTTTACATTTAATATCTAATTGAATTTCTTATTTTGTAATAGTAAAAAAATCAAAATCTGTTGAGGTTTAGTATTTGCCATATTCCTTCTCACCAACCCTCCCCATTCGGAACACCACTCGGCCAATCTCACGATCAACCTCTGATGTACATAGACGGACCATTTCTAGAAACTACGGGAAAACCTTGGAAAAACTCGATGACGTCAGTGAAAATGGCGTAAGCCCTCGAAAACATTCGACGTCGCCAACGCTAATCGTTTAAGACACTGGCGTGAAACCGTCGTATCCTACCAAGATTCTTAAATAACGGCTGAAAAAATCTTTATTTTTGAGAATGATTAGTCATTCTCAAAAATTAGGATTTTTCAGCCGTTATGTACTGTAAAAAATATAAATCTACAGTGCTAGTTTTTCTTACACTGTCTCCGCCTAACAAAATGTTCGCTTTTGTTACATACCCATCCGCCTTACATACATCCGAGGTCTGTTGCAGTTTACGGAAATGGCCGAATGATATTCTGAATGCAACCCTCCCGTCTCTCTCTCCTTTCTGGCGTCGCGATATGAAGGCAACATCTGGGCTTCTACGCAATTGGTTTCAAAATGACTGTTACGAGGCTATTGATTGGCCATGACTTATTTAGTTCCATAACCAGGAATTTGATTTGCAGAAACATGTGACCTGTTTCAATTCTCTTATAATGATTTGTAAAAAGTAGAACTGAAGTTGATTTTGGTACCCTGGTCGTATGTTACATTTTTTGGAAAATGAATCGACTATTTAACAAAACCATCTTGCGGTTGGTCATAAAAATGAATCGATCATATCTTTTAACGAAATCAAAGTCAAATAATGTGGATTTCGATTTGTCCATTCCCTAAATATCAAACAAATAATTAAGATTTAAACATGCGGAACATAAGGGGTATTTCTGGTTTTTGGTTGCGTGGGAAACTATTGCAAAATTTATTTCAAGTGGTTTTAATGATTTGATTTAGTTTAATCGATTCTATTTTTTCCTTAAGTGGTTTATTTCGGAGTCGGTTGTATAGATACTTCAACGGTAATCATTATAGTAACAGGAAAGACCTTGGGCTGTTTTCATTCTCTTGAATAACTTTCAATGGAATAACAGTAGTCGCTAAGATCTTACCGAACTTTATCTGACGTTGGTAAAAAGCAATTATAGTTCAACTGGTGTTACGCGACCATGCACATAGGAAACCATAAGAAGTGGTCGCTTATGAAAATGGTCGAATTATACAATATTTCAAGATACATAATATAGAACATTTTGTAGCATATATGGATGTCCCATTAAAAAACTAATCATATGATGTTAAAAACCAATAGAATCGTCTAATAATAGTCTAATAATAGTCGCTTAGTAAAAGTGGTAGCTTCATAGAGGACTTGCCTGGAGCAGTGTAGAATTTGTTTTTCAGAACAATGATCTCGTCAACTCGTTATTAGTCTTTCTTTTTTCTATTTCAATCTAGCTTTGCGTCGAGAATAACAAGGTTCGAGAAACGTTTATGAAATGTTGCACTGCTTTGCACGTGTTTCCACGTGCAAAGTAGAGTACCATTTTCAGACGTTCAAAAACGTCTATTCATTTTGAACACAGGACAGACAAACACAATCCGTTTGAAGACCAATTCCTTTTCGTAATAGAAACGTACTCTTTTTATTGTTGATGTTACTTTGAATAAAGGAATTCTTTTTCGATAAAGTTTGCAAAAAATTTACTCAAAAAACACGTATTTCAATATTGCTTTAATATTGATTCTTCTTGATAAATTAGACAATTCTTATTTACAAACACAGGTTTCAATTGTTTTTAAAATGTATTCTCATTCGAATGAATAAAGAATATTCAAACGAAATCAAAACTATGAGGGTAGAAAAATTCTTTTTTTTTTTCTAAATGTTGTTCTAAAAGGAAATTCTTTATACAATGAAGATCATCGTGGAATAAGCTAAGGGAACAATTTTTGAACTATTTCGGAATGATGTCGATTTATTGGGAGGATCGTGTTTTCACGAATTTAAAGGGAGGTAACACAAAGGCGCTACATGCGTTCACGGTGAACGTAATTAGCGATATTTATTAATCCCTTCAAAGATGTACACAGACATTCTTTAAATAAAATTATTTATCTTCGCACTGTATGTATCGTAAAGATTCTTTTTAACGTGTATGTTCAGACAAAATATCCCCCTCCCCCTCATTGCAGACATAAAAATTCGGTCTTCTTTGGACACGATCAAGTCTCTTTTAAACGCCCATGTTTGTATATAAGCATGATATCAATAAAAAAACCAAACAAACAAACAAAAAAAGATTGCGAAATTATTATAGAACTCATGACACTGTGAAGGATTTTCAGAAAGCATTCACTTATCACTTTAGATTTCACTTTTTAAGATACAAATATCGTAATTTTCGTGGTAGAAGAATATCAGCATAGATTTGGATTCTGTAGAAAATTCTATAGTTTACGAGACTTGGGTGTTAGTCGCCCACCGACGTTAAAAAGCTTATATTCCCAATATAATTGCAGCCATTTATAATTATCTGGATTGAGACAAATATGAATAATACAACGGGTGTTTCTGATCCAAATAGGCCGGGTGGCTCTTTAATAGTCCCAGGGCGCCGGATAAATGAGATCCCGTTAAATATGGATGAAGTCCTTGTCCGTAAAATAAACTCGAGTAGGGCGAACTTAGAGATGACAAACTACCGCTAGATGGCGGCACTGTAGGTGAGTTCACGTCCATTCCGGGATTTTGTTTCTTCCATTTTGTTCGTCGATTTTGAAACCAGATTTTCACTTGAGTTTCAGTCAGGTTTAAAGCGAGTGCTAGATTTAATCGTTCACACACTGATAAATATCGCGTAGTTTTGAACTTATTTTCCAGTGCTACAAGCTGTTCGTAGGTAAATGCTGTTCGAGGTCGCCGAGGTTTCCCGTGTGGAGATGAGTCTAACATTTTGAGTTTCATTGGATCGTCTTTCGATTCACAGTCGCCATCTTTATTAATAGAATCTATCCCGTCATGCTCGTCGTCATCAACTTCCGTTTGTGTCATATCGAGTCCACAGCTTGATTCGCCATCGCTGACCGGGTCTGTAAAATAAAAAAAATGATTATATTCATAATGATGATGATAATGAAAATGAAGTAATTTTGATAAAAAATCATTAAAAAAGTACAATTTTGAAACAACTATGATTTTTTAAAAGTAGTACTACATGTGCAACTTTCTTTGGTGACATGACCTATGCTTATTTTTGTGTTCAGAAAAGTTTTTGCCTATCTATGACCAAGAAAATGTCTTGAAATATCAGTTTTATCCAATGTTACCTGCTCTCAGCTTCAAGAAATTATCACGACTCGGCAAAGCCTCGCCATGATATATTATCACAACCTCAACATTGACTCGAGGCATAACGGCCTTATGTGAATGAAAATTATAATATGACCTACGTCACGGGAGTGAAATAAACCCGTTGAATATTTTTGATACTACACGGGTGTTATTATCCTAGTGGAATATCTATGCAAATGAGCTCAGAGCGAATAGCAACGCTATTTTGTAATCGCGAAAATGACGTCATAATCTTTAAATTGTGACGTCAGTTTAAAACGGCGTTATAAGTTTCGCGGAAAATTGAAATGTTGAATTAAAGAATTTTGACGATTTTTTTGTAAAAAATCGGAACAAATTATAAATAGAATATAAAATTTGTGCTCATGAAATACATAATTTATTAAACGAGTCATCTAAAACAGATAAAAACTCGGCGCAGCCTCGTTTTTATCTGTGTATAGATGACTCGTTTAATAAATTCGGTATTTCATGACCACTCATTCAATATCCTCTATTTCTGTGATAGCATCATTTTGTGATGGCGCGTACTAAGCATCTACTGCAGACACATACTAGGTAGGTAATTTGTCCCGGAATTGTCGCCATGGGACACAAAAACAAGTTTCCGGATAAATTACGACCCAACTTGGAACTAATTATTTATGAAATATTGATGTACGTTTATCAGAGGTCTTTGAAATAATGATGCGAGACAGGTCTTACTCCAACATTGTCGCCTAAACTCCGTCCTTAATTAGATTCACTAATTTCGTAAAGAAATTAGTCCCTACCGACGCGCACTTATGCAATTAATGCCCTCATTTCTGTCTATTATTTGTCGCGAAGTGATACAGTGCGGATGTATCTTGACAGATACGAGTTACTGCGCCGGAAAATTCTACGCTAAAAAAAGAAGATCGCACGTCTAAGCTAGGTAGAAGAGAAAAATACAGCAGACGACATTTGGTTTAGTAATTAGAGTTTAGAATTGGTTTTAATTCAATTTGCTTCCTTTTCGGTTAAGCTTTAATTGTAGCGAGGTCATAAATTAGCACCTTGAATGGGCTAATTGTGTTTAACCAAGAAATAAACCGTCTCGGAGAAAGGATGTTGACAACACTCCGTGACAACGTTCCCCAGGAACAAATGTTTTCATACGTAGAGGGGGGAAATTGAGCTGTTCTTTACTCTACGATCTTTTAAATGTGTTTAACTATTTTACATAATTGGTTGGGGAACTTTAAAGTGACACCGAGGCTTAATTTGTCAATTTGAATTTTTTCTTTGCTAGATGCCGACTGACGTAGGTAAAACTTTTTTATCAAAGAAGTGCAATTTTGGGCTGGTCCATATTGAAAGAGAATGCAGACGACAATATAATTTATGTGCAATTGAGAACGCGGGAGATAAACAAGAAGTAACGTTTCTTTAATGCTTTTCGGTGGTTTTTCGAGAAGTAAATGCAGATTGTCATATGATAAGCTCACTGCCATACCAGTGAAATTATCAAAAACGTATACCCCGCTTTCGTTCATTTCACGCTATCTATCGTTTTCTAAGCGGATCCCAATGAGTAACGTTATCACCATTTTTTTTTTATAGAAGTCACGTGCAAAATAGCGCGCTTAAAAAATTGTCCTAAAATTTTTCACATTTTGTCTTAATTTTGCATTAAAGAAATACAATAATTGTTTGTTTTTCGAGTAAAATCGATTGATATTTCATTTCATGAACAACAAAAGCTACATTTCACGAGTCACGTAGCATTTCTTTTTCACTCAATGAAATATAAAACGATCTTACACTGCAACAAACGCCTATCCTCAATATATCAGCAGAATTCTTGAAAAAGAAATAGGAAAAAGATGTAAATTAACGAGGATACATCTTGTTCGTAATATTTGTTAAACGGTGTTTTGCCACGCAAAAAAGGCTCCCATTTTGAGAATGAATAATTTTAAAGTAATTAAAGAAGAACTTGTATTTAACGGTTGATGCCTCTTAAGACCTTCTACTCCTCCACACATTTGTATGAGGATCGAGTTCAACTCTACGTTCAGGATGACAAAACGATGCAAACTGTTTGTTAATTATACCCCGTTTTGCACGTATACTTCCGTGCAAAGCGGCGTACGGTTGGCAAGCAGTTTACAACGTTTTGTAATCCTGAACTCAGTCCGGGTTGATCTAAGATGAAAATTTGCTCGAAAGTACAACGCATAGAAAAACTCTTACATTTTTTTTCTTCTTCCACGGAAAAGACGTTGTGAACTTTCTTAAATGAAATAAATGATAAAACTACCCCTATTTTAATAGAGTGAGCGCATTATTGGATAAAAAACCACCCTTTAAGTATAAAGACTTTAAGAGCCAAACTATGGTGGCATGTTTCTGCCCCGAAATACGAAATAGCGTTATCATGATAATTTTAGAAATACCATGATAATATGTATGTAGTTCGCTACTCTAGATACCTTTTTTAGACTGATGAAATCAAAAAATGTTAAAGTCCAAATTAATCTTTCAAAATTCATAAAAGAAGCCTCAGTTTTGAGACAGGAGTTGATATCACTCCCTGCCGTTTGATTTAATTTGTGTTTTTAAACTGAAGGCTGAGCTGAATTCATGTGATGTGATGAATCTAGAAAAAAAAAAACTTAAAATACTCATGTGATCTGTTTATATGTTTTTGTTTTGTATTGTGCATGTGTACATTTGTGTATTATTTGTGTTTATGGCAATGGGTACTTTTGTGCCGATTTGCCAATATTAAAGAGTTTGAGTTTTGAGTTTGAGTTTTATGAAATTATCTGGAAACTTTAATTTATTACGATATTGTTTATATATCATTTTAGTACTATCTTTTCTTTAATGCTTTTCGGTGGTTTATCGAGGAATAACGGTAGATTATCACTTGATAATCTCACCGCAAAAGCAGTGAAATTATCAAAAACCTATACCCTGCTTTCTTGCATTTCATCCTATCAAACGTCATCTATGCGGGGCGAAATAAGTGACGTCACAATGAACGTTGCATAGCAATCGCGCGCAAAATGACGCGCTTCACGAAAATATGTCATAGAAATTTCACATTTTGTCTCATTTTTGCATTAAAGAAATAGAATAATCGTTTGTTTTTCGTATAAGATCGATTTATATTTCATTTCGTGAACAACAAAAGCTATATTTTCACTCGTGGCTTTGCCACTCGTGAAAATATAGCTGTTTTTGTTCACTCAATAAAATATAAATCGATCTTACACTGAAACAAACGATTATCCTCTATGTATCTCGTGGCAGAAATATGCCACCATACCAAACAAAAGCTTGCATCCAATGTTGAAAACTTGACTCGTAGGATGGTTTGCGATACTAGAATGCTGTTATTGTTTTTAAATAAATGTTGAATCGACGACGAAAAATAATTTTGGAATATTACGGCTTTATTGTCAGGGTAACGGGACCGTAATAGTATCTCACCATTTCATGATCTTTCACAATGATGACCGAGGTTGGCTAATGATTTCATTAGGAATGTTCGGTTAACACTGTCAAAGTTCATTACTTCTACAACGTTGCGGAACTATTACGGGTTCACTTCCTTTACAATCTCACCATAATACTGATTTTAGATATTTTCACAAGGGGTGTACTACCTTTAGTATCGAGACTTAATTGGGAAAAATACCATGAATTGACACATTATTCAGAAGGTTACATGTTCAATTTGTATAACTATTGTTTCTGATTAATTCAAACGGTATCTAAAAAATCTCAAATAGATTTCTAGCATTAAACACCGTTTTTCAATTACAAATTTTAATCACCGAGATAATAGGATTCTTGCATTTCTATCGCCCACTGAATCTATCCAATTCAACTTCTTATATCCCGATTACAGAAATATGCAATTTTGAATTTATTTTCAAAGGCTTAATTAAATGTCACATTCCCCTAGCCCTTAATTAAAAAAAAGAACACGTAATAATCCAAAAATGGTTTAAGAAATTTCGAGAAGAATCTTTCGTTAGATTTTAATTGTCAGCAACTAAATTGTAATTGATTTTTAAATCTCTGTTAGCAAGTGAACGTGTTTTATGAATTTCATTTGATGAATCTAACGGATTGGAGAAAATGACATTAAGGTCTCCGTGTTAATTTCGTTAATTTCTTATAATCTAATTATTCCAAGTTTCTCCGATTACAGTTAACAACATCGTGAAATTGACAATGTGAATGATTTTGGAGTGATTTAGGAATGACATTGAACGAGTGTAAGGAGCGAGTTTTGAGTGAATTGAATTGGAGGTAATCCTATATCGCAAATTTTGTTCAGGATGAACAAAATTATCGATATTGATTACCTACCTTTAATAAAGATGCATACAAGTTATATACATATATAGCTTCCTATTCATTCAAGAATCTATGTTGCGCTAGCAATTTGAATGTTGTTAGTGAAATTGCAATTTTTCTCTATCCAAATTTATTTTGATTGATGTTGTTGATTCTATATTATTCAATGGGTTTGGGTCGTTTTTGAATGGTTTGAGCCAGTGTTTGAAATGAATAAATGGAGCGCTGCGTGAGCGATTTAGAATGGTTTTGATTGAGGTGAATGTCAATTTCACGATGTAATTAACTGTATGCTTAACCTCACACTGATACAACAATCGGAGACCTCTGGTGTTTCTACGGAGAAGATCTCGGGAATAATACACGTGCAGGTATTTAAAGCGCGTCATTTCCTGTAGTGGTTTATATGACGTCACAAACATCAACGATCCCGCTAAGGATGACGTTGCATAATACAAAACCAACGAAAGAATAAACGTGGGCGTATTATAATTTTATAACTTGACGTATTGTTTTGCTATGTTTCGTTTTTGAATTATAATTTGCCCAAAAGGTCCTCCAGACGATCGGAAAGAATTAAAAAAAATTGTGATTTTCTTCAAGCGTATTAAACAACCGAAGTACAAACAGAAGCCAAATTACCTTAGAAATGACGCAAATTTACTACACTTATGAGCGATTTTCGAAGGAACCTCACATTGATGCAATGGATTCTTTTAATTTCAGCATTTCAGTCATGCCAAAACGCATTGAAGTATAATACACTTTAAGATCTGCATTTGATGTACATAGGGAAATTACGACACAATTTGGGCCTGAACATGACAATTTCAGACGGAAAATGCCACAAAGTATCTTTAAACAGACAGACAATCTTCTAAATTCGTTATCTGACTTTATCTTATAACTATACACATATCCGTGTGATACCATCCCGTATGATATTTTTTATGATATCACATAGTTATTTTTAGAACAAAGATATAATGCAGTTATTCTTAGAAACTTGTATTTCAATTAGAAACATCGACGAAAAGAAGACAGATAGAGGTTATAAGATGAATATAATACGTACTTAGTGTTTTGTATGAAAAAAATATCTAACTCGGTTGTGAGAATTGATAATTGTCTCGGCAGATCCTCGACAATTTTCAATTCTCCCAACCTCGTTAGATTTTTTTTTCATACATTACACTAGGTACGTATTATATATGTCTATGTAGCTCATTGTTTGCAAATCTCGCCTTTGTAAATTGTTGGATTTATCATACACAGGCTCATTCATGAATGCGTTTTTTGTTGTTTTGCCAGCTGCTGACCATCTTTAGGTTAACACCTATCCACCCGTTGATTGGAGGCAAATGTCGGCAAAAATATGTTCTTAAAACGAGGATCGAAACTACGAACACATAATTGAAGATGAGGAGACAAATTTAGATCGACAAAGGAAACGATTTTTTCAAAACTTTATATTAATCTCTCTTAACTATCTCATTCCTGAATTTCATACACAGAATGTTTTGTCGCATATTCGATGCATTTACATGGTACAGGGTAAAAAAGACGGGGGTGGGGTGGGGGCGGTAGGAGAGATAAAATCACAATTAATGTTAAGATTCTAAACATAACTGACAAAACGTGAAAAAACCGCAGCGATTTCTATATAACCTCGATGGACCAATCAACTTATTTAGTCACCCCGATACTGCAACATATTGCAACTTATCCCCGACACCTATATATACATTCACACAAATAATTCAAAATTGTTCAAAACGCGCCACACTTTCATTTAAACCTTACAAATCATCGCTTTTTAAGCTGATTAGGACCTTCAAGAGTCTAATTGGTCCGTAAAAGCACATACAAAACAATGCGTAGCCTTTAAAAGGGAGGTAATAAAATATTGCTGATTTCGTTTATCTTGCAAGAAAATAACGATACTGTATTTCATATTTTAATTCAATCAAAACTCGCCCACCCGCTCATTCAATTTCATTTAAAAAATGAATCACCTTGTCCATGTCATGATGCCATTAAGTATATGTTGCATTGTCTTTTAATTTCAAAAGCTTCTGTAGTTATCTATCAAAAATAATACAAATATTCCAACCTAATAATTAACCGAGAAAATTCTCAGTTGAGTACTGCATTTTCTTTTATAATCTCGGGCTCTGAAGTCAAAATTTGAATAAATTCTCAGATCAGTTCGAAATAAATTTTAATATTGGGCTCTTAATACACCGTCGACTAAAACCAGTCGAATGGTTCTGGGAGAAAGAGTTAACGAATCGTTTTCGAAATGATACCTCGCTTTGCACGTATGTGCACGTGCAAAGCGGGGTATCATCTCAAAGCGCTCACGAAACGTTTTTACATCCTGGCTACCTGAACACAGACAAGAAGATATTTTTATTTTGAGTTTGAACAAAATTGTTTTTAGTTGAAGAAAAGAGAAATTATTTGAAAAGCATCTATTCCAATCAAGGGAATTTTACCTTAAGTAATCTCGTTAACTCTTTAAGAATCTATAAATATGTTGTAGGGCGAAAACTCGCATATTTGGGACATTTTCAATTTGTAATAAAATATTAATTATGAATGTAAAAACTAATTAAAATCTATCAAATTAACTCGAGAAATAAGTAGATAATGACACAACGGGGGTGCACACGAGGCTGCCTGCGACGTTCGTGTTTGATCTTCCAATCTGATATGTAAATTCGATCATGATAAAATTATTAAATGAGTTAATAAGCTTAACAGGTACTCTATTGTTAGTTACGCGGGCGACGTTGCACTTTGTACGCGCATGCGCGTCAATCCACCTTCTATCTTCCTGTTTTACAAAATTTTGGACCTGTCCAAATTCAAAGGTTTTGCTAACGAAAATTAAAAGTGGATTTAATTTGAAAAATAACCATTCAGTAGGGTAGAAAATAGTGTGGAAAAAGAAGAAATTGCTTGTCGGAAGCAATTTCTTCTTTTTTCACAATGTTTTCTCAATCATAAAATCACAGACACGTAAAAAGCAGGGATTAAACAGCAAAGGGTTAAACTTTCTGCGAGATTCCAAAACCATGTCGCTGAAGAAAACCAAAGCTTTCATCGGCGGATCCAGATCCAGGCTCTATAAGGGGGTTCGATGTCGGTCTAGATTCGTTTAATTAATACAATGGGACTTATTGCTCAAATTCTTTTTATCAAATATATTTTATTGATAGAATTTCAAGTTCCTGTGATTCGAAGAATTCAAAAAAGGGGATCGGGTTCCCTGTTTTGTAACATTTCTATTGAATTTGTCTTCTACAATGAATTAATTTAGCTACAGAGGGGGGTTCGTTCGAACCCTCCGAACCCCCTCTGGATCCGACACTTGCTTCTTCTATGAATTTATCTCTTTGTCTTAATCTAATGGCAGAGATATTTTGCTGTCAGCCTTGCATTTACGTCGGAAATCTTACTGGTTTTTGCTAAAAAGAAGTCAAGAGAAGTCTGATAGACCTCTTTTCATGAGGCGAGCTCAACATTTTGTTAAGAGCCCAATATTTGTAGATGCATTGGTTGGCACTTTACCCTTGTCATGCTTAACCTGGAATGTTACTGCTTGTGCAGGGGGTATAGACAAAGATCAACTTACACTTGTATGTGAAATCTTGTCTCTGTTCATCACCTGATCCCCCCCCTTTTCTTTGAAACCAGAAAGGTTGAAGGATGGTATTTTCAAAAATGAATACTGACTCAAATTAAGTGTTCGTTTAAATGGGGTTTTCGCCGCTTTTAAAAATCTTTCAGTTATATCGCGGCGGCTGGAGCACCTAACAATGGATTCCTGGTATTTCTTTCACCAGTTCTACCTGATTCCTGGTATTTCTCTCACCAGTTCGACCATCACATCCTTTCCTAGCCTCCAACTGCTACCTCACACAGGTCAACGATTATCAACCCATTGGTGAGTGACAACAAGTCGGAAAAGATGAGTGCTGCCGTCGGAGATTGAACCCAGGATCTCAAGATTAACATCGCGATGCCTCAAATATTCTGTACTTTGATTCTAATGCAATCTTACAAAGGTTTTTATTCAGCATGGCAAAATCTGGTTTAGACTCATCATTTATTCATTTATTTCTTGATTTATTATGTCTATTTTTTCGCGGGAAACCTTGGAATTATTTGAATTACATTTCATTTCAAGGTCAAATCTGACCTACGTTCAGGATGACTTATCGTTGCAAACTTTTTGTCAATTATACCACGCTTTGCACGTACAATTGCGTGCAAAGCGGGGTATAATTTGCAAACTATTTGCGCCGTTTTGTCATCCTGAAAGCATGGCCGATGTTTTAAGTACTTGCATATGAATAAAAATTGAAAATGAGTATCATTTCCTACTAGTGTGCCCGAAATACCATGAATTAAGAAAACAACTATTTAGCCAGTATTTCTGCAGATGGCCAAATTTGCATAAATTCAAATAGGCCTACATTATGTTCTCCAAAACGCAAACGACGCTTCAAAATTTAGCAAAATTCATGCTGAATAAAATTGAGTTGAGTTGAGTTGAGTTATAGCTGCTCTTATCCTAACACCAGAAACCAATGGTGATAAAACAGTTCGAATCCATATACGATTCATAAATTTCTAAAGGTGTTTGTTATGAACAAAAAGTATTCTACACTTACCTTAAACAAACGTACAAGACAGGCTCCCCATGTCTTACGAAAAATACCAATTATGAAAATTTCAGTGCAAAAACAGACTTTTCAAAAATTAAAAAAAAAAAAATGAATAAATAAATGAATAAAATAATTATGATAATAATAAAATGATAACAAAACTACTATCGTGAAAACGTTTACGGGTTCTGATCACTTTCGCGGTAAATTAGGCTGTACAGCCGTAGAATAGTGATAGATTTATGAAAATTGATTTTAGAAAGTAATTTTCGTGTTTCTATGCATACAGCGAGTTATTATATGACCTGCGTCGCCGGTGTAAAATAGCACGGGTGTTGTTGCTCTAGTGAAATAACTATGTAAATAATGTGAGAGCTTTTCATCGCGGCAACGCTGTTTTGTTATCGCGAAATGACGACAGAATGGAAATGATGGCGTCATTGACAAACGACTTTATATGAAACGCAGAAAATTGTAATAATGAAATTTCAATGATATTGACGATTTTTTTTATAAAGAAAGCTGTCATAATATAAATAGAAAATCAATTTTGTGTTTATTAAATACCAAATTTATTAAACTCGCCATCTCAAACAAATAGAAACTCGAAAAAGACTCGTTTTTATCTGTTCATAGAGAATTGTGTAATAAACTCGGTATTCATGAACACTCATTTATTATCCTCTTTGTTAAGGGCGCTGATCAGGTACGAGTTTCCGCGTCGGTGATATGTGCCTTTGTTTCGCAAAGTATAAATGTGGTTGCTATTCTCTTATTTGTTAACTTTGAACACTCATTTGGTTAATACTTAGTGTGCTTATGTTATAACCAGAATAAGTAAATTATCATGTTTTCGATAATTTAAGTTAAATCGTTTTGTGTCAAGATGGCGCAGATAGGATATTTTACGTGTATCTAATTTCAAAATTATGTAAATTACACAAATTACTAATCGCGCTGATATTTTTACGCACAAAATTACTTTTCCGTTTTTTGTTTGTTTGTTTTTTGCTCTTTTGTACATGATTTACGGAAAGGTTGTTAACTATGTCTTAATATACAAACAAAGAGAGCCTCTAGTGAATAAAAATCATCCAACATTGAATACTTTTCAGTACGACCCCTTTCATAGATTTTGTCCTGTTATTTTTTTATCACTTTGGAACAGTGCTAAAAAGGCCTGAAATTTTATTTTTTGTCATATTACAAATTGCACTGAGCAATAACTTAATACAATTGCAAGAACAGCAACCTACTGACTGTAATATTTTTGTTGAGGTCGAAATATTTTGTTTTAGTACAAAAGATTGGTATGTTTTGAGATTATGCTAAATAATCCTTCCATAAATTTTTCAGATTCAAATTCTTTGTTTTTGTTTTTCCCTATTTACCTATTTTTAAAATCCATGTTATAATCACCCCTTTTATTTTTTCTTTTCTTTAAAATTTCATTAACCCAACATCCCTCCTATCATATCAAATATATTTAAGAGATGAAAAGGGTATTTTTTGGTTCATGAAGGTATGAAACTAAAAACCTAATCACAATGTATAAATACGCGAGGCGGATTTATACATAAGTGTGATTAGGTTTTAAATTTCATATACATCCATGAATTTAATAAATTTTCTCTTCTTATCTTACAGTTTAAATATCATGGAGCAAATTGTAAAGATGTATAATTAAAAACACATATTTCGTGTGTGTCTGCTTTGTGAGGAAGCTTACAAAATGACCGCGAACTCAAAATCAATTTTATCGAGGAATGAAGCCAACTTTAAAGCCAACCAGAATGCACGAATTCTGATGGGCACAACAATTATTACATTATTATTTATTATAGATTTATTTCTATCACTAGATATATGCAATCTAAGTCTAGAGATACGAAATAATGTGAAATTTAGTTTGTTCGTAAATTGGAGGGGGCTGAAAAATTTAAACCCATGCTTAGTTATGAATCTTTACTTACTTAAATGAAATTGCTGGAAATGACATTGACTTACTTTAAAAAAAAATGGTGGAAATGAATTTCTGGTTAACTTATGTAATGATAATAATCATTTTTAATGCGCTATCAAAAACGGATTTTCCGATGGAATACTGTTTAACATCACTAGGTATACTAAACAAAAAAGCAGTTTTTCGTAAATGCAACGGGGAAGAAACATTCATATCCAAAAATCCACTAATATTAAAGATGTAGAGGAAAATGAATGAGTGGTCATTGAATACCGAATTTATCAAACGAGTCATCTATAAAACATAAAAAAACTAGGATGTACCGAGTTTTAATCTCTTATAGATGACGAGTTTAATAAATTCGGTATTTATAGAGAGCAAATTCGATATTCTATTTATAATATGGCCTGATTTTTTTTCAGTAAATCGAAGAAATTACAGAAATGTGTAGAGTTATTCCGCCAAACATATAACTCCGTTTGCGAAATCACGTCATCAAATACATTCTGACGTCGTTTTCCCAACAAAAATATAAAACTGTTATACGTTCTAAACCCATTTGCATAGAAATTCCACTAGTGTAATAACACATGTGTGGTTTATCAAACACATTCAACGGGGTAATTTCCCTCCCGCGACGTAGATCATATTTTAAATGTTCTCACTTATATGAATTTTTCGGAAATGTTACACATCGGCCTAACTTTTCACTTATAATGATCATCATTAGATTTTTATAATACGATTCCACAAAATAAATGATTTTAAATTATAATCCATTACACATTTCTGAAGAACATTACATTAAAGTTTAAACTATTTAAAGAAACGATATAAATAATTTAACAAGGACTATTATATAGTACGAACCTACTCTCTTTATTTTTTTTCTTTCGAATTAAGCCCTTTTCTTTTCACGGACAAAAAAGCTCGCATTAATGATGGTATCTTTAAATGAAGAATTATGTTATCCGAAATATCCATATTAAAATAATACAAACCTATGTCATCATCAAACTCGACCATTCTGTCCATCCGTCTGTGTTTAAAATGTAACCATGGTGACATGGATGGTTTCCGTTTTGTTGGACTGTGTCCAGTAAATTTTTGTGGGTCCAAAATATCAAGGACCGAAAACGATGTCGTGTTGGTCCGAGATGGACTGACTTCCGGTTCCCGAGATGCATTTAGCTTCGGCGTCAGGTCTGGTTCATTATTTTCCGGCACCGTTGCCGCCATTTCACTTACTTCTTCAATATTATCAAGTTCATTCTGAATTTCCCCTTTTTCATTCACTTGAACATTGTCATAATCATCTAATGCTTCATTATCAAGATATATATTATCTGTTACCTTCACTTTTAAATCTTTCGTGTGGAACAATAGTAAGTCACTCCGCACCTTTTCTGACGATGTTTTATCCCGAGTTTCCTTACCCGAAGTTTCCTTTGAATTGTCGTCTGTCATCTTTGACTACTTCCGGTCTCAACAGAAATTTAAACGAGCCGCCATGATGATCACACTTGAGTACACAATTAGCAGCACGCGATCAGTTTTCGAGTATAAAATAAATTAGTTAATGAATTAAGAGAAAATTCTATTGAAAGTATTGTTAAAAGCATTGTTTGTATATAAAAAATTTAAGATAAGAAAAGTATCGAGAAATAGTTTATAATATCGTTTTCTGATTATTTACTTTTTCGACAATAATATTTAGTTTTTCAAAGACTTCCGAAATAGAAGCAGTACATTTGATACCTCTTAACTCCCGATGGGACGTTCCTATTGAATGCGCATGTGTGAGGAGGTGGAGCATAGAATGTTTATATACTCCCGCCTACTAAATGATATCTAAATTTCAGAGGTCGGCTCCTATTGGCTGTCAGTTTAATTGGAAACATGAGGTATGAAATTAGATATCATTAACTTGCTTTCAATGGATAATCGTGTGTGAAGTCTGGAGAAACCCTGGCAAATTGGATATTTATTTTTGATTGATGTATTGAGAGAGGGGCGAGAGATCGTTATTGCTTACAGATATTGTTGAGCGTACTCGAGAATTGCGGCCATATTTATGGGAATGAAAGCGATTTCGAACGTTAAGTGGACAAGCTTATTGAACTGTAAAGAAAATCTGTCGTTTATCGGCCGAATATAGCCGATTCTTTTGTATTCTTAATTGGTAATTAACTCTTCTCGTCGAATGGCGGAAATGCGCCTGGGATTGCGAGACGCTGCGAGACTTGGGTTCTCGATAAATTACCTGATTTTAATGACTTGTATAAGATTTTAAACAGAAGTAATAGAACAATTCGATTAATACGAGTGCCCATGAAATTTTCTCCCATCCTAAAAATTGTCCTTCATCGATTTCCCCCATTAACCCGTTTTAGAGACTATGAACATTTTGATATTGTTCTAAGGTCTTTATCTCACATGGCTTTCAAAATAAGACGATCTTACTAAAAAACATATTCCTATACGTATTTATTAAAATAATATTGCCAGGCCATCAGGATGACAAAA
Source organism: Fragum whitleyi (assembly GCA_948146395.1). Lineage (NCBI taxonomy): Eukaryota > Metazoa > Mollusca > Bivalvia > Cardiida > Cardiidae > Fragum > Fragum whitleyi. The sequence continues at coordinate 46,031,813 of OX411555.1, forward strand.
CGGTGCGAACTGTTTGCAAATTACTTCCGGTTTGCACGCACGTGGACGTGCAAAGCGAGGTATAATTTGCAAACAGATTGCACAGTTTTTGCATATTGCCATGCGTTTAGGATGACAAAATGATGCAAACCGTTTGCAAATTATACCCGGATTTGAACGTGGATGTGCAAAGCGATGTATAATTTGTAAATAGATTGCACAGTTTTGTCATCCTGAATTCAAGGCTTGTTCAATATTCATTACGATGCACCCATACACTATTCCTGATATTATTTGTGACCCGTCACGCAAAAAGGAACCATCTAGGAACTCTGTTTAATAAATATTTGAAAAAGATATTTGGTCCAGCATAGATCAACCAGAGGTCGTATTTCAAAAGTTCTTTCACGGGAGGGTAGATTTGTCATTCTAGATTCAGAAAATAAGGAAAGTGCGAAAAGTTTCGATCCTAGTCAGTCTGCGCAATCCGCGCAGTCTGACAAGGGTCGCGACTTTACGGGCTACCCTTATGGCCCCTTTTCGTGTGACGGATCACATTGATATCGCTGACAAGTTAAATATCTGGTGGCTTACTGTCACATTCTGTTGTGGCGGAGGTTTGGTGATAATCTCTTAAAAATTAAAGGTATAGCTCAAATAATGAAAGATAGAAACAATGTATAATATCTTACAGCCTGATTTAAGACTTTTGCTTTCTGCCATCGTGATCATTGACCCAAAACAGACATGTGGTTTAGTGTAGTTATGTGCCTTATTTCCTAACAAATCTGAATTCTTGGACTTAGTCTATTGTGACAGAAGTACGTCAGAAGGCATTCTTTCATTTCAATAAAACTTATGTAGAAAGTAGAATGATCATTCTAGATTCAGAGAATCATCCAAAATTCAAACAATCGTGCATTGTCATCTTGACTTTATTATTTAAAGCCAAACGAGTTATAACGATGCCAAGGTGTATTTGCTCATAAACCACAAGGGTGTAACTACTTTTACGCACATTACGCAAGTAAAATATGTTGTTGGTGACTGGGTTTAAGTTGCAATGTTTTGATTATTTATCAACGCCCAAATCATAGAAAAGGGGAGCGGACGGAGGCCATTCATCTTTTGTCACAGTCCACATATCGCCTTTATCCTATATATTCTATGAGTGCGTATAAATTTCAAAATCCTAGTTACGCCAATGAACCATGTTCTTTACTCAAAAGCACTGAATATGTGTTTGGGTAATGTATTTCTAAAACAAGTTTAAAGACATTTTTCAGCTTAAATAAACCAAAGCTTAGAAAGTTTTGAAACAAACTAGTCATAACATAACCTTGGGAAGCTATTTAATTCCATACAGATCATAATGGGCTCAATTGAAAATCTGTTCTTCCCTAATAAATTGCCGTCAAATTTAAAACTTGTTGGGAATAAATGGAAAATAAACAGTTTTATTTGAGTAGCCCATACTTTGTAAACATCACAGCAGTCCGTGAAACGTTTATTCTTGTTTAAGGACTGTCGAAAGCCGATGATCGTCTATTTACTTTACTTTGATTGGGCGATATCCTAATTGTAATCTATCCCTACCGCTAAGACCATTGATACCTCCACTTCGTGGGTTCTAACCCTGTCGTCAGTCCGACTAGTTCAGTCGGTAGACCACCGGACTTCAAAACCATTAAAGTTCGACTGCGTGGGTTCGATTCCCGGGCTGGCACACTAACAAACTAATTGTCTTTCGGATAAGACGTTAAACCGAGGTCCTGTGAGACGGTGCTTTACACCGAGCACGTTAAAGAACCATTGTGGATCTCAGCAGTAGTTTCGTTATATGTTTCCTTGCAATTTCCCTCGTAACAAATGGGGCGTCGCTCATATGGTCATGCGTTACGGTAGCGACGATAAATAAACGAAATACACACTCTAACCCTTTCGGTAAGTCTTAGATATACATGTGCTTATATGAATTATTTTTTTTGACAATATTTCAAGCATAAAACTTGAAGAAATATATTTCACCCCCCCCCCCCCCCCCCGACTTCTTAGACCTATGAAATAATAAAATTTCTTACACGATTATAAACTCATCTGGAATTCACTGCATTAAATCCATGCCTATGTGTTTCTTGCTATGTCGATCTTATAGCCAAAGCGTATATAGAGACTTTCTTTGTTTATTCAAGCTAAGGTATTGTCATATTTTTTTAAGGATTCCAAGATAAGTCCTTATTATCTAAATAGAAATAGTCGGATTCCGTGTTGTTGTTTCAGGGAAGATTTAATGGATTTCCCCATTGGGCCTGATTTACTAAACATCTTACAATCATTTTCTGCGTAAGTCAAAAATTAAAGTTGCTTCTACAGTAGTAACTAGATATAGAATTTTGTCGGGCATCATCTCATAAAGACGATTCCAATGAGATATTCCAGGGCAGAATCTAAAAAAAATGAAAACAGCATGTTTGATTTGTGATCATTTGACTCACTTTGATTATTTTTTTCGTAAGATATTTCGTAAAACGGGCCCCAGGTTTCATTCCATGGTTACCCAACCTTTCTTAATCTTCTTAAGTTTTTTTGGAGTTTCTTCCTACGATTTATTCCATTAAGTTTTTGATCAAATCTACTTAGCAAATTTTGAGGATAAGATAAGTATGAAAACACAAAAACGGACGTTAACCAGAACAACAATGACAATTTTCGGCAATTTGAACTTAAGAGATAATCGATTTTAGAGGAACGCATCATGAAATCAGGTTAGCCCTATCATGTGGATACAAGTTCGATAATACAAATATATTAATATTAAATTTTTCCGGGGTTTATGGTCACTTAAAGTAAAGCTCCAGCATGAGGAGTTTTTGTACATTTTATATTAAAATATTATCTATAAAACTAGAACAAACTCTGTATTTTGAGAACTCATTGTAATCGCCTTGCCTTGTTTCCCTTTTGTATAGGCGTATCTAGGACTTTGAAATTTAAACGCACTCAGAAGGCGACAACTGAAGAATATATATATAGATATATATATGGAATAAAGGCGATATGAGGACTGTGACAAAAGATGAAAGCCCTCCCTTATTATGATTTGATCGTTGGTTATAATCAAAACATCGTAACTACAGCTTGAACAAGGTGTAGTTTCGATGTTATGATCATTTATCAACGATGTTTTTCAACAGACGATTATTTCTTTTACGCACTTGCGTACATTGCGTAGTGGAGTTACGCCCTTGTTTTGTATCCACACCTCTGCTTAAAGATACGTGTGCATGTATGCAGTTTATTGGTATATTGTTATAGTTAGTTGAAGAAATACTAAATAGATCAAAATCGCCCTTTTCACAGTAATATCACAAAATGAAGTTGATTTAATTATTGCACAAAAGACCGTTCTCTCCAATTGACCGGTCTCCATTTTCCCCGGCCATTGGATTTCGTCAAGTGCCTATTTAAGTTGAAAAGAGGCCTAATTTCCATAGAATTCTCTGGCCTCGGTCGTTAATTCCCTCCTTCGTGATATTGTTACCGGAAAAATAGGATGTTTGCAGTCGTGTTTCTAACCCTATTAAGACATTACACTGGAATTTAGGGGGCATCTCAAAATGTGTTCCCTTTAGTTCCAATGACTTGCTAGATCTATAACGCAAAAGTTCCTCAATCAACGATGTATCGTTAAAATTAATAAATATATTATACATTACAAATGTAAGCTACATACATTATAAGAAATGTCTGCATATTGAGAAAAAGAAAGAAAATTCATTTAGAAAGTGTACGGATATTTGAACATTAAAAATTGTTTATAATGAAAGATCACAAATCATGGCATCTATCTGCTCCATTTAGATTTTTTTTTTACTTTTGAACGATAAACACCCTTACCTTCATATTATAAGCTTGGTCGAAATATAAAGATAGGAACAACTAGGTTAATACAAAGACATGTATATGTAAACAAAAAGAAAAATGAGCCTGTGCGTGACATTTTCAACAATTTTATTTGTGCATTGAGTAGCCCCGACAACAAAGCAGTGCATGAAAATTGAGTATTGTTTCGACAGGGATTTGCACTATTATTCAGAAAATGCTTTGATTTAAAATCCAAAATACCCCCTCCACCCGAAGCTCTGTTTCTATACTTTGCAATATTTCATTACATAAAGAAACAAATATTCCCACGTTTTATCCAGCTATAAGTCATTTAAATCCTAAACGAAAAATAGGGGTCATTTATGAATGGAGCTAACAAACAATAATCTGTGTTTTGAAGACAGCTCGTAAGGGGGTTTTCCCGTATAAAGCGGTATTTAATTTGTTCGGATTGGTCTAAAAAGACGAATGATGGCCCCGGAAACAATGGGGGGACAATTCCCTCCCATCTGGGCCGATTACCATTTTAATTAAATTGTGATCTGCGTAATCTTGTTTATTAAGTTATCGCCGGTGAGTATGTGCGAAAAAGCAGAGGATATTCGAACCCATCATGAAACCCTTACTACTTCCGGAAAATGGCGGCTTTGAAATTTTTTCGACATTATTATTCTACTGCCAATGGCTGGTTTTTATTTCTATGAAACACTCACTGTTGAATAAGTCCTTTCTATTCAAACAGTTATATAACTATATATCACTGAAATAAGCATATATGTGCTATCGAATAGAATATGTGTTATTAAGGCTGATTCAAAATGGGCAGCCAGGCTAAAAGAAAAGTTACCTGTATTTAGCTAGAATGAACCCACGACGATTAAAATCACACGAGGAATAAAAGAATTGAAAAAAAAGATAAATCATCAACCCGAAAAAAAATCTGAAAATATAGGTAACTGGTGATTTTTTCTTTTTATATCAAAATCAACCCTTTGCCTTAAAAACCTCGTTTCGGATCATTTTTTTTACTTTTTACAAACGATTGTGAACGTTTAAAAAATGATATCCCTCTTAGCATGTGAGTTCACATGCAAAGCGGGGTATCATTTCAAAAACATTTTACAAACGTTGTCATCTTGAACGCATGACCGCTGTGAGAAGGGTAGAAGACAGTCCGGGAAACAATTATAGCCTTATTATGGATCGTTCGTAAAGCTAATATAATCCGGGGGTATTCGGCGTGTAATGGCTTCCGAATGCTAAAATACGGGGAACGATGAAAAACTGCCCATTTTAGAGAGAAATATGTTGAAGGGGAAATATTACATAGTATTAGAGAGTATTTATTTCTTGCCTGATCAATTTGGAAAATAGATTGCCTAGATTTGAGGCGGAATCACTTTGGGGTATTATAACAGGATCTAATTGTTTCTAAGGAAACCTTATTTTCCGCTGTAATGCCCTTTATTCAAGCTAATGATAGGACGAGCTTAACCAATTTCCTTATTTGGAGAAAAACGTGCACTCTTTTTTTTCCAGGCTTACAATTTTGTTAACAGGCAAACGATGATCAAATAATCCGTTCCTTCATGCCTTACCTATAAGTTGATTGTATAGATGACCTCATAAAAGTAAGTTTTACTTAACCATGTATTAACCATACTCCACAATTTCTAGCTAAAGATCCCACCCAATGTGAAATACGTTTATCTATAGGACCATGCATTTTTTTTGGGGGGGGGGGGGGAGAACAAAAATGTGTGTGACATTTTTGTGCTTATACTTTTATCTATCTAAGGTATTATTTCTATTAACCACTTACACATGATTTGAAATGTCCCTTGTTATCATTGAAATTTTGCAAGTTGGTTTCGACATCATTTCGGGCACCTTCAAATTTTATATCACACTGTGTCCCTAGTCCTATGGCTCTTCAATAAGTTTTACACCTGTTGTTGGTTGCAACAATAACGGCAGATTGCACTTTCTATTTATGCCCGAGATTATAAAATTGTTTTCATGCTTAACTGAGAGCTTTCTCAAATTTTTACTTGAGATGGAAGCTTAATAAATTTTGTAATATTATAATAACACAGAATATAAGAGATAAAATTAGAAAAGTTGTTATATATATTAAGTTATTAATATTATCTTTTATGTTGATACATTAACTTAATTCTAAATTTGAGAAAATTCCAAGTTGAGCACAAAAATAAGATTTATAATCTCCGGCCCTGATGTGAAAACTCAATAAAAATTATTTAATTCTTAGCAAAAGTTATAAACAAAGACATAGAAATATTCGTTTTTGACAAAAAAGTACTTGGAATTTTTTCCACATGCAACGTTCTTAGTGGAGATGGTATAGTACACGTATACTTTAAGATATTATTGTATACAATGTACGTTTTCGCGTCGTTATAGTCATACGCTATTGGACAAAACCCGGGCGTTAACGGGAGAAAACGTAGGTAAATTATTCATGTGCCTTTTTTCTCTTAAATATATTCGCTTCATCAATTTGTATATCTAATATCGATATTGAGCATGAATTAATTGATCCCATTCTTGGGTTCAATTTTGTGACGTCATAATTTTACCAAGCAACGTCGGTATAAACAAAAGTGACGGTGCAATGCATAACTCAATCTTCCTGGCACATGAGCCGGTTTGGAGCTAGTTTAAAAGCGTTCCTATGAATCATTTTTGCAATCCCTTTTTGAATAAATACTTAAGTAATTCTTTTTATGCAAATAAGCGTCAATTCACATTTTAATGGGCGTAATCATATGCCGAGACCATAAGAAGCTTCCAATTTTCGGGTCTCTGCAAATATAAACGCCCTCAAACACGTGAATTAACCCCAAGTTTAGAAATTCGGAATTACTCTTTGCATTGCCATATCATTAGGGTTCAGTTTCAGCGGAAGGCCGGACGAGGCGTCCCGTTCCCCACAATACCCCATATAGAGCCAGTTTATTACCACTCGTTTTCTTTACTTACTTGATATATGATTTTTTTTTCAGAAACTACAAATCCATCGCATTAAATCAGAGAAGACTATCCCGGAAATGTAAGTCTGTCAGTCTGCTAACTTTGGTCTGCGAGTCTGCTACTCTGCTTACATCGGTCTGCTAGTCTGCTATTCTGCCAGTCTTCTTACTTCGGTCTGTCAGTCTGCTATTCTGCCAGTCTGCTGACTTCCGTCTGCAAGTCTGCTGTTCTGTCGATCTGCTTTTTTCAAGGACATCATAAATATCCGACTGGGTTTGCCTTCAAAGAAACTATATTCCCTATTGAATTACGGACTAAAATCGATCAATATACATTTATAAATAAATCAGCTATATGTTAAGATATAAATATTTTGATTATCTCTAACCGAGTTGTAGGTAAATAAAATTATTAAAACTAATAAGAATTGTAGAGAACAATTACAACAACTTTGCACTTGTACGATTTTGAAAATAGAACACGTGGGGTAAAGAAATATATGTATGTGTAAGCATTAACATGTAAATACTAACAAATCTTGGTCTGTCTAGAAAAGGGGTCGTTGAACGTAAATTGTCTTATTTCTTTTTTTCTAATCGACTTAAAATTATGGCCCGTACCCACTGCTGTTACAGATGAATAGGGGATGTAAAACGTATGAAAATCTTTACATCCGTTGAAAAGACGCAATGCATCTGTTTCTTACCCTGTACATACGCTTTGCAAACGCTCTGTCAGTCGAGCGTCCGCCCATTGTGATTTGATCCGTGCAGAAAGTTTTGAGCTGCACAAAACTTGTAGAGCGGATAAACTTTCCGTTATGTACAGCGTAAATACGAAACAATACAAGGAAGAAACGATACGTATCGGATACCATCCGTTATACTTACTCTGTATACTCAATCCATCCGTTAGGCATCCTCGGAACTCTTATCCGCTTTGGATGAAAGCAAAGCGTACATAGGGCCGAATTATGAGGAATACAAAAAGTATATAAAAGGGAAGTAACACGTATAATTAAATATGTAAGCGTATGCATCACGAAAAATTTAATGATCCGCGCTTAATCAGTTTTGTTTCCGCTAAGCATACGAAATACATACGCCCAATGCTTTATGTGTCCGCTCTTTCTGCTATTTATATACGTCACAATTACACCCGGTAACCTCTTCTGAGCTGTCATCCGCTCTTATCCGCAAGACTTCCGATGAACATCCTCTGAACATCCCGGCGATATTTTCCGTTCTGCTACGCAATTTTCTGCCACTATTATCAGTTTTTTCAAAACAAAACGGATAATCAATGGGGTTGTATACAGGCCTAGCTTATAGCCTTCCAAGCCAGAAATATAGAATACAAAAGCATTTGAGCTTGTGCGTGAGATTTCCAACAATTTCAAATATGCGTAAAGCAAAGACTCTGGCCAGCCTGTGCATCCGCACTTTCTGGGTAGAGTCTCCACTATGCACTTAGTTGATCGAAAAGGTCTAAAAGTATCTGTGAAACATCGGGTAACTTTATATTTACAGTTTATGGCTGTCTACGCCTCTCAATGTTTGCATGTCACAAACATTTCATATTGTTGGAAATGCCACGAACAGGCTCAAACATAACGCCCTACGGGCGTTCTTTGCCATGTGCTAAGGCAATTGCACTTTATGCCCCCCAAAACGCGGTGAAAAAGACACTCATCCCTATAGTAAACACTAAGATCCACCATCAGATTAGAAAACGTCAGACATGGTGAAATGAACGAAAACGGGATAAAACTTTTTGATGATTAATTTTACTGGTTAGGTAGTGATTTGATCGAATGATAATCTGCCATTATTTTTCTATAATCCGCTGAAAAGCAGTTAAGAATTTCATTGTGTGCTTGTTTACTTAGCTCATTATCGTAGAATCACGCACATCCGATCAAATAATCGACATCCATCTACGTGAACGTATTTTACTTTTCTTGTGTCCCATCTTAATTCTAAATGTAATGAAAACAGGCAGGCTTGTTTACAAATCGTCACATAACTGTAAAAGAAAACAACCCAATAATTCCATAAGCAAAGTATAAATGTAATTTCCGAACTTTAAAGGGTCATAGAAGAATATACATGTTATGCACCGTTTAATTTCCCGTTCCAATGACACTTACTTTATATTGTTCAAAATCTCAAACTGGCATTGAATCAAGAGATTCTTTCCGGGGCTATTTAATCTGCTCATTGACCAGTTAACGATCTAATAGCCAACACATACTGAACATCGCTCGGAGTAATCCGTAAACTGGAAAGTACACTTCGTTTTGTTTTCAATTTACGATATGCCCAATTTAATCTTTCGTTGATTTTGTTTTTCGCAGCGTCATCTTCAGTAATGTTTATGACGTCATATAAACCCACATGCGATATGACGCACTTTCATCGCTGCGCCCATATTATTCTCGAGGTATATTTCGTAGAATCTCCGAAAGTTGCCGATTGCAGTTGGGGATCTTATGGCCAACCGTCACTATTTATTGTGACCAAAACTCATCACAATTCTAATTTTCACGATGACAGCTGTACGTCACAAGTTTATATTTAGGACAAATCTATAAATAACCACAGAGATAGTGATGGATATCCATCACACTCATCAGCATGAACAAAAAAAAAAAAAAAAAAAAGAAAGAAAGAAAGAAATATCGAAAATGAAACAATTTTCTAACCGTCTTCGAAAGATGTTTTCCATTGTCTCGAACATTTTAAGTATTAAAAAACCTTGAAATCATCATTCCGAGTGTAGAATGATCATTACGTTTCGCATAAACGACTGAATACATGGTCGACCATTAAAAGAGGGCATGATTTATTGATTCGAGATTCCAGTTTTTTTTTTATTTATTTGAATTTAATATAGAGAACCATTGCGGATCTCGGCAGTAGTTTCGTCTTGTATCCTTGCACTTTCCCCCGTAACAACTTGGGCGTCGCTCATTTGGGCATGCGTTACGTAAGCGACGTTTAATAAAAGGAATTACACTCTCTAATCCTTTCGGTACGTCGTATATATACATGTGCTTCTTTTAAAACAATTTTTTGGCAATATTTCAAGCATAAAACTTGAAGATATATATGTTTCAGCCCCCTCCCCCTGTCCATGTGTTTCTTGCTATGTATATCTTATAGCCAAAGCATATATATAGACTTTCTTTGATTTGTAAAGCTTAGCAATGGTCATGTTACTTAAGGAATCATAGAGAAGTCCTTTTGATCTAAATAGAAATATTCGGATTCGGTTGAGGTTTCAGAGAAGATTTAAGGGATTTCCTAAGGGGCCTGTTTTACTAAACATCTTACGATCATTTTTTGCCTAAGTAAAAAATTAATGTTCCTTCTATATTAGAAAATAGATATAGAATTCTGTTGTGCATCATCTCATTGAAATCGTCTTTCAAAGACGATTCCAATGAGATATTACAAGACAGAATCTGAAAATGAATGAAAACATTAGGTACGATTTGTGTTTTTTAACTTACGATTACTTTTTTCGTAAGAAGTTTAGTAAAACGGGCCCCAGGTTTTGTTCCATGGTTACCCAACCTTTCTTGATCTTCATCAGATTTATTGGTTTTTTCATCCTACGAATTATTCCATTAAGTTTTTGATCAAATCTACTCAGCAAATTCTGAGGATTAGATAAGTATGAAAAAACAAAAACGGACGTTAACCAGAATAACAATGACAATTTTCGGCAATTTCAACTAAAGAGATTTTAGATTTAGTTTAAACCTATTTATTTTACATCGATTGGGAAACAAGTTCTTACAACTAGATTAATCCCTCTCGATTCTGCTTCCTGTAAGGCTCACCAGTACTCGAGCCGAATGAGTGGGCCAATGAAAGAACCAAGGTCGATGACCGCTCCCGGGAATCGAACTCAGGACCTTTGGGTCAAGAGGCCGAGGCTCTACCCCCCAGACCACGGACACCACATCGATTTTAGAGGAACGTGATCATAAAACCAGGTAAGCCATATCTGGTGGTTACTAGTACGATGATACAAATCTGATATTTAATTTTCCCCGGAGTTTATGGTCGCTTAAAGTATAGCTCCAACATGAAGAGTTTTTATACATTTTATTAAAATATTATCTATAAAACTTGAACAAACTCTATATTGTGAGAACTCATTGGAATCGCCTTGTCTTGTTTCCCATTTGTATAGGCATATCTAGAACTTATATATATCTATATATAGAATAAATGCGATATGAGGACTGTGACAAAAGATGAATGCCCTCAATCCGCTCCCTTTTTATGATTTGATCGTTGGTTAATAATCAAAACATCGTAACTACAGCTTGAACAAGCTGTAGTTTCGATGTTATGATCATTTATCAACGATGTTTTTCAACAGGATTATTTCCATTACGCAATTGCGTAAATTGCGTAATGGGAGTTACTCCCTTGTTTTGAATCCACACCTCTGCTAAAAGATACAAGTGCATGCATGCATTTTATTGGTATATTGTTACAGTTAGTTGAAGATATACTAAATAGATCTAAATCGCCCTTTTCACAGAAATATCACAAAATGAGGTTGATTTTATTATTGCACAAAAGACCGTTCTCTTCAATTGACCGGTCTCCATTTTCCCCGGCCATTGGATTTCGTCAAGTGCCTATTTAAGTTGAAAAGAGGCCTAATTTCCATAGAATTCTCCAGCCTCGGTCGTTAATTCCCTCCTTCGTGATATTGTTACCGGAAAAATAGGATGTTTGCAGTCGTGTTTCTAACCCTATTAAGACATTACACCGGAATTTAGGGGCATCTCAAAATGTGTTCACTTTAGTTCCAATGACTTGCTAGATCTATAACGCAAAAGTTCCTTAATCAACGATGTATCGTTAAAATCGTAGTAATATATTATACATTACAAATGTCTTTTAAGCTACATACATTATAAGAAATGTCTGCATATTGAGAAAAAGAAAGAAAATTCATTTAGAAAGTGTACGTATTTTTGAACATTAAAAATTGATTATAATGAAAGATTACAAATTATGGCATCTATCTGCTACATTTAATTTTTTATTTACTTTTTTTTTACTTTTCTCCGACGAACACCACTACATTCATGTCTTACGCTTGGTCAAATTGAAAAGAATAACAAGATAGAATAACAACTAGGAAAATACATAGACACGTATATATATGTGAACAAAAAAGTCAAGTATATATACACATAGAGGTACAGATAAGAGGGGGTAAAGCCTGTCTCAAATATTTATTTCGCAATGAAACTCTATGTTGAGGGTACTAATTTGTATTGTCTCGACAGGGATTTGTTCTTTCATTTATGAAATACATTGATCTAAAATCCAAAATACCACCTCTATCTCATACTATACTTTGCAATATTTTTTTATAATAGTGACCCGTCACGCGAAAAAAGGTCCATATGGGTAGTGCGAAAAGCGTCGACACAAGTCAGACTGCGCGGAAGCGCAGGCAGACTAGGGTCGAAACTTTCCGAACTTTGCTATTTTTTCTGTATCTAGAATGATCAATCCAACATCAAATGAAGGAGGTTTGGAAATGCGAGCTCTCTTTTACCTGTTTTGGCCTCAATCTTTTTGAAATATCTAAAAAAGTAAATATTCCCCTGTTTTTCCAAGTTGTATAGTTATAGTAATTTAAATCCTAACTGAAAAAATAGGGGTTCCTTTATGAATGGAGCTAACAAACAATAATCAGTGTTTTGAAGACAGCTCGTAAGGGGGTTTTCCCGTATAAAGCGGTATTTAATTTGTTCGGATTGGTCTAAAAAGACGAATGATGGCCCCGGAAACAATGGGGGGACAATTCCCTCCCATCTGGGCCGATTACCATTTTAATTAAATTGTGATCTGCGTAATCTTGTTTATTAAGTTATCGCCGGTGAGTATGTGCGAAAAAAGCAGAGGATATTCGAACCCATCATCAAACCCTTACTACTTCCGGAAAATGGCGAATTTGAAGATTTTGCGACACTATTCTACTTCCGATGGCTGGTTTCAATTTCTCTGAAATACAAAGTGTAGAATCTGCCCTTTCTATTCAAAAAGTGCTATAATTTTACATTACTGAAATAAGCATATGGGTACTATCGAATCGAATATGTGTTATTAAAGGCTGATACGAAATGGGCAGTCAGACTAAAAGAAAAGAAAAGTCATATGTATTTAGCTAGAATGAACGATTTAAGCAGAAAGAGAAATAAAGGAATTGAAAAAATATATAGTTAAAAAATCAATCCGAAAAAAAACACCTGAAAATATAGGCAAGTCGTGATCATTTTTTTCTTTTTATATCAAAACCAACCATTTGCCTTAAAAACCTCGTTTCAGATCATTTTTTTTTCACTCTTTTGAAACGATTGTGAACGTTTGGAAAATGATATCCCTCTTTGCATGTGAGTTCAAATGCCAAGCGGGGTATCATTTCTAAAACATGTCACAAACGTTGTCATCTTGAACGCATGATCGCTGTGAGAAGGGTAGAAGACAGTCCGGGAAACAATTATAGCCTTATTATGGATCGTTCGTAAAGCTAATATAATCCGGGGGTATTCGGCGTGTAATGGCTTCCGAATGCTAAAATACGGGGAACGATGAAAAACTGCCCATTTTAGAGAGAAATATGTTGAAGGGGAAATATTACATAGTATTAAGAGAGTATTTATTTCTTGCCTGATCAATTTGGAAAATAGATTGCCTATATTTGAGGCGGAATCACTTTGGGGTATTATAACAGGATCTAATTGTTTCTAAGGAAACCTTATTTTCCGCTGTAATGCCCTTTATTCAAGCTAATGATAGGACCAGCTTAACCAATTTCCTTATTTGGAGAAAAACGTGCACTCTTTTTTTTCCAGGCTTACAATTTTGTTAACAAGCAAACGATGATCAAATTGTCTTTTCCCTTTCGCCTTACCTATAAGTTGATTATATATTTATAAGTTGATTGTATAGATGACCTCCTATAAGTATGTTTTACTTATTCATGTTAATTGGATTAACCGTACTCCACAATTTCTAACTAAAGATCCCACCCAATGTGAAATACGTTTATCTATGCATTTTTGGGAAAAAAATGTATGTGACATTTTTGTGCTTATGCTTTTATCAATATAAGGTATTATTTCTATTAACCACTTACACGTGATTTGAAATTTCCCTTGTTATCATTGAAATTTTGCAAGTTAGTTTCGACATCATTTCGGGCACGTTCAAACGCTATATCAGACTGTGTCCCTAGTCCTATGGCTCTTCAATAAGTTTTACACTTGTTGTTGGTTGCAACAATAACGGCATATTGCACATTCTATCTAGGCCCAAGATTATAAAATTGTTTTCATGCTCAACTGAGAGCTTTCTCAAATATCAACTTGAGATGAAAGCTTTATATCTTTTGTAATATTATAATAACACAGAATAAATGCATGAATATAAGAGATAAAATGTAAAAAGTTGTTATATATATCAAGTTATTAATATTATCTTTTATGTAGATACATAAACTAATTGTAAACTTGAGAAAATTCCCAGTTGAGCACAAAAATAAGTTTTATAATCTCCGGCCCTGATGTGAAAACTCAATAAAAAATATTTAAATCTTTGCAAATGTTATAGACAAAGACATAGAAATGTTCTTTATTGACAAAAAGCTTACTTGGATTTTTTTCCACATGCAACGTTCTTAGGGGAGTTGGTATAGTACATGTATACTTTTTGATATTATTGCATACAATGTACGTTTTCGCGACGTAACAGTCATACGGTAATGGACAAAACCCGGGCGTTAACGGGAAAAACGTAGGTAATTAGTAAACTCATGTGCCTTTTTTTCTCTTAAATATACTCGGTCTTGGCCTATACACTTTATCAATTTGGATATCTAATATTGATATAGAGCATGAATTAATTGATCCCATCCTCGGGTTCAATTTTGTGACGTCATAAATTTACCAAGCAACGTAGGTATAAACAAAATGACAGTGCAATGTATAACTCAATCTTCTTGGCACATTAGCCGGTTTGAGGCGTTCCTATGAATCATTTTTGAAATCTCTTTTGAATAAATACTAAAGTAATTCTTTTTATGCAAATAAGCGCCAATTCACGTTTTTATGGGCGTTATCATTTGCCGAGACCCTAAAAAGCTTCCAATTTTCGGGTCTCTGCAAACATAAACGCCCTCATACACGTGATTTAACCTCAAATTTAGAAATTTGAAATTACTTTTTTACATTACCACAATATTTTGGTTCAGTTTCAGAGGAAGGCCGGACAAGGCATCCCGTTCCCCACAATACACTAGACAGAGCCAGATTACCATCCATTTTCTTTACTTTCTTGATATATGATTTTTTTCAGAAACTACAAAGTCCACCGAGTTAAGTCAGAGAAGACTATGTAAGTCTGCCAGTATGCTAACTTCGGTCTGCCAGTCTGCTACTCTGCTTACTTCGGACTGCCAGTCTTCTTACTTCGGTCTGTCAGTCTGCTATTCTGCCAGTCTGCTAACTTCCGTCTGCAAGTCTACTATTCTGTCGGTCTGCTATTTTCAAGGACATCATTTATATCCGACTGGGTTGGCCTTCAAAGAAACTATATTCCCTATTACGGACTAAAATCGACCATCATACATTCACAAATAAATCAGCTATATGTTAAGATATAAATATTTTGATTGTCTCTAACCGAGGTGTAAACAAATAAAATTATTAAAACTAATAAGAATTGTAGAGAACAATTACAACAACTTTGCACTTGTACGATTTTGAAAATAGAACACGTGGGGTAAAGAAATATATGTATGTGTAAGCATTAACATGTAAATACTAACAAATCTTGGTCTGTCTAGAAAAGGGGGCGTTGAACGTAAATTGTCCTATTTCTTATTTTTTAATCGACTCACAATTTTTGCTCGGTCCGACTGCACTTACAGATGCATAGGGGATGTAAAACGTATGAAAATCTTTACATCCGTTGAAAAGACGCTTGCATCTGTTTCTTACCCTGTACATACGCTTTGCTAATGCTCTGTCCGTCGAGCGTCCGCCCATTATGATTTGATCCGCTCAGAAAGTTTAGAGCTGCACAAAGCTTGTAGAGCGGATAAACTTTCCGTTATGTACGGTGTAAATACTAAACAATACGAGGAACAAATGATACGTAGGGTTGGGTGGGGCAAAACGCCCCGTGGGGTAAAACGTCCCCAGGCTATTTCTCGGTAGTTCCGGCACATGTGATGTTTTAAGGACCATAATTTCAAAGCATAACACGATAAAGTTGATCATATAAAAAGATAAACCTCTGTCATTAGATATCAAGATAAAGAGTGAATAGGTTTGTTTTGGACCCTAATATTATAGATCTGCACAATCTTTTGTTTCGTGTTATATTGCTCAGGGTTAATATTGGCTAATTACACCCAAATATATCTGTTACGCATTATATTTTGGTTTTAATGATATACACAAAATTCGTGAGCGCATTTGATATATTAGGAATATCTTGATTTCGACGGCATGTTCCTTCTGGGGTAAAACGCCCCACTAGTGTTAGGGCAAAACGCCTAGGGTGCCCCATTCACTGGGGGCGTTTTGCCCCATTCGAATGTAAGTTAAAGTCGCGTTTTTCTTTAATAAAAAATGCGATAGATATTCATGAAAGATTTCATTAACTTGCTACAAGGGCATATAGCTAGAATAAATTAGAAAAGAAAAGCGGAGGTTCCAGGAGCGAAAAGAAGGGAGATATAGTCTTTGTGTAAGTAAATCTATAATTTTGAGTGTCCACTTAAAAATAACAATAATTCTTTTGAAGATATTAATGATTAATAGAAATATCTTGCTGAATATTGTAATCTGAAACTGAAAATTGGACAATGCAACTCTCAATATTTTGTTTATAAGGTATTTTGTAATTACAATATAAAAGATATGTTATGCAATCATTTATACCAACGTCAACATAACGTCGGTATGACGTAAGATTTTACCAGATGTTACGCGCCCGGATTTGCAATTATGAAGGCCATTTTTTTCTCAAATTTGAAAGAGTATCTACAATTATTGTATTTATTTCTATTCGCAAAATTAGCAAAGTGTCCATTGCTCAGAAGAAGAACACTAATAGACCGAAAATTACGGAACGTTTATTAACTGTTCAGTATTGTTTTACTTAAAAGTTTGTAAACGTCCAGTAACAAAACGACGCTAACGAATTTTAAGGGATGTAATTTTTGTAGAGTCGTATATAAAGAGACCCCAAATTGTATAGGGAATTTCTTCCTCCATTCAACATTAGAGTAGTTGCAATGTTGTAAAACTACGTCATTTCACGTTCGTTCACGCTACTTCACACTACACACTACAGTTATTTCGAAACGCTTCCTTTTATTAATTTTGTTGAGTACAGAATATAAGACGTTAACAATGGTGGTAAATTAAACAGTAAATAACCAAATCATTCATTGAGGACCACTAATTAAAATCGCTTAACGCCCAGAGGAACATTGAAATTCAGAGCACCATTTCACACACATGGTTTGAACCCCTTATCAAGTTCCTAACCAAACTTAGGTAAGTGAATTAAAATATTAGCATATAACATGAGTATGAGATATAACAAAGGATGGTAAAAACGTTTGAGTGCATTTGTCATTCAAAATACATGCAAGGGGTAAAACGCCCCCGGGAGCGTTTTGTCCCATACACGGGGGCGTTTTGCCCCGAGGTTGGGGCAAAACGCCCCTTTTAAAAAATAATGTTTTCATGAATATCATCTAGATGTGACTGCATAAGGAATAAAAGAGAGTTCCATAATGTCCAGTAAACTGAAATGTTTATTAATATCCAGAAAACGCCCCAATATCTTCATTCGTTGTCAAAATATCACCGAAAAGTCATTTGGGGGGCGTTTTGCCCCACCCTACCCCATCTGATACCATCCGTTATACTTACTCTGTATACTCAATCCATCCGTTAGTAATCCTCGGAACGCTTATCCTCTTTGGATGAAAGCGTACACAGGGCCGATTAATGAGTAACACAAAAAGTATATGAAAGGGAAGTAACATGTATAGTTAAGTATGTAAGCGTATACATCGCGAAAAATTTAATGATCCGTGTTTAATCCGTTTTGTTTCCGCTAAGCATACGTAATACATACGCCTAATGCTTTATGTGTCCGCTCTTTCTACTATTTATATACGTCACAATTACACCCGGTAACCTCTTCTGAGCTGTCATCCGCTCTTATCCGCAAGGCTTCCAGTGATCATCCTCTGAACATCCCGGCGATATTTTCCGTTCTGCTACGCAAATTTCTACCACTATTATAAGTTTTTATCAAAACAAAACGGATAATCAATGGGATGTATACATACCTAGCTTATAGCCTTCCAAGCCAGAAATATAGAATATAAAAGCATATAAGCCTGTGCGTGAGATTTCTAACAATTTCAAATATGCGTAAAGCAAAGACTCTGACCAGCCTGTGCATCCACATAGTCTGACCAGAGTCTTCACTATGCACTTAGTTGATCGAAAAGGTCTCATTGTATCTGTGAAACATCGGGTAACTTTATATTTACAGTTTATGGCTGTCTACGCCTCTCAATGTTTGCATGTCACGAACATTTCAAATTGTTGGAAATGTCACGCGCAGGCTCATATCAAAATTTTTAAACTTATCTTGATGCTCACAATATTTTTATGTTTTGCAGAAGGCTTTAACATTCAGTAAAGACTAAGATCCACCATCAGATTAGATAACGTCAGATATGGTGAAATAACGAAAACGGGGTAAATTTTTTTGATGATTTTACTGCAGAGGTGGTGAGTTGATCGAATGATAATCTGTCATTATTTTTCTATAATCCACTGAAAAGCATTTAAGAATTTCACTGAGTGCTTGTTTACTTAGCTCATTATCGCACGCACATCCACTCAAATTATCAAAATCCATCTACGTGAACGTATTTTACTTTTCTTGTGTCCAATCTTAATTCTAAATGTAATGAAAACAGACAGGCTTGTTTACAAATTCTCACATAACTGTAAAAGAAAACAACCAAATAATTCCATAAGCAAAGAATAAATGTAATTTCCGAACTTTTAACGGTCATAGAAGAATATACGTGTTATGGATCGTTTAATTTCCCATTCTAATGACACTTACTTTATATTGTTCAAAATCTCAAACTGGCATTGAATCAAGAGATTCTTTCCATGGCTATTTAATCTGCTCATTGACCAGTAAAGGATCTAATGGCCAACACATACTGAACATCGCTCGGAATTTTCCGTAAACTCGAAAGTACACTTCGTTTTGTTTTCAAATAACGATATGGACAATTCAATCTTTCGTTGATTTCGTTTTTCGCAGCGTCATCTTCAGTAATAATTATGACGTCATGGAAACCGACATGCGATATGACGCGCTTTCATCGCTGCGCTCATATTATTCTCGAGGTCAATTTCGTAGAATCGCCGAGAGTTGCCGATTGCAGTTGGGGATCTTATGGCCAACCGTAACTATTTATTGTGACCAAAACTCATCACAATTCTAATTTTCACGATGACAGCTGTACGTCACAGGTTTATATTTAGGACAAATCTATAAATAACCACAGAGATTGTGATGGATAACCGTCACTCTCTTTATGGCTATTTATAGAGTTGAAGTGGTTTGGAATTGTAAAGATTTTGATACCTATAAAACCATGTGAGCTTAGCTTTGAATACAGCAAAGTGAAAGATCATTACGTTTCGTTTAAACGACAAAATATATGATCGACGATGAAAAGAGGGCAAAAATTTAAGTCGATATTCCAATTTTTATTTATTTGAATTGAATATAATTGTTCCTTGTCAACATCATATATATTACACATAGAACAAATTACCACAAATGGATTAGCAACCTACATGAATACAACGCTCACGAAGATTTCACTCATTCATTTTCGCACCCCCTCTTACACCCTACCAATACATACAGAGTTATCATGATAATTTTAGCAATATTAAATCGGACAAAAATGCGGAAGAGGCGATTAACTTTTTCAGATTTTGCTACAAATGTAAATTGCATGTTCATGTACTCAGAGACTATTTAGCTTTACCTTTTTACTTTTAAAACTGTTCAAACAATATAAGGCTAACTTATGAAGTAAATTCAGGTTATTACTACTCAAGAGCTCAATAAGTTGATATTCGTATTTGGTTTTGTGTAAAAGTATTCCTTATGTATTGTTTCCTTATCGAATTAATGATGGATAAACAAGAATAAAGTGATATTCATCCTCAATGTCGCTTTGATGCCATACTAAACATTTATGTTAGTTTCGGGTGATATTTCTTTATCTACCTTGTTCTTTACAGAGGTAGTAACTTACAACAGAAGGTGAAGATTTGCGATTAAATACTTGAATGGTACATGATAATACACTAACTACACAATAGACCTTGCATAAATGATATTGAATGATTGGTCATGTATACCGTAAAATAGACACAGCATGAGCTTATCGCTGCCAAAAAAACATTGTATGTAAGGATGACAGTCTAAAGAAAGTAGTATTTTTGTGAATCAATTTCCAAATCTCTTCAAAGGATACTCGGCGAGAAAAAAATCACAAGTTCAATATTCCATTCATTAAGACGCTTGGGGTTGAATAAAGCTAGAGGCTAAGATGGTCTAGGTCTGCGTCTATACAGATACTATTAAACTGGCGAGGAGTAAAACCGATATTTAAAAGCGTAGATAACAAATGACCCTAACAATAAAAGGCCCACATCGATTCTGTCTACAATGTCAAAAAATCTTTGAACGACATTGTCAACATCTTACAAAAATCCTTGAAAAATTCATATATCATCAACAATACCCAGTCTGACTTCAGGACTTCAGAGCAAATGATTCATTGACTATAGCTCTGGCTAAAATGATTGATTCGGATATTTATGAAGGTAATTCAATCGGAACTCTTTTTTGCGTAGGCCTTTGATCTTGTTGACCACAAAATACTTTTTTTTCAAACTTAAGCTGTATCATTTATCACGAAAGACGTATTGTCTTATGAACTCATATTTGTCCCAGAGAAGACAACTCGTAAAACTTGGCAATTAAATATTTAACTCACTTCAAATTAAATCTGGAGTGTCTCAGGGATCAATTTTAGGTGGCACATTATTTCTCATTTACGTATATAAATGATATATCGTTTTCTTGTTCTTATCCTTACCGTAACTCCAATCGAAAACCCACGACGATTCTACGGAATAGACTTCGGGGAAAAATAAGGGCGCAGACATGCAAGCGCGTTATTTTGCACGAGGGTTTACATGACGTCACAAACGACCACGTTGAAATAAGCTTGAAAATGTGCATATTATAAATTGATTACAAAACGTAGTGCCTAACTGCATTTGTCATATCTCATGCCCAAAAGATCTCTAAAGATCGAATACGCTAGATAAATTCGTGTTTTTTTTTCTATTATTATTTTCTTCTTCAAGCGTATTGACAAAAGTACCATCAGTAGCCGAATCACCTAAAATGTCGCAAAACTACTATACTTACGTTCGAGGTATTTTCCAGTTTACGAAAAAGCCCAAGCGATGTTCCAAAAGCGATTGCTCACCAAGTATTACTGATAAGATTGCCTAAAAACAAGACGACCATGATAGTCCTAGATCGCTCACCTGAGTCTCTTTAACCCTTTCGACGAGGTTTTAGGAATTCCTCCTTGGCGTCTATGTAAAATAGGGTTTGATATGAACATACTTGATAAAGGTCCACTAGATCATGCTACCTACAAAATATGAAGGCTTCTGGTTTCAGAGAAGAGGATATCTAAAGGTATTCTGCTCTTTAATACTATGTAGAAAGGGATGTGCCCGCCGGAACCGAAATATGACCCTAGGGTCTTGATGTGAGGTCCACTAGATAATGCTACATACTAAATATGAAAGCTGTCTGCCCACTGGTTTAAGAGAAGAAGATTTTTGAAGATTTTGGCTCTAAGATTCTATGTAAAAAGGGATGAGGCCGGGTGGAGCCAAAGCGTGACCAAGAGTCTTAATATGAACAAACTCAGTAGAGGTTCACTAGATGATGCTACATACTAAATATGAAAGCTGTCTGCCTTCTGGGAAGAAGGCTTTTATTTAAAAAAAAACGCCCTTTGATTCTCTGTTAAAAGGACTGTGCCCATTTGGAACCCAATATGATCCCAGGAACTTGATATGAACATACTTGGTAGAGGTCCACTAGATGATGCTACATTCTAAATATGAAAACTGTCTACCTTCTGATTTCAGAGAAGAAGATTTTTGAAGATTTTCCTATTTTCACCCATCATACTTAAATGAGCTAAACAGGATGTGCCCTGTTGTAGCCCAAATACGATTCCGGGGTCATGATATGAACATACTTGGTAGAGGTCCACTAGATGATGCTAAATACCAAATATGAAAGCTGTCTGTCATCTGATTTCAGAGAAGAAGATTTTGAAGATTTTCCTATTTTCACCCTTTCTGTTAAAAGTTAAGAGGGAAATAAAGATGGATTTCATTTATTTGAACAAATTTTGTAGAGCTTAATCCAAGGAACATCCCTGCCAAGTGTCATCAAGATTGGCTCACTGGTTAAGTAGGAGAAGATGTTTTAAGAAATTGTGGACGACGCACAGACGCACGACGGACATTGGACGATCTCAATAGCCCACCTCCATGCTCAGCTGAGCTAAAAAATGGCTGGTGGTCAATTGAAAGAAAAAATGAGTTCGTGATTGAACAAAGTATGAAATACCTTAGAGATTTCAACTTTTTCTCTTCTATTGTACGTCATATAGAGTTGGTTGTAGATAAGTTGAATAATTTCCAGAACCCTTTGAGCTACTCAGAAAGTGCAGTGCCAAAAATAGAAGACTTGAAGTTGTTTAAAATTACTTAGGCTTCTGTCATATATGTAGCGCAGTTGGAAGCGCTCATACTCTAAATCTTAATCATTGGATGTCGTTGGCTCGATCCCCAGCGGCGGCGCATATACTTTTTGATTTTGGCCTTCAATCAATGGATGGATACTCATTAACTTAAGTGGGATAGCAGCTTGAGGCTAGGAAAGGATTTAATGGTAGTTCTCGGGGTGAGAGGAATAATAAGAATCAGTTGTTAGGAACTGAACTCGGGTAGTCATCATATAAAAACTTGTCTAAAGCGCCATCAAAACAATCAAATTACAGTAAAACATTAATCAAGCAACATCTTAAGGGACCACAAAAAGCCGTCCCTAAAGAGAATGGTGGCTTAGTTACTTTTGTTTTCAAATGTTAAATATAATTTTGATTGAATATGTATGTTATCGTGAATTTCTCAATAATCCTATTTTGTTAAAATTCAAAAGACTCGTCTTTCTGAGGCGATTCTCACGATTTTCAGCAACATTAGATGAATTTGTTCTCATTTTTAGAACAATGATATCTTCTTTATAAAGATATTTTGATTTACAGAATAACAGATTACTCCTTTCCCCTTCTCTAGAAACGAAAATTTAGCAGATCCCTTGTAAGCATACCACGTTCATTTGAATTGTTAATATTGAATCCAGCTTTTGCTTTTTGTGTGACGTGTTTACGTTTCAGGGGACTGTATTCCTAACTCATACTTCCATTTAATCAGCTTTTAGACACACATGTAGCAATATGAGCGCACTGGAAATTAGAAAATTGGTTGTTAAAAGAAAAAGTTTTATTGTCTGAAATGCTTTTTTACACAAAAGAAAAAAAAATTCTAAAATGCTACCAACTAAAGATTGTCGTCTGAACATTCTTTGAAATCGGAGCTTTCTTAAATTGTGTCGTTTTATAGTGAGCCTATGTCACAAAATGCTTTGCCGCCTTGGTTGAAATCGAGAAAACATCTGAAATACCTGGCTACAAAGCATGGATCTTTAACAGTTTAGTAGTAGATAGATCAGTCCATGTATTTGAGCTACACCTCTGCATCAGAAAGTGAAACTTTGGTTAAATTGCTGTTCAGTACTATGACTAGTTAGATATTTGGATCAGAACTAAGGGGTAAGGCAAGGACTAGAACTACGAGTATCTAGATGACAGGTTCGATATTGGATTTGGCACGTAGACGCGACAGTACATTCATCGATTGGATTTATGCTTTAAAACAATTGAAATTTGTTATATGTATGCAAAACAAAAGATAATATTTACACCTTTGCAAATTATACTTTAAAACTTCTTTATGTTCTATCATTTGTACAAAAATTAAATTTGAAATTCGTTATATTTCCACGAACGAACCGATTGTTATGTTTAACAAAGAAGTTTTGGAAGGTTGGCGCCAAGAGGCGATAAAACAATAATGGATGGTACATAAATATGCATTGTTTTTTTAATGAACAAGATAAGTGACGATTTTTTCTGAACACGCAAGAGTAGTTAAAGAATTCTTCAATGTAGCTTCCAAATTATCTTATAATCAATAAAACGATATTACTAATGCGCCCTTTGCTTATCATTATTTACGACATACGTTTGCCGTAAAGCACGCCATAATATCTTGTAAACAGATGTCGCTATTTGTTTATTTACCAGAACAAATTGCGTTTAGACAAATGACTTCTGTTGATAATAGGAGAATTTCGACATAAATGTGAAGTTTTTTGTTCACCATAAGAACAACTCAATTATTTTTTTCAGCAATCGTTTAAGTGATCTTGGCACCTGTCTACGCCATTTATTATCGTAACAGAATTGACAAGTACGAATATTGCATCTATGTGTGGAAGTAATAATTTTAAGACCATGCGAAGCTATTCAGCACGATTGATTAAATTAACGATTAGGTAATATAAGGTCACATGCTCCTTATTATGGTTTAAATCCATTATAAATTTGGTTCAATCGGTTGCCAAAGTAGAGATGGA
This sequence comes from Fragum whitleyi, assembly GCA_948146395.1. Taxonomy (NCBI): domain Eukaryota; kingdom Metazoa; phylum Mollusca; class Bivalvia; order Cardiida; family Cardiidae; genus Fragum; species Fragum whitleyi. The sequence continues at coordinate 46,056,649 of OX411555.1, forward strand.
TCCAACCGAATATATATATCACAGATATGTTGTGGGAATACACTTTACGTGACATCATCTTGGCCCAGGATATCGCAATATCTCTTTCATCGTGATCTTTTAAAAGCTTTGAAACTTATATAATTGTCAATTTTGAGAAGAAAAAAATATCATTCTCAGACTAGATGATCTTAACCTTGTCTGGAATAGAAAATCAAAAATTAAGTATGCCTACATGCTTGGCTCATAATATAAAAGGTATATTCCTTGATTTAAGGCAATCGGCAAACAGCTTTCGTAACAAATAATTTTAAATAAACCTTTATTAACTAAGCCTAGATTGGAGAATTCTTCTCCCTTATCAAATATGAAACAAACCATCTATAAAGCCCTTTAATATAACTGCGGACAGGTAGCATTGTCGATTTTCGACTTTCTTAAAACCTCACAATAATTGCTTAGATTTATACTTGAGGTGTGGGCATTAGCTAAAACGCAATAAAAAGGGTTTGAAGCTCGTTCATTTGACGTCGTGACGTCATTTGGGGACCAACCCCTTTTCGACCCGCCAAAATCAGTTTTTGCAAATATTTTCTTAATTAATCTGCCGATTTTTACGAAAAAGTTTCGTTTAGAAGGTCCAAGAACGACAGAGCTAGTCTTTAAATTTCTGTGCACTTTCAAACAGAAAAACAGGTCTGAAACGCTATCTATTTCACGATTTTTATGATTTGCCGTTCCATTTTTTCATTTCATTTTTTGTAAATAAATAGAAATTTCTCAAAATTTTGTCCGGTGACCTATGCCGATTTTTTGTTATTTTGTAGCGATTTGAATTATGTTTACAAGTTTATTTGTAAGGTACAAAGGCCACCGGCCAAAAATACAACATAATTACAAAATAAAACGCATTACGAGTAACGATTTGATTCAGTTCATTAACACATTTATGATGAATGTCAATAAAAAAGATAGATAACATCGTCGCTGTGCTCCAAAATATCATAGCCAAGTCTCGTTAGAGATCCAGCTCATACTCTCGTAATCCAGCGACTAAATGGAGTTACAATACTAAATAGAATAGAGTCTAGTTAATTTCTTCTTGCGTCGAAGATCAAAAGCTTTTATTAAATATTTTGGGACCTTAATAACTTTGTTTTTTGTATGACATTCAAGGATTGAATAAAATTATTGTTTGTTTCTAAAGACTATTTCTAAGCCAAGATTTTTCAAACAATTTCTTTTTTAGTTGTTCCAAGGATATGCATTCGAAGAAAAAATGAAACTCACCTTCAACAACAAAAATATCATGTTATTTACACAAGGTGCAGAATCTAGAATTTCTTTCTATGGAACGATGACGACCCTTTTCAATCATGAGATCATGCGATGAACAACTAAATTTAGATAATATCTTTTTCTGGAAATATGATAAATCAGTATTAAGATAATAATCCGGGTTCAATAACGATTTGAAATATTTGTAATGAAAAGCTTCCGGAGACTCATTAACAGTTGTGTACCATTTTTGAGTGTAACAGTCTTTTATTCTTCATGAGAACAGTTTTAAAAACTGTTTAGTGTTGCCAACATCTTGATTAACCCAGGCATAACCAAACCCGTGGGTAAATAGTAAACTTCTAATTAATGAAGCTCATGAACATTTACCTGATTCATCCAATTGATAAAGCATGAAGTAACAGTGTTTAGTTTACCTATGGTTTTCTGAATGAATAATTTTTAGCCAAAAATTTATACAATTTCTCATGCAGGTAGTACATAGTGGTAACCTACCACATTCTCCAAGTGCAAAAAATCACTTGTATTTTGTGGAAGATAACAAATCTTTTTACAAAAATATACTACTTTCTCAATAGTTTCTACATATTGGTAACCCCAAATATGAGATCCATAGCATAAAGTCGGTTTAACTGTAGCGTCAAATATCTTAAATAAATCGTTTAAGTTTAAGGGACCGAATTCTTTTTGCAAACTAACAATATAATGTATAGATTTTTTTGCTTGTCGTGAAAGAGTCTTGTGTGTCTTCGACCACGATAATTTACTAGTGAAATATACCCCTTAGTATTTATAAAAGGATACAGTATTGATAATTTTGCCATTGTAAGACCATTTTTCTGACTTTTAAGTGTACCACCATTTCTAAAGACCATAACATTTGTTTTATCCAAGTTTATTTCAAGACCTACCCCTCTTCTAAATTGTTTTATCTTGTATATTTGCCTTTGTAGCTGAATGACCGTATCGGCAAAACTCGAATCATCATCTGCAAACATTTAACATATTGAAATAATTTAGGTCCTGTGAAACAAATATTCCTTGTTTATTGTCTTTATTAAGGTGGGCAACTAAATCGTTAATAAACAGGAAAAAAAATGGACTCGTAATACACCCTTGTCTGGTTCCTATCGTTCAATTGAATTCACATCTATCGAATAAAAATGCTATGTCTTCGGGTTATTTTTCATAAAATTCGATTTTGTGAAGTTGTTGCAACATTTTTCGTCGAATTCGACGTCGCACCAAAGCCTTTGACGCTAATTTTCGTGCAATATCGTATTCTAAAATAATTGAAATCAATGTTTATTGTAAAGTATAAGCTTCAGAAGTATTAAACCTGAATGTGATTTTAAGAAAAAAAAAATTATCCGTTTAAGAAGTCATCTTTTGTGAACATCAGACGCGACGTTGAAATATCCTTTTTATTTGCGATATCTTTACAGAATCGAATTCTACAAAAAGTCTAACCCCAAGACACGTGTTTTTTATATAAAAAATATTCAGTGGAATGGTTTGGCAGCAACATATTGAAATTTCAGCATAAATCATCGGACAAATTTTCGAGTCAATAAAAGTCAATATTTTCAGTTACTGTACTCGAAAAAAGCAACGCAGAAGGCATTTCCATTTAATACATTACACCCTTTTGTATTTCTTACACTTATATCTTCATTCAAAACACAACCTCGGGTGTCTTTTTTCGACGCAAATGGTATTTCCAGGTTAAAAAAACGATTTATTATTTCCAGAAAAAATGGACAATTACTGAATTTGGTTCCTAAAAGGGGTTTGGCCCCTTGATGACGTCATTTGTACGTTATGAAATCCCTTTTTATGGCCGACATATGAAAGCGGGTACTTCATTTTTTGCGTTAGGCAAGGTTACCAGAAGTACAAATGTGCAAAATTGGTAATTTTTTCGGTGAAAGCGACCTTTTGAGAAAAAACTTTTCGGGGTATAAAATAAATACTTTGAGATTTAAGAGGATCAAATAATGGGAGTAAAAACCGAGCCCGGTCAAAAGTCGCCAATGAAAGTAGAAAGTAACCATGACAGGTATCGGTAAAAGACGAAAAGAGGACCTGCTAGGATTCGAATTAAAAGTTCATTTATCTTATAACTATACAAATATTTGTGTGATAACATCCCGTGTGATATTTTTTATGATATCACATAGTTATTTTTAGAACAATGATTTAATGCGATTAATTTTAGAAACTCGCGTTTCAGTTAGAATCATCTACGAAAACAAGACAAATAGAGGTTATAAGATAAATATAATACGCACTAAGTATATTGTCTGAAAATATCTAACTCGGTTGAAGGAATTGATAATTTTCTCGGCAGAGCCTCGGCGATTATCAATTCTCCCAACCTTGTTAGATATTTTTTTCATACAAAACACTCAGTATGTATCAAAACTTTCTTTCGGATAACAACGTGGAGATGAAAGTTCATGGTGATATAATGGTGCAAACTTTTGTAAATAATACCCCGCTTTGCAAGTGTATTTGTGTGTAAATATTAACAGTTTGAATTGAATCTTCATCCCGATCAATGACTTTAGTGTTTCCGACAGGAGTTATATGCAAAAATAAAGTCGAGCGCGAATCTTTGCTTTGCATATAACTCCTCCCCAATCAGACTTATTTCATGAACACATCAACGCGAAATGAAATTATATCGATTATAACACGATCACAATTCAGAAATAGTTTTATCACATTTTTTAATGGTGTAAAATAGTTTTTTTCTGGATATTAAATTGATTAAAAAGTATTGATAATGACGTTAGGAGAATTTCAAAAGTGTGATTTCGCAGGTATGTTATAGGACGTCAAAAGCCTCAAAATCCTCGCTTAAGATGGCGATGATTGTTAATAACTGCGACTCAACAATCTCGTCAATTGCAGAGTTTCTTTCAGGGTTTACCGACAATAAATGGATAAGGCTTTCTATGTATACAGTATAAACACATAGCATATGAATTCTTATTTCACGTTTGAGTTTTATGCCACCGTATGATAATTGTCAATATACTCGGGACGAGTTCAGGTGATATTTACATGATAAACGATCGAGTGATATTAATCCAAGTTTAAATAACATTTTTATGGTCTGGTTGAATTTCTATTTACATTTTAAGTATATTTTTTAAAAATTAATGATGAAGATGAAGCTATTTTGTTGAGAACCAATTCGGCGCCAGTCTTGGAAAGCTATCTGACAAAACTGAAAGACGAGGGGTTAAATTGATACCAATACAATGAACACCGTTCAATTACAGATATTTGACATTTGTTTGGAGAAATTCTTGGTTCTGTGGCATCCAGATGATTCAATGCCTTATCTTGGCAAGTCGCGTTAGGAGAGATGAGTTATCCGCAGGTCCTGTATCTCCCGCGGAGTGATAAAGCAGTATGAGGGTGTGAAATAGTGCCATTTGTGGTTCTTAGGCTTTGTCGTCACCATAGAGAGGGTTTTGATTAGTTTTTGATTGATACAATTTTTGTTTCCCTTTTTGTTCTTTAAAACACATCTCTTGTTCGTTTTCGCTTTAAAATGAACAGCTCATTGTTGTGTCAACAATAATTGAGCGTGTGCTTTGCATTTCGTACGATTTCACATATGCGCAATGCAAAGACTCTGACCAGCCTGTGCATCCGCACAGTCTGACCGGTGTCTTTACTATGTACTCTGTAGATATATAATTTCTTAGCCCCTCATGAGACAGTCAGCGAATATTCATATTGCGCTGCATGGTTGTCTATGCTGTTCAAATGTTTGTGTCTAACGAAAAAAAAGCAAAATTGCTTGAAATATTAAGCACGGGCTCAGTGGACGTTAGTACGCCTGTAGTGACACGATCATTCAGTTGATAAAAATGAATCCTATTATTTGTTGACGCCATTTGTTTTTTTTAAGTCCTGATACCTCACATTGAACCTTCAGCGCGTTGATGTCTTTGTCTTGAAAATATGCTCACCCCAGGAAGAATGTATAAGAAAGAAACATCCATGGTTGACATTCTGTAGCAGAAACAAAATTGTAAACTTTAAAAAGTATAGTGTTTCCATACACAGGGAATAGTTAATTTGAAAGCGAAATGAAACTTTTTTGGACCAATCAGATTCGCTTGATTGATATGAACATTCTCGGAAGAAATAAACACGGAGAATTTATGTCAATTATGTCCCAAATTGCCCCATCAATTTCGCATTATCTAGACAGGGTTCGATTAATCGCCAGCCATTACTGAACTCCACGAGAATTGCTTTTTTTGTTTAGGGCGGTTAATAAGGGCGTCGGAAAGCCAATCACAACAGTTAGATACATACATCTTCATCAGAATTGATACCATGTTATTTGGGATAAAAAATCTCTTCCATTCTCTGGGATTTGGCATTAAAGACAGATAAAATAGATATTGCGTATTAATTTCATGAAAATGTTAGAAAATGGTACTATACGAAAAATAGTTATATGACCTGATATCTTTTTTTATCTTATCATTGTGTAATATTAACCAATGAGACAACAAAAATACAATTATACAAACGTTTTAATGGAAATCAGCGATGCTGACTGCTTTGAACATTTACAGAGAAAATATGATATGACAAAGACATTAGAAAGAAAAAAACAAACATTTGCATACAATTTGAAAAAAAACGAGGTCATTGGAAGAATAAACAACTATATGACAGTACATCAGAAGTAATAGTCAATTGAAAAATAATGATAAGCCATCTATAATTCTATATTGTACATAAGCGATGGGAAAATTTATGCTGTTCCAAAATTTATTCATCTTTATACTGTTGAGAAAATCGTGAAATTGAAAGGGTGAATAATTTTGGAATGCTTTTGAAACAAATTTAAATGAGTGTATGGAGCGAGTATTTGAATGATTTTCAATGGAGGTAGAACAGAAACGATAATATTCGATAGTTTTACCTCCCTATTAAAAAAGTCTACCAATTTTCCTGATTATGTGTCTTTAATGTCAAATCAGACGCTTAAAATAAAAAACAGCCAATAAGTTCATACAATTGTTTGATCGATTTGATTAATATATTGATCATTTAAACGATTTCGAAGCGTTATGAACACATTCGGAGCTTTTTAAGAGTGATAAGAGTGAGTGTATGGAATGAATGATTTGGGCGCTGAGCGAGAGATCTTGAATGGTTCTTGTTGAGATGAGTGCCAACTTCACGATGTGATTAACTGAATTGCCATGGCTAATATTGTTACAGAGAAAGATCGATTATATGAATATAAAGGACTTACATTTAAGAAAGTCATGTTGAAAAGTGGAATTTCGGTTTTTTTATATGATAAATGTAAAGGCCATATTTGACATATTTTAGAAAACCCTCTTCTTTATGCCTGTGAAGCACTATATCCTCGTAAGTGACCAAATATACTGAAACCACGTGAAACTACGTGTCTATGACCCATTTGCTTGATATGCTAATCAAGGTGAATACTCGGTTGGATTAACCGAATTCATTCATCAATATTATTCTGAATGTTTTAAAGCATGAATTCCGGAATCACTACAAGAAATTCACGAAACTGTGCTAGACCGTCCTTAAAAAAAGAGAAAGATTTAAGTAACAAAAGGGTTAACAAAAGGGATTAGATATAAACGCCACTGTTTCTGAAGAATGAAGGTGAGCTAAAATGAAGATACATACATAAAATGGAGCTAAAAAGTTAAAGAGCCCAAATGCATACTTTACACTCTCACTTTCCATGTAGCCAACTCCGACATGGATTCTGAAGACCTCAAATCCCACGTGATTGATGTTGTTAATTTCCCGGAAACGAAATCGTGTCTTGACGCCAGTCCACTTCACCTTCGTAATAACCAATGTCAGATAAATGAAGTCGATATCAACTTCGTAAAAATACATTCATTTAGAAATAAATGGAATCTGGCACTGCAGGCAGGAGATAAAACTGGTTGTTTGACGAAGAGATGGGCCTTTCTACCGAAATTGACTTATCATAAATACAGCGATTTAATCTTCAAATTACCTTCTAAGAAATGCTGTCAGACCGGATCGAAGTTCGTGGCTGGAATGTCTAACCGATCATTTGTGGAATAATTGGCTCAATTAAAGTCTTAAATTGGTTTTTGATCGGTGATAAGGAGGCTTTTCCGGACGGGAAATTGACAAGATTGATTTGTTATTTACGTCAGTTATTCTCTTAGAAACTGTTATTTATTGTAAATGATGGCTAGAAAATGTTTGATTCACTGCATGATACTCGTATCAGTCTATGAGTGAAAAACTTCAAAGGTTCGAAGACTAAAATGGTTTTAACTAATGAGAAGTACGTTCAAATCTATCTACCGGACTATCGGTGAGTTTACAGAAAAAAAACCCCTTAGAATACCCTTCTAATTTGAGAGCAAAATGCAAACAGCAGTTTGAATTGTGCATTTATCTTTAATGCTTTTTGGTGGTTTATCGAGAAATAACGGTAGATTATCACTTGATAATGTCACCATAATAGCAGTGAAATTATCAAAATCTTATACCCTGTTTTTGTGCATTTCACCCTGTCTGACGTCCTCTATGCGGGGCGAAATACGTGATGTCACAATGAACGTTGCATAGCAATCACGTGCAAAATGACGCGCTTTATGCGCTTTTATGACCTAGAAACTTTACATTTTGTCTCATTTTTGCAAAAAAGAAATAGAATAATCGTTTGTTTTTCGAGTAAGATCGATTAATATTTCATTTCGTGAACAACAAAAGCTATATGTCCATCTGTGAAAATATAGCTTTTGTTGTTCACTCAAAGAAATATAAATCCATCTTACACTGAAACAAACGATTATCCTCTATATTTTGCATTGTTGTTTTATTTTTAAAGCGATCAAATTTAGTACGATTATTCCGTTGTCTCGTTTATATCAGATAGTTTAAAATAACACGATACATGTAACAGGTATAAATCGTCCAAGAAAACATTTTTTTTTTTTAAATTCATAATTCCAGTCTTTATTTCATTAATACTACGAAGGGTTGTGTTGGGGAGACGCCGATGTAATCAAGAAGTGAAATGAAATTAGTCCAATCAGATCTGCTTGGTTGATATCAACATTCTAACAAGAAATAACACAGGGAATTAATGTCAATTATCTGGCAAATTGCTCACAAATAGCCATCAATTTCGTATTATCTAGACAGAGGTTCGATTAATCGGGAATCATTACACTGAGAATATATGAACCGGTATTTTGTTTGGGACTGATGAAACGAGGGTCACAGTCGCACAGTGACAGACAATAAAACTATTACTTTATTCAATTCCTAAACAGGCTGTCCTTTTTATGTATCCACATATTAAAGTGCAAAAAGTATGCATACAAAAGTGTTAAAAAACATATTTTGCCGCATCTTTCAGATGGCAACTTTTTTTCTGTGACTAACAAGGTGTTATAGAATAAAAAAAGCAAAAAATCATTTCTGTTGCAATTAGTTAAGGGTTTGGTGCTAGATTTTGCTAGATTGACTGGACTAAGAAAAGAGTGGTAAAAATAGCATGGCAAATTCGTTGAATTTACGGTATTCTGTTTAGAAATGCCATTTAAAAAAGTCCATTTTCAATTTGAACATTGATTGCTGTAAAAACATCGTGAAATAGACAAGGCGGTTGATCTAGGAATAATTTTTAAATAAAATTGATTGAGTGTTTCGAGCGAGTTTTGAATGATTTTCAGATAAGGGAGGTAAAACATAATCGATAATTTCGTCCAAATGAACGAAATTGGTGATAATTCTTTAACCCCCCCCCCCCTTCTTGATAAAATCTACACATTTTCCAATTATGTGTCAAAACGGTAAATCAGACGTTTAAAAATACAAAGCAGCCTTTAAAATCTTTTGACGCATTCGAATTAAAGATTGACCATTTTGGACGATTTCAAAGCGTTTTGAACAATTTCGTTTTATGAGTGATTGGAATTAACGTACGGAATGAATGGTTGGAGCGCTGAGCGAGTGATTTTGAATATTTTTGATAGAGATGAGTGTCAGTTTCACGATGTGATTTCACTGTATTTGTGTGAGGTCTTATATTTCTAGACATATGAATATCAAGAATTTAGCATATTTTTCTTAAAAAAGGAAAAAAAGAAAAGAAAAGAATACCGTTACCCCAAAACGAAATATGACGGATTGATATTTCTTTAAGCTTCATGAAATAAGGGAAAGCATAAACTTGGTTTACTAATCGCTTCCCAAACAATAATCTAGTTCAAAATAATGAGTTTTGATTGACTTTTTGCATTGCTTGAAATGTGTACATTTAAGAGGAATTAATTTTGTTAGATAGATAGTTTTAATGGTGAAAAGCTTAAACCCACATCATCCAAAAAATAAGAAACCGCGAAATGAGAATTATATTTGCAAAGCAGACAAGATCTTAAAAGTATTCACTGTAAAATAGATTTCATTTAGATCACATATTAATTCATAAATGATTTACACGATAGTAAATCATATAATAAATGAGCTGTGAAAAGGAAATTAAGTAACTAAAAATATAGGCCTTCGAGATGCAAAATGATATAGCCTACTTAAAAACGCTTATTTTTACAAACCGAAGCAAAATTAAGTTTAAGCTAAATTTAAAAAAAATCAAATCACACACAAAAACTCCATTTAGGTATCGACATGCAATAGATAACAAATTGTTCAATTTGAGGTAAACAGCGCTTTTCTCAATAGCTGCCCTGTTTGTTTTTTTGGTGAACAGTCATTAGAATATGAATGTGTTACACAAGTGACATGTGCAAGATCAATCTTACACAAAAAACATTGGACGAAATTTTTAGAGCAATAAGCTAATTTCGTAAATTTGTCCCACCGAGTAATATCAATTTTGAATTGAGGAGGTCCACTACTTTTTCAAAATATCTTTTTCTGTACACTAAATAAACAATCTATAACAATTCAATGAAAACGTTTGCCATAATCAACCATAAGAGATACTTATCATGCTATGTTCAATGACCAATTAGAAGTTGGTTTTAGTTTATTATCAAGAGTTATCAGATTTTCTTACCTTAGATTTTGAAAGCTAGACATTGTATCAAGAAAAAATGGACACATATTTAATTTGTTTCGTTCGGTTGAACGACCATCCGGAAGCCAGTAATGCCTAATTACCTGTAATTTCATGATAAATGGCATCTTAATCTTTCGTAGATAGAAATCTGATTGACTTCAACAAACACACACCAATAATGTTGAAACAAATGTTTTATATCAATATCTACCGACTACTGAACACAAGCTCAGTCTCTAAGATCTCTAAGCAGCCTTTCCATAAAGTTCCACTGTCTAGCTTCTATTCCAGTCCGCATATCAGCTCGCCTTTGTCTTTTCTACGTATTAAGAAGCTTGAATCACGGTTGTCCAGCTGCTTGTTCAATCACATTAAAATTCATTTTATCAGAAAGAAAGATATATATGTGACCCGTCACGCGAAAAGAGACCGCCTCAGAGCTCTGTAAAATGAATATTTGAAAAAGAGATTGGGTCTAGCACTGGCTAACCGGGTGTCGATATGTTAACTATCAGCATTTTAAACTGTACTGTGCTTGTTACACTTGACCAAATGTAGAAAGCGGTTCGGTTTTTTATGGATTTCATCTCGCTGTGAACTTGTTTCCGTCTGGTCGCTATGTGGCAGAACAAATTGTTCCGCAATGAACGGGTGCCTCAAAATGACTGGAATTCGACGGAAATGAAAACAATGATAAACTTTACAAACGACTTAATTATGGTTAGTTTGAAAACGGTTTCTACAGATGTTAGATTCTTCTATAATTACTAAGGGGTCCGCCCATCAAAACAACTGTATGTTGACATACAAGTCTGCGAGTAACGTAAATAGAAAAGGAAATTATAATATTTTCTTAACTACGAAAACATCTTCTTGTTTCACCCCTTTGTAATCTCCATAATAAAATGAAAATGCCCTGATTAAATCGGCTTTAAATTTCGAAGAAATCTAATACCTTATCATGTCACATTGGTGGCTCAAAATTATGAATGAAATTCACTCTTTAAGAAATATTATATGCAATTAATATGATGTGTTGCAACGATCTGTTGGGTTTCTTCTAACTAAAAGGCTTCAAAACTTGTCCAGTCCAAAGTAAGATTTATACTAAAGCACTTTAATGAGTTTATAGATTATTCCAATCCCAATATCCAACCTGATATTTTTATATACAATTTAATGCGGCAACATCAATGGCACCTCATCAGTTAAAAGGTATTAAATGTTTTCTTCGGCAATCCAACTATTTGCGATTTGTAAATTGCCATGTATTCTTTAAATAAAAATCAAGACACACTGGGATAAGACAACATCCGGGCCCAAGATTATACAACTTTTCTCAGGCTCTACTCAAAATTTTCTCAAATTTCAATTTGAGATTAGAGCCGTAATTCTGTGTAATTACTCATTTTAATGTATCAACATAAAATATTATATTAATAAGTTGTTATAAAAACAACTTATTAATATTATCTTTTATTTTCATATATTTGTTTTAATTTAAAATTTGAGAAAATTGAGCCCGAGCCTGAGAAAATTTTCATAATCTTGGGCCCTGAATTTATCTATGCCATTGAAAGTGTTTTCTTTCATTACACTCTTCCAAAAATGTGTATGTCTTGGAGAATCGTGAACTACTAGATATTCATCAAAATGAAATATATAAATGTACATTTGAAGAAACTTTAATGATAAGTAAGTACATTACGTTAGAAAGAAGGCAGAATTACCAGAGTATCAATTTGACACGTTTATGGGCTGTGACGTTCACATTTAAATTCCTTTGTTAAAAGTTCAATTGCTGTTTTGTATTTCGCTAGATGAAATCAAATAAGTCAATTTCTAATATACTTTGCACTCGTGTATTTCCATGGAAAGATGGTATCGAAACTATTTTGGCAACAGACAAAGACGCCCCAAGCTACTTTAGGTGTTGTTACCCTGCTATCATTTAATATATCCAATATATAACTTCCAAATATTAGCATTGGCATTTGCTTCATACATAATTTTAGGTTTGAATATACGGACAAATGCACATCCTTTTGATGCGGAAATATGAAATAACAAGTGTCCCGACAGCTAATAAGCTACTTGCAAAATATGAAGGGCATTCTGTATTGTTACTCTTTAGGCAATTTAGACAATAATTCCTGGTGCCACGTTTTATAAATGCTAAAAATATATATAAATATATATGTGAAAAGCACTTTAGCAAAACACCTTAGCATGGTCATAAATTGAAATGACAGCGACGTCTAATGGTTTAATTGCATCTTAAAAAGTTGTAGTGTCAACAGACAGACAAATACTGCAAGATTAAGCTTGAGAGAGAGGACTGGTACACGTATCACGCACTCTGAAAACAGTAAGAAGGGTAATAGTGTGTTTTTTAAAGGTGTCATTCAAAGGAGCAAGGTAATTCATCCAAAAGTCCATCTCTGTAGCCTTTTCCCTCATAGGTTCGAAGTGCAAATGTACAAAAATATTTTAATAAACTACAGTAAATATACTGTTGTTAAGCTATATGAATCAATGTTCGGCCCTTTATGGAATGAATTGCAAGTAAAGCGTGAAATAATATTCAGAAAAAGCTGAAGCTCATTATATGCCGGCATTTTTCAAAACAAACTGTTTACAAAATGGATATGGGTTGGGATAAAGGTATGTTTTGCAAATTTGTTTGATACCACCCTGTCAAAACCGCTCTTATTGTGCTACCGCACAATTGAAAATAAAAGGGAGGTAAAAAAGTAACGCTTATTTCGTCCAATTGAACGAAATTATCCACTATGTTTTCCTATCTTTAAAATCATTCAAAACTCGCACCACACGCTCATTCGATTTCATCCCGAAATCATTAACCTTGTGAATTTCACGAAGTCCTTAACTGAAGATCTTTTTTCTTCTCCTATTCCATCTTTTAGCGTGCATTTATACTATTGATTGGCCCCACTAGATATTTATTTATTTATTTTGTTTTATTATATAAGGATTCAAAATAGAGCATAGTTTACTGAGAAATTAAAAGATACAGGGAAGAATATTATTTTTTTTTACACTAAAATCACATTAAATTTTGAAGACTAACAAACGAAACATAATTAAACAGTTTAAACAAATTTAATTAATAATTGGCAATAAACATAAACCAAAATAAAATAACACGAAAGTATACAAGAATTTCGTTTCTAAAAATTGAATCTATAAATAAAGATTATTCCTGGCTTGTAGTTTGAAAAGTAGTTTTCTGGTGCAATAGCATCCCATGTAAATCAAAGAACATGAAACATTTTAAGCAACCATATTTTAGAATTACCATTTCTATGCAAATCTAAAGCTTTGTAATTTACATTTACAAGAGAAGTATGATAAAATTATGGTCCTCTCTAACTAAATCGACAAAATTGAAATGGCAGTAAGGAAAAAGATGCGGTATATAATTTGTTTAAGCACATGTTTACCGAAAACAGATTAAAATAAAAACGGAAAAAATATGGATTGTTTACTATCTATCTACCCATACTGCATAGTTATGGAGTTACATATTTACTATCTAGAGAAATAGTAAGCGGTTGTTTTGTAAACTTGTTGTTAAAACTAATAAAAAAATACCATAGCTTTTCCTAATCTACCTTTCGTTTTTGAAAAAGAATCAGACCTGCCAAACGGAGAAACTGACTTATAAATGTATTTCTTTATTGCAGACGGCGAAGATGAGTTTTCAACAACCCAAGGTCATTATATACTCCAACTCCGTATTTTCGCGGATGTCAAATTTTCGCGGTGAGTTGATGCAAGTTTTGTGAACAAACCCTACATATATCAACCAAATAAAAAAGTTCAACAATTCCTTGAGTTTTTGATATGAATTAATTAAAATATTAATGCATTCAAAATCGGCATCTTGTTTAATCTTCATTTTCTTCTTTGAAAAACGTAAACAAAATGTAAATTTGACCAATACAGGGCACATAGACATAATTGATTGTATAAGAAAGTGAAAATCCGATGCTTGGACCTTATTAAATTCTTTGAAATTAGATTTTGTAAACTACCGTGGAAATATGACGTCCTGTCTCAGTATGGTGCTCATGACGGTGGTCACCATATAGAAGCATTTTAAGGTAATATTTTTTAAGCAAGATCCCTAAAATTTTGCTGATTTACATATTAGGTCAACCTGTAATTTATAATATATTTGTTCTTGATCTTTTTTGATTTGAAGCCAGTTCATAATTGACAAATTTGTGCCATTTAAATACGTAGAGAAAAGGTACTATCAGTTAGGAACAGCGTGGAATTGATATCATGACTCGTTTTTGAATTATTCACGAATGAAATTGAATGAGTGCTATGAGTAATTTTTTCGTGAAATTAAAGAGAGGAAATCCAATATTGCTATTTTTCAGGGGAGGGCAAAAATAGCAATATTTATTACCTCCCTTAAAAGAAATACGCATTCTAGTTCAGCTTCCTCTTTCTTCAAGAATCAAATCAGACGCTTACAATTTCACATAATTCAGTGAAATCGAATTAATCTAGCTATTTTTTTTTCATTTCAATGTAGTTGTTGATTTTATATTTTTAAGTGATTTTGGAACATTTTTGAATGGTTTGAGTGAGTGTTTGGAATGAATGAATGGATTCCTGAGTGAGCGCTTTAAAAGGTTTGGTTGAGATGAATGTCAATTTTACCCCATCCTGATGATAATTTCAATATGTATATGAGTTTTTTCGATAATATTTTATTTGTGAATCACGCTCTACTGGGATTCAGAAATCTTCTGTTATAACAATTTCATTCCCAGATGTTTGCCTGTTTGGGCCCCCGAAAGCAGATAAGAATGGCAATAATTCGCCGTATCACTACAGTGTCAATCTTAAAGAAAAAACTGATGAGTTTTCCAGGCGTTCCGATTCGCTTCATAAAATAAGTGCTTGGCTAATTTTCGAATAAATCACCTTACCCGGGTCTCTGTAACAAGCGTCATTAACTGACTGCTAGTTTGTGAATTCCATACTCGTGTTTTGATTACATTTACAAGTGTAGTAATGTTGCGTCAAAATGTCAGACTAGTCAACACATACGCAAAAAACGTAGTTCTTGATATTAATGCGCGTTGATACCGAATAAAACTGACAATCTCGCCTGCTTAACTGTTGCTATATATAAAAAACTAGTTCTAGAATAAGAATTAGAATTGTAATAATCGTATTTATTACAATTCTTTATGTAAATAGTATGCAAGTATGGTATATATAGAGGATATTGAATGAGTGGTCATTGAATACTGAATTTATTAAAAGGGTCATCTATAAACAGATAAAAACGAGGCTGCGCCGAGTTTTTATCTGTTTTAGATGACGAGTTTAATAAATTCTGTATTTTATGAGCACAAATTTTATATTCTGTTTATAATATGACCCGATTTTTAGCGAAAAATCGACAAAATTCTTGAAATTCAACGGTTCAATTTTCCGCGAAAGTTATAACGCCGTTTAAAAATGACGTCACAAAATATAGTTTATGACGTCATTTTCGCGGTTACAAAATAGCGTTACTTTTCGCTCTGATGTCATTTGCATAGTTATTTCACTAGTGTAATAACACCCGTGTAATATCAAAAATATTCAACGGGGTTATTTCACTCCGGCGACGTAGGTCATATTATAAAAGTTAATCTCTGTTTGTAAAGGTCGTTGAACAGACACAGGCAGGAGTAAAACACCTCCTTGTTTAAAATAACACATCTTGAAGGCATTAAACTTGTCTTAATTCCCGTATAATTCCATATTTACATAGGTAAGGTATAGGTTAATGGTGGTTTGGCATACCTGTGGGATTATTTTGATGAATTAGAGGTGTCGACGTGTTTTGTGTATTGTTTGGGTTGTTCATGATGCTGAAAACATTAGTGCTTTGATCGAAAGACAGGACCATTTATCATATGGTCTGGAAGTAGGCGAGGCGGATTCCTGAATATTTCTTATATTACTGGCGTTAAGTATGATATAAATACCACATACGAGCTTACATGATTACATCTATCCAACTTAAAAAAAAAACATAATACATTGCCGGAAAAGAAGACAATAGTTAGAAGGATTTCCTTTTTCGAGTTTTTTATCATTCACAACCTCAGTCTTGTAACAAGTAAGAATATTTGTTGCCTAACTTTTTGCAAGCTTGAAATGTTTCGATTTTGTGCATTTTTTACTTTTTTTAAAATGTTTCTTGGTGAAAAAGATTTCTAAACGAATTTGAGGTTCAATCAATTTAAAAGAGGTCTGATAATATGACGTGCTCACCTGAATTTCAGGTCAATCACGTCTACTAAGTCAAAATTCACTAGATACGATAACGTATCCCTCCTTTGATAATCTGATGTCAACCCACATCAGATTATCAAAGGAGGGAAACGTTATGATTATCGTATCTAAAAATTCATGTAATCAAGCTGGCCAGTCAATACGCTGTACACCGCACGCTTTCTGTTACAGACGTCGACTTCCGAAAAAATAGATATATAAATAAAATGAATATGTGTAATAAAGTGTCCAATAACTCTACGAAACAAATCGGCGTGGCGCCACCATGTAACAATGACATACATCGTGTTTATAAACAGTTAATGGTTTATAATGGGAAACAGGAAGTTGATTTTTATCGAGTGTTTATTGGACATCATTCACTTCTGGCTTCAAAATATATGTTTTGGTTTGTTGTTTATGTTTCCATTGACACTATCCTTGTAATTGGTCTTTAAGGTTTTGTCCCACGTGCTATAAATAGTAGAGCCCATGCTTTTGCATCTCTTCGAAAATTCTGGTAATTTAAAATGGGTCTGAAAATCTTAATTACTTTAAACGCTTGCCAAATTTTACCCTGCTTTGTATGTGAACTTGTAAGCACTTAGCAGGACACTATTGCGAATTGCTCGCAATTGTGTTTTCATCCAGAAAGAAAAGTTGGTTTTGGTCTAGCAGATCTATAAATTTGGGAAATCAAAATATAAAAAGAGGAAAAACTATTGGTGCTATTATTTAAAGGCTTTGATCCGCTAAATTGACGCATAACGTTACTGAAGGATATAATAATTGTAGACTTCTCCTGCTTTCGTGGAATTCATTCCGATTTTTCCTTTAAAAAACAACAAGAATTGGCGTGAATGTATTTTCACCATGAAAAAAGTTTAGAAAATGATGTCAAAATTTACTAAATAAAATATTACTGTTCCTGTCCTCGTTTCAATAGAATTATAAATATATTTTTTAAGATGAAATAATTTGAAAAAAAGAAAAACGATATTTTTATCCTCTATAAACACGACTACCATTTCAGATGACTACCACTACTATTATTCTATAATTGGCTTTCCAATACCCCCAGAACCCATTTCAAACAAGACACAAATTAAGTAGCATTCATAAATGGCTGGCGATTAATCGAAACTCTGTCGAGGAAATTCAAAATGGATGGCTATTTGGGAGCAATTTGCCACATAATTGACATAAATTCCTCGTGTTTATTCCTAGTTGCAGTGTTCAAATCAATCACACCAATCCTTTTGGCCTACACAGATATCAATTTTATCTAAATATATAAATTAAATGTCTTTGTTTTTCAGTGTTTGTCGACTGTTTTGAAGATAGATGTTTCTCCTGTAGCTTCCCTTGATTTCTATAACGAACAGCCATCAGCGATATCCTTGTCTGACACGTGTGAAAAATCACTTTCTACATGACGTCATCATGACTTCATCTAAGACCCACATCGTGCTATTTTTGTAACTCAGAGCTTTTCAAAAATCGGTTTTTAATGTACAGAATGTTGTTTATTTGAGAAAAAAAAATCCGTAACACGCTTTCGGTTAAGATCAGGGCCCGAGGTTATACAACTTTTCTCATTCTCAATTCAAAAATTTCTCAAATTTCAATTTGAGTTTAAAGCCGAAATTCTGTTTTTATACTCCTTATAATGTATTAACGTAAAAGATAATATTAATAAATTGTTATGAATAAAAACTTATTAATATTATCTTTTTATTTTCAAACATTTATTTGAATTTAAAACTTGAGAAAAATCTCAGTTAGCCTTAAATAAGTTTTACAACCTCGGGCCCTCATTGTCTCAAAAATAATCTCATGCAGAATCTATATATCATCAAAATGTAGGAAATAAAGAGGATTTTCAAGTCTTCATTGAAGTAAAAATCTGAAAATAAACTTAACAACACTATATGATCCACGAGACAAAAAAATTATAAGCTGTTTCATTGACGCAAATATCACGTTCTCTTAAATTTTAACCCAACCGGCGGAAGCCTTTTGTCATTGCGTGATGTCTGTCGAACGTGCGCGTATGTCCGTCCATCCATGCGGAAACCTTTTCTTTAAACGTCTCATTCAAAATATAAACAAAACAAAACTTGGCAGAAATGTTCCAGCACCAACAAATGCCTGTACAAAACGTATTTTATCGGCTGGTTAAATGGTCTTTTTTATAGGCTACATGAAATATAGTATGCTCGTTTGAAAGAGTGTTAACTTCATTAGATTTATTGAGTGAACAGAAAAAATATATTTTCGCGAGCATCGAAGCAAAAGTGAGTAGAAATGATTTTTTTTTTTTTTTTTTTTTTTGAAAGCAGTGTACATTTTATCTTAAGCTAGCTACCATTGTTTATGAACAGTCATCAGAGGATTCTTGTCTTACACATGTGAAAAAATCACGGTTCTTAATGACGTCTCCACAACGTCATCTAATGAGACATTTGTGTCATCTGAGCGTCCTGAAATGGTTTAAATGTACAAAAATGATGTTGATGTGAAAAGAATAGATTGTCATTCAAGGCTGACAGACTCTGTATCTGGATGTAAATAAAATCGTGTTCCGTTCTATTCTAATTAAAAGATGAAGAGAGTATTTGTTGATTTTATGGGTATGAAACTAAAACCAAATCACACTCATATATAATTTTGCTTCGCGTATCCATATATGAGTGTGAAAAGGTTTTTTTGTTTCATACATCCATAAAATCAATAAATATTCTTTGCATGTCTTATGATTTAATATCATGAAGCAAACATGGAGTATCCATCAACAATGAAAGAAATTTCTTTCGTGACTACTTTTTGTGGAAGCCTACAAAATAGCTGCGTACTCGATTTTTCATAGAAATAAAATAAAACGAATTTTTCAGCCAATCAGAATGCACGAAAATTGGTGGAATCATCTTGAATTAAATATTTTTGTTTGAGACAAGCTTTAGTAAGATAGATATCACCAGAACAATACAATCCTGGCTCTGTCTACATATTACAGGGAAGTGTTATATTATTGCATATTACATATCACCAGAAAACAATTTTTATTTCATTGTTTTACCAATCCTTGTTTTCTTTATTGGAATAGAAAGAACTATTATACAAAGAACTGTCATTCTTGGGACTACTTTGTGGATATTTATCATGTTTGATGACGTATTTTATATTGTTGCCCTATAAAAATAGTGTTAATATGTACTTTCGGCAACTTTATGTAGAGTGATATGTCTGAATGACGGAATATACTTTTATAAGCTGTTACCTAACGCAACCCATATGATGATTGTCTAACACATATGTTATTGTTGTGACCCGTCACACAAATATGGACTATCAGAAGTCTAAGAGGGTATATGCGCATGCAAGGAAAACGCAAGATCGTGTTTTGAACATGAAGACTAAAAGACGACATTTTGTCGAAAATGTTAAAAATATAGGCACTAGAGGTACGAACTGTCTAAATTTTGAAACAAAATGACTTACATGTTTATTAATGACGACTAGGAAAAAAGTTAGAACCTAAAGAAAGAAAGAAATGAAAGGGCACCTAAAGAAGAAAAGCCACATCGAGATGTTGAATGTAGAATGTAAAGATTAACAATAATTGAACAGATTTCTTATGGAACTGGTGTGTACAGTAGCTTACAAAATAGCTTTTTTTTAAATAAAAAAATAAATAAATGTTTTCATTCAGTATCAAACTAAGACATTCTCATGAATTTGACGTATTTCTATAAACATCCCGGCATTGAACTCTCATTATCAACTAAGACATTCTCGTGATCTTCCGTTATTCTATAAACATCCCTGCATTCAGAATGCACATATTTTGATCGACGCATTAACTAAAATGAAATTATTAGAGCTTGGCCAAATTACAGAGGACACCAAGATGAATAAATCTTTATGTTTTGAGAAAGATATAGACTTGGGAACTTAGGACACCAAGATAAATAAATGTTTATGGTACGAGAAATATAAAGACTAAGCCAAGGAAAAAGGAGAAAAATTCAGAAATAAAGAGTTAGGAAATGTTTAAAAATAATTCAAAGAGTCGCAGTCTGAATTATCAAAAAATGAAATGTTCTGATCTTGAAAGGCTAGTAAACAAAGTTGAAACGATAGATTCTCTCTTAAACTTCGTGATTCTAGATAATTCGATTTCTCTCTGAGTTGCCCGTTTTCATTTCAACTTTAAATAGCCAATAAAGTAGCCTTAACCCTTTGCTGTTTAATCCCTGCTTTTTACGTGCCTGTGATTTTATGATTGGGAAAACATTGTGAAAAAATAAGAAATTGCTTCTGACAAGCAATTTCATCTTTTTCCACACTATTTTCTAGCCTACTGAATGGTTATTTTTCAAATTAAATCCACTTTAAATTTTCGTCTGCAAAACTTTTGAATTTGGACAGGTCTAAAATTTTATAAACAGGAAATGGTTAAATACGTGAAAATGTTGATTAAGATACAATACGAATATGAAGCCCCTCTTGCCGCACTTTATTTTTTTATGAAGTAATAGTTCTTCAAGAGGTGTCGTAATTTAGGTTTCATATTTTTTCAGCTACTCCAGGTGTACATTTTTTGAAAGTAGACAATTTAAGGGCCATTTTGATGCCTTTTTTT
Source organism: Fragum whitleyi (assembly GCA_948146395.1). Classification (NCBI taxonomy): domain Eukaryota; kingdom Metazoa; phylum Mollusca; class Bivalvia; order Cardiida; family Cardiidae; genus Fragum; species Fragum whitleyi. The sequence goes on from OX411555.1 coordinate 46,077,981, forward strand.
GAAGAAATGGAAAGGTAATCGAATGTATAATTTGAAGTTGGGAAAAAGTTAATCTTGATAATTCGATAGCATTTAAATAATTAGAAATTGATAAAAGCCGATTTTACACGACCAATGTGAACAGTTTGTGAAATATCTCTAGGGGCATGGGCCCGTTTTACTAATTTTTTTACGAAAAAATCTTCGTAAGTCAAAATCGTATCTGGTGGTTTTATTCATTGTTAGATTTTGCTTTACAATGTCTCATTGGAATCGTCCTCAGAAGACGATTCTAAAGAGATGGTGTATGGCAGATTTCCATATCTAATGCAGGAGCAACTTTAATATCTGACTTTTGCAATAAATGATTGTAAGATGTTTAGTAAGAGGGCACCATGCTCTTTTAGATTTCCTTCCGAAATTTTGGATAGTCGAGTAAAGTGGAGTCAGGTAAATTGGCAAATAAAGCAATTTAACTTGGATTAGTCATAAACGAGTCAATGGATCAATCCTGATCCCTTTTTAGGTCAGTTTTTCTTACTTATCCGAAATATGCATACTTGAAAACTAAATACAATCAGAGGTACATGTCCTATTTCACTTAGCCAACTCTCCTTTAATTATCAAATTTAATGTCATTAACCATCAAAATACATTATGTTCTTAAATCTAGAAACTCGAATTGGTTCACATTTTGTCATGTTTTTACTGTTATCTATATGTTTTTGCCTTTAGTTGTAAAGATTGTAAATGGTTGATGCAATAAACCTTTTGTATTGTACTAATCCATTTAACTATAAATATCTTGTCAAATCTATAGCGATATTTCAATGCAAGCATATTCCTCAATTTTCATCGTTTTTTAAACATCAAGTTATTCGCTTGCTTACGAACAAGTTTGGTCTTGCTTTCGAGACAGCTTCGTAGCGTCTGTATTCATTTTGAATTTACCATGGTGTAATTGGAAATCTAAAAAAATACCTTTTTTATTAAATGAACTACGTGAATTCGGTATTCAATGACCACTCATTAAATCTTCTCTAAGTCATTGCTGTTGAAAAGCTAAGGTAACGGAACACAGCCTTGGTGACACATGTACTCCTTTCATTCTTTTTTACATTTTCAATTTTTTAATTGGCCATATTTTGGCGTACTAAACTTTTATATTAGTATCAAGTATACCGCTTGGTTTAATGATAACTTTTATGATGTCATTAAAATCACCTAACAAGGTGAGGACTTATGATAGCAACTTTGTCTATCGTATCATCTGCAATAAACCCAAGAATGTCACCTCTCGTGGGTGACAGGGCGATCTACTTATATGGATTATCATTTAATATGTATTAGTCATCGCCATAAAAAATAAGCTTAAAAATCTTTAGCAGGAGAAAATTTCACGAATACTGGCTTATATTTGAAAGCGTATGAAAACTGTGTTAAACCAATACTTTTATATTGTAGTGAAGTATGGTGTTTAGATTTTCTTGTAAATAAAGATGACTTAATTAGTTTAGAAAATAGTGTTATCTAAAACAACAAGAGAAAATTAGGTTCGTTTTTTTGAAATCAGTCATGGGTATAAACAAATATGCAAGCAATAAAACAGTTAAATCAGAATTTGAAATATTTTCTTTGGCAGCGTATGGTTTAAAATATTCCCGTGCCTTTTTGATGTATCTGGTTAATTCAAACCAGAGTTTTCTGGCATACAAATGATAATTGCTCCCTGCCTAAATGCTTCGCAAGTATTTAAACTGTTTATGGAGGTTATTGCATCTGAACATATATGGAACAATCACTTCACAATCTCCAAAAATAAACTGAAAAAATGCCATTTATGACAAATTAAAAGAATCTTACGCACATAAATGTAATTAATTGGAAAAAATGTATTTTCGATGATAGCAATAACAATTTAGACCTTTCAGATCCTTTCAGATAAATGTAATTAATTGGAAAAAATGTATTTTCGATGATAGCAATAACAATTTAGACCTTTCAGATCCTTTAAGAGAAAAAATGAGAAAGAAATGTATATAGTTGCGCATAAATGATTTGCCAAGAGAATTTATTTTATCATTAGCCGAATTTCGTGTAAGTGCACATAACCTTCAAATTGAAAACCAAGAAACAAATGCTTCATTTTCCCATTGTTTTCTGTTATAAAAAGGTTATCTGTAACTTCTTCAGGACTGGACAAGGGTAAGATTTTTTTAAACTTTTATTTTATTTTTGTTAATAAACATTTAAATAAATAATACATATTATAGGATATGTAGGCTTTTAGGATCATCATAACCTTTATAATTGGTCGTAGAAACAATAAAATTATCAATAATAATGATTAATTTTGGGCATGTTTTGTTATTATGATTCTGTAGCGAAGGAATTAGATCTTTCTTCAATCTCTGGTTGCGATGATTTAGTAATACATTATCAGGATTTGACCCTCTGACTCAATCGGGAACCTTCGGCGATTCTACGGAATAGACCTCGGGAATAATACGGGCGCAGTCACGAAAGCGCGTCATTTCGCACGTGGGTTTATATGACATCACAAACATAAACGATCCCGCTAAGGATGACGTTGCATAAAACAAAATCAACGAAAAAAGAATAATGGACATATCATAATTTGATAACAAAACGCTGTATCTTACTGCGTTTTGTCACCAAATTATTATATGCCCAAAAGATTTCGAAAGACGATCGGAAAGAATTAACGAAATGTGATTTTCTTTATACGTATTAACCGAAGTACCACCAGGAGCCAATTTACCCAAAAATGACCCAAAATTACTACACTTACGTCCGAGGTACTTTTCAAGTTACGGAAAAGTCCGAGCGATGTTCCGAATGCCTCTGACTTTGACTCTATGGTAAATTTCTTCGAGGAAAAATTTTAATTCAGCCGGAGTAAGTTATAAGTATCTGTTTTCAAAAGAGTATAATAATTCAAATCGCGACCCAGAAAAAAGAACGAATAAAATTGTCCTGAACTGATTAATTTCACATTTCACTTAAACCAAGGAAAAACTAAAATCCAACATGGTGTGAAGTATAAAATGTTACCATCGCTATATCTATAAATGGTGTTAGATATATCATTATATAAATCAGAATTTAATCACTATTATTCATGCATATTAAAAGCTCTTATGTTCAGACATGGGATAAAGATGGAGATGATAGGGTGAATCGTGAACTGATTTAATTACGACAAATTTATCCATATATAAAATTAGTTTATGTTATGCCTTTTTCAGAACTTTGTATAGCGATATACATTTTTTTTATTTTTATTTTTTAATTATTATTATTGTTTTGTGGTAAAATAATGTGCTTGCAAAATTGCAATGGGCATTGTTTATTATTGGTGAACAAAGAAGGGTTATTCTGTTAATCAGAAATAAAAAGATAGGAAATCCCCGATGTCTTTAACGTCGCAAAATTCTTTGCGTGAATGGATTGCCCTAAAGAAAGAAAGACCAGAGTAACAGATAAGAGGGGGTTACTCTAGTCTAAAATATTTTTTTACTCATGAAACCCTTTGTTGTGGTTAATCATTTGAATCGTCTCGACGAGACGATTCCAATGAGTACAAACAACATAGGATTCGTTCTTATATTATTAAAAAACTTTGATCCAAAATAAAAAAACCCGCCTCTATGCTACTCAAAAGTTCTAAGCGGCCACCATACATTTCTCCATTTTTCACATATTTTCCGCTTTTATTTTGAAATGTGACCTTTGTCTTGCAAAAGAGTGTTCATTCAGTCATCATATTCCAATTATTTTGGAAAGCCATGCACTACGAAGTCCTAAACACGAAATACCTATACCCTCAACTTCAAAAGTCACGAAAAATGGCATTTTTTAGAGAATTTTGAATTTTTCGACGATTGAAAAAACGAAAATTATATCAATGCTATGTACCAATATCAGTTGTAGAACGCCTGTGGACTTCTAAAGATTTAGAGAAATGCTACAACTTTCTACCAATTTGTGATTCTAATTAGAAATGTCAAAAATACCTCACCCACCAATGTTAACTTTGAAACCGAGGGTACTCCTTCATTAGTTTAATTTCAAATCAATTCTTATTGAAATTCTTTGCTTCCTTTTTGCTTGTTGATTTCATAAATGACTTGGCTACATTATTCCAGAGAAAATGAGTTGAAACCATGCGGCATTTATAACATATGACCAAAAATGCAAGTGGCCGCTTAGAAGTTTTGAGGAGTGTATCTGTACCTCTGAAGGCGAAAGTCGAACAGTACCTCTGAAAACTAAGTCGTAAAATTTGAATTAAATAACTTAATGTCTGTGAAAAGGTGGACAGACCATTATAAAGTTGATTTTCTGAAAAAAGATACCAAAAGTATTTGTATATTTTTGCGAGATGAAATCAAATTAAAATCGATGCTAAAAAGTCGTTTGGCAGTTTGATCGTTGTTTAACGAGGAGGTTTTGTTGGCGTCGTTATATCTACCCGTTTCATCGAATTCACAAGGCTTTTAAGACTGAGCGATTGTACCAAGTCGTGAAATCTTCCTTAATGTATTGAGGTCGTTAATAAATACGCCGCTCCACACTAAATTATGATTTAAAGTAATTTATCGCAAATTTGATTTAATGTTTCCTATTTTTAATCCCCTCTAATTTTCTAAGCGTTTTCCAATTTTACGCCATCTTAAGTGATGATGCTCATTAAAGTCGCGACAACGTGAGAAAAATCATTAACAAGCAACCGGTACGTAGTGGTACGGAAACTACCGAATTCTGCCGATGTTGAATTAAAAAGCAATTAGATCGTAATAAAGATCTGTGTTCTTTTTCAGCTGTTCAAAGACAACAGATTAATTTGCAATAAAAGGGAAGATAATACAAAGAGTTTTAATTCATCACACAAAGCAATGCACAAACTTTTATAGACGAGAGCTAATTTTGGATTGAAAGCAATCAAAAACGTCGACACTATCCTAAGTCTCTATGTTTTTTTGCTTTCACCTTTCCGTAGTTGAGATTAAGGGCGACGTTTATTCATCGACAGATCGGGGTATACATGTTAAAACCTGATTTAGTTTCATTCTATAAAACAAAACAGTTCTAGTTCAGGGCCCGAGTTTATAAAACTTAGCTCGTTCTCAGTTTAAATTTTTCTCAAATATTAACTTGAAATTAAAGTCGCAATTGTGCTGTAATACTTATATAAATGTATGGATAGCAAAGATGATATTGATAAGTTGTTATTTATAACAACTTATCAATATTAATAACAACTTATCAATATGTTCTTTTATATTCATACATTTATTAAAATTAAAAATTTGAGAAAATTCTCACTCGAGTCTGAGAAAAGGTTTTTAACCTGGTAAACTTGTACTTTTTGCTCAAAATGTTTCACCAATATCCGGAATAAGAACCATCTTCGAAGTGCAAAAATTTCGTTGCCGGTCAGCCTGCGCGGAATGCGCATGCTATCAACGGTCGAAACTTGTCGCTTGCAAATTTTGAATAAAGAATAGTTATTCCACTTTCTTATTTAACCTATTTCGAAAAATGAGCTCTCATTGACTTCGGCTGGATCAAACCTCTATATTCGAATGGTTATTTTACGGAGATTCAAGACCTCCTCTTTCCCATGAAGGGTCACACATATACTGCCTTTACTCCAAGACCAATATCCAATATCATCCGGATATGTTTAAATGTCTTCAGGCCGCCATAGGACCGTCATGATATGTCCAAAGCCATACCATTGTTCCGTGCAAAAGCATACTCCAGGGGGTCGTCTTACTAAACGTCTTACGACAAAATTGATCGTAAGTCGAAATCGCAAATCGTATCTAGTATGTTCATTCATTGTTAGATTCTGCCATGCAATATCACGTTGGAATCGTCTTAATAAGACGATTCCAATGAGATGATGCAAGACAGAATTCCGTATTTAGTTACTACGGTAGAAGCAACTTAAATTTTTGACTTACGCAAAAAATGATCGTAAGATGTTTAGTAAAACGGGCCCCTGATATATGCAAACCATCCTCGATATTTATGCCTCCTGACTGCAAAGCCAACACCCTGTTTCGTGAAAAGCAATTATCCTGTTATGTACATAAATCATTCTCCTAAATTCCTAATATATGTCTGGCCATTTTCCTGATATGTGCAAATCCATCATCCTGTTTGGTGCAAAGCCATAATCCTGATGTGTACAAAATTATCCTCCTGATATATGTCAGGTCATTCTCCTATTATCCGCAAAGCCATTCTCTTTATGTGTGCAATGCCATACTCCTGATATTTGCAAAGCCATCCACCTGTTTGAGTCAAAGCCATAATTTATTTGATATATACCTAGATGGAGTAGGAAATAATATGCCTATTTTCATTGTTCATTAAAAGTTAAAACATGAGTATTTAGATTTGTTATCACTGTTTTTACGCCGCGACCAATACTATTTCAGTTATATCGCGGCGGCTGAAGCATCTAACAATGGATCACAGAATTTTTCTGACCGGTGCTACCATCACATCGTTTCCTAGCCTCCAGCTGCTATCTCATATAGGTCTACGATTATCAACCCACTGCTGATAAACGAAGAGTTAGAAAGGATGAGTGCCACCGTCGGGGATCCAACCCGGGACCACTAAATTGACAGTCCAACGCGCTACCAACTGCGCTATGACGGCGGCTATAATATGAGTATTTAGAATAAAGGATTATAATAAAAAGCGGAACGCAGTTAAGTCACGAACAAGACAACCGACCCACAATGAAAACGCGGGTTTCTTGCTTTCATAAATAAAAAGTCACCCTCTTGATATATGTCAGGCACCCCCTGATATGTGCTAAGCCATTTTTCTGTTGTTTATAATACAACACTCTTGATATGTGTCAGGCCAGTCTACTGATATGTGCAAATCCATCCTCCTGCTTGGTGTAAAGCCATAATCCTTAATTATGCCAAACCGTCCTCTTGATTTATATCAGGTCATCCTCCTGATTGTTATAAGCCCTCCTCCTGTCTGACGCAAAGCCATAATCCTGTTCGGTGCAAAGCCATAATCCTGATTGTACAAAGCCATTCTCCTGATAAATGTCAGGTAACCCTCCTGATATGTATAAAGCCATCCTCCTGTTGTATGGAAAGCTATATTTTGACATGTGCAAATTTATCTTCCTTTTTAGTGCAAACCCTAATCCTTACTTCTAATATATGTAAAGCGATAATCCTGAATTATGCTAAGCCATCTAGACTTTCTTCGTTGAAGGTATCATTAAGATTATCTAAATATACTGAAACCAACTTCTAATCGGTCACTGCATGTTTCTCTCTTTTTGACACATTTACAAGAAAAGAATTCAATAGGTTATTATTATCAAGTAAAGACAAATCAATCTCGAGGGTTTTTGGTAAAAGAATTGTGTACAAGTGTCCGCCAGAACGATTGTATAGTTAATACCATCGTGAAATTGACAATGTGAAGGATTTTGGAATGATTTAGGAATGAAATTGAATGAGTTTGAGGAGCGAGTTTTGAGTGAATATAATGTGAGGTAATCCTATATCGCAAATTTTGTTCAGGATGAACAAAATTAGCGATATTGAATACCTCCCCTTAATAAAAATGCAAGCAAGTTCTATACATAACTTCCTAATTCTTTAAGAACCTATGTTAGTGAAATCGCAATTTTTCTCTATCCAATTTATTTTTGAATGGCTTTGTTGATTCTATATTCTTTTAATGGGTGTGAGCGTTTTTGAACGGTTTTAGTGAGTGTTTGGAATGAATGAATGGAGTGCTGCGTGAGCGATTTAGAATGGTTGTGATTGAGGTGAATGTCGATTTCACGATGTAATTAACTGTAGCAGACAAAAGAAGGTACCAACTATACTTTGAAAAAAGAACAAAAATGGCAAAATGGAAGGAATTTTCTAAATTTCAATCGAAGAAATACCGTTACTTTTTTAACAAAATCACTATCATTTCGATGCCTGAAAGGTTTCTAAATAAAAAAATGTAAATACAACATTATTGAAGACTTTAATTTGCGTAAATTTGTTATGTATACCCCACCCACCAATGATAATTTTCAAAAATGGGGTACCCATGTTCTCATGCAAATTTAATTCCTCCCCATCCCCAACAATTTTGATGAATTTCATGTTCGCTATTTGCCAAGTGAACGGGATTTCAGATCTCAGCAAACACTTGCATCTTTAACATTATTAAGCAATACTTTTCGTGTTTTTTTTTTCTTTTTTTAGTGACCGATTAGATCTTTGTTTAAGTTTTAAAACCATCTTTTGAAAGAAATATAAAGGTCGTCGATTATTTGCTTAATTGTTATGTGCGATTAACAATTTGTTAAGGAAAATACTCTTTAGGTGTCCGAAAAACGATTTAATTTTGTCGAAAATGAAAATGTTGTAAGATCTTTAAAGTGGCATAAAACGATCAATAATAATGCCTTAACCGTTCAATATAGGTTGTCTCATTTTGGAAAAAATCCGTATTGCACTGTAGCCTCGTTCTGGTCGTACAATATGGATCTAGATATTTTACTCTCACATGATGCAATCAGAGATATCACCAGTTTTCGAGGCTTTTTCAATGTTTCAAAACCTCTTAAGATTATGAATTTACAAATTGCTTCTAAAAATAGACTGTGTGGTATAATTAAATATTATGAGAAAGTGCATATCAGGTCAATATTGCCCTGCGTTCAGGTAAGCAAGTGCTTTTCCGCTTTCCTTTCCAGAATGGTGTGCTTGCTTTGGGCACTTGCGATATTCGGAGACCAACTCGACGGGCTGACTAACATAGCCAACAAAAATGGCGGATAAACTGACTATTATAAAAAAAAAAATAAAAAACATGTACTCGATATTCTATATTTCGATATAAAAATCATCTGAAGGGCGGGTTATTTGAATATTTAATACTTTTACGCCGTTGATTGAATCTAGCATTATTTCCGAGAGATTTTGTGGGGTTAAGCTTTGAGTCGAGTCAACTTTGTTGCCTAGCAATCAGTCAATTTTCGAAAAGGCTTGCGATGTGTCCAAGATAAACTGCTTGCTACGAAAGCTGTTCGTGGCGAGCACTTTTCTATCTTGAACGCAGGGAAGGCTTCTTTGCGTTATAAATAAGACTTTTGGCATTCAGCTAAGCACATCCTTTTTGAAACTTCATGGAAATATGCGAGTCTTTTAAAAAATGAAAAGAAACCTGTGTGGCTCAACTTTGAATTGCATTTTTTATTTAGACCAGAAAAGTAGCCGTTTTATGACAACATAAATTGGCACTTTCGCTCAAATTTGCATGGATATTTGCGCATGGCAGTTACTACGTAAATTGAAAAGAGAGAGAGAGAGAGAGAAATTTTCTTGGAGGTAAAAATTCACTTTAATCTTCATGTAAAGCCATATATTTTTAATATCACCAAAGTATTTCATGTAGGTAAAACAGTCAGAATCATACACAAAATTAAAATTTGATATTTTTTTTTAAAAAAACTTCTGGTTAATACTGTCTATAGCACAGAGTGGATTATCCTCTGTTGAATCGTAAAATTAACAAGGTGATTTTGGAATGAAATTGAATGAGTGTGGGGCGAGTTTTGAATGTTTTTTAAGGAAGGTAAAACATAATCGATTATTTCGTAATACCGGAAGAAATACTAAGTAAGCGATGGGTTTTTACCTCCCCTTATTGAAATCGACGTTGTTTTTTTCTTCCTAATTATGTGTCTTCATGGTCAAATCAGACTCTTAGAAATCAACACTAGCCAATACAACATTGCATTTTATGATCGATTTGGTTGAAATTTTGATCCTTTTGAATGATTTCGAAGCGTTTTTTTTTTTTTAAACAATTTCGGGGCGGTTTTTTTAATGATTTGAGAGAGTGTATGGAATTGATGATCGGAGCGACGAGCGAATGATTTTGAATGGTTTTGATAGAGATGACAGTCAATTTCATGATATGATTAAATGTAACTCAGCCTATTTTGACCATCAAATACATAAGTTTTATGCGTCCGAATTCCAACTCCTGGAAATGAGTCGAAAAAAGTTCCCCAAGATTCGCTTCAGGTGGTTCCCGGTATAAAAAAAGATCATCACAAAGTAATATGCCTAACCTTATGCCATGGTACATTATCAAAGCGTAACATAATCTTAACTAGCAAATGAGGCTTGGACGAATACTCGAGTATACGTGTATCGGGTAGGGTAACGTTCCAATCCAATAATTACCCGTTACCCGACTTTTGTATAAGCAGTATGTATCTGGGGATCAACTTCAGAAAAGAATTGAAGGCTGTTTTAAACGGCCTTCAATTCTTTTCTGAAGTTGATTTCCAGATGGTCCTACAGACTTACATCAGGGCCCGAGGTTATAAAACTTTTCTCAGACTCAGACTCGATTTTCTCAAATTTTAAATTTAAATAAATGTATGAAAATACAAGATAATATTAATAAGTTGTTATTTATAACAACTTATTAATATCATCTTTTATGTTAATACATTAAAATGAGTAATAAAACTGAAATACGGCTCTCATCTCAAATTGAAATTGGAGAAGATTGAGTCTGAGCCTGAGAAAAGTTTTAAAACCTCGGGCCCAGATAGTTTTGAGAGTCCTGACTACTGACTTCAAGACTCACAACACCTTCGTCCCTTAAAACCATGTCGGAATTTGTATACACGTATTCGAAACCCCCTTTACAGAAATTCTGGATCCGCCTTTGTATTTAGTTGATAATAAATAAAAAAAATATGGACAGTAATCATCGGGTATTCGAGTACCCGTGGGTAACGAGTTCTCGTCTACCCGGATATAAAAAATTCTACTCGTACTAACTCTACAAGCAAAATAGGCCATCGACCGAAATGCAACACGCAGCATGAACATGACAATTTATATCAACACAAATTAAATATGAAAATGATATTATTTGAACGAAAATAACAAAAATCAAACTATTTTTTTGCTTTAAAAAGCATCTAATCCTTGGTTTATGGACCCCTAAAAGAGACGCATGCAAGCATTTCGCAAGCGCTCATAATTTAATTAACCCCTGTGTGAATTTGTCCCAGACAATGTTTAGATATATGTTTTAATTGTTAATCGCGCTAGGCTTGCTTAATGCTTTTGTAAGGGCGAAATTTGCTCATATGGTATAGGTTTAAATTGCTATCATTTTGATGTTTTCAATGAAGGGTTGTGTGCAAGACGGTGGCCTATTAAATTGTTAAATATTTGACGTAATATTTTCAACAAATATGCACGGGTGTTCAAGTATTTGACTTGTATTAAATAAAGCATTTAAGTGTGAGATAATTAAATTAAGATTTCATATTTCGGTTAGATAATTGATCTTTAAGATGATGCTTACTGTGATCTTAGACTGTTTTAAGTGTAGTTATTTCTGCTTATTTAATATTAAATTCGCCATGTTCGTGTTATTCTAGATTTTTTTATGTATTCAAGTGGAAGCTGTTTTGTATTTTTTAACCTTCATTTTGAACGATTTTCTAACGATTTAAAATTGGAAAACGAAATGCTTAAGTCATTGTCGTATTTTTAAACGCGATTTAAATTTCGGTTTAAAAACACGCGATCGTTTTCCCGGGGCATGTAACTTGGCATCACCTGCCAGATAACACGAAATGTTATCAGACACCCTACAGTTAATAACATCGTGAAATTGACATTCACCTCAATCTAAACCATTCTAAATCGATCACTCAGCGCTCCAATCATTCATTCCAAACACTCACTCAAACCATTCAAAAACGATCAAACATATTGAAAAATATAGAATCAACAAAATCATTCAAAATAAATTCTGACAGAGAAAAATCGCGATTTCACTGACATAATTCAAATAGTTAGCGCCTCATAGGTTCTTAAAGAAAGTTGAAGCTGTGCACAGAACTTGTATGCACTTTTTTATTAAAGGGAGGTAATCAATATCGCAAATTTTGTTCATCCCGAACAAAATTTGCAGTATATGAGTACCTCCCATCAAATTCACTCAAAAATCGCTCCTCAAACTCATTCAATTTCATTCCTAAATCGTTCCAAAATCATTCAGCTTGTCAATTTCACGATGTTATTAACTGTAATTTGGAAACAATTCGTATGTTCATGATCTAGACCAGAACCATTTTCACTCGAATTCTTTTGGGGTTTTAAGGTTTTATATTAAAAAAAGAATTAGCAATGAACAGTTGAATGATAAATGGAATATATAAGTGTCTGAAAATATCAATGTTATATTGTCTTGGGTGTGAGAAATTATCGAGACTCTGTGCAAAGCATCGTCTTAGTAAATTCTCCCAACCTCGCCAAGATGACATTGGTTCCTTAATCGAAAGGACCGACGCTTTAAATTATAAACCTGGGAAAAGGCGAAGAGCATTCTATTTTTTACAAATATTTATTGAATTTCTGCATGAAAATGCACGAAATGAAATACAATTATGTTACATATAGAGGTTGGTCCGAACCCCGGAAACCCCATTTCGGACCGCCACTCATTACTGACAGAACAGTCAGTGACCTTTACCTTGATTCAGGAAGACAGCCCAAGTATAGCTTCTTAACACTTTCCTGTTTAACAAAATTTTGGACATGTCCAAATTCAAAGGTTTTGCAGACGAAAATATAAAGTGGATCTAATTTGAAAAATATCCATTCAGTAGGCTAGAAAAATAGTGTGGAAAAAGAAGAAATTGCTGGTTAGAAGCAATTTCTTCTTTTTTCACAATGTTTTCTAAATCATAAAATCGCAGGCACGTAAAAGGCAGGGATTAAACAGCAAAGAGTTAAAAGATGAGCAAAGCGGTATGAAGAAGAGGGTTTTATTTACTTTATAAACAGATAAAGGACCATCGTCCCATCCCAGCGGCATGATACTTCGTTTGATCTACTATCCCACTAATTGGGGACTCCACAGATTGCCTCGTCTTTTCTTACTACTTTGATTGAATTTAATTGATAGTTAATCTTCGTCGCCCCCCGATCATTGTATGCAAAACGTTCTTCATACAGTCGGCAATTACTGTGTAAGTGTTTGACAAATATATTTAAACTATCTGCGGTTTCAACACTTCTTTTGAATATACAGAGGTCTTTTCAAATTGATGCGGAGAATAGTCCTAAGAAAAGTCATAAAACTTTCTTTATTTCTAGAAAAGAGTTATACAGTAAAACTTATGTTAAGAGATCTTTCAATAGACCACAAAAAAGCGGTCGTTTATGAGAACGTTCGCTTCATACAAAATCCGGCTAATGATAATTCAGAAAGGTCAATTTTGAAAGTATATATAGATTGACGCATAATTCTTTCTGAATACATAGTGGATATTGAATGAGTGGGCATGAAATACTGAATTTATTAAAATAGTCATCTATAAACAGATAAAAACTTTAAAAACTAAAAAATTTATCTGTTTTAGATGACGAGTTTTAATAAATTCTGTGTTTCATGAGCACTAGTTCTATATCCTATTTATAATATGACCCGAATTGTTGCGAAAAATTTTCAAAATTATTGAAATCCAACATTTCAATTTTCCGCGAAACTTATAACGCCGTTTAAAACTGACGTCACAATATACACACTGTGACGTCATTTTCGCGGTTACAAACTAGCGTTGCTATTCGTTTATAGCTCATTTGCATAGTTATTCCACTAGTGTAATAAACACTTGTGTAATATCAAAAATATTCAACGGGGTTATTTCACTCTAGCGACGTAGGTCATAATACAATATGATGTACGAACCCATTTTTGTGACGATTCTAAAGGGTTTCAACATCATCAGGTTTAATAATAAACGATTTTTCTATTAAGAATATCCACCGTTCACATTTTAAGATTTAATGGCTGAAGAAATATTCCATGAACAGCAATCAAAAGGTTAGAGCGCTTATCTTTATTCGAGTTATGTGACGGCACGAATATATCTGATGTTCCACTGTCCATTAACGAGAAACACTCTTCAATATTAAATGAGCACATGCACTGAATGATTAAGGTGGCAATGGACAGCGGCCTCCCGACTCAATAAACCGGAAGTGGGTTTTCGTTTATTTTACGGATCTTTTTGCGCGTTGTTTAAAAAGACCGTTTTTGTAAGATTATAATTATGGAAATAACGTAGAATAATGATGGTAAAACTCCATAATTTAGCTTCTTTTCAACATTTGATATTAATTGAATTACTGGATCACTAAATTTAACAATAAAAATGCGTTAAAACCGTCATTCGATTAGGGGGGAACACTGAAAAATAACGAAAAACTTTCTTATTTGCATGGAAAGGTATGCTGAATTTTTTACCAAATGAAGAAAAAATATGGATTATAAACATATCGGAAAATAAGAAAAATTCATTGGATAATTTCTTCAAAAAATAGGTTTTTGTGGCATTTTTACCTAGTAAAATTACAAAAAATAGTGCATTTTTACCTTTGAAAGCAAATTCTGCAAATGCAATTGATCAAAGAAAAATTTTCTTGTCAAAAGCCATTGTGTACATGTATAAGGTCTATCAAAATGTATGTGTTTTATAGCTATAGCATAGTACAGAGTTTATACTAGACCTGTAACGAATATAACCGTTTTACTGAAAAATGGCCTATACCACTCAAGGGCAGATAACTCTAGCATGAAAACGAGCGTGGAAAGGTACCTTCAAATTTTGATATGATGACTACACTATGTTAATATACAACATATGTGACCAAGAAAAAATTCATTGGGCGGAAAAAAATGACGCCATGTGTCCATTGCTACCTTAAAGTTTAGAATCGGATCAGCTTTCACATCCACATTATCTAATCAGAGATAGTTTCTATAGATTATTGACAAAGAATGACAAGCTTAATTACAGATACATGTTTTTTTATTGTTAAAATACGATATACATTATGCATTTAAAAAAAAAAGGAGAAAAACGACCCCCCCCCCAAAAAAAAACACCAACAACAACCACACAGTTAGGCGACAATATGATGTGACGATCTACGATTTCGTAGGATTCTATGTACAGTGTTACGTGCCAATGTAACAAGAACAAAGAAGCCAGCAATAAACTTTACAATTAACAATATTTATTGACAATAACAACAGAATTATTGACAATATGAAATTAATACAAAAACAAATTACAATACCTTGAATGTTTAATCCTAAAGTTTTTAATTTTAGATCCAATTTAATTAAGTTCCTGGTTCACAAATAATAAGTTCAATAATATCCGAATTTAAAATTAAACACGCTTTCAAACACACTTTTAAGATAAGAAGAAATCCCCTTTTAGTTTAACACAGTACTACTAAATGAAACCATTAGTCTAAATCAAGTGAACCAAGAATGTTGTAGGAACCCCTTTATATAATACTATAGAACAATCTGGAATAGCATAGAACATAAGAATACTCTAGAGTCTGAATCACCTTCCAAAAGGCCTTTCTAGAAAGATCTAAAATCTTCTACATACATTTACCTATTAGTCAAGGTAATTGGAAAATTCCCAGACTAATTCTAAAAATAGACACGGTAAATACCATTAGGTTTATTTATAGTTTATATATAACACTTTCCCCCTTGAAAGAAAAAAGAAAGGTTTATGAACTAAATCTTTCTTTTTGCATTATCATTAGCATATACAATGATAATATACATCACATAATTGATAATATCATGATTCGTTGCAACATTTCAGCACATCTAGCATGAAAATACAAACAATTTTCATCAAAAGATTTGAAAGAGTTATATATGCAAACATACATACATATATACAAAAAATATAGTAAAATGTAACTGTTAAATTCAATGTTTTATTAAAGATAAGACAATTCAAAATTTTAGACTCTTGACAGAGCATCTGGTATAATGTTGTCTTTTCCTTTAATGTGTCTTACATCAAGATCAAATTCTTGAAGTGACAAATGCCACCTCAATAATCTTTGGTTCTTACTCTTAAGTTTGTGAAGAAATCTTAAGGGATTGTGGTCACTGAATACAACTATAGGAGAAGTTGCAGATGTTAAATAAACTTCAAAATGTTGGATTGCCAAAATCAGAGCAAGACATTCCTTTTCAATGGTGGAGTAGTTTTTCTGATGTTTGTATAATTTTTTAGAATAATAACAAACTGGATGATCTATACCGTCATCGTCTTCTTGCAAAAGAACAGCACCAATACCAACATCACTTGCATCAACAGCTAATTTGAAACATTTGTCAAAATCAGGTGCTGAAAGAACTGGTGTGCTCTTTAGTATGGCTTTTAAGCGATCAAAGGCAACTTGACAGTTATCATTTCATTTGAACTTAACATTTTTCTTTAATAAATTTGTTAAAGGTTCAGCTATTATAGAAAAATTCTTACAAAACTTTCTATAGTAGCCAGCCATATCAAGAAATCGCATCAGTTGCTTTTTAGTAGCAGGCACAGGAAACTCAGAGATAGCATTGACCTTAGATTCTAAAGGTTTAACTTGACCCTGTCCCACAAGATGTCCTAAAAAAGTAACAGTAGCATGACAAAATTCTGTTTTTCCCAGATTAACAGTCAATTTTGCATCACTGAGACGGTCTAAGAATTGTTTGATTCTTTGAATATGGTCACTCCATGTGTCTGTATAGATGATGACGTCGTCGATGTATGCGTCACAGCCATCTAAGCCAGCTATAACCATATTTACAAGCCGCTGAAACGTCGCAGCAGAATTTTTCATCCCAAAATGGCATAACTTTGTACTGGTACAGACCAGTTGGAGTAGCAAATGCTGATACTTCTTTAGCCCTACCAGTGAGCGGAACTTGCCAGAATCCTTTGAGAAGGTCAAATTTGGTGACATATTTAGAATTACCGACTTTGTCAATACAGTCATCAATTCTTGGTATTGGAAAAGAGTCAGTTTTTGTCACAGAGTTCACATTTCGATAGTCAGTACACATTCTGTATGTTCCATTAGGCTTTGGAACTAATATACATGGTGAACTGTAATTACTTTGGCTGGGTTCAATAAAATCATTCTCCAATAAGTAATTCACTTCATCTTGAAGGGCTTTTTGTTTCACTGGATTCATTCTATAAGGATGTTGTTTTATTGGTTGAGAATCTTCCACAATTACATCATGATATATTTTATCAGTTCTTGTGGGGATGTTAGGAAACAAGTGTTTATATTTATTAATCAACTGTTTCAGCTCTTCTCGTTGAGATGGCTCCAAATGTGAAAGTTTGTCGTCAAGATTTTTTAGTATTTCAGAGTTCTCAAGTTTAGGTGGACCAGGAACAGATTTTTCACTACAGTCTGAATTAACTTCTGATTCAATCATATTTGATTCTTGTGGGACAGTGTTTACAACTGTAACCGGTTTTGAAATAGAGCTATCTCTGTCAAAATACTTTTTTAACATATTCACATGACACATTTGTTTTTTTTTTACGCCTTCCAGGAGTATTGATAATATAATTCAAATCACTTGTTTTCTTATCAATAGTATACGGGCCATAATATCTTGCCTGTAAGGGTCGGCCAGGTATTGGCAAAAGAGCAAGGACTTTATCACCTGGTTCAAATTTCCTATCAACACTATGCTTGTCATATCTTGCCTTCATTTTGCTCTGAGATGATTTAAGATTTGACCTAGCAACCTCACATGCCCTAGACAGTTTATTTCTGAAGTCAGAAACATACTGTAACAAGGGGCTAAAGCCAAGAGATTCTTGAACAGATTCCCTGACTGCAAATAATAGCAAATGAATACCTTCATCCCAATTTTTCTCAGTATCAAAACAATATGACCTTATCATATTTTTTAGGGTCTGATGAAATCTTTCTAAAGCACCTTGACTTTCAGGGTGATAAGCAGATGACCGATATTGCTTGATACCTAATTCATGCATAACCTGTTGGAATATGCCTGACATGAAGTTTGATCCTTAATCAGACTGAACTGATTTTGGAAGGCCAACAAAAGTAAAGAATTTGACAAGAGAATTAATGATTGACTTTGCCTTAATGTTTCTTAAAGGAATTGCTTCTGGGAAGCGAGTAGAAGCACACATAATTGTCAACAAATATTCAGAACCTGACTTAGTTTTTGGTAAAGGACCAACACAGTCTATTATTATTCGACTGAAAGGTTCATCAAAACTGGAATGGGTTGTAACCTTGCTTTTTGGAATAACTTGGTTAGGTTTCCCTACCATTTGACAAGTGTGGCAACTTTTACAATATTTGGAAACGTACGATTTAAGCCCAGGCCAAAAGAAATGATTCATAATCTTGTGATAAGTCTTGTTTACACCTAAATGACCAGACATTGGACTTTCATGGGCTATACTAAGTATTTCACGGCGATATGACTTTGGAACAACAATCATCATCAGCTGGGACATCAAATGGTCGCCATTTTCTCATCAGAATACCATTCTTTTTATAGTAACAAACAGGATTCTGAGACATTTCTTTTTCGGGTAATGCCCTATCAATTAACTTTGAAATCTCAGGATCATTTTGCTGTTCCTGGATTAACTTTGACTTTGAATGCGTTTCATGACCTTGGTCATTTGACCTTGGAGATGACTGACAAAATTTTGACGAGTCTGTCTGAGTATCAGGCAGACTAAGATTAAAAGACTTTTTAATCTCGTCATTGAAATATTGACCACCAACAAAAGTATCAGTTAAGTCAATATCATTTGAATTTTTCAAGGAAGCCTTTTTAGCCATACCCCGAGTTACTGCACATGAAAGGTACAAATCAGGTATTTCCTGCAAAATAGGATCATCTGTTTGACCTACATTAGGTCTGTCAGTTACAAGAGGATTAACAACAACCTTATCTCCAGCTAAGTCATTGCCTAGCAATAAATGTACACCTTTAAATGGTAAAGAATGTTTAACACCAACAACCACAGAACCAGTAACCAAATCTGAGGACAAATTAACATTATGAAGAGGAACATTAATAACACCACACTCTACACCCTGAATAAGGACACTAGTACCAGGCGAAGTCTTCTCAGAAAAAGGCAGAACATCTGCTAAAATAAGAGATTGAGAAGCTCCTGTGTCTCTTAAAATTTTAATAGGGGTAGGTGGGCACATATCACCTGAAAGTGATGCAAAACCATCCAACATGAACGGTTCAAAAATCTCCATACAGGAATCAGAATTTGGTTCTGCCTTAACAATTGAATTTAACTCAAAAGAAGGCTGTGATTTAGGCTGAAGGCTGGTGAGCCCTGTAGGTTTGGCTGCACTCAGTTCCTTCTTCCTTTTTAATCTAAAACATTCTGAAATGAGGTGACCTGGTTTTTTACAAAAAGTACAGTGTACTCGAGATAAGGGGTTTTGAACATTTGTTTCACCAGTAGACTTTGGTTTAGGTGAATTTGATTGACTAGACATGCTAGATTAATCACCAGACATAGATTTATTTTGGGGATGTGAGGAAGCAGGTTTTGCTTTATTAACGAAAGAATTTTTGTGTGTAAGGTAGTAATAATCAGCTAAGCGAGCTGCTTCATGTATAGTTTCAACATTTTTTTCATCTAAATGTGACTAAATGTCAGATTGAATGCAATTTTTGAATTGTTCAATTAATATAAGTTGTCTAAGATTATCATAATTTTGGTCTATTTTCTTAGAATAGCACCATCTGTCAAATATTTTTTCTTCTTTTCTTGCAAATTCAACGTGAGTCTGGCCAGATTCTTTTCTACAACTTCTAAATTGTTGTCTGTATGCTTCTGGAACCAGCTCATAACCTTGGAGAATGAGTTCTTTTACAGTATCATAATCATTGCTTTGTTCTGTTCTAAGTTGCGAATAAATATTGCGAGCTTTTCCTACTAAGACACTTTGAAGAAGTAAGGTCCAGTGCTCCTTTGGCCATTTCAAGTTATTTGCAACTTTTTCAAAATGTTCGAAATATGTATCAACTTCATTTTCTTGAAATTGAGGAACAAGCCTAAAATGTTTTGTTACATCAAAATGGTCATTATACATATATCTGGACTGATTTGCTCTATCTTTAATTTCTAATTCTATTAATCGTAATTGAAATTCTCGTTCTTTTTCTCGCTCTCTCTCTGCTCTCTCTTCTTCTCGTTCTCTCTCTTCTCTTTGAAATTGCCTTTCTCTTTCTTTTTCTTCAATTTCTAATTGTTTTTCTTGTAATTTTCTCTCTTCTCTCTCTCTTTCTATTTCCAATTCCTTCTCCTTTGTTGAAGTTTTAACAGTTCAAGCTCTCTTGAGCTTGCAACTGATGGGACATCAACAATGAGAGACAGAGCCTTTTCATCAAAAATGTCCTCATCAACAAAATATTGAACCAAAATATTCTTAATTTCATGCTTTCGCAATGAGGACTTGACTTCTTTTAATTCATAATGCTTGGCAAGATTGAGCAAATCAGACTTTTTACCCAAATTCAATAGCTCCACGGAAGGTTCGTGCGTAAATTTTTCTAAGTCAAAAGACATGGTGCTTGTTGCTGTATTCAAACAAGAATGTAAGATTTCGATAAATAATAGTGAAAGTACACTCTAGATTTATTGAAATTGAGATATGAAATTAATTTTTTAAATAATTTTGAACAGCAGATTTAAATAAAGAATTTGTTTGATTTGTTTTGTTTTGTTTGTTTGTCTGATGTTCGTATCTCGAGACGAGCCCCCAATTTGTTACGTGCCAATGTAACAAGAACAAAGAAGCCAGCAACAAACTTTACAATTAACAATATTTATTGACAATAACAACAGAATTATTGACAATATGAAATTAATACAAAAACAAATTACAATACCTTGAATGTTTAATCCTAAAGTTTTTAATTTTAGATCCAATTTAATTAAGTTCCTGGTCCACAAATAATAAGTCCAATAATATCCGAATTTAAAATTAAACACACTTTCAAACACACTTTTAAGATAAGAAGAAATCCCCTTTTAGTTTAACACAGTACTACTAAATGAAACCATTAGTCTAAATCAAGTGAACCAAGAATGTTGTAGGAACCCCTTTATATAATACTATAGAACAATCTGGAATAGCATAGAACATAAGAATACTCTAGAGTCTGAATCACCTTCCAAAAGGCCTTTCTAGAAAGATCTAAAATCTTCTACATACATTTACCTATTAGTCAAGGTAATTGGAAAATTCCCAGACTAATTCTAAAAATAGACACGGTAAATACCATTAGGTTTATTTATAGTTTATATATAACAACAGTTAACAACAACATATAATTGGCAAGGTGAATAATTTTGGAATGAATATTGAATGAAATTGAATGAGTGGGATAAGCGAGTTTGGATTTGATTAAAGGCAGGTAATAAAAATATTGCGAATTTCTCCCTTCGCAAATTGGGAAGAGTTATCTTATTATCTCCTTTTAATCAAAACATACATTGTTATCTGTTAGTTAGTCTCCATGAACCAATAGGACACAATGAAATCCAATAAAATCGTAGAATGATTTTTTTTCGATTAGAATGAAGTTGTTGCAAGATTACGAAGTAATTTCGATGATTTCGGAGCGATTTTGCCCGATCTGAATGAATGAATGAATGAACGAGTGAACTCTATTGAATAATTTTGATCGGAATTTTTATTTTTCATCAAATTTATGATGTTCTTAACTGTATCTTGAATAGAGAGGATATTGAATGAGTGGTCATGGAATACCGAATTTATTCAACGAGTCATCTCTAAACCGATAAAAACGAGGCTGTGCCGAGTTTTAATCGGATTAAGATGACGAGTTTAATAAATTCTGTATTTTATGAGCAAAAAATTTATATTCTATTTATAATATGGCCAGAATTTTGCGAAAAATCGTCAAATTTCTTGAAATTCAACATTTCAATTTTCCGCGAAACTTATAACGCCGTTTAAAACTGACGTCATTATATATACATTATGACGTCATTTTCGTGCTAACAAAATAGCGTTGTTATTCGCTCTGAGCTCATTTGCATAGTTATTCCACTAGTGTAATAACACTCGTGTAATATCAAAAATATTCAACGGCGTTATTTCACTCTCGCGAGGTAGGTCATGTTATAATTTCGTTTATGACTTATGGTAATGCAGATTAACACTACCGGAGTAAGTATTCCCTAATAAGTGATGTAAAAGCAGTGACGAATTGGTGTGAAAATGCCAAACACTCACTCAAACCATTAAAAAACGCTGCAAAATCACTAAAAAGATAAGACCAACAACTGCATTCAAAAATAATATAGCTATGGAAAAAAATGTGATTTCACTGACTTAATCGAAATTATGAGCGTCTGAATGGTTCTTAAAGAAATAGGATACTATTTGTAGATCTTATATGCTATAGAACTTGCATACTTTATAAAAGGGAGATAATAAAAATATATAATATTGTTCATCCTTAACAAAATTAGCGATATTGGATTGCCTCCCATTAAATTCGAACAAACGGTACTCACCGCAACCATTCAATTTCATTCCAAAATCGTTCCAAAATCATTTACGGCCTTGTCAATTTCGATGTTGTTGACTGTAAAAGAGGTTACTGGGCGCATGGTGAAAACATTTTGACAAGTAGATCAATAAAATCAGTTGGTAGAGCACCGAACTTCAAAACCATTGAAGTTCGACGGCGTGGGTTCAATTCCTGGGCTGGCACACTAATAAAAACTCAAAGTCTCTCGGATGAGACGTTAAACCAAGGCCCCGTGAGACGGGGCTTTACACCGAACACGTTAAAGAACCATGGCGGATCTCGGCAGTAGTTTCAGCATTAATCCTTGCACAAATCCCCGTAACAAATGACCGTCTTCTAGGGGCGTCGCGCATATGGGCATGTGCTACATTTGCGACGATTAATAAACGGAAATACACACAAACCAATGGATAAACATGAAGAACGACACCTGAAAAGAGTTTACCACTATTTTTTTTTTTTTTTTATCAGAAATACCCTTTTTTATCTTTTCATATTTCAATTTCGAGATTTTGTATTCACACCTGTCTCTAAAAGGTGAATATAGAGAATAATGTGTTAGTGTCTAAAAATAACAAGTTATCTAGTCAAGAATGGGAGAATTTATCACTACGAGGCTTTGCCGAGTCATGATAATTTATCACAGCCGAGACCTGATAACATTAATATTTTAAGACACTTAGATGTTATTCTATTTATCATGCAATCATTTTTCAGTGCTTGAGTTTGATAAACCCTTAAAAAACTAAGAAATTCAGGTGTAAGTGTATGCAAATTGTTTCTTAAAATAGACTGCCTGATATCACGTTATGTCATCAGACGGGTGATATCAGGTTAATACAGGCTTCATTGCATGATAAAAGTATTTCTTTTTAGTATGTAGGAGTAATTGAGAAGGATTTATTCGAAAAGTTAATAGACTATACTAAAATTACTGTCTCATAAAATCGTCTTTAAATACTTTTTATCACTTTTTCCCATTTTGGTATAATGAAATGTTTGCAATGTTGTTTAAGAGCCGGTCGACGTTTAGAATACGAGCATTTGCTGTTTTTTTTTTTTTTTTTCTTTTTTGTTTTTTTTTCGGCGATTTTTTACTTCCGATCTTGAGAGAAGTTGAAAACGCTTAATAATAAAGTAGAAGTTTTTGACGAAAATTTCGTGGTAAAAGGGAAAATTCGATCGTTTCAAGCACGATGATACAGTGATTTTTGATGTACATGTAATATCTGGTAACAGAAATCTTTGAATTCGACTGATGACTGGATAACGCGGAAGTCGAATGATTTTATAATACATAATGCGTGTTTGGAAGTGACTGCTCTGACTCATTTGGGTGGTAAAGCAGTTCTGGACCAAGAATGGCATTTACGCTCGCGGACGTTTAATGGCTGGTAACCGCTTGAGACATCCAATTTCGTTAAAAAGCAGAGTTCAAGAAGGAGGTGTTCGATTTGTCATTCCAAATCGATTGCTCAGCGCACAACTTTTTTTAAGTGCCTAAAAATGTATAGACACTTACAACAATTTTGCGCTAACCCCTCGAATTACAGAGCCGGTTGTGCTGTTTCGTTCTGGTCATTGAATTTGTTAAGAATTGCTTGGCCAAGAAACAATCTCGTGACAATTATTGAATCAAGGTAAAGACCAGCATAAATTTCTGCAAAATTGTAAGCCCTTCAAGCGAGAAAGTTATCACCGCCCACTTTAAGATGTAGCAATGTTCACTCATTTCCACTTGATAAGTTTTAAGACGAGAGTCATAGATTCCCTTTTAACTTCTCGTGAAAGAACCCATTTTCCTTATGAACCAGGAAATGCCTTCATTAGGTTAAATGTTCACATTTGATCGCCCTTTGATGTGCTATTTGTTAGAAATGATCAGAGTGTCCTAAGATTTGAGATAATAATCACTGAGAAAAGGCCGATGTATTAGAGACTGACGATCGGAAAACATTAAGGAAAATACTATTCCTCAAGCGTATTAACCAAAGTACCACCAGGAGCCGAATTACCAAAAAATGACCAAAAATTACTACACTTACGTCCGAGGTACTTTCCAGTTTACGGAAAAGTCCGAGCGATGTTCCGAATGGTACTTTGGCGATTGATCGGTGCATCGCCATCGGCCGATTCAATGAGTTTTCAGAGTGAAAAATTTCCGACCTATCTTTGTGGCTGTTGGAAGTCGAAATTGCATAGAAAACCAATCCCAAGCGATCGATTCAGGTCGATCCTCTGACGGAATTCGCCGATTTTGTAGACATCACAAACGTATTTGTACCCATTCCAACCTCTGTAAGAAATTGATGACTATGCGTCGACGACTATGTCTCATAACACAGGCGTATCTACATTACGATGTACGATTAATCGATCATGTAAATTCTGCCAAATTGCTGGCAAAAAACAGACTCGTCACGTCGGAGATTTTGTGTGACTGCAAAAGAAAAAAATCCTCATGCAAACGCCGACGTTGGTCCATTCTTTTACTAGACTACCGATGAAAAATAGGCATCGCTGATGTATTTCAACATATGCTTGGCATCCCTAGAACCAAGGGCGTAACTCCAATTACGCAATTTACGCAAGTACGTAAAAGAAATAATCCTCTGTTGAAAAATAACGTTGATGAATGACCATAACATCGAAACTACAGCTGTAGCTACGATATTCTGATTATTCACCAACGCTCTTATTATGAAAAGAGAGCCGACAGAGGGCATTCATCTTTTGCCACAGTGTACATATCACCTTTATCCTATATATTCTTTAGTTGTCGCCTTCTGAGACTGCGTATAAATTTCAAAGTCCTAGATACGCCTATGAACACGATAGACTAAGATCAAACTGCACAGATGTTCAGTATGATCCAAGCTTACATTTTCTAGGTGTTTATTGACATTTTGTTTTTATTTATTTATTAGTTTATTTTTTATTATTTTTTATTGTTTGTTTAGCTAAATTATTGTGGGAAAACTTTGCCAAATCTTTGAAAATTGTCCAAAAACGTTAATTTGTTTGAAACAAAATGTGAATTCAGTTAGATGAACTATTTGATGAAACAAGTATCAACTGATCTAGTATTTAGGTACATTTTTGTTTTTGCTGCTTATGATTTGAATACTCTCTGATTATCACATAAAGATTGAAAGTGAATCTTTATCTACAAATTATCAATTATAGACGAGGGTAATTGAAAATGGTAGACACAATGTCTATCAATACTGAATAATAATGATCTGTACCCATTTATATAATTTCGCTCGATTAAATCAAAGCGCTGAAAACACCGGAATGTTGCATGGTATACATATATTTACTCATTAATACTGTTCAATAAAACAAACAAACAAACAAACAAACGTTTACATCATCTAAAAATGCCCATGAGCGTCTGATCAGTTTGGGACAAGTCTCGCGAGGTATTTTTTCATAGTTTACAAAATGCATGTACACTAGTTAATTTAATTTTCTGAAATAGAGTCTTTTATGACATCACCGATTTGTATAACGCAAACAGTTATTCAAGCTATCAGAATTAACGATTCTTGAAAGACTAATCTAGATTTATAATATTTTTTTTGGTTTGAATATTAATGTATACAAGAACCTTACTCATAAATCATTTTTTTCTTGAACTGCGGGCGATCTTACAAATAGAGGATATTGAATGAGTGGTCATTGAATACCGAATTTATTAAACGAGTCATCTATAAACAGATAAAAACAAGGCTGCGCCGAGTTTTTATCTGTTTAAGATGACGAGTTTAATAAATTCTGTATTTTATGAGCACAAATTTTATATTCTATTCATAATATGACCCGAATTTTAGCGAAAAATCGTCAAAATTCTTGAATTTCAACGTTTCAATGTTCCGCGGAACTTATAACGTTGTTTAAAACTGGCGTCACAATATATACGTTATGACGTCATTTTCGCGGTCACAAAATAGTGTTGCTATTCGCTCTGAGCTCATTTGAATAGTTATTCCACTAGTGTAATAACACCCGTGTAATATCAAAAATATTCAACGGGGTTAATCCACTCTCGCGACGTAGCTCATATTATAAGAGTTAGTATTTGACAAGTCCAATAATATCAGTTCTAAGAGTGATCGCTCTACAAGCGAGGGATCCTCTTCTTAACTTCAATGCTGGTTGCATGTTGGTTTATCTTTGTCGCACTTATTTAATGCAGTATTATTTAATGATGTAATATTCACATTTAGCAATCTTTATTAACCATCTATGAGTAATGGTTTTCAAAATATTTGCAATAATTTTATTAGGCATAAAGTAAGCGTTTGAGTAATAAACGTTGACTTAAATGTTTTTCGGCTTTATTTTATAAAAAAGAATGATCTAATAATGTAAGGCGAAATGGTTTATCTGAATCGCACAACTTATTTAGTAGAATTTCCATCAACTGCACAAAAAGTTATGCCGTTTCGGTCTTTCACTGCCCAAACAATCTTCAATATAGTAGTTTCTGGCGGGAATATTACTTGGCTGTTCAGGGTTGGAAAATGACAACAGTCCTCGGGCCCAAGACATGTGGATTTCAGGGAGAACTGATGGTAGTTACCATGGTAAAGATCCTTCAGACCTACAGTCATAAGCCAACTTAATTCCTGAACCTTGCAATTTAGAAAATGTTGCTTCTTTCCCCTATTTAGATTTACATTACCTTAAAGGAAGACATTGTGTGAAGAGAAGAAATTGCTTGTCATAAGCAATTTCTTCTCTTCACACAATGTCTTCTTCACAATAAACTTATAGTTGAATTTATAAAGTTTCTATGTAGGACCTGGTATTATCAGAGTGGACCTGTAAGAATAAGGACCAGTGAGTTCTACAGGCTGATAGTACAGAACATTAACCCGAATTATTTCATAAAATGTACGTTTTGGGAAAATTATATGCATACGTTAACGGACAAAACCCAGCTTTTTTCCACTTTATATAACAAATATCCTCTTTTTCTGATTAATATATGGCACATCATGTTCGATTCAGGCGTTAGTGAAATACGTTAAGGTTGTTCCCGTCTAACATAAATATAGAGCATAACTAAAGATTTCGGTGTAATTCCAGCGTTGAATTTTATTGACGTCATAATTTTACCAAGGAACGTCAGAATACACAAAAGTGACGGTGCCATGTATAACACATTTTTCCGGTATATCTGCAGGTTCGGAGCTCGTTTTACAGTGGTTCTATGAATTCTCTTTCACATTTTCGTCAGGTTAAGTGTTTTAAACTTTAAGATGAGAGTGACTCAGGAGAAAGTTATGAAAAAAAGTTATGAAAAAAGCAATGATAATAAGCCCTTTCGACTTCACTAAATGAATCAATTAAATTTTGAATATTCATAAGAGATTTAAAGTCACTTGTTCCCTTCACGATTTTATCAGCGAAATGAAAATCTAATTAGCATAAATTCAATCTTTTCCTCCACAAAATAATAAACTTTTAAACTTATGTTTTACAATTTATCAAAGTATGAAAATGTTCAGAGGGCATGATTCATTAAACGCATCTTACACGCTTCTTTGTTCCAATAAATTTATTTTCGATATCGAGTGTTCAGCGCAAGGTTGTACTAAGTGTATATACTATGTATATACTCTTACTACAGTCTTGCACCGAACACTCGATATGCACAATCTGCATAATTTGACCTGTGCTGGATACGATCTCTTTTTTTTAATATGAGCCTGTGCGTGACATTTCCGACAATTTGATATGTGTTCCAAGGGCCAACATTAGTTATCTTTGACTGCCACGCCGGACAATTAAATTTCCTGAATGTCCATAGACACTTTGAGACCTTGTCTATCCACAAAGTGCAAAGTGAAGACAATAGTCAGACTATGTGGATGCACAGCCCGGTCAGAATCTAAGACCGTGCGATAGTAAAATATCGCAGTAATTTTACTATTAACATATAGAGTATGGTGACACATGCCTGTCATATGATACGAAATTACAGTATCCTGACCAATTTGAAAACTGTCCTAATAAATAGAGGCTATTGAATGAGTGGTCATGGAATACTGAATTTATTAAACGAATCATCTATAAACAGATAAAAACGAGGCTCTGTCGAGTTTTATCTGTTTATAGATGACGAGTTTAATAAATTCTGTATTTTATGAGCACAAATTTTATATTCAATTTATAATATGACCCGAGTTTTTGCGAAAAAAACGTCAAAATTCTTGAAATTCAATAATTCATTTTTTCCGCGAAACTTATAACGCCGCTTGAAACTGACGTCACAAACTATACATTATGACGTCATGTGGTTACAATATAGCGTTGCTATTCGCTCTGGGCTCATTTGCATAGTAATTCCACTAGTGTAATAACACCCGTGTAATATCAAAAATATTCAACGTAGGTCATATTATAAAAAGGTATCCGCAAAAGAATTTACACGATAGTCAAAATGTTCTTGATATGATTTGTGTGATATTCGAGCATATTAACATTTTAAAAAGTTTTTTTCTTCTTCTCCTTTTCAATTCTAAATACAACAATTTGCATTTCACGTTACTTACATTTAGCTTTTCATATAAATCAACTTTTGCAAGAGATAAAAACTGAGAGAATCCTCTTTGTTTACATAGAAAAATATCCGGTTATCAATTAAAAACAATCATTTACCATCGTCTTTCGATCATTTACAAGGATATTTTTTTTCATGAAAGTACACATGCTTTCATTTTGATGCCAAGCAAAAGTTAATTAGTATATAATGAACAAAATGAAACTGAATGATGACTTCTCTATCTACATATATCTGAAAAAATGGGACTTGGTGGGCAGCTTAACTGAATATTATAATACCCTTTTAAAGCTGAAAGAATAATGTTAGAAAGAAGAAGAAGAAGAAGAAGAAGAAGAAGAAGAAGAAGAAGAAGAAGAAGAAGAAGAAGAAGAAGAAGAAGAAGAAGAAGAAGAAGAAGAAGAAGAAGAAGAAGAAGAAGAAGATGATGATGATGATGATGATGATGATGATGATGATGATGATGATGATGATGATGATGATGATGATGAAGGAGAAGCAGACTTAAAGGGAAATCAAATCAAAATGAAGTTCAACTAATATTACAAGAAGACTCTTGGTTGTCATAATTTATTTAAAGCTGCTACGTTTCACCATATTTGATCTTGACTAACGACTTTGATTTTGGAATACACTCAAAGGCTTTTGCGCAATTATACATATAAAATATGCGAATTCACTAACCATTCAAAAATGTGACCAATGTTAACGTTTTCATCTTTAAAAGATTTGACCTTGAAAAAAGACTTTGACCTGACTTACCACATTTACAAACAGAAAGGCATTGTCAAAAAAGAAGGATGCTTAGATGTTTCATTGTTATTAAAAGTTGAAAACAAAAAAAAGCTTACATGAAAATTGAACGAAAAATCTATTCTCTCAGGAATGAGAACTTATTCTTTTGCATGCCAAAACGAGTGCCTATTCGACATTGAATGAAAGTACCAACAAACTTTTGATATTTTTCTTTTTCTTCTCTCTAATTTAGTTCTTAGAATAGTTGTAAGTATCACATAAAAAAGGTCATCTTATAAAAACAATAAAAACATTTTTCGAGATAGGTACGAATGCTTTGAGATTCGGCAAGGCCATATAAGAGGTGATGAGAGTATTTGTTAATTTCATAGAGGTATGAAACTCTCTCATCCTTTATGATTTATTATCATGATAAGATTCTTCCATAATAAGATAGACTTCTATTAGCGGAAGCTTCAAAATAGCTGCATACTCATAGTTGTTTTTATTGAACAGTGAAAACAAATTTTCAGCCAATCATAATGCGCAAACATTAATGGACTAGAATTAAATTATACTGCAATACCTCAATAATGAATATTACAGGCATTATTATCATTCGGAACATCACTCGGCCATTTCCGTAAGCTGCAACATACCTCGGATGTATGTAAGGCGGATGGGTTTGTAACAAAATTGTGCATTTTGATAGGCGGAAACAGTGTAAGAAAATCTAGCGCGAAAACATTCGGTGCTATCTTTAGATTCATATCTTTTAAAGTAAAAAAAAAAAAAACAGCTAAAATTTCTTAATATTTGAGAATGACGAATCATTCTCAAAAATTAAGATTTTTCAGCCGTTATTTAAAATCTGAAGATATTTATATAAGGATACAATGGTTTCACGTCAGAGACTTAAACGAGAAGCGTTGGCGACGTCAAATGTTTTCACTCAAAGTTTCGAGGGCTCAGGCCATTTTGTCTGACGTCATCGAGTTTTTCAAATGTTTTCCCGTAATTTTCAAAAAAAGTCCGTCCATGTATATCCGAGGTTGATCGTGAGTTTCATAAAGAACATCGCTCGGACTTTTCTGTAAACTGGAAAGTACCCCGGACGTAAGTGTAGTAATTTTTGGTCATTTTTCCGGTAATTCGGCTCCTGGTGGTACTTTGGTTAATACGCTTGAAGAATAGTTTATTCCTTTAATGTCTTCCGATCGTCTGCGGAGATCATTTTGGTATGTTATAATTTGAAAGCAAAACGCAGTAAAACACTGCCTAATGCCTAATTCTCACCTTACGTTGATTTTATTTTTCGTAACGTCATCCTTAGTTATGTTTGTGACGTCATATAAACCCACGTGCGATATGACGCGCTTTCATGGCTGCGCCCTTATTATTCCCGAGGTCTATTTCGTAGAATCGCCGAGGGTTCCCGAGTGCGTGAGATTGGCCCAGTGGTGCATTCGGAACAACGCTCGGACTTTTCCGTAAACTGAAAAGTACCTCGGACGTAAGTGTAGTAATTTGTGGTCATTTTTTAGGTTATTCGGCTCCTTGGGGTTCTTTGGTTAGGACGCTTGAAGAAAAGCAAATTCCTTTTTTGCTTTCCGATCGTCTGGGGAGATCATTTTTGGCATGTTATAATTTTAAACACTGCGTTTTGTTTTCTAATTATAATATGACAAATTTTAACCATACGTCGATTTCGTTTTTCGCAACGTCATCCGCAGTAATGTTTGTGACGTCATATAAACCCATTTGCGAAATGACGCGTTTTCATGGCTGCGCCCTTACTATTCCCGAGGTCTATTCCGTAGAATCGCCGAGTGTTCCCGAGTGCGAGTGGTGTTCCGAATGGGTTCCACGTCAGTGACTTAAACGGGTAGCGTTGGCGACGTCGAATCTTTTCACTCAAAGTTTCGAGGGCCAACGCCATTTTAACTGACGTCATCGAGTTCTTCCAATGTTTTCCCGTAATTTTCAAAATTGGCCGTCTATGTACATCCGAGGTTGATCGTGAGATTGGCCGAGTGGTGTTCCGAACTGCACGTTTCTCTTAGTACTGTTCTATTTAAATAACGGTTTCATGAGGAATCAATAATGATATACTAAGATATCTAAAGAAAACAAACAAACGAACAAGCGAAGACAAACTGTAAATCTTCGCGACGTTAAGGTTCATGTAAAGTGTTTGAGACCCAATATTTAGGGCACTTCATTAGCCAAGAAAAAGCAGTATGTCCAGGTATATTATATATCAAAATGAAGCTATTCGTGAGCACAATCAGTTAGACAACATAAGACCGCCATAGCTATAGCGGTATAGCCAAAACATTGTGGAAAAGGGTCATTTTGTACAGAACAAGCAACTGCATGACGGTTGCATAGAATTGCCCCGTATTTTAACAAAGTACAGTTTAAAGTACCATCCAGGTAGTGCTACAACCGTAGATATAAAACTCAGTCTCAAAAGGCTCTTTTGAAACAATCAATTTCCATTTATTTTGTCAACATACATGTCAAACCGGTTTGGTCTGTTTTCAAAATAGATGTAAGGTACGGTACAACATCACACCATAATATTGTAAAATATTTTCTGCGATTTATTTCAAATTATAGTTTTTTTTTTATTCAATGATCTACAATATCACCATATATTTATCAATGTGTGAAATAAAAATTGATATATTGCTAAACAACCTTACAGGTATATAAACAATTAATGTCTATTTATGTTGTGATAACACACCATACCCTAAAAAGATCTACACGTTTTCAAAATTAGAATGACATATATGACATATGTGTTTATAAAATAAGTCAAAATAAATTGCTTGCATAACTACATTTCGGGGCTGAGTTTTATACCAATGGTTGTAGCACTACCTGGATGGTTCTTTAGGCTAGACTTTGTTAAAATACGGGGCAATTCTATGCAACCGTCATGCAGTTGCTTGTTCTGTACAAAATGACCCTTTTCCACAATGTTTTGGCTATACCGCTATAGCTTTGGCGGTCTTATGTTGCCTAACTGCTTGTGCTCACGAATAGCTTCATTTTGATATATAATATACCTGGACATACTGCTTTTTCTTGGCTAAAGAAGTGCCCTAAATATTGGGTCTCAAACACTTTACATGAACCTTAAGCAAAAACTCCTCAACATTTGAGAATCATAAAGATCTAGGTCGGTAAACAATTTCCTCTTCCATTCCAATAACGGTGTGGTATTTCGTTTTAATTGTCTGTCTAAGTTAAAGTAAACTCCAGGTTTTTGTTGTCTTGAAAAGATAGATGATTTATAGAAGAAGCCCCGACGCACGCTCTCCCGGAATGATAATATTATTGTTTTCTCGCACCAGGTTGGAGCGGCCAGGTTTTTCAGGCGTCAGGTTCCGATTAATAAACCAGCCTCGTTTTCAATTTGTAGTCGTGCTGGAGAAATATTGCGAGTTTTTGTTGGCCGTGCGACACAGGGCAACACGAATTGTTTTGTGTGAAAAATAATATATTATATTAATTAACAAAGAACCTGGAGAACCTGGAACCTGCGCGGTTTGCGCAGGCTGACTAGGGTCGAAACTTTTCGCAATGTGCTTACTTTCTGAATCTAGAATGTTCAATCTATCTTCCAGTGAACGAATTTTTGAAATGCGACCTCTGGTTGTCCTGTACTAGAATCAATCTCTTTTTCGAATATTTATTTTACGGAGTTCCCAGATGGTCCCTTTTTGCTTGACGGGTGATATACACAACTGTATTCATAAATGGACGGTAATAATTGGGCCCTGCGGGTATCGAAACCTCGGGTGTCCGGGTACGAAATTTCTACGCGTCCCAGCCCTTTACGCCGGACTTTGAAACAATTGCAGAAGTCGAAAACGCGGTTACATTTATGTCTTTTAAGTTTGTTTTCTATTTAGTAGAGGGAGTGATTGAACGTAATGAGTAGAGCACTTGAAGAAGGTTTTTAAACGGTTTGATCAGTGTCAATTTCACAGTATTATCTAAGAGATAAAAAGAGTATTTGTTGATTTGATGGATGAATGAAACTAAAAACCTAATCACACTGTATGAATACGCGGAGTGTGATAAGGTTTTTAGTTTCTTTTCTCCATGAAATCAACAAAAACTCTCTTCATATCTTTTAATTTAATATTTTGATCATAAAATAGAAAGATTATACAATATTTGATAGATTTCTTACGGGACTATTTTTTTGCGGAAGCTTACAAAATAAATGCGTACTCGATTTTGTTTTCTTTGAGAAATAAAACTAATTTTTCAGCCATTCAGAATGCATGAAAATTTATAGAATCATCTTAAATCAAATTATTAAGTAAACCAACTTAGATAAATGTACTAAGGAGAAAACGGTTTAATCGACTCTGAGCACCTTTCTATGAGCGATAATTTAGTATCTGATGAAAAGCGGAACTAATCTATGACATAGAGTAGAAAAGCATATGCGGTTTGATGAAAGATGCATTTATTAGGGAACATTTTCGAGGTAGCGGCGCGTTTCTGATGGGTCTGATAGGGCAATATGTGCGTAGGGGTTCTAATAATATCAGTGATTTATGGTTGATACTGTAATGGTATATCCAAAGAATGATTTGTTTGGGAATTTTAAAAAAAAAACATGTTTAAAAAAAACTTAAGTGAATTAGAACTTTTAGACTTTTATAAATACATAAAAAACTTTGAAGAAAATACGGAGATTATATTATCTAGTGCCCATTCTATAAAACGGGTATAAATTGAGTTAAATTTGTAACAGTATCGATAGATCTAGGGGAAGTAACCAAGCCGTATAAATAAGACTACTGCACTGACCCGATATTGCGTATGTTTTTTGTTTTCTTACATCGTCCACGTTTTACTATCAGTTTTATGTTACTTCTGGTGACTATCAGTAATCGTGCATTTTTGAAAGGTTCAAAAATAACGATCCATTCTCCAAGAAAACCTGCACAATTGACAATAAAATTAGCAATAGACATGAAATCAAATTCTATAAAAATGCAATATTTGTTACTCGTTAAACAAGAAAAATAGCCATTGCGTGACATTTCCAACAATTCCGCAAAGCTCATGGCCAGCTTTCGCATCCACACAGGCTGCCCAGAGTCTTCACTTCACGCTCTGGAGATAGATAAGGTCTTAAGCTCTATTCAGGGGATCAGCGAATATTCTCATTGCATGGGGTTGCCGCCCGGGTTGCTTAACGTATGTTTATCACACACTCATGGAATTGTTGGAAATGTCACGCACTGGCTCATGTGTTTTCCAAAAAGAATTAAACGCTTGGACCTGTTTGTGTAACCATTTTCCCACTTGCCGAGGTGATTATGCACTGAAAGTAATAACAAAGAAAAACATTGAGAAAATGGAGAAAAATGGAGAATTAGCTTGTTTAAAAAAATGTCTTCGTTTTTCTTAATATTTCTTCAATATTTTGTGATCTATTTTCAATATTACCAATATAAAAATAACGTTTGTATTTCTTCTTAGATGGATTAGTCTGAAAATTGTTTGTTTTGTAGAATCTTGGTTACAAAGTGACGTCATTTAGGCTGGAGAACGGATCAAATAATTTTACACCTCCATGACGTCCACGAGCTTATATTGCCAGTATCATGCGGCCAACTTATTTCAGGCTCGGGCGGGCCCGTTGTTGTTGTTTTTCAGCTTGAAACAAGCCCTGCGTTCAGGATGGCAGAACAGTTCAAGTTATACCCCGCTTTACATGTACACCTGCATGGAAAGAGGGGGGAAATTTAAAAACAGTTGCAACATCTTTTCAGTCTGAACGCATGGCTGGTTTCAAGCTGAAAAAAAAAAAAAAAAAAAAAAAAAAAAAAAAAAAAAAAAAAAAAACCGGGCCCCGCCCGGGCCTGAAATAAGTTGGCACATGGTTTAACGAATATCCTGGTTATTGTACATATTTTTTTGTTTGAATGGGGTTTGACGCCGCTTTCATTAATCTTTCAGTTATATCGCGGCGGACGGAGCACCTTAAATGGATTCCTGGTAATTCTCACACAAGTACCACCATCACATTCCTTCCTAGACTCCAGCTGCTATCCCACATAGGTCTACGATTATTAACCCATTGGAGAGAGACAAATAATCCGAAAGAATAAGTGCCGCCAGAGGCGATATTGAACAATAGAAACTTATAAACGGACATTTGACTCTTTTTACGATTTCACTTAGCAAAAGCCATCTCATTATTTATAGAGTGCGCGACAATCGAATCATTCTGTGTACATCAGCAAAGATTTCCACCGTTTGCAATGAACTGGACGTTCAAAAGAAAGAGCAGAAGGCGGTTACCTTTCTTTCAAAAAGTCACCAGATACGTATGAATGGGTGATTCTTTTCTAAATTTCGACACGTTTAACAGCAAGAGATGTTGTTTTATATTTTTTTAATTGAAAATTTTTGCGTACACAAAATCCAAAAACTAAACGGGATATCCCTGTGATGCTTCTCACTTATGTCAAAACAATGAGAATTACACAATCCAGTGATGATATTTTCTAAATTTTGGTTATCGCAGTTCAAATGCCTGGAAATATAAATCCAACGAAATTTCCACACCATTGCTATTCAAAAGTCAGCTTGGATGATTCTTATCTTTATATTTTCAATGAAGAAAAGATTTTATACCATAAATATAAAGTGTCCGTTTATAAGTTTTGTCGAAGAAAAAGAACAATTAACATTCCGTTAATAGGTGATTGCGATAAGAAATTAATATTGAGTCTGTGTGTGACAATTTCAAATGTGCACCGAGTAAAGACTCTGGTCAGACTGTGCATTTGCACATTCTGACCAGAGTTCTTCACTTTGCGATTTGTAGATAGAATCGGTCTCAAAATATCCTTAGACAGCCAGGTTATCTTCTAGTTAAACTATGTGGTTGTCTAGGCCGCTCAATACTTGTCCTTTAACGGCACAAATAGATTTGTTGGAAATGTCGCGCACAGGCTCCAATGTAAATATACTCAGAACAAGAAGTTAAGCGCCACCAGTTTTTAGACAGAAGATTTTTAAAGGCAGGAGGCCTGCATTAATTCAAAATAACAGAGATGTAAATATTGAGTTCCAATGTTGAAATGGTATGTTGACTTAACAATTTCACAACAATACATGGGTGGTGATAAATTTTATTGACTTTGTACCTTAAAATGTAAATGACGTATTTTCACCTTTTTTAAAACATGAAAAACTATTGTCAAAGCCGACTTACGGTGTTGTCTATGACACGAAACTTGGTTTTAGAAGTCAGATAACACAAATGCGATTAATTCCAGTCACATCTTAGTCAGTAGCGTGTGTAAGATCCGTGAGCATTGATCAATGCGCGCACCCTCCTCGGCATGCCACGAATTGATTGAATGGAGTTTAACGCCGCTTTCAACATTATGCCACGAATCAGCCTCTGGATGATATGTTGAGGGATTTGCTGCCACTCCTGGTGCAGTGCTGCTTCTAACTCAACCACATTTTGTACAGGAGGCTCTCTCCGACGTATACGGCGCCCTAAAATGTCCCACAGGTGCTCGATGGGGTAAAGATCGGGACTACAAGCCGGCCATAGAATGGTGGTGATGGCTTCACGTTGTATAACGTCCCCCACGACTTTTGCTCTGTGGAGTCTGGCGTTATCATCCATGTACACTGGTCTTGTTCGAAGAGGGTGATTGTCAAAATGTGGAATTACCACAGGAAAAAGGATGTTATCGCAATATTTATCGCCAGTCAATGTTCCTGGAACTGTCACTAGGTCCGGTTTACAACCGTAGGAGACACAACCCCATATCATAACGGAGCCACCGCCACCCTGATAGGTTGGTTGGGCGTACTTTGGTGCAAATCGGGTGTTAGGTTGTCTCCAAACACGAATTCGGCCATCGTTGACATGCAACATCCTGCACTCATCTGACCAATGGATCCGACGCCATGATGCCAAGTTCCAACGTGCCCTCGCTCTACACCATATTAGACGTTCATTGATGTGTCTCTGTTGTGACTTTGGACGTTTGAGGGGTCTTCGTGCCTTATACCCAGCTATCCGAAGTTGATTTCGCACTGTTGAAATAGAGACCCGTCTGTGTGTATTCAAGTTGTCCCTTAGTACAGGCGCACTGGTGAAGGGCAGACGTCTGACGTGACCCCAAAGTTCTCTATCCTCTCGAATAGACGTTACTCTAGGGCGTGCAGATCTGACACGGTCCTTAACGGCGTTTGTCTGTGCGTGTTTTTGTACCAAACGTGTTATGACACTGTGGTGATACGACAGCTGTCTGGCAATGGCTCCACAAGACATTCCAGAATCTCGCATTCCAATTATTCGCCATCTTTCATTTGTAGACAATCTACGCCTTGCCATGACTGAGTTTCAAATCGAAATGTAAACAATTGCACGAGCTACACGACGTAAGTATTCTTGACAGAAAACCTGATTTTCCACTTTGCACGAGCCCTGGCTTTACAGTCATTGCACGAGACTTGCTGAATATGTTCGTGCATCCGAAACGTTTTTAATCAAAAGCTACAAGGTTGTTCTAACCGTTTGACAACATAGATAAGTTATTAAAGTTTTCGATAGAAATTTTATTAACTTAAAACTTAGTGGCGCTTAATATGTTCTGAGTATATAAATCAAATTTCGTGCAGTATGAAATTTATGAGAAAAAAATCTTGAATTTATATAAAATCAGTTTAATGTCGATATTTATGACGACAATCGAAAGAACTTCCGTCTTTCGATACATGTTGGTGAAGTATTATTCTGTACCTTATTCTGATTCTTGATCAGATTTGCTTGTTTTACAGAAGTAAAGTGAAACACCCGGGTGCCACTGATAATGAATAATGTTCCATATGTTTAATCGATCAAACCTCGAAGATAAACGATTGTAAGGAATCGTTTCAAATGAACCTAAAAGAAAACTGCAAGAGATTTCTGTTTAATGGGTATATTCAGAAGATTATTTATGAAGCGTTACCATAGATATTTGGTAACCGATTTGGAAGTTATTAGTCTCAAGAATCAGGTGTCGCGCTGCTAATTTCAAACACGATTTCAAGTGGCGCATGACGCGATGAAAGGCGTTCCGATTGGATAGAATGTCATCTGCTGCATAGTTAGAATGGTAGATTTGATGAATTTGGTTTGATGGGGAAAGCCGGTGAAATAATATACTAATTATCTGAGAATTCTGTTTAGTAAAAACACAATTTACAAGACGTTTGTTGATTCGATGAAATTTTTTGGTAATTGGTAAATTACTGGTGTTTACTGTTGTAAAACGGTGACAATTAACAAAACAATTACGTAATTTCCTTCATGGACAATCTTTCTACTTTTTAGTATAAAGGCAAAGAGAATAAGGAACAAAACAAATATAAAGGATAAGCATGGAGATCAATGTGTTGAAAATGCTTTCAGTACATGTAATCGAATTTAAGGACGAATCATCCTCGAATTTATCCTGGATTTTCCTGTTAAGAATCAAGCGTTCTAAATATCAGGGCCCGAGGTTATAAAACTTTTCTCATTCTCAATTCAAAATTTTCTTGAACTTAATTTTAAGATTGAAGCCGTAAATATGTTTCAATACTCATTTTAATGTGTTAACATAAAAGATAATATTAATAAGTTGTTACAGATAACAACTTATTAGTATTATCTGTTATTTTCATACATTCATTTCAATTTAGAATTTGAGAAAATTCTCAGTTGAGCCCGAGAGAAGTTTTATAACCTCGGGATCTGACAGCTTTTATTTGTACCCGAATGAGAAATATGTTGAACTCGTAATCATTTTGTAGGTTGCATACAACGTGTTGTTTCATAAAAAGATTTTTTTTTAATTCAAACTCAAGGGAAACTTGATGACATTTAATCGTTCACCTAGGAGCCTAGTGACCAATTAGGAAAAAAATGATTATTATGTTCTAGAGCCATACTAAGCGTAACTGAGTTTCACGTACATAGATTTAAAATTCTAAAGAAACTAAAACTTGATCTCAGAACATAATATAAGACTTTTATGTCCCATGGTTGGTCATACAGAGATTATTCATGCGTATAAGAGCTAGTTTTTTTTTGTTTCAATCTAAGATCGATTAAACTTTGATCGAGTGAATAGCAAGAGCTATATTTTCAGGTGAAAATTTAGCCTATGTTATTCTAAAAAGGAAAGATTTATCTATCATACAAAAAAATATTCTATTGTATTGATGAAAAATAGGAATGAAATGTGATTTTTTTTTATATGATCCTTTATATGAAGCGCGCCTTTTCGCACGTGATTGCTTGGCAAAGGTATGATCTTGTGAACAGACGACGGCAAATACCATGTACTTTTTAAATAAACGGAAGCAGGGTGTAGTCTTTTGACAATTTCGCTGGCTTTAAACAATAACAAGGTCTGTCAGAAATCTTTTCATCTATTATTAATTTTTGATTCTATGTTGAACAGAATCAACCTTTCTTTTACCACGGAATGGATATAGGCCTGTGCGTGACATTTCAAACAATTTGAAATGTTTGTTAGGTGTAAACATTGAGCAGCATAGACAGCCTTATACATAAATTTATTTGATTGTCAACAAATATTTTGAGACCTTATCTATCTCCTTAACGCATGGTGAATACTCTGGCCAGACTGTGCGGATGCACGGGCTGGTCAGAGTCTTTGCTTTGCGTATATTTGAAATTGTTGGAAATCTCACGCACATGCTCATATAATTTTGTCTACAATACAGTACCAGGCATCGGAAACCTGCAGTTTCGAGCAGATTGATCAGCTAGATTCTGGAAGAAAATTTACAAAAAATGGACGGATAGACGTGTGTATGTAAAGATGGCTCACCTCGCACTTGCAAAGATTAATTGAATAATGCCTTTTCAGCCCTTTGTAGGGCGAACAATCTTAAAAGTCACAACTAAAAATTTTGATTTTTTTCGATATACCTAGTTTTCAAGTCTGCAATAAACTAGTTGTTCTGGTCTGGTCTGGTCTGTTCTATTTACCTGGGAAAAACAGAGCTCTTATTTTTTTCAGCGTTAATAAAATATACGAAGTTTCGCCCTTGTCTAAGGAGCAAAGGCAAAAACTTATTTTTTACTGAAACAATATTTTACACAAGTGCGCTGCACTTGTTAACAAAATACATTTAACTGATTTACCAGACGTGTTCTTATAATTAAGATTTCACACACATCTCCCATTATAACAATTTAGGACCGCAATTACAAAGGCATTCCTCGTAATTTAGAAAGCTTATGACTAGGGACAACAAATAACTTATTTATTACCAATGAAACCGATAATAGCCTATCTCAAAGAAAAATACTCTTTGTGATAACGTATTTTAACATCTGGGTTGAGGCTGTTTTGTATTTCATGTGAAAGTTTGGTTTTCGCTCATGTCAGGAAGTTTTTTCGTGTCTCCCTGGAATACTTTACATTGCTTTACATTCCGTACTGTTGGCCATGCAAGAAAGACATGTAAGGCCGGGCCACAGTGAAATCAATTTCCGCTTATGCGCAATTATTTTCTACGAAAGTTAAGTTGGAGTTTTAACACCATACGAATTTGTTTCGTTTGTTGTTCGTCTTCATTGAAGTTTCTTGCATACTGTTAACAAAAAGCAGTCAACATAAAAAATGTTTGTTTTCAAAATAGTAATGACTAGTGAAAAATCGCAGATTTAACCAACGAATGACATCTACAAAAGGCGAATTTTATCGAAAATCTAACATATATATTTTTCAAATTTCTAAGATAAGCCTAACAATAAATTTAGATAAAACTGAAAAAAAAAATATTGAAATTTGCGTTAAACCACATACAAACAAACAAAGCCTTTAAATATCCCGACATGAATTCTTTCTTTTTTACTAAGGCACTCTTTTGATCTTGCTGTCTTCCTATATCGCCTGGCATTGAACTCTCACTATCAAACTAAGACACTCTTGTGATCTTGCCGTATTTTTATAGACATTCGAGCATATATTTGTAGTAGTAAATACCCAACTGCGCGTAAAACAAGATGGGCAGTGTGGATAAATTATAATGTAAACTCTATCATAATTTGTCATTGTTGTCCGCCATATTTTGTTTATGCTGCAATTGTGAATTCCACATGGGTCAAAGACCTTATGGATAATTATTGAATAAACTATGTTCTATATCTGTGATTTTGATTTGTTCCTATAAAGATCCCGGCATTGAACCCTCGCTTTATCAAATACATTCTTGTGAACTTGAGGTTTTCCTTTAAGGATCCCGGAATTGAACCCTTTCTTTCTTACTAAGAGACAGTAGTGATCTTTCCGACCATCTTAGAGATCCAAAAAATGAACCCTCACTTTCTAACTAAAACACTCTTGTGAATTCCCCGTTTGATTTTGAAGATCCCGGCATTGAACACTTTCTTTCTAGATCAGACACTCTCGTGATCTTGTCGTCCTCCTACAAAGATCCCGGAATTTTAACCTCACATTCTTCCTCAGACACTCTTGTGATCGTGTCGTCTTATCATAAAGATACCATCATTGAGCCCTCTTTTTCTTAATAAGACACTCTTGTGATCTTTTCGTCTTCCTATAAAGATCTAGTCATTAACCGCACTCTAACTAAGTCACTCTTGTGATCTTGTCGTATTTCTATGAAAAAATGGCATTTAACCCTCTCTTTCTAACTAATAAAAGTCTTGTGCTCTTGTCGTCTTCCTATGAAGATACCAAAATGGATACCTCTCTGTCTTAGACAGCCGCCACCATAGCGCATTTGGTTAGGCATAAGACTTCCAATCTGGAAGTCATAAGACTTCCAATCTGGAAGTCGTGGGTTGGATCCCCGATGGCGGCAAATATCTTTTCCGACGTTGGTCTCCCACCTATGGGTAGATAATCGTAAACCTATGTGAGATAGCAGTCGGAGGCTAGGAAAGGGTGTAATGGTAGTACAGGTAAAAGAAATACCAGGAATCCATTGTTAGGTGCTCCGGCCGCCGCGATATAACTGCGAAATTGTTGAAAGCGGCGTAAAACCCATTCAAACAAACAAACAAACTCTTTCTTAGACACTTTTGTGATCAAACCGCCTTTCTTAAAAAAACGGCCTTGAACTCGTGCTTTTTAGCTTAAACACACTCGTGATCATAACGAATAGCTTTGAAGATCCAAACTTTGAAATCCCTCTTTCTACTAAGACACTTTTGTGACCTTGCCGGCTTTTCTTGAACTCTCTATTTCTAGCTAAGACACTCGACTGTTCTTGCCTTATCCCCATTTAAACCCATTATTGAACTTTCGCTTTTCTAGCTGAGGTTTTCTCGTGATCTTGCCTTCTATCTATAAACAACCCGACATTGATCCCTCGCTCCCTAGCTTTGACACTCTCGTGATCAAAGCGTCTTCCTTAAAAGATTCTGACATTGAAGCCTCGCTTTCTAACTAAGACACTTGCTTGGTCTCGCCGTATTCCCATAAAGACTCTATCATTGAACTCTTGCTTTAGATAGCTTAGACACCCTCATGATCTTGCCTTCTTCCTTTAAAGATCCCGGTACTG
Source organism: Fragum whitleyi (assembly GCA_948146395.1). Lineage (NCBI taxonomy): Eukaryota > Metazoa > Mollusca > Bivalvia > Cardiida > Cardiidae > Fragum > Fragum whitleyi. The sequence goes on from OX411555.1 coordinate 46,121,413, forward strand.
AACTCTCGCTTTATAGCTTAGACACTCCGACTGTCCGTGGACGAGACACCAATTATTGGTGTCATGGTCTTTTTGGATTCCTAGGAGCGGCTGTCTATCTTGGATCTCTATTTAGCCCAAGCATTCTGTCGGGAATACTGCCCTGCGTTCAGAATAACAAAACATGGCAAAACTGTTCGCAAATCATACCCAGCTTTGCACGTATACTTGCGTGCAAAGCAGGGTATAATTTGAGAACAGTTTGTACAGTTTTCTCATCCTGAACGCAGTGCTGTTCTCTCGTTTTATAGTTCTTCAAGTAAATGTACTCATCAAAACACATAGAAAATCTTAGCATATGGCCAAAATGAGGGAAATTGCCTAAACAGTATTTTTTACAACAACTATTTTCTGAGGTGAAAGAATGAAAAAATACACTAAAAAAAACAAAAAAAAAAATTCACGTGAAATTACTGGGGGTTGCTGGTTGGGTGACTATAAAACAGTATAGATTACACATGTATATATAACATGAAACTTAAAGAAAAAATAATCGTCGGATTATGAAAGGATCAATACTGGATGTCTTTAAAATTAAGGTTTTAATTATGGTCAAATGACATAGGGGTCGATTTCAAGAACCACAAAAAAGAAAGATAATATTTTGGTGGTGTTTTGAGTATCGTTTCTGGAAAGTAACGCCAATCAAGTCGTTTCAATATCGTGTCTGAGTTGAAAAACCCCTAATTGTTTTGTGAATTGCCCGGACTAGCCAAACTGAAGGCCGACGTGGTTTTCAGACATGCAAGCCCTGAACAGACATACAGTCTTATTTCTGTTTTCCTTCTTTTTTCGAAAGCCGTTTCAATTAAAATGTGCAAACAATTTTACTTTTGGTGTCAGTGACAAGTAATGTGTGTGAGTGAGTAACAAAAAGCACTCGAAATGAACTTTTGGTTAGCTAAACACGAGTATGTGGCAAAAACCGGAAGTGAGAAACGCACTATTCCGGGTGTGGTCGTACCGCGAAAAGTATAGTCACTAAAGTTAGCCCGATTAGTATATGCCAATACAATTGGCATAAAGTCGCGGTTAGCCTTCCAAATTATTCCTAGAAGTGGGTAAAGTTTCTTTTTTGGTTGAGTATACATTGAAGACGATTTATATATCTTGGATTCTAACTTGAAAAATTAATGTCAAACGCAAAATATATCCTACACTGAATATTTAAGCCTTGTACTTTCACCACAATTTATTAACTTGGTTTTAGCAAAGAAATATTAGCTAAGTGCGTTTACCACATTTGATCAACTCGGCTTGAGCAAAAAAAAAAAAAAAAAACAAAAACAAAAACAAACAAACAAACAAAAAAACAACTACACTGTACAAACGAGTAAAAGATAAACGGACTACGATCATTTGAAGGAGTGGTCTTAGAAATTAGTCTGGAAATACCTTTAATGCTTCCTAGATGATAACTCCCCGATGCATTCTTTCATGCTAGAGCTATCAGCTCACATCTGAGGTGTTTTAAATGTAATTTTGTTTTTTATTTCGATAGAAATATGAGACCATCATTCACACTTGTTAAATCCATTAAACTATATCTATCCTGTCACGTAAAAAAGCTTTCGTAGATCACCGTTTTGATTGTAGGGATGAGGTTTATCGCGCTTTAGTCTGGGTCAATATCTTTGAAAAAAGTTATATAGCAAGGTAGTTGGACATTTGAGCTTTCGTAAAATTTACCAAAGGCAAAACATTTCGTCCTGGTCAGCCTGCACACGAAGTGCAGACTGACAAGGGACGAAATATTTTGTAGTTTATTAGACATTCCCTTTATAGCACGCCGTGTCGAATATTATGATAAATGACCTTATGGGAAATCAATACAAACGGTGCGTGGAGGTAGAAGCAAGGAGAAACAATTTTGGGACGTCTTATGTTTTACGATAAGATGCTGATATGTAAATCTGGCTGCTTTTTGTATCAAAATTTTATCGCCCGCTTTGGTTTAGCTATCAAAGATTTTCAACGTATCTCCGTCGTAACGCAAGCATGTTATTTCCAGTTATTTCATAGCGGTAGAAATTTCCTGAAGTCGTGTTTTTTACGCTTTTAACCTTTTTACCCAAAGTTGTAAAATTAACGGAAATTGGAAAATGAAAGCGTATAATTATTGCTGAAAAAGGACTAACAAAATATCCTTCGCATAAGAAGTCATTTGATTTCCCCTTACAAAGCTATAAACATTTCAGAATATCAAGTACTTATGGATTTAAATTTTTCCAAATTTCAGATATTGGCCAGATATTCGTGATATGTTATAAAGTGTTAAACATGCTTTCCTTTTTTTCCAATTAACAGATAGGCAAATAAATGGTTTCGGTTTTGTGCGAGCGATTTGATAAGCGATTTCCATCTTTATTGCGATGGTTTACGTCATGGGACGATCGCGATTAGAATCATTAGCGGGTTTATTCTGTACCACTAATGACGAAAAAACGCGTTCTAGATGGGGCGGCCATATTGCAGTACAAAGAAAAAGATTCGGGTTTATGGCTTTTGAATGAATGAATATCTTAGATAAAGTTTGGCAGGCTCGTTTGGGAAAGCCAAAGGAAATTAGTTTTTGTCTTTCCTTTTCTGTTTCTTCTTTTAGGTATGTGTTGCTTAATGATGCTATTCGTGTAAAATTAGCACAACAATATTTCAAGAAAAGTGGTCGCAACCATAGGGTGCATGTGATAGAAAGTTAAAAATTACATAGCCGATGACAGTGTGGTGACTTTATCTCAACAGTCAATAAAGATAGAAAAAGAAAAGTCAGCTCGTTTTTTTCATGTCTTAGGTCTCCACAGCCTTTATGATACACCAACGTCTCAAAATACAGTATAGTGAAGTCACCGGGCATTCGATCCTACAACAGTATTCTAGTTGTGCCTCGCCCAATCATATCCTAACATTCTTCATGTTTTGGTATTTTTCATCTGGCTTGAGGGGATAAAGACTACCATGGCAGCGCCAAATCGGAGTTTTTGTCATTTGACCAAAACTCCTATATACCGCCGTCAGGGTATATCGCCGACACCAAGAGGTATTGTTCAAATAGCTTTCCCACTACACAAAATATAAATGAAGATGTAAAGCACGTTGACATTCACAAAACATCCGTGTAGACTCCCGACCTCGCCTGAACCTATCCCTGTGGAAGTAGTCTGAAAGTGAGCAGACTTATTTAAAATTTTTATTCATCGTTTTAACCATGAAACATTCCGACCAAGTGTTTTCGTAAGCATCGGTTCAGCTTTTAAACATTTTCCATGGTATGAAAGTACATAATCCATAATCTTTTTCCTTATACGTGATAGTAATTTATTGATTTAAATTGAATTGATATATCTCTTTAGTATTTTTGGTTTCCGTGGTCGACAGCTAAATTATCGGTTTCGATATCATGTGGTCCTAGGTACGTCTATCGATCAGAATCGAAGCGAGGGAGGGGGTGGAATAAATGAATTTGGATTGTAACTTGTCTTGCGTCGATGTAAGATAATAGATTTAAATTGGTGGTTTACGTATTTGAAGCAATATTGTTCTCTTTCATCTGAAATTAGCAACGAAAACGTATTCAAAATTCTTGACTTTATAACTTTATTTCAAAATTGATTTCGTATTTACCGTATACAGACAGACAAATAAATCTTTGTGTCATATTAATATTTTCTTATATTACTAGCATGACTTTTACTGAATTAGATAAAGCGGATTTCTGATTTAGAAAACAGGTGTTCTCATACCTTAAGTAAAGCAATTTTAATCCGTTACTGCTCGCATGCACAGATCCTAACGAGGTTGACCGGAGATTCAAACTCCCCTCCCCATCCCTGGAACGTTGGAAAAAAATTTAGTCATCAAACACACGCAGTTGTTTCATAATCCGTTTTTCGCCATAAAGGGATTTATTCAATAACCTTTGTGGTAAAAGCCGAGTTAAGAAACAATTGCCTGCGTCATCAAGTCAGAAAATCTGAAAGTTGAAATATCATTTGGAAAGTGGGTCAGCAACATAACGCAACTACAACTTCATTTTTCTCGTACAATTAGCATGATGAGGAAGTCAATGGAGATTTCATGTTTCAGTTCGAACAAACTAAGAAGACAAATCCGTCAGCATCCACCCGTGAGTATCTCTTGCTTGTACTTGTTCCATTCAGTCTCATCTTTTTCCATGTTATAAGTGTTTTATCGCTAAAACGACTGATAACTTATGGTCAAAAGATTCTATAGGTAAACCATGCTATCTGAATGTTTACAAACAGACTTTCGACGAGATTAATAAAGAGAAACTGGGACCAACGAATTTTTTGCAGTAACGGTCTTTTAACTATACTGAACGATCACAGAAACACAAAGCTACTGGCATTCTAGCCATCCTTTGAACTACATCTATTTTCGTCATGTGTCAAAGCGTGAAGTAATATGCTTTCGAAACCGACTTCATCATGGAGAAACTAAAATTGAAACGACCAAAAGCATTGAATATCGATTGGGAGAAAAAAAAGGTGTTTTTCTTGAAGAGTTTCTTTTTCTCTATCAGTATATAGCTGATTACATTGGTAATTAAGTATCGTTATTTCAAACTTGTTACAATTCAGTTCAGTCCACCCCTACAACTGGCTGTAACACATTTTCCGGCGTTTTCGAATACCGCGGTTGGACTATAGCGTGAAAGTTCTCAAATGCAAAGGCATAACACTGATTACGTAGGCTACGACACGCATGTACGTTATCAATCTTCGTTTCATCATATTTTTCATCATTTTTTTTATTTAGATCTAATTTTAATTTAATTTTAAATGATTCCACCAGTTTTCGTGTATTCTGATTGACTGAAAAATTGGTATTATTTCTCAATGAAATCAATTTTGAGTACACAGTTTTTTGAAGCTTTGGCGCTAGGCAGTCCTATTAGAAATCTGTCTTATTATGAAGAAATTCTTCAATTTTGGTTTCATGAAATGAAATTATAAGATATGAAGAGAATCTTTTTAAAACCATAGAGGTATGAAACTAAAAACCTTATCACCCTCGTGTTTTAATCCGCTTTGCGTATTCATACTGTGTGATTAGATTTTTTGTTTCATACCTCAATGAAATTAAAAGAAAATATGTTCATCTCTTAAATATTTTATCAAGTAGTGCCTACTTGTTTAAATTATAAGATATGAAGAGAATCTTTTTTTTAAACCATAGAGGTATGAAACTAAAAACCTTATCACCCTCGTGTTTTAATCCGCTTTGCGTATTCATACAGTGTGATTAGATTTTTAGTTTCATACCTCAATGAAATTTAAAAAAAAATATGTTCATCTCTTAAATATTTTAATAAGTAGTACCTACTTGTTGGCCACACCACAAATAATGCCGACGGAAATATTCCTGCAATGGATTCACACTGAACTAACATAACCAATTCTTGTGGCGAGAAGGGTTAGGTTATCTACTTTGCAACCTCTCCGAGGATCAAACTTTGCCTCTGATAGCTTTAACTTGCCTTTAACGTGCGTCTATGGACTATTTAGAACTAAAGTCATTGGATATCGATCATTATAAATTCCTTGCGAACAAATAGTCAAAGGGAGATAAATAAGTTGATCACGACTGAGTTTGAAAAGTAGACTTTTGTCTTCGTCTTGAATTCTTGTGATTTTTCATGCAAACGAAGAAATTAATCAATTTACCAAAATTCTTGTAATTGAATCTTACTACTTTCAACAATTTCCTTGCACAAGAACATATTCATTGGACTGTTGTCGCTTTCCAGGTTTAACCTATGCCTTCAAACTTAGAAAATATATAGAGGATAATCGTTTGTTTCAGTGTAAGATCGATTTATATTCATTCAGTGAACAACAAAGGCGATATTTTCACAAGTGGTGGAGCCACGAGTGAAGTAAAGCTTTCGTTGTTCCCGAAATGAAATATTAATCGATCTTACTTGAAAAACAAACGGTTATTTTATTTCTTTTTTGCTAAAATGAGACAAAATGTGAAATTTCTTGAGCATATTTTCGTAAAGCGCGTTATTTTGCACGTGATTGCTATGCAACGTTGATTGTGACGTAACTTATTTCGCTTATACCCCATATTATTATTTTAAAAGAAGGCCATATTCACGCCGGTGACAAGACAATGGAGCGTTCGAGACATTCGACACCTCACACAGATCAAAAACGCTCGTCCCTAGTGTGTCCAGCAAATCCCTTGGGCTGTAAGTCGAGAGAAAAACGATTTGTTGAAACACATTCATGTCACATCGTTTTTTTAACTTTCATTTCACACCGACCACCTTCATGAGTAAATGGGTTATCGAATTGGTACCTTCTTTTCTGTAAGATAAGTAAAACGTTCGTCAACCTTCGTTCGACAAGATATATATCGATAGGTAAACAATGGGGCTTAGATGAATCCCTGTTGATTATGCGTCCAATAACCTAGCGTTTAGGATAAAAAAAACGTGGAAACTGTTTGCAAATTATAACAAACTTTCACGCAAGAGTACGTGCAAAGCGGCATAATTTGCAAACAGTTGGCCATGTTTTGTCATCATGAACGCAGGTCACAGTATCCTGGCCAAATGTTTGGGCTAATAAGAGAACCAAGGGCTATAACCGCTCCCGGCAACAGAAAAAAAGACCTCTTGACCATGACACTGGTGCTTAATGTCTCAACCGCGGACAGTCGACTCTGTGGTTTCTGTTGAATTCTGGTGAAAAAATTCCTCCTGTTAAAAGGCATACGAGTAGTGACATTTTACACTGAACGCGGGATTTTTTTCTTTGTTGGTGTTGTTGTTTTTATATAAACATAGACATAGATCGCCATAGACATATTTTATTCAAGTATTTAGGCCATCGGCCCATTATACAATACAAAAAACATTTCAATTCATAATTAACAAGAGTGACATATGATCATAATTGTGTTCGTTTAAGGTAACAATTTTGAACTTTCGAAATTATAGAGTTTCCAATGCTTATGCTTTCATCGTTACAAGTACATACATTTATAACTTTTTGGTGTAATACATGTTATTCTATTTCTATGTATATTTTCAAAGTTGTTTTTATACGATTTAAATAAATAAAGATATATGTGACCCGTTTCGCGAAAAAAGGGAGCATCTGCAAAGGCGTAACTCCTATTACGCTCATTCCGCAAGTTTGTAATAGAAAAAATCCTCTTTCGATAAATGTCGTTGAAGAATGATCATAACATCGAAACTACAGCTTTCTAAAGCTGTAGTTACGACGTTTTGATTATTCACCAACGATCAAATCATAGAAAAGGAGAGCGGACGGACGACATTCATCCTTAGTCACAGTCAACATATAGCCCTTGTCCCATATACTCTATAGTTGTCGCCTTCTGAGTGCGTAAAAATGTCAAAATCCTAGTTACGCCTATGATCTGGGTAGTGCGTGAAATTAGCATTTGAAAACGAAATTTGTTCCAGCAGATTTCAAACGGAAGTCGCATTTCAAAGATTCTTATACATAAAGGTACAATGGATATTTTAGAAAAAGAAAAAAAAGAAGCCACTCGCGAAAATTTTCGCCTGTGTAGTCCGCGCAGTCTGACTGCTGGCACTTTGTCACTATCCAGCCCTGCGTTCGGTATCACAAAACGGTTCAAACAGTTTCCCAATTATAACCAGCTTTGCACGAGCACTTGCATGCAAAGCCGGGTATAATTGCCAAACTGTTCGCGCCGTTTTGTGATCCTGAACGCAGGGCAGATGGTCCATTTTTTCGTGACCGATCTTATATTTTGGCCATGGTAAATGCAAACCATGCTAGATTTGCAAAGGGATAGGTGGCCATTCAACGTGTGTTGACCAGAACCACATAACTACAGCTTTTTCAAGCTGGAGTTAGAGGCTTTGGTCATCTATCAGCGTTATTAATGAATTTATGAGGTGTTAACTGCCCTTGACAAATCAGATTCAGAACAAAATACCATCGCCCATTGTTTTAAAAGCTGATAAGCCCGTGTTATATTCGAGTATCCTGATATATATTACAGCGTCGAAATACATGTATAACACACATTTATACATTTATGGACATTTAGACGGACTGTAAGTAAATATCCGTTTGTTTTTTGTATTTTCTTTTTTTTTGTCTTTTATGTTTAATCTATGTATAGATGCACAAACTTGAAAGAGTGGTCCAATGTCAAGTTTGTCCTAGCTTGTATAGCCTGTATAAACTTGGACATCCGTATAGTTCGGTAATTTAGAGTGAGTGATCAAAGGTCAAATTTGTCTATACAGGTATAGACAAAATTGACCTTTGATCACTCACTTAAAGTTGTGGATCTATATACAAATGTATGTTTATTTATTCACATTACAGCAATAGAATATGGATCATTCTTCTTAAATCCAGAAATACATCTGTATAAACGTGCGTTTATATTTAAAGACGATGATGTGATATTGATGGACACAACTGGAATTATTCTTTTAATCATAAAGAGAGAAAACTAGTTTTAATTTGTTCGAAACATTTTTGTATAAAACGAATTAGTGCTTAAACATATCAAATTACTGTCCGCTATAAATTACTTTCATTTGGAGTAAGCTATTTAAACAATTTTTAGTCAAACAGATTTTTCTAAATCAGTTGAAAAATAAATAGATAGATTGTGGTCCCTATATAACTAGGTCCCTGGGGCCCGTTATACCAAATTCTTACGAAAAAAATAATTGTAAGTCCAGATCACAAATTATCTGGCGTTTTCATTCATTGTTAGATTCCGCCTTGCATTATCTCATTGAAATCGTTTTTGTAAGGTAAGGTGTGGTAAGGTAAGGTATGGTAAGGTATGGTATGGTATGGTATGGTATGGTATGGTATGGTATGGTATGGTATGGTATGGTATGGTATGGTATGGTATGGTATGGTAAGGTAAGGTAAGGTAAGGTAAGGTAACGTAACGTAACGTAACGTAAAGTAAGGTAAGGTAATGTAAGATACGATAAGAAAAGATAAGATAAGATAAGATAAGATAAGATAAGATTAGATTAGATTAGATTAGATAAGATAAGATAAGATAAGATAAGATAAGATAAGATAAGATAAGATAAGATAAGATAAGATAAGATAAGATATTAAAACAACATAAGCTACAGAAGCTTTTGAATAGTCTTGATATTTTCTGCTTATCCAAAGTGAATTTAAAGCATAGATGAAAGATCAATGTTTTCAAACAAAGCTTAATACGATGATGTAAACTGAGTAATTTTTGGCTTCTTTGAGGTATATAATTTGAAATTTTGTATCATATTTTTTTTGTTAGATAATCTACAGACAAATACCGAGTATTAACGGTAAGACAAAAGTTATCCCCCTTCGAAGATTTACCCGCCATTTATCTGCACGAGCTAGCCAACTACTTTTTAACCACTTTTGTTGATTTTAATTTTAGAAATATATCTGTATGGTAAGTTTTGTATAATACAAGCTTATTAAGTCCTAGAAATCAAAGCAATAAGCTTTTGGAAGTTACGAATCCAAATTGTTGCTTAAACAGTTGTGAAGCTGTGCGGGAAACTTCAAAAACTTCTCTCTCTGACAAAAAGTTGTTCAGTAGTCGTCGATGAAAACGATGTTCATGTAAAGTTATTTCCAATAAATCCAAATATCTCTTGCTTACAGAATTATAACTTGCAGTGGTTGATATAAAAATTTTGAGTAAGCATATTTGTATTTTTTTGTATCGGCCCCATCTAATTCGTACCCATATCACTATGCACATTTGCATTTAGTCGCCTTAAAACACATTCAGGTCCTGAGGTTATAAATTTTTTTATTCAGAATTAAAATGTATGAATTAAAATGTATGAACATAAAGTATATATTTTTGTAGGCAGTTTCAACTCTTTCATGTTGAGCCCTTAAGTTGAGAGAAAGTGTAGTGATCGACATTCAGTGGGTAGACTCATGACCAGGTGCCAGGTTAGCTCAGTTGGTAAATGCTTGTGTTAGTGTTCCAGGGGTCATGGGTTCGAGTCCCATCTCGGGCACATCTTTTCCGCCCTTAGTTACTTCAATGGTGTCAGACAGTGTCAGAAGTAAACAGAGAACCCCTGGTTCGGCCATTTGGGAGCGGTATGGGACCAGCTCAAATTGGTTAAAAGGGGGAGAAGTGTAGTGATCCACATTGGGTAGACTAATGACCAGGTGCCCGGTTAGCTCAGTTGGTAATATGCCGTGCTATTGTTGGGGGGGTCATGGGTTCAAGTTCCATGTTGTTCTATTTAAGAAAATTCTGCAGAAAGAGTCACGAGTCTTGACTTAACTTTTACATTCTATTCTTTGGATGATACTGGGAGTACTGTATAAATTTCTAAGAAATTGATTATACTTTAGATTATAAGTTGATTTTCTTTTCCAACTAAAAACCAATTATCGATTGTGATTTGAAACTGATTGCGCAAACACTAATATTATAATTTTTAATAAAATTTCAGAATGACAACCTATTTCAGGTGACTGATGAAGATCCAAGATGGCAGATATTTTCCTTCAAGAAGACATAACTCGGCTGTTAGACAACAGATTCATTGTCATTATTGGGGATTCAAGTAAGTTTTAGGTGGTTGTGTGGAATTCCTATGCCCAAATTGTCCAAGTTGGGCTTTTTTCCAATGGACATGTAGATTTTTATCAGGAACCTTCAACAATATACAGTTGTTTAGGCAGTAACGGATTTTGGGGTATAGCGGATAGGTTGTTTTTTAATCGATCTCTATTTGTTTTAACAGAATATTTCAACGAAAATAATTTTACCATGACACAATATGATATTCTATGGATTTCTTAGCCAAATTCTATTTCCTTTACATTTGTTTTTGTACTTTCAATTTGTTGTAGCCAAAACGAGGCAACCGGAAGCTGAATTTTTCGGGTCAAGAGTAAATGTAATAGCAGGCGCTCGGACTTGAAATTTTCAAATAAATCAAAGCCATTCAACAAGTTCTGTGATCATTTTGTAGATAAACTTATTTCCCACTAAATCAACATATCTGGAGAGAATATTTTCAAATATTAACTAAATTAGCGCCTGGTGAAAACATCTCCCAATTCAGGCAGTAGCGGATAGTACCTGCGAATGGAAATGGTGTCACGGGGGTTGTCTCAAAGTAAACATCAACTGTCAAAAAACTAAAAATCATGATTCAGATTTTCTCAATGCATTGAAAAAGACAAATATAAACCATGAAACAGTCAGTTTATGCAAAAAGAGTTATTCTAACATTTTTCACAAATAAAGATATGCATTATTTAACGGGTTGGAGTATGCTGATTTTTTAAGTCACTAAAATTCAACGAATTATTGTGAGCACTCAAACACTTACTGTGTTTCATCATTTTATATGACAATTGAACTCATAATCGACTTTGCCTCTTTAAGTATTGTAGCTGTTGAAGACTAAGACTAAAAATGAATGTTCTGGCTGATCTTTATCTTAACCCAATTAAAACTTGAATATTCCCGATTAATTACAGTATGACAAGTTTCATTATAGTCACGGAAATCAATGTATAACTCCTGCATTTTCACCAACCAATTCAAGAAAGAGAAAGATTGATATTCATAGTGCTAGTCATACATATTTAAACTATATTCATAACGTGATGGACATTGTTTGTTCACAACCAAGTGCCTACTACTTCAAATTTAACTAGATGGAGTTACAGGGTCTTGGTTGTCCATTAATTACATACTTTCCAACAATACTTCATTAATCTATTACAGTGCTGTTATTTAGAATAAACTTTTAAGGTTCATTTTTTTCAAATTGGCCAGATGATTTTTTTTTCTTTTGAGATTTGATTTTTTGTCGGGCTTCCTTTACAAATGCTTGCATCTTTTTGTGACGTTTTACCGTACGGAATTTCTACAATTAGGTATCCACGTTTATTACCCTAACGACTAAAGCTGGAGAAAGACAAACAAGGTTCGTCGAAAAAAATCACTGAATTCTTTTGACAGACTTCACAAGAAGTATTTGATTGATTTCTGTATATAAAAAATATAAACGCAAATAAGATTCTTTGTTTTTCATAAGCACGCATTTTCCCCATTTTATTTGAAATGTTATCACTGCATTCTGCATCCTGCATCCTCAAATATTTTTTTAACGTGCTTATTAATCATGGTAACGTCATAACTTCGACCTTGTAAAATAAACTTACAAAAGTCAATTTTCATTTATAGTGACGTCGACGTAAAACTTATTGAAGTCACTGTTCAGCAACATTTGTTTAAGGCAAATTCATTTGTACCGCGAAGTTCTCGGTGTATTTCAATATAATTTTGAGGGTCCTTTCCTTAAAGACCATTGAACACGTCTGTGAATTTTTATCTTTTTATTCCTTTAGATCGCGACAAAGGATTTCAAATACACATAGGAAAATATTCGGTGTAATTTAAACGTCAGCGTCACAGTTTTAACGTCAAAATGACAAACTTGAAATCCGGATTATAAAAAAATCAGCAAGATGAAGGTTTTAAAAACTTTTCCTGATTTTCGAAATATAATGATAGAAAATAATATAAATAAAAATTGGAACAGATTTCATCAGGCAAAAGTTATAAAATTTTGTTAAAAGTGAGATTTTTGGAACAGTAAAAAATGTGAATATTGATTACAATTTTCGGAAAAAAATGTCTGTATCAAATCGCAATGCTCATTTAAATGGGGGAAGGGTAGTTTGTAGAAAACCCTCAAAATCGTAATTTCTGAATCAAAACCTAAAAATATACGCCGTTGAGATCACAATAACTCGGAGATTCTAAATATATATACCAAAATTTATTCACTTATCTCAAAAAACGTTACTGTTCTCTTCCATCTTAAATGACTGTTTGGTTAGACAGATTTTGCCAGTTTGATTGTATGAAAACGAACATGAAAAGGAAGTAGTCTTTTATGGGTGACCAAATGTGCGAATTTCCAGCTTATTCACTAAGCTGTAGTTTCGATGTTGTGTTTGGTCACTAAATCACTGAGTCACTAATCGATATCAGAGAATGGTGATGTGGACGATCTGTTAGAAAATCCTTCGAAACCATCTTCAATCAACAATAACGGTGGTGGCACATATTGGTCATGAGTTTTATTCCCAGGGACAGTTCTTTGGGGATTCGCTGTATCTATAAACAATCTTCCAGCTCAATCACTATTCTTAGTCCTTCACTGCAATTGTTCTGGGCTGGTGCACTGAAATGTTTTGTCGAACATTATTCCTTCGTCAGTGACCAGTCCCGCATAATTATGGAAATACACCTACATTTTTTGCCAAGTCTAGGATAACTTGTAGCTCACTGCACTAATCACCAAGCCCAGCATGATACTGCATGTATATGCTTAATAGAAAACTTGAACATGAGCTACCCAGTATGACCAAAGCCGAATCTTTGGGGGGGGGGGAACTGTATGAGTGGATCTTGGTACAAATATTTCTTTAAGAAGTTATAGGCTGATGAACATATACATTTGTTTTCGAAATTTCAGGTTATCCCTCTTCGTGTGAGATATGTAGTAAAAATAGGATCGTTAAAGCAGTACGTTGTAGTTCTAATTCTAAATTTCGTAACTACAGTTAAATAAAAACTGCGGCTACGAGGTTGTAGGTTCAAACCCATAATTATTTTTTTGCTTCACGAAAAGGTTTTCTAAATCTGTTAATCTGTCCAATTTTTTAATAATTCAAATTGAACCAACTTCTGCCCGAGTCCGACTTGCAAGCTTTTGTGGATCAATCTTGCTTAAATACAGCTCTTTCTGCACTCAAAATCAGTGAAATAGTGTCATTGTCACTTTTGAGACTTTCCCTCAACTACCTATCCGTTATTACCCGAACCTATCCGCTATTGACGTAATTAGTGCTGTGTGCAGAAGGCGTTTATCTGACGTATAAACAACATTACTATCCCGAAATTGGTTTCAATCGAAAGAATACACATTTTCCTACCGATTGGTACCACACAACATAGATTTTGTTTTGTAATAGAAACATGTGCTTCGATAATTTCGTTAGCTATCCGCTACTGCCTGAACAACTGTATGAAGATATCCTTTTGTAACCCCTTAAATTTTCAGTCATGAAATTTCAGTCCACAAAATTTCTAGGATTAAAACTGCTTTTCGAGAGGTCAAGCTCCAAAAGAAGCCTTCTAGAGAAAGTGCTTTTGGAAAAAGGAGAATTTGAAAATGACAATTTCTCTCATTTTGCAATTAGATTTAAAGCTAAGATATCAAAATTCTATGATCATATACTAGTAGATGTTGAATTATTTACATAACAAAACTTCATAAAGTAGTTGAAAACTTGACAGGCTAAATAGTGGAGATTTTAATACAATCATAGGAAATAATTTTTAGATTGAGAACACTGATGGATAATTGCATCTGGCTAAAAAATGTGCATGCATTTTTTGTAATTTTATGAGAATTCATTTACAAGCTTCAACAACTTTTGATAAAAGAATTTCATGGAATTCTGTTTTTGGGTTGGTTCAGCACAAAATTGTGTATTTTCAAAGAGTATTCAGTAATTGCCTATAAACACTTGCAGAAGTTTAGTGCTTATAAATCCTTCAATACTCTCTCATGTATCTTGAAAAGTTAAAGATGTCCCTGAGTTGCAATTTATTTGTCCCCGACAGGTAAGGTATTTCTCTCAAATGTGTAAATCAATGTCTGTTAAAAACAGTTGTAGCTGCCTGTAATTATTTAGGCTGTTTCATACATGTACAAATGTTTTATGTTGAGCTAACAACATGTAAATTTTACAGTTCAGAGAGCGGTTTACAAAGATTTAGTCCTACTGCTACAGAGGAATCGCTACTTAACAGAGGGAAACCTGAGAGCAAAGGTCAGTTATAACATTTATTATACAGTAAAACTTGCGTTAAGCGACCACTTAGGGGACAACGCAAAAGTGTTCATGATGGGAATGGTCGGTTAATACAAAGTTTCATGATAAATGTGACAGATCATTTTGATAGCATTTATTGAGACAGTGAAGTCGTATTGAATCGTATGATATTAGAACCCTTCAGAATCTTCTGAGACAATTCCATTGTGCTCCAACCACATATAATTCAATAGTAACCAATATTTCGTTTGATATCTTGATGATGCAATTCAATTTACAATTTTGTTGCAAACTTCAAGCAGCCTAGACAGTTTCACAGTACAATAGGAAGAAATACTGTCTGTCTGAAGACACTCCTAGACCTGATCTATCTGCAAAGTGCAAAGGGAATACTCTGGTCAGACTGTGCAGATGCACAGGCTGGCCAGAGCCTTTACTTGTTGCATATTCAAATTGTTGGAAATATCACACACAGGCTCATTTAAAAGAAAGCTTTTTATTGACATCTTTGACTTCTTTCAATGTTGACAAGTCTAAAT
Source organism: Fragum whitleyi (assembly GCA_948146395.1). Taxonomy (NCBI): domain Eukaryota; kingdom Metazoa; phylum Mollusca; class Bivalvia; order Cardiida; family Cardiidae; genus Fragum; species Fragum whitleyi. The sequence goes on from OX411555.1 coordinate 46,136,888, forward strand.
GATGAGTTGGTCAGTACCTGAGCAATAATAGATAGAGCAAGCAAAATGGATTTTAATTGAGATATTTGAACAAGTATGACACAACTCCAATGTTTGTTGATACATTTTTTTAGAGGCATTTCATTGTTTGGATTTTAGTGATTTATAACCCCGAGAATTGGGCTTTCATAGAGAAAGAATAATTTTAGTTTAGCATTACCCTTTCTCATCAAGATTTCTGACTGAAAATACATTTTGATGGCTCAGCGCGAAATGGTTGTAACTCTCTATAAACATATAGGGATTTACAACTGTTTCACCGAGCCAACGATTTGCGACCTGTCGAGTGATTAAGGGACCATCTATAAAATCTGTAAAATGAATAGTTTAAAAAGAGATTGGATCCAACACAGGTCAATCAGAAGGTGGATTTTGGAGATAATTATAAAGGAGGATAAAATACCAGATTTTAAAATGTTGATATTTTCAAAATTTCGAGACCGTGCTTGGTCTCCGCAGATTGCACAGTCAGCCTTTTTGCACTTACCAGATGTTTCTTTTTCTTGTGAAAGGTCACATTTACATTTGTAAGCACAGAAGAATTGTTAGTGCCTATAAAGATAACCCCTCAAACATTTTATAGGGAGAGTTTACGTTTTGTGGTGATAAACTGATTGAAGGTGGGCAAGTGTCCACACATATATAGGTACTTACAATAGTTTTAAACTCAGAGCTACAGGTAGAGGGGTTATTTTGGATTTAGATTAAAGTATTTAAGTGATTATAGATCAAACCCTGTGTTGTTGGTACTCATTGGAATCGTCTCCTAGAGGATTCAAATGAGTACTCGCAACATAGGTTTCATTGAGAAATAAATATTTTATACTTGCTTTACCCCCTCTAATCTGTACCTCTGTATACTTGCCCATTTGAAATTTACAGGGAGAGTTTACATTTTGTGGTGACAAACTGATCGAAGGTGGTCAATATGGAGAGATGTCAAATGGTGTGAAGTATCGAGAGGTTCGACAATATCAGACAGACTATCATCTTGTACGATTTTACTTCGTTACACGATGTTACAACGCCTATGTTGAGTCCATCATGGCCGACATCTCTAAAGATCCAGTCCCTGATGTTATACTTATGAATTCATGTCTGTGGGATATAAGCAGGTAACATAGAAGCACGGATTTAGTACTTATTCTGAGATCTAGAAGTCTAGTTCAGGACTTGAAAATTCTTCTTGTCCGCTCGTCCTGCATGATTTTTCCCTTCTTTGTCTTTATAAACAGGACGAGTGGATTTCGAAAATTTCACATGTGAAATTGATGTGTCAGTAATCACTATATTTTCTTATATAGCAGGACGAGTAGAAATTCAAGAATTTTCAAGCCCTGATAGCTTGTACTGATTTAGTTCAGTTAGATCGCAACAAAAGCTTAAGCTGATAGAGACCTTCCCGAACTCTCAATTCAGATGGTTTCATGTCCCTGAGAGAGAGGCAGTGGTTTAAACCCACTGCTACCCAATATAACAACTGGATGAACTTTGGCTGGCTTTTAAGTGTCTAATCCCCAAAACACATCCTGGCAAGGTTGGCTCTCAAACTATGGATCTAAGATATAAGCAGGTATAATACATTGTTTTTTGCCCTGGCAGGGTAAGCCTAAGTAGCTGATTGTTACATTTAAGGTTAGGGTAAATAAGCTCTTTCATAATAACTCACTTTTACAGAGAGTAGATATGAAAAATAAAAATCGTATGTAGGTCACTAAAGCCTTGTAACTTCAGCTTAGATTACAAGGATTTGGTAACCAAGTGATGAACTTTTACTCAGCCTGTTTATCTATTTGGTTATAGGATACAATTATTTACTTGTGTTCATGATAAAAGACAGGCTTTTTCAAAAAATAGATGTATATTGAAAAGTAAACTGGCCAAATTACTTCACAGCTAAGCCACATGTTACCAGGTGAATGATAATGCAGAATACTGTTAGTTGGAGAATTTTTGAAGTGATTTATTCAACTATGGAGCTAATGGAGTTTTTCATATTTGAAAAATAGCAAGAGAATAATATTTGTGTTTTATTTCTATATCAAATATGAGCCTGCAGAGACATTTCCAACAATTTCATGTGTGCTTGATGGACAGATAATATCCAGCCTAGAAAGCTACACAATCCTGTATGAATATTCACTGATCATCTGAATAAGAAACTAAGAACATATGTATCTTAATTATTATCCCCCGACGCTCCGCAAAGGGGATATAGTAATGGTCTCCGTCGGTCCTTCTGTCATTCCTTGACTAAACTTTTCTGGAGCATATCTTCTTAAGTATAAAAGCTATCAACTTGAAACTTTATAGGTGGATAGATCTCATGGAAGAGAAGTGCAGTTCACAATAACTATAATTTTGCTTGCATAATTTTTGGGGTTTTGCCCTTTGATTAGGCTTCAGTTTACTATCAAGCTATGATGGCAGGCGGTGACCATGTCCGACATGGCTCTTGTAAAAATTTAATTTATGGGCTAATATAATTGTTCAAATATTCACATTTTTTGTTTGGCATCTCTATTGAAATGATGCAATAAAAATTCCATCCATTTGAACATCATACCTTTAAAATCTTAAGTACATTGTATGTTGTTTATGTAAAAAAAAGAATCAATGCATGTGCTTATCATTATTTAATACCTTTGAAATCTTTACTTGGACCAATTTCTATTTGTATTGTTAAGAATTTGTGACTTGTCACGCGAATAGGGACCATCTTTGAATTTCGTAAAATAAATGTTTTAAAAGAGATTGGTTCTTGAACAGGCCAACCAAAAGTGGTTTTTCAAGAAATCTTTCACTGGAAGGTAGATTGGTTATTTTAGATTCAGAAAATTTACAAATTGCGAAAAGTTTTGACACTAGTCAGTCTGCGGAGGCTGATAGGGGTCGACACTTAACCTACTTCCCAGATGGTGGCTTTTCAAGTGACGGGTCACATTCCTTTTTATATGCCCGTCGAAGACGGGACGTATTATGGGATCACCAGTGGCGTCCGGCGTCCGGGCGTCCGAGTGTCCGGGCGTCTGGGCGTCCGGGTGTCCGGGCGTCTGGGCGTCCGGGCGTCCGGCGGCGTCCACTTCTTTGTCCGGAGCATAACTCTGTCACTTGAAGTCCGATTGACTTCAAACTTGGCAATTGTATTCTTCTCATCATTGCGGAGTGCAGTGCACAAGAACCATAACTCTACCTGGCCTATTTTTTGAGTTATTGCCCTTTGTTGTTTTTCATACTAGAATCTTGTCCGGAGTATATCTCTTAAAGTATAATAGCTAGGATCATGAAACTTCATGGGTGTGTAGATCTCACCAAGGGGGAGTGCAGTGCACAAGAACCATTAATCTACCTGGCCTATTTTTTGAGTTATTGCCCTTTGTTGTTTTTCAGACTTGAATCTTGTCCGGAGTATATCTCTAAAAGTATAATAGCTAGGATCATGAAACTGCATGGGTGTATAGATCTCACCAAGGAGGAGTGCAGTGCACAAGAACTACAACTCTACATGACCTATTTTTTGAGTTATTGCCCTTTGTTGTTTTTCAGACTTGAATCTTGTCCGGAGTATATCTGTAAAAGTATAATAGCTAGGATCATGAAACTTCATGGGTGTATAGATGTCAACAAGGGGGAGTGCAGTGTATAAGAGCCATAATTCTACCTGGCCTATTTTTTGAGTTATTGCCCATTGTTGTTTTTCATACTAGAATCTTGTCCGGAGTATATCTCTAAAAGTATAATAGCTAGGATCATGAAACTTCATGGGTGCAAAAAATATTCATTCAAAATAACCTCAGTTCTATTCAAACCCCCAGTTAGTACTAAGCAGTGTGACGGGCGTATCTTGTGACAATTTGGCACCTTGTTTAGATATGGGCCAAATGCAGTTGAGGAGTACAAAGAGAATTTGGCCACACTTTTTGTGAGATTCAACGAAGTATTACCAAAGTCCTGCCTTGTGATATGGAACACAACCCTTCCAATCTCCAAGAAGGCCAGAGGAGGATTTCTCATTCCAGCTATAGAGTTTATGAACAATACACTGAGACTGGATATATTGGAGGCCAATTTTTATACACATAAGGTAAGATTTCATTGACAAATTTTCATATTATAATATGATCTATGTCTAGAGAGTGAAATTACCCTGTTGAATACTTGTTTATATTACATGGGTGTTATTGCACTAGTGGAATAACTATGCAAACAAGCAAAAAACGAATATCAATGTTATGTTTTTGTTGTGAAAATGATGTCATAATAGATTTGCTGACGTCATTTTGCAAATGGCGTTATATGTTTTGCAGAAAAACTTGAATCAATAAATATTGTAATTTCCTGGTTTTATCACAAAAATAAAGGTCACTTTATAAATTGAATACCAAATTTGTGCTCATTTAATACCAAATTTATTAAACTTGTCATCTAAAACAGATGAAAGCCTAGTTTTTGTCTGTTTAAGATGACTTGTTTAATAAATTTGGTATTCAATGACAACCCATTCAATATCCTTTATTTCTTTTACTAAATAACAAAAAAAGGTGGTTCATTTTTAATAGAATTATGTCAAACTTTAATCTAATTCCTCATTGTAGTGTATGATAGAAATCTCTCTCTAATTTTTGTTAGCGTCAGTATATTGTCATGGATACTGCTTTAAGAAAGGATCTTTTGTTGCTTTCATCAGCAAAACAATAAAATCACGTTCAATCTATGTCTTCAGATTGCCTGTGTCCATGGTATCAACATACTAGATCTCCATTATTTCCTGCGTCATCAGTTGCAGAGAAGGGCAGGTACATATTTGTTAGCTTTCTGTTTATATCTTAAAAGCGATAAAGAGAGTATTTATTGATATCATGGAGGTATGAAACTAAAATCTAATCACACTGTATGAATATGTGAAAGGAATTCATAAATGAGTGTGATTAGCTTTTTAAAGTTTCATACCTCCATAAAATCAACTAAAGTCTCTTCATTCGATGGCTCAGTACGAAACAGTTGTAACTGCCTATATGTTTATAGGCAGTTACAACTGTTTCGCGCTGAGCCATCAATATCTTATAACTTAATTTCTTGAAGCAAAAAAGTAAAGATTTTCCCCTCAAATTCATGGATTGTTTATGGGACTACTTTCCGTGGAAGCTTGCAAAAAAGCTGTGTAATAAAGTTGTTTTGATTGAGTTATGAAACCAATTTTCCCAGCCAATCAGAATGCACAAATCTTGGTGAACCCAACTAGAATTAAATCATTCCCTCCTCAAGCAGGCCTACTTTCTCAACAATAAAAATTTTATGCACTTAGATATTTTATGTCAAGTCTGCTTACTGTCAACCACACTTAATGCCACAAATATACTTGTATTCGCCTTAACCATAGCTATATTCATGGATTGATGTTAAATTCACTTCACAATATTTTCCCAGAATTATTAGACATGCTGTTGTAGTTACAGTATGATTTATTCTGCATTTCCAATTTCTAGATCATACCAAAGGTCAGATCTTCTTCAATTTTTCAACTTCTGCTTTTTGTGGATGTTGACAAAATAGCTGCGTAATCAAAATTCACATTATTGAGAAATAAAAGCAATTTTTCAGCCAATCAGAATGCGCAAATCAATTTGATTTGAATTATTTTCCTTTGAAGGCGATGGTGTCCACTGGGATATGACAGCACACAGAAGGATGACAAACCTTATTCTTACCCACATTGCTCAAGCGTGGAATGTGAAGATGCCTGAAAATGCCAAGAAAATACTTCTTAGAGTAAGTTGTTCATTAACCCTTTCCTGTTTTACAAAATTTTGGACCTGTCCAGATTCAAAGGTATTGCCGCCAAAAATTTAAAGTGGATTTGAAAAATAACATTCAGTAGGGTAGAAAATAGTGTGGATAAAGAAGAAATTGCTTGTCAGAAGCAATTTCTTCTTTTAAGTCCCCTACCGGGGAAAGCCGAAGGGGACTATAGGTTTGCGCTCCCTCTGTCTGTCCGTCCTTCAGTCCCTCCGTCCATTCATCCGTCTGTCTGTCAGTCTGGATTTCAGTTTTCTGGACTTTTTTTCTTTACCCTTGGAGATATTGAGCTGATTTTTGGTATGTGAGTCTGCATCAATGAGTTACAGAACGAGTTCGAGTTTGGTTCTGGTCCATTGATTTTTGTGGAAGATACGGATGCTGGACTTAGAAATTACCAGGAAATTTCAGTTTTCCAGACTTTTTTTCTTAACCCTTGGAGATATTGAGCTGATTTTTGGTATTTGAGTCCGCATCAATGAGTTACAGAACAAGTTTGAGTTTGGTTCCGGTCCATGGAATTTTGTGGAAGATACGGATGCTGGACTTAGAAAATACCAGGAAATTTCAGTTTTCCGTACTTTTTTTCTTTAACCCTTTTAGATATTGAGCTGAATTTTGGTATGTGAGTCTGCATCAATGAGTTACAGAAAGAGTTCGAGTTTGGTTCTGGTCCATTGATTTTTGTGGAAGATGAGGATGCTGGACTTAGAAAATTACCAGGAAATTTCAGTTTTCCGGTCTTTTTTTCTTAACCATTGGAGATATTGAGCTGATTTTGGGTATGTGAGTCAGCATCAATGAGTTACAGAAAGAGTTCGAGTTTGGTTCTGGTCCATTGATTTTTGTGGAAGATGAGGATGCTGGACTTAGAAAATTACCAGGAAATTTCAGTTTTCCGGAGATATTGAGCTGATTTTTGGTATGTGAGTCAGCATCAGTGAGTTACAGATAAAGTTTGAATTTGGTTCTGTCCCATTGATTTTTGTGGAAGATTCGGATGCTGGACTTAGAAAATTACCAGGAAATTTCAGTTTTCCGGTCTTTTTTTCTTAACCCTTGGAGATATTGAGCTGATCTTTGGTATGTGAGTCAGCATCAATGAGTTACAGATAAAGTTTGAATTTGGTTCTGGTCCATTGATTTTTGTGGAAGATACGGATGCTGGACTTAGAAAATTAACAGGAAATTTCAGGGTTTTTTTTTTTATCCTCAGAGATATTGAGCTGATACATAAAATCTGATACAACCAACATTTTGGAGAGGTAGTTATACCTTTACTACCAAAAAAGATACTGCTCTTGGGATATAATTATAAATCCGGTAGGGGACTTGGTATTGCCATGCAATACTTCCAAATGCTTGTTTCACAATGTTTTCCAATCATAAAATCACAGGCACGTAAAAAGCAGGGATTAAACAGCAAAGGGTTAATCCATTACTAGAAGGAGAAAATTGGAGACTTATTGAAAAAGAAACTGCAGACCATAGTTAAAAAATAATAAGGAAGTTCTGATGACAATTTTAAACAAAAAGATTTAAAGCTGCTCTTGCACAGATTGGGAAAATGTGAATTTTAACATTTTTCGTAAAATCAATCGGAATAAACTACCCCATCATGTTGAAGCCTTTAAAATAACAAGATTCAATCTGGTAATGCATCGAAAGAAAGACCGATATACCTGAATTTAGGTTAAATTCATTCTAAAAAATAAAGTGACTACTAACGCTAAAAAAATTATTCTTCAATTTCGAGCCAACTATTTTTGCTTGACATTCGGCATGTTTGTCTTATTCAATCAAAGATTAGGTTAAAGTATTTGACAGCTAGAAAATTTGTATCAATACAGGCAAAAAATGAAAGGTTATTCACGGAAAATAACGATTTTGTAATAAATAGACTAGAAATAAATAGACTGGATACCTTACTGAGCTTGCCACTTCGAAAAAATAAGTTACAAAATTATTGAAATATGTTGTTTCTAGTGCCAATGCTCTGGGCCATTCTTCATAGTCTAAAAATACACACATTTCCAAAACTTAGAACAAGTTTTGTATTTTTTCTATGAAAAACTGTGCAAGAGCAGCTTTAAATCCAGAAAGCTGTTTGCCCTTCTGGGTCTAATTTCAAAAAAAAGTAAATTTAACTATTGGGTAAAGTCTAATTATGTCTTAAAGATTAATAGAAGATTAACTCTATTCAGAATTTTGAAGGGTCCTGTGTGGCTCAGTGGATAGGTAGGTGGACTATTGATTCAAGTGTAAAGAAAGTCAAATTTCTACCTCAACACTGGTCATTTAGATATGTCCTTCAACAAAGCATTTTGGAGCCTCAGCCTAGTACTAGTGTTACCCAGGGGCCCGTTTTACAAAACTTCTTACAAAAATAATTATTGTAAGTCAAAATCACAAATCTTACCTGGTGTTTTCATTCATTATGAGATTTTGCCTAGCCATATCTCATGAATCATCTTTAGAAGACATCTTCAATGAGATAATGCATGGCAGAATTTCATATTTAGTTACCACTGTAGAAAGGAACTTTAATTTCTGACTAACTAAAAAAATGATTGAAAGATGTTTAGTAAAATATGCCCAGGAACTTAACTTCACATTTAATTGACTTATTGTTAAAAGGGGCAATAGACACTATTTCAATTTTAAAAATGGCAAAATGAACTCTATTATTTAGATGCAAATTAATCATACATTAAATAGTCATATTATCAAACCTTGCTATCAAAATATTCATTGGTTTCATTATGCATCAAAATACATGTTCTAAGCCTATAGAATGCATATCATTGACCAATGACTATAAAAACGTCAAAGTGTCAAAGCTTTTTGTTAGGTGATTAAAAAGCAAACCTAAATAAATGTACATGTAACAGTTATTTTAGAAACAATAATTAAAGGTGGCAAAAAGCCCTATGCAAATAAAAAAAAGTTTAATTGTGAGTCTGATACTTCCATTGAAAGATCGAATGATCATTCTAGATTAAGAAAATAAGCAAAGTTGGAGAAAATTTATACCCTAGTCAGCCTGTGTAGCTCATGCAGTCTAACAGAATCATCATTTGACACACTTCCCAGATGATCCCTCTTCACCAGACAGATCCCATTTAACCCTTTCCTGTTCAATCCCTGCTTTTTACGTGTCTGTGATTTTATGATTGAGATAACATTGTGAAAAAAGAAGAAATTGCTTCTGACAAGCAATTTCTTCTTTTTTCACACTATTTTCTACCCTACTGAATGGTTATTTTTCAATTTAAATCCACTTTAAATTTTCGTCTGCAAAACCTTTGAATTTGGACAGGTCCAAAATTTTGTAAAACAGGAAAGGGTTGAATTTTTAAAGGAGCCTGTGTTTAACATTTCCAACAATCTGAAATGTTTGTGAGGCGTAAAAATTGAGTAGCGTTGACAGCCACATACTGTAAATATACAGTTACCTGATGGTCTGTGCAGATGCAAAGGCTGGTCAGAGTCTTTGCTTTGCACGTATTTGAAATTTTTGGAAATCTCACACACAGGCTCAAATTTTTGTAAATGGGTTGATAATTGTAGACCTATGTGAGATAGTAGCTGGAGGCTAAGAAAAGATGTGATGGTTGTACTGGTGAGAGAAATACCAGGAATCCATTGTTAAGTGCTCCAGCCAAGATATAACTGAAAAAATGTTGAAAGAGGCATTAAACTCCATCCAATCAATCAATCAATCAACAAAAATTCTTAATTTCTCATTAGAATCAGCTAAATGAGATATTTTTGCACATGCTATTATGAGCCAGAATTATCCCTGAGCCTGTGCAGTTTGTGCAGTCTGACCAGAATCATCACTTTATGCAATACCCAGATGATCCCTTTTCTTGTGATAAGTCACATTTATTTAATTTGTTATAGGAGCAGATGGAACAAGAGAAAGGTCACCAAGAAGTCAGCCAGTTTGGATATTCTGTCGACGAAAACTGTAATCCTGTCAACAGGAATAATCAGAGACGAGGGTTGTTCAATAATCCAAACTACTTCAAAAACATAATAAACGGGATCAGCAATAATTTTGCTAAAAATCTTGCTAATGCTTACAATGATGAAGGTGGGTTTAACCAAATACAGGGTAATATGAATGGTTTGTCCAGTGACCTGATTTCCCAACAACAGGCGGCCTTGATGGACAGTGGTGCGGCTCACACATGGGAACCAGACCCTTTGCAGCAGCAGAATATAGATAGATACGGGGGACCAATCCGGGCACCAGCTTACATGGACCAGGCTGCTGGGAACCAGATGATGTTTGTGGGAAACCAGCAATGTGTGAGTCAGCTTCAATGGGAACCGTATAAAAATGAGCAGCTGAATGCGAATGTGAGATATGGGGGTGGAAATAGGAAGAGGGACATACCCTATAACAGTGGGAATAGAGGAAGAAGAAATGCCTATTGGTAGAGGGTAGATCTGATGTTTGGTGGCTTTAGTCAGTTGAAAAAGAAAATGAAGCAAAGATCTTTTTTATCTTTATCCTGTGATATTTAAATTGATTCAAATAACTTGTCAACTTATGGCTCAAAGTTTCTCTCACAATAATTAAGTGGATAGTAGGTAGTTTAGACTAAGATCAGACTGCACATTTGTGCAGGCTTACCTTACACTATACTGTCTGTCAATGTTTTGAAGGATTTAAAGGGACGCGGGTTTTTGTGATCTCAGACACAGAAATAAGTAGCCAGGACTCTCAAAAGTATGTGACCCGAATCCCAAAAACCCTCTGGGGATCAGCTTCAGAAAAGGAATTGAAGACTTCTTTCCTGAAGTTGAGGCCCAAATTTTGATTTACTTTAATTTCTTTACCTTTACTAGGAAACAGCTCTAAATGTACCAACTACAAGATTAACACCTAAAAGGAACAGTTTTAGTTGCAGGGACTCCCAAAATTTAAGAAATGAGCCCTTGAATGCCAATTATTGAGTCTTCTGGACACAAATTTGTTGACGTCAGACAAAAACCCTGGTTTTGTGAACAGAATTTGAAGGGTTAAAAGGGGCCTATATTTGATATTTCTAAAAATGTCACATGTATGTATTTAGCACAGAGATTGAGCTGCCTAGGTATCTACACCATGCTTTGACAGTAATTGACTGGTTGTCTTTAGTAACTACTAGTCAGTATCTCTAAGTTATACAACCCCAAAAATATGTAGGGATGTATGTCAGAGTCGGCTTTTTGATCGGTTTACAGATGTGATCAGTATCAAGCACAGATGTGCAAGTGATATTTTGTTCACCATCCATGGACTTCTGACAGAGTTATGGCCCTTTGATCAAAAATATTTTTTTAATTATTGACAAGTTCTGGTGGTGGTGGTGGGAATTAGTCTGCTTTGTGACAGTTTAGTTTGTTTTATCAGTGCATTAATGACTAAGAAAGAAGAAATAGAAAATAGAAATGTTCTTTGAATTTCATGCAAGATTGATAAATCTTTCATATTTCAAACAGCACAACATCACCCAATGAAAGATAAACCTATCTTACTTTGAAACAAATTATTATCCTCCATGTACACTCAGATATTGTGTTTGAAATTTTTCTGGTCTTTTGATAGTGAAAGAGTTTGTATTATTTGAGAATCATTTAGTTGAGGTAGCTAATAATGCCTGTAAAAATGTTCCTTTTTAGCTCACCTGAGCACGAAGTGCTCAAGGTGAGCTATTGGTATCGTAGAATGTCCGTCGTCAGTCGTGCGTCGTCCGTCGTCCACAATTTCTTTAAACATCTCCTCCTAAACCAGTGGGCCAATCTTGATGAAACTTGGCAGGGATGTTCCTTGGGTCAAGCTCTGCCAAAATTGTTCAAATTAATGAAATCCACCCTTAACTTTCCCTTTACCCTTAACAAAAAGGGTGAAAATATGAAAATCTTTCAAAATCTTCTTCTCTGATACCCGAAGGCAGACAGCTTTCATATTTGGTATGTAGCATCATCTAGTGGAGCTGTTCCAAGTTTGTTCATATCAAGACCCTGGGGTCATTTTTGGGCTTTGCCCGGGCCCAACCCTTTTTACATAGAATCAAAGAGGGAAAATCTTTAAAAATCTTCTTCTCTGAAACCAGATGGCAGACAGCTTTCATATATGGTATGTAGCATCACCTAGTGGGCCTCTACCAAGTTTGTTCATATCAAGACCCTTGGGTCATATTTGGGCTTTGCGCAGGTGCATCTCTTTATCTCTTCTGAGCACGAAGAGTAAAAAAATGAAAATCTTCAAAAATCTTCTTCTATGAAACCAGGAGGCAGACAGCTTTCATATTTAGTATGTAGCATCATCTAGTAGACCTCTACCAAGTTTGTTCATATCAAGACACTAGGATCATATTTGGGCTCCACCTGGGAGCAACCCTTTTTACTTAGAATCAAAGAGCGAAAATCTTTTAAAATCTTCTTTAATCGAAACCAGAGGGCACACTGCTTTCATTTTTAGCTCCACTGGCCGAAGGCCAGTGAGCTATTGTCGTGGCGTTGTGTCCGTCGTGCGTGCGTAAACTTTTCTTTAAACATCTTCTCCTCCTAAACTAATGGGTGGATTTTGACGAAACTTGGCCAGAATGTTCCTTGGGTGACCCTCTTCTTAAGTTGTTCAAGAAATTTGGATTGACCCCCAAATATGGGGGTGGCAGGGCGGGGCTTATTTTGACCCCAAAATCTTAAAACGACATCTCCTCCTGAACCATTGGGCCGATTTCAATGAAACTTTACCAGAATGTTCCTTGGGTGACCTTCTTCTAAAGTTTGTTCAAGAAATTTTGATTGACCCCCCAAATATGGGCGTGGCAGGATGGGGCTTATTTTGACCCCAAAATCTTTAAACAACATCTCCTCCTGAACCATTAAGCCATTTTCAATGAAACATTACCAAGATGTTCCTTGGGTGACCCTCTTCCAAAGTTGTTCAAGAAATACAGATTGACCCCCAAATATGGGCGTGGTAGGGTGGGGCTTATTTGACCCCGAAATCTTTGAACCTCATATCTTCCTGAACCATTGGGCCGATTTCAATGAAACTTCACCAGAATGTTCCTTTGGTGACCCTCTTCTAAAGTTGTTCAAGAAATTTGGATTGACCTCCTAATATGGGCATGGCAGGGCGGGGCTTATTTTGACCCCGAAATCTTAAAACGACATCCCCCTCCTGAACCATTGGGCCGATTTCAATGAAACTTTACCAGAATGTTCCTTGGAAGACCCTCTTTCTTAAGTTGTTCAAGAAATTTGGATTGACCCCCAAATATGGGGGTGGCAGGGCGGGGCTTATTTTGACCCCAAAATCTTTGAATGACATCTCCTCCTGAACCACTGGGTGGATTTCAATGTGAATTCACCAGAATGTTCCTGTGGTGACCCTTTTCCAAAGTTTCTCAAGAAATTTGGATGGACCCCAAAATATGGGCTTATTTTGAGCCCAAAATCTTTGAAAGACATCCTCTCCTGAGCCATTGGACCAATTTAAATGAAACTTTAACAGAATGTTCCTTGGGTGACTCTCTTCCAAAGTTGTTCAAGAAATTCAGATTGACACCCAAGTATAGGCGTGGCAAGGCGTGGCTTATTTGAGTCTGAAATCTTGGAAAGATATCTCCTCATGAGCCTTTGGATCTATTTCAATTAGACTGTGCTAGAATATTCCTTGGATGACCCTCTTCAAAAATTATTCATGAAATTTTGATTGGATAAGATCCACTTGATCAATAAAATTCAGGTGAGCAGTTTAGGGCCATTCTGGTCCTCTTGTTTGAAAGTGATATCTAAATAGTTTTTCACCTTGTAATTTTAAGTTAAATAAGTTCATCTCTTCATAAGTAAGTTTCAACTTAGAAAAAGTCGGAATTCCTTCTGAATGCTGGTTACTTTCATTACCTTCTATTTTCAATATCTCTCTTTCAAATCTTGAGATTTTTAAGCCAGTGGAGCGATACAGGCCCTCTTGGGCCTCTTGTTGGTATGTAGTATCATCTAGTGGGCCCCTACCAAGTTTGTTCATATCATGACCCTTGGGTCATATTTGGGCTCCACCCGGGCGCATCCCTTTCAGCTCATCTGCGCACAAAGGGTGAAAATAGGAAAACCTTCAAAAATCTTCTTTTTTGAAACCAGTAGGCAGACAGCTTTCATATTTAGTATGTAGCATCATCTTATGGACCTCTTCCAAGTTTGTTCATATCACGACCCTTGGATCACATTTGGGGTCCACCCGGGTGCATCCCTTTTTACATAGAATCAAAGAGCAAAAAGGCATATCTGTCTTGCTCTTCGCTGAAAACGTTCCATGGTACTGATCTTTGGCAATAATCTTCTTTTTGACATCTGCCTATCTAATTATTGTGTTGTCTCAGGGATCAAAGAGACTCGGGTGAGCAATCTAGGACCGTCTTGGTCCTCTTGTTCTGTTTTGTTTATTCAATATATGTTTTTATTTCACAAGTTTATTTGGTTACTTTTTGTGTATTGTTTAAATCAACCCTTGTCATGCTGAATAAAAATCTTGGAAAAATTAAATGCAAGTAAAAAATTGCTGAAAGCACTGAGTGCACTAACTGTGAAATACAATAAAACCTCTCATTCCAACCACAAGGTTACATAAGATTCTCTATTCGCAATAATTTGTGTTCAAATGTTCACATCTGACCGAATGTCAGATTTAAGACCACCTGGCAATAAAGACCATTTTCACAAAGTACCCCAGGAAGTCTTAATAGAAGGGTTTTACTGTATTTTTTTTTGTTTTGAAAATATAATTTTCATGTCTGTCGAAAGGCAGGATGTATTATGTGATCAGCTGTGGCATAAGGCATCCACCAGGAGGGTGGGTGGCATCCACTGCTTTGTCCGGAGCATAACTCTGTCACCTTAAGCCAATTTGACTTGAAAATAGGGAGTTATATTTCACTGATTACAGAGTGCAATGCTCAAGAACCATAACTCTACATAGCTAATTATAAGAGTTATAGCACTTGGTTACCAGCAATGTGACAGGTGTATCTAATGACTATTTGACAACTTTTCTGGTTTTAAAAGAAAATTCAGGCGGTATAGAATTAAGATTAAGCAGAACAAATGTAGATTCTGATATTTGTCTATACCTTCTGTTCAAGCAGGAATATTTTGGATTGGGCATGACAAGGAATTTAAATGTTAATAAATATAATACATTTTTGGAAAATGTTTGTATGAGCAATTTAAGGGGGTTGAGAATACGAACATTTCCTTATTAAAATCATTTTCAAAACAATCTCTTTCTTTGATGCCACTAGCTTATGAAACAAAAACAAGTATGAAAAACTTTTTTAGAAAATGAAATACTCAAAAAGGCAAAAAATATCGAAGACTTTATTAATTGTCAATTTTTAGCTCACCTGAGCACAACGTGCTCAAGGGGAGCTTTAAGGATCAACTGGACTCTGTTGAGCGTTGTCTGTCGTCAACAATCTTAAAAATGTCTTCTTCTCCTGAACTGCTGGGCCAATTTCAATAAAACTTTTCAAAAAAATTCTTGGGTGACCCTCTTTAAAATTTGTTCACTAAATTCCAATTGGCCCATAGATATTGGTGTGGCATTTTTTCACTTTGAAATCTTTGAACAACATCTCCTCCTGTACCAATTGGCCGATTTCAATGATACTTTACCAGAATGTTCCTTGGGTGACCCTTTTCAAAAATTGTTTGTGAAATTAAGATTGGCCTGAAAAAATGGATGTAGCAGGGCTTATTTTGAGCCCGAAATCTTTCAACAACATCTCCTCTTGCACTATTGGGCCGTTTCAATAAAACTTTACCAGAATGTTCCTTTGATGACCTTTAAAAATTTCTTGCAAAATTTTGATTGGCCCATATATATGGGCGTGGCAGGGCAGGGCTTATTTTGAGTCTCCTCAGTAATGAATGGGTAGGCAGGGTCTATTTTCACTTTAAATTCTTGGAATAGCATCTCCTCTTCAACAATTAGGCAAATGCGAATGAAACTTTGCCAAAAAGCTTCTTTGATGAGGTCCACTGCACCAATAAAATTCAGGTAAGCGGTTAAGGGCCATTCTGGCCTTTTTGTTATGAGTACCAACACAATAGGGTTTCTATACTACTGTAAAAATGATGTTACCACCTATTATCTTTATCTCATAGTTTAGTTATTCTCTAGTCCAGAGTTTATGGGTGCAATAAGATAGTAATGCATAATAACTAGTCATAATAACTTTGTTAATGCAATTTGTTGAACTACTGTATCATTTTAACATGTGTTAAGTTTTTGATGATAGAAATATTTTTGTATTACTTTCATCAAGTATTTTCAAAGCTTAACCAAGAGCAATAGAATGTTATCAAGGAGGATACCTTAAGATGTAATTTTGTTATAGTTATTCCCCTTTTTTGACTAAGAATGTTTTCAGTTTTTCATTGGCATTTGCATTGGATGCTCTGGTTTTCTTTCACATAGACCCCCATTCTGCTAATTTTCAAAACATTTTATCAAAGCTAGCACATGTTTTTACCACAATAATTAAAAAAGCAGGCAGAGTAGGATAAGATCAGACTTCATAACTGTGCAAGCTGGTCTTAGTTGTTGTTGTCTGCAAAAGCTTTCTGTATAGCATGGATATGTTTAGTACTTTGTGCAAATGGTTGAAATGAAAACTACATGTAGAATTACTTTCTTAAATTCTTTTAGGTAGATTATCACTTAATGAACTCACCTTCGAACCTTTGAAATTATCAAACAAGTAAACCCTGCTTTCGTTCATTTCATCCTATTTAACTATGTCTAAGTGGAATCCAATATATGACATCATCATGAATGTTTCGTAGTCGCATGCAAATTGATGTGATATTAGAGCATTTGTCCCAAAATTCATGTTTTTTCTCATTTTTGTTGTTACATTAATGAATTTATCATTTGTATTTTGTATAAAATCAACAAATCATTCATTTTGTGAACAATAAGCTATATTTTCACTCATGGCTTTGCCACTTGTGAAAATATAGCTTTTGTTGTACACTCAATGAAGAATTAATCAATCTTACACTAAAATAAATAATTATTCTCAATTGTTATCTTATGTTGGATAAATAAATAAAATTGTAAGTTTTACCTTTGGCTTCTCAATTTCTGAAGAATTGATTTGATTTTCATTCAATGAAAGATAAAAAATCTTATTGAAACACACTTCTATCCCCTATTTTAATGCTCAGTTCTGTTCTTATACTTATGCTGCATTTCATCACCTTAAATTACCATTTTCACCTTAAATTGTTAAATCATTTCTGCCCTGAATTACTTGCTATGCAATAAGATTATCTCTTTTTGTTGTACTTTTGCATAAGTTTTCCATCCACAACCATATTCATTTTGTTCTAGTCTAAATATCCTTTACTTGTACTGATATTTTTACTGTATGTATTGCAAATGCTGTGAGAAAAGGTGCATTCCATAACATGTTTTTTTGTATCATCTTTCAATCAAGTTTGAGTAACTACAAATTCATTGAAGTCTGGCTCAGGTACTGTTTATCATTGTTGTAAATAAGTTGTATATATGTTATATCTTTTCCATATTTGTTTCATTTTCAAGTTGTTATGATACTTCACATATCATTTAAATGTTATCCTCTTTAATAATTGATGTCACAAAGTTCACTTTTTCTGTGCTCTTTGCAGCTCAGCCAATTTCTGTCTGCCTTCTTGTGAATTTTAGGATTTGTTAGGATTGTTGAAAGTAGCATAAAACCTCATTCAATCAAACAAAATTAATTGGGATGAGCAGCTGGAGGTTAAGAAAGTGGATAAAACAAAAAAACATGGTTAGATACTCCAGATGAGGCGTCATAATGCCCGAAAGGTCGTTAAAAGTGATGTAAAGCCCAATTTAATGGAACTAATCTAATTCAGCATAAGATTTAATGTGTATTTTGTTTTGTTTTTCTTCCCAAAAAAGGGGACATATAAATTGCCATAATTCCTTGTCCTGCAAAATTTGAATTATGTTTGAAAAAAAGTGGACATTTTTAGCTCCTCTGAGCACGAAGTGCTTAAGGTGAGCTTTTGTGGTTAGGTGGATGTCCGTCGTCCGTCATGCGTCGTCAATATTTGCCTTGCATGCACTCTTAAGGCCACATTTTTTGCCCGATCAACCTGAAATATGGTCAGAATGATTGTCTTGATAAAATCTTGGAAAAGTTCAAATTTGGTCAACTGGGGTCAGAAATTAGGTCACAAGGTCAAATCATGCACTCTAGAGGCCACATTTTTCAAATCATAGAAAAACCTTGTAAGTCAACCTTAAATTGTTGAAGGAGGATTCTCAAGTTGTATAGTTCTAAGCAACAGCATTGTTTAGCTTAGTGACATTTGTTCATCACTCTCTTTCTTAACCTACTTTTGAAACTTTTAGACAGTTCATTCAGGCGAGCATTTTGTTTGAAACATTTCAACTGGTCCTGCTTAGGTTTCCACATTATATCAAAGTAGGAAGTAGTAGTGTAGGCTAAGATCAGACTGTACTTTGTGAAGACTTATCTTAGTCTATACTGCCTGCCAAAGCTGTGAATAGTTTGGTAAGGGTTAATGTGACTTTTTGTGTACTTTGTTTACTTTTCTTCCCAGGAAAGATATATGTGTTAACCCTTGTCCTGTTGAATTTGAATTTTGATAAAAAAACTGGACATGTTTGGAAACATTTCGATGGATCAGCGCAAAACAGTTGTAACTCCCTATATGTTTATAGGGAGTTACAACCGTTTCGCACTGAGCCACGATTTCAACTAATCCTGCTAAATTTTCCTCATAATAAAAAAGTAGTTTGTAGGTGTTTTGGGCTAAGAGCAGACTGCATATTTGTGCAGACTTATCTTAGATCATACTTCCTGCCAAAGCTGTGAATAGTATGATAATGGTTAATATGACTTTTTTGGGTATTTTGTTTTGTTTTTTCTTCCCTAAAATGGGAAATGTAAATTGCCATAATTGTTAACACTATTCCACCTGCAGTATTAAGAAAGATACCAGGGACTGCTGTATTGTTGGTCAGTTTTATTTTTGTACTTTATTTACAACTGTTTATATTTTCTAATAAAGAAAGTTCCTTTGACTTGTCTTGTCTTGATTTAGGTCAGTTATCAGCTGTCAGTGGGCAATACTCCTTTTTTAGCTCCACTGACCAAAGGCCAGTGAGCTATTTTCATGACAGTGTGTCCGTCTGTTTATTCATCTGCATGTGCATAAAATTTTTCTTTTAACATCTTACAAACCAATGGACAGTTTTTAACATAACTAACCAAATCATAGGGCTGATTTCAATGAAACTTGGCATGGATGTTCCTTGGTTGACCTTTTCCATAAATTGTTAAAGAAATTTTGATTGACACCCCAAATAAGGAGGTGGAAGGGCAGGGCTTATTTTCACTATATAAACTTTAAAAATCTTCACCTTTTAAACCATTGAGGGGATTTCAATGAAACTTGGCATGGATGTTCCTTTGGGGAGCAAATACTTAAATTGTTGAAGACATTTTGTTTGAACCCCCCCCCCCCAATATGGATGGGGCTTATTTTTACTTTAAAAGCTTTATAAATCCTCTCTTCCCAAACAATTTGGCTGATCTCAACCAAAAGTTGCACAAATGTTCCTTGGGTGACTCTTTACATAAATTTTAAAAAGATTGAATGCACCATAAGAATGGGCTGGCAGGGCAGGTTTTTTTTCTCTCTTTAAAATGTTTAAAGATCATCCTCCTTTTGAAAATTGGCCAATTTCGATGGAACTTGGAATGAATTTTCCTTAAGGACACCTTCACTTAAATTGGGCTTGAGATTTTGATGGGCCCAAAATATTAATGTGGGTATGGCAGGGCTGGGCCAATTTTCATTTTAAAATCACATTTTTTTTTCCTCCAAATCAATTGGATTAATTTGATTGAATCTTGGTATGAATGTTCCATGAATGACCTACTACTTAAAATATTCCTGAAAATGTGTTTAGAATGGTCTACTTATTGAAATCACCTTTACGTTGGTAATAAGATGGTTAAAGGGTATGGAGTAATGGTGATTCAGTATTTTAATGCAATGTAGGCCAGACACAGAGAATCATTACAAAATAGTTCTAAAGAGGCATGAGTATGCTTTGAAAAAAGGAAATTTCATTCACAAGTTTGACTTGAATATGTTACATTGACCATAAAAATTTTCGAGTTTAGTTTTAGAAAGGTGGATACTATTAAACTCAATTCACAGAGGCCCTACATGCAAATGCATGAAAAACAGGATATACCTTAAAAAATGCAAATAGAGCCTCATGCTATAATATAACCCTACCCCCTTCTTAGGGCATCAAAATTAACAATTTGTTTGCAAGATTTTCAGAAAATTGGAAGCCTCTTATAAACTCCCACTCTGACCAAATAAAAATCATGATAAATTCAATGATGGGTCAATGTACCTTTTCCAGAGCAAATTTTAAGCTTTTGTGTTGATTCAATGCTTTAAAAGTATTTTTCTCCGGGGTTTTCATGAGTTTTGTAGCTCTGCTGTTTTTCAGAGAAAACCTGAGGTATTGTAATCACCTTGGCATTGGTGTTTCAGTGTTGGTGTGACAAACTTGGTCATATCTATGTTGTTTTTTAAGAGATCTTCATGAAATGTAGCATGTGTGTTCACCATCACAAGAGCTATCAAGGGGGGTAGTTCTGGACACATTTTTAGCTCACCTGAGCACGAAGTGCTCAAGGTGAGCTTTTGTGGTCGAGTGATGTCCGTCGTCCGTCGTCCGTCGTGTGTCGTCCGTCGTCAACTTTTACCTTGTAGACACTCTAGAGGCCACATTTTTTGCCCAATCAACCTGAAATTTGGTCAGAATGATTGTCTTGATGAAATCTCGGACAAGTTCAAAATTGGGTCAAGTGGGGTCAAAAATGAGGTCACAGGGTCAAATCTTAGAAAAACCTTGTAGACACTCTATAGGCCAAATTGTTTGCCTAATCAACCTGAAAATTGGTCAGAATGATTGTCTTGATAAAATCTCGGTCAAGTTCGATATTGGGTCAAGTGGGGTCAAAAATGAGGTCACGGGGTCAATTCTTAGAAAAACCTTGTAGACACTCTAGAAGCCATTTTTTTTGCCCAATCAACGTGAAATTTGGTCAGAATGATTATCTTGATAAAATCTCGGTCAAGTTCAAAATTTGGTCAAGTGGGGTCAAAAATGAGGTCACAGGGTCAAATCTTATAAATACCTTGTAGACACTCTAGAAGCCATATTTTTAGCCCAATCAACCTGAAATTTGGTCAGAATGATTATCTTGATGAAATCTTGGTCAAGCTCGAAATTGGGTCAAGTGGGGTCAAAAATGAGGTCACAGGGTCAAATCTTAGAAATACCTTGTAGACACTCTATAAGTCATATTTTTAGCCCAATCAACCTAAAATTAGGTCAGAATGATTGTCTTGATGAAATCTCGGACAAGTTCGAAATTGGGTCAAGTGGGGTCAAAAATGAGGTCACGGGGTCAAATCTTAGAAAAACCTTGTAGACACACTAGAAGCCATATTTTTTGCCCAATCAAAGTGAAATTTGGTCAGAATGATTATTCTGATGAAATCTCGTACAAGTTTGATATTAGGTCAAATTGGGTCAAAAATGAGGTCATAGGGTCAAATCTTAGAAATACCTTGTAGATACCCTAGAAGCCATATTTTTTGCCCTATCAAAGTGAAATTTGGTCACAATGATTGTCTTGATGAAATCTCAGACAAGTTCAAAATTGGGTCAAGTGGGGTCGAAAATGAGGTCACAGGGTCAAATCTTAGAAAAACCTTGTAGACACTCTAGAAGCCATATTTTTTGCCTGATCAACCGGAAAATTGGTCAGAATGATTGTCTTGATAAAATCTCAGTCAAGTTCGATATTGGGTGAAGTGGGGGTCAAAAATAAGGTCACGGGGTCAAATCTTAGAAAAACCTTGTAAACACTCTAGATGCCACATTTTTTGCCCAATCAACCTGAAATTTTGTCAGAATGATTATCTTGATAAAATCTCGGTCAAGTTTGAAATTGGGTCAAGTGGGGTCAAAAATGAGGTCACGGGGTCAAATCTTATAAATACCTTGTAGACACTTTAGAAGCCATATTTTTAGCCCAATCAACCAAAAATTTGGCAGAATGATTGTCTTGATGAAATCTCGGACAAGTTAGAAATTGGGTCAAGTGGGGTCAAAAATGAGGTCACAGGGTCAAATCTTAGAAAAACCTTGTAGACACTCTAGAAGCTATATTTTTTGCCTGATCAACCGGAAAATTGGTCAGAATGATTGTCTTGATAAAATCTCAGTCAAGTTCGATATTGGGTGAAGTGGGGTCAAAAATAAGGTCACAGGGTCAAATCTTAGAAAAACCTTGTAGACACTCTAGAAGCCATATTTTTTGCCTGATCAACCTGAAATTTTGTCAGAATGATTATATCTTGATAAAATCTCGGTCAAGTTTGAAATTGGGTCAAGTGGGGTCAAAAATGAGGTCACAGGGTCAAATCTTAGAAAAACCTTGTAGACACTCTAGAAGCCATATTTTTTGCCCAATCAAACTAAAATTTAGTCACAATGATTGTTTTGATAAAATCTTGGTCAAGTCCGAAATTGGGTCAAGTGGGGTAAAAAATGAGGTCACGGGGTCAAGTCTTAGAAATACCGTGTAGACACTGTAGAAGCCATATTTTATGCCAAATCAACCTTAAATTTGGTCAGATTGATCATCTTGATGAAATCTCGGTCAATTCAGAAATTGGATCAAGTGGGGTCAAAAATGAGGTCATAGGGTCAAATCTTAGAAAAACCTTGTAGACACTCTAGAAGCCATATTTTTTGCCCAATCAACCCTAAATTTGGTCAGAAAGATCATCTTGATGAAATCTCAGTCAAGTTCAAAATTGGGTCAAGTAGGGTCAAAAATGAGGTCACCTAGGGTCAAAAATGAGGTCACAGGGTCAAATCTTAGAAAAACCTTGTAGACACTGTAGAAGCCTTCTTTTTTAGCCCAATCAACCTAAAATTTGGTCAGAATGATTGTCTTGATGAAATCTTGGTCAAGTTCAAAATTGGGTCAAGTGGGGTCAAAATTGAGGTCACAGGGTCAAATCTTAGAAAAACCTTGTAGACACTGTAGAAGCCATATTTTTTGCCAAATCAACCTTAAATTAGGTCTGAATGATTGTCATGATGAAATCATGGACAAGTTCGAAATTGGGTCAAATGGGGTCAAAAATGAGGTCACAGGGTCAAATCTTAGAAAAACCTTGTAGACACTCTCAAAGCCACATTTTTTTGCCTGATCAACCTGAAATTTGGTCAGAATGATTGTATTGGTGAAAGCTCGGACAAGTTTGAAGTTGGGTCAAGTGGGGTTAAAAATGAGGTCATAGGGTCAAATTTTAGAAAAAACCTTGTAGTCACTCTAGAAGCCATATTTTTTGCCTGATCAACCTGAAAATTGGTCAGAATGATTGTCTTGATGAAATCTAGGTCAAGTTTGAAATTGGGTCAAGTGGGGTCAAAAATGAGGTCACGGGGTCAAATCTTAGAAAAACCTATTAGACACTATAGAGGTCACATTTTTTGCTCTATCAACCTGAAAATTGACAGAATGATCATCTTAATGAATTCTAGGTGAAGTTTGAAATTGGGTCAAGTGGGGTCAAAAACTAGGTCCTGGGAACAAATCTAAATCTTAGAAAAACCTTGTTAGCAGTTTAGAGGGATATTTTTTGCCGAATCAATCTGAAATTTGGTAAGAATTCTTCAATCTTTCTAAATCTACTATAAGCAATTTTTGACAGTTCATTC
Organism: Fragum whitleyi; assembly: GCA_948146395.1. NCBI lineage: Eukaryota > Metazoa > Mollusca > Bivalvia > Cardiida > Cardiidae > Fragum > Fragum whitleyi. The sequence goes on from OX411555.1 coordinate 46,160,598, forward strand.
AGGTGAGCGATTTAGGGCCACTATGGCCCTCTTGTTGTATGAGTTGTGCCCCATTTTTGACTTACTTTTTGGCATTATCCAGCCAAGCCTTGCACCTGTAGGTAGTGCTCTTGTTTTGAGTGTACTAAACCCTTGATTATTCAAAAGGCCTGTAAACCCAATCCTGCACTATGTTAAATTATTTTCAGTCATGAATCACCTTAAGTTTTGATCTCAACTTCAAAGTCATGGTAAATCTCCAGCAAATTTTGTAGTCTTAATATCTGTAGCCTTTAATGAACCCCGATCCCCCTTTATATAATATTTAAAATAATACCCTGAGGTTAGAGCTTTTACAGCACATAAGAATATTTCATTGCAACAATTAGAGCACTGTATGCTGGTCCTCTACACCTGTACTTTACTGTAAGTTGCTAGATAGAGGATAACATTCCAAGTTGAACAATAAATGAGTAGTTTTGTGACCTGACAAAAATTCTGACCAAGTTTCATGAAGGTTGGACCACAATTGTGCCATCTAGAGTGTAAAAGAAAAGTGAGACAAAAATTTAATACTGTACCATGTTAACCCTTGTCATGCTGAAAAAAATTCGGCTTAAAATTTTCATCAAAATCAAAGGGCAAAAAGCACTGAAAGCACCAACTGTAGGTCAATTTTAATTTGAAAAACTAAATCTATTGACAATTCTAGTTTGAAAGTGAGAAACAGGTGGTGTAGACTAACATCAGACTGCACATATGTGCAGGCTGATGTTTGTCTATAGCTCCTGCCAAAGCAGGAATATTCCCGGTTCAGCATGACAAGGGTTTAATATACAAACTTGTAAAATAGGAAGTAGACATCTAAAAGACCTCAATCCTGCAAGCAACATATAGGACCTCTGATTGGTTGCTTTGATATATAGTTGCCAAGAAAAATGCAACAAAAATTTCATACAGTACCATGTTAATAAACTTAGTTGTAAACAGGTGGTAGATTTTCAATTAAACTTAAATTTGCTTAGCGATATGTAGGATCTCCCATACACTGTACTAACTTCCAAGTTGCTCTGATTCACAGCTGCTGAGAAAAGTGCAACAAGTCCTTTCGTACCATGTAAAGTATGAAAATAAACTAAATAAACATATGATAGGCAGTACAGTCAAACCTGTGATAGCGGCCACCTGTATTCAGTAAGCAACCTGTCTTAAGCAAGTGGCCACCAAGTTCCCAATAGAACCAATTGAACTGAAATTGACCTGTATTCAGCAAGCACCTGCTTAAGCAAGCTCTATTTGAATGTCCCTTGGGTGCTTGCTTAAGACAGGTTTGACTGTAGATATGCAACAGACTCCATGTCGGTAAGTCTATCTGAAACTCTATCTGATATACCATACCAGGTTTGAAGTTGCCGATTCTTAGATGCTGCGAAAAGTGAGACAATACTTGAACAGTTTTTGTCATGAATGGAAGGATGGACAGACGGAAGGATAGACAGGAGTAAACTAATATACCTCCCCTCTTTTTCAAAGGGCTATAATATACCTTTAAGAAACCCAAAATAATAGACTTTTGAGATGACCTTGATTTCACAAAATTTTCTTAAGTTATTACATGATTTTGACTCTATAATATAGATTCATGACAATGTGATCTTTCATCATTCATACTATGAGCATTTTACTTTAAAAAGGCTTTTAGTGATTGGAAATATTAAGATTTTCTTTCTACAGTTTTGCAGACAGAAAACTGACTGACTCAATAAAATGACTCAATAAGGGGCATAATGGGGGAGAGAGCATAATTCTTATAAAAATGCATTTGGTTTATTGTCCTCTTTAGTTTAAGTTTCTCTAAACAGCCAACATATACTCCAAGTTTCAAGTAAATGCCTTTAGTAATTCCGGAGAAATCACAAAAAATAAAAGTTTTGCATGACACTGACACAGAGGCTATTGCAATATCTGGGGTTTTCTCTTATAGCTGAGGATTTATTTGTTTGAATGGGGTTTTACGCCACTTTAACATTATTCCAGTCATATCATGGGGACAGGATCACCTAACAATGGATTCCTGGTATTTCTCACACAAGTACTACCATCACATCCATTCCTTTCCTAACCTCCAGCTGCTATCATAGGTTTATCAACACATTCTTATAGCAGGGGATAACTTATAAATAATTAAGACATGTTTGATTGGTAAAATTGAAGCTTTATTAGTACAAAATGTATAATAAATTAACCAACTTTACAGCAAAATTAATATACCCCACTGCAGTAAAAAAAGAAACAAGCCCTTCCTATCTTAATTTAACAGTTAAGATAATTATCTTTGTTTTAATTACCTTGAGATATTATTTCTCACCCACGTTTCTGACTAGATTTGTTGCATCTGTAGACCAATGCATTTGGTAGTACAAAATCTGCTACATCCAACAATACATATGCTGTTTATATTTGGCTAACTTCTCTGAATATCAGTGTTAGATCTAATCCTTTCATATTTTTTGGAAATATTATGCTGGTCAAAACTAAATGAGCTTGCAGAAAACAATGAAATGTAGGTAAAATCAGAAATCAAACCATGTGATAGAAAATATTGTGAGAAAAGGAGACATTGCTTGAAATTAGCATTTTTTTCTTTTTCCACAATATTTGCACATGTATAGAATCTTTAGGAAGTAAAATAACAGGATCATATAGCATATAGCAAAATATTAGGTGGTTTTTGTTCAAGCAATTCAGGAATAATAGCAAGACTGTACCATTTTCATCTAATATCAGGACCCGAGGTTATAAAACTTTTCTCAGACTCGGGCCCAATTTTCTCAAATTTCAAATTAAAATAAATGTATGAAAATAAAATATATTTATAAGTTGTTATTTATAACAACTTATGAATATCATCTTTTATGTTTATAAATTTAAATGAGTAATGAAACAGAATTATGGCTTTAATCTCAAACTGAAAATTGAGCCTGAGCCTGAGAAAAGTTTTATAACCTTGGGCCCAGAAAACCAGATTTCTGTTTGGAAAAAAAAGAAGATGTTGCAGAAGACAAACCAGGGTTTGTCTTTGCCCCGTAAACCAGGGTTTTGACCCAAAAATCTGAAAAAATACTTATTTTGACCTTTGGAATATTTCACTCAAGGGGTCAATGCTAAGGGTCAGATTTAAAGGTTTTATCCCTTAAATTTCCTATAATGCACCTATACATTATCTCAAAGTTTACAAATCAATTGCTTTCTTCTTATTTAAACAAGAAATATGCTCATGTTTAGCTCTTTCTGTCTTTTTTACCCTATCAAAACTCAGATTTGACTCCCAGAATTAAATGGGTAAGGGGTCAATGACTACCCAATTTCAAACATTAGCATAAGTCCTGACAAATTCACATTAATGAGACTAATTTTTTCATCTTTAAGTTGTATACATTTATACTCTTTTATACGCAATTTCTTCATTTTCATACGCCTGTCAAATAACTAGACATATTATGTGATCACATGTAGCATCCCACGGGCAGGCACATCTTAGTCTTGAGCATAACCCATTGTCTTTAAAATTGGCAGTTATGTTATAGTCTCTCCTAATATCAGTGTAGTATTCAAGAACTATAACTCTAGCTAGCTTAATTTTTCAGTTATTTCCCTTTAATGTTTTTCATACTTTGACAACCAACAGTGTAATGGGCTTATCTTGTGACAATTTGCCAATTTGTTCACAAAATTTCTTAGTCATATAAAACTGCCCGGTTTTGGGATTGGGTAGAGAAAAATCTGTTCAAGTAACATCAATGTACAAGTAATAGCCAGTTTTCCATATATATTACTAATATTCATCCTGAACAGTACCTTTTAGTACAAAAAGAAAAGTAGTGTCAACCTTCGAATTACTGTAGATAGAAATGAAGTAAAGAGGTTAAGAAAAACTGCTTCACAACAATGCCCAAAATATTGCTTCAAAAGATAACAAGATGTGTTTGTGAAACACGAATGCCCCCGGAACTGCATTTTTTTTCAAAGTTTGACCTTGACAGATGACCTTGACCTTGTCACATGACCTTGACTTTGGTACCAGCGGATGCGGATCATTGAGATCTATCATCATGCCAAATATTAGCTTTGTATCTTGAATAGGCTTAAAGATATTGGCAAGGTTAAGTTTTCAGGTTAAGTTTTCGGACAGACGGACGGACAGACGGACGGACGGACAGACAGACGGACAGACAGACAGACAGACGGACACGAGTAAAACAATATGCCCCCGATCTCTCGATACGGGGGCATAAAAAGGTACGTTTTAAATTAAACACTGCAAAGAATGGGTAACATTAGCGAATTATCAGCTTACTTCAAAATGCTCAAAACTCTAAGCTTTAGACTCAAGGTTTTAGAAGATGAGTGACAAAAATTAATCGGAGATCGACATAGGAAAAAGCTGTAAACATTTTTCACATTCCCCCCCCTGAACCCTTCCCCTAATTACAAACACTCTTTATGTTGATCTCCGATTTTTGGAAGAGCATAAAATGGATGGATTAAATTAATTTCTAATGTACACTATCAGAATATAAAAAGAACAAGTATTTACACAAATATTGCACTGAATACAAACATACATAAACAAATACAAGACATAATGAATGTACAATGATAACTTGCTGAATTGGTTTTATCACAAATAGCTTGTCACTTTACTTTAAGTTTCATAAATTCATAACATAGGAGAAAGGTAATTGATTTATTCTTTATAGTGTAAGGGTATATCTTATATAAGCATACAACAAAACACAGCCCTCCTGTTGAGAAATTTTGAAACCATCGTAATATGTCTGTTTCATTAAACAAAGCCTCTTTAGGCATTTTTATGATTTATTCATCATCTGATAATGTTCTGTTAATTAAAAAGGCTACGAATGTTACATCATACGAGAAATTCCAACATCATGTGGATTTAAACATTTCTCATACGGGGTACTACCTTGACACCACTAAGACAAATAACCATAGAAATAACCTAGGATAACCCACCACATTCTGAGTACCTAAACTTATGTATTTTCTCTTAAGTCTGGCTTAACATGAGATAGCTGGAAAACTAGAGCTGTCGCAATGTGGACTAATACCCCCTACCAGCCCTTTTTCCAAATGTAAGTGCTGACTGTGACCTTGATCTATGTGAACCAAAACCAATAGTACACTTCCTTGGGTTCTTAAGTTAGAGTCCGGAAACAAAGAGGTCTATGGACAGATGGATGGACAGATATGGTGAAACCAATATAATCCCCTCTAATTCGTGGTGGGGGTAAAATGAGAGCTACAGATAAAGGGTAATGTGTATTTTGAAATTAAGATCAAAATAATTTTCTTGTAATTGAAGAAACCCTACAGTGTGGGTACTCATTGGAATTGTTTCAATGAGATGATTCAAATGAATACCAACAACAAAGGGTTTCATTTCGAAATAAAAATTTTAGACTGGCTTTGTCTCCTCTAATCTAGATCCCTAGAAAATAAGACATCATGAATAATAGCACTGCAAATCAGATGGCCTTATTATGCACAATAATCTATTGGTAACAATACAGTCTCGACTCAATACACCAGTACTAGTGGATACATTCATTATACTTAAGACCATCAGATCTACTAGGTAGAACGTCATTAGTCCAATGTTCTCTAGTACATGTAGTATAAACATGTATTGATACCAAGTCGATGGCTCTGCACAAAACAGTTGTAACTGCCTATAAACATATTGTATATTGAACCAGCATCATATTATGGTTGACTAGAAAAGTTTCAGTGAATGACTTAAAATCATTGGTATTAATAGACGACCAAATTTTAGACTAATCCAATTTTGAAAATGTTGCAGTATATTATTTCAAATTGATGAAATTTTGATTGGTTGAATGGGGTTAAATGCCGCTTTCAACATTATTTCAGTCATATCCCAGTGACTGGAACACCTAACAATGGATTCCTGGTATTTCTCTCACCAGTACAACCATCACACTCTTTCCTAGCCTCCAGCTGCTATCTCACATAGGTCAATGATTATCATTCCAATGGTGAGAGACAAATAGTCGGAAAGAATGAGTGCCGTTGTCGGGGATCAGACCCAGGACCTCTAGATTGACAGTCAGACGCACTACCAACTGCGCTATGACAACGGCCATGAAATTTTGAACATCTTTATCTTACTTGGTATAAAAACAAACTGGAAAACGAAAGTGTCAAAAGGACATGAAAAAGCATCACCATGTTTGAATGAATTACCTAAATAGCAGTGAAGGCAAAAGAAAGGTTTTGACAAGTGAACGAGCCAATATCACACAGGTGTGTTGAACAAGCCAATATCACACAGGTGTGTTGAACAAGCCAATATCACACAGGTGTGTTGAACAAGCCAATATCACACAGGTGTGTTGAACAAGTCAATATCACACAGGTGTGTTGAACAAGCCAATATCACACAGGTGTGTTAAACAAGCCAATATCACACAGGTGTGTTGAACAAGCCAAATCACACAGGTGTGTTCAACCCTTGACATATTAAATGAATCAATGAGATGTTTGTAACACATTTACGCCCCCCATACAAGCAGGTCAATAGCCTATTCTTTGTCAATCAACAAAGGGCAATAACTCACAAAATATGATGAGTAGAGTTATGGTTATTGTGCACAAGACTTCTCCTCAATGATATTTATCCACCTGTTTCATGATTCATGCTTGCATACTTTTTGAGATATGCTCCGGACAAAAAACTGTCTACAGATGGACCGACTGACAAGTGCAAAACAATATACCCCCTCTTCTTCGGAGGGGGGGCTTAATCACATCAAAACCAGTATTGAAATAGCTGAATGCGCCAATTGTGATACAGTAATTATTTGAAAAAGAGTAAAACAGGTGGTATAGACTAAGTTCAGACTGCGCATAAGTGCAGGCTAATCTCTGTCTATATATCCTGCCAAAGCAGAAATATACCAGGTTCAGTATAACAAGGGTTAAAACTGGTGGTAGAAAGCCATAACAATCACAATCACTATCATGATGTTGCAGTTCCAGTGGTCTGTCCGTTAACAAGTCCTTTTAACTGTTTTAAAACAACCTCTTGAAGTTTCTTTTTATCACGTTCATTCTTCTTTAATGCCGCAAACACTTTCACTTTCTTCTTCTCTGCGTTGAACAATCTGAAATAATTGAATTTACGTTGTGTTAATTAAGTTCCATGCAATCTGAAAAATTGGTTATATTCCTAAGTGAAAACAATTTTGAGTATACAGCTAATTCTTTGGTAGCACAAAAAGTAGTCCTGCAAGAGGGTCAATCAAAATTTCTTTGACAATTTTAGAATAGAGTCACCCAAGGGACAATTCTACCAAGTTTCATTGAAATCGGCCCAATAATTTGGGAGGAAAAGATGTTTAAAGATTTTCAAGTTCAAAAATGCCATGCCTATATTTGGGGGTCAATCAAAATTTCTTTAACAATTTTAGAAGAGAGTCGCCCAAGGAACATTTCTACCAAGTTTTGTTAAAATTAGCCCATTTGTTTGGGATGAGAAGATGTTTAAAGAAAAAGTTTACGTAAGTTGAACGGCGTCCTTACGGACAGAAGCACTGACAACAAACACACGGCCATGACAATAGCTTGCTGGCCTTCGGCCAGTGGAGCTAAAAACATTTGATGCCTATCATTGAGATGTACCATCATGCCACATATGAACATTGTATCTTGAAGTAAAAGGCAACAATTAGTTTTTGGGTTAAGTTTTGTAGAAAAATACAGTTAACAACATTATGAAATTGACACTCATCTCGATCATATTCATTCTACATCATTCACTTAGCGCCTCATTCTTTCCTTCCAAACACTAACTCAAATCGATATAAAAAGTTCCAAAATCATTCGAAAACACTTCAAAATGATTCGAAATGACTAGCAACTACATTCAAAATGATAAAATCATCAGGTCTACATAATTATTGGATACATTTTTATAAATCGTCTCATTGGTCCTTGGATACTCACAAACAGAATCAAAGCCCTGAAGGGCCTGAAAGTCGCTTCAACAGATGTATTAGTTAAACAAGACTTGCTTTTTATGACCCTATCAGAGAAGGTTTTAAAAAGTATTGAAGGAAATGAAATTAATATTAAATTGTATATAACAAGAGATGTTTGTCTCTTAAAAATTAGATCTATTGAACCTCTCCACAATAAATTCTATGCACCTTTGAATTTTCAAAATTGTGACCTGTCACGCTAAATGGGACCTTATCCGAACTCCAAAAATCCAAATTTTGACAAACTTGTCAGACCCAGCGCAGGTTAACCAGATCCCGTATGCGAAAAGTGAATACAGAGTAAGATAGGGTAAATACTCCAGATTTAGAAAATTACATAAAAGTGAAAAGCGTCGGCCCTAGTCTGGCTGTGCGGACAGTACAGACTGACTAGGGTCAATATTTTTCACACATGCCATAAGGTCCCTTTAAGTGTGATGGGTCACAATTATACATGTACCTTTATCAATATTTGAGCTAAGTGCAAGACAAGATTTGTACATGGACGGACAGACAGGCTGATGCCAGTATAACCCCTAAAACGATCAGGGTTCTCCTAAGAATAATTGGAAGGTGTAGTGGCAGCATCGTTGGAAGCTTACAATACAGTGTTTATGGAAGTAATTGTGATTGTGTGAATAAAAACATTTGGGAAAAGAATAAATTGCTCATGTTAAGCAATTTCTTCTTTTCCAATAATGTTTTTATGCATATTTATTGAACAAAATGCCTTAATTCATCAGTTTTGCCTTTTTTCATCAGTTTTTGACATAAGATAACTAAAATTTCTCTATTTGATGACCATTTTGAAGAAATTAAGCGGTGGGGTAGTTTTAAAGCTGTAGGGGCATAACTCTGTTTTAGATGAAGCTGTAATGGGGCTGATACAGCTTATCGGGCTGGGGAGAACACTGAGTCGATCGTTCTGCGGGGGTATGGTTTATTGGGGTTTTACGCCGTTTTCAACTGCTATGGTCATAACGCAGCGACCGGAGCACCAAACCATGGATTCTAGTTTTTTTCATACCAGTACTTTCACAATACCCTAACCGAGCCTCCTGCTATTCCTCTACATAGGTTCATGATATGGGTGACATTCTTTTAGTGGAGCTACAAAAAGTTTTGCTGGGGTATAATAAAACATACTTGTCAAAACTTCTAACCGGCCTATTATTTTCTGTCACAAATGACATTTTGAGACGGGATTAATACAATCATCGGTTTTCATTGAACAGAATAATAATTTTCGAAGTGAAAAAGATGAAAATGCTACCACTACTCTGGTTCAAGTATTTAAAAAAATACACAAGTTTCACCATATCTCCTTATTTTGACTTTGGTCGATTTTAACATTGGTGGGTGGAGTATTTTGTGGAAAATTTGTTCATATCTGGGAAATATTCCATAGAATTAAATTCTTCTTTCGAGAAAAATGCTTCTTTATCGATTGACTAGAAATGTTGATAGACAAATTTGTAAGAATATCTAATTTCATTTGGTCCTAAATCAGAGTTTCTGTCAAAACGAAGCGAATAACAACCAATGAGAAAATGGCGACTGGATCTATATGAGAGCGTGTCTGAATTACTACTATTTTTTCTATGCTTTCCAGGGCTCTCACTAGGGTTTTGAAAGTAGGATTCCAGGAATCCAACTTCAGAAAAGTTGGATCCAACACAAAAAAGTTAGATTCCATCATTATGAGGGTTGATTTTGTACCATGCAAAACTATGATATTGAAACGACAATTTATTAACCTTTTACTACACAATCCAATGTTTTAGTCACCAGAATGGTTATCTTAAGGAAAACATTGATTGAAAAGAAAGAATTGCTTGTAAAAAACATTTTCTTCTTTTATTCCAATGCTTTTTACATTTTTTTATTCATTTTTGACGATGGGCTCAGTAGATGACAAAACTTTTCCCGGTTCAGTTTAAAACCATATAAAAACCAATACAGAAGCAAGTCTTTGAAACAGTCATATCTTCTTTTTGCCAGAAGTTAAAAAGAGGTAAAAAAATGTTATTATATTTACTTAGACTTTAAAAGAATCTCAACATATAAGTCCATGCGATGATTCTCTTTGCAGATGTTGCCAATTGAGAGAAAAAATTCAGAATTCCTTTTCATTACAAAAGATTGTATGTTTGAACGGCATTGGTTATCTGTCTCTTTTTCTTTCTTTTTTTTAGATTGAAATAATTAAACTTTCCGAACCACTTGTCTCTTGATTTGTGTTCATTTTTTTTTTTCATTTCAACACGTGTCTGATCAGTAGGCTGATCCGGAGCTTTCCATTTTCGAAATACGGTACCCGACGGAATTAAGCACATGCACGGCGTTTCAGAGATTCGCCGGTAGTGGTAATTCGTTTCGTGTTTTTTTCAGAACATTTCTTTAATTAAATAATTGTTTTAAGTCAAAATACCGATTTTAAAGAAGGTAAAAGAGATTCAGGACAGTTCGAAGGACACGGACTAATCATTTACTTGTTACGAACAAATCGGGTCAATTATGTTGTCTTACGATTGTCTTCGTCTAAATTGGGGCCCTGCTCGAATTCAATTATCGGTATATAATTAGTGAATCAACTGCTTCGATCAATATATTAATAGTTCACGTGTTTCGTTTATGCCTAACAATCCCCAAAACACATTGTCGGGCAGAGTCTAGATTCAATTCATTGATAGTCAGGCTCCGCCTACAAGATCTACAAATAACCGATTACGATTGGCTGTTGGCGTCAATTAACGCCACGCCTACCGCGCCCATCTTTCGGACTTCAGATATGGCTATTAGCGAATTTTCACGCGACAGTTAGCCTAACTTACGTAAATTAAATACATGTTATACACAGCCGAGAGGTTATAAGTCGGGACGCCTGCCTTAGAAAAACTTGTCGTCCGGTGGAATCCTTTGAGAGGATTTTTTTGTCGTCCGCTGAGAAACGTTGTCGTCTCAGACGACACTACTGTCGTTTCCGAGAGCCCTGCTTTCAACGAAAACCCCTTAACTGTATATAAAAACAAATTGTGGTTACGAGGTTTTCGTTGAAAACCGATGTTATTCTTTTTCTGAAACGCTTCTGTATTACTGCGCGTAGTGCACTATTTTTTCAATGGCTTACGAAAAAATTCTTTCTCTGCCTCATATGGCGTTTAAGAAATATAATGTATATTTCTTCTACAACTTTCATGCGATCGCAAAACGTGGCATTATTTCGTTATGTTTATTACCATAAAGTGCGGACAAGAAATCAGAGATCTACTTTGTCTCAAAACAGAAATACAGAAGACGTTAAGAGGTCTGTCTTTGACCTTGTTTGACCTGCCCAGAAAACTTCGTACGGCCATAATAAGTCGCAGCGCGAGCGCAAGCGACTTAAAAATATGTATATTTCTTTAAATGGAGGTAATAAAATATCAACAATTTCAACTTATCAAACAATAGCGATATCATATTACCTCCCCTTGATTTAATTCAAAACTTACTCCTCCAAACCATTCAATTTCATTCCAAAATCATTCACTTTGTCGATTACACTATGTTAACTGTTGATTACTGCAGATTCATAATAACAAATTCACTGTTAAATTCAACTTACTTTTCCATGATACTGATCGCCACATGAGGCTGTACTCGTATATATTTGGCCTTAGGGTTTCCATAATCGGCAAGATAGACTGACCAATCCTCATTTAAGAACAGATCCAGTAATTGACGAAGATCTGCGAAAGCCAACTGCAGGGTACCATCATTAAAACCTGGTACAGGTTCTGAAGCAGCAAACTCTGTTGAGCAAAAAAAGAGAACTACAATGATCAACCAGTAACCTTCAAACTTTTTTTTCAACCATAACCTTGCCCTTTGACAAATCAAAGGGTCAGCGCAAACACTATTGTAAGTGCCTATATACTTATAGGCATTTACAATAGTGTTGCGCTGACCCCTCGATTAATATTTCAAATGAAACACCTCCTGATCATAAACAACATGCAAACTAAGAATAACAAATTCTTACAGTTGCTTATTAAAAAATTAATTTTTGAAAATACTTCAATGTTCTAAGGCTAAATAAATAATCCATCAGAGCTTTGGCTATTAACCTATACATGTTACATAAGACATTATCTGAAAAAGGTATATTACCAGGCATGTAAATCTCTGTATTGTGCATAATCTGGATTTAAGAGTTAAATATTTTGCAGTAATTTCCTATAAAATGACTATATTGTGATATATATTGGGCTACATCTCGACTAAATTGTTGTAAAACAAACATAGTAATCTTTATTTCATTTGTGTCCAATAAAAACTGCCAGAGTTTGAAAAAATGTGAAACCTACCTTCACATTGTTCTAAATCTAGATCAAATTGTTGTAAAGCACAAGGCAAATCTAGTCATCTGTATAAATTCGTTGTAGATATTGCAAATAAATGTGAAAACAAAATGTGATCCTTACCTTCACATTGCAATACATCTAAACTAAACTGTTGTGAAGCACAAAGCAAATCTAGTCAGGTATATAACATTGTTGTACAATATAAACTTTTATATTATGATAAAATGTGAAAACAAAATGGAAAACTTTCCTTCACATTGTGCTAAATTTAGAGTAAACTGTTGTAAAGCAAATAAAATCATCTGAATAAAATTGTTGTCCAGTAAAAACTCCCATAGTATGAAAAATGTGAAAACAAAATGTGAAACCTACCTTCACATTGTGATATATCTATACTAAACTGTTGTAAAGCAAACCTAGTCATCTGTATAAAAAAAATGTTGTCCAGTAAAACTAATGTGAACAAGAGGACCAAGATGGTCCTAGATCGCTCACCTGAGTCTCTTTGACCCCTGGGACATCACATTAAATAGATAGGCAGATGTCAAAAAGAAAATAATTGCCTAAGATCAAATACCATGGAACGTTTTCAGCGAAGAGCAAGACAGATATGCCTTTTTGCTCCTTGATTCTATGTAAAAAGGGATGCACCCAGGTGAACCCCAAAAGTGACCCAAGGGTCTTGATATGAACAAACTTGGAAGAGGTCCATAAGATGATGCTACATTCTAAATATGAAAGCTGTCTGCCTTCTGGTTTCAGAGAAGAAGATTTTTGAAGGTTTTCCCATTTTCACCCATCTTGCTAAGTTGAGCTGAAAGGGATGCGCCCGGTTGGAGCCCAAATATGACCCAAGGGTCTTGATATGAACAAACTTGGTAGGGGCCCACAAGATGATGCTACATACCAAAAATGAAAGCAGTGTTCCCTCTGGTTTCAATTAAAGAAGATTTTAAAAGATTTTCGCTCTTTGATTCTATGTAAAAAGGGTTGCGCCCGGGTGGAGCCCAAATATGATCCTAGGGTCTTGATATGAACAAATTTATTAGAGGTCTACTAGATGATGCTACAAACCAAATATGAAAGCTGTCTGCCTTCTGGTTTCAGAGAAGAAGATTTTTGAAGATTTTCATTTTTTTACCCTTCGTGCTCAAAAGAGATAAAGGGATGCACCCGTGCAAAGCCCAAATATGACCCAAGGGTTTTGTTATGAACAAACTTGGTAGAGGCCCACTAGGTGATGCTACATACCAAAAATGAAAGCTGTATGCCATCTGGTTACAGAGAAGATTTTTAAAGATTTTTGCTCTTTGATTCTTTGTAATAAGGGTTGAGCCCGGGCAAAGCCCAAATATGACCCCAGGGTCTTGATAAGAACAAACTTGGTAGAGGTCTACTAGATGATGCTACATACCAAATATGAAAGCTGTCTGCCTTCTGGTTTCAGAGAAGAAGATTTTTGAAGATTTTCATTTTTTTACCCTTCGTGCTCATAAGAGATAAAGGGATGCACCCATGCAAAGCCCAAATATGACCCAAGGGTCTTGTTATGAACAAACTTGGTAGAGACCCACTAGGTGATGCTACACACAAAATATTTAAGCTGTATGCCATCTGGTTACAGAGAAGAAGATTCTTAAAGATTTTCGCTTTTTGATTCTACGTAAAAAGGGTTGGGCCCGGGCAAAGCCCAAATATGACCCCAGGGTCTTGATATGAACAAACTTGGTAGAGGTCCACTAGATGATGCTACATACCAAATATGAAAGCTGTCTGCCTTCTGGTTTCAGAGAAGAAGATTTTTAAAGATTTTCATATTTTCACCCTTTTTGTTAAGGGTAAAGGGAAAGTTAAGGGTGGATTTCATTTATTTGAACAACTTTGGTAGAGTTTGACCCAAGGAACATCCCTGCCAAGTTTCATCAAGATTGGCCCACTGGTTTAGGAGGAGAAGATGTTTAAAGAAATTGTGGACGACGCACGACGGACGACGCACGACGGACGACGCACGACTGACGACGGACGACGGACATTCTACGATCCCAATAGCTCACCTTGAGCACTTTGTGCTCAGGTGAGCTAAAAATGTGAAAAGAAAATGTGAAACCTACCTTCACATTGCGCTACATCTAAACTAAACTGTTGTAAAGCAAACATAGTCATCTGTATAACATTGTTGTCCAGTAAAAACTCCTTCAAACTGTTGGCTATATGTTTACATGCAGACATACACGCTGTTCTGGCAACTTTTTCCTGAAATGTAATTAAACACTGACTCATATATTAAATATTTCTTCCCTAACACTTTCTTCATTCTATATAAAATTACAAGTAAATTTAAATGATGAAAAGATGTCCCTGCAGCAGTAAAATTTGATCAAATTTATTCATTAAATGCATGTATACTAGCAGGACTTTATATTATGAAAGTAATAGTTGAGATTCAGCATGTTCTGTAATATTATCAGTGAAAAAGCTGTAGAAGAAATTCTAATATGAAACTAAAACTTGTCCAAAGTTTGAATTCTTTTATTTTTCTTACATATTTTTGCTGATACTATTTGTTTCTTAGTTTAGATTTTTATCAAAGCACGGTACTTGTAGATAATATATATCTCCATTTCATTGTCTTGATGCAAGATGCTGCAACAGATAGAGGGGGGGGGGTATTTTGGATTTAGATTTTAAATATTTCACTAGTCCTTACTTAAACCCTATATTGTGGGTACTCATTTAAAACATCTTGTTGAGATCATTCAAATGAATACCCACAACATAGGGTTTCATAGAGCAGCAAAGATATTAGACTGGCTTTACCCTCTCTTATCTGGGGTCCCTGAAGATATTGAACATGGACGGGTAAACATGAGAGGCTCATATGGATATCCTATGGTGGTCTAACCCAGTGCAATTAGCTCTTCATATACACTACTCTTATTTATCATAAGGACAAAATTCATCTCAAAATGCAGTGAAACATACTCAATGCAAGGTGCAAAATCAAGCTAGGACAAATCTACAGGGAAATTTGATTGGAAATTGCATGCAGAATTAGTTTAACCCTTGTCATGCTGAAATAAAACTATCTTTCACAAATGCACTCATATCAAAGTACTGTAAGCCCTAGAATCCAAGGGTGTAGGGCAATCTTTCCTTTTGAAATTAATTTCATAAACAACTCATCCTTGAAAGGGGACAAACAGGTGATGTAAACTAAGATCAGACTGCATGTATGTGCAGGTTGATCTTTGTCTATAACTCCTGCCAAACCAGGAATATTCTGGGATTAGCATGACAAGGGTTTATATGCATAATTTTTCTGTAGATTTTTGTCATTCAAATTAAATCTGTACCAACATTTTTTTTACTTAGGCTAGCATGTTGAAACCTGTTAAGCCTACACATCACAAATTCTAAAATCTTTTGTAACTTGTCTTACAATTTAACTTTTACAAAAGTGACCTATCTGAGGTAAACTGTTGAATTTGAAGGAAGGTCAAACAACATGCAAAGTTTACAGAGCTCAAACAGAGTTTTGCAGAATTTTAAAATCAGCAACATTTCCGGCCTGGATTCCAAGAACAATTTTGAATTTTTTGTTATTGAGGCTGATTGTTGTCAATGATTGATTGATTAATTGAATGGAATTTCACGTTGCTTTCAACATTTTTTCAGTTATATTGCAACGGATGGAGCACCTAACATTGGTTTCCTGGTATTTTGCTCGCCAGTGCATTCACCACATTCTTTCCTAGCCTGCAGCTGCTATCTCACAAAGGTCTATGATTATCAACACATTGGTGAGAGACAAATAGTCTAGAATTGATTCGTATGATAGTACAATCATATTTTGTAATATTAAGAATATTTGATGAAATATATTAAATCTGGTGAACTGGAAGGGTAACATCCCAAAAGTTAACTATCATATTTTGGCCTTTTGCCATTAAGACTTTAAATTTATGAATCTGTTTCTTAACTATTCATTGGTTCTTATAGCTCTAAACAAAATGCTCTAGTTGGGATTGAACATACATTCAAACAAGTTCATATTCTACAAATCAGTTCAAACTCAGGCTTTCATTTCAAACATTCTAATATTGCTCACCGGCACATGTGTTATCATTGCCTTGAATAGAAATCATCAGAATTTATAGTTAGTCAAATCCTAGTAAAAAAACCTGTAAATACATTCTTAATCAATCTTTTGTTTTGTTTGTTTGTTTTAATGGGTTTTATGCCACTTTCAACAATCATTCAGTTAATTTGCGGAAACTGGAGCACTTAACAATGGATTCCTGATATTTCTCACACCAGTACTACCATTACATTCTTTCCTAACCTCCAGCTGCTATACCATGAAGGTATATGTTTATCAATCAATTGGTTGAAGACAAATAGTTGGAAAGGATGAGTGCTTCCAGAATCTCGGGACCTTTTTGTTGTCAGAGCGTCAGCACTGCACTTTGACAGTAGCAAAAATCAATCTTAGGCCACAGCCCAATTCGTTTGAACCCTCTGAACCCATTCTGGATCCACCACTGACATTTCAAGTTCCATAAGTATATGTGTAAATAAATATCATATATGGAATTGCTGGAAATGTGCAAGTAGTGTTGGAAAGGTTTGGGATTATTTTGTATTGGTTTTGGGCTTCTTATACAATATCCTTTGATTTTATTGATGGCTCACTTGAAGTAATTACTGTATCCAGGGATAATTATGGCTCTGAATTTCATGTAAAACGAGATGTGTTTGTGAAACACGAATGCCCCCGGAACGGCATTTTTTTTTCAAAGTTTGACCTTGACAGATGACCTTGACCTTGTCACATGACCTTGACTTTAATACCAGCGGATGTGGATCATTGAGATCTATCATCATGCCAAATATTAGCTTTGTATCTTGAATAGGCTTGAAGATATTGGCAAGGTTAAGTTTTCAGGTTAAGTTTTCGGACAGACGGACGGACAGATGGACGGACGGACAGACAGACGGACACGAGTAAAACAATATGCCCAAATCTCTCGATACGGGGGCATAAAAATCTCTTAATTAGCCAAATGTTATGAGAAATTAAGAATTTTTTATGACCTATGTAATACATGCTTCATATATCACTATCTTGCTTTCATATTTTTTCTCTCAATAAGCCAGTTTCAATGAGATTTCTGGCAGAAAAATGAGAGAATCTCTCAATTTCTCACCTCACAATGATCAATGTGTATCTGATAGATATATGTCAATTTCATTGTCATTTAGGCAGAATTTCCTGGAGAACAGATCACTTGTTTTAGACTAATTGCCAATTTGAAGGAAATTTTACTAGTCTAGCAAAACATTTTCTCACAAAAATAGAATAGAAAGCAAGCAGTGTAGGCAAATATCAGGTTGCATGTCTGTGTAGATCTTAGTCTATATTGTTGCCAGAGCTCTGTGTTTACTATTAAGTAGAAATACACTGTGAACAGAAGGATTAAATGATACATGTATTTACTTTACTTTAATACAGGACCTTTTTTGAAGCCGAATATCAATCAATACAAGTAATTACTTCAAGTCATTTAAAATGGTTAAATAATGGCCAAACCTGTTCACTAATCTGCATATTGTTTGTAAAAATAATCAAAACAAATAAAATCAAACTAGAACGATATAATCTTAAACAAAATCAGATTGAACATGATGTGTTTATGGAACCCTAAAGCCTCTAAAAAGATTTTTCTTAACAATTTTTACCTAGATAATGGATGTTGACCTTTTCAAATGACCTTGACATTGCAACATCTGACCTTTCATGTTAAAAGGGAACATCTGGGAATTGTGTAAAATAAATTGTAATTGGATCCATTAGATTTAGAGGTTAACCAGATGTTATATTTTGAATATAACTAAAGTCCATCTTGCTCTATTGACCATGTCTATTAGGCAACCATTTTATTCAGCAACAGTTTTCAAAATTTCATTTTTTAAAATCAAAATATCTTAAAAAGTACATATTATTGACAAAAAATATGTTAATGAATCAATGTTGTTAAAACAAGTTACAATGGTCTTAATGAGACAATATTATTGAGTTTTAACAACATAGGATGATTTGCAATTTGCAATGAAATACATTTGTTTTTATCAAAATTATGTCATAATGCAACTGCATGAGCATTTATGAAAGGGATCCTGGTATTTCTCGCACCAGTACAACAATTATTTACTTTCCTAGCCTCCAGCTGCTATCTAACAAAGCTTTACGATTTTCAACTTGTTGTTTGGAGACATATTGTCGTAAAGAATATATGCTGCTATGGGGTATTGAACCCAGAATCTTGCGATTGGCAGTCCAATGCGCTATATGCGAGAGATGATGGCGGCAAAAACAAATTGAAAACTTAAATTTGCCTTGAATAAATAACACTGATATCATCGGGTGATACCTCATGAATCAGTGCGATAATGTCATTTTCATAAATCCAAGAAAACAGAAAATATAAACCAGAACAAAAGAATGAAGTTTGTAAGACAGAAGAACTTTCAGCAGTAAGCAAGGAAGCAAATTATTGTATGATAAATAGAGAATAATATGTTAGCGTCTGAAAATATCAATGTTATCTGGTTGAGGTTGGGAGAATTTATCATGACAAGGCTTTGCCAAGTCATGACAATTTCTCGCAACCATGACCAGATAAAGCCGAGTCATAATAATTTCTCCCAACCTCTGCCAGATAACATTGATATTTCAAGACACTTACATGATATTCTTTTTATCATGCCCTTATTTTTATAATAAAACCTTAAAATGAAAAAAATCTGGTGAAAGTGTATGCAAATTGTTTTTATAATTAGACAGCCTGATATCATTTTATTAGGCAGGTGATATCAGGTCAATACAAGCTTCATGGTATAGAGCAACGTCGGGTATTATCGACAGCTTAACGGTCTGGGGGATACCATGCCGATGATACCCGATAAAATTACAAACGGAAGTTTACACTAGTTTATTTCGGGGATACCCTATAATGTGACGTCATTGGAGAGAGGTATCTGATACCATACTTCTGATAATAACTATCTCATTGCGCCGGTATGCGGCGGGTGTTATCGACATGATTCGGCAGTTATCGACAGGTCGATAAGTTTATAACTTCAAGACAAAAGTTTCGTCTAAATTGGTTGTAAACAATTCACGAGAATGACAAGACCGCTGACCTACATTCCTCAGAATTCTCCCACTAATCTAAATCAAATCACAGCTATCTGGAGCATACTCCATCGCGAGACATCAGTTGATGACCGGATCGCGCTTACATTCGGACATATCGAGGAACTGACAACCAGACAGATTGATGAATTGAGTAGAGTTTGCGTCCAAGGGACATTACCTTTAAGATGAAAATAAATTGCAATTCTCCGAGCGAATAAACTCAATTCCCCCTTTCGGGCGTTAATATCGGCCATTTTGGGGAGTGATTTTCGGTTTTATGACTGTCTAAAAAAAAGGACACTCGACACAAAATCAATCTCAAAATCTATTAATTTTGGTCGGAACATGAATGCCACCAATCAAATTACCTAATTTCAATTTATCTAAAATAAATGATTACTTATCACGATTTCTTAATTTTCAGAGTGTAAATGAGGCTGATTTTCCATCCGCGAAATCGCATTTTTTAGAATAAGGAGTTTACCGAGGACCCTTAATATACGTATATTGCAAGTCCCTGAGGAGACATAGCTCCCCTTCGAAAATCGTTTGCATTCTTTATCGTAGAAAAGTTCGTAAAACGTAACTTCAAAATGTCATTGAATTGATTATATTTTTAATGCCTTAAATTTCGAAAGGCAAGGCTTAAGTTAAGTTTTAAGATCAAATTCCACGTAAGGTATGGTGTTCTCTTCCATGTCTCGAATAACTTACTTCAAATATTAAACAATATCCTAGCCAAAACATCCAAGCGATAAAGACACAAAACTGATCATAAACTTTCTTGTGTAACTCCTAATTAATATGACGTCACTCAGTCTCTTTAAATTTAGTTCCCGATGGACTTCAAAGAAGCCGCCATAAACTTGGCTTGTCCGGGTCGACCCAACCCAGCTTTGTGAGGAATAGTAACACACTGGCTTTACACGTGTGTCTTTGTCGGATTACTCAATAAAACAATTCATGGATTCAAACCTCTTTAACCAGGTAATTTATTTTGAATCCTTCTGTCCTCGTTCATCAAAAGCGAAACACTTAGTCTTGATTAATTGGAAACCTTGGAGCTTGGTTTTATTTTCAAATGATCTTCAAATAATTTTAGTTTCCTAGTAACTAAGCAACCAAACAAACAAATAACTTACCAAATAATTGCGCATCGGGTCTGAAAATGAGAATTTATTCACGATTTGATGACCTGTGGTTTTGATCACGGTTGACTTTGTACTGGCAAATTTCCGAATTTAAGCATCTCTTCACATTTTCAACATGTCTCAAAAGTGAAGCCTGATTACCCCTATCCCGACCTTCTTATTGGCATGTGATTATTGTAATACTCTCTCCGCGGTTTAATTGCACTTTTACGGTAATTTCGAACCATTAAAAGAGCGAATACGTCTATGCGAATGAAGGTTAATTGACGAAAATCAGATTGTTTTGATTTATTTATAGGTATGTCGATAAATGCCGATCACTTCAATTTTTGTCGCCAGATATCGACACCGCGCTAATTGGGATTACGGCGAACATATTACGCTCGGTTTAGGGTTGTGGAGCACTATACAATGCATATTTGGTGTTTTAATCTATTTTTAGATAAATCCAGTGAAGTAAGATTTCAAGCTGGTGTTGTACAAAAATAGTACCTTCCTTATCTATCAAATTAACGGAGCGCAAATTCAGAGAGAAAAATTTTAACTTGCATTTTATTTTCACGGAAGATATCTTTTGGCGACTCTTTCAGCACTAATTGGAAGTTGAGATGATATTTTATGCCATATGTACTAAAACTGATCTCATTTCGTAGAAATGGGGGTCAAATTTAAAACATGCCAATAACTACCGACGGTCGGTAATACCCGACGTTGCTCTAAAACAAATAGGAAAATCCATATTTCTGTTCCCCTATTTAGGTTTATATTGGAAAGACCATTGCTTTATACCTCTGAAATATACTTACCCACACTGAGTAAATACCTTGGCAACAGAATTAAGGAAGTGACCCTTTATAGTTCACAACATTTCAGAACTCATGAGCTTTCACAAATTTGACCAAGGTTTCCAAATGAAATCATTTGGAAACCTCAGTTTACACTGTTGAAGTTCATTATTTCTGAAACGTTGTGGACCTATGACAGGTCCACTACCTTAAGATCAGTGCTGTACGCATGTATTCAATTTTGAATATTCAAATCTTAAAACTTTTCAAGTTTTCAAGATTTTATGAACAGAATGATTGTCCTAAAGCAGAATCTGATATAAGTTAAAGTCATAGGTGTATGCTTTCTTGCTTACCTCATATATAAACAAAGATAGAAAACAAAATTGTTGAAACAATTATTACCCTAAACAAACAAAATAATCCCTGTGGTTGAAAATGTGCTGTTTTAGTGTATATGCAAATTAAGTAAGCACTCAAATCATGAAATAAATCAACCTCTTTAACCTTAACAGACATTTAAATAATTCAATTACATTAAATATTGTAAAGCATTGAAAACTTCCACAGTAAAGTGAAACTCCTTCATCTATCAAAACACATATGGACACATAGATTCTATCAAATTACCAGAGGGTAAAAGATGTATGTAAAAGGATTACCATCAGAAATATGATTATAACAAAGTGTGTTTGATACTCAAATCTTAGGAATATTATATTGATATGTAACCTTAGTGTTTCTTTTTTTATGCACTAAATCATACCCAAATACATACTGAAGGTTAGTAATCTTTTTAAGTGCCTACAAGCAATAAATAACATATTTCTTTTGTCCTTAATATTTATAGATACAAAGTACATAACCAAATTAAATCTGGTTAGATTGTCTTTGTCTACAAAATCATTATGGTTTGAATTACGGATTATGTTATTTTCCAGGATTTTATAAAATTTCCCAACAACATCAGAAATATTGTAAGGAAGTAAGAAGTTACTTACAGGTAGGTTTGTGAAAGACATAAAAATACTTTGTAGGAAAGCCACAAGGTCCATCAGGTATCCACTGGGATTGCCACTTGGTTCTGCCATTGTCCAGTTATAACTGGCTGAAATTATAAAAGGGAGGTAATTCATATGAAAATATATTATAGCAAGGTGCCAAATTGTCACAAGATACGCACATCACACTGCTAAGTATAAACTGGGGGTTTGAATAGAACTGATGTTATTTTGAATGAATATTTTTTGCACCCATGAAGTTTCATGATCCTAGCTATTATACTTTTAGAGATATACTCCGGACAAGATTCTAGTATGAAAAACAACAATGGGCAATAACTCAATCAAAGGCCTAAAAGGCCTGAATTGAAGACAGGACTGAATATTAACAATTGTTATGAAAATTGTGGTGTTTTAAGAAGATCTCTTGAGTGGGGTTTAAACATTTAAACAATCTTTGATGGTTACATATGGAAACTGCACTTCCATTACAAATGAATATGCTATACTTTGAAGACTCATTACTTCCAGAAAAACCTATCCCTCTAGCCAATTCAAGCTTAACAAGAGGGTAACTGCCTTCATAATCCCTATTCATCCCCCAGTGTAAGTATTCAATATCCTGAATGAAAAATATTCATTTAACCAACAGATATATGGTGGCAATTCCTGAATTCTAAAAACTCATGTGAATTATTGCAACCCTGTTTTATAAAATTGTATAGATTATCCCCGGCAATCAAAATATGATGCAAGTCCGATTTTTTCCAGACAAACTCATTGAGTGGATGTGTATAAATCTTAAATAAAAATGTTAAACCACATGACACACATTGCTTACCCCTTGAAGAAGAGCTGAACGTTTCATTGCCATGGTGAATATTGCCCTGAATTGGAAATTTGTTCAAATTTCTTTTACCTTTAGTATCTGGTCCAGGATTTGACTCAATATCTCCACATAAAAGAAGCAATGAAAGTAGTAACAATATTCTTATACTTTTACTAGACAAAGTCAATACCAAGAAGAAGTATTATCCCGTACAATAGCTGTAGCTTAATTTTTTTTTATAAATACCCTTTCTTTCCAGGAGTGAAACGTTCTATTCTAATTCTCCATTGAGATATTTCGATCTCCATTTCAGGTTATTCTTGTTGCATTTGGTCTTACCTAGTAGAAAAATTAATTTAACTACAAAACAATACATAAACCTGTTAAAACAACCAACCTTTCAGGCCTTTTCCACGGGACTGCTTTTCTAAATCAGGTTTCGGATTGAACTATCCGGCAAACTATCAATTTTGACAAAACTGTCAAAATGACAGATCGTTAAATGAACTCCCGAGCTACAGCATTTATCGGGTAGAATTCTTCAAAGTCCACTCAAGAATGTTACAAATAAATCCATTCCAGTTTCCAAAACAGTTTTTGTTGTTGTCAGAAAATTGTCGAAAACAAAAGCGGAAACCGGGGTCGCACATGCGTGGTACAACTGTACAGGCTTTCGGAACACCACTCGGCCAATCTCATTCGTCTTAAATCGGCTAATTCCGTAACCTACCATTAGATAGATCGGAGACTTCGGAGATCGCCCGAAGATTGCCGATTGAATATCACGATCACGATCTGTAGCAGTTTACGGAAATGGCCGAGTGATGTTCCGAATGCTGTGCAATATGGATAGACAAAACAAGTAATTTGAAAAGCCATCGAAATGAATTCTCTGTTTATCCAAGTAAAACTTCAAACCTAAGAAATTTCGAGGGTTTTCGAGTTTATTCAAATAGCCTTGTGTTATTTTAATATTTATCCATTTACACTATGACAGGCCCGGGAGACGGATAAATAAAGCAACCTTAAGGACACACAAACGCACAATTTAACGAGAAATAGCGAGACTAAAATTGGGAACTGAAAGTAGCTTGCCAATGAATAAAACAGTTGTAGATGCAATAGAATATTTGGAGCAAATGCAAAAGATTGCAGCCGAAAACGCCCTAAAACAGCACCACTTACGAATGCAAAACACGTTTCTGTAGGTGACTTCTGCATAGATCACGTGTTCACTCTCCTGAGGTCCCGGTCAGAATTAAGGTCAGCACCAAAATTTTACTGTATATTACTACACTATTGATTTTTTTTTGCCGCGTTTACTTTTATGAATGGGTCTACTTCTTTTAGCGTTATGACACATGTATGAATATGTTAGCAAAATCCGATGGCGACAATCCCTATATTGAAAGACAGGCAAGCCTGTCTTCAATAAAAAATAGGCCAGGTAGAATTATGGTTATTGTATACTGCACTCCCCCTTGATGACATCTATACACCCATGAAGTTTCATGATCCTAGCAATTATACTTTAAGAGATATACTCCGGACAAGATTCAAGTCTGAAAAACAACAAAGGGCAATAACTCAAAAAATAGGCCAGGTAGAGTTATGGTTATTGTGCACTGCACTCCCCCTTGGTGTGATCTATACACCCATGAAATTTCATGATCCTAGCTATTAAACTTTTAGAGATATACTCCAGACAAGATTCTAGTCTGAAAAATAACAAAGGGCAATAACTCAAAAAATAGGCCAGGTAGAGTTATGGTTCTTGTGCACTGCACTCCCCCTTGGTGAGATCTATACACCCATGAAGTTTCATGATCCTAGCTATTATACTTTTAGAGATATACTCCAGACAAGATTCAAGTCTGAAAAACAACAAAGGACAATAACTCAAAAAATAGGCCAGGTAGAGTTAAGGTTCTTGTGCACTGCACTCCTCCTTGGTGAGATCCATACACCCATTAAGTTTCATGATCCTAGCTATTTTACTTTTACAGATATACTCGGGCCAAGATTCAAGTCTGAAAAACAACAAAGGGCAATTACTCAAGCAATAGGCCAGGTAGAGTTATGGTTCTTGTGCACTGCACTCCCCCTTGGTGAGATCTATACACCCATGAAGTTTCATGATCCTAGCTATTATACTTTTAGAGATATACTCCGGACAAGATTCTAGTCTGAAAAATAACAAAGGGCAATAACTCAAATAATAGGCCAGGTAGAGTTATGGTTCTTGTGCACTGCACTCCCCCTTGGTGAGATCTATACACCCATGAAGTTTCATGATCCTAGCTATTATACTTTTAGAGATATACTCCGGACAAGATTCTAGTCTGAAAAATAACAAAGGGCAATAACTCAAAAAATAGGCCAGGTAGAGTTATGGTTCTTGTGCACTGCACCCCCCCTTGAAGAGATCTATACACCCATGAAGTTTCATGATCCTAGCTATTAAACTTTTTGAGATATACTCTGGACAAGATTCTAGTATGAAAAACAACAAAGGGCAATAACTCAAAAAATAGGCCAGGTAGAGTTATGGTTCTTGTGCACTGCACTCCCCAATGATGAGAAGAATACAATTGACAAGTTTGAAGTCCATCGGACTTCAAGTGACAGAGTTATGCTCTGGACAAAGAAGTGGTCGCAACGACACCTGGACGCCGGACGCCAGACGTCATGGGTGATCCCAAAATATGTCCTGTCTTCGACGGGCGTATAAAAATGTACAAAGTCCATATTGTACCCACTATGGTTACTCCTAGGTTGTCTTTTTCCAAAAATGTTAAAGGGATATAATCCACATTAAAGGGGAACAAGGAATAGTGTTATAGAAAAGGCAATAACCAAGATATAACTAAACATAGTATTATATGCAGGAGAAATCTACACGGGGATGAGTTCAGCACAAAATTACTTTGCAAAGAATGACAATACAAT
Organism: Fragum whitleyi; assembly: GCA_948146395.1. NCBI lineage: Eukaryota > Metazoa > Mollusca > Bivalvia > Cardiida > Cardiidae > Fragum > Fragum whitleyi. Next base: position 46,186,920 of record OX411555.1, read on the forward strand.
ATTTTGATTAGTACCTTTTGACATGACTACACGATATCTATAATTATCTGTCTGTACAAGTAAATAATTGACAGTAAACTGTTGTTATACCACAAATATCTGTACATGAAACATGAAAGCCAAAACAGTGTTGATTTTTCTATACAAGTGCACTTATTCTTTTGAAGTGAAATATACTTACCCAATTCGAGAAATTCATCAATCTTATTGTTGAGTTTTCTGTAGATATAGTCTTCAGCCTCACTTCTAGCATCCTGTAAAACAAGTTGTGTTTTAGCCAACTAAACACAAACAAGTTGTGTTTTAGATAGCCAAATAGTGTTCAAGGTTTCAAGTTACAAATATAATGACACAACAAAATACAGTCTGGTCCTAATTGAAAGAAGTTGCAAGTGATATTAACTGCTAATCCATACCATATATGAAGGCCTTGAGTCAACAAGTCTATCATCAGAGGAATTTAAAGATTTCCATGCATGGCCTTTAGTTTAACCTCCCCCCCCCCCAAAAAAAAGCTTTGCCCTTGACCATCCAACAGCAATGAATTTAGCTATTTTCATAGAGATATATAAAGAGTTGATGACCCCTGCATAAGGAGACCAGATTTAAAGTAATTGAATATTTGCATCTTATATTAATAGTTATATATGATGAAATAAAAAAAATGTTTAAGTAGAAGTATGAAATGAAAAATATATTCAAGAGTTGCATTTTCATACATTGTGATTACTTCTTTTTAATTTCATACAATGATGAAGACAAAAACATTTCTCTACATCCTTTAAATGGCTTAAATACCATCCTATCATTTTCTAAAGGACTGTAGAAAAAATCATACCTTAAACATAGATATACCATGAAGTCTGGCTGCATGAATACTGTCTTTCTCAGCACTGGAATAAAAATAAAACATTCCCGTAAAAAAATGGAAAACAGTTGTAGAATGTTTACTAAATGATAGGAAAGATTTCTAATGAGTAACAACAGTGTAGGCTTCTTAAACGCGTTTATAAAACGCAAGTATTCATAGATCACAACTCAATTTTCTAAATAGAATCCTAATTCAAATTTCTTTCAGTAATGAAATATTTCAATTGCAAGTATCTAGGGTTTTAAGGATAATCTGGCATCAAAATTCCCATTCTCTCAAAGCATATTATCCTCTCTGCTTTAAGAAGACCCATCAAAAATATAGGTAACTCATATGAATTATTATCTTTCTCTCATATCACAGCTATGTTCAATTATTCAATTATTTCCTTGGTATTGCAGCCCTAGATTCAAGATAAATAAACTTGTGAGGGTTTAAGAAATGCTACACTATTTTGCATCTTCACTTCTGAGCAAAAAGAAGAGCCATTTTTTAATATTGCCAATTGGCCAACATTTGTCATTTTGAAGGCAGGGAAATATTAGGCTGGACCTCCGAAATGCTTTGCCAAATGACACAAATGATTCATATAATAATGACTTTTGTCAAAAGTCAGATGAAACTAGGCCAGGCCAGTGATTGAAGTGGAGACCCTTTGATTGAGAGCTAAACAAGTAACTGACTTACCAGACACAGAATCAATACAATGACGATTTTCAGAATTACAGATAGAGGGGGTATTTTGGGGTTTAAATCAGACTATTTAAACTATACTTGCATAAATCCTATCTTGTGGGTACCCATTTGATTGATTGATTGAATGGGGTTTTACGCCGCTTTCAACATTATTTCAGTTATATCGCGGCGGCCGGAGCACCTAACAATGGATTCCTGGTATTTCTCACGCCAGTACTACCATTACATCGGGTACCCATTTGAATTGTCTTGACAAGACAATTCAAATGGGTACTCACAACATAAGATTTCAATGAGACATAAAGATTTTAGACTGCTATTACCTCTCTTATCTGTACCTCTGGATTTTTCCAAACTTACCCAGTAATACTTGAGATATATTCCTCTAAATAACCACAAGACTTCTCCAGGTAATTCATATTGATTGATATCTGTATTAACTGAAATAAAGATAGAAAAATGTGACCAGTCACGCCAAAGGAGACCATCTGGGAACTCTATAAAATAGGTATTTGAAAAAAAGATTAGGTCCAGCACAGATAAACCAGAGATCGGATTTCAAAATTTCTTTCACTTGAAGGTGAATTGATCATTCTAGATTCAGAAAATAAGCTAGTGTGAAAAGTTTTGATCCTAGTCAATCTGCGCAATCGGCACAGTCTGCCTGGGGTCAACACTTTACACACTAGCCAGATGGTCCCTTTTCTTGTGATAGGTCACAAATATATCTTTACAGTTACTGGCTTAAGGCTCAAAATAAATATCAATAATAGAGGCTGTGTAGGGGATGTGATTTTTTTCAAAGACGATACTATTTTCTCTTGATGGGAATCTAAAACTGCGTATTTGTCTGTTTCAATGGGGTTTTATGCTTTCAAAAATCTTTCAGTTATATTGTGGTGGCTGGAGCACCTAACAATGGATTCCTGGTATTTCTCACACCAGTGCTACCATAACCTCCTTTCCTAGCCTCAAGCTGCTATCCCACAGGCTATGATCATAGACCCATGGTGGGAGACAAGTAGTTGGAAAGAATGAGTGCCGCCATCAGGGATCAAACCTCTAAAACTGTGTAACAGCAATTTTCAGCTGTGTATCAAGATGACATTGACCCAGACATAAACCAAGTAAAACAACCCAGAATTAATATTCCTTTTTAGCAGGGGTTAATAAGGCAATACATTTTTGCTATAATATCAATGTATTTGGCTACTATTTGTGTTTCATATCACAAACTCTTTAAATTCAAAAGACAATATGAGAATTAATTATTGTATCTTGTACCTTCATGATTTTTTTTTATCTAATTCTAACATAACAAGATCTTACCAAATACATTAAAGGAACTTAAATTCCTTAATTAGAATAATAAGGTTTATTCTAAACCATGGGGCTTACTTAGATAGTGGGGCTTTTAAGGTAGTGGATCATCATAGATAAACAACGTTTCAGAAGTAATGAACTTTAACAGTGTAAACTGAGGTTTCCCTAATAATTTCAATAGGAATCCTTGGTGAACATTGTAAAAGATAACAAGCTCCAAAATGACGCAGAACAATAACAGTTCTACTACCTTAAGAAAGAATATGCTCCACAATATTCATTATAGGAGAGTGAAGAAAACATTAAAAGTTACCTGGAGTAAACTAAGACTAGGTTTTTTAATGAGTGAAGACAAACACCCACTCAGTGTTCTGGTTAATAATAAATTGGTGGACTTGCGTATCATATCATCAATTTCTGTATGACTGAAATAGAGCGAAAATTCAGTTAAACCCAGTAGTAGACAATACAATTTTAGACTAGCACAATTACAAAGAAGTTACACACAACACATTTTAAAAAGTTGCTTTTCTTTAAGGTATAATTATATCAATTCCAAATATCTACTTTATGCCTTTGAAGGTATAGGTTACTTTTATGAAGAAACAAATATTCCAAGTACAAACAGAATACCTGTAGTAAAACTGAAAACATGATAAAAAGTTGTTTTAATTTTCAAGATGCTTGAAACAGAGGCAATACATATGTTTTGGTAATAACTCCAATTTCATCAAGCTAGCCAAAAAAGCTAATAAATCAATATGATTGCATCATCTAGAAGCAGTTTGTTATTAAATTAAAAGAGAAATTCTAACATGGTATTTACAAGAGCACCGCCTACGGGTGCCTACGCTCGCCGACGAGTGCTGGATGATGGGAAAAAATCTAAGTCGAAAAAGGGGCATAATTTGTACAAAATGCATCTAGAGTTATCCCCCTTGATAGTATAGGTTGCTCTTTTGATAGTGAACATGTGTGCTAAGTTTCAAATGAATGCCTTCAGTAGAACCAGAGATATAACAAAATGTCAAAGTTTTCGCACGACAACGACAACAACTTCATCTCAAATAAAAGAACAAATCTCAAAAAGTTCCTAAAATTTAGGCATTTGAAATGGGTTTTCTAAGTGAACATTGTAGTGGTGCTACTATTAAGGAGGGCGCTATTATTAGAAGAAATATGGTACCTTATTTCCCAAAATGTGTGTAATCAATTGTTAGCCAGTTAATACAATAACAAGCATACCTTAAATGCAGATCAGCAGAAAACTTTAAACAAGCGTTGATATATTCCTTGACCTGGTTATATACATCTGGTACAAACTCAGAAAATGGAAATCTCTTGGGGAATGGAGCCTGTAATGGGAAAACACTTTACAACTCACAGAATAAAAATCACTTTGTTTTAGTTTAACCCTTTGCTGTTTAATCCCTGCTTTTTACATGCCTGTGATTTTATGATTGAGAAAACATTGTGAAAAAAGAAGAAATTGCTTCTGACAAGCAATTTCTTCTTTTTCCACACTATTTTCTACCCTACTGAATGGTTATTTTTCAAATTAAATCCACTTTAATTTTCGTCTGCATAACCTTTGAATTCGGACAGGTCTAAAATTTTGTAAAACAGGAAACGGTTAAACATATCTAAAAAAATATTGGTGAAAAATGTACCCAATGTGCCGTAAAACAGAATAAAGTTTCAGAAGAATCAAAGTTTCAAAGACCACTTAGTATTGTTTTGCTTTCCGTTCTTTGTTTTAAAGAAGGACAATGAAAGATATGTACAAGTTAAGAAGCTTAACTGCTTTTTCTTGGTTTTAAGTTATCAGGAACAATTCAGATTCTTTTTAATTAACTAGCACCTAAAAATAAAATTTGTTTATATTGTCTGTCTTTATTCTGCACCCTTGTTTTGTTCCTTAGCAAAACTCACTTGAAATCTCTAAGATTTCTATAACTTGCTATAACGCGAATTTATTGACATGAACTTGACCCCCATTCTTTAAATTAAAAAAAAAAAAAAAAACTGTTAATTTATATTCGGCTTTGCTCATGCTTTCATGTGATAAAATTACAAATGGTGTTGAATGCAAAACATATTTTGAAAATTGACAAAATATGTCAGTTAATTGATATTTAAGCAAGTTTTCATAGGGGTCGAGTTCAGGTCAAATTAACCAAAGAATACTCAACATGAAGGTTATAATTGGAAGGGTACACATTGTAAAGCCTTACCAGCCCGATTAGCTCAGTTGGTAGAGCACCGGACTTCAAAACCATTGAAGTTCGACGGTGTGGGTTTGATTCACAGGCTGGTACACTAACAAAACTAATTGTCTTACGGATGAGACGATAAACCAAGGCCCTGTGAGACAGTCCTTTACACCGAGCACGTTAATGAACCATGGTGGATCTCAGCAGTAGTTTCGTCATGTATCCTTGCACTATCCCCCGTAACAACTAACCGTCTTCTGGGGGCGTCGCTCATATGGGCATGTGCTACGGTAGCGATGATAAATAAATGGAATACACACATTGTAATGCCTTACCTGTTTCAGCTCCTCATCTTGGAAGGGAAATTGTGTTATCACAGACAAAAAATCAGCCTCATTCTCTATATAAATGGGTGTGTAGTTATCCTCGGCAAATATACCATTAAACACCCCCACCCACTGTCTAGTTAAGGTATCACTATACTGGTCTCTGTAAATACGAAAATTGTGAATTTGTCTTATGAACAAATAGTCATCAACTGAAGCTTAGCTGAAAATAACCCCACATGGGCCAACCTCAAACCTGCACGGAACAGAAATTGTTGGTTTAAAAGACCAATGCACTAGCCACTGAGCCAAGATCATCTTTGACTCAGTGGCTTGCACATTAGTCTTGTAAACCAATAATTTAAAGATAATTTGTCTGTGTGGGTTCGAGCCCAGCTCTTGTATGTATACTTTCCGCTATGCTCCAGTTGTGGACCTTTTATTCATAAGAATTGTGTAACGACAGTCAAATTTATTTTTGTCATTTTTTCATTGATCTATAATAATCTTGATAAGTATAGCATTATTAATTTATTAAAATTCCATGTTTTATACCGGAAATTGAACTAGCAATAGTTTTAGTGAAGGTTTTGCAGTGTGTTACAAATAAATTCCTATCTAAATCAAGTTTGATTTAAACCTTATTTATTTTAAACTGATTTGGATACAAGTTCTTGTAATCCAGTTTGATTGTTTGAATGGGTTTTACGCCGCTTTCAACAATTTTGCAGTTATATCGCAGCAGCCGGAGCACCTAACAATGGGTTCCTGGTATTTCTTTCACCTGTACTACCATTACACCCATTCCTAGCCTCCGACTGCTATCTCACATAGGTTAACGATTATATGCCCATTGGTGAGAGACAAACGTCGGAAAGGATATTTGCCGCCACCAGGGATCGCGCCACCTGGGATCTATCCAACGACTTCCAGATTGGAAGTCTTATGCCTAACCGACTGCGCTATGGTGGCAGCTCTTATAATTTAGAATAATTCCTCTGAATCTGATTCCTTGACATGAACCAGCTAAATGTGTGGGCCAAGGATTTGTTTGTTTGTTTGAATGGGGTTTTACAAAGCTTTCAACAATCTTTCAGTTATATTGTGGAGGTTGGAGCACCTAACAATGGATTCCTGGTATTTCTCTCACCAGTACTATTATTAAATCCATTCCTAGCCTCCAGCTGCTATCTCACATAGGTCTACGATAAACAACCCATTTTAATTCTAAGAGACCTATATATAATACTTTCTCAGTGTTTTGTATGAAAAAATAAATCTAACGAGGTTGGGAAAATTGATAATTGTAAAGGCTCTGCCGAGACAATTATCATTTCTCACAACCGAGTTTGATACTTTTTTCATACAAAACACTTTGTATGTATTATATTTATCTTATAACCTCTATTTGTGTTGTTTTTGTCTATGTTTCTAACCAAAATGAAAGTTTCTAAAAATAATCGCATTATATCTTTGTTCTAAAAATAACTATGTGATATCATAAAAAATATCATACTGGATGTTATCACACAGATATTTGTATAGTTATAAGACATATATAACAAATTTTCTCTAGGTCTTACCTTAATTCTAACAATAATTCCAGTAAATGTCCTACACTAAAACCATAGCCCTGTAAGGAGAAAAAGAAACTTGGAAATAACTGTATAATTTCCAGAAACATTAAATGTAAACTAGGCCAACTACTAAACAAGTCATTTCAATTAATTGAAGTACAATATAATCCTGAATAGGTCTGGCAGTTTGCATTGAAAATAACAGTAGTATTGTTTTGTTTATTTTATATTCATTCATTTTTGTTCAATTACAATGACAGTTGAAGCTTATAGATTCCCTCTCAAATACTTCATCCAGATGTTTTCACATCCTTTTTCCCCGTTAAAAAATCCTGGTGATTGTTGAGCTGAGTTTGCACTACATTTAAAAGTGTTTTACTTATTGATATCCTTTCTTGATATGACGAGTTCTTGACTACAGCTCTACATTATTTTTAAACAACTAATAAATATAAATAGGAAAAGTGAAATTTAGAAAGCGCAAGTGAAAGCAATTCTTCACAACTTTTCAAGTTATTTGCTTTTAACCTTGAAAATTCTACAGATCAAATGCCAATTTTCATGTCCTTCAATTTTCATAAGCTACTATTATTTTTCTAAAAGTATGAAATTAATTGTAAAACTGATCTACATTCACTTTTTTCTCTACTTAAGCCAACCTCAATCCTTTCGACTTGTTGGTTATATAATACAACAAGAAATAAATGCCATTTATTACAAAACTCACCTTTAAAGTGTGACAAAAAAGTACAATGAGTTTCTTTATCTCCAACATCATAGAGCCTTCTTTACATGCAGCCTAAAATCAATCATAAAGGTCAAGGTCATTCTGAAATGTGACCTTCATATTCAACATGAAGACAATCCATTCGGAACACCACTCGGCCAATCTCACGATCAACCTCGGATGTACATAGACTATTACGGGAAACCCTTGGAAAAACTTGATGACGTCAGTTAAAATGGCGTTAGCCCTCGAAACTTTGAGTGAAAACATTTGACGTCGCCAACGCTACTCGTTCAAGTCACAGACGTGAAACCATCCTTATATAAATATCTTTAGATTCATTCTCAAAAATTAAGATATTTGAGCCGTCATTTACTGTAAAAGATATAAATCTACAGTGCTAGTTTTTCTTACACTGTTTCCACCTAACAAAATGCACGATTTTGTTACATACCCATCCCCCTTACATACATCCGAGTTCTGTTGCAGTTTATGGAAATGGCTGAGTGATGTTCTGAATGGAAGACAATCTTAACACTTCCCGGTAAAGTCCATGGAATGTATGTCTCTTCTGTTTTATACTTGTTACAAGCAATTTCTTCTTTCCCACAATACTTTATACAAAATATGTTGGTTATTTAAAAATTGCACACACGCATATTTTAGCAGGCTGATCTTAGTCTATATTGTCTACCAAAGCTTTTAGTACTGCAGGAATATTATATGAACAGTATCCAAAGGATTAACCTTTTGCTGTTCAATCCCTGCTTTTAATGTGCCTGTGATTTAATGATTGAGAAAACATTGTGAAAAAAGAAGAAATTGCTTCTGACCAGCAATTTCTTCATTTTCCACACTATTTTCTACCCTACTGAATGGTTATTTTTCAAATTAAATCCACTTTAAATTTTCGTCTGCAAAACCTTTGAATTTGGATAGGTCCAAAATTTTGTAAAACAGGAAAAGGTTAAGCAATTTAGTATTGAGAGATGACATTCATTTATGTTGAAGTAAAAAAATGTTTCAGAATACAACAAATTTAAATTCAAAATGCGCAGGTTCCTTTTCAACAATAATTTATATTCATCATTCATTTTAGAAACATAATATGAGAACGTAATATGTACACTCATCTCTATAGTGTAGTTACATAGTTTGTAAAACAGTCACAATTTTTGTAACTGATGTTTCTTGAAATTGACCTATAGACGCTTAATTGACTAGACCTTGTGTGGAGCAAGCAAAGTGGTCTTCTACTTGGAACAAGAGCCATGTAGGACATGGCCAACCCCCGCCAAGAAAGCTTGATAGTAAACTGAAGCCTAATAGATTAAGGGTTCTTCTTTAAGAAATTAAGCCCCTACAAAATCTAAGTCTTTAAAATAACAAAGGGCAATAACTCAAAAATTATGCAAGCTAGAGTTATAGTTCTTGTGCACTGCACTCCTCTTCCATGAGATCTATCCACCCATAAAGCTTCAAGTTGAAAGCTAAAATACTTTAGGAGATATGCTCCAGACAAAATCTAAGTCTTAAAAACAACAAAGGGCAATAACTCCAAAATTATACAAGCTAGAGTTATAGTTCTTGTGCACTGCACTTTTCTTCCATGAGATCTATTCACCCATAAAGTTTCAAGTTGATAGCTATTATACTTTAGGAGATATGCTCCAGACAATATTCAAGTCTTTAAAATACCAAAGGGCAATAACTCAAAAATTATGCAAGCAAGAGTTGTAGTTCTTGTGCACTGCACTTCTCCTCCATGAGATCTATCCACCCATAAAGTTTCAAGTTGATAGCTATTATACTTTAGGAGATATGCTCGGGACAAGTTTAGTGACGGAACCTCAGAAGGAAGGAATGATGGATTTACGGAAAGAAGGACGGAGAGCATTACTATATCCCCTCCCCGAAAACGGCGGGGGATAAAAAGCTGATTTTATCATACTTACGGAGTTTGTTCGTAGAACAGCCACAATTTTACTGACTGACGTTTCCCATAATTCATCCATATATGCTCGGTTGACTAGACCCTGTGTCGTACTCAGAATGTGGTCCTCTACCACAAAAAACCTAATTGGAAGTAGAAATTAATTGATATGTTTGTTAAATGTAAAAATCCAGAATTAATAAAAGAGTCAGATATTTTAATGTTACTTGCTGTAGAATACTTAAAAAGGAATAAGAAATCAGTCATACAGGCAGAGGTATAGATATGAGATAAGAGTTGGTAACACTGGGCTTCATATCTCAAGGGAAGCCTATGTTGTGTGTACTCATTTGAATTGTCTTTACAGGACAATTCAAATGAGTACACACAACTAAGGATTTGTCTTAGTATTGTTGAAGAATTTCAGTCTAAAATCCAGAAACCATACTTAATCATGCAATGAAGCCTGTATTAACCTGAAATTACCTGTCTGATAACATAACATGATATCCGACAATCTGATTTTAGAAATAATATGCTTACACATTCACCTGAATTTCTCTGATTTTTAAGGGTTTATGATAAATAGAATAAAATGTAAATGCCTAAAAATATCAATGTTATCTGGTTTCAGCAGTAAGAAATTATCATGACTCAGCAAAGCCTCTTCATGAAAAATTCTCCCAACCTCAACCAGATAACACTGATATATCAAGACACTAACATATTATTCTCTATTTATCTGTAGCCCTGGTACAGGGACATTTTATGATGATTATACATCAAATTTGATCCTTTAATCCTAAGCCTGCCAGATTTTTTCAAATAATTTAATTCTAGTTACGTTCCCCAAGATTCCTGCATTCACATTGGCTGAAAATTTTGTTTCATTACACAATGAAGACAGTTTTTATTACACAGCTTTTTTGTAAGCTTCCGTAGAAAGAAGTCCCATAAACAATCCATGTATTTGAGCATAAATCTTTTTGCTTCAAGAAATTAAATTATATAGGATATAAAGATACTTTTTGTTAGTTTCATGGAGGTATGAACTAAAAATCTAATTGCACTCATGTTTGCATCCATTTTACATACTCTACAGTGTGATTAGGTATTTAGTTCTATACCTCCATGAAATAAACAAATTCACTCTTCATCTCTCAAATGAAACATCATTGAATAATTAAACAGTCCAGTTAATTTATTTCTCCAATAATCAAGTAGAAAGCAGACTGTGTACGCTAAAAACCAGACTGCATGTCTTTGGAAGCACCAATACAAGGCTGGGTCTCTGAAATGCCATGGGCATACCAACATAACAAATAATGCAGCCACAAATTCTAACCTACAACCTTTGATTTCTTGATAAGGAGTATTCTGCCATAACCACTGAGCCATACAGGACCCATTTGAAAATTGCTTTTTAACATAGACTGGAATTCTTTGTAAGATGTCGATGCCTTTTGAAAACAACGAAATTCTAGATATTCATCCATAAGCTGTGCATGACATTTACAACAAATCCAAATGCATGCCAAACAAATACTCTGGCCAGCTTGTACATCTGCACAGTCTTGACCAGAGTCTTCATTTAGCGATTTGTAGATAGAAAAGATCTCAAAGTGTCCTTAGACAGTCAGGTAATCTTCTTATTAAACTACATGGTTGCCTAGACTGGTAAATGCCTGTCCATTAAGCAGATATCAAATTGTTGGAAACATCATACATAGGCTCTTTTATTACTTCGGAGTCAGTGTACTTACCCTATAATATCATGAAAATACTTTTTGTAGCTATCTATAGATTCATGCTGAAAAACACAAAAAATATTAATAAATATTGCAGCAAAAATGTAGTCAAAGTTGAAAAAACTGATTTATTGAGTGTTATTGAAACAAAGATGAGACTGCCTATTTCAATCCTTTTCTGTCTTTGTTGCAATATTTTGCAAAAATCTAATCTATTTTAAAACTAAAAGACACTTTGATCTGTCATCTTGCACCCTTCTGCTGCTTGTGTAGTGTTAAACTTTACTGCTTTGTTAAGACAGACAATTTGAACAAGGGAACTATATTTAACAGATATCAATGAAGAAATTTCTAGAATTATTTCACTCAAATGCCCCAGTTTATAGAACTTTATAGGAAATGTGACCTTCATATTTGACTTTGACCTTGGTAGACAACTGACCTTTTTACTAAAAGAGTTGTCTTGTCACAAATAATTTACATGTAAAATATGAAGGTTCCATCCATATTTTGATTTAAAAATTCAAAAAAGTCTGACAAAACAAGGTTAAAGACAACCAATTGCCAATCTCCAATATTTGACCTTAATAGCTCAATTTAAGTCGCATTTGGAATAAAAGAAATAATTATTTCTATTTTGTGTAGCATCCTTTCATTTTCCAAAACAAACAAGATGTGTTTGTGAAACACAAATGCCCCCGTAACATCATTTTTTTTCAAAGTTTGACCTTGAAAAATGACCTTGACCTTGTCAAATGACCTTGACTTTGGTATCAGCAGATGCCGATCATTGAGATCTATCATCATGAGCCTTGTATCTTGAATAGGCTTGACGATATTGGCAATGTTAAGTTTTTAAGTTAACTTTTGCAGACAGACAGACAGACAGACAGACGGACGAACGGACAGACGGACACCGATAAAACAATATGCCCCAGATCTTTTGATGCGGGGGCATAAAAAGTTTATTTTCATGAGTGGAAAAGCCACTTGTGAAAGTATAACTTGTCTTTTATTGTTACATGAAAGATGCATAAATCTTATACAGAAACAAATAATAAGCAATTAGAGTAATTATTTCGATTTTGTGCAAGATCAGTTAATCTTTCATTCTACAAACAACAAAAGCTATATTTTCATGAGTGGAAAGGCCAATCATGAAAATATAGCTTTTCTTGTTTGTTCTATGAAAGATTTACTGAAATAATTATTACTATTTTGTGAAAGATCAGCAAATCTTTCATCTTAGCCACTCATGCAAAAATTATAGCTTATCTTGTATGTTGAATGAAAAGACAAAACAATATCACACAGAAACAAAAAATGATCGTCAATATCTACCATATTAGAGGGAGGCTGTAATGATAGCCTGGCCTGTTTTCTTCTCTGTTTTCTGTAGTAGGTTTCAAAATGTTCTCTATCTGCCTGTGGGAATGAAAAATTAGGAATGTTACACAAAAGTCTGTAGAGATTTGATTGATATATTTTTTCATAATTTCTTAGTGAATAATTTGGTACTGTGGCATAATTATAATTCTTTGGTTTTAAGATTAAAGGTTGTGATAAATTGACTTTTAAGATATGAATTCCAATGATAATCTTAAAGGACAAATAAAAGTCAAACTGTCTCAAGATACGCCCAATACACTGCTTGATGTCAAAGAACGAATAACAACAAAGGAAAATAACTAAAACTTTAAGCTAGTTCTTTCACACTGTACTCAATAATCATGAGAGGAACATAGCTGCTGAGTTTCAAGTCAATTGGACATAAGGTGACAGAGTTATGCTCTGGACAAAGAAATACACCGCCTGCATGCTAGACAGCTTGATGCCACAAGTGATTTTATAATAATTTCGACGGGTGTATAAAAATCAAATCATTTATCTCCATTAAGTTTTTCTCAGATAATAATATATAGAACCACATCATACTTGGCACAAAATACCCTACTTGCAAATTTTTGTGACAAGATAACTGGAGGTACTATCACTCACCAACACAGTGTAGATATGCAGACATCTATAAACTGGTGAAAAATCTATCAGATCCTGGGCACTTACATCCTGCAAATATTGAAACATAGGAGTTTCCAAATGATCATTCTATTTCATTAAAGTAAAAATAAAAGCTAGACCTTTTAGACAAATATAAAACTTTCTTGTAAGGTTTCTGTTTATAAATTCTTTAAAAATTCTCACAATTATCTAATTTTTTTTTTGAGAGAGAGAGATAGAGAGAAATCTTTCAATATTTGATTTTTTTAAGGTAACCATTGAGTTGACAAACTAATAAAGGGGAACAATGGCTTAACCCTTTGCTGTTTAATACCTGCTTTTTACGTGCCTGTGATTTTATGATTCAGAAAACATTGTGAAAAAAGCAATTTCTTCTTTTTTTGCACTATTTTCTACCCTACTAAATGGTTATTTTTTAAATTAAATCCACTTTAAATTTTCGTCTGCAAAACCTTTGAATTTGGACAGGTCCAAAATTTTGTAAAACAGGAAAGGGTTAACCATGAAGTGTCACTGCTTCAAGTTCCCCAAAAATTGAAACTAGATGGTCAACCATGACAACCACTACAGAGCCTTCAAAATTCTACCATTTGACCTTGAGCTATTACCTTGACTTTGAGCCATCCAAGAAATTCTTTCAAGTGGCAAATCAGCACATGATGAGCTAATTTTTTGATTTGTGAAGAGTTGTGATCCAGGGGCCTATTTTACTAAACTTCTTACAAACAAATTGATCGTAAGTCAAAATCACAAATCATACCTGGTGTTTTCATTCATTGTTAGATTCTACCTTGCTATGTCTCATTAGAATCGTCTTTTAAAGACGATTCAAATGAGATAATGCACGGAAGATTTCCATATTAAGTTACTACTGTAGAATCAACTTTGATTTTTGACTTATGCAAAAAATTATCGTAAGATGTTTAGTAAAAAAAGTTCAGACAAATAGACAGACAAACACATATACACTTACTTGTTCAAGTGACAACTTTGGGCGCAACAAAAAATAACTTTTTACAGAATTATAAAATGTCTTAAATTCTCTTTAATAATACATGCAATACTTTTCTTGTAGTAAATTCATACGAAAATTCCCATCTCAGCTTGATGTTTAGTCTAATTCCTCCTCTAAAGCTGTATAAAACATATTCCTACCATGCACAAAGCTTTAGATGTGCAGTCTGACCTTAGCCTAAACTTCCTGCTTTTTACCTAGCTTTCAGGAGTCCAGATAAAGTCAGTCTAAAATGTTTATTTCAAATGAGTACTCACAGTCAGGCCAGTCTTCACTATGCAATTTGAAGAAAAATAATGTCTTTAAGTGTCTGTGTAATGTTATCAGGCAACGGGAGCAAATTATTATTAGATATTTCCTGGAGCCGACGAAGGCGGGGCCAGGAGTAGATCGTTATCCGAAAAATTAATATTTGGTAGGAGGATGAGTGGAGGTCTTAGATTGATGGACATTTTGTCTTTGCATAAATAGCTTGGTAATATGCCGCTTGGGGGGAAGAGGAGAATTACATCTGGATGTCATGTTGTATCGCTATTGTAATACGTATTAATAAAGTTCGAACTTATAGAATATTTGGAGTTATCCTTTAAATATTATCAATGAAAATCCACTATTTGATAGGGTCATCTATATGGCTAATTTTCATTATATTAGATGTTGACAGTTGGGAAATCTTCTAATTAAACTTTGTAACTGTCTAGGCTGCTAAATATTTGCACTTCATGCAGAAGTCAAATCGTTGGAAATGTCACGCACAGGCTCAAATTTGAGACAAACTTTAAATTCAGGTGGTGAAGGATTTCTAGATTTATCTTATAACTATAGCAATATCTGTAGGATAACATCCTGTATGATATTTTTTATGATATCACAGTTATTTTTAGAACAAAGATATAATGCGGTTATTTTTTGAAACTTGCATTTCAGTAAGAAACATCGTCGAAAACAAGACAAATAGAGGTTATAAGATAAATATAACACATACTTAGTGTACTGTATGAAAAAATATCTAACACGGTTGTGAGAATGGATAATTGTCTCGGCAGAGCCTCGACAATTTTCAATTCTCCCAACCTCGTTAGATTTTTTTTTTCATATAATACACTAAGTACATATTATATATATATGAATCAAGGTCATACCTCTTCTTCTGTTGCTATATCAAATTCTGGGGTTTCTTCTTCATCACTGGCATCCCTTTCCAATGTGAAGGGGTTTGGTGGGGCTGGGGCTTTTCTCTTTTTGGGCTTTTTTCTGACTATAGACGGGTCCATATTGTTTTGTTCTGCAGCCTGCAAATAGATCAGTTGTTATAAGTAAATCACACAGTTTGAAATGATATCATATGATAAACATTTATTTCTGTTGTATGTTTAATATTGTAAACTTCACTACTGCTTCTTAGAGGATAAACTCACCCTCTTTCCCAAATAATAGCATAGATATAGGACTACTTGTCCGCATAAAATCTGACAGACTAACTGAGGCACAGCCTAAAAAAATGACCATTTACTTATGGACAGACTAAATAACATGGAACAGATATTGAGACAACAGCTTAGCATCAGAATTTTATGCAGAAAAATAATGTTTTAATATCTGAGGGGTGTGTTGTGTCCAAAGTCAAGTGGGGCCAGCCATCCACGAATTCATTCGTAATTTGACTTTTGTGATATTGCATGGTTGTCCCAGGACATCTGGTGTTCAGCCCACATTTAAACTATTTATGAAATCCATCAATAAACCGAGGAGAAATTGTCCAGACAAACTTATTCAAAAGGACAGACAAATCAATGCATTAATGCACATACACCAAGCCATTGTTGTGACAACTATGTTTTTTCACCACAAAGTGACTCAACAAAACAGGAAAGCTTACATGTCTCATAGCAACTTCCCCAATCTTGGCAGAATGTTTCCGAATATTTTCCAGAAAGTCCTTCAGATCGGTCATGGAAGCCTCTTTGATTTTGTTCCGTAGTTGTGGTATGGCTTCAGCCATGGCCTGTGAGAACCAGTGACTACTGACACGAGGCAAGTATGTGTGCTCTAACTGCTCTAGGGTCTTCAAGGCAGGGTAGAACCTGTAAAAAAAGATCAATATGGTAACCTTGTCATGTTGTTATAATTGTTTTCAAAATGACCAAAAAGCAAAGCTAATACAAAGCTCCTGGAGGGGGGGATTTCCTATTAAAAAATATCCTGTGTTGTGGGGTCAAATTTGAATTGGCTCAATCAGCAAATTCAAGTGAGTACCCAATACTTAAGGTTTGATTAACCCTTGTCATGTTGAATAAAAAGCCTTTGCAAAATCATATATAAATCAAAGTGCTGAAAGCTCTGTATTTCCAAATTGTGAGTCAGCATTTGATTTTGAAAATATAAGTTCTGAAACTTTTTTGGTTTAAAAAGGAAAATCAGGTTGTATGCACTAAGATCAGACTGCACATATGTGCAGGCTGTTGTCCATACCTCCTACCAAAGCAGGAATATTCTGGGATCAGCATGACAAGGGTTAAGAAATACCTATTTTAGATCTGCATTACTCCCCTTAATTATTTGGAATTTTGTGAAAAGTTGAAATTGTGACTTTGATATAATGGCATGTTCCTTCATCTAAAACCTTAAACATGGTAGCTATATAAAAGAACAAGAACATTTACAATATGAACAGGATGTGTTTGTGAAAACATGATAGCCTCCGAAACAACAATTTTTGTAAAACTATAACCTTGATAGATGACCTTGTCACATGATATTGACCTTGGTATCTGCGGATGCGCAACATCATGATCTATCATCATCCCAAATATGAGCATTGTATGGTTAAGTTTTGCAGACAGAGACAGACTAATGGACAGACAGACAGACAACGATAAAACAATATGCCCCTGATCGTTCAATGCAGGAGTATGAAGACCAAGCATAATATAGCTAAAAGATTTGTGTTTGTTAATTAACCCTTGTCATGCTGAACCGGGAATATTCCTGCTATGGCAGGAGCTATAGACAAACATCAGCCTGCACATATGTGCAGCCTGATGTTAGTCTACACCACCTGTTTCTCACTTTCAAACCAGAATTGTCAATATATTTAGTTTTTCAGATAAAAATTGACCTACAGTTGGTGCTTTCATTGCTTTTTGCCCTTTGATTTTGATGAAATTTTTTAGCCAATTTTATTCAGCATGACAAGGATTTATAGACATACACAGACAGACATACACACTTGGTCACAGGACTAAATTTTGATAAACATTAACCATTCCCTGTATACCCATAAGATTCCATCATTGACACTATAGATAGCTAATAACTTTTTATCCCCAAATAATTAGTATTTTATCATTATTCATGAACTGATTTATGTGACTGACTAGGATGCTGAATGTTTATTAATATTATCTTATAACTACAGTCAAACCTGTCTTAGTGACCACCTGTATTCAGCAAGCAACCTGAATTAGGGGACCAACAGGTTCCCAAATAAACAAATTCCACTGAAATTTACCTGTATAAAGCAAGTACTTGTCTTAAGCAAGCAATGCCAAGCATCGTTTGAATGTCCCTTAGGTGCTTGCTTAATACAGGTTTGACTGTATACAAATATCCATGTGACAACATTCCATATGATATTTTTTATGATATCACATGGATATTTTTAGAACAATGACGTAATGCAGTTATTTCTGGAAACTTTCACTTCTGTTAGAAACATAGACGAAAATAAGGCAAATGAAGGTTATAAAAAAATATAATACATCTATTGTATGAAAAAATATCTAACTGGGTTGTGGGAGTTGATAATTGTCTGGGCAGAGCCTTGACAATTATCAATCCCCCCCAACCTTGTTAGATATTTTTTTCATAGAAAACACTTAGTACATATTATATATATACAAATAAATGGCTCAGCACAAACAGTTACCAAAGCCTATAAATAGGTTAAAACTGTTTTGCATTATGCGATTCCAATTAAATGTGATATAACAGGTATGTCAGATAAAGATTTGGTAGAACTTGTATGAGAGATACCCCGGGGACTCAAAGTGGTCAAGTTACAGGTCTTGAATATTATCATCTGGAAATGGGGGAGAGAAACAATATTTGAGCCAGTGTGTGACATTTCCAATAATTTCATGTGTGTGATGGATATATATATTTTTCTTTACATCAATCACATGCTGCTTTTCTTATATTGTACAATGGCCAAACATTTAGAAGCTTGAACAACCACACAGTGCATTAAAATATTCTTTTTTGATTGAGAGCAAATACTTATAAGGTCCGTAGCTATCTATTTAGTTCACAGTTAAGACTCTGATCAGACTGTGGGGAATCGTTGGAAATGTCACACACAGGCTCATTTACCTCTTACTGTTCATCTGTTCTTGAAGCTTACCATACATCTCTAACACTAAAATTGTACAAAAGAAATATTCTGAGACAAGCCCCATGTTTAGGATAATAAAACAGTGCATAATCAAGCACATGCTTGTAATGCTGGGCATAATTTCAAAACAGTTTGCACTGTTTAATTTTCCCAGGTAAAGTTTTTATTTCTATGCCATAAATTCTAAAAGAAACTTCTTGAAGACATGGATGATAATGATCCTTGTCAGAAAGTTATCCCTATATAAACTGTCAATGCATAAATGGACCATATGGTTAGCGTAGCGCATTAAGAGTATCTTATAACTATACAAATATCTGTGTGAAAACATCCCATGTGATATTTTTTTGTGATATCACAGGGATATTTTTAAAACAATGACATAATGCCGCTATTTTTAGAAACTTGCATTTCTGTTTGAAACATCAATGGAAACGAGGCAAATAGAGGTTATAAGATAAATATAGTATGTACTCAGTGCATTGTATGAAAATATGTCAAACTTGGTGGTTGGAATTGATAATTGTCTAGACAATTCCCCAAACCTCGTAAGATTCATTTTTCATACAACACACTAAGAAGGTATTAAGTATGACTCTAGGCTGACTATGCAGAAACTTGTTGCGCTTGGCTGAATTTTCTGAAACAAAAATGATAATTCTACATTTCAGTAAATGAACGTTTGAAATCCCACAAACAGTTTACCTCTACTGGATCCTATCTCTTTTTCAAAGTTTGATTTCAACATGTAATTGATTGATTGATTGAATGGAGTTTAACGCTGCTGGAGCACCTAACAATGGTTTCCTGGTATTTCTCTCACCAGTACAACCACTACATCCTTTCCTAGCCTCCAGCTACTATCTCACATAGGTCTACCATTATCAACCCATTGGTGAGACAAATAGTCGGAAAGAATGAGGGCTGCTGTTAGGGATCGAACCCCGGACCTCTAGATTGACAGTCCGACGCGCTACCAAATGCGCTATGATGGTGGCTGATTTCAACATGAAAGAGTTGGCCCTTCATAGCACAATGGGTCATAAATATTAGAGAATTACATGAGCCTGTGTGCGAGATTTCCAACAATTTCAAATTTGTGCAAAGCAAAGACTCTGACCAGCCTGTGCATCCACACAGTCTGACCAGAGTCTTCACTTTGCGTTTAGTAGATAGATAAGGTCTCAAAGTATTATGTAGACCATCAAGTAACTTTATATTTACAGTTTGTGGCTTTCTGCGCTACCCAAAGTTGTACCTCACGAAAATTTCAACTTGTTGGAAATGTAATGCACAGGCTCACATCAGATGTCTCACTCAGCTATTAACACAGTTTGATATATACTAAGCTGTAAAATGAATAGAATTTTAACAAAAAAGTTGCTACTTATCCCCTTGATTGCATAGGTAGCTGTTTAGACACATATCACACATTCACAGTGTCCAGTGACTGCCTTAAGGTAGTGGACCTGTAATAGTTCCTTAACGCTTTGGAGGTGTTGACCTTTACCAGAGTTAACAGAGGTTTCCCAGGGTTTTCGTTTGACCCGGAACCCCGGGTTTTGACGCACAGAAATCCAAAATGATACAATTTTGACTCTTGGAAATTTGATCTGATGCGTCATTTTGACTCTTCAAAATTAGAAGCTGTGCGTCATGGGTTGTTAGAAGTGTGTCATATTATTGGAAAATTGTTAATTGATGGGCTAATAACACCTAGCTTGATTGGCAATTAACACATTCCGGAGAGCGGCTATGCATCGGCGATCGTAATTGACAGTCTTTTGAGACCCGTGAATTTCAGCTAAAACCCATTTACTTTAAGTCTGATTTCACTATAATCAACATGTTTTTGAATAATTACACTATAATTCAAACAGTATCTACGTAGTAAGTCAATAAACATCAAGAGGAGGATTAGTTGTGAATTGTCATGTGTTTTCGTGGTTGAAACTCTACTTCTTTTTGTGAAAAATAAAAGTCATCAGAAGCTTTTAGTTGCATTTGCAACTTCAAAACTCTTTCCACTTTATTGTACTTACGATAAAAACAAGTCTTTTGTCTGAAATTAAGCTCTTCAGTATTTATTTAATTACTGGACATTGCGGTTAACTATGAGGCTGAAGATTTATAAATCATTTATTGAGTTTATTATCAGGCACCTTTGGAAAATGATCTTGACCTAATTTAATTTATTTCAATACATTCAAAATTTTTTATTCTTTTTTTCTATGAATTGAATACTTTTTTTTTTTTTTGGGGGGGGGGGGGGGGGGGACTCTGTCACGGTTTGACTCTTGAGATTTTCATTTTGACTCTTGGGAATTTTGACTCAAGGGTCATTGACTCTTGTCTTTTGGATGCAAATGAAAACCCTGGTTTCCTAATGATTTTCATTATGAAACCTTGGTCAACATTGTGAAAGTTAATGGGTTCCAGAATGTTGCGGAACTATTCTGGGTCAATTACTTTAACTTTGGCAGGGGTTCTTTAAATGCATAAGGGAAGGGGCCCAGGGACCTCATTTATGGCAAGACATTTGTCGAATTAGCTGTTACAGGCTAAAAGCCTTCAGTTGGGTATTTGGCTTAACCTTTGAAAATGCTTGAAAATACACGTTTTTCAATAAACAAAAAGAAAACAGATTTTGGAAACTGCTTGAAAGAATCTCTGATTTTTGACATAAATGCTCCAATGGGAGATCTTTTTAACAGTTGGAGCATTGATTTAGAACAGGAAAATTTAAAGGAGAAACATTTCCTGGGGAGAATGGGCTTTTATTTAGCTCCCCATTTCTTGAAAAAAATTATCAGAGATAATTATATGTACCAAAAAAAAATTTAGCTGAACAGCAAAAACAAGGTTACAACTGCATCTAGGATTTTCTCTTGAAACAGCCAAGTTATGACTGCAAATTGAATAAACTCTTAAATTTCTTAGTTTTTTTAGCTACAAATGAACCTTATTTTGCTAACTAAACATATAAGAAAATTTGATTTAAGAATTTTGGAGACTTGTCTTTACTTTTTCAGTACTGATAGATGATCCTATTCCACACAAGAGCATATCTGTGACTAAGCAGAAAACAGTTGTAACTGCTTATAAATATATAGGCAGTAACAATTTTTCTGTGCTGAGTTATCAATATCAGAAATATACACCATACCAGGAAGACAAAGTGAAAGTTTTTCGATGGCTGAGGCGATATTTTTCTGGACATGTCGACATCGTACAAGATGGTCTCCCTTATGCATCAGTGGCTCACATGACACTTGGAGTGCTGTATTGGTGGAATCAATCTCACCCTGAAAGAATGTAAGGGTAGCAAAATTGATTAACAATTATTGTCATGCTGAATAAAAAGCTTCCAAAAGTACATTGAATCAAAGTGCAGAAAGCATCAGATGCTCTTATTAAAAGTCGGTATTTAAATTTGAAATATGTTTTTTAAAAACCATTCTATCTGGTATAAAAGTTGAAAATCAAGAGGTATCGACTAAGGTAAGACTGCACAGATATGCAAGCTGATCTTTAGTTTATACCTTCTGCCAGAGCAGAAATATTCTCGGCTCAACATCAAAAGTATTCATTCTTACAGTTCAAACTAGAATGTATTACTGTTGTATTTCAGATTATTGATCAAACGCTTTGCTATACATTTATAAATTGAGGAAAGAATAAAACACAAAGACAAATATATATATTCATTATTCAAGTACAAATTTCATCTTCTATTGTTAAACTGATTTTAAAATCTTACAGAGGTTCGTCTAAAAGAGTTTAACACATTTCTAAAAGAATAATTTCTTGACAAAAACCAAATGGTTTGGATACTCAGCAGAATTGTCTTGGCGAGCCGATTCCAATGAGTACCCATTACACAGGCATGGGTGTGGAAATACGAGATTTCTCCATTTGTCCCCGGACAAGTAAAAGTGGTTTTTCTACTTGTCCAGGATCAAAATTAACTTGTCCGAAAAAGAGTGAATAGATAATTTTGATAAAAAACATTGCTTTTTGACGAAGAAAATGCTGGACTACAGCATTTTCTTCATTAAAAATAATGTTTTCTACCCTTTGAAATAGACATTATGATAATTTCTCTCTAAATTCTTTTAAGTAACATTCCAAGATTGGCCCTGGTATTTACTTGTCCTCAGAGAAGTGTCTTAGAAAAATGTACTTGTCCGCAAGTACAAAAGCCGGAGTCGGACAAGTCGGGCTTTGGAATTCCACACCCCTGCACAGGGTTTGAGTAGGTATTTTAGTCTTAATTCAAAAACTAGAAAGCCATGAATGGCTTATGTCGCTCCACAGGCTTGAATTTCTGTAATAGCAAATCTAAGTTTTGACTAGATTTTTAGATATTTTGGCTTCTACTGATGTTGAAATGATTTTCAAAGTTTCCACTATTATAATGTATACAGAAATGACCTCCGCCCATAAAAGACTTATTATTCTTCAAATCACCATAATTTTTTGGCTGAATGATAATGGATCACCCAAGGATCATACTTATAAAATTTGATTGATATCCATCAGTTACATTCTGAGAAAATGATTTTCAAAGTTACCACTATATAACATATAGAGAAATGACCTCCGCCCATAAAATACATATTTTTCTTCAAATCACAATAATTTTTGGTAGACTGATAAAGGGTCACCAAAGGATCATTCATGTAAAATTTGGTTGATATCTATCAGTTAGATTCTGAGAAAAAGATTTTCAAAGTTTCCACTATATAACATAGAGAGAAATGACCTCCGCCCATAAAATACATATTTTTCATCTGATCACAATAATTTTTGGTAGACTGATAAAGGGTCACCAAAGGATCATTCATGTAAAATTTGGTTGATATCTATCAGTTAGATTCTGAGAAAAAGATTTGCAAAGTTTCCACTATATAACATAAAGAGAAATGACCTCCGCCCATAAAATACATATTTATTATCTGATCACAATAATTTTTGGTGGACTGATAAAGGGTCACAAAAGGATCATTCATGTAAAATTTAATTGGTATCCATCAATTAAAACCTGAGAAAAATCACTTTTTACCATATTTGGAAATTAGCCACGCCCATTAAATCCATGTTTTTCATTGGATCAAAATTCCTTGAACAACTTTGAAAGAGGGTCACCCAAGGATCATTCCTGTGAAGTTTGGTTGAAATCCATCCAGTAGTTTCTGAGGAGAAGATTTTTAAAGAAAAAGTTTACAACCTGACGCACGGACGGACGCACGACGGACACAACGCCATGATAATAGCCCCAGTGGCTTTCAGCCAGTGGAGCTAATAAGCATTCTATCTGTACCTCTGAACTTACCCTTAAATGTGCAGCATCAGTGCTAACTTGCAATAATTCTCTGACAGAATCAATGAACCCCTGGTAATGGTAATTACACATCCGTTCAATCTCTCGATCGTGAAACTTGATTCTAGTGTCCAGCATTTCAACAAACTTTCCAAGTTCATTGTCATCATAAACAGCCCTGAAGCAAGAAGACAATGTTTCTCAAAATTATTTCACTACTGATAACAATTTACCAGATTAAGTAGGAATAAATTGTTCGCAACTAAAGTTATAAGTTGACTTTTGGACTGATCTTTATTTAAGCTTATTAGCAAGAGATTATTGTGTGTTTTTCAGTTGGAATGAGATCATTCACCAGTTTCGGTGATCATTTACAGACAACAAAAGTAATATTGAAGCTACAGCATATTTTGTTCGTTTTTGGTACACGCTCATAGAAAGTTGAAACCAAATAATCTTGTCTTAACTAAAAAGAGCAACTAAAGCTCTTTCTTGGAGGCATTTACTTCGCTTGCTAGGCAGCTTTCAACAAGACAAATTTTCAGGCCTAGTGCTTAGCGATCTGTTATTGGCAACCTCACTGTAACTTATACCTTTGGAATGTAGGGAAATATGTAAGCCCTTACGGCTTGTTATTCCCCTTGTCTTCGTTTTCTCGTTGTCACTTATATATGTAGCTAGTATTGAATCTCTTTTCTAGCCACAGTTTATCAAGTCTCGGTTTAAAAGCATTTACAGAATCAGAGCAAACAACTTCATCCAGTAATAGATTCCACATGTTAATAACCCGGTGAGAAAAAGAATTGAGTCTGACTGATTTATTTGCAATTTATATATGTTTCCTCTTAGTTCATGGGGGTTTGTAGATAGGGTAAACATCTTGGTAAAGTCATATTCATCTTTCTTATGAATGATTTTAAAAAGTTGAATCATGTCTCCTCTCTGTAGTCTATATTCTAATAATGATAAATTGAGTTCTTGAGTGTTGTAAGGTAAGTCTTTCAATTTAAGTATTATCTTCGTTGCTCCTCCTCGCACGTTTTCAATTATACATCAGTTCATCTTTGAAGTTGGATAATATATGCTGTTTCCATAGTTATGAATATCTAAGAGTTGATATATCTGGCAACCTTTCATGGAACACCCATGTCGATCAAATCACCTCTACTGCAATTTGGACGCTTGGCTTCCTCAAACACAATGTAAAAAGTAAGTCCCAGAAAATCAGAGAATTCACATACAAGACTCTTGTTCGTCCCTAACTAGAGTATGCTGGTAGCCTCTAAGATCCTCACACGAGGTCCAACATAGAAAAAGTCGAGATGGTGCAGCGTCGAGCAGCACGTTGGACCCTGTGTGATAATTCCGGACACTCAAGCGTCACTTAGATGCTTAATAAATTAGGGTGGAGAACACTGGAGCAGAGGAGAGCAGATGCCTGGCTGTGCATGTCTTACTGCATTGTTCTCACTCTGGTAGCTGTTCCCATACCAATGTACATTTATAGCAACACCTGTACATCCAGACATGGCCACCCTGTCAGCTTCAGACAGATTCACATAGGAGTCAACTTGTTCAAATATTCATTCTTTCCTATCACTATCATCCAGTGGAATGCACTGCCACCAGATATTATGCTAGCAGCGGACCTGAACCAGTTCAGGTCCGCTGTCAGCACCATCTCACACCAAAAGCCCTAAGCGCTGCCCCTGTGTTTTTATTATTTTATCTTCCTTTAACCAAATCATCAATCATTTATCATTATCTCCTTTTATTTCTAAACTTTTCTTACTTCTTTTAATTTGGCACAGACACGCAGCTGCTCATAGTTACCCTGCTTAAAGTTACCAGCAAAGGTGTGAAGCAGTTTAGTAAAGATAGATAGATAGATAAATGTCATATTCATCTATCTTACTTTAATGGACAGACTAACCACAAGTGCAAAGCAATTTAACCTCTCTTCTTAGAAGAAGGCACAATTATACAGACGGTAAGATGGTCATTTTTGAATAATAAACATCCGGCAGCAGAAATGTTACTCCACCCACATTGTTTACATTATGTTTTGACCATCTTACCGGAGGGTAGTGGCCAAAGGACCATCCGATGTTTCAATTTCTGTAATAAGGTGTTCATGTTTTGCACTTATTGACTCTTGACGTAAGCTCTCAGCATCCTGGACCGATTCTAACCGCTTCCAATGTTCGGTAGCGGTTTTTCTGGGAGTTGCTTCCGCCATCACATCGTTTCTGCGCATGCGCAATTAATGAACAATCAAAGTACTAATGGCCATTTTCATAAATAGAGTTTTATTATTTACTGCGACTGTGAACTTGGAGTGTGGACCGTGAACAAAAAGGGGTCGTCTCAAAAGGAACTTGCACATATTCGAGTGTTTCATTTAGGGCGCCCCAGATCATAAGCACACTGTTTTGGAACAATGGATTTCGCTGTTGTACAGATTATTTTATCACTACCGGCCACTTAAATCATTAAGTACAACAGTTGCTGAGAATCTGTTGAATTGCTATATCCAAATCTTGACTGTCAAAGATATCCAACCAGAGACAAAAATGAACAGTGGTTTCTTCTGTCACAGAGTAGGAACTTAAAAGGTATAAAAAAGAAATCGAAATAATTTTCATGTAGTAAAACTGAATTTACAGAAAGTTGAAGTCTGATTCTTGATCTTGAATTACATCTCTAAAGAAAAGCGTGACTTTATAAATTTGAAATATTCACAGACGTAATTTGAGCTTAAATCATTAGGTACTAAGTTTCTCAATTTTACAACCTTTAATTGACTGTAAAGGTAAACAACAGGTTATAAAAAGTGCCCTGCTAAAGAGAATAAATTTATTTTAAAGAGAAGATAAATACGACCGCTTTCAAAATTAAGCTGTTTCGTACAGTTAAAAAATCGTAAAATTGACATTCATCTCAATCAAAGCCATTCTAAATCGCTCACTCAGCGCTCCAATCATTCATTCCAAACACTCACTCATATCATTTAAAAACGCTCAAACCCATTGAATAATATAGAATCAAAAACGTCATTCAAAATAAATTTTGATAGAGAAAAATCGCAATTCTACTGACATAATTCAACTTGTAAGCGTGTCAAAGGTTCTTGGAGAAATAGGAAGCTATGTATAGAATTTGAATGCATTTTTTATTAAAAGGAGGTAATCAATATCGCAAATTTTGTTCTTCCTGAACAAAATTTCCGATAAAGGATTACCTTCCATTAAATTCACTCAAAACTCTCTCCACAAACTCATTCATTTTCATTCCTAAATCATTCCTAAATCATTCCCCTTGTCAATTTCACAATGTTGTTAACTGTATATACACTGTCGAAAAAATTAGAAGAAAGGTGATGCTACTCTTTAATTTTGATGTCGTAAGGTTAAAAATTGGTGTGAATATATTTGTTTGAAGAATTATTGAACTACAACGCTTCGAAGTTGTTTAAAGTAATTTCTTGTATATTTCGACTCAATCTGAAAAGCCGCATAAACTTACAAAGTAATCGCTCTCTAAACCTTCATTGTTCAGAAGGAATTTCTTGGCGAAGCGATGAAGAATGCTTTCCCTTTTGTCCAGTATCTTATCACCCCCCCCCCCCTCCCCCAAGTCCCACCGACGTCGATTTCTAAAATAATTCTTAGTGCCTCGGCATAGCGTGTTGCCCCCGATCTACTACGAATTTGAACCGTTTATATCCGACCATCCTTGGATTCATATAAAAGGGGAGCGGAGCAACAACGACGACGTACTTCGAACCAAGCCGATTTCGGCACGATCTTAAAAAAACGGAAGAAAAATTTGTAAATGTTGAAATTTGTGCCCCGATTTATTTTTGATCCAGATTTGATGCCGATTTCAGTCAGGAAGCAATACGACTCCTCCGTAGCAATCCGATTTCATGCCGCCGGAATTTGAAATCGGGATCAAAGCGGGGCCAGTTGGACATGGAGTAAATACGAGGACTGCTGTAAGCATTTTCGGCAAATCTGGAATCTAACTTACTTTAATTGTAACTATCAGAAAATAATGAAGGTTAAAGAAGACCAGACAGTAAATACTGCTTACGAACCTGTCTTGCGTTCAAAATCACAAAACGGTGCAAACACTTGCGTACAAAACGGGGGATAATTGGCAATTTGTTGCATCGTTTTGTTATTCTGCACGCAGAGCAGCTGATGTTAGAAATGAAAGAAAAAATAATATTGGGTTCATCGATCGATATAAAAATTGTATGACAGGATGAAATGAAATGAATCCACATTTTTTGCGTTTGTTTTGATTTTGCGTTTAAAAATATGTGATTATCTACGTTTTGACAAATAAACAAATAACGCCTCAATTTAAAGTGCAAGATTCTTATTTATTTTCTAATGTTTTAATCGTTTTCTCTTTGGCAGGCTCGGAAATAAATCAAGTTTGATGATAGGAGATGCGTGCGCGCTTATTTGGGGGAGTTGTGTGCGCGTGTATATGCTAATAAATGTTGCATGAGCACCTTATCTTAAATACGAATTACATTACATGGTGTTCTTTATAATGAATTATGTTAAATTATCTAAATAAGAGCGTAAAAACCCCAATATTTGTTTTACTTGGCCTTACTCGATTTAAGCATTTCGAGATTTCCCCCTTAGTTTGTTCACACTTCACTGTCCACAGTCGTTGTCGAGTTAAATAATAAAACTCTAATAGCAGACGCTTGAAACAGGGTACTTTGTAAAAATGTTGGTTTTTATTTATTAAGTTCGGGGAGCTTTCGAAGACCGATTGAATAAAAAAGGAGAAAAAATATTATCCCCCGATCTAAAATGGTGTAGGGTAAAAATGACCCATCAGATAATGGACACTCTATCCAGAACCTAACGTTCTCGCTTTTAAAATTGCATGAATAGTAGGCCTAATCCAAAATTTACAAAAATCTCGGGTAGCGATTTCAATCTAGGCCACATCAACTGGGATATCACATGCCAAATCCCAGGAAAACCAGACATAAAATTTCCCGAAGATCTCCTCAACACAATAAACGACAATACGCCAGAACACTGAACAATGTTAAAAGGCCAACAAGAGGAGACCGGACTCTAGATCTCATATCAATAAACCAACCAAATTCGGCCAATAGAGTAGAAACTATGCCCCCACTTGACAATACAGACCATGAAATTGACATCTCTCTTAAACGAAGAAGAAAGGGAACATAAGACTTAAGAGTATAACAAAGGAAAATGGGAAAAGATCAAAATGATTCAAACACTCTGAATTCACACCGATTTGAAAAAGCAAACTCAATACTTCAAATGACATATGGAACACATTCTCCAATGCTCTACTTAATTCGGGGAGTAAAACATACCCCAGAAAACTGTAAGAAAAAATACAAACTTCAAGAAAATGATATCCCAAACAAAACGTCT
Organism: Fragum whitleyi; assembly: GCA_948146395.1. Taxonomy (NCBI): domain Eukaryota; kingdom Metazoa; phylum Mollusca; class Bivalvia; order Cardiida; family Cardiidae; genus Fragum; species Fragum whitleyi. The sequence continues at coordinate 46,216,528 of OX411555.1, forward strand.
TTATATAAAGAGGAACAATAGTAAATATCACTTAGCTAAAATAAAAAAAAAAAAAAAAAAAAAAAACTGAAAAGTACACCCCAAAAGGACACGAGTAATGCTTATTATTCTTTAGAGAAAATGATTTTTGACTTACATATTAATTTACCTGATCATTGAAAACTTAAGACAAAATGAACCAAAAAATCTCTTTATATTTTACATCAAAACAGTGAAGACTGACAACAGTGGGTTAGCTGCCTGTAGGAAAGATGGTATTCTTACTGATGATCGATACGCATAAAAAAGCAAATATTCTCAATCATCAATTCCAAAAAGCCTTTTCTATAGAATCGTCCAGTCAGCTTATTCAAGACAAGGGTTAATCAAACCATCCAATACTAAATGAGCCTGTGCATGAGATTTCCAACAATTTCATATATGCACATAGCAAAGACTCTGACCAGCCTGTGCATCCGCACTGTCTGACCAGAATCTTCACTATGCCTTTAATAGATAGATAAGGTCTCAAAGTAGGCCTACTTGTACATAATCAGGTAACATTATATTTAACAGTCGGTGGCTGTCTACACTACTCAATGTTCGCTCCTCACGAACATTTCAAATTGTTGGAAATGTCGCGCACAGGCTCAAATGATATTACAATATCCCATGAAGGGGTTTTAAAAAACTCCTTAACAACATAAATCCCCATAAGACAACCGGTCCTGACCAGGTCAATGGTGGAACGTGGAAAGAATTAAGCACAGAACTATCAGTAGCTGTCACATTGATATTTCAAAACAATTCCCTTGAAAATCGCTCTTGACTGGAAACATGCAAATACCAGCCCAGTGTTCAAGAAATGGGATAAGCACAATGCTATAAAAGATAGGTCAATATCGTGACTAACATGTACTTTATGAAAAGTCGATGGGCATGATAGGCCCTACATCCAGAAAGTGCGTAAAAGAAATAATCCTCTGTTGAAAAATATCGTTGATGAATGATCATAACACCAAAACTATAGCTTACTAAAGCTGTAGTTACGATGTTTTGATTATTCACCAACGGTTAAATCATTAAAAGGGAGCGGACGGAGGGCATTCAACATTTTGGTACAGTCCACATATCGATTTCATCCTATCATATTCTTTGGTTGTCGCCTTCTGAGTACGTATAAATTTCAGTCCTAGATACGCCTATGAACATCAAGTCATATGAAACCCAACTCGTATCTTTCATTCATAAATTAGCCAAAAATTACAAACCCACGGATATGATTGTGATCGACCTTGTCAAAGCTTTTGACAAAGTCCTTCTCAATCGCCTCCTATATAAACTGAAAATCTATCGAATATTGACCCCAAAACCATCAACTGGATAGAAGATTTCCTTACTGACCGTTCACAGGGTGTTGTTATTGATGGAATTCGCCAACAGAAAATACATGTAACTTCTGATGTTCCTCAATGCACTGTCTTGGGTTCCATCTTATTCTTAGTGTATATTAACGATTTCAATGACTACATAAAACAGAGCAATCTATATAAGTCTCTTTGCTGACGGCAGTTTCATATATAAAAAAATGCAAAGCCATGAGGATTCAAGAAAATTGCAAGAAGCTTTGTCATTTGCAGCTCGATGGGAGGACTGGTTCATGTCATTCCACCCTGACACGGTCCTGAGAAATCTTCAATACTCTTTATCCATACACTACACAATCACACCCAACTGGAAGAATCTTCGACACAATACCCAGGAGTCACCCTGCAAACTGTCCCAAGATTGAACAAGCATCTTTATAATGTAACAGCTACCAAAAATTTAAATTTCATAAAACGAAACCGTAAATTCTAAATCTGTTAAAGATCGCATATAAGGCACTAGTCAGACCCAATCTGGAATATAGTTGTAGGGTTTGGGACCCACACACCTCTTCACAAAAACAACAATTGGAAATGATACAATGAAGGGCCGCATATTCGCTTATTCTCAATACGTAATATTTGATGTTCCAGACTACAATCTCATTGATAAAACCTTTAGCCACAAGATTTTTGTGTTTTCGGGGCGGTCTGGCTCGGGGTTGCTTATTCCTTTGCAATACCTCTATTTCTGTATGGAATTTGATCATATAAACCCCAAAATGAAACATACGTTACTGTCGCCATTGCCATTTTCAAACTTTAGACCTGAATAAGAAATTAAAGTTCATATTTTAGGTATATGTTCATTTTTTTTATTTTTATTTTTTTGCTTTAATGTGCATGTAATGTGCTCAAAAAAGATCCACATGTAAGTTGACAAGTGATACTGTTGAGATTTTCGCATTTTGCTGATGTCGCCAATATCTTAAAATTTAAAATCTTGACAAAGTAATTACTATCAGATTCAAAACAAACATTTAATATCACCTTCTTTTGGCATCTTTCAGGTTTCAGAAAAATAACATAATTGAAAAAGTTATATAATATTTCCAACCTTGGTGAGAAACACATGTTTCAGAAAATGATACTTGTTTAGATAAATGCTCGTTTCCTTCATATCAAATTGAAACAAACGTGACCAGGGTACTAGGTTCAAGTAAATGAGATCTCCATGTTAGGCGTCTTTTTAATCGATAGCTTTTAATGGTGTCTTGAAAAGGAAAACAAATAAAAGTTCAAAGATACTCAAATGTGTAAGTCAAATGCCTTTAAGAAAAACAAAACATACGTGATGTAACATACGGGATCTTTTGAATATATTTGTGGACAAATAACCCTCAAAAGTTTGACACATTTGTTTCTGAGCCTTTTTTCTTGGTATAATGGGTCAATGTTGATGTAAACACAACTGAAGAGAAGATGTCGTCCTTATGATCTACAATGTATTTACCTAAATGTGCTACAAAAGGCTTTTTAATTGGATATAGCTAAAGTGTATCAGCCATTCAATTTGGATAAAACATATCCTTTGAACAAAGTTCCTTTGTTCATTAAATAAGAATTTATACACAAGGGAATATAATTTTTTACTCCCTTAGATCGGACCACCTATAAAAACATTGAAACAAACGTTAGCAAGTGTAACATATGTTACAAAAAAGGATAATTTTTAATCATTTTGTAGTGAATTAGCTCGATGTGTATGAATCATTTTAAATATACTGAACACCTATTAAGACTCATAAAATAAAGCAAACTTTTACATTCTTATTGTATTTTAGCCAAAATATCACCCTAAATATAAAGTATCCAACTTGATGTATTGCAAGTCCGAATATTTCATAATTATGATGAACATTTGACTATACCACTTTTCAATTATCACAAGGGGCTCAAAGAACGACATTAAAAAAGCCAACTTTTACATTCTTATTGTATTTCAGCCAAAATATCACCCTAAAGATAAAGTGTCCAACTTGATGTATTGCAAGTCCGAATATTTCATTATTATGATGAACATTTGACTATACCACTTTTCAATCTATCACAAGGGGCTCAAAGAACGACATTAACCGCTTTGAAACGGTTTTAAAATCTGATTTATCGTAACGTCGATTAGGCTGATGAATACATACGTTACCAAATAAAACTTGGGTCGATTATTTTTATGATATAGTTCATTGATGTTCAAAATTTTTCAGAAATTATATCTACATACATTAATCTCTGAAACAAAACAATAAGAAATGAAAGTTGAGAAACAGAGAAAGTCATATTTCACTTTTTCTTGGTCTGGAATGTTTCGTCTTATTGAGAATGGGCGTATAAAAAATATACATGCAACAGATACCATACGACTAGTTCAGTCGATGAAATACCAACCAACCTCAATTTGACCACTCTAGACCCAAGACGTACAAGGACGAGAATAATATTTTTCTATTAAGTAATACACCATCTGGCAGCAATCTATCTATCAAACCTATCTAACAGACATCCCTATTCCTTCTGATGCCCGAAGAAGACAATATTCCCACCCATATTCCTTCAAACACATTAAACCCGTAAAAACTCGTACAAGTTTTCATTTTATGATTGTACGATCATCCAATGGAACATCTTACCTCTGGTAACCGTACAGTGCATCACGTTTGAGAGTTTCGAAAAGCAGATTTCTCCGTTTGTTTTTTACCATCAATTAAATATCTAAATCCGGACTAAGATGTACATAGTTTTACCACATTACATAGTACATGTATGTCAAAAAAAAAGAAAGAAAAAAAAAGAAAAGAAAAAAATCGATCAAAAGACTTAAAGTCCAGAAACGCGATTTTGTCGACATACTTCATGTACTTATATCCCTACCTTAGTATGGCTGACATTTATGAATGCAAAGATTTTTGTAAAGAAAAGACAAAAGGAGAAAACATATATGAGGAAAAGCACAATGCAATGATGACATTTGGCCAATAGAGTTGAAAATAAAGTCAAAATTGTTGTAAACGATATTTCTTTTTTCCCACAAAAACTGTTTTCTTTACTATGTATTTCACAAATTGAAATATGATCTTTCAAAAAAAAAAAGGCTCATCGAAGGAAATAGGCGGGAAAATTTAAACAGGACCAATTTCTATGAAAAGCGATATGACCTATGGGAGTCCGATTAAACGTAACAACCATGTCCGGTTACACCCGATGTCCTTTTTGCATAGTTGGTTACACCCAATTGTCCTTTTTGCATAGTTAAATAAATAGAGAAAACGGCACACTTTGACAGGCCATAACTCTTCCGACAATTTGAAATGTTTGTGAGGTGCAAACACTGAGTCGCGAAGACATCCATATATAGTTAATATAAAGTTACCTGATGCTCTACAGATACTTTGAGACCTTATCTATCTACTATGCGCATAGTAAAGACTCTGGTCAGACTATGCGAATGCACAGGCTGGTCAGAGTCTTTGCTTTACGCATATTTGAAATTGTTGGAAATCTTACGCACCGGCTCATTTTACACACTGATTGATTGATTGATTGATTGATTGATTGATTGATTGATTGATTGATTGATTGATTGATTGATTGATTGATTGATTGATTGATTGATTGATTGATTGATTGATTGGAGCTTAACGCCGCTTTCAACATTTTATCAGTTATATCGCGGCGACTGGAGCACCTAACAATGATTTTCTGGCATTCCTCTCACCAGTGCAACCACCACATCCTTTCCTAGCATCCAGCTGCTATCTTACATATGTCTGCGATTATCAACCCATTAGTGAGAGACACCCCTTCCGTTATTTTTGGCAATAATAGATTTCCTTCTCTGGCATTCTAATTTTCTTCTAATTGTATCATGAAAACATAATACTGAAATGAAAATTATTGTCTTCTCAGACTAAATAACTTGTATAATTATATGCAAAACTGTTTTAAAAATCGGCATGTATTGGTCCACAGGCAATATACTATTTTGAAATTTATAAACTACCGCCTCCGACTGGATTATTTGAATAAAATCGGCGGATTGCAATTTGAAGCCACGAATGGTTACTTCTTTCACGTTATTTCAAAACAGCTGAATAAATGAATATATCTTATTGGAAAGTATGAAACAGTCGACCACTTACGGGACCACCAAAAAGAGGTCGTTAAAGAGAATGGTCGCAAAGTAATCGTTTTGTTTGTAAATTACAAACATTATTTTGATTGGGTATGTATGTTCTTACAAATTTCTCAATAATCCTGTGTCGTTAAAACTCATTGAGACGATTCTAATGACTTTTAGCAACAAAGGATTCATTCTGAATTATTTTTACACCAATGATATCTTCTTTTTAAGACACTTTGACTTATAGAATGGGATTTGAAAAACGGTCGTTTAGTAAAAATAGTCGCTCTCAGAAATTATTATAAGTGTAAGAGTTGTGTGATTAGTGTTTTGTAATGCAAGATGATCCTAAAGAGAACAACATTGCGTTCAGGATGCCAAACAGTGCAAACTGTTTGTCAATTGTATCCTGCTTTTTCCAGAATTCTAGTATCACGCCCTAAACGAAACAAACAGTGATTTTGAGAAGAGAATTCTTGAGAAATAATAAGTTGAATCTAAAAGGGCACTACTTTATTTCGAAGCTATTTAGAACCTAAAGGGTTTTCCTTACGTAGTAACACTGGTGAACGAAACGTTCACCAATACCGAAAATAATTACAAGACTGAATTTTAGGGGTTACACGTTTAAAGGTAACCAAAGTAACCAAAAGTCCTCTCCACATTTTTCTAATATCAAACAATGTTTCTATTAAAAAGTTGAAACCAAGTGTATAATGCAATTACGTTTTAAAGTTAAAATTAGATTTCGTTGTATAGTATATTTTCAAGGACGGTTTTCCATGATTTTTATCTTGTAAATGTGACCCGTCATGCGAGAAGGGACCATCTGGGAAGTTCGTAAAGTGTCGACGCTTGACAGACTGCGTGAATTGCGCAGACTGACAAGGGTCGAAACTTTTCGCACTTTGCTAATTTTCTGAATCTAGAATAATCAATCTTCATTTGAGAGAATTTTTAAAATGCGACCTCTATTTGGCCTGTTTTGGATCCAAACTCTTTTACAAATAGTTATCAAAGTTAACGGAAGTTCCAAGATGGTACCTTTTCGCCTGATGGGTCACAAATGTACTAAATGATTTTTTCCATTCTTTGTACGTACAGGATAATGTTTACTTACTTTGAATTTTATAATCGAGCTTCGTATGGTCGTTTTCTTGGCATGTTTGCAAAAAAAAAAAAAAAAAAAAAAAAAAAAGAAAGAAATTCTCGAAAATTGCATAAAAAACTATGCTGAACTATGCTGAATTTCTGTTCAATTTATTATTATCATTTACCACATTTTTATAGCGCTTTTTTCACACCGAGGTACATTCAAAAGCGCTTATGGTTAAGGTTAGTTAGTTAGTTATGGTTAAGATACACTCTAAGAGTTAATATTTATCTAAAAAAGATAAGAACAAGTGCCCAATGGAATCGTACTACCTTATGTAGATGCCCAGGACAAGTGAAAATCGTGGTGGACAAGTGATTTTTGGAAGCAAATTGGTCACAGAGCACGTGAGATTTTTACAGAATAAAATCAAATGTCAATTTTTATTAATAAAACTACTCAACCAACAGTCCTACTTTTAAACGGACTGTGCGGCACACGAATTATCCTAATTTTGGCCTGCCGTTTAGCAGGCCATAGGAAACAACCCTGTATCCTGGAAATTGCCTGGGAAAAAGTTAATCGAGGTAAAAACCGAACAACATGTGCACTACGTAGCATTTTTTGTGCTCATGCGCACGCAAAAAATAGGTCTAGTACACGTCATCAACTTATGTGCGATACGAAGTTCTTTATGTGTTCAACACAGTGCTTGCATATCACTACGCTGTTATAAAATCAAAGTACTGATAGTACTGAAGGTGAGTGATCTGAATAGATGAAACAACACACGAGGTCAATTTTCTGGAATATAACCTTGATTATTCACCTTGTCCTTATCATGTATACCAGATATTTCCTTACCTATCACTGCCAAAAGCACTGCTGTGTTAAAGATACATAGCTTTTATATTTGATCTTGACGGATGACCTTACTTATAGGGAAAAGAAGAAAATGCTGCTAACTAACACTTTCTCCTTTCTCCCTAATATTATCTACAAAATCTGCTACAAATCTTACCAATTTGCCCACATATTGTAGTTAATCTGCATCCCGTTTACAATTTGGACCTGTTGAAACATTTGTTGTCTTGTAACGGATTAATCTAAATTAGAACAATTTAAAAGCATTGTCCCATTCTTAAACACTTAGACAGACGACAAAAATCTAGACTCGGCCAATATGGAATAGGTTGCAGACAATAAATCAACATGAGCGTAATTTGATATATATCTAGGGTAGAAATTAAAAATTAATGGGATATGAGTATAGGGTAGACCATATTGTGGGAAAGGGAGAAATTGACTCTATCATTTCTTGCGTTCCCACAGTAAAATACAACTTCTTTATGGAATTCAATTCAATCTAAAAAAAAAAGAGCCGACGAGCATGTGTCCCTAGAAAAACAGCATTACTACGATTGTAAGACGGAATGATCGAATGGATAAATTGACTGACTAATAGCAAACCAATCAACTCAACTAGAATTATAAAAACGCGAGTTGCGCCTGTCTACAAAGCGGTAGCGGGCGTAGTAATCTTTACCTTGGGAATTAGTTGTTTTTGGCAGACTCAGCGCTATATAGTTAGTATACCGTTCGACATTTTTCCTTTGAAGTGAGATTCGGAATGTGGCTTACGATCCCTAAAGGTAAATGAAACCCTTGGATTCCCTAGCCTAAAAAAGCCTTGCTAAAAAGTTTAAAAAAATTAAGTGCATGCCTTGAAATGACAAATTGCCTCTTTATAAACCAGGCTTTCAGCGCTTTTAGCGCTTTGATTTTATATCGTTGGAAAACCGTAAAGTAGAACATTAATGAAGTTTCTTCCTATTTTCGCCTATTCATAATCATGTGCTCTACATTAAAGATATTCCCTAGTATGTCAAACACTCATTCAATCTATTCAAAAACGCTCCAATTTTTTTTACAACGATCAATATTTTATAAAAAATTTATTTATTGTAATTAAAATTATTACACAATTTATAATCGATTGTGAATTTCCAAAGCATCTGATTGGCCAGGAAAAAAAAAGTACAAAAGCAAGAAAATACGTTTTCCGTGTCAGTTTCGCGTAGTTGTTAACTGTAACATAAATGACAGATTTATCACAGGCTGTATTTTACTTTTATCCTGACCATTACTTAAGTTAATTTATACTCGTATGTATACAGTTCGTCTGGCCGACAGACTCGCCTTTATATTTTTTTTCAAAGAGAATAAAATGTGACAGTCATAACAAAAGTTTCAATTGAGCCCCTTGTCTCTGAAAAGAAGTTTTTGTTCAGCACTTGTAAATATGAACTTGGGCCAAAGTGCCTTGTTATAGAACTACAACAAAAACATATTCTAAAAATACAAACCAAACCGACTGAGATCAGTCTAGTATATAGTGTATATGCTTGAAAAGGACCATCGTGATAATGATAATGCGTTTTGCATTCGTTAATAAAAGAGATACAGGTCCGTTTGTGCTACCGTAGATGTAACATAAGAGGCCAGTATTGGAGTCAGTGAAGCGAAGACTTCGAACTTGTGTGTGAATTCAGGTATATAGGGATACATACAAAATGTAAATAATGTGCCCATAAAGCTCATAAAACTGTCGGATATGAAGAATCTGAATATAAACAATGATTAAAATGTAACTCGATCAAGATTATCCATTGAAAGTGAGTATACATTGGGTTTAATTACTTGATTATTTTTTGCTTTACTTTAAGGTAGTGGACCCTTAATAGTTCCGCATTAATTCGTGATCTTTCACAGTGGTAATCCAGGAATCCTAATGAAATCATCAGGAAACCTCGGTTAACGCTGTTCAAGTTCTAAACGCTGCTGAACTATTACGGGTTCACTACCTTAAGACACAAACATTGTGTAATTAGGCTTCATCGAGCAGTCCTCAATTCGACAAGAGAACACGTAGATCAATAAGATACAAATATTAATTTACATGCACAGGTTAAAGTGAATGATCAAAGGTCATTTTTGTAAATACAAGTATATCCAAATTTGACATTCTACCTCCCACATTAACTTGTAAATCTATACCATTAGAAAAATAAAATCAAATAGATTTTTTTTCATTTATTGAGTCACGAATAGAATGGTGTCATCAACGGTTATTAGTTTTGAACAGCTTAAATGCACTGTGAGGCTCAATATGCGCCTGTCGAATAAGTCGAGGGGTCAGAGCAAACCCATTCTCAAATCCCCTGCGTATAACTCGAATCCGGTATTGTGACTTGTGTTTACAATACATATGTATACAATCGACGAGTCAAAATAGCGAATTTGACATATAAATCTTTACGCTACACATATTCAATGAAATCAATGTCATGTTGTATAGATATGAGAAAAAAGAACATGGGAAACCATTGTTAGCTGAACCGGTCATCGCGATGCAACTGCAATATTGATGAATACAAACGAACAGAAAGAAGCTACCACAACGAAGTAACATTTAATCCCACCAACCTCGCGGGTATTACGGGCATGGTTATTCGTTTTTGTTTCTTGCATACTCGAATCTCTTTTAATAGATAGATTACGAAATGCTTTTTGTCCAATTACTCGCACAAGCTATGAAGCGTAGATGTGTAATTTGAAAAAAAAATCAAATAGATTCAACTGCAATCCCATACGACAATCGATCATATAGATGGCTCAGCGCGAAACAGTTGTAACTCCCTATATGTTTATAGGGAGTTACAACCGTTTCGCGCTGAGCCATCGATATGCAAATAAGCGTGTACGGAGCATAACTTCTAAATTAATTGGAGATTTTCCAAATTATTTCCGTAGCTCTCACATGTACAATTATTCTTAATAGATTTATGATATGGCATACATATTCTCCATTTATCAATAGTACGTATTTCAAAATTCAATTATCCCTAATTTAAAGGCAACATTCCAATGTTAGACGTTTGAATTGAGCTAATACAGCTTTAGAGAATACATCGAATACACACGGATGCATTTCAACTTTCAAGCTAGGGATAGATCGACATACTTGCAGGACAATTTAGCTAGAAAACATACCGAGGTATTTATAACCAACGTGCCATGGGGAACAATCTTACAAAATGTGACTCCACGCCAAAGGACCATATTGAACCTCAGTAAAATGATAACACATGTAATAATAATAATAAATAGAAAACAACGTCATTCCAGATTCAGAGAATCACCGAAGAGCGAAGATTCGATCCTAGTTAGCCTGCGCAGTGCGCTTAGTTTGACTTGGATCAACACGTTTCGCACCAACCAGATGGTCCTTTTTCGCATGATGGGGAACATATATCAAGCAAAGAAAGAGACCACCAAACTGACGGATTGCTGATCATGCCCTAGAATTAGGACAAATCAGTTTGTCCCTTTTTGCAGCTTAAGTTATTTTTTCCCAAAATATATTGAATAGTATCGCAAAATTACCTTTTATATTTAAAATTTTGAGAAAAAAAACCAAAAAAAACCGACAACAACAACTTCCGAATGAAAAAAACCGTACATCTAAATATAAATATTCAGGAGTCTTAATGTCGATAGTAAGTAAGTTTTGAGGCAGTTTGATTTGATTTGAATTGGGGTTTTACGTCGCTTTCAACAATCTCTCATTATATCGCGACGACTGGAGCACCTAACGATGGATTCCTGGTATTTCTCACACCAGTACTACCACCACATCCCTTTCCTAGCCTCCAGTTGCTATTCCACATAGGTTTACGATTATCTACCCATTGGTGGAAGACAAATGTCGGAAAGGATAAGTGCCGCGGCCGGGGATCGAACCCGTGCGAATATAGACCCCTGGATTAGAAGTCTGGCGCGCTACCAACTGCGCTATTGCCGGGGCTAAGTTTTGAGGCAGAGAGGAGTAGTTAGAAAACCGTAAAACAGTCAGATTTAAGAGCGTCTAAGCATAAGTAACTGGTTCGCTTCCACTCTCTCTCTCTCTCTCTCTCTCTCTCTCTCTCTCTCTCTCTCTCTCTCTCTCTCTCTCTCTCTCTCTCTCTCTCTCTCTCTCTCTCTCTCTCTCTCTCTCTCACTCTCTCTCCCTATATATATACTTAGTTCCATAAAAATGTGTGCATATTCACTTTTTGCATTTGTCTCGATATTTTCAAAGTTGGAGGAAAATTATGGAGTTAATTTGATACCATACTTTAGGCAAGACCTTTTGAAATCTTAAGTCAAATCAGATTTGGATAAAGTATCGCATGCTGCATACGCGATCGCATTACTTAAACTGTTGGGATTTGACCCCTTTACAACTTTTTCTTTGGTAAGAGCTATGTGTTAATGCTGCATTATAGAGTTTAAGAAGCCATTCCAAGCCATTTTTAAACAAACGTTTTAATTTTCATGCAGACGTGACGTGTACGTCAACGTTAGACATTGCTACGTTGGAAGGCCAGTAAATTGTCGTTGGATGATGCTATGACGTTCTATGACATCTCGATTTGCTTATTAAAGGCCTTACAATATGACGACCTCAAAATTAAATGTGAATATGAAGCATCATGCACAATTGTAATGAAAATGTGATTTTTTGGTCTAGCAAAACCGCAAATATTCAGCTGAATGCATTTACAGACAAATTATACGTCTAACGCGTGATGCATATGCAAATCATGCAAAATCAAACGTCTCAATTTAGCTGAAAATTTTTGCTCATCCCGCGATTTTTGTTTTCAAATGACGTTTGCACATAATCTTTAGGATGGTCATACTACGTTTCATGACGATAGATTGTGTAATTTCAGAGATATTCAAAATTCAAAAGTGCACACTTTCTTTTGGAACTAAGTATATATATATATATAGATATAGACTATAACCTTTCTAGCAATTTTACATGCGTGTAAATATTGATAGAAAAAAATGAGAAACATAGACACAATTCAACAACATTTAACGCTAACTGCAAACAGAAGAGATTTAATCCATGGTGAAGATTTCGCTCCGATTGCGGATGCACAGGTTCACCAAAGGCTTTGATTTACAAAAATGAGAAAATGCAGGAAATGTTACGCACGTTGTCAATTGTTTGATTGGTCCGAGTTCAGTCTAAAGGACAGCTACGAGCCATTGAACCTGTCCTGCGTACAGGAGGACAAAACGGTGCAAACTGTTTGCTAAATTGTACCCCACTTTGCACTGCACTTACGTGCAAAGCGGGGTAAAATTGGCAAGCAATTTGCACCATTTTGTCATCCTGAAAAAGGGCAGATCTCATGCAGAAAAGATTCAAAATTTTGTCTAATACCATTTGCTTTAAATGGAATTGTTATCTTGTTCTTTAATGAATTGATCATACTTTTCTTTTAGTTTTAAAGGTTCTTGATACAAATCGACGTGTATAATAAACACGAAACCCAGCGATCTAATACAACAGAAAATATGGAAGAGCACGAAGTAGACAGTGTTGTTTATAAAAGACAGAATGAAGTTCCAGAACGTAAAACTGATAAAGCATTTAGGTACAGGAATGTTGTTGTCAGAGAAAGAAATATCGACGTTGATGAAACATCAAAAGGTGATATTCCATATCACAGTAAGAAACTACAATCTGACTGTGACACGTGCCTAAGTTGTGATCTCCGAAAACATTTATCAGAGTATTGTTGCACTAAATGCGAAGTGTATCTATGTTCAAACTGCAATCAAGATCACGCTGGTCATTCAACTTGTACTGTAGATCAGGGTTTATCAAAATTAGTAGAGGAATTAATTCATGAACAGAATAGATGGGATGCACTTGGGGAGACCGAAATTTGTCCATGCTCAACAATAGATGTGGGTTCAGGTGTCGATGATGAGAAATGTTGGATAACAGGTTGTTCTTTTCCTGACAAGAATCACGTGATTGCTTGTGATTACAATAACGACTGTTTAAAGATTATAGAAGTTTGTTATGGAACTTTTCATTTTGTTAAACGATATATCCGCATTTCTTATGGGCCATGGAATGCGACATGTGTAGAAAATGACAATGAAAACAGTGGCGAGTCAAAGGAATCGTCAAGAATTGAAAATAATATCCCCAAAGCAGACAAATCAGACACTGATTCTAAAATAAGAAACCAGGGGAACTCTTTCAGTTTAAATCAAAAGCAAATCATTGCAGTAACGTGTCCCGACGTTCGTCAAATCATATTTGTAGATATAACCACAAAACCAGCGATAAAATTAAAAACTCTGCGTGTTGATGGCGAATGCTTTGATATTGAAATATTCAATAAAAAGATATTCACGTCTTGCAAGGAGCCACATAATCAGTATCGAATGACGATTCATATCATAGATCTGAAAGGCTATGTATTAAATATCATAAATACAGAATTCTATAGCGGACGACAATGGGCGCCCCCATGTTTCGTTCTTCACCCGGAAAAGGAAATAATATATTTCACTTCCGGTTATCATGGCGTCGTGCAGTGTGTTCATTTCTCTGGTGAGGTCATAGCAACTTTTACAGACAACGGCCCTGGTTTACGCGGTATATGCATGGATGAAGCCCAAAACATTTACGTATGTGCCAATAACGACGATGCTATATTTAAGCTATCGCCAGATCTCACACAGTGTGACGTGATTGTTGATAAAGGATTAATACGGATGAAGTGGCCTCAGTCAGTTAGCATGTACCGTGATAAACTGTATATTAGTCATTATTTTAGAGAATCTGAAAATATTCAGAATCATATAAATGTAGTAAGAATTTTGTAATGCAAAGGTGACTTATAGCATCAATTAATTTATTGTAGTAAAACTAGTAAAATCTCGAAAGGTATGCTGGACTTACCTGATATAATCTGAAATAAATACCTGAAAAAAAAAAAAAACCTCATATATATAAACACAATTAATTTTTGAGAAAAATAAGATAATAACGGTGAATGGTTGACTTATATACAGTGATGCGTTCTTAGATTAAGATTCTTAAGAATCTTTCAAGATTTTTAAGATGGAGCATTTTTTAGATTCAGATTTTTAAGCGACTAAATAAGAATCTCAAGATATCTTAATGAGGAAACGAAGATTGTTTTGCATTGGCTTAAAAGAAGTAGACTTGACGACGTCGAATGTTTTCACTCAAAATAACGGAAATCCTTTCTTATGACGCCTAAATAATCTTATTGAGTGGAATTTTTCATCTCGTTCTTAAAAGCCCTACTCAAGTCGCTACATCAATCAAGAAATCGATTGGCCAATCAAAATACTCGTTTATAATGAGATGCCTGGTGAACTCCGACATTTTCCACCAATTTTTGTTTCAAACATTTTAGAGGATTTGCGACTTAATACCCATTCTCTGTAACGACTTAAACAATTTTGGCACACATGGTCTCCGATTTTGATGAAATTTCACATACAGGAAGGGACTAATAATAAGAGAAGAAATTGACAAAAAGAATGTTTTCAGATCATCTGGTTACCATGGCAACGGCCTTCAAAGCACAGAATTTTGCAAAATTAAGCTTTTTTGAAGCTATATAATTTGGTCTTTATATGAAGATGATGGTTGTTTTGGTATGTTTTTGATAGAATAGGACCTAAAATTTTGAACTAGATCTTTTGTTGTGTCAGTAAGTGTAAAAAAAGATTGGTTACCATGACAACAAGTATGGATTATTTTGATAAATTGATCTGAAAATGTTGTCTATAATTTCCTGTTTTTCTTCGCTTATGACATTTGATGTGTAGATGGAATTTATTATGTAAAAGGAGCATCTAAGATACAAATTTTTTTGTTGTTGTGTGCATTGGTTACCTTGACAACGGTAACTATGACTCATAATATGGCTGTTTTTGTGACTTCTGAGTTATTTCTTGAATTTTTGCAGCATGATATACTGATGATGATTATTGGGACATATCTAACAAAAAGTGCTCTTTCAAAAACCGCAAAGAAATCATTGGGCCTTTTTGTTACCATGGCAACCATTTTTATTATTTTCTTAAATCAGTTATTTTAAGTCCTTGAAAGTGTGCATGTGATAAGAAAAGAGATCCAATAAGCCTCTATCAAAATACAAGAAAAAAGAACAAAAATTGTAATAGTTGCCATGGTAATTTGCCGATACAACCAAAAATTAAGCATTTTTTGGGTCATTTTGTAGCCTTTTCCCTAAAAAATGAAACCAGTTTACACAACTATTTTGATATATTAGTTAGAGGAAAGTTTGAACTTTATTTTGGATTAAGAAATTTCAGGTTGTTTGGCGTTGGATACCCGTATCCAAGGACTAAAAATGGGCTTTTGTGCATTTTTACATAATTGTTCCCATAGCAACCGGCTATTTCCTGCAAGTTTTTGAAAAAAAAATCTTATATGTCCTAAAAGGTCTATCTGAGCAATTTTGTAAATTATCATAACATTTATTGGGAGTTCAATTATCTAGTCATTTGAGGACTCTCAAGTTGTTCTGAAATTGTCTTCATTTATGGGATATGAATTCACGTTGCCATAGCAACGAACACAAAAGTTATTATTATGTGAATGTTAATGTGGTATTTCCTTGTAAAACGGAAAACAATGTCTGTATTTTGTCATAACATTTGAAAAAATGCAAAAATCAATATTTTAGTAGGGTATGTGTGTTGTTGCTATGGAAACATAAGTAAACAACGTTTGCCCAAGAATATTATTAATTCATTTGAGAGAACCAAGATGGGGAACTTATATCTTATGTGTTTTTATTTTAGTTTGTGCTGCATTACTGATATATTTGAATTTAAAAACTCGCAAAAACGGACTTTTTCAATCTTTAACTTCTGTTTCCATGGCAACCAGAAGTGATTTTAAGAATTTTTTTATCTTATTTTTACGTTTGTGTCAGCCCTATCCTCATGTTTTAATTTTATCAAAATTTGAGACATAGCGTGCCACACTCCCTATTTAAAAGTGTAAGTGCTTACAGAGAATTGCTATTAAACAGTTAACGTGAAATTGGCAAGGTAAATGATTTTGGAACGTTTTTTGAACGAAATTGAATGAATGCGATGAGTTTTGTAAAATCAAAGGAAGGTAAGCCAATATCGGTAATTTTATTCAGGATGAACAAAATTATTGATATCTATTACCTCTCTTTAATAAGATATACATACAAGTTCTATAAATAGATTCCTATTTCTTCAAGAACTAATTAGACGCTTACAATTTCAATCATGTCATTAAAAACGTGTTTTTTTCCTACCCATTTTTATTTTTAATGTTGCTGTTGATCTTATCTTTTTAAGTCATTTTGGAGCGGTTTTGGTTATTTTCAGTTAGCGTTTGAAATGAATGAATAGAGCGCTGAGTGAGCGATATAGAATGGTTTTGATTGAGATAAATGTCAATTTCACTATGCAACTAACTGTTTGACGTAATGAAAGGTTACGATGTGAAGGCCACCCGCTAACGGTTTGCTCTTTGTTTCCTGATTATTGCTAGATTTTGCAGATTAAATAACGATTTTAAAAAACTTGAGAGATGTGATATGACGGAGGTCGATTGATCGAGCCAGCGATCCATTTACTTGCGTGCGTCTTAAAGGTAATAGACCTGTAATAGTTCCGCAATGTTTCGGAAGTCCGAGGTTTCCTAACGAGCTTCGAAATGCTGCGGATCTATTACTAGCCCAATACTTGAAGTGTGTGCGTCAGCCTATCCTTCCATTATGAGCAGTACGATGAATTTTCTGCGTACGCTTGGTTCGGTACTAAGCTGAATCTGGTTTCCGAGACTCATTTCCGAGGTAGGGTTCCCAGGATTCAATGTTTATTTTCAACTTGAGCAATAAATATTATTATATAAATAAAAATAATATGTTTTTTTTTCGTGCTCAACTGAGAATACAAGTTTAGAATTTCAATAAATGAATGAACATTAAAGAAAATATTAATAAGTTGTTATTAATAACAGCCTATTAATATGATACTTTTTGTTCATACATTAAAATAAGTATCACTACAGAATTTTAATATAGAATTTAATATCAAGATGAAATTTAAGAAAATCTTGCGTTGAGAAATAAGTCTGTAGGTGACGATTCCAACAATTTCACGGATGCGCCAAGCAAAGGCTCTGGCCAGTCTTTGCATCAGTACATTCTGTCCAGAGTCTTCACTTCACACTTTTTGGATAGATAAGATCTCGAAGTGTCTGTAGACAGACAGGGCATCATCTTATTTTACTGTAAGACTGGCTAGGGTGCTGCTTGTGTGCTCCTTACGTTTGTTTCAAATTGTTGGGAATGTCACGCACTGGCTCAATTAGAACATTTTCATAGCCTTGGGTCCTAAATAAGGTTATCTTTCGCACCTCTCTGTACGTCAAAACTTTTTATTGTAAATCCAACATTTTAAAAGAATAATGATCTGAATGTGGAGCAAATATCTCTTGGAAAGTATTTTTTTCTTTTCTTCAATCTTCTCCGCAGTATATATTTTGAATTCTGACATTTAAATTCGATTTCTTTTTTAATTCTTTGTGGGTCCACTGGTATCCTTACTTAGAGAAGCAAATGTCAAAACTTCATTTAGGATTCATGTTAAGTGTTTGAGACCCAAATTTAAGGGAACCTCATTGGCAAAGAAAAAGCAGTATGTCTAGGTTATTATATATCGAAATGAAGCTATTTATGAGCACAAGCAGTTAAGCAACAAATTGGCTCATATTTAAACAAAGTACAGTCTAAAGTACTACCCAGGTACTACTACAACCTTTGGAATAAAACTCGGGCCCAAAACGTAGTTATGCAAGCAATTCATTTTGGCTTATAAACACATATGTCATATATGTCATTCTAATTTTGTAATCGTGTAGACCTATGTAAGGTATGGTGTGTTATCACAACATATATGGACATTAATAGTTTGTTTACCTGTAAGGTTGTTTAGTGATATATCAATTTCTATTTCAAAAACCATAGATATATAGTAATTTATCATAGATCATTATATTAAAAAAAACTATAATTTGAAATAAATCTCAGAAATATTTCACAATATTGTGGTTATTTAAACCTACCTTACACCTATTTTAAAAACAGACCAAACCGGTTTGACATGTATGTTGGCAAAATAAAGGGAAATTGATTGTTTCAAAAGATCCCTTGGAGACTGAGTTTTATATCTAAGGTTGTAGTAGTACCTAGTAGGAACATTTTTCTACATTCTGATCAAATATAGGTGACTTTTATCCAGCCGTAATGAAGTTGTTGGTTTTGAACAAAATATTCCTTTTCCATCATGGTTTGGCTATTCTGTTATGATATTAGGCCTCTAATGCTGTGTAACTGCCTGTGCTTATATACAGCTTCAATTTGATTTATTGTTTAGCTTGGCAAAACTGTCATTTTGTTTATAGAAGCAGCATTAAATTTGATTCAAAAACTCTTTAACGAACCTTAAGATAAAAACGTTCTAGGAAAACGTTTAAGAAATAGTACATCGTTTTGCATGTGTACGGGCGGGCTAAGTTTTTGTAAATATTAGTCAACGTTTTTAATGCTTTCTGGGCAACGGGCTTGTAAGTTCTGTGACTGCAATTATGATGCTTAAAGGGAAGTAAATAACGAATGTCCAGATGATTTACTGGGAGTTTTCTCTCGTTTTACTTATATTCTTATTTTTTAGCTGACAAAAATGCATCAGCTTTCACCTATTCAATCTGTAGATACGACGTTTAAAAATGAAAAAGAATTGGATATAAACGCAAAGGTACAGATAAGAGGGGCTAAAGCCAGTCTAAAATCTTTATTGACAATGAAACCATATGTTGTGGGTACTCATGTGAATCGTCTCGATGAGACGGTTCAAATGAGTATCAACAACACAGGGTTTAAGGTAAAAATACTGAAATATTTTAATTTGAAAAAAAAAACCAAAAAAAAAAACTCTATCTGTAGCTCTGCAAACGATAACCAACGGATTTCATTTGATGCCTGTATGCATGTTTTGTTTAGAGTTTTGGTTGATTGATTGATTGAATGGAGTTTTACGCCGCTTGCAACAATTTTTCAGTTCTATCGCGGCGGCTAAAGCACCTTACAAATGATTCCTGGTATTTCTCTCACCAGTACTACCATCACACCCTTTCCTAGCCTCCAGCTACTGTCTCACATAGGTTTTCGATTATAAACTCATTGAAGAGAGACAAATAGTCGAAAAAATGGGTGCCGCCGCCGTGGATCTAACCCGGGACATCTAGATTGACAGTCCGACGCGCTACCAACTGCACTATGACGGCGGCTTAGAGTTTTGAACGCTTCCTTTTATCGAAAATAATATCAGAATTTCAGTTTTTCATTGTCAAAAATACAATAGTTGCTGAAATTTGCCAGAAACAAATAAAGTTTGGTAGTTCTTTTCCGTTTATAGAACGAAATATTGTCATTGGATAAAGCTGTATTTACGATATAATTGTCGCTAGATGACGATATAATGCTTGTAGACTTTCTTCCACCAATTAATTGATTATCGTACCCTATGTGGGAGTTAAAAACACTGATTGTTGAAGCCATTTTTTCACCTTTTTGTATCTCAATTCTTTTCCGCTCACCGTTAACCGTAGATGGTATTGGCAGAACTTTATAAAAGTGAAAACCCTTGTTTGGAGCTTAACCAAACGTTACAGGTCTCATCAGAACGTGACAGACCAGGATGGAACGTAAAAACGTTCTTAACAGGCCGTGGGTTAAACGTAGTGCGACGTTAGAACACCGGGGTTCAGTAAACATGTTATACCACGCTTTGTTACGGATACCTTTAAACATGGTGTTAAAACGTAAGACAACCGCGCTGAACTTGAATTCCATGTCAAAACTGGACAAAATTCAACGGCGTAATACGTTTCGGACTACCATTGCTGCCGTGGTCACCAGGAACATAGTGTAAACTTGGGGTTCATTTCAAACAACATCGAGTCACTTTGCAACACAATTCGTTAAAAATATTGTAAAGTCATTGACATTTTATATAAAAAATAAATAAATGAATAAACTTTGTATACTCATATTCCATAATAATAATTATAATAGAATGATAATATTTTGGTCGATACTTTTCCACTCTTGGACGGTTTTGGAAGAGCGATTATGTTTATCTATTAAAACCTTTGGTTTTGGATGAGTTCAAATTCCCGCCATGAGTAAAAGAGGCAGAATTCTCAGTACATGTATTATTGGCTTTTAGCGTTGTAAAGCGTCCCTAGCAACGGAGCCTTTTTGTTGAGGAATATCGAGGAATTGTCATTCACACGTATTGTCTTTCGTGTTGGCGGTACATTGAACGGCTATTTTATAGAGACCTATTGTGATCATTATAGAATGGAATGGATTATGGAAACGCCAGGGTTTGACAGATATAATTAGAAGTTTTTTCTATGGGTGAGTGTCCTTTTTTCTGCATCTAGAACACGCTTTACATTTATAAATTAGTTTGCAAATAAGGGATAAATACAATCACAGTCAATATTGTTCGAGCGACCACGTCTATTTAGCGACCAATTTTACTAAGCGACCACCATAAAAAGTACCTTCACCGTAAGCAAAATCTCTGAAAGAAGAGGACATTCTTAACGAAAAAATAGTTATTGTTGAATCTTATGTTGTTGGAACCCATTAGAATCGTCTCATTAAGACGATTCTAATGGATTCGAATATCATAAGATTCAGTACGACTTGACCGACAATCATAAAATGTTATCAAAATGAACTGTCACATTTATCATAAATTTTCATATTACGCGACCATTCCCATAAACGACCGCTTTTTGGTGGTCCCTTAAGTGGTCGCTTAACACAAGTTTTACGGTAATATAAAAATAAATAATATTTCATATGCTTTATATCATAACCTTGTCCGACATTTTTTACATCATTTTAAGGTACACAGAAAGTAGGGTTTTAACGAGATCAAGAATTTGGGGTTTTTTTTTTTTATAGAACAATCGATGTTTTCTGATAACTCTCCTCTTCTTTCTTGCCAAACGGTAAACTACAGTCGATCCTGTTACAGCAGCTACCTCTATTAAGCGACAATCTCTAGTTAAAGACCATTGCAAAACGTCCCTTTAACAAATTTGAAAATCCTTAGAGAAATACCTTTACTTTTATTGAATCCCATAATGATGAAACACATTTAAATCATTTCGTTGAGTGCTTTATTGGAGCTATTTATTTACGCTGTTTTAATCGTCCAACGACATACTTACATCTTTTTTTTGGCAAAACCGAGAAAAAAATCCACATGCAAACATGTAGTTATAATGAGATGAGTGAAAGAGTGGTACATGCACGCAGATAAATGTTTTATAATCCGTGTTTTTTTTGTTGTTTTTTTTAAGTCAGATTATGAAATAACCGACAATGTGCATGTACTATAGATATAATACAAGACGAGGGTTTAGAAATTAAATATAAAAAAAATGCTGGACGTTAAGTACATTTTAATATCTCCAGTGGTGTACTTTTTCCCCAAATTACATGTATATCCATTTGTTGTCATTCGAGTACATCAAATAAGCAGTTTAAAATCTCGTCGTTGGTTAAAGGGAGTTAGGTATGACTTGAAAATCAAAAAGATGTTTTGATTTTTTTATATGAAAATATATGTGAGCCGTCACGCGAAAAGGGACCATGTGGGTAGTGCGTAATGTGTCGATCCTAATCAGACTGCGCGGGTTGCGCAGACTGACTAGGATCGAAACTCTTTGCACTTTTCTGAATTTCTGAATCAAGAAAGATTAATCAATCTTTCAGTGAAAGAATTTGTAAAATGCGACCTCTGGTTGACATCAACTGGATAAAATCTCTTTTTTGAGATTTCATTTTACGGATTTCCGAGATGATCCCTTTTTCCGTGACGGGTCACGTATCTATTAAACGAACTACGAATATATAGAGACATCCAGTACCAAAACGAAAATGTTAACAACAAAACACGATGTGCATGTAGTTGCTATCGTCCTGCTGCGTAGCGAAGGACATTTGATAAAAAATTAAGGTCGAAAAAGCAGTATAAAAACTGGTATTAAATGTTGCTCGTTTCTTGTTCAGTTGGTTTTCTTTGTAATCGTTTTGTCAAGTAACCACAACATAGTTTCATAAAGAAATAAATATTTTTAGACTGACAATGCCCTGACTTATCCGTTCATACGTGCTATTTATCTAATAACTATACAAATATCCCATATGATATTTTTTATGATATCACATAGTTATTTTCAGAATAATGATATAATGCAGCTATTTTTAGAAGCTTGTAATCTGAAAACAAGGCAAAAAAAGGTTATAAGATAAATATAATACGTACTTAGTGTATTGTATAAAAAATATCTAACTCGGTTGTGGGAATTGATAATTGTCTCGGCAGAGCCTCGACAATGATCAATTCTCCCAACCTCGTTAGATATTTTTTCTCATACAAAACACTAAGTACGTATTATATATATATATCAAAGCTTTCCTCCATAAACAGATAAGCTAATAATTAATAGGTGACTTTAAGCTGTAACATCTATATCATCTCTTTGATAACGCTTGCATCTTGTCTCTTTGACCTTATTTTTTTTGCTGTCAGAAGCAAAAGTTGTATTGAACCCGGGGCTGTTTCCTGATTCAATGTTTGGCTGTAATCAAACAATCCATTATATGCGCCGAGGGCCAGTAACAAGCCGATAGCATCATTAATAATGTAATTTCCATCACGAAAACTATCAGATAATTCCTGCTAAAAGATAATGGCCGTTTTTCCCGGACAAAATTGAAGTGATCTATATTTTTATGGATAAGAATAATCAATAGAAAGCAGCGGGGTGTCTACATTGTAAAATGTCTGTAAGCTGATATGATTATTTTCATTTCATTGAATTATTAAGTTGAAAAAATGGTCCCAGGTACATAGAATTAATCAGTTTTTATCAATTTCTGTCCACATGACAAGTATTGGCGTATGCACGAATTGCGTTATAAGAAGCAAAAACGAACTTGATCTTTTGCTAGTAGGCTGGCAGCCAGACTATTTTGCTAGATGAAAATTAGATTCAAATGAAGCCAAACAGCCAAATTTTTATTTTAGCCAGACTGTATTCTGAGAATACATAAAGTCTTGCTATAAAGTAATTTTTTTTTTATTTTTTTCGTCGTGTTCGAGCAAAAACTTTGACATTTTGTGATAACTCTGATATAATTTGCATGAAATATGGAGAATATGTATACTGTCGAAAAATGATAGGGGATAATTGTTTGATTTCAGTGTAATATCAATTGAGCCTATGCGTGACATTACCAACAATTTGAAATGTGCGTGACGTGCAAGCGTTGAGAGGCGTAGACAGCCACAAACTCTAACAAGAGCACCGCCTACGGGTGCCTACGCTCGGCTGTCGAGTGCTGGATGGTGGAAAAAAATCTAAGTCGAAAAAAGGGCATAATTTGCACAAAATGCATCTAGAGTTATCCCCCTTGATAGTATAGGTTGCTCTTTTGATGGTGAACATGTGTGCCAAGTTTCAAGTGAATGCCTTCAGTAGAACAAGAGATATAACAAAATGTCAAAGTTTTCGCACGACGACGACGACAACGACGACGACAACGACACGGAGGCTATAGCAATACCTCGGGTTTTCTCCGAAAACAGCCGAGCTAAAAATAAAGTTACCTGATGGTCCATAGATACTCAGAGACCTTATCTATCTACTTAGCGCATAGTGAAGACTCTGGCCAGACTGTGCGGATGCACAGCATATGTCAGCATAGGTCACCGGACCAATTTTTGAGAAAAAAGGCAATATTTTCAGTAACTCTACCCAAAAGCAGCAACACAGAAGGCATTAATATTCAATACGTTACACCTTATTGTATTTCTTACATTTATTTCTTCATATCAATAAAAACATAACATCGGATGTCTTGATACGAAGCGAATGGCGTTTTCGGGATAAAAATCGATTTATTATTTCCGAAAAAATAGACAATTACTGTTTTTGATCCCTAAAAAAGGGGTCAGCCCATTGATGACGTAATGACGTCAACTCTACGTTATGAAATTTCTTTTTATGACAGAAATATGAAAGCGGGTACTTCAAAGTTCAGTTTCATCGCATTAGGTATGATTTGCAGATAATTTAAAATTTGGAACTAAAATGGCCCTCTATGTGTCCGCAGTTACCTTAACGCCATCAGGACCCGATGTTATAAAACTTTACTCAGGCTCAACTGAGAATTTTCTCAAATTTTAAACTTGAATAAATGTATAAAAATAAAAGAAAATATTAATATTTATAAGTTGTTATTTATAACAACGTATTAATATTATCTTTTATGCTTATACATTAAAATGAGAATTAAAACAGAGTTACAGCTTCTCAAATTGAAATTTGAGAACATTTTAGATTTAGAATGAGAAAAGTTTTATAACCTTGGTCCAAGATCTTTTAGAACTGCGTTGGAAGATTGAAACGTTAGCAAAATATTTGTGAATGTTTGGAATGATTTTGGAACGGAATTGAATGAGTACGGTGAACGAGTTAAGAATGAAATTAAAATGTGGTAATACAACGTCGCTGATTTTGTTCAAGATTAAAGTTCTACAAAAATATTTTTACGCCCTTACCAACCAATCAAGCGCTTCCGAATGCAATTAAGTCAGTGAAATCATGTTTTTTTTTCTAAAAAAAAATCATTTTGAATATAGTTGTTGCATTTTGGAGCGTTTTGAACGTTTGAATGAATGAGTGAATTAATGAATGGACGAATTAATGAATGAATGGGGCTCCGAGTGAGTGATTAAGAGCGGTTTTGATCGGAGTGAGAGTCAATTTCGCGATGTTTCTTTAAAACTGTATGCTACAGAACGCCACAGTTTTCTTCCAGAAACTTTTAAAAGTATAAATGGCTAACATTCGCTCAGTCTGCCTTATTATATATTGGCTAACCTAATAGTTACATAAACGACATACTTGTTCTTCTAATAGTCTTATAAAATCTACGCCATCAAAGGATTAGCTGATAGTCTGTTATTCAATAGAGATGTATTTGTTTGTTTGTTTGAATGGGTTTAACGCCGCTTTCAACAATCTTGCAGTTGTATCGCGGCGGCCGGAGTACCTAACAATGGATTCCTGGTATTTCTTTCACCTGTAGTACCATTACACCCTTTCCTAGCCTCCGACTG
Organism: Fragum whitleyi; assembly: GCA_948146395.1. NCBI lineage: Eukaryota > Metazoa > Mollusca > Bivalvia > Cardiida > Cardiidae > Fragum > Fragum whitleyi. The sequence continues at coordinate 46,242,323 of OX411555.1, forward strand.
CTATCTCACATAGGTTTACGATTATCTACCCATTGGTGAGAGACGAACGTCGGAAAGGATATTTGCCGCCACCGGGGATCGAAACCAAGACTTTCAGATTGGAAGTCTAATGCCTAACCAACTGCGCTATGGTGGCGGCTCAATAGAGATGTAAGGTAATTTTATGAAGACGATATATGTCGTCATAATTCTAAAATACATGTGTTTGTGAGGAAAATATATTTAATTAACAGAGAGACATTCACACACCGATGATGATAATACCTTGCATACAACAACAAAATCGTTGTAAAATCCAACGAAAAAGCCTTGTCACCAAGAAGAGAAAAAGCTCCGTTGATGAGCCTTTCTTTACTATTTAAGAGATGAATGGGATATATAGTTTGTTTTCATTGAGTTTATGGTGAACGAACAAACAAACAAAAAAAAAGAGAAAAACTCAGCCACACCGTCCTTATAGATCTCTATATAAGATTCATACTCTGTTAAGTTGAAAGAATATAGATCATTTATGTAAAAAAATGATTGACATAAGTGGATATTCTTAACTATTTAAGTTGTGGTAGCGAAGCTTTAAGCGAAACTACACGGATAAAATATCGGTTTAAAATTTCTGCATACAAACGGATTGGCGTGAACATGCAGGGAAACATGAAACAGTAATAATCAGTGAGAGCTAATTGCCTCCCCTATAGTGACACTAAAATTGGTAATTTGCGGGAACAAATTCCTGTAATTGTGTAGTTAAACATGCAATTTTTAATGCCTCTGGCATCCAACAGCTTTTATACAGAACTTTTGCGTGCCATTGTATCGTTCATAGCGCTTCCAGTTGCATAGAAACGCCATTAAAGTTTTAATATTGCTTAATTTACACGCCTCCATTTTTGTTTGTTAAAATCTTTGTTTCTCAATAAATCATATGCTGAGGGGACCGATTTGATCGTGTAATAGAGATAAGCGTAATGAGATGTTTGTCTGGAAAAAAAATAAATTTTCGCTAACGCTAAGGAAGAATGGGTATTCTTTATTCAACAATTCTGTCACAAGTGAAAGGGTTGACCTTAGTCAGCCTTCACTATCTAGAAGATTTATAATAAATGCAATTTTTAGAATTTAAAAAAGTCAATGATTACTGTATGAAATTAGATTTTGTAAGTAGGATGGGCGAGATTTGAATCAAAAGGAAAGGAGGTGGTGTACTATCGTTAATTTCGTTCAAAAAGAGCGAACCTATTTGTATTATATTACTCTGCTTTGATTATATCTACCAGGTACATTTAAAGTAAAAAGTGTATTAAGCGACCACTTATGGGACCACCAAAAAGCGGTCGTTAAAGAATTGGTCGCTTAGAACACCTTTTGATTACAGATCCGAAATATTAAAAAAATGTATGAAGATGTATGTTATTATGAATATATAAAAAATCCTATGTTATTAGAAATCTATAGAAGCTTTTTGTTGTGACGCTTCTTATGAGTTTTAACAACATAGGATTATAGGATTATTCACCATTTTTTTTTCAAACATTTTAGGGGATTTGCGACTTAAACAGTTAACAACATCGTGAAAATGGCAAGGTAAATGATGTTGGAACGATTTTCGAATGAAACTGAATGATGGCGATGAGAGAGTTTTGAGTGAAATTAAAGAGAGGTAAGCCAATATCGGTAATTTTGTTAAGGATGAAAAAAATTATCGCTATTTATTACCTCCCTTTAATAAAATATACATACAAGTTCTATAAATAGATTCCTATCTCTTAAAGAACTAATGAGATGCTTACAATTTTAATCATGTCATTGAAACCGTGATTTTTCCCTACCTATTTTTATATTGAATGTAGCTGTTGAGTTTATCTTTTCAAGCCATTTTGAAGCGCTTTTTGGATGGTTTAAGTGAGCGTTTGAAATGAATGAATGAATGGAGCGCTGAGTGAGCGATTAAGAATGGTTTTGATTTAGATAAATGTCAATTCACGATGCAACTAACTGTTTGCCGTGATTAAAGGTTACGATGTGAAGGTCACCCTCTCACGGTTTGCTCTTTGTTTCCTGATAATTGCTAGATTTTGCAGGTGAAATAACGATTTTAAAATACTTGAGAGATGTGTGGTGACGGAGGTCAATTGGTGGAGCAAGAGATCACTTACTTACTTTCGTCTTAAAGGCAGTAGACCCGTAATAGTTCCGCAACGTTTCGGAAGTCCTAAACTTTGACAGTGTTAACCGAGGGTTCCTAATGATTTCATTAGGAAACCTCCGTTAACATTGTGAAAGAGCATGAGGTTCGAAATGTTGCGGAACTGTTACTGGTCCAATATCTTAAGTGTGTGCGTCAGCCTTTCCTTCCATTATGAACAGTTCGATGAATTTTCTGCGTATGAATGGTTCGGTACTTAGCTGAATCTTGTTTCCGAGACTCATTTCCGAGGAAGGGTACCCAAGATTCAAAGTCAAGCACTCTGATAGATACTTTGATCTTATTTTCAACTTGAGCAATAAATATCAGGACCCGAGGTAATTTTTTTTCGTGCTCAACTGAGAATACAAACTTAGAATTCTAATGAATGAAAGAATATAAAAGGATATATATCTATAAGTTGTTATTTATAACAGCTTATAAATATGATACTTTGTGTTCATACATTAATATAAGTATCACTAGAAAATTATAACGCACGGTTTTAATATCAAGTTGAAATTTAAGAAAGTCTTGCGTTGAGTAACGAGCCTGTGTGTGACAATTCCAACAATCTCACAGACAGTCTGTCCAGAGTCTTTATTTTGCACTTTTTGGATAGATGAGATCTCGAAGTGTCTGTAGACAGACAGGGAATCGTCTTATTTTACTGTAAGACTGGCTTTGCTGCTGTTTGTGTGCTCCTTACGTATGTTTCAAATTGTTGGGAATGTCACGCACTGGCTCAATTAGAACATTTTCATAGCCTTCGCTTCTAAATAAGGTTATCTTTCGCACTTCTCTGTACGTCAAAACTTTTTATTTCAAATCAAACATTTTAAAAGAATAATGATCTTAGTGCGGAGCAAATATTGTGTGGAAAATAGAGAAATAATTTTCATTTCTTTAATGTTCTTCGCAGTATTCAATTTATAATCCTGACATTCAACTCCGATGCCTTTTTTAAATTCGTTGTCCACCGGATTCCTTACTAGGAGAAGCAGGTGCTAAAACTGCGTTCACGATGAAAACGTTCTAACAAGGCGTTAGAGAAATGGTGCCCCGTTTTGCATGTGTACTTGTGTGCGAAGCGGGATAGCTTGCCTTTTTAAACGTTAGCAAACTTTTTTTTGACTTCCTGAGGCAAGTAATTTCTGTAACTACAAATATGAATGCTTAAAGGGAGGTAAATAACGATTGCCCAGAAAATTAACAGAGAGTCTTATCCCGTTAAACATATTTTCTTATTCTTTGGTCGACAAAAATGTATCAGCTGTAATCTATTGAATCTACAGATGCGATTTTTAAAAAGGCAAAAAAAAAAACAAAACAAAACAAAAAAAGGTAAACAAACATATAAGTGCAGATAAGAGGGCGTAAAGCCAGTATACAATTATTTTACAATTAAACCATATGTTGTGGGTACCCTTGTGAATCGTCTCGATGAGCTGGTTCAAATGTGTATCAGCAACAACGGGTTTAAGGTCAAAATACTGAAATATTTTAATTAGAAAACCAAAAATACCACCTCTATCTGTAGCTCTGCAAACGATAACCAACTGATTTCATTTGATGTCTGTTTGCCTGTTTTGTTTAGAGTTTTGATTGATTGATTGATTGATTGGTTGATTGATTGATTGATTGATTGATTGATTGATTGATTGATTGATTGATTGATTGATTGATTGATTGATTGATTGATTGATTGATTGATTGATTGATTGATTGATTGGTTGATTGATTGATTGATTGATTGATTGATTGATTGATTGATTGATTGATTGATTGATTGATTGATTGATTGATTGATTGATTGATTGATTGATTGATTGATTGATTGATTGATTGATTGATTGATTGATTGATTGATTGATTGATTGCATGAATGGAGTATTACGCCGCTTTCAACAATTTTTCAGTTAAATTGCGGCGGTTAGAGCACCTAACAAGGGATTCCTGGTCTTTCTCTCACCAGTAATACCATCATATCCTTCCCTAGCCTCCAGCTGCTATCTACCATAGGTCTATGATTATCGACCATTGGTTGACAGACAAATAGTCGGAAAGAATGAGTGCCACCGTCTGGGATCGAATCCAGGACCTCTAGATTGAAAGTCTGACGCGCTACCAACTGCGCTATGACGGCGGCTTAGAGTTTTGAAAGCTTCCTCTTATCGAAAATAATATAAGAATATTTCGAATTAATTGTCGCCAGATGACGATATAATGCTTGTAGACTATTTTACTTCCACCAATTATTTGATTATCGTACCCTATAACTTGTAAACGCAGGGTTCATTTCAAACAGCATCGAGTCACTATGCAACACATATTTTGTTAAATATATTTCTTAGTCATTGCCAAACTAATAAAAGATGAATAAACTTTGTATACTCATATCCTATCTTAAATAATAATTTTTATAACTATTATAATAAAATTATAAAAAAAAATAATGATAAAAAATCTGTAGGCCTTTTATTTCGTAAATTATACTCACGGGCAATGAAAACGCACCACCTGAATTTTTTCTCGGATATTTATTTAATGTACCAAAATTTCAGAGATGAATATTACCAATCTAAATAAATTTGTACTGGACCATTTACTATACAATGATGTTAGAGTAAGCTCATAAACGGTCGAAGATCTTTTTACCTATGACTTAAGGAAAAAGTTAAAATCGTTAATCTTTTATCTGCAAAGTGGATTTGAAAAAAACCCTTTCTGTCGTTCGATTTTTGATAACATAACCTATAACTCAGTACAAAATTCTGGCTTTCACTTTGTTGAACGGTTTCCATAGTCTAAACAGTTGGATCGTTCATAGGCTAACGCTCAATAATTTCTTGGTCTACACCGTACCTTCGGCGTCCCTGATGGACCTAAACATGTCGTTTGGAGTTCAAATTACTCGAAAACACGAGTACCAAAAGGTTATTTACAATTCTTTGATTTGAATAAAAAAAGACAAAAACAAACAAACAAACAACAACAACAACAAGAAACAACTGTTCTTATTTAATCCCTTTCTGTAGGGTGAGGTCACTATACTGCTTTTTGCATAGAACAAATGTGAAATCTAATGCTGTAATTTCATTCCCTAAGAAACAGTCCTTTTTATAATGCAATTTGAAACTTGTTTCAAATGCAATTTGAAACTTGTTTCAAAATACAATTAAATGAGCTAGTCTTAATTGTCCTTTTAATGACCACCAAACAATCTGCGACGTCTTAGGGTTGATGTTAAGACATGCAATGTCTACATGTTCCTTTATAGGTTGAAAGACATTAAAAAGGGATTCGATTGAAAATTCTATATTTTAGGACAGTTAATGCAAGTTTTTTTAGTGGTGCATTTTCATTGCGCTTGAGTATGTTTTGGTCGATACTTTTTCTACTTCTTGGACGGTTTTGGTAGACCGTTTTTATCTTATAACTATACAAATATCCGTATGTTAACATCCCGTATGATATTTTTACTTAATGTATTGTTTGAAAAAAAAATATCTAACTCGGTTGTTAGAATTGATAATTGTCTCGGCAGAGCCTCGACAATGATCAATTCTCCCAACCTCGTTAGATATTTTTTCTCATACAAACCCTAAGTATGTATTGTATATTTATCTATCTCAAGGTTTCAAGGTTTCAAGGTTTTTATTTATTTAAACCTTTGGTTTTGGAAGAGTTCAAATTCCCGCCATGAGTAAAAGAGACAGAATTCTCAGTACATGTATTATTGGCTTTTAGCGTTGTAAAGCGTCCCTAGCAACGGAGCCTTTTTGTTGAGGAATATCGAGGAATTGTCATTCACACGTATTGTCTTTCGTGTTGGCGTTACATTGAACGGCTATTTTATAGAGACCTATTGTGATCATTATAGAATGGAATGGATTATGGAAACGCCAGGGTTTGACAGATATAATTAGAAGTTCTTTCTATGGGTGAGTGTCCTTTTTTCTGCATCTAGAACACGCTTTACATTTATAAATTAGTTTGCAAATAAGGGATAAATACAATCACAGTCAATATTGTTCGAGCGACCACGTCTATTTAGCGACCAATTTTACTAAGCGACCACCATAAAAAGTACCTTCACCGTAAGCAAAATCTCTGAAAGAAGAGGACATTCTTAACGAAAAAATAGTTATTGTTGAATCTTATGTTGTTGGAACCCATTAGAATCGTCTCATTAAGACGATTCTAATGGATTCGAATATCATAAGATTCAGTACGACTTGACCGACAATTATAAAATGTTATCAAAATGAACTGTCAAATTTATCATAATTTTTCATATTACGCGACCATTCCCATAAACGACCGTTTTTTGGTGGTCCCTTAAGTGGTCGCTTAACACAAGTTTTACGGTAATATAAAAATAAATAATATTTCATATGCTTTATATCATAACCTTGTCCGACATTTTTTTTACATCATTTTAAGGTACACAGAAAGTAGGGTTTTAACAAGATCAAGAATTTGGGGGTTTTTTTATAAAACAATCGATGTTTTCTGATAACTCTCCTCTTCTTTCTTGCCAAACGGTAAACTACAGTCGATCCTGTTACAGCAGCTACCTCTATTAAGCGACAATCTCTAGTTAAAGACCATTGCAAAACGTCCCTTTGACAAATTTGAAAATCCTTAGAGAAATACCTTTACTTTTATTGAATCCCATAATGATGAAACACATTTAAATCATTTCGTTGAGTGCTTTATTGGAGCTATTTATTTACGCTGTTTTAGTCGTCCAACGACATACTTACATCTTTTTTTTGGCAAAACCGAGAAAAAAATCCACATGCAAACATGTAGTTATAATGAGATGAGTGAAAGAGTGGTACATGCACGCAGATAAATGTTTTATAATCCGTGGTTTTTTTTGTTGTTTTTTTTTAAGTCAGATTATGAAATAACCGACAATGTGCATGTACTATAGATATAATACAAGACGAGGGTTTAGAAATTAAATATAAAAAAAAAATGATGGACGTTAAGTACATTTTAATATCTCCAGTGGTGTACTTTTTCCCCAAATTACATGTATATCCATTTGTTGTCATTCGAGTACATCAAATAAGCAGTTTAAAATCTCGTCGTTGGTTAAAGGGAGTTAGGTATGACTTGAAAATCAAAAAGATGTTTTGATTTTTTATATGAAAATATATGTGAGCCGTCACGCGAAAAGGGACCATGTGGGTAGCGCGTAATGTGTCGATCCTAATCAGACTGCGCGGGTTGCGCAGACTGACTAGGATCGAAACTCTTTGCACTTTTCTGAATTTCTGAATCAAGAAAGATTAATCTATCTTTCAGTGAAAGAATTTGTAAAATGCGACCTCTGGTTGACATCAACTGGATAAAATCTCTTTTTTCGAGATTTCATTTTACGGATTTCCGAGATGGTCCCTTTTCGTGTGACGGGTCACATACCTATTAAACGAACTACGAATATGTAGTGACATCCAGTTCCAAAACGAAAATGTTAACAACAAAACACGATGTACATGTAGTTGCTATCGTCCGGCTGCATAGCGATGGACAGTTGATAAAAAATAAAAGTCGAAAAAGTAGTATAAATATTGGTATTCAACTTTGCTCGTTTCTTGTTCAGTTGGTTTTCTTTGGAATCGTTTTGTCAAGTAACCACAACATAGTTTCATAAAGAAATAAAGATTTTAGACTGGCAATGCCCTGACTTATCCCTACCTCTGTGCTATTTATCTAAGAACTATACAAATATCCGTGTGATAACATCCCGTATGATATTTTTAATGACATCATATAGTTATTTTTAGAATAATGATATAATGCAGTTATTTTTAGAAACTTGTATTTCTGATAGAAACATCTACGAAAATAAGGCAAATAGAGGTTTTAAGATAAATATAATACGTACTTAGTGTATTGTATAAAAAAAATATCTAACTCGGTTGTGGGAATTGATAATTGTCTCGGCAGAGCCTCGACAATGATCAATTCTCCCAACCTCGTTCGATATTTTTTCTCATACAAAACACTAAGTACGTATTATATATATCAAAGCTTTCCTCCATAAGCAGATAAGCTTATAATCAATGGGTGATTTTTGATTAATGCAAGACTTTAAGCTGTAACTAAATCTATATTATCTCTTGGTTAAATCTTACACCTTGTCTCTTTGACCATCTTGGTTTGTTTTTTGTTGTTTTTTTTTGCTGTCAGAAGCAAAAGTTGGATTGAACCCGAGGCTGTTTCCTGATTCAATGTTTGGCTGTAATCAAACAATCCATTATATGCGCCGAGGGCCAGTAACAAGCCGATAGCATCATTAATAATGTAATTTCCATCACGAAAACTATCAGATAATTCCTGCTAAAAGATAATGGCCGTTTTTCCCGGACAAAATTGAAATGATCTAGATTTTTATGGATAAGAATAATCAATAGAAAGCAGCGTGGTATCTAACATGTCGGTATAATGGTATAATTATTTTAATTTCCTTGAATTATCAAGTTGAAAAAATGGTCCCAGAAAGAATCAACCAGTGTTCATCATTTTTTTATCCACATGACAAGTGTTGGCGTACGCACGAATTGCTTTAAAAGAAGCGAAAACGAACTTGATCTTTTGCTAGATGAAAATTAGATTCAAATGTAGCCAAACAACCGATTTTTTAGCCAGACTGTATTCGGAGAATACAAAAAGTCTTGCTATAAAGTAATTGTGGTTATTTTTGTCGTTGTGTTCGAGCAAAAACTTTGACGTTTTGTGATATAATTTCCTGAATTTGCATGAACATGGAGAATATATATACTGTCGAAAAATGATAGGGGATAATTGTTTGATTCAATGTAATATCAATTGAGCCTATGCTCGACATTTCCAACAATTTGAAACGTGCGTGACTTGACATTAAAGAAATAGAACAACCGTTCATTTTAAGCCGAGGATCGATAAGTCTTTTATTTATTATTTTATTATTTTGTGAAAAACAAAAGCTTTATATTCTCTAGTGGCGAAACTATTTTGAAAATCTACTCGTGAAAATATTGCTTTTGGTGTTCTCTTATTGAAAGATAAATTGAGCCTGTGCGTGACATTTCCAACAATTTCAAATATGCGCAAAGTAAAGACTCTGGCCAGCCTCTGCATCCGCACAGTCTGACCAGAGTCTTCACTATGCGCTTAGTAGATAGATAAGGTCTCAGAGTATCTATAGACCATAAGATTACTTTATTTTTAGAGTTTGTGGCTGTGTACGCCTCTCAATGTTTGCGCCTCATCCGAAAGACAATTAGTTTGTTAGTGTGCCAGCCCGGGAATCGAAGCCACGCGGTCGACCTTTCATAGATTTGAAGTCCAATGCCTTACTTACTGCGCCAATCGGGCTGACAAGCCTCTAAGAGGCATATACAGCTAAAAACATTGTGAAATTGCCATTCATTTAAAAAAAAAAACATTCTAAATCGATCAACAACTACATTCAAAATTAATATATCTAGAAAAAATCGCGATTTCACATAATGCGCGTCTGAAAGGCTTATGAAGAAATATAGAGCTATTTATACTCGTATACATATCTTATTAAGCGAGGTAATACATATCGCTAATTTTGTTCCTCTTGAACAAAATTAGCAATATTTGATTACCTGCCATTAAATTCACCCAAAACTCACTCCACACACACATTCAATTTCATTCAAAAATCATTCACGATGCTGTATACGGTAAACTTTCTTTTTTTTAAAATAGTTTATGAAAAAGCTTTTCCTGTCCTTTCAGTTTTTGTGCCTTACATTGTAGTTTAGCCAAGCTCTGCGTTCAAGATGAACGTTCAAATCGGGATGCCATTTTACAATCGCTTGAAAACGTGTTTTCATTCCGAATGCAGGGCTACTTATAGTAGGACTTCACGTTATCAGGGCCCTAGGTTATAAAACTTTTCTCATGCTCAACTGAGAATTTTCTCAAATTTCAAGCTTAAATAAATGTATGAAAATAAAAGAAAATATTAATAAGTTGTTATTTTTTACAACTAATTAATATAATCTTTTATGTTTATACATTTGAATGAGAATTAAAACAGAATAACGGGTCTAATCTCAAATTGAAATTTGAGAACATTTTAAATTTGAAATGAGAAATGTTTTAAAACCATGGGCTATGATCTGTTAGAACTACGTCGGTTTATTTAAACGTTAGCAAACTTTTTGAGAATGTTTGGAACGATTTTGGAACGGAATTGTATGAGTTCGGCGAACGCGTTTTGAATGAAATTAAAATATGGTAATACAACGTCGCTTATTTTGTTCAAGATAAACAAACTTAGCGATATTTATTACGTCCCTTTAATAAAGTATACATAAAAGTTTTGAAAAAAATATTTTTACGCCCTTACCAACCAATCAAGCGCTTCCGAATACAAAAAAGTCAGTGAAATCGTTATCTTTTTCTAAAGAAAAATAATTTTTAATATAGTTGTTGAATTTTTGAGCGTTTTTGGATGGTTTGAGTGAGTGGGAATGAATGAATGAATGAATGAGAATGAATGAATGAATGAATGAGAATGAATGAATGAATGAATGAATGAATGAATGAATGAATGAATGAATGAATGAATGAATGAATGAATGAATGAATGAATGAATGGGGCTCCGAGTGAGCGATTAAGAGTCGTTTTGATCGGAGAAAGTGTCAATTTCACGATGTTTCTTTAAAACTGTATGTTACAGAACGCCACAATTTCCTTCTTGAAACTTTTTTTAAGTACAAATGGATAACATTTGCTCAGTCTGCTTTATTGGCTAATGGTTACATAAATAACATACTTGTTCTTCTAATAGTCTTATAAAATCTACGCCATCAAAGGATTAGCTGATAGTTTGTTATTCAATAGAGATTTAACCCTCTCCTGTTTTACAAAATTTTGGACCTGTCCAGGTTTTGCAGACGAAAATTTAAAGTGGATTTAATTTAAAAAATAACCATTCTATAGGGTAAAAAATAGTGTGGAAATAGAAGAAATTGCTTGTCAGAAGCAATTTCTTCTTTTTTCACAATGTTTTCTCAATCATAAAACCACAGGCACGTAAAACACAGGGATTAAACAGCAAAGGGTTAAGTTAATTTTATGAAGACGATATATGTCGTCATATTTCTAAAATGCATGTGTTTGTGAGGAAAATATATTTAATTAACAGAGAGACATTCACACACCGATGAAGATAATGCCTTGCATGCAACAACAAAATCGTTGCAAAATCCAACGAAAAAGTCTTTTTTGCACCAAGAAGAGAAAAAGACCCCGTTGATGCGCCTTTGCTGTTTAGGAAGTGAATGGGATATTCTTAGTCTTCATTGTGTTATGGTGAAAAAACAAACAAACAGAAAAAAACATAAAAAAAACAAAAAACAAATAGACATAAAAGAAAAACCCAGTCATACCTTATGGATTCATAATCTGTTAAGTTGAGAGAATATCTACATTTATGTAAAAAAATTGATAGGCATAAGTAGATACTCTTAATTATTTAAGTTGTGGTAACGAAGCTTTAAGCGAAACTACACGGATAAAAAATCGGTTTAAAATTTCTGCATACAAAGGGATTGGCGTGAACATGCAGGGATACATGAACAAGTAATAATCAGAGAGAGCTAATTGCCTCCCCTATAGTGACACTAAAATTGGTAATTTGCGGGAACAAATTCCTGTAATTGTGTAGTTAAACATGCAATTTTCAATGCCTCTGGCATCCAACAGCTTTTATACAGAACTTTTGCGTGTCATTATATCGTCCAAAGCGCTTCAAGTTTGAACAGAAACGCCATTAAAGTTCTAAACTTGTTTAATTCAATCGCCTCAAATATTTTTTGTTTCATTTACACGCATCCATTATTTGTTTGTGACTTGTTTCAATATATGCCCTGCATTTAAAAACAAAACATACGATTGAAGCATATCATAGTGAAAACGCAATAGCATTCGTTTTATTAGTTTTATTACCAAGAACTCATTCAGGACAGGCGTTTGTGTCACTCTTCACTCTGCCCCCTTTTTTATTTTCATATAATTCTAATAAACAGGGGTACAAATAAGAGGGGGTAATTCCACTCTAAAATCTTTGTTTCTCAACAAAATCATATGTTGTGGGTACTCATTTGAATCGTTTTGACAAGACGATTCAAATGAGTTCCCACAATATAGGATTTGTGAAAGTATTGTCGAGATATTCTAATTTGAAATCCAACACCCCCTCTATCTGTAGCTCTTAACAAGCCCTCGTGGTTGTACAAAATGATACAAATGTATATGTAGATCTTTATTAACCCTTTGCTGTTTAATCCCTGCTTTTTACATGCCTGTGATTTTATGATTGAGAAAACATTGTGAAAAAAGAAGAAATTGCTTCTTACAAGCAATTTCTTCTTTTTTCACACTTTTGTCTACCCTACTGAATGGTTATTTTTCAAATTAAATCCACTTTAAATTTTCGTCTGCAAAACCTTTGAATTTGGACAGGTCCAAAATTTTGTCAAACAGGAAAGGGTTAAAGGCAATTCAAAGATTAAGCTTACCCTGCAATCATGGTTAAATCGTTCGCCAAACGTCGAGGATTGTTACCCGACTTTACATTTCACGTGAAAAGCGGAATACCATTTCTATATAGTTTGCAAACGTTTGTGCATCATGAACCTAGGGCTGGCCTTTATAGCGAGGCTCTCATGTCTTCTTTATTAGCAGAATAAATGGTCGGAAGTTCAAGTAAGTATAACTGAGCTTTAAGGGAGTTTCTATTTTGCGAAATTCCACGAATTGCTTATTTCATGGTTGCACAAAACAGGGACCGATTTGACCGTGTAATAGAGATAAGCGTAATGAGATGTTTGTCTGGAAAAAAATTAAATTTTCGCTTACGCTAAGGAAGAATGGATATTCTTCATTCAAAAATTCTATCACAAGTGAAAGGTTTTGACTTTAGCCAGCCTTTACTATCTAGCAGATTTGCAATAAATGCAATTTTTAGAATTTAAACAAGCCAATGAATGAAGAATGATTATGAAATTAGATTTTGTCAGTAGGATGAGCGAGATTTGAATCAAAAGGAAAGGAGGTAGTGTAATTTCGCTAATTTCGTTCAAAAAGAGCGAACTTATCTGCATTATATTACTCTGCTTTGTATTTATCTACCAGGGGCCTGTTTTACTAAATATCTTACGATCATTTTTTGCGTAAGTCAAAAACTAAAGTTGCTTCTACAGTAGTAACTAAACATGAAATCCTGTCTTGCATTATCTCATTGGAATCGTCTCCTTCAGACGATTCCAATGAGATATTGCAAGACAGAATCTAGCGATGAATAAAAACGCCAGGTATGCTTCGTGATTTTGACTTACGATCAATTTTGTCGTAAGAAGTTTAGTAAAACGGGCCCCAGGTACATTTACAGTAAAAAGTGTATTAAGCGACCACTTATGGGACCACCAAAAAGCGGTCGTTAAAGAAAATGGTCGCTTAGATCACCTTTTGATTATAGACCCGAAATATTAAAAAAATGTATGAAGATGTATGTTATTACGAATGTATCAAAAATCTCATGTTGTTAGAAATCTATAGAAGCTTTTCGTTGTGACGCTTCTCATGAGTTTCAACAACATAGGATTAATTATTCATAATTTCAAGACCAACAAAATCTACTTTTTGAGATATTTTGATTTAAAGAATATGATTTTGAAAACAATCGCTTAATGAAAATGGTCGTATAATAGACGTGGTCGCTCGAGCAACATGGTCTATATTTACTATTCTATATCTTTTAATTTTTGTGTCTTCACAGTCGCTTAAAAATCCACGCCATGCCAAATAAAAAAATGATGGACTTGAATGAAATTGTGGCGTGTTTGAGTGCTTTTGGGGCATTTTGAACGATTTGAATAGATTTGGAATGGGTATTTTGAATGAAACGCCTCAAAATATGCTTGATCGGAGCGAGTATCAATTTCAAAGGCTTTTTGAAGTTCATTCTTGCATTCTTCGTCCACAATCAAAGGGCTTCGTAGTTAATATTTATTGACATAAATCGTAAAGGATTGCGCTTTGAAGGCACACATTATCGTCTCAATTAAACGAAACCGTTGCGTGGAAACGAGGCATTTACATTGTCTATTTTAGTTGAAAAACTAGGAATTTTCCTCCTAGCATACTCTTCTCCCATAAAGCATTATAATCCTACTTAAAACCGAATTCTTGGCTAAGCCCAAAACTTGTTTTCGTTCGCATATACAATAATTAAGAAGCGATATTAAAAATAACGACGATTAAAAAAATAGATAACTAAATAAGACACACACACACACACACACACACACACACACACACACACACACACACACACACACACACACACACACACACACACACACACACACACACACACACACACACACACACACACACACACACACACACACACACACACACACACACACACACACACACACACACACACACACACACACACACACACACACACACACACACACACACATGCAAAAGAATTAATAAAAACTATTAACAGCAAACAAATAAACTGATAATTCAAATAAGGCTTCGTGCCTTCGGTTCTTTAAAACAAGGGTTTGTGGAATATAAGCCATTTCTGAGGCAGAGAAACTGTTTGATTGACGAACCGCCTTATCCTCAGTTGACCCAGCCACGTGCGCTTGAATCTACACTCAAAACAGAGAGTTAAAGGAAATAAACTTAGCAAAAATACATACATCTTTAAAAGTGATAAATATGTGAAAAACAATAAAAATACGTTCTCTATCTCAAAGTAAAGAATCTGTATATGAAAAATCAAAATCTTTTCTATGAAGTCTTTCTAACAAAAATGTATCTGAACCTAAACAATCACTTCGATGGCTTAGCGCGAAACAATTGTAACTGCCTATATATTGATATACAGTTACAACTGTTTCGTGCTGAACAATCGATTTGATATAGAGTATATGGAAATCTCAGTAAGTCAGAACTCCATACAATCTTAGAGTAGACCTATATAAATCAAGTCATAGAATTCCTTAAACAATTATTCGTTACTATGGTTGCATCTTTTTGCTGGTAATTTCAGTCAAAAATCGATTTAGGAAACCACCTGCGGCTGTCTACTAAGAAAAAAGGTATTCCGATACTAAGGAAGAGACACACGAGGGCGTAAGACGCGCTACGGACTATCAGTTTTCTTTCAATTTAATCTGGAATTTTAGGAACATTATTGCTTTAAGGAGAATGTCAATTAACAATAACCAAACACCCTTCTTCTCTTCAACTTGTTTTAGAAATATTCCTAAGAGCTCCTCTTCCTGTTTTTTTTTTTCTTCAAATCCACACAGAATCTTACTTAAAACCATAGAATTTTTCTGCAAAAGTTTCAAGAAGATCTGAAAATATTTGTATCAGGAATAGTTTCCACAATAATCTTTAAAGCCCCTCTTCCTGTGTTCTTTTAGACTGATAAGCGCCATTTTTCTAGGAACCCTCATTATTACCCGACAATCCTCATGTGAAAGTTCCAAACATCTGATAATATCTATGGACTTTATTGCGTAAGCAAGAATGAAAATTTGGGAAAAATCCACAAGGCACATTTTCCCGTGTTTTCCAAAAGATGGGTCAAAATTTCGAAAGTAACCTTTCTTATGCCCGTTTAGTGAATCTGCGATTATTTTTTTTTTTTTTTTAAAAAAATCCGATGATATATGTAGATTTAATCGCGTAAACGAGAATATTTTAATTGAAAAGGGCCACTTTTACCGTGTTTCCGATGGAAATGCAGATCTGGAAACTAGCCCTGCGTTCAGGATGATTAAAAGATGCAAACCGTTTTGCCAATTATACACCGCTTTGAACGCAATTTCATGTGCAAAGCGAAGGGGCAACATTGGCAAAGAGTTTGCACTGCTTTTGTCATCCTGAACGCAGGGTAGGATTCATATAGGTACCATCCAATTATAGAGGAAAATAGAGGTGGTACAGTTGATAACATCGTTAAATTGATCAGGAGAAGGACTTTGGAACGATCTTGGAATTATATTGTATGAGTGTGATGAGCGAGTTTTGAATTAGTTTCAAGGGAGGTAAAACATAAGGACGAAATTAGCGATAATTTTTTACCTCCCTTTAAAACATCACCGTACTTCTCTGTTTTTGTGTCTTCGTGGACCAATCGGACGCTAAATGATTAAAACTTGCCAAAAAACCGTGCAATTATTTGATCGATTTTGATTGACATGTTCATTTTTAAACAATTTCGAAGAATCTTTTAAAAAATTCGAAGCTCTTTTTTAATGATTGGAGTGAGTGCTAGGAATGAATGATTGGAGCGTTGAGCGAGTTGTCTTTAAGGGTTTTGACCGAGACGAGGGTCGTCTTCAGAAAGTGTTTAACCTGTAACTGCAATTAAATGCGCTTTCACTTCGAAGCTGATCATTGGCTTGATCATGATATTATAAATGTGACCCATCACGCAAAAAGGGACCAACTGGGTAGCGTGTAACTTGTCGAACCTTGTCAGACTGCGCGTATTGCGCAGACTGACTAGGCCCGAACTTTTCGAAATCTGCTTATTTTCTGAATCTAGAATGAACAACCTACCTTACAGTGAAGAAATTTTGAAATGCTACCTCAGGTTGACCAATGCTGGATTAAATCTATTTTTCAAAAATTCATTTTACAGAATTGCCGGATGGTCCCTTTTTGCGTGACGGGTCAAAAATATAATGCTTTGCTGCAATTTGGATCATTCTTTCATTTTTGTCAGACGGCAAATATTTAGTATACGAAATTTCAACAATCTTTGTCGTTTGGAGAAATAAGCAGTGAGGACAGATAAGTAGCAAGCAAAATCTTCTTTATCCACAATTTCCATGAAGCTTTACTTCTCATGGACATCGCTAAGCTGGACAGTTCAGAAACAGCAGCTCGATAAGGACTTTTAAATGTGACCCGTCACGAAAAAAGGGACCATCCAGGTAGTGCGTAAAGCGTCGACCCTAGTCAGACTGCGCGGATTGCGCAGACTGACTAAGGTCGAAACTTTTTGCACCGTCCTAATTTTCTGAATCTAGAATGATCAATCTACCTTCCAGTGAAAGAATTTTTGAAATACGACTTCTGGTTGAACTATGCTGGGTGAAATATCTTTTTCCATAATTCATTTTACCGGATTCCCGGATGTTCCCTTTTGGTGTGACGGGTCCCAATGTTTTTCTCTTTATAAAGCTTACACGGCTTGTTGTTTAAATTCAATACTATATGCTCCATTTAATCGCTGTTGAAACAGTTCTTGACAGACGTTTTAACTGCATTGATTTTCCTTCGTTATGTAATTTTCCCATTTTTTCCTTTTTATCCCATTTACTCGTCGTTCATTCTCATCTCATATGTAATACCACTTTAGAGAAACTGTTTAATTAATTGCGATGAAGTGGGTATTTGTTGATACCATAGAGGCAAGAAATTGAACACCTAACATGGGTTCGATATGGTTTTTAGTTTCATACCTACATTATATCTTCAAGTGCCCACTTCATATCTTATTATTTGAGCCTGTGAGTGACAATTCCAACAATTTGAAATGTGCGTGAGGTGCAAACATTGAGCAGCGTAGACAGCCACCTTTTGTAAATGTTATGTTACCTGGTGGTGTACAAGTGCATGGAGACCTTATCTATCTACTAAATGCATAGTGAAGACTCTGGCCAGACTGATCAGAGTCTTTGCTATATACATGTATGAAATTGTTGGAAACCTCACGCATAGGCTTATTTGATATCAGGAATCAAAAATGAAAAGGTTTAAATATACAGACTTCTTTTTGCGGAAGCTTAACAAACAACAACTGCATACTTAGAATTGTTTTCATTGAGGAATAAAACCCTTTTTTCAGCCAATCACGATGAACATCAAGGAATTATCTGAAATAAAATCATTAGGAAGTTTTTCTTTTAAGAATTAATTCTGTTGTATCACTGAGTTTTCTTGTTATTTTCGATAGATAATCTTGTTGAATATGGTTATTTAGCTAAATTAAGACCAGAGACTAGATCCGTATGTAGCAATAAAAGTGAAGCGCGTTGTGAAATCTCTGATCAGACTGTGTGGATGCACAGGCTGGTCCAAGTCTTAATATTGCACAAATGTGAATATTTGAAAATGTCACGCAAAATCTCTTAGATACAAATATATACAGATACCGTACTTTAGGATATTTCCGCGCCGTCTAATTTTCGCCGATTTTACCAAAAATATAGTGTTTTTGTTTTGGTGCGCCGTTTTTCGCCACCAAGCATAGGTGGCGAAAATAAGAGATAGCAGAATAAAATATTTATTTATTATTTTTTTTTTTTTTTTTTGAAGCGTTCACAAAATTAACTCCTGTTCGATTGTCAAGTCAGGCGGGAACTTAAGGGAAGTAACTGCATCAAATATTTTAGGCCAACACTTATTCTCTTGAACACCAATTAACACGTGCAACAGTAAATGGTAAATGGTGAAATTCAATTTGTATGGATGGAAACAATTCAAAATATATAAGGGATATTTTGATGCGTCAATTTTTTGTCACTGAGCGAGGGTGGCGAAATCGGCGAAAATGAGACCATGATGAAAAAATTTCAAAGTACGGTAACTATTTTTGATCTGTTCGCACCATCGCGAGTAATCAAAGCTAGCAAGGTAATTTTATTTTTTATTTATTTTGAAATAAATGAATACATTTGTTGCTGGATAACGAGATAGATAGGCAAGTAAAAGAAATCATTTGTTTTCGCGTAAGATGGTTTAAGGTAGTGGACCCGTAAAAGTTCCGCAACGTTTCGGAAGTCATAAACTTTAACATTGTTAACCGAGATTTCCTAATGATTTTCATTAGGAAACCTCGGTCAACATTGTGAAGGTTCATGAGTGCCGAAATGATGCGGATCTATTACGGTTCCACTACCTTAATCGCATTGAAAATGAAAATTGCATGGGACGATCAATTAAAGAAAATTAACTATTGAGATAATAAAAAATTGTTGTTGTTGTTTTCTCGCGTGAATGACATTAAAAATGCCCCCATGGATCTAACCTAGAAAATTCAGAAAGATTAAAAAAAAAGTTATTCTATATTTCAGTTCAGGCGTAAAAAGGACCACATTTCACATGAAAAAAGTATGGACTCTGATCGGACTTCGAAAAATAAGCATGATCAATCTCTTACGTTCACAGTGTACTCCCTTCCTCTTTATGTATAAGGTATAACACCCTTTCAAAAGAAAATTTGATGTTTTCTTTTCATAGGAGCGCTATACCTCACATTGGCTCACGTTCAGCAAAACGTGCAAATGTTTTGAATGTCGTAAAAGTTTAGAATCGATGGGCAAACGGTGTAAATCAATTCGTGGATAAATGACATAAACAAGAAACAAAACCAACATCCTAATTAGCCTGAAGTTTTCTCTACCAATTAGCTCAGCGTTAGAATGATAAATAGAAAATAATATGTTAGTTTCTAAAAATAAAAATGTTATCTGGTCGGGGTTGGGAGAATTTATCATGGCGAGGCTTTGCCGAGTCATGATAATTTTTCACAGCCGAGACCTGATAACATTGATATTTTAAGACACTTACATGTTACTCTATTTATCATGCTATCATTTCCAGTGCTTAAATAGGATAAACCCTTAAAAATCAAAGAAATTCAGGTGAAAGTGTATGCAAATTGTTTCTAGAAATAGACTGCCTGATATCATGTTATGTTATCAGACAGGTGATATCAGGTCAATACAGGCTTCATTGCGTGAAACTCCCGAATATTATTCCTGGAAAGTTAGACCTTATACAGACAAATAGGTTTTTCGAGTACAGAGTTTTATTTGTTGCAAGATTTTATTCTAATCCAGATAATTTAAGTATCAGTTTCATTCATCAAGGAAAACAATTTCGAGTACACAAAAAAAGTAAGTTTCCGCGATAAAGTAGCCGCGTGATATTGAATAATGAATAGAGTAGTTATATATATTGATCTCATAGGGATATGGAACTTAAATCCTAAACACAATACTGTTATTAGATTTTTTAACTTTATACCAACATGAAATCATCAAGAAACGACCATAAAATATACTCACTTTTCTTGAAATAAAATTTTATGCCTTCACTGTCTTGGCAGGCCAAATTTCCAAATTCAAACCAGGCTCTTTGGGTTACCTCGGACAAATTCTGAATGCTTTTAATCAGTGTTTGGAGTGCATGAATGTAGTGCTAAGCGAGCGTTTAAGATGGCCTTAATTGAGATGGTTTTACAAATTAATTAACTGTACCTAGATATTAAGACGTTTATTAATAATTCAAGGAAACATTTATGTTGCTATGTGAAATAAGCCAACGAGACGGCTATACGAGATAAGGAAAAATCTATGCGTACAGAAATGTCCTGTTGACGGAAAATTCTGACCTTTCTCTCTCATGTATCTATTTTCAAACGAAACACTACATATAATGAAATGATTTTGATTTTATTCCTTTTTTGAAAAAAAATGTTAAGTCGTTTGTAAAAATCAAGTCCAATGATATTACGGACTATTCGCGTATGAAGAAGTTTTATTACATTCCATGCCTCCATTAAAAAATAATAATAATAACAACAACAACAACTTCCTCTATTCATTCAAATGTGGTATCTTTTGCCATAGTGCCTTTATTGTGTTCTAAATATATATTACGTACTTAGTGTATTATATGAAAAAATATCTAACGAGGTTGGGAGAATTGATCATTGTCGAGGCTCTGCCGAGACAATTATCAATTCTCACAACCGAGTTAGATATTTTTCATACAATACACTTAGTACGTATTATTTTTATCTTATAACCCCTTTTTGTCTTGTTTTCGTCGATGTTTCTAACTGAAATGCAAATTTCTATAAATAAATGCATGATATTATCGTTCTAAAAATAGCTATGTGATATCACAAAAAATATCATACGGGATGTTATCATACGGATATTTGTATACCTATAAGATAAATTACTGTGAGGAATCGGTCTTCTTCCGGTGTTTATCCCTTGGAATGAAAACTGACTAGGTTGCTACATGTATCTTTTGGTGGTCTAGGGATTTTATTTATTTACCTACCACTCGCGAAATGGCTCAAGTGTAGTGGACTATCTGTTATTATATTACCAAGATTTAGATATTATTTCACACTTTAATATTTTACCACCATCCGAATTTTCTGATCATTCACAAATTATTTTTAAAATCAATTATAAAAAGACTACATTGACCAATAACGCATCAAACCGAAATGCCAATAAATTCATTAAATGGAACGATTATAACATAAATATTCTGACATCTTCCATCAAAAAGAAAGAGCAAGAACTTACTGAATTAACAGAGTGCATCAATATAAGTGAAAACATAGAAAAAATAGCAGAGTCTTTTACACAGTTACTCCAAGAATGTATACAAGATATATCTGATAAAAGTATGTTCAGCCCTAAAAGAAAAGATAAAATCAAAATCAAAAAAACATGGTTTAATAATGAATGTCATAAAGCAAGAAAATTCTTTAATAAATCTAGAAATAAATATATTAAAAATTAAAATGAAGACAATAGATTAGAATTCATTAATGCCAAACAAGAATACAAGAAGGTAAAAAATAAATCTAAAAATAATTACATGCAGAAAGAAAAGGACATCTTAAGTAAATTGAGCAAAAAGAATCCTAGAGAGTTCTGGAAAAAAATTAGACATTAATATAAAAAACCAAAAAATGAGGGTTATGACATAGAAATTGACGAGCTATATAAATATTTTAACGAACTATATAATACAAGTAGCGATAGTAATACTCGAACTGAAGAAGAACATAGGACGAACATTATTGATCACGAATTAGACCAGGATTTTACTATAGAAGAGCTACGTGCTGCAATTTTTAAACAAAATGATCATAAAAGCTGTGGGATAGACAACATAGCTGCAGAAGTGTATAAATATTCATTCGATTTGGTTTCCCCCTTTATCCTTAAGCTATTCAATAGATTATTTTCTCGTGGAGAATATCCTAAATATTGGGGTACAGGAATAATAGTCCCTATATACAAAGGCGGAGATACAAAATCTCCTCAAAATTATAGAGGAATTACACTCATAAACAGCATATCTAAAATTTACTCACAGCTTCTACTTAATAGACTAACAAAATGGTCAGAAAATAACTCTAAAATTATGAAAAACCAATTTGGATTTCAAAAAGGAAAATCGACAATAGACTTTATATTTATATTACATTCAATAATAGCAAAAACCTTAGGTCAACAAAAGAAATTATACTGTGCTTTTATAGATTTTGAAAAATGTTTTGATAAGATAGACCGATCACTTTTATTTCATAAATTAATCGTAGAAAATGATAGTTCAAAATGTGTAAACGCCATCAAAAGTATGTATAACACTATAAAATCATGTGTTAAAATGAACTACGAGTTATCGCCCTTTCTCAAGTCAACAAGGCGATCCGTCGTCAAGTCTGATGTTTTTATTTTTCATTAATGACATTTTAAACCATTTTAACAACAATATAGACGGTCTTTTCTCAATTGAGGATATCTCTGTTTTTATATTGCTTTTCGCAGACGACGCAGTATTATTTGCACATACACCGCAAGCACTACAATCGTTACTAAACGATTTACAGTCATCTTGTGAGTCTTGGAATCTCAAAGTAAATACACAGAAAACTAAAATAATGATTTTCGAAAGGGGAAGAGCAACAACATACAATTTTGAATTTAGCAACAATATATTGGAGATCGTTGAGTCTTTCAAATATCTCGGCATTCACTTTTACAATCAAAGTACTGAAAGTACTGATAAGTTGGAATGCGACGGTGACCTCAAGCCACTAACGAAGCTCACGCCTCCCGCCCACCACAGGTGATCACATTAAACGTCTCGTCTTTTGACGGGCGTATATAAATAAATGTATTTCAACAACGAGAGATGCTTAAACCCCTGATTCGCTATACAGGCCTGCAATTGATGGAAGAAAGATGATAACAATAGGGCCAAAATGGTCCTAAACCGCTGTCCAGAATCCGATTTAGCCAGTGGCTCTCATCCAAGAAATTTTCTTGCATAGTTTCATTCAAATTTGCCTAATTGTTTAAAGGAAACATAATTCGGGACCACAATGGAAATAAGAAGATTTAAATTTCTTCTTTTTTGTGCTATCCTTGGTAATGGGGCGCATAACATGGTTCTTTTTTTTCCCTAATGTAATCTGTGCAATATTGTTGTAATGTTATTCTTATTATACCATGTTCTGTACTCTTTTACCTCAATAAAGTTATTATTATTATTATTATTCGAAGAATAAACAGTGATAATAGACCCTGCCCACCCACTATTTACAGAGGAGACTCAAAATTAGCCCTGCCCTGCCACGCCCATATTTATGGGCTAATCAAAACTTTGCAAACAAATTTTGAAGATGATCTCCAAAGGAACTTTCTGGTATAGTTTCATTGAAATGGGCCCAGTGGTTCAGAAGGAAATGTTGTTCAAAGGTTTTCAGGATCAAAATAAGCCCCACTTTGCCACGCCCATATCTATGGGCCATTCTCAATTTCACGAAGTATTATTGAAAAGGGTCACCCCAGGAATATTCTGGTAAAGGTTCATTGAAATCGGCCTAGTGGTCCAGGAGGAGATGTCGTTCCAAGATTTCTGGCTCAAAATAAGCCCCGCCCTACCACGCCGATATTTGTGGATTATCAGAATTTACCGAAGAAGTTCTGAACAGGGTCATCCAGGGAACATTCTGGTTAAGTTTCATTGAAATCGGCCCAGTGGTTCAGGGGGAGATGTCGCTCAAAGATTACTGGCTCAAAATAAGCCCCGTCCTACCACGCCAATATTTGTGGATTTTTAGAATTTATCGTAGACTTTTTGAAGAAGGTCACCCAGGGAACATTCTGTCAAAATTTTATTGAAATCGGCCCATCGGTTTAGGAGAAGAAGAAGTGTTAAGAAAGTTGACGACAGACGACGGACGTCGGAGTCAGGGTGCTCCTAAAAGCTCCCCTTCAGCACGTAGTGATCAGGTGAGCTAAAAAGGAAGAAAATGATATGGACCATACAGCCGACTAATGGATGCAGAGGCGGACACTTGTACACTCAAAACAGTTTCTATGTTATTCTTCAAATGACTTTCGTTATTGCAGGTCATTTGCTTCTCCGTTTAATTAGAGGAAAGCAAAAGGTCAATGGACTGACAGACAGACATGATGAAATCAATATGTGCTCCTCTACTTCTGAGTAGGGGGTATAGTTAATAACAATGTAAAATTGATAAGGTGAACGATTTTGGAATGATTTAGGAATGATGTTAAATGAGTGAGCGGAGCAAGTTTTGATTGAAATTTAAGAAAGGGAATCCAATGTCGCTTATTTGTTCAGGATGAACAAAATTAGCGATATGTAAAACCTCCATTTAATAAAAAAAATGCATGAAAGTTACACCAATAGCTTTATATTTCGCCAAGAACCAATCAGACGCTTTGAAATTCAATTATGTAAGTGAAATCGCGATTTGGTTCTAAATTCTTTATTCATTTTGAATGAACAAGTGGATCTTATTTATTGAGTAATTTTGAGAGTTTTGAATGGTTTGAGTGAGTGTTTGAAATGAATGAATGGAGCGCTGAGTGAGCGATTTAGAGATTTTGATTGAGATGAATGTTAATTTCACGATGTAACTAACTGTATGATGGTGCTCTTAAACGTGTTGATGTGCAAAAATGTGAAGAAAACAAGTTGAACTAGAAGGTCTGTTTCAAATGGCAAGTTATTTTGGTGATGGAATGCAATTGGGCAAAGATATTCATAATTCCATTCAAGATGTGGTGGCCAGGATTTTATTTGATGAATTTTGGGCTTTGACAATGAAACATTCATGAAGATAACTGCAATATGACGGAAAACAAACGACAATATGTTGCAAAAATATTTATTAACTTTAAAGGTGTATCTTCACTTTAAGAAAAAGTAAAGATTTTTATTTCGTAACTGTAGACAGAAATGTACAATATAACAATTTGTCATAAGTCAAATGTGTGATATGGTCGTTCAGAAAGAGAAACTATACCTTTAAAAGAAGCTATAACATTATTCTACGTAAATAGGTCGCGACATTACCAAATAAGCAGATCCCGTGATTGGCCTGTGCTATTGCCACAATACTGAGAAACCAGATCGCGACATTGCCAAATAAGCAGATCACGTGATTGGCTAGTGCTATTTTCAATAGCCGACCTTATTTGACTTGACTTATCACATGATTTCCAAATATAGTCATGTAAACATGTGATACTAGTAAATTCGTACGCAAATTTAAATAATTATCGTTTAAATCATGAATTAGCGTGTATTTAATATACATGAAGTGATAGTTGTGTAATTCTACAGGATTATTTTCTTTTGATGCAATAAACTGCATGTCTATGTCAAGTTGAGATAGACAAGATAGGCCGAAGTGTATTCACATCCTGTTCACGTGATGTGTGTTCTCAAAAAACCCGAAATGAATTTACCTTGTGTTCATTTTGCGGTTTTGTTAAATCTAAGTTGGAATTGCTCCGCATTCCAACTTAAAAATGGAAGCTGGTCTAGAACGCAAAAATGTATAGCTAAACATTCACTATTATCACTTCACAATCTTTTCACAGTATTCAATCAGTTATTACTAAATATCAATGACAAATGTAAATTATTCGACAGTTTAGTGGGGTCAGTATTAAATTATGCCAGTCCTATTTGGGGTTACCACCCTAGCAAAGATATAGAACTAATTCACTGTAAATTTATGAGAAAAATATTATGTGTTAGAAAAACTACAAATCTTGACAGTCTTTATGGCGAACTTGGTAGACACCCACTAGAGATTCAAAGAAAAATTATAATCATTAAATATTGGAAAGAAATACTTAAAAAGCCTAGTTCGTCTTTACTTAAGAAAATCTATCTAACATTAAAAATGATGCAAATAATGACAATAATTATCATAACCTAAATTGGGCAATAAAAGTAAGAAATATTTTAAATGAAATCGGTATGACGAATCTGTGGATAACACAAGACCCAAGTAATATACACATTAAATTTATCATACAAAGAATAACCGATATCTACAAACAGAAATGGTACTCAAACATTAACAATTCGGGCAGGTTATCTACGTATTGCTTATTTAAACATAATTTTATGCAAGAAAAGTACCTTACGTGTATCAATGTTAACAGATATAGAATAGCTTTGAGTAAATTTAGATTATCTTGCCACCAATTAGCTATTGAAGAAGGTAGATATCTTAATATACCGAGAGAAAACCGAATCTGCACCAAATGTAACCTAAATCGTATCGAAAATGAATATCACCTACTCTTGATCTGTCCTAAATACTATTATATTCGCAAAAAATTTATTAAAAAAAATATTATTGTCATTGGCCATCACTTATCAAATTCGAACGTCTCATGAATTCAACATCACCAAAAGAACTTAACAATTTAGCCAAATTTATCTACATTGCTTTTAAAGCACGATGTAACGAATACGACAACTTATGATTTAAATCGATACTTATACTAAACCTGAAAGATACTAGTTAAAACTCTACTCTTCTCTGAAAAACAAAAATATAAGTTTATTAGATCAGAATTTGTGTCATTTTTGTACGTATGTATGTTTCATGCATTGGATGTATATGTAAGCTATAAACATGCAAGATGCTGTTTTATGCTGAATAAAATGTTATGTTATGTTATGTTATTGTTTTCCACCAAATTGGCAAACATTACAATAATAACAAAACATTTGAGCTTATTGAAAGGCATGGAAAGCTGACGATCAGAGAAAGTTTGGAGAGAGAGAGAGAGAGAGACAGACTGAGTAAAGAAGGGAAATGACAAACATAACAACAAATTCAAAATCATGTTCACATAAACAGGAAAACACAACCCTCGTTACCATGACACTTTTACGAATAAATCATGACTATATTGCGATATATTCATTTTTTTATGTTTTCTTTCTATTTTACCATGTACTGTCATTCCCTATTTTTCCTGAATAAAATCTATCTACCGAACTATATGTTTGGCGGTGGTGTCTAGTTCTTTTGGGCGAATTTAATGTGTTTCTGCATGGTAAAAGACTTGTTTAATTTGGTTTTTGTACGTTTGTTAAGGCTTAGTTATAGTTTCCTCATGTTGTGAGGATTTGTGAGGTACTTTTTCTTTGTTTACTCATGAGGATTAGTCTCGGCCTAGAGCCGTGAGTAATGATTCCTCACACGGAAACGTCCGAACAGCATGTTTGCCTTCCTCACGGATAGCATCCGGAATACTCACGGTGATGCTTTTAGACCCTTAGTTTGACCCAGGCCGCACTCTTCCAATTTGATTCCCGAGTCCAGGGAATAAACTCCAGTCCCTAGCTGTCGTTATGTATGGCCCGAGGGGGGACATTACAATAACTTTACTCCACAAAGTACGTCCTTGGCCACTCCAAGTTTCCACTGTTTTGTTTTCCGATAATTATTTAAGCACATTTTCATAAATGGACAGTATTCCTCCTAAATAGACAATGTATGCCTAATCTAAGTCTGCGTTCAGGGTGACAAAACGGTTAAAAGTGTTTGAAAATTATATCCAGCTTTGCTCATGCTCTTGCGTGTAAAGCTTTGTATATTTTGCAATCAGTTTGCACCGTTTCATGCATAGCGAGTTAAGGAGAAAAACATTTTTTGGATACAGAAGATGAGAAAGTCAAAAAGCGTATATTTAAAATTAGATAAAAACAACTTTCCAATAGAAAAAAATATGCTAAATCGTACTATGTATCATTTCTTTTGTAATGTCAGTATAGTAAAAAAAAAAGGTGTTAAATCATACTATGCAGCGTTTCACCAGTAGGTATTATATTAATTCCAAATATAGTAAATGTTAATTTACTGGAAAGTGGTGTCGTAAAAAGGCGTGTGTGGGAGGTATGAAATAAAAATATCCAAAAGCAAAAGTAAGGTTATTGACCGTTTATCAATTGTTAATTAAGATTCTAAAGACTAAATCAAACGAGTCGATGCGTGACACATCCCAATATTTAACACGTGGTAGTGACGCTACTGATCTGAGTGCTGAGTGAAATAAATGAAATAAATTACACCTGCTCAAAATCCAAGCTTCACCCATATGTGACCACCTGGAAGGTTTCCTTGTTTGTTCGAATGGGTTTAATGCCACTTTCAACAATCTCTCAGTTATATCGCGACGGCTGGAGCACCTAACAATCGATTCCTTGTATTTTTCACACCAGTATTACCATTACACCCTATAGAAGCCTCCAGCTGCTTTCCCACATAGGTCTACCATTTTCAACGCATTGGTAGAAGATTAAAAGTCGAAAAGGATGGGTGCCGCCGTCGGTGATCGAACTCGGGACCCTATGATTGACAGCCCGACTAGCTACCAACTGCGCTTGGACAGCGGCCCACCTGAAAGGATTTCAAACCTCGACCTTCTTTGCGTTCAAACCGAAAACGTTCGGAAATATATAAGGCACGTTATTCCGCCTTCACTAACGGACAAAGCGCGTAACAATATCTTTACGTTCAGGAAAACTTCCTCATTCAGAACGTAGAGCTGGCCAGGCTTTTGATTCCAAAGCGAAAACGGTAGCACACTTTGGTCAAATATTTTAGCAAGACCATTATTCGTTTAAACTCTATGCGGGGGTTATGGGCTTGCTCAACATATTAATTTATCAAACCTTACCGAATCTATCATTTGAACATTCAAAAAGATTTTATAATACAACACGAGCACGGTGTCGCTGAGCCATGTGGACCGATCATGATCAAATTTGGCACACCATTTAAAAGAATTTCTCTAAATCAGTTTAAAATTCAATAACAACGTTAACCAGGGAAATATTCTTGTCGTGCGAAATAAGTGTCGAGGGAAATTTAAAGTAGCAGAGATTTAATAAAGGCTTCTATCGTTCATTCAATCTTCAAAAGAAATTAGATGTTAGGGACTCATCTTCAAGATTTATGTTTTTATTGGAAAATTCTGGGAAAGTTCTTTTTTCAATGCGTGCACTTGTTTAGCCAGCTTATTCCTAGAAAGAAATCTTGCGTCATCTTATTTTGCTTTTCGAACGTTTGCAAAAGCCTTCCATTTCGGTCAACCTACAACGCTTGATTTTTAAAAACGCTGATTTGGATACAGATATCAACCAGTATAATTTATTTGCACTCAATTATACTAATGCATCTATAATTGAGATTGTGATTCATTTTTCGGATATTTGAAGCTGCTAATAGACATATGGGCAATTTTGAAAGAGCTTTGCGATGACCCCCCGATGTATATGAAATACATGTACTGTCTTCACGTTGAGCACTTTTTAACATCGTTAAATTGTCAGTGTCAATTGTCTTCAGAATGAAATTGATTTATATAGTTGAATGGGCGAGTTTCGAATGAAATAAAAAGTAGGTAATAAAACATAGGAGATAATAAATATTTCATACTGCCCCTCCCCAACACACAGACTTCAAGATTTACAAAAAATAGATTACTGTTCGAAAACCCAAAGTTTACACTATGTTCCCGATGACCACGGCAGCTACGGTAGTCTAAAACGTATCACGCCTTAGAAATTTTGCTACTTTTGACTTTGCATTCAAGTTCTGATAGGTTTTGTTACGTTTTCACACTCCTATGAAGGCATTCGTAACAAATCATGGTTAAAAACGAGCTGTTGAACCCCGATAATCCGACGGTGCCCTACGTTTTAACCTACGGTCTGTTACGAACGTTTACAAGTACGTTCCATCCCGTTCTGATCGGACCTGTCACGTTTCATAACGTTCAAATCAAGGTTTTCTCGCGTTTATCAAGTATTGTCAAAGCCAATTACGGTTTAAAATCGTGAACGCCGGGGAGTGTAGGTGCAAAAAGCTGCAAAAAGTGTTAAACAATCAGTGTTTTCTTATCTTTCGAAGAGAAAACATAAACAAGCGATCGGATCAGGGTCAGAACCAAGCTCCTTTTCATCTAGCTGTGATGATAGACGAGGATTCTCAGGCTGGGACTAGTCTTGCTCTTCTAAATGTTGGGCCTGCACAGGGAGGGACCCGTTACCCCTTCGCCTTGCTTTCTTTGGTGGTTTTACCTTAATCTACAAATTTTATACAGTCCACAGTGGATTGAAACGTGGCTGCCGTGGTCGCTAGGAACATAGTGTAATCGAGAAGTAAACAGATTTGCGTGTCATCACCGAAGTTTCTAATCCCAGTCTCGATACTGGTCATGTGGGTAAGTCCCTGGTATATCAGAGCACTAGCCAGGTGCTGGTGATATACCCTGAATCACAATGAATAGGTGAACCTAGCTGTGACTGAAGGATTTTAAAAAGCCGCGTTAATATACGCAAGTTGTGTTGCCAATCAGGACTTCAGGTGCTTTAAAATCCACTCCATTCAATAAAATGGTGATTTTGTGGAGCGTTTTTCAACGATTTAGAAACGATTTGAATGATTTTGTCGACTAAATTACGTATATTCTTTAACAAGCGGCTTGTCATACCAAGCGAGGGGTCGCTTGCATTCTTGAAAATTCCTCGATATCCACTGGCTTGGAAAGATAATATTTAGAAATTAACATGATTTCTTTTTTTAAAAAAAAGGCAGCATCGTTTTCCGAAACAGGTTGCATTCATTTCTTCATGTCCCAAATGACGAAGTTAGAGGCTGGTACTTCATAAGTAAGGAAGAAAATGTATTTTTCTTTAATTCTTTCCAGTGGATAATGGAGAAGTAACGATAGATTATCGCTTGATAAACTCACCGCCTATCAAGTGAAATTATCAAAATTTTACAATTTTCGTGAACAATAAAAGATATATTTTCACTCATGGCTCCACCACTCATGAAAATATAGCCTTTTTGTTCACTCAAGGATATATAAATTGATGTTACACCGAAACAAACAGTTATCCTCTATCTAATATCTCCTGCGTAAAAGTGTTTCGGGGACCAAGTGTCACCAATTCACTTGTGAAGACATCAATATATGTTATTAAGTCTAGCGATATCAAATATAAGGAACAAATAACTTTTCTCCAGAGATATTTGTCTTAAAAGGCTCTCAATTGATTCTCCACCAAATTTTCAGACACGATCGTTCCTCATTTATAAGGTATTATTTCTACTTGAAATCGGTGTATTTTAGGACTATACTTGAATTATATAAGTTGCATTTATAAGGCTTTTTGGTATCAAATCGAATTGTAGGTCCTGTTATTTCATATTTTCTCAAAATATATAATATAAAAAAAGACTTGGAAATTAGAGTCTCAGATAAATTGCATTCTACTTAAACATAAGATTAATTATATGTAACCCGTCACGCGAAAAGGGACAATCTGGGTAGTGCGTAAAGTGTCGACGCTTGTCTGACTGCGCGGATTGTGCAGACTGACTATGGTAAAAACATTTTCGCACTTTGCTTATTTCCTGAATCTAGAATGATTAATCTACCTCTCCGTCAAAGAATTTTTGAATTTCGAACTCTGGTTCACCTATGCTGGTCCCAAACTCTTTTTCAACTATTTGTTTTACAGGGTTCCCAGATGGTCCCCTTACACGTCAAGTGTCACATTATATACTCTAACCAGATCCGATGTCTGTTACACTCTGAAACGAACTTCGAAAACAACTCCTTATTTTTTTTGGAAAGGAAAAAAACCAAAGGTTATATTTTATTTGGTATCGAAAAGTTGTTTTTTTAAGAAGATTTTTATATGAATCTTAATCCACAAAGTGGTAAGGATCACAAGAAATAGGACAGGAATTCCTGAGGACCCCTGAATTTAAAGTTAACATTATGGGTAGGGTTATCTACACGTTTAAGTCAAGTGTGAGAAACAAAACAATAATATTGTCATTTTCGTCAGTAATTATATATCTGTCAAGGAAATATGATCAATTTTTGTCAGATATTAAAGTAAATTGGGGCTAATTTCACATAAATTTTGAATCTGTCAAGGAAATATGATCATATTTTGTAAGATATTGAAGAAAATGGGGGGGGGGGGGGGGGGGGTAAATTCCGCAGAAATTTGGATTCTGACACTTTATTATGACTCTGAAAATTACAGTTAACAACATCGTGAAATTGACAAGGTGAATGATTTCGGAACGCTCTTGGAATGAAATTGAATGAGTGCGATTAATGAGTTTTGTTTGAAATTAAAGGGAGGTAATCCATTATCGCTTATTTTGTTCCGGATGAACAAACATATCGATATAAATTACCTCCCTTTAATAAAAAATGCATACAAGTTTTATAAATAGCTTCATATCTCTTCAAAAACAAATTACGCTAGTAATATCTATAAAGTCAGTAAAATCACATTTTTTTCGAGCTATGCTTGTTTTGAAGGTAGTTGTTGACCATAGGTTTTTGGCGATTTTGAGGCTTTTTTGAAATGTTTGAGTGAGTGTTTGGAATGAATGAATGGAGCGCTGAGTGAGCCATTAAGAATGGTTTTGTTTGAAATAAATGGCAATTTACGATGCAACTAACTGTACAACTTTTGTAACGAAGGGTTGTTCTCTTTGACAATGTTTTTTTTTCCAGTTGCCAGAAAACGAATTGTAACAATATGTTAAAATGTGGTACACGCAATCATTCAATACCCTGAAAATGTTTCTACAACACAATCACATTTTGACCAGTCTAGATTTTTTAACATTGGCGTTGGATGAAACTCGGACGAGCATGTACGTTCGACGTCTTATTCGTAGACCCCTATTCACAGAGCATAGTCCGACAACTTGTTGCTCATAAAAACACTCTCTCAGGATGTCTATTAAAGAACGTGGACATGTCGTTTAATCAATAATTGGTAAACCGAGTAGATGTGAACTGGAATCTGAAATAACGCATTAATCTTGATCACAGAACAACAAAAGAACCATTATAGCGGACAAACTTGTCGTTTTACAGCGACATGTATGTCTAAGAATTCGATTTATTCAGTTACTCTGTGCGGTCTGGAAAAAAAGTTGTTTCTTAGTAAGATTACTAACTAAAAATTTGTGATCCGTCATGTAAATACGCAGCGTTTTGGATCTGCTTGACATCAATAAAAATAAGAGGTTGGATCTGGCTTAGGTAATTCAACATTTTGTACAAGATTTTGAGATTTTGTATGAAACCTTCCAGATGTAGAAAACATTCTGAGATGAAATGAGTAAATTAAATGTTGGTCCTACTTAGTCTATTCAGTCCGTGCGGGTCGATATTGTTTTCACATCCCAGACGGCCCCTTTATACGTGACGGGACACTAATACCACGGTAAAACCACAATGCTCAATTTAGAAATATTTTTTCTTTTATTTCCATAGTTTTTAGACCCGCAAACGTCCCCAATTTTAGATAATAAGCTCTTTAACCTTGCGTTCACAAACAATCAAGACACGGTGCAAAACATTTGTTTGATCTTCTACTCATGTTATACGAAGAAGGCGATTATTCCGAAAATAAAATGGATTTAGTAACGATATATTTAGGAGAGAGATCGTCAGATCTATGATGTATTTGCCTTTTCCAAGTTTTGTCAATAGTATCTTTATAAAAGTTATCACTTAATAGATAATGTCCCTTCCTTACGTTAATACATGTTCATGAAGGTATTAAGACATGAAATTACCACTCGAAATTTACGCCAACAAACCACAAATTCATGTTTGTATCTTTTTGTCTAATTCATATTTTGAATACATGTATTCTTATTTGTCTTTTCAGATCTAGTGTTTGAAGAACAGCCATGAGCATTGGTCCAAAACAAGATTATTTTGGCCTGGTTGTGACTTTCATGAACACAAACAACACCACCTCCTTCGACTTTACCCAGCCTTACATTAAACACAGCCTTCGCTATGTCTACCCACTGTTTATGTTCCTGCACGCCGCTGTTGGCCTTATTGGGCTCGTCGGTAACCTGACCATGATCATTATCATGGGCAAGCGTCGCCTCTACCATGATCCTACTTTCTTTTTCCTCGGGAACCTCGCCTTCTCTGACGTCATC
This sequence comes from Fragum whitleyi, assembly GCA_948146395.1. Classification (NCBI taxonomy): domain Eukaryota; kingdom Metazoa; phylum Mollusca; class Bivalvia; order Cardiida; family Cardiidae; genus Fragum; species Fragum whitleyi. The sequence continues at coordinate 46,276,706 of OX411555.1, forward strand.
AAGTGTATCTTCGTTCTACCGATTTCACTGGCCAACATGCTCATTCAGAACTGGATCTTTGGAAGCTTCATGTGTTTCTTTCTCCCGATGATTCAGCAGTTTCCAATACACGCCTCAATGCTCACATTTCTAATGCTGGCTATAGATCGATATAGACTGATTATGAACCCCTTTAAGGGACGATTACCTGCTGGACTCTGTTCCATCGCTGTCTGGGTTGCTTCAGTTTGTGTGGTGCTACCGCATGCGGTTTATATCAAATATGTGGACTTGGGTGCCTTTCTTGGGAAAGATTTCGACGGAGTTGGAATTTGTTATGTGAACAAACAAGAGGACATTGAGGGTTATCTTCGGGCTATGTTTGTCACAATGTATGCCATACCGCTTGCGATTACAAGTTTTCTGTACGTCAAAATATCAGCTGAGTTAAAGGTCCGAGAAAACACCCCGGTAATAGTCAAGTACAGTATCGCGAATGGAACGTGCCAGAGAACAACAACAACAACACACCCGGAGGACTTTGATTGTAGAAGTACGTGGACGACAGATACAGCGATAAAATCCGAACAAAATACTCCGAGACACAAGGATGTCCAAGACCGTGCGACACAAGATAGCGATGAAGACATTGACCTTGCTAAAGAAAAACGAACACAGAGCTACCTTATCGCCATGGTGACCTTTTTTGCTATATGCTGGTGCCCGATGAACATATTCTTTTTGGTGCATTACTTTGTGCACGAAAATGACGATAATACACGTCATATTGACGTTACGTTCATAACGTTCGCCTGGTTTGGGTTTCTATCAACTTGTGTCAACCCTGTGTTATTCGCTTCTTGGCGCATGCCCTCTGCTACTAAAGAACGACTCAAAGGTTACTTTAGATTCAGTAACAGACGACAAAGTGCTTCTCAGGTAAATAAGCTTCTAGATTCATGTATACATATTTAATACGTACTTAGTGTTTTGTATGAGAAAAAATATCTTACGAGGTTGGGAGAATTGATAATTGTCAAGGCCCTGCCGAAACAATTATCAAATCACACAACCGAGTTAGATATTTTTCAAACAATACACTAAGTACGTTTTATATTTATCTTACAAACTCTGTTTGCCTTATTATCGTCGATGTTTCTAGCAGAATCGCAAGTTTCTAAAAATAACCGCATTATGCCATTGTTCTTAAAATATCCATGTGATATCATAAAAAATATCATATGGGCTTTTTCACACGGATATCTATATATTTATAAGATAAATAAAATTATCATACTTTTTCCGACCTATCTATCAAGCGAACTTTTTTTAAGGGGGGGGGGGATCATGTTAAATTAAGATAGTAGACCCGTAATAGTATTTAAACGTTTCAGAAGTAATGAACATTAACAGTGTTAACTGAGGTTTCATTAGGAAGCCTCGGTTAACATTGTGAAAGATTATGCGTTCCGAAATGTTGCGGAACTATTACGGGTTGACTACCTAAACTAGAAATATTTTAAATGAGGCTACTCCACTCAATAAAAATGAGAACTTTATATTTCTAAGGCATATCTTTTACAGTGAATGATCATTCCTAAAGCTCCGGTCTTCGAAATAAAAAATTAAAACTTGAGACGCGTCACGCAGAAATGGTCAATCTAAAACTCTTTATGCACTACCCGGATGTGCTCAAAGTTTCACTTAACCCTTTCCTGTTTTACAAAATTTTGGACCTGTCCAAATTCAAAGGTTTTGCAGACGAAAATTGAACGTGGATTTAATTTAAAAAATAACCATTCAGTAGAGTAGAAAACAGTGTGGCAAAGAAGAAATTGCTTGTCAGAAGCAATTTCTTCTTTTTCACAATGTTTTCTTAATCATAAAATCACAGGCACGTAAAAAGCAGGGATTAAACAGCAAAGGGTTAAGGTATATAATGCAAGGGATACACAAAGAGTTTCATTTTTAAAATCAAGTTAATTGAAATGTGACTATACTAGAAGTATAAACGTATTTGTCAGTCCGTTGAATAAGACCGACTTACGCATTTATTTATAACGCTTTTCGCTTATTTCTTAAAATGGCTTTAAATGAAGAAGACGTTAAAAAGACGTTTTGTTATTAACAGAAAATCAATGCGCTGATCTTAGGTCAAATACAGAAAATAATAGGTTCATTGGAAGCTGAAGATTCCTTGAGGAATATTTAAGAGGGGGCACGAACTTTCCATATTTGATATCCTTAGTTAAAACCTATCTTTTATAAGGTTGTCATGAATAAATGAAATATTCAGTATTTTTAAAAATCAAAATAGAATACCTGATTGACCGAAAAAATTGATACGCGCAAACATCATTCTATATCATGCACATATATCAAAATTAGTCAGATATTTGCATTTTTTTCGCTCAGCGTCATTAAATCTTAATAAATGAAAGATATGAAATAAATGCTTAACCTAATGCATACACAGTTAAGAACATCTTGAAATTTACTCGATGAATGATTTTGGAATGAAAGTAAATGAGTATGAGGAACGAGTTTCGAGTGAAATCAAGGGAGGTAAACCAATATCGCTAATTTTATTCAAGATGAACACAATTTCTATTTATTACCTCCCTTTCACAAACTTTCATAAAATATACAATATATTCTTGGAACAATCAGACAATTCAGAATCCACATCGGAAAATAAAATGGTTGAATAATTTGATCGATTTGAATTTTAAAAATTTTGATCGTCTTGGCGGCTTTCGATCTCTTTTCTTTAAATTTTTGAGCGTTATTATCGATTTGAATGAGTGTTTGGAGTGAATAAATAGAGCGCTGAGTGAGCGTTTTAGAATGGTATTGATCGGAATGAGTGTCAATTTCACGATTTTTTTAACTATATGAATAGTGCTTTAAAGTTTTTTTTCATACCTAAGTCATATACCTGGTACAGTGTAGTAAATAAGTGAGGGTGGGACATCGGTGGTTTTATTTGTAATGAATGAAAATGAAATATACTCGAATTAATCTTGGGATCACCGCTTCGATTTCGGTTTTTGCTAATCACCCAACTAAAGAAATCGGACATTTTATGTTTGTTACAATGTTTATTATCGAACACCATCAGTTGAATTAACCTGTAATTTTGAGAAAGAAAAGTTTTTACACTTTATTATTGTTAACCTCCGCCATCTTGCATGTTTCTACAACAGACACCCAGACAAAATGCATTGGCTAATAACACAGTAAAGCGATATAAATTATACACCATATTAAAGGTTCTACAAGCAGTTCCACAACACCCAATCTCATACCAGCATAGCCAACATATTGTTAAAAAGGATATATTTTCTAAAAACCAACAACATCATTAAAGAAGGGTATAACAAGCCCGTATTTGAACAGAAAACGCACTGCAGACTAAAAAGTACGGTACTTATACGGTAGTATGAATAAAACACAGACTCAAAATATCCTTTTGGAAACATCATCTTTACTTATTCGCAAAATATCTACTTATGAAACCGGTTTGATGATATGGTCTTTTATTCGGTTGACCTTTTGGGTGTATTTCGCAGAAGACTGCTATTTGCTAGTATTTAAAGCACTTTAATAATCTATGTATCATTGTGATCAAATTATTGTGATTCCCGAGTGGCCGATAATGGACATAACTGATCACCTAAATCAAATAACAAAACGGAATTTTTCATCCAGGGATTATTTATCACATTGTCTATTTGGCACACACGATCTGTGCCAATCTTAAAATAACAGCCTTACGTCCAGGATAACAAAACGATAAGGGGAGTCTCGAGTTTACACCCCGGTCTGCTCGTGCACCTGCGTGCAAAGCGGGATATAATTTGCAAACAGTTTGTACTTTTTTGAAATGCTCAACGGAGTACTGAGAACACTCGCAAGCGTTCATTTGTCCTGCAAGCATGTTTGGGCACAATGACAAGGAATCGAAGAAAATGTCGAATTGACTACTTTTCACGTGAACACGTTACTATGCATGTTTACATATAATTTTGATACTTTTTTGCCCAAAACGTCTGGGTTAAAATACCTTGCCGAAACATCCACGACCAAAACGTCCCGGACAAAAATTCCTTGTCAAAACGCCTAAAGCTTTGGATCATTGGCCAGAGATAATAAAACTATTTTTGTTCCGAACTGGGAATTTGGTTTAAGCTTTAACTCTGTTGTAATTCTACTATATATACACGAAAAAATGATCAAAGGGGTCCGAATATACCCCCTATCACCATATAGACCAATGGTAGTATTGGCCTATATGATGGTGTGAGTGTGTGTGTGAGGAGGGGGAAGGGTAAAGAGCAAATTCTTAGTTTGGGTGAACTTTCAGTAACTCCCAGATCCTGATTCCCTCCCCCTTTCCCCCCCCTTATATAATTTACCTTTTTGATTTCTTGTCTCCCCCTTTTCAGATGAGCCATACGGAAGTGACAGAGACGTACGCCTTATCTCCGACACCTTCACCCAGAGAGACACGTCGGATGTCGCAGACAAGGGTCGTGAAGACTGCCAACAAGAATGAGTTGTCTCCAAATATTCCTACTTCGGTGTAGGCTGTTTTTACTTCTTTGCCAAATCTATTTTCGTACTTATTGTATGTATTGGTTCGAGTGAACTTTTATGTAGATTTTCATTTTAATTTTGACATTCACTTTATGGAGACTGACCACTGGATCCGATGTCCTTTTCAAATATTTCCCTTGCCCGAGGGTATAAAACTTTTCTCATTTTCAACTCAAAATTTTCTCATTTCAATTGGAGCCGTTATTCTATTTTAATACTCATTTTCAAGTATTAACATAAAAAGATAATATTTATAAGTTGTTATAAATAACAACTTATCAATATTATCTTTTTTGTTTTCAAACATTTATTTGAACTTAAAATTTGCAAAGATTTTGAGATGAAAATGAGAAAAGTTTTATAACCTCGGGCCCTGATGTCAGTTGTACAAAATGCATCTTTGCACATCGTGGCACTTTTAAGACGGATGCTTCGTTTGTGTTCAGCGAACAGTTTTTTTATCGGTCCAAAAATCGGCCACAATAAATTCGAAATCGTATCCGAGTCAAAAAAGCCAGTAAAAGAAAAAGGTCGATCGTGTTCGGCTAGCGAAAATGGTTCTGCCTAGGATCGATTGCTTGCGGACATCCTAGGTGTTTCGAACATCAAATGTTTCGTGCCGACTAGCTCTTTGCGATCTAATAAGATTTCTTTCCCAGACTGATAGAATTTATCTTTACAATAATACTACAGCTTCTAAATCAGATTTGTACAGAAAATTACATTTTCAAAGATTTAGATTTGATTTAAAATTGTTTGTAGATGCGGGATTTGAATTACGAAGCCGTAATGAGACGCTGCACAGCATGCGTTACATGTTTTTAAAGTATGTTTCAGGTTGCCCGATCGCAATAAATATTTTTGGCAATAATATTGACAAGAATATTAAATCAACAATAAACACAGCCCTTTCACGATCAATAATATTGTCAATCCTGATCATTGACAATAGTATTGATCGTGTATGGGTGATGTTGCAGATTGGTCAATATGGTGATTTTTGTCGATATCTTAGATGATGCATAGGTTAATTTAGGTTGTTTCAAATTAAGAATGTATTGATCCTGTAAAGATTTAATAATGAAAATTGAATTACGAGATGATACCACTTGAAATGGTCATAGGTAAATTGTTTTACTCTTGTCCATCCGTCCGTCTTCTGTCTATCCGTCAGCATTAAACTTCACAAAAAATGGCAGTGCCAATAACATTAGTTTTTCAAGTTGTCATGGTGGTAGGTCATATTTAGCATCTGCAAATAACGGTCAATATCATATGGCAAGCCAAAGACCACCAATAAAGGTCAAAGATCAAAAAGAAATAATGGCTGTTTCGGTGGCTTTCGTTTTTCATAAACATTTTTGTTTTAGTTTTGATTAAATGCAGATTCGTATTTGAATATGAATATTTTAGGACAAAGAAGATATATCAAAGCTAGGCTTTCACATGGTGTAAAGCAAGGGAAATATTAAGATATTGCTTAAGCCTACAAAATTGTGACGTTTTTTAGTATTTATTTTGTACTCGATTGTCCGAACGGAAACAAAATGGTTCTTCGAATCTCTTGAAATAAAAAAAGGCGAATCACTTCTAAAAATTTGAAAATAATTCGTTAACCTTATTCTTATAGAAGGTCGTTTATCTGAAAAGTATTACTCGAAAGATCTTTTCTTCTTCTACATTGCCTCCAATCAACTTTGAAAAAATAGAAAATTATATCCCACACGAGCCGAAATATGGCGGTAATGTTTAGAGCTAAAGGTCATACAAGTTCATTCTTGAACAATAAAGACAAGCCAATTCGAAAATGTGTCCACCGTCTTTTTTTTTTTTTTTTTTTTTTGTCTTTTTTTTGTTGACTTGACAAAGAAAACGCCTCGTAAAATTTAAAAATCATGGATATATATCCAGTATCGTATACAGTATCATAAATCGAGTTGTTTGGCATTATTTTGTTTTGGAGTAAGATTTATTTATTGTGAATATTTCATATGAGCGATAGTATAACAAAACTCATCATTGATAGTTATTGTCATTGATTTTATGAAAGTGTAGTTTGTGTGATCTATGTTTATCAATCATTGTTTCATCAAAGTGCATTTTGCATGGAAAATCTGCATCAATTATAAATAATTGTATGTGTTGGTCAAATTGAATAGTTGTGATTTTACGAAAACCTCATTCCACCTTCTAATTGTACATTATTTTCTTTTAGATTTTGTTTAGTCTCCTTAGGTCAATTGTTACGTACAAATAAAAGCATTATGAAATTGACATTAACTCAAATGAAAGTCATTCTCGCCGTTAACTTCATTCATGCATTCATTCCAAACACTCACACTAAATCATTCAAAAATACAGGATTTGTTCGAGAAGATAAAGAAATCGTTTTTATATAGAACCTGTGTGCATATTTTCTTAAAGGGAGATATTGGATATCGCTTATTTCGCTTATTTTGTTTGTCTAGAACGAATTTTGCGATATAGCATTACCTCCTTTTATTTTCATTAAAAACTCACACTAAACCAACCATTAAATTTCATTCCAAGTTAATCCCAAAAATATTCACCTTGTCAATTTCACGATGCTCTGTTTACTGTGTGCCTGTACGTCAACCGAAACGCTGTCTATATATAGTTACAAGATCCCTAACGGATGTGAATACAATCTGTTAGGCATGGTTAATTTATTTTTCCTTACTATTTCCTCTTAGATAAGTTCACTGGATATAAAAGGCAAAACACCATGAAAAACAAAGAAATCGCTTGCCACAAGTAGTTTCTTCAGTGTCCCTAATGACTTCTTCACAAAACAAATGTTTTGCTTCTGTAAATTCTTAAAATTTGGACCAGTGTACAATTTCGTCATTTGATAATTGATAAAAAGCGCCAAACTTAGTCTGATTGAGTGGAATAGCCAACCTTTTTTATGCACCTCGATAAAATAGCGACGGGCACACAGAGTTACATCCGTCCGTGTCTAAGTGTGTGCGTGTGTGTTAATGTGTGTGTGTGTGCGAGTGTGTAGGTGCGTGTGAGGGTATATTCTACATTTATGGATGAATTCCAAACAAGTAATTCCCCTGTATGTGTACTAGTGCCATTCGAAGAATTTGTCCGGATACGCACAAGGTCAAGGTCATCGGTGAAGGTCAAACGGGTCACGGTAAAAGAAATCAAGTATTTGAGGGACATCCATGTCTATGACACATCTCTAGTATTACTATAAGCATAATCATCCTTGACTAATCTAAATTGTTGATTTATCGATTTTAGCTGACCTGGGCGAGATCTTCACCATTAATAACTATCAATGACTTGATACTGTTGATGCATCAGATTTTTAATGCAGAGCGTTTCATGTAAATAGGGACTATCCGCGATAGAATTTTTGATGATTGCATATGAAATATAGTCTTGTACTAATTTTTTAAATAATTTTGAAATAAAAAGTATGGTTTCATGATTTAGTATTTTGTACAAAACCAACAACAGCTTAACCCTTTTTCGTAAAATAATTATATGTACAGTTAACTACGATCGAGGGACCTTTTTTATAAAGCTAATATTACATTAAAAAGGTCCCTTTCTTAAAAGAGAAGGCAATTTCTGAAAGGTGACGTTTATATGAAAAAATATGATGGACCCCGTTGATGGAACTTATTAAAATCGTCCCAAAGAGACGATTTTAATAAGCTCAACAATAGTGGGGTTCAACATCCAACATTTTACTATGCAATAATATATTGAGACCCCATTCTCTAATGAGATTGCTTTCAGGACTCATTTGCATAAAAGATAACAATTTGTTAATTTTTAGTTGATTTTCAGCGAACTGGCTTTGTTGTGTGAGTCAATAGCACAAAAAGAAACAAAAAAACTAATTTGCTAAAAACAACTTCTGGTAAAACTTCAACCAATGGTTGTACAACCGTGCCCTTTTGGTTTAAATTCTATATTTGAAAAAAAAAACCTAAAGTATTTTGAGAGCGCATATCTAAAAAAAGGGGGGGCACCATTGCACATGCACTTAAAATCATGTGGATTTTTTATGAGTGGTCGCTTATTGCCAACTCATAGTCAATCGTAAGAAACTGTAGATAACACATTTGCATATATTTAAATTACCCGTTCTCCAGAAAAACTTACCTACATAACATCGCTTTGTAGTTTACTAACTGAGATGTTAAAAAAAAAAAAAAAAAAAAAAAAAAAAAAAAAAAAAAAAACACAATTTAAGACTTATCCAAAATCAAAGAATTTGATGTCAATTCAATGTGCATTAAAATTGAAATATACCTTAAAATATTGAAGAAAATGTTGAGAAAATGGAATAATTTCTTGAAACAAGCATTTTTTTATTACTTAATCCCCGTATATTACTATCAGTGCTTAAAAAATAAAGCTTTGTGGGAAAATGGTACCACAAACAGGATGCATGTATCTCATTTCGGGAACAAGATACCGTTCTTGTTTTATTAAGTACAAATACATGTACTTTTTTTTAGAAAATTTGATTTTAAGTCTATTGTAAATTTGATTGTCACTTACAAAGGTTTTGCCGGAGAACGGATCAAATGTATTCTAATTGATATAAAGATGAAGAGGTAAATATTCAAATACATCTGTTTTTGTTCTCCCATAATACACTACTTTTCATCAACGATTCTAGGGAAATGCTATCGTTGAAACATTTCTACAAATTACGTCTAGAACATCGCGCGTAGATAGCGAAGCAAAAGAGTGAGTCATATGTTGAAATACACTTTAGATACGCTTCATCATTCGGAACATCGCTCGGACTTTTCCGTAACTTGAAAAGTACCTCGGACGTAAGTGTAGTAATTTTGGGTCAATTTTTAGGTAATTCGGCCCCTGGTGGTACTTCGGTTAATACGCATGAAGAAAATCACATTTTGTTAATTCTTTCCGATCGTCTTTCGAGATCTTTTAGGCATATTATAATTTGATAACAAAACGCAGTAAACCACTGCGTTTTGTTATCAAACCATAATATGTCCACTTTTGTTCTTTCGTTGATTTTATTTTATGCAACGTCATTCTTAGCGGGATCGTTGATGTTTGTGACGTCATATTAACCAACGCGCGAAATGGCGCTCTTTCATGGCTGCGTCCGTATTATTCCCGAGGTCTATTCCGTAGAATCGCCGAGGGTTCCCGATTGACGCTTCATGTGTCATGCAGGGTACCCAATCGGTAACCTTCGGCGATTCTGCGGCATAGACCTCTGGAATAATGAGGGCACAAACAAGGGTACCATTTATTCTAGGGAGCTCAATCTTGCTTCGTTTTTCTGAAAACAGGACTAATTCATTACGAACATACGTTGATTATATGTCACAAGCATGGTTCATTTCAACGTGAAAATTTTCTTTTGGGGGAAAATGTAACTATTCATCCATCATATGATTCTTTAATTGCTTTCTCAGACTTAAAAAATCCTCCCAAAGACGTAATAAAAAGTTTTCCAGAAAAGCACTGAAAGTATTTTATACTGTTTTCGCTGCCGAGGATCATTCATTTCAGTAAACATTTTCGACAAAAAAATAGAAGGACGCTTACGACGGTCGCAGGAAAAACTTGAAATCGAAGTTCAGTCAATGATTTTGAAATACTTTTGGAAAAAATGTAATGAAAAACATTAACATTTAAAGTCTCATTTATGTTTAAAGCAAGGAAACGTGCTAACTACATCTGGTTACATATTCAAATTTACAATCAAATTGACAATTGAAATTGACAATTATTTCTATCAAACTCATTCTAAATCGCTCACTCAGCGCCCCATTCATTTATTCCAGACACTCAATCAAAACATTTAAAAACGATCCAAAACCGTTAGAAAATAAGATCAACAACTACATTTAGAATGACAATCCTTAGAAATAATCTTCGATTTCACTAACTTAATTTGGACGCATCTGATTGGTTCGTGAAGACTGAAAGCTATTTATACATTTTGTATTTATTTTTTATTAAATGGAGGTAATAAATATCGTTAGCGATATTGTATTACATCCCTTTAATTTCAATCAATACTTGATCCTCACACTCGTTCATAATCATTCCGATTTTTTCCAAAAGTTATTCTCTCTGTCAATCATACGATGTTATTAATTGTACTGCTTAATTAAGCTGTAATTACGGGGTGTATGTCGCGATCTCTCTCTCTCTATATATAATACATATCTAGTGTATTGTATGAAAAAAAATATCTAAAGAGGTTGGGAGAAATGAAAATTTTCGAGGCTCTGCCGAGACAATTATCAATTCTCACAACCGAGTTAGATATTTTTTTCATACAATACACTAAGTAGGTATTATATTTATCTTATGATCTCTTTATATCTCCTTTTTGTAGATGTTTCTAGCAGTAATGCAAATTTCTAAAAATAACCTCATTTTATCATTGTTCCAAAAATAACTATGTGATATCATAAAAAATATCGTACGGGATGTTATCACACGGATATTTGTATAGTTATAAGATTAAACGATTTCCTTTTTGATTCATGTCCATGATCATATATCATTAAATGATATACAGTTGATAACATCGTGAAATTGACATTATGAAGTATTTCAGAACGTTTTTGGAATGATATTGAATGAGTGTGATGAGCGAGTTTTGAAGTAGTTTCAAGGGAGGTCATACATAATCGATACATTCTTTTCTGACTGTGTTTTCATGATCAAATCGAACGCTTGAAAATCAAAACTAATAAAAATATCATGTAATTATTTGATTGATTCGATTGAAAAGTTGTCCATTTTGAACGATTTTGAAGCGTTTCAGAATGATTTCGGAGCTTTTTTTAGTGATTCGAGTGAGTGTTTGGATTGAATGATAGAGGCGTTGAGCGGGTGATTATGAATGGTTTTGACCGAGATGAGTGTCATTTTCACGGTGTGATCAACTGTATATAACCATTTCTTTAATGCGTTTCGTTTGACTTTCGAGAAATAACAGTATAGATTATCACTTGTTAAGAACTTTTTCCCGAAAGGAGCGCAATAAGTGACGTCATATTGAACGTTGCACAGAGATTACGTGCGAAATGATGCGCTGTAAAAATATTTGTTCTAAAAAAAAATCACTTTTTGTCTCATTCTGCGTTTAAGAAATAGTTTCTTATTCGAGGCAGATCAATTGCTATTTCAGTTCATGATCAACAAAAGCTATATTAGTTATATCATAAATATAATTTTTATTGTTCACTCATGGAAATTTAAATTGATCTTAATGGCTCAGAATCATCTGAAAATTGAATTTTCTAGGAATAGACATCAGATTGAATACGGTCCGTTGTTGAACACAACTCCAAGATGGAATTATGACGTCAGGTAGGCATCATTTCTTAAAATAAATTCAACGTATTGGAATTGTAAAATCACTGAGCTGCTAGATTGTCAGTTTTCACCAATCATTACAGATAACACGAGTTTAAGTCCGCACCAAATCTTTTCCAAAAGTTTGCAGCTTTGCTATGCTTTATGTACCAATCCTCTAAAACTAAATCAATCAATCAAAAATGACAAATATTACTTACTTTATTTACACCCTTAATTGAAAGACCAGAGGCGGAAAAGGCACTTATCTAAATTTAATCCATTAAATCAAGACAAATGAATTTCTTAGTCTGAAAGTCATTTACCGTTTGTTATTTCATCACGACTAGGCTATAAAAGAATTACTTTCTTTATATTGAATATAAAGGCATTTTCGTACCGTCTTCGAAATATATTCTGGCCATAAATGGTCAGGTATTAAAGAAAAGATGAAAAACCTGAGTTCAACAGCCATTTCATAATAAATGGGTGTTTTGATTGGTCGATGATTAGCGGTTTGACAGCAGCGATCTGTCAATAAGCACCCAAGTAGCCCATTCGGAACACCACTCGGCCAATCTCACGATCAACCTCGGATGTACATAGATGGACTTTTTCTAAAAATTACGGGAAAACCTTGGAAAAACTTGATGACGTCAGTAAAAAGGGCGTTAGCCCTCGAAAGTGTGAGTGAAAACATTCGACGACGCCAACGCTACTCGGTTAAGTCACTGACGTGAAATCATCGTATCCTAATATGAATATGTTTAGATTCTAAAAATTAAGGCTGAAAAAATCTTAGTTTTTGAGAATGATTCGTCATTCTCAAAAATTAAGATTTTTCAGCCGTTATTTACTGTAAAAGATAAAAATCTATAGTGCTAGGTTTTCTTACACTGTTTCCGCCTAACAAAATGCACGATTTTGTTACATACCCATTCGCCTAACATACATCCGAGGTCTTTTGCAGTTTTCGGAAATAGCCGAGTGATGTTCCGAATGCCAAGTAGCCAAGTAGCGAACTCACCTTACGGACTTAATTATCTTTATAGAACATGCTTCAATTTTTTTTAACGGCTTTAGATTCACTAGCGCGAGAGCTTGAATGGAATTGATTGTGTACAATGTGATCGTCATAAAAAAAATATACTGAGAGAGAAGGTGGAATAACATCAAACAGGGTACCAGCGTATGCGAGAGAAAAGCCATGGTCCCAAACAACTTGAGCCTCTTTCCTTTTTTTAGAAAAAATAAACTTTTTTAATGAAAGGCAGACCACTTTTGTAATCGTTGGTAGCAACTGTTTCAGATAATATTTCAATATGCGAGTGGGAAGCATATCTAATTCACATAGCTTAGTGTACAGCACATTGATTAATGTTTTTACTTCATCTTCAGTCAACCCATTAAACCGTTTAAGATCAGGGACTTGTTTCATTTTGGGATTAAACTTTCCTTATTATTTTTAAGGGGTCGCTCATTTTGATTATTTTCTTCAAGAAAAATCGGCGAATCTTTTAGCAAGAGTCGCTGATTCCATTCAGCATTTGATTTTCGGATCGTGTTCCCGTGAGTTCAGATAATAGGAAATATAAAATTAATGTTCTGAATCGTCTCTTACATTTGACACTTTTCCACTTAGACATACGGTTTTTTCTCGTTTTATGGCATGCCAGTATTTATTGAGTAGTTATTTATATTCTAAGTGCAAAAATGTGGTTTGTAAATACCAATGGCATGGACTGCAAAGTTTTTGTTCTTTTTTTTTTTGTATTGTTTTTTTTAACTTGAGTTTCCATATCCCACACTCAAAGCTCTGTTTGTTTTGACTGCAATGTTTTGAATGTTATATACATTTCTGTAGTACAAGGTTCTAAGTCTATATTATTCCCGAACAACTCATTTCCGTCAAGAAATACTCATCGTTAGATTTATTCAAATATTTTTTCTCCGACTCCGATTAGCAGAAATTAAGATTTTTTATTTGCTTTATTTTAATAGGTACCGATAACTAATCCTTTCTTTGCTATTTCTAACATCATTACTAAATAAGAAACATTTGATTTGTGCAAAATTAGACCCATCTTGTCGAGCCAAGGGTTACGAACGTTTTACTTATCTTACGAGAAGAAGCTATCGATTCGACACCCCTTGACTCGTGAAGATGAATTAAACCTGAAATTCCTCCAATCCTATGCTCATATGGCCATTGTTATGTACAACCCATGACAAAAACCAAACCAATTTATTTTGAACAAATCTATTGTTTCTCCCTTAATTAACAGGTTTAAACACATTTTTCTGTTATTTGGTGTTTTGCATTGCTTGCTTGTTTGTTTGTTAGTTTGTTTTTGTTTGTTTGTTTTCGTGCTTGTATGTTGTTCAGTATATTTTTTCAAGCACACGTGTTAATTTATTTCTCTTTCCACAATGTTTTCTGTTTAGCCCAAAGGTTACCATATTTTCCTTACATCATGTGTCTTCATACTCGATAAAGCAACTGTCTTCGATTAAGGGAGGATATTCACTAGAGCAAAAGATTTGCGTTCATAAAATATTATGAAAATGTCAAGATCCGAGGAGTTGTAGCATTACACATCCAGCAAAAAGGACTTGTTTGATTAATCAATAAATTTCTGAACTATTTTAACAAAATGTTACGTATTTCGTGACCATCTCGGAACTCAAAAGAGATTGAATCCAGCGAAAGTTAACCCATATATTATTAATGGTACTTATACTAAGTATTACGACTTTAGAGAATATGTCAAAGCCAAAACTTTCTACTCTGACCAGGCCGCGAAGACCGCACGTCCAAGAAGGAATTATTGTAGGTGAAGGTTTAAGATGTGACAGGAATGTATTCTTATTGTCGAGGAGCGATTAAATTGGTCAACCATAATGGAGAGGATATACTTGTTTCCTGTCAATCTAGATTACTTAAATAACAAGATATCTCCGAAAAGTTTCTTACAATGAATTCCGGGTTATACTTCTTGTCTAAGATTTCTGTCATTTTTCTAATTAGACGGAATAAAAGCAGCAACAATTTCTATTTAAGATTCAAGGGTGGGTCAAAAAGTACGGGCTTAATTATACTAAGTTGAAAAAGTTTGGCAACACTTATTATTTTTAGTTAAAAAATATATGTATAAACAATATTCTAGTCGAACGAAGCAAAACCTTAACTTCAATATCAAAGCACTAAATTTATGTTTTTCTTTGTCGTTGTGCTGATTCTACAAACCTAAAACATAGTCGAAACAGCGCATTCAAGAAAATGTTATCTTTGGTAATGGGTTCTCTTTCAGAACAAAACTTTTCTTGATGTAAACGTTTGCTACGTGATCAACGTCTCCCAAAATTTTGAAAATATGGCTTACGTGGCTGATTTCAAATGATTAGATTAAACTGAAGTGATCGTGGGAAGTCTCATGAAGAAATATTATCGCGTTTTAAATTATTTACGTCTGAGAAAAACGACAATACAGAAATGTCGTTATTTGGCCATCTTTCTTTAATGGCCCTATCACTGTTATTTATGTTTTAGTATTCATGCGATGTAATGAAGAGCAGAAAAATCAGACCGACATTAGTTTTTAAATTGGAACTACCGATATAAAAAGCATAAAACCTGATATATCGTCTTTACTGATAATCTGCAAATTAGACATTGTTGATTCGGATAGGCAAGCGATAAGCCCAATGTTCAGGTAGCAATCACTAAATTGATATTAACGCAGACTATTTTAAAATACAACCAAACATTTTTGAGTAGAATGAAAACACCAGATACGATAAGTGATTTTGACTTATGATTAATTTTTTCGTAAGAAGTTTAGTAAAACGGTCCCAACGGATCAGAGCTTGTTTGGAGAATATCAGGGCTTAGAATCCTCAGTGGGAAGGGACCCTTGTATACTCCACAAAAAAATGAGCTTTACTATTGTCCACTGTCACCAGATGCAAAAAAAAAGTATTTTACTCAATAAACGCATCATCACGGTCGTAACCATATCCTGTTACCGTGGCTACCAATATTGTTCATCGCTAAGGGTTGGGAACAACGGTCTTTAAATTCACGTATGCCTGATCGGTCAAGAAAGTATATAGATACAACTCAGTACTCATTTTTTTAATGATATTTTAAAACTACGTTTCACTAACTATGCTTGTTATTAAATATTTTTTCTTAGAATGACTCGTTTTCAATACTGTCCCAATGTATGAAAACATTTATCAAAGCAAGATATCGAATTCACTACAAACGCGTCAAATCGAATGTACTAAAGTCCGGTTACTTGTATATCTTGTGGTATCTCGACAGAATTAGGTTGGTTCAAACTGTATTTCAGAGCTATGTTTTGTGTTGCACAACCTCAATACAATCTGTCGATATCTCATTTTCTTTAACACCAGACATAAACAACAGTTCTAATTAGCTTTTGTTTGTGAGAGCAATGTCAATACATGCATTTCTTTTCCTGGCAATTAATAGCGAATACGACGGGAAAACTCTTGTTAAAAATAAACAATATTGAGTTATTCTTAAGATCAAAACTCGTGTACCTCTACCTATTCATTGAATTTTGACGACGGGGGGAATCAAATTGAAATCTCAAACACATACAGTAGCATGAATCCAAGCGATGTACTTCCTATAACAGTTTTGAAATGCAGTATCAATGTTGACTTTACTAGCATATTTATTATCTTCTCAATGTTTTCTTCTCCAAAGTCTAAGCTTCGATTCAATGCTGTAAACAAGATTATAGTAAGTTTTATTTTGTAAATAAGATCTCGCATAAGTCGTGTTTGCAAGGCGTTTAGAGTATGAGCATTGAAAGCCATTCGAATGCTTTTGCGTATACATGGATACAGGTGAGCTGTGCAATTATGGAAATCTCCTTGCGAGGTTAACGCAACACGTGTTTACTTTTTATTTTCTTTATTTTGGCCTTATTTCGCAGAAAAGCTGAGAAATTGCTAATTCCCTGCGTAATCGTCTGCATTGTCATCATGTGAAAACTTTGAACTTCTTTACCTTTTGCGTATGGATGACTAAACGGTGCAAATGTTCGAAAATTATACTTCGCTTTGTACGTAAGTGTACGTTCAAAGCGGGTTATAATTTTCAAATAGTTTGCATTTTATTGTCAACTAAACGCAGGGCTTGTATAGATCAAGATATTGGCTTGAAATTTGGAATGTGTTGTGTACAAAATCAGCAATTATTATTAAAGGGGGATCACCTACATTTTTACAGTTATATCTATTTTTAACCTTTCTGTACATACTGTCAAGCAATTCACAGCCCATGTTCAGTCACTAAAGGTGGTGCGTTTGTTATCAGTATTATGGCGATCCAATGCAATAAAGAAATTTACATGGTTAAAATCGCATCACATGGGAAAATCGATTGCACTTTATTTTATGTGCTTCATCAACTTTTTTGCGACACACAGGGTGTTCCTTTCCTTTCTGGAAAACAAGAAACTTTTCTTGTTTTATGAATGTACATACTCCATTTTTTTGAAAATTGGATTTTAAGTCTATTGCAAATTTGATTGTCACTTAGAAAGGTTTTGCCGGAGAACGGATCAAATATATTCTAATTGATATAAAGATGAAGAGGTAAATATTCAAATGCATTTGTTTTTGTTCTCCCATAATACTTTACTTTTCATCTACGATTCTAGGGAAATGCTAATGTTGAAACATTTCTACCAATTCCGTCTGGAACATCGCGCGTAGACAGCGAAGCAAAAGAGTGAGTCTAATCTTGAAATACACGTTAGATACGCTTCATGTGTCATGCAGGGTATCCAATCGAGAACCTTCGGCGATTGTACGGAATAGACATCGGGAATATTGAGGGCACTAATAAGACGGCGCGTCGTTTCGTACGTGGGTTTCAATGAGGTCTCAAAGAAAATTGAAGGTGACGTTGCGAAATAAATAATCAACGGAAGGTTAAAACTGGACAATTTATAATTTGATAACAAAACGCAGCGTTTTACTGCGTTTTGTTTTCAAATCATAACATTCCAAATAGATCTCAACAGACCATCAAAAAGCACTGAAGGTGCAAAACTCGCAAAATGCAGGGACTTTTCAAAATTCCAGTCAAAGAAAAACCGTTATGTAGTTGAAAAAACAATATGCTTTCGATGCCTTGAAGGTAGCTGAATATAAATATATAAAGAAACCATTATTTAAGTCGTTCTTTTGTGTAAATGAGGTGAATTTGTTAAATTTACCCCACCCACCAATGTTAATTTTGAAATTGAGGGTACCTATAATCTCGTGCAAGTTAAATTGCTTTCTCTTGAGAATTTTTTAAAGCACTTTGCTATCTACCAAGTGTTTGGGCTATCGGAAATCATCAAACACTTGCATCTTTAAAATTATTAAACCTTATTTTTCGTGCTTTATTTAAGTGACCGATTAGAAGTTGGTTTAAGTTCATTTGTTTTTCTTCAAGCGTATCGACCAAAGTACCACCAGAAGCCAAATTACCCATAAGATGATCAAAATTGCTGCACCCCCGTCGAAATACTTTCCAGTTTACGGAAAAGTCCGAGCGATGTTCCGAATGACAGGGTATCATTTATTCTAGGGGGCACTATTTTCCTTCATTTTCTTAAAACAGGACTAATTCAATTTGAACATATATGTAACACATCCCTTAATTATATATCATAAGAATGATTCAACTCTACATGAGAATTTTCGTTTGTGTAACTTTGCTTTTGGGGAAAATGTATCTAATCATCAGTCATATGAATATTCAATTGCTTTCTAGTTTACGGAAAAAGTCCGAGCGATGTTCCGAATGGCAGGGTACCATTTATTCTAGGGAGCTCAATCTTGCTTCGTTTTTCTGAAAAAAAGACTAATTTATTACGAACACCCGTTGATTATATGTCACAGGCATGGTTCATTTCAACGTGAAAATTTTCTTTTGTGAAAATGTAACTATTCATCCATCATATGAATCTTTAATTGCTTTCTCAGACCTGAAAAATCCCCCAAAGATGTAATAAAAAGTTTTCCAGAAAAGCACAGAAAGTATTTTATACTGTTTTCATTGCCTTTTTGTCAAGAGTGATGACTCTATTACAAACATGCCAGTTGTGATTATGAAAGCCAGTTAGTTATTGCCTTGCGTCATGGAAATTATGCAAATTAACATATATTTCAAAGTTGTTTTTTTTTTTTTAATTTGATGGTTGTCTAGAAGCAAACTGAAATATTATAATTGGAGCTTTGTTTGTAATATTTTAAACGAGCTAAAAATCAATTGACTGAAATACCTCGAAATTATAATATTATTGGCCCTTGCCAGACTAAAAGGACTGCACAATATGACTGGGATAAACAACTTTTCTGTTAAAATGGGTTTCTTAGAAAAAATGTCAAAAGTTCTGTTTGATCACCTACTAGTGGACGAATGCAGGATTTGCTATTTTAATCGAGTAATAGTCAGTAACATCGTGATATTTACATTCATTCCGATCAAAAACATTCTAAATCGCTCACTAAACACTCAATTCATTAATTCCAGAAGCATACTCAAACCATTCAAAAACTGCCCCAAAACAGCTAAAATAAGATCAGTACATTCAGAATAAAAACCCACAGTTTCACCAAGGAAATTAAATCCTGACTGATTCATGAAGACAGAGAATGCTATTTAAAGAACCTGTATGTAAATGGGAGGAAACAAATGACGCTAATCTTATTCATCTTGAACAAGCTGAGCGATATTGTATTACCTCCCAATAATTTCATTCATCCTATCAATCATACAATGTTACCATCTGTACTTTCATCGTCCGCTCCCTTTTCGGCTTCTCACCTTTGAAAATTTGAACATTTATGAGCACGATGACCTTAAAATAACCCAAATCTTCCACCTTATTTGTCAGATTAACACCAATAAGTGGATTATTTTTTTTTTAAATTTATTCGTGTAATTTGAAGGAATAAGAAAACGTTTAAATTCATTTTGTCAATCTCTAAAATAAAGAAGCGTAAAAGGCCTATATGAAATATAATCCATCAAATCATGACAAATGAATTTCAAAGTCTGAAAGTCAATTACTGTTTTGTAATTCTGTCACTATCAAATAACGACATCTTGGTAAACCTATTTGTCAATCAGCTGCCCTCAGGTTCATTAAAACAAAAACAAAAACTTAAAATACGCTGTACATGCATCTCGGCTCGAACGAATTCTAACATTTCGGTGTTTTACGAGGCTAAAAACCTACATTATATTTTGGCTTTCGGAAACCCCAACAGGCGTCCTTAAACCGTAATTTCAAAATACAAATGTACCATTAAAATCTTTCGGTGCTCCGATGGTAGCATGCTCATGGTGTTTTTTAAGGACAAGAAAGACCTTGCGATTTCGTTCGACAAAAACTTAGTAATCTATAACACGCATACGCAGCACACCTACCTCCACGCAAACACATGGATGTACGGAGGTAGCAACCCGAAAACACCACTAAATACATTGTACGACAGCCACAAACATCTCACAGTGACTGTACGCTCTTCACTAATAATAAATCAATTAATAAATTTTGACCGAATCAGTCTAAGGCATTCGCTGCTTCGAAACCGTAGGTAGGTTTACAATCTAAAGTAGACCTTTGTCTGATATGGTAACAAAACTCAATCAAACAGGTTTTACATAAATATCGAAGAGGTGTAACAGCCCTAATCGAGATTTACTAGATCAAAACATGACATCTTAGTAAACCAATATGTCAATCAGTTGCCCTAAGGTTCATTTAAAAAAAGTGTCGGCCGGTCGCAGGCGAATGCACGACAAAATATTCACTTTGCAGTCACATTAAACCGCAAATGTGACGATGACTTATTTCTTTGCCATTTTGTGACAAAAATTGCATGGTCGACTAAAAGTAACGTGCTGAAGATACGCAGGCAAGATAATTTCAACTAGTCGGTGATACGCTGGCGATGCGTCGCCGACTTGTCTAAAGTTAATGGTTTGAAAAGACCCAAGGAAAAACACGTCAGCGATGGGTACAAAAACGGTCGGAGCTCGACCAATGATCGGCTGTAACCCGGACGACCGCCAACGAT
Source organism: Fragum whitleyi (assembly GCA_948146395.1). Taxonomy (NCBI): domain Eukaryota; kingdom Metazoa; phylum Mollusca; class Bivalvia; order Cardiida; family Cardiidae; genus Fragum; species Fragum whitleyi. The sequence goes on from OX411555.1 coordinate 46,297,754, forward strand.
TTCTCGTCGATACAATATGGCCTTCCAAACAGTATTATAGTCTGTTTGGATACTTAGATTTATATAATGTTCCTTAATTTTGTTCAGAAGTGTTAACAACTTTTAAATGCCATTCCTCAATAGAAATAAGTATAAATTTTGTATCTTAAAACTGTTTTCTTTATTCAGTGTTTTGTTTGTTTGTTTGTTTTTTCAAAAAAAATGTGAATTGCACATTCGGAAACCAGAAGAAGAAAATATTAAAATCAATTGTGTTTTTCTTGGTGTCTATTTTGCCTTATACATATAAAGAAAGTTGATTACATTCCCCTTTTGAGAGTAAAATCAACAATCTATACCAGACATCATATTAATATCGTAGGGAATAGATGTGTATAGCTCGACCAAAATTAACCGAGGATCATTCATTTCAGTAAGCATTTTCGACAAAAAAAAATAGAAGGACGCTTACGACGGTCGCAGGAAAATCATTAAATCGAAGTTCAGTCAATGATTTTGAAATACTTTTGGAAAAAAATGTAATGAAATACATTAACATTTAAAGTCTCAATTATATTTAAAGCAAGGAAACGTGCTAACTACAGCTAGTTACATATTGAAATTTCATTTATTCCAGACACTCACTCAAACCATTCAAAAACGATCCAAAACCGCTAGAAAATAAGATCAACAACTACACTCAAAATGATAATCCTTAGAAATAATCAACGATTTTACTACTTTAACTTGGAGGCATCTGATTCGTTCGTGAAGACAGAAAGCTATTTATAAATACAACCTGTGTGTAGATTTTTTTAAATAGAGGTAATATGTATTGTAAGCAATATTGTATTATATCCCTTTAATTTCAATCAATACTCGCTCCTCACACTCGTTCAAAATCATTCCGGTTGTTTTCCAAAATCATTTACTCTGTTAAATCATACGATGTTATTTATTTTTTGCTTAATTAAGCTGTATTAACGGGGTGTGCGTCGCGATGTCGCCATTAAAAAAACATTTGCGTTTCTGTTATCGTTATAAAACTATGAATCGAATTTCAAACTATGTTTTGGATAGAGCTGTATGTAAGGTTGTCAAAACATGTAAAAAATTGTATAAATTCAAAAATTTATTTTTCATGCCAATTTTTGTGGCATTTTTCCCGATATTAGAATATTCAGAGAAAACGGCAAGCAAGTATTCAACGTTTCTCCTTGCCTATTTTTTGGATAGAAAGCAAATAAAACTTATGAATATGGTAAATGAACCCCTACCTAAATACCCGTTCTAAAATACTAACATATTTACAATTTTCAAAAAATGTGTTTTGAAATTTAATTATTTTTTGTGAATAACCTACTTTATTTTAACAGATGAGTCAACATATCTAAATAAGTAAGACTGTGACCCCAACTTTTTATCATGTCAAAATAGTCTCCATTATGTCACAAATTCATATTGAGTTTAATATTAGAACTATATTTATTTTACTGTGAAGCATGTATTTGTAGCCCTTAATATTAAAGGAAAAATACTTCTATTAAGGACAGAATAAAAATATTAATAATAATTTTCTTTTGTTTCATTAAAATTCCATATTTCTTTAATATGCGGATAAGGTTGTCGTTTTTAAATAAAACCTAAATCAATTGATCTCAGAATATTCATTTGCCCAAAAATAATAACTTCCAATCAAGGGTGTAATTTTCAAAGAAATTCAAAGGGCACTAAATGTTTTTGGTACCTCTTTTCATACGATTCCGAGAAAAAAATAAGCAGGGTGACCCCTTTTTTCTTTTAATAAATCGAAATATAAAATTTAGATCTTTCTAAAAATCAGGTTTAAAAAATGTAATAGTCGGAAAAAGCCAAGCGAACTTCCTTAAGAAATAGAATTATCGTTTCTTATTCAAGGCAGATCAATTGCTATTTCAATTCGTAATCAACAAAAGCTATATAAGCTATATTATAAATATAGGTTTTGTTGTTCACTCGATTAGATTAAGGTAACTGCGGACAGATAGCATTGTCGAATTTTCGACTTTCTTTAAATCTTACAATAATTTCTGAGATTTATCTTTGAAGTGTGAGCATAAGCTTAAACGCCATAAAAGGGTTTTGAAAGACGTTCATTTGACGTCGTGACGTCATTAAGGGGCCAACCCCTTTTCGACCCGCCAAAATCAGTATTTGCCAATATCTTTTTGATAAATCGGCCGATTTTTACGAAAAAAAATTCATTTAGAAAGTCCAAGAATGCCAGACCCAGTCATTTAATTTCTGTCCACATTCAAACAGAAAAACAGGTGTAAAACGCTATCTATTTCTCGAATTTTAAGATTTGATGTTACATTTTTCATTTTTTTGTTTGTAAAGATATAGAAATTTCTCAAAATTTTGTCCGGTGACCTATGCTGATTTTTTGTTATTTTTTTAGCGAAACAAATACGCTTCACATTTATCAAATAAAAATGATATGTCTTCGGGATAAATTTTTCATCAAATTCGATTTTGTGAAGTTGTTACAACATTTTTCGTCGAATTCGACGTCGCACCAAAACCGTCGTTACTATGCTTATTTGACGCCAATCTTCATGCAGTAACGTATTCTAAAATATTTGAAATTAAGGTTTATTGTAAAATATAGGCTTCAGAAGTATTAAATTTGAATTTGATTTAAAGAAAAAAAAAAAAAAAAAAAAAAAAAAACAATTAATTTTCCGTCCATTTAAAAAGACAGCTTCTGTGAATATTCGACGCGACGTTGAAATATCCTTTGATTTGCGATATCTTCGCGGAATCGAATTTGATGAAAAATTTATCCCGAAGACAAATCATTTTTATTTTAAAAAATCTGCAGTGGAATGGTTTGGCAGCAACATATCTAAATTTCAGCATAGGTCACCGGACAAATTTTCGAGAAAAAAGTCAATATGGTAGAAACTGTACTCGAAAACAGCAACGCAGAAGGCATTTACATTTGATACCTTACTCCTTATTGTATTCCTTACAATTATATCTTCATATCAATCAAAACAAAACATCAGGCGTCTTTTTACGAATCAAATGGCGTTTTCGGAATAAAAATCGGTTGATTATTTCCGAAAAAAAATCGGCAATTACTGAATTTGGTCCCTAAAAAAGGGGTCGGCCCCTTGATGACGTCATGACGTCATTTCTACGTTATAGAATTCTTTTTTATGACCGACATATGAAAGCGGGTATTTCAAAGTTCATTTTCATCGCATTAGGCAAGATTTGGATACAATTTAAAATCTGGACCTAAAATGACCCTCTATGTGTCCGCAGTTACCTTAAATGGATCTTACACTGAAACACAAAATAATCCTCTATTTAATATATAAGGCATTCTGCTACACCAGAGGTCGAACGAATGGGCCAGCGATCTCTAAATTTAGAGAAAATGTCACCTATACGATTTTATTACATAGTTGAAGTGATCCTAGTGGCTCAGATTCATCCGAAAATTGAATTTTCTATCAATAGACGTCAGATTGAATACGGTCCGTAGTTGACAACTCCAAGATGAATTACGACGTCAGGTATGCATCATTTCTTAAAATAAGTTCAAAGTATTGGAATTGTAAAATCACTGAGCTGCTAGATTGTCAGTTTTCACCAATCATTTCAGTTAACACGAGTTTAACTCCGCCAAAATCTTTTTTCTAAAAGTTTGCAGTTTTGCTATGCTTTATGTACCAATCCTCTAAAACTAAATCAATCAATCAAAAATGACAAATATTTCTTACTCTATTTACACCCTTAATTGAAAGACCAGAGGCGGAAAAAGCACTTATCTAAATTTAATCCATCAAATCATGACAAATAAATTTCTTAGTCTGAAAGTCAATTACCGTTTGTTATTTCATCACGACTAGGCTATAAAAGAATTACTTTCTTTTTATTGAATATAAAGGCACTTTCTTACCGTCTTCGAAATATATTCTAGCCATTACTAGTCTGGTATTAAAGAAAAGATGAAAATCGTGAGTTCAACCGTCATTTCATAATAAATGGTTGATTTGATAGGTCGATGATTAACGGATTGACAGCAAACCTGTTAATAAGCCCCCAAGTAGCCCATTCGGAACACCACTCGGCCAATCTCACAATCAACTTGGATGTACATAGACGGACTATTTTTAAAGTTTACGGGAAAACGTGGGATAAACTCGATGACGTCAGTTAAAATGGCGTTAGCCCTGGAAAGTTTGAGTGAAAACATTCTACGTCGCCAACGTTACTCGTTAAGTCAGTGACGTGAAATCATCGTTTCCTAATATGAATATCTTTAGATTCTTAAATAACGGCTGAAAAATCTTAATTTTTGAGAATGATTCGTCATTTAGATTTTTCAGTCGTTATTTACTGATATAGATATGAATCTACAGTGCTAGTTTTTCTTACACTGTTTCCGCCTAACAAAATGCACGATTTTGTTACATACCTATCCGCCTTACATACATCCGCGGTCTGTTGCAGTTTACGGAAATGGCCGAGTGATGTTCCGAATGCCAAGTAGCCAAAAAGCGAATCCGCCTTACCGTCTTAATTATGGGTAATATAATAATAGGTTCAACCTAAAGACGGGAAACGTAATTTGAAAAAAAAAAAAAAAAAAAAAAATCTTGATTTACTCATTTACCGAATTTAACAATAAAGCTCCTGCGCCCCGAACTTTTGCTGTATAGACACGTATAAATAGAGAATAGATGGTTGGTGACTTGATATGGAAAAGTTTATCGGGCAAGGCGTAGGAATTTATCTGGTGAGCCGGAGGCGAACCGGATAAATTCCGCAGCCAAGCCCGATAAACTTTTCCATCTCAAGTCACCTATCATCTATTCTATTTATCCTGTTACAATCTTTTTCTAAACTCTAATCGTTATTTATTTACGAAAATACAATCCGATCCCGATTTACAACTTCGATATCGGCGAGTCCTCGTCATAAGGGTGAATGGGTGGAGGAGTTTGGGTGATCGCTAACGGCTTAAGAACTCGATAATTGAAAGGATTTCTAATGCTGTAGCAAGAAAATATTTTACAAAAGAAAACTGTAATTCTTTCATACCTTAATGATTAAGAAGATATTAATCTGGTGATTTTCGCAATCTCAAACGTCCTTTTTTATGCCCCCGTATCGAGAGATCGGGGGCATATTGTTTTACTCATGTCCGTCTGTCTGTCTGTCCGTCCGTCTGTCCGTCCGTCCGTCTGTCTGTCTGTCCGTCCGTCTGTCCGAAAACTTAACCCGAAAACTTAACCTTGCCAATATCTTCAAGCCTATTCAAGATACAAAGCTAATATTTGGCATGATGATAGATCTCAATGATCCGCATCTGCTGGTACCAAAGTCAAGGTCATCTGACAAGGTCAAGGTCATCTCTCAAGGTCAAACTTGGAAAAAACTTTACCCGAAAACTTAACCTTGCCAATATCTTCAAGCCTATTCAAGATACAAAGCTAATATTTGGCATGATGATAGATCTCAATGATCCGCATCCGCTGGTTTCAAAGTCAAGGTCATGTGACAAGGTCAAGGTCATCTGTCAGGGTCAAACTTTGAAAAAAAATGCCGTGTCGGGGGCATTCGTGTTTCACAAACACATCTTGTTCTCCGAAGTTTTGTTGTCATGCAGCTAAAAGCAAATCTCAATTCAATGCCTTCCTTGCTCTAAATCAGAGGATGGACATAGATTGAGATCAGATGCAAAGCTACTATCTCCGAAATCCTCCTCATGCGAATAATATCTGCGTTGAATACCTTCAGATAAATGTTTTAAAATCCTGACAGATTTCGAGGTCGAATGTAAACACCAAGATTAGCTTCATCACAATTTTATAGATTACGTCATCAGTCATGTCCTACGTCATCGATATGGTCACGACTTGATTTTAAAAATATATGAGAGACGAGTGAAATGTTTTTATTGGAAATAGACACTCAGATTCAAAAGAAAAACATGTGAGAGAGGACTATTTTCAGACTTAATAGCCGCAAAAAGAAGATCCGGCATGTCACGTGACAAAGTGACATGATAAAGCTGTCACGTGATCAAGTGACCTGATATCAACAAGTTTATCATACCCCCTTTTATCAGGCAATATTTACAGCTAGTGACAGGATAAATGATGTAACAAATTCAATATCATCTGTCTCTCTGTTCCGACTGCTCATTCTTTTTCTCGCTTGAATGGGGGGTTTAAGGCCGCTTTTTATCATTTTAATGCATATGCGAACAAAACAAAGAAAATAGAACCATTTTTGACCTTTTTCTACTCCGAAGATATTGTCACTGGAAAAAATAAGTGCAGTTATAATGTGAAATAAACTCCCCAAGGTGCTGTACAAAACATCAACATTAGCAAATGATAACTAATTTTCAGAATACCAAAACAGGTCATTTATCAAATCGGTGCAACTTGATTTTTCTCCTTTAGTTCTAGATTGATTTCCACAGTCACACAGTCATTTAGATAAATGCTAACATCGGAAGAAATTGACATAATATGAGTGAAAGATACTCAATACAATTCTTATTTGTTTTCTTCGTAAAAAATGTAAGGGGGGGGTACTTTGAATATTGGCGCACGTATTATAGAAACTGCGCCAGGTCTAAATCCTAAAGAATTCGATTCCGACAAGATGTTGGCTGGCATAGCTTTAGCTAAAATAGCTGTATTTACATTTTTTAAATCAAAGTGCGAATTTTGTTAAAGATTGCATCCTCTTCGAGTCTTAACCGGGAATATTGCTATAGATTTAATCTCTTTCAAGTCTTATCCCGCTTTTTACCCCGACGTTAAAACGCAACAACAATGACGTTGTTTTAGCGGGAAAAGGTAGCGTCTTATTTCCCCAAAGTGCAGAATGACGTCATTTGCGGAGGGTAAAAACAAAACGTAATCCAGACGAGATTTTTAAGCAAAAATGAGCAACTTTTTACGTGTAAGGCTGATTTTTATCCTAATTTAACGTTCACTACAATCTAAATTTTGATAATGGTCGACAGAAATAAAATCCAAGAAAAAAGTAGTTAAATGAAATAAATAATAAAACAAAATGGCGAAATCTCGCGAGATCATCATCCTCCATGTAGGCCGCCATTACGACACAAAATTTAACTTTGATGGTATATGTATTTGATTTTGATTTTGATTATTTATTGATTATTTAATGTTTTACACGCGTTATCTAGAAGCGGGAAAAGCCGCAAAGCGCCCTTCGGGCGCTTTGCGTTTCTTTTCCCGTATATTTCTTCTACGGCCTTAGATTCACTAGCGCGAGAGCTTGGATGGAATTGATTGTGTACAATGAGATCGTCATAAAAAACCATATATACTGAGAGAGAAGGTGGAATGCCATCAAACAGGGTACCTGCGTATGCTAGATAAAGCCATGGTCCCAAACAACTACAGCCTCTTTCCATTTATTAGGAAAATAAGTTTTTTTGATGAAATGTAGACTACTATTGTGGTCGTTGGTAGCAACTGATTCAGATAAGATTTCAATATGTGAGTGGGAAGCATATTCATAGCTTAGTGTTCAGCTCATTTATTAAATTTCTTACTTCATCTTCGATCAACTCATTTAACTGTTTAACATCAGGGACTTGTTTCATTTAGCGATTTAATTTTTCAAATTCTTTTAAGGAGTCTCCTATTTTGATAAATTTGTTCAAGAAAAAATCGGCAAAACTCTCAGCAAGAGTAAGGTCGCTGATTCCGATCGGCATTGGATATTTCGGATCGTTTTCAGATACTAGGGAATATAATTGTTCTGAATCGTCTCTTGTATTTGACACTTTTTCACTTAGACATACGGTTTATCTCATTCTATGGTATGCAAGTATTTATTGAGCAGTTCCTTATATCCTTTAAATGGTTACCTTGTTTGTATTTTTTAAACCGTGGTTCCGCCCGTCGAAATGGGCGTTTAAATGCAATACCTTTGAAAATCAATTCGCTCCAGTATTTCCTGAGAAATCTTGAATAATCTGCCCTTGAATTGAACGAAAATTACTGTTTTTTTGTGTGTGCAAATCATCCTTCACTATCAATTGAAATGAGCTGAAGCTAGCCACAATTACTCCCTATGATGTCTAGTTGTGCACATGACTTTTTAAATTCAAAATGATCCAGTCATTCTTGAGTTATCTTGAATTATCTGCCCTTGAATTGATTGAAAAAACAAAACAAAAGAAAAAAATGTGAGCTCCTTTTCCCCTACATTTTGAATGGGAACTGAAACTTGCCACAATGACTCTTTCGGTTGTCTATTTGTGCTTAGGACTAAAATTTTCATACGTAAAGTAGTTCCTATTTTATTTGCCCTTTACTTAACAAAATAGCTTAAATTTACAGATTTATTTTTTGTGTGTGCACAACTCCTAAAAATTTTATTGTATTGAGCTGAATCTTGCCACAATGTATCCCTGATATTTAGTTGAGCATAAGACTTCAGAAATTATAAAAACCTAGGGTTTTTCTTGTATTATCTGCCCTTATATTAATTGAAATTCACATTTCTTTTGTGAGCAACTTGTTTTACACTTTGAATTGGAATGAACTGAAACTTGCAAAATGACTTTTTGGCGTGTAGTTGCTATGTTATGGCCCCAGTCGTTTGTCCGTCTATTTGCATTTTTTTTAGCTATCATTCAAGCTCACGTTACTGACAAGCCAAGGTTACTGAGAAGCCCTTTCGGGCGTATATGCGCCGCCCTGAAAGGGAGTAATTGTGATTAGTTTCAGCTCATACCCATTAATAGTTTGGGAGGAGTTGAGCACACGAATAAAAGTGATTTTTGTACAATTCAAGGGCAGATAATTCAAGATTTCTCAGGAATGAACGGATATCTTAGGAGAAGTTTCGCACACAAAAACCTAGTAACGGAGGGACAGACGGACGGACAGCTAGACGGACATACAGACAGACGGAAAGACGGACGGACGACCGGGGCCATAACATAATGCAACCCTTCGGGCGTATAAAAATGTGAGGTATAGCGCAATTTTATTGACTTGAATCTAACCCCTGCTATTTAGATGCATGAAAATCTTATTACCTTCTCGGCTATTTTAGCATTTTTTGCACAGAGATTAAATTCGATGAAATTAACAATGGTATATCACGTGGTAATCTCGGTACAAAAAAGAAATTGAATTCAACGAAAATCAATTTATATACTCTTAAAGGTATCTATTTTTCGAAAATTTAAAGATATGAAAATCCGAAACGTTCTACTCAGGCCAGCCTTTGAAGATCACACGTCACAGAAGGACAAAATTTAGCTGAATGTTCAAGATATGACAAGAATTTATTCTTATTGTCGAGGAACGATTAAATGGGTCAACCATAATGGAGAGGATATAATTGATTTCTGTCAATCTAGATTACTTAAATAACAAGATATCTCCGAAAGTTTCATATAATGAATTCCGCGTTATTTTTCTTGTCTTAGATTTCGTGTCATTTTTGTAATAAGACGGAATAGAAGCAGAAATTAGAGTTAAACAATTTTTATTTAGGATTCTAGGGTGGGTAAAAAAGTACAGGCTTACTTATACTTAGTGGAAAAGGTTTAGCAACATTTAATATTTTCAACCAAATATTTTATTTTTGAAAAATATTTTAGTCGAAGAAGCAAACCATTGATTTCAATATCCGAGCTTATAATCTATGTTTATCTTTGTCGCTGTGCTGATTCTACAATCCCAAAACATAACCGAAACAGCGGGAGGGGGATTTTATAGTCAAAGCTTATAATTCTTAGTCTAGATTCAATATCACGCAGTCTGGAGTGACACGCATTCAAGAAAATGTTATCTATGGTAATGGGTTTTCTTTCGTAACGAAAACGAATCTTCTCGATGTAAACGTTTGATTGACGTTACGTGAACAGCGTCTCCCCAATTTCTAAAACTATGGCTAACGTGTTAGATTTCAAATGATTAGATCAAATTGAAGTGATCATTGAAAGGTTCTTGAGGCAATATTATCGCGTTTTAAATAATTGGCGTCTTAGAAATATGACAACACAGACATAATGTTATCTGACCATCTTCCTTTAGTGACCATATCACTGTAATGCGTTGAATGGCTTTCTTTGAATCGTTTTAGTATTCATGCGAAGTGATGAAAAGCGGAGATATCAGACTGACTTTAGTCTGTAAATGGGAACTACCGACGTAAAAAGTATAAAACCTGATATTACACTTTTACTGATGATCTGCAAATTAAACATTGCTGATTCGTATAGGCAAGCGATAAGCTCATTACTCAGGTAACAGCTCGCTAAATTGATATTAACACAGACTATTTGAAAATACAACCAACAGTGTTGCAAAACATTTTTGACTCTGCATATTTACTGTTGAGATCAATCTCTTCTCGTTATACAAGGCTTGTTAAAAGTTTATCCGGATTTTTCATGGCAAAATTTTATTTTTTGAAGCAACGGTACTAAATTTGGTATAGGATTTAAATCTATGTTGATGCACCACATCTTATCTGTTCCTTTGGTTGGCATGTAACAGCTGCCTTTTTTTGCCGAACATCATCTATTGCAACTTTACAAACATGGACACTCACACTATTTTTGTTGAAGGATGGCGCCTTCAGAGTGTTTTGGTTTGTATTTTTCAGGGTTTGGAGATTCTCAACTGAAAAAATAAGATTCGTACGGTACGAAAAAATCGGTCATTATAATTTATTTTGTTTGCTTAATTAATGTGGTTTTTTCTACAAATCAGGAAGTGGAGATTTTATTTATCTTGGAGAAATGGGCCTGTTGAATTAAACATCTAACGATCATTTCAAAAATTGACGTTGCTTCTAAAGTAACTAATTATGGAATTCTGCCATGCATTATCTCATTAGAAAAGACGATTCCAATGAGATATTGCAGTGCAGAATCTAACAATGAATGAAATCATCCGGTACAATTATTTATTTTGACTAACAATTGATGTTCTCGTAAGATGCTAAGTAAAATAGACCCAACAGCCCCTTCCCACTGAGGACTCCAAGCTCTGATACACAAAAATGATCCTTGCTATTGTCCACTGTCACCATTGACATAAAGCGCTTCATGCTATAACTGTGGGTACCAATATTGTTCATCGTTTAAGGTTTGGGAAAAAACGGTCTTTTAACTCACATATGCATTATCGAACAAGAAAATACATAGATACAACTTGGTATTCATTTTTCTATATTTTTAAACTATGTTTCACTAGCTATGGTGTTTATTAAATGAAATCTCTTAGAATGACTCGTTTTCATTACTGTCCTAATGTTTGAAAACGTGTATGAAAGCAAGCGATGGAATTCACTACAAACGAGTCCAATCGAATTCGCTAAAGTGCGATTACTTATTGTCACGCTATCGTGACTAGAATGCATCTTGTGGTACCCAAGTTTTATCTCGAAAAGAATTGGATTAGTTCAAACTGTATTTCAGAGCTTGTGTTGCATAATCTTATTTCAATCTACCAATATCCCATTTTCTTTAACATCAGACACAAACAAGAGTTCTAATTAGCTTTCGTTTGTGAGTGCAATGTCAATACTTCTTTTCCTGGCATTGTAATTAATAGCGAATACGACTAGAAAACTCTTTTAAGATATGGGCTTAACAATATTGTGATATTCCAAAGATGAGATTTCGTGTGCATCTACCAATTGATTGTATTTTGCCGTCGGGGAAAATCAAATTCAAATCTCAAACACATACAGTACCATAAATGAAGGGAATGTACTATAACAATTTTGAAAACAATATCAAACTTGACTTTATAAGCCTTTTTCTTTATCTTTTCCATTTTTTCTTCTCTAAGGTCTAAGCTTCAATTCAATGCTGCAAACGAGAATGCAGCAGTTTTAAAAAGGTAATTTCAAGTTCCCAATTCAAATACTTTTACGTAAACAAAGATACAGCTGCGCAGTTAAGAAAATCTCTTTTCGAGGCTCACACAACACGTCTTTTCGCGTTGGCGTATGGTTAGTGATAGAGCCTTCATATTTTACATGATGATTGCTTGGAACACGGAATTTCTGTAGATACCAAGTTCAAGGTCTTCAGTCAAGGTCAGGGTTATGTTTCAATGTCATTTTGTTTTAAAAAATAAAATTTTAACATCGGCTGTTACTTTTGAATGGTATGTGATCGGGCTTGCATAATGTACATGACGATTGCTTTGGTCAAAACCTTTCTATTGGTATCAAGTTCAAGGTAATCAGTCAAGGTCATGTCATTTTGCAAGATCAAATTTGTTAAACAATATATAAAACTTTAACATTAAAGTGACCATTATTTTGAATGGTAAGTAATATGGCCTTATATTCCACTTGATGATTGTTTGGTACAAGACCTTCCTGTTGGTACCAAGTTCAAGGGAATCAGACAAGGACAGGTCGTTTTTCAAGGTCAAATTACTAGTAATGAAAATATAAGACTTTAATATTGGCTATACCTTTTGATGGTAAGTGATATGGTCTTCATATTTCAAACATGGTTTTAAATGAAACAATCAAAACCCAAGGTGTTATTATCACCTCGGTGTCGTTCGCGCTGGTATTGGCAATAGTGCTGGCGTAGGCATGACAAACTTTGTTATTGAAGATATCTTCATGAAACTTGGCATGTGTGTTCACCATCACAAAAGCCATCAAGACTATCAACGGGGATAAATGTTGGAGCTTTCTTGCAAGAGTTAGCCCCTTATTTACTTTTTTGCATTAACCAGCACCTGCAGCCGAGCGTTGCACCCGTAGACGGTGCTCTTGTTAAAGTTATACCTATTTTCTTACCTCTCTGTATATACTTTCCAGCAATTCACAGCCTATGTGCAGTTATCAAAGGCAGTGCTCTTATAATAGTATTATTGCAATCTAATGAAATGATGAACTTTAATTAGTTCAAATAGCATCACATGGGGGAAATCCATTGCACTTTATATCTGTATAAAATGCGATAGGTCTTTCGGGAAAAAACCCTCCCTTCGATCTGCAAATTCAGTGTTGTAGAAATCGAATAACCCAGTTCTCCTTCTGCATCTAACATTGCTATTTAATCTATTAGAAATTAAGATATTTTCGAAAAAAAATTTTTACAAGCATGCAGTTCTGATTCTGAAATGAAGTCAACAACGAGTCGACGAAGATCATCAATCAACCCTCTGAAGTAAGCCGGACCACACTTGTTTCGTTTAAAATGCAGACTAACTTGGCAAAAATTATTTTTTGAGCATAATTACCTCAACGAATGCCAAAACTGTCGTTTATTTTTATACCACTTGTAAACTTTATGCATTTTAATAAAAGGGGCCGAGTGACTTTTTCAATGCGTTAATTGGGGTATATGGTGCAATTGTCTTAGTACATGGCTAAAACATAATTTGTTCCGGAGGTTTTTTGTCATGTGCCAAGGCAATTGCACTTTATAGTCCAATTAACGCAGTGAAAGAAAAGCTTTGTAACATAGAAGTTTAACATAGTCTGCAATAATCATGGTTAACAACATTAGTCATTAATAGAAAGGCTGTTAGTAAGTCGCCATTGCGAGCGGGATATGTACAAAATATCAAAAAAAAAAATAAAATGTTGTCGATATTATGGAATCTACCCCTGCTATACCCGGTATAACTCACGTTATCATCCCTCATTAACACTGTTTGATTAATGTACACAAATACGGGTAATAGGGAAAATGAAAACGGAGAAGACTGAAAATAGGAACAGGAAGCAAGTGATGAATAATAATTTCGTCTTCTAAGGAATGGTTTACAGTCGACAATAGGTCTATCTATTTGTGCAGTACTTGTTAATCCAGGATTGCAATTAGACAATGATGAAAAGAGTGAGTGTCATGTTATTTCCTGTGATGTTAGTGGAATATCCAATCTTTGTAAAACGGGAACCGAGTATTATCTTGGAGTATGTCTAGAATCACTAAAAGGCCATTTGTATTCTCTATTGAATGTTTTCTTTGATTCCCTTTTATTGCATGGACCAGACGCTTTATGCGTAAATGTAGACATTGTTTGTCATTCTATAGACATAAAACGTGATAACATGTGAGATTTTATCTTCAAAGAAAAAATCGACGCAATATGATATAGTCTTCGTTGTGCTGAAATGGCTAGTCAAAGGTGCTAAAGTCTGTCAACGAATGCTCCTATTGAGCCACTTGGATGTTTAATCTACGAAAATAACAATACTTAACCTACAGAGGACAGCTGAAAAGAAATTTGACATTTCATTTCTTTTTTTTTTCAAATAAAAACAAAGAAATTGTTTTTGTTAAAACTTTTGATAAGGTTCGTTTTTGTTTGCTTCTCGCCAGTTTTCTGAATCTAGAGTGATCAAACTACCTTCCTATACAGTTATTTCCAAAATACGGCCCGTTGTTGAGCAATAATGGATCCAATATTATTATTTTTTTATATTTATTTTACAGAGTTCCCAGATGGTCTTTTTTTTGAAATGAGTTTGAATCCATTATCGGTTAAGTAAGAATGACACAGAAATCGAAAAGACTTAAGGTAGTGGACCCATCATAGTTTTGCAATGTCTCAAAAGTAATGAACTTAAACAATGTTAACCAAGGTTTCCTAATGATTTTCAACATTGTGAAAGATCATATGTCCCGAAATTTTGTGGAACTATTACGGGTCGACTACCTTAATCGTCCTCAGACTGCGCATGTTGACAAAGTAAATTCTTTACGAGCTTCCCGTTTTGTTGGACGGGTCGTATACTTAGATCTTTTGAATCATCACGAATAAAAAAAGGGCTAAGACCACAAAAAGAAAATGAGATTTTTAATGGAAATGTCATTTTAACAATTACTGGAATCCTCGCATTTTCAAAGCAAGTTCAAAAGTTCAGGCCATTTTTCTTTAAAAACGTACTCTTTTATAATTTTTTTCTTCCCTACAACTAATTCACATCGATTTGTTTTGTATCATTTATCCACATTAGCAATTCTGTTCTTTTCTAGTACGCGTAGCGACTCTCGATAGTAAAATTAGATTTTATTTACAAGTGATTCCAAGAATCAGTATAAATAATAAACCTAAATTTGTTGAAAAAAAGTATTTAGAAAAAACTCTCATTGAGTTTAACAATCGAAACTATGAACTTTGACTCTTTTAATTTTAATAAAAACCGTCTAGGCGTAAATGTTGCATTCTGCTACAAGTATTTTACTTATTTGTCGCCGCATTAAATGGCGGGGGGGGGGGGGATTTTGGCAAAAAATTACGATCGTAACTTAGTTAAAGCCATCATCAGCAGGTTTTACCTCAAGCGTTCCGTCATTTTCCTATTAGTAATGTTTAATAATATGACCTTTGACCCCGAAGATGACCACAATTTTGGTTGTAGTTATTTGCTATTCTTCAGAATGTTTTTTTTTTTTCATCAGATTATTGAAAGCTTTCTTTTTCCTTTTTCAAATCTATACTGTGATGCTATGCAAGCTTCAGAGGTTTAATCGTTCAGAATTGAATTAAACCATATCAAACAGCAGAGCTGAATGTTGAAAGAAATTCATATTTGTGGCAGTTTTTAGAAAATTGTTGTGGTCCAAGAAGATTAAATTTGTGTCTTTTTTAATACGTGAACGTGTCCGATTTTCACAATGTCTAGTGAAGAAACAACTAATTGGTAGAAATTGTAAAGACCTGATAGAAGACAAAAGCTGCGTTTTCACTAAAGCACTGTACATTGATAGTCTCTACATGATAAGAGAGGCAGCTGTTTTAGAACAACACGCACTGAGCAGCAAATTATGATTAAAATCGTATTTACTAGATATATTTCAAATTACTCTTGATAGTATTTGGATATGATAGTTGGATGTTTTGTTTCGTGTCATAAAAGACATCGGAAAACATTTGGTTATGAACCGATCGCCTTTAATATAAAATGATTAATTAGAATAATTGATTTTCACTTCGTTGGATTTCGTGAAACTTTCGGAGGTAGTAGGCCAAGTACTGCAAGCATAACTAATTAAAAACACAACAATTTCAAATTAAGCTAAACATAATTGTTCACAATCCTAGAAAATCTTGAGTTTCTAAGGCAACGATTTGATTTTATCATAAAAGTGTCAAATAATTGTGACATTGCAAAATTAAATATCAGAATGTTTATTCGGTGTCATTTAAAGCATACAATAACAAAACTTACTGCTTAGTCATACTGGAAATACCTCAAAATGGGATAGTTGCAGTGCTATTGACCTCTTACCGTTAAACTAATTATTTAAGCCTCAACTCTGCGATTTTGTTATTTAGGCATAGGACATTGCGTAAATTAACTTTTTTAGTATTTTTGGTTTAGTAAGAAATTGGGCAATTCATAGAATAGCATGGCAAATTTTGTTTCATAGTGATATCAGTTAAACATGTCTCTAATGACCTAGTGTTGGAATAGGAATGATCGTGAGATGCATTAGGAAAGCATTTTTGACTTTTTTATGATTATATGCTCTTTAATTTGCATTTTCAATTTAAAGAAAATCTATTCGTATACAAAAACAGGTACATATATACGATTGGTATCTGTATCTGTATTGGTATCTCCATATTCATTGCTACTTTCAACTCCACTTAAATATTTACTAAAAAGGATAACTCTTATTTCACATTTTCAAAAGTGTTTTCAACGCATTTATGTCCTCCAAGATGGTTCTTAAAAGGGTCATCATCGAAATTACATAGTTTGACTGTAAAGTACCTTATTATATAGAGTGTAGAATGCCTTGTACACTATCATTATAAATTCAACATGTATTATTAAATCCGAGCTACATTATCTTTTCGGACATGCATATTTCGAAGTTTTCTGAAAAAAACACGTGTCTTGTATCCATCAAGTTTAAAATAACAGTCCTCCTTTTGGTTTAGACCTCGTGTGGTTAGGGATTTACAAATTGTCTGCTGGTTAATAAGGATAGTGGTTTGTAAATACCGATGACATGGACTGTAAAGTTTATTTTCAAAATGAGTTTCCATATCCCACACTCAAAACTCTGTTTTGTGTTGACAGGAATATTTTGAATGTTCTGTACATTTCTTTAGCACAAGGTTCTAAGGCTACTGTTTAGTATTCGTGAACAAATGATATCCGTCGCAAAAACATCGATGGTTTCAGTACGGACTAACATATACCAAGTTGAAAAAAGTTTAGCAACATTTAATATTTTTAACTAAATATTTTTATTTATCAAACATATTCTAGTCAACGGAGCAAAACATGTAATTTAATATCCGAGCTTTAAATCTATGTTTTTAAGTTGGAATGCGGAGCATTTCCAACTTAGATTAAACAAAACCGCAAAATGAACACAAGATAATTCCATTTCGGGTTTTCTGATAACACATATCACGTGAACAGGAAGTAAATACACTTCGGCCTATTTTGTATATCTCAACTTGACATAGATATGCACTTTATTTCATCAAGAAGTAATAATGTTGAGCAATTACACAACTATCACTTCATGTAAATTATTAACACGCTAATTTATGTTTTAAACGATATTTATTGAAACTTGCGTACGAATTTACTAGTATCACATATTTGCATTACTATATTTGGAAATCATGTGATAAGTCAAGTCCAATAAAGTCAGCTATTGACAATAGCACTGGTCAATCACGTGATGTGCTTATTTGGCAATGTCGCGACCTGTTATTCATAGAATTGTGGAAATACCACAAGCCAATCACGTGATCTGCTTATATGGTAATGTCGCGAGCGGTTTTTCGTAGAATTATGTTGTAGCTTCTTTTAGAGTTCTAGTTTCTCTTTCTGAACGAACTTTTTTCACACTTCTACAAAATAGTTCAAATGTTTTTGGATCTAATTGTTCCGTAAAGCATCATTAGAAACGTGCAACATCTGCAGATTATTTATCTGTATTAAAATCCGATCCAGCAAATATTCCCTTTCTAATGCTTCTCTAAAACAACAACAACAAAAAAACCCGGAACCCATTTCCAAATCGCGCGATAATTTCTCTGATGGTGGATGCAGCAAGGATCGATGAAGGTATAGATCCACAAGGTTAAGTGAGTGATCAAAGTTCAATTTTGTCTCCACCTGTATAGAAAAATACCTTTGATCACTAACCCTAAATTGCGGGTCTAAAGGCAAATATTTATCTTCTCTTTCTACTTTTGTCCATTTTCTTTAAAACTGCTTAGTAAATAAATTCACTTATGCAAAAATACGTTTTTGCACAATCCTTCAAATATCATTGAAGAATATGACAGGTTAACTACAGCCTTGGTTTTTATCAAATATCTGAACGAGTTTACCAACCCCACGTGTTTTGTCTTCGGGGGCCTCTTTCAAGAAAGGTCCCACGACCGAAATTTGATCGTATCACAATCGTACGATTAAAATTGGCTTTCAAGAAGCATTTTTGGCTTTCAAGAAACATGTCGTATTGTTTAATTTACTCATAAATTTGCGACACCTAAAGGCTAGTCGTGAATTTTGCGATTTTGACTGTGCAAGCATACGTACGCATGTACGCCTACTTTTCTTGTAAAGCACAACTCCTCCAAAGTTTCTTGTTGGATTTAGATGAAACTTTAACAGAATGTTCCGAGTCACCTGACCTTGCGCATAAACTCATGGTTTGGTGAATTTCAGCCGCGTCTTGGAAAAAGGGACCTTCATGTGAGAAAAAATCTGGTGAACACAACTCCCCCTCCATTTCTGGACCGATTTTGATGAAACTTTCACAAAACGTTCCTAGCCACCTGACTTAGCGCATATTCTAACGCAGTTTGGTGAATTTTAGACTTGCCATGGAAAAAGGGGGCCTTCTTGAAAAAATGATTTTGTGGATGAAACTTTAAAAAAATGTTCCTAGTCACCTGACCTTGCCTATATAGTCGCGGTTTGGTGAATTACAATTACGTCATGGAAAAAGGGACCGTCTTGTAAAATGCTTGTGAACGCAACTCCTCCTTTATTCATGGACTTATTTCAAAGATTTTTTTAACGAAATGTACATTGTTACCTTTGCATGTTGTTACAATTAAGTGAATTTCAGTCGCGTCATGGAAAAAGGGGCCTTCATGTCAAAATTCTTTTGAATAAAACTCCTCCTTCATGGAAAAATTGTCCGTATTGTTAATTTTCTTATAATACAAATTGTACATTTGTACAAGATGAAAGTTAACAGCTCTTTTATCCCCCACCGTTTTCGGCGAGGGGATAAAGTAATGGTCTCCGTCCGTCATTTCGTCGTTCCATCGTTCCGAGGTTCCGTCACTAAACTTGTCCGGAGCATATCTCCTAAAGTAAAATAGCAATCGTGCGATTTTTGTTCTTGAAAGAGACCCCAGGTCCCACTGGAATACCTACAATACTCATGAACAATTATGCCTTTATCTCCTCGATTCGCGCATAGTAATCATATCATTTGCGTGTACATTGATTTAAAATAAGCACGAATATATTTTCTTGGTTTTTCTAATACAGAATTATTTTCTCTCATTTCTTCATTTTTATTATTTTTCTTTTATCAGATGCAGGCCTGTATAGCGATTCAGGGAAATAAGCGTCTCTCGATTAGAAATACTTTGATTAATATACGCCCGTCAAAAGACGAGACATATTATGTGATCACCTGTGGTGGGCGGGAGGCGTCAGCTTCGTTAGTGGCTTGATGTCACCGTCTCCTGAATGCATTCCAACTTATCAGTACTTTCAGTACTTTGATTCTTTATCGCTGTGCTGATTCTACGATCACAAAACTTAACCGAAATAGCGGTGAGGAGATTTTAAAAGTCACAGCTTATCATTATAGTCTAGATTCATTATCACGCAGGCTGAAGTGACACGCATTCAAGAAAATGTTGTCTATGGTAATGGGTTGTCTTTCTTAACAAAACGAATCTTCTCTATGTAAACGTTTGATTGACGTTACGTGAACAGCGTCTCCCCAATTTCTAAAACTATGGCTAACGTGTCAGATTTCAAATGATTAGATCAAATTGAAGCGATCATGGGAAGGTTCTTGAGGCAATAATTATCGCGTTTTAACAGATTGGCGTCTAAGAAATATGACAATACAGACATAATGTTATCTGATCATCCTCCTTTAGTGGCCATATTACTGTTTTTAATGCGTTGAGCGGCTTTCTTTGAATCCTTTTAGTACTCTTGCGAAGTGATGAAAAGGGAAAATATCAGACCGACTGTAGTCTGTAAATGGGAATTACCGACGTAAAAAGCATAAAACCGGGTATTACACCTTTACTGATGATATGCAAATTAAAGATTGTTGGTTTGTATAGGCAAGCGATAAGCTCATTGCTCAGGTAGCAACTCGCTAAATTGATATTATCACAGACTATTTGTAAATACAACCGACAGTTTTGCAAAACATTTTTGACTATGTATATTTTCTGTTGAGATCAATCTCTTCTCGTTATACTAGGCTTGTTAAAAGTTTTCCGGATTTTTCATGGCAAAATTTTATTTTTTTGAAGCAACGGTACTGAATTTGGTATATTATTTAAATCTATGTCGGTGCACTACATCTTATCTTTTCCTTTGGTGGGCATGTAACAGCTGCCTTTTTGCCGAACATCATTTATTGCAACTTTATAAACATGGGCTCTCACACTGTTTTTGTTGAAGGATGACGCCTTCAGGGAGATTTGGTTTGCATTTATCAGGTTATGGAGATTCTCAACTGACAAAATAATATTTGTACGGTACGAAATAAAAACGGTCATAAAAGTCTATTTTGTTTACTTAATTACTGTGGTATTTTCCAAAAATCGGGTAGTGGAGATTTTATTTACCTTGTAGAGATGGGCCTTTTTAATTAAACATCTAACGATCATTTTTTCGAAAGTCAAAACTTGCATATAAAGTAGAAACTGAATATGTAATTCTACCATGCATTATCTCATTAGAATCGTCTTTTAAAGACGATTTCAATGGGATATTGCAGGGCAGAATCTAACAATGAATGAAACTCCAGGTACGATTAGTGATTTTGACTTACGATTAACTTTTTCGTAAGAAGCTAAGTAAAACGGACCCAACAGCCTCTTCCCACAGAGGACTCCAAGCTCTGATACACAAAAATGAGGTTTGCTATTGTCCACTGTCACCATTGACATAAAAGGCTTCAACGCGGCCCTGCATGCTGTAACCGTGACCACCAATATTGTTCATCGTTTGAGGTTTGGAAAACAACGGTCTTTTAAGTCACATATGCCTAATCGACCAAGAAAGTACATAGATACAACTTGGTATTCATTTTTCTATGATATTTTTAAATTACGTTTCAATTTCAATGGTTGTTATTAAATGAAATCTCTTAGAATGACTCGTTTTAATCACTGCCCTAATGATTGACAACATGTATGAAAGCAAGCGATGGAATTTACTAATATCGGGTTACTTGTTGTCACGCTATCGTGCCTGGAGTGCAACTTGTGGTACCCAAGTTTTATCTCGAAAAGAATTGGTTTGTTCAAACTGTATTTCAGAGCTTGTGTTGCATAATCCTATTTCTGCCAATATCTTTTTTTCTTTAACATAAGTCACAAACAAGAGTTCTAATTAGCTTTCGTTTGTGAGTGCAATGTCAATACTTCTTTTCCTGGTATAGTAATTAATTGCGAATACGACGAGGAAACTCTTTTTAAGTTGGAATGCGGAGCAATTCCAACTTAGATTTAACAAAACCGCAAAATGAACACAAGATAATTTCATTTCAGGTTTTTTGAGAACACATATCACGTGAGCAGGATGTGAATACTCTTCGACCTATTTTGTGTATCTCAACTTGACATAGACATACAGTTTATATCAAAAAAGTAATATTACTGTACAATTACACAACTGTCACTTCATGTATACTATTAACACGCTTATTTATGTTTTAAACGATAGTTATTGAAAGTTGCGTAAGAATTTACTAGTATCACATGTTTGCATTACTATATTTGGAAATCATGTGATAAGTCAAATAAGGTCAGCTATATACAAAAGCACTAGCCAATCACGTGATCTGCTTTTTTGGTAATGTCGCGATCTCTTTTCTCAGTATTATGGCAATAACACAGGCCAATCACGTGATCTGCTTATTTGGTAATGTCGCTCCTGTTTTTCGTAGAATTATGTTATGGCTTCTTGTAGAGGTATTGTTTCTCTTTCTGGACGAATTTTTTACACATTTAACTTTTGACAAATTGTTATATTGTACATTTCTGTCTACAGTTACGAAATAAAAATCTTCAGTTTTTGTTGAAGGGATGATACACTTTTAAAGTTGATAAATATTTTTGCAACATATTGTCGTTTGTTTTTCGTTTTATTTCAGTTATCTACATGAATGTTTTAGTAAGAGCACCACCTTAGAGTAAGTTACATCGTGAAATTGACATTCATCTCAATCAAAAACATACTTAATCGCTCACTCAGCGCTCCATTCATTCATTCCAAACACTCACCCAAACCATTCAAAAACGCTCAAAATTACTAAGAAAAAAATTACACCAACATGTACATTCAAAATGAATAAAGTAAGAACCAAATCGTGATTTCACTGACATTATTGAAATCTAAAGCGTCTGATTGGTTCTTAACGCAATAGAAAAAGCTATTGATGGAACTTTACTGCATGTTTTATTAAAGGGAGGTTTTACATATCGCTAATTCTGTTCAGGGTGAACAAAATAAGCGACATTGGATTCCCGCCTTTAAATTTCACTCAAAACTCGCTCCGCTCACTCTTTCAACATCATTCCTAAATCAAATCCAAAATCGTTCAACTTGTCAATGTCACGATGTTATAAACTGTTCCCTCTACTCAGAAGTAGAAGAGCATATATTGATTTCACCATGACTGTCTGTCAGTCCATTGACCGCTTGCTTTCCGCTAGCTAAACGGAGAAGCAAATGACCTTCAATAACGGAACTACACAAATATTGCCCATGACCAAGAGAAATGCCCCATTGTTTCGGGATCATAAGTAGACTTTAACTGCTAACAGTTTCCACTCTAACTGAACAACCAATTGACCCAAATCATAAAACTCGATACAAATGTTTTCATAGGCCCGAGAAAGTACCCAATTTTAGAGTCATGAAGGTCGAAGGCACAATTGACCTTCGTCCAAAAATTGTCTTGAGATTTCAACTCATGAAGTAAAAGACTTCCCTGCGCATGTATGGTCCGTATCATTTTCTTCCTTTTAAGCTCACCTGGGCACAACGTGCTCAAGGGGAGCTTTTAGGTTCACACCGACTCCGTCGTCAACTTTCTTAAAACATCTTCTTCTCCTACACCGCTAGGCTACTTTCAACGAAATTTTGCGTAAGTGTTTCGTGGGTGACCCGCTTCACAAATTGTTCGCTAAATTCTGATTGGCCCATAAATTTGAGTGTGGTAGGGCGAGGCTTATTTTGAGCTCGAACTCTTTTAACGACATCTCCTCCTGAACCATTGGGCCGATTTCAATGACACTTTACCAGAATTTCCTTGGGCTGGACCTTTTTTTAAAAAAAAATCGCCCTATTTAGTTTGGCAAATAAATATGAGCGTGGTAGGGCTGGGCTTATTTAAAGCCTGAAACATTTGAACGACGTCTCCTCCTGAACCACTGAGCCGATTTCAATTAAACTTTTCTAGAAATTTCCTTAGGTGACCCTTTCCAAAAAAAAATTCGCGAAATTTTGTTCGGCTCAAAAATAAGAGCCTGGAAAGGAGGGGCTTATTTTGCGCCCGAAATCTTTGAACGA
The DNA here is from genome assembly GCA_948146395.1 of Fragum whitleyi. Lineage (NCBI taxonomy): Eukaryota > Metazoa > Mollusca > Bivalvia > Cardiida > Cardiidae > Fragum > Fragum whitleyi. The sequence continues at coordinate 46,321,556 of OX411555.1, forward strand.
CATTTCCTCCAGAGCCACTACGCCGATTTCAATTAAACTTTACCAGAATTTTCCTGTTCGCGATATTTAGATAGGCAAATAAATATGAGCGTGACAGGGCGGTTTTTTATAGCCTGAAACCTTTGAACGACATCTCCTCCTGAACCACTGGGCTGATTTCAATTAAACTTACCGAGAACGTTCCTTAAGCGACCCATTTCAGAAATAGTTCGCGAAAGTTTGATTGATCCAAAAATATGAGCATGGTAGGGAGGGGTTTTTATTTCGAGCCCGAAATCATTGAACGAAATCTCCTCCTGAACCACTGGGCCGATTTCAATGAAACTTTACCACTTTGGGTACTTTGGGTGACCCTTTTCAAAAAATGTTCACGAATTTTTGATTGGCCCGTATATACGGGCGTGACAGGGCGGGCCTTATTTTGAGCCAGAAAACTTTGAATGACATCTCCTCCTGAATCACTGGGCTGATTTCAATGAAACTTTACCAGAATGTATATTTAATGACCCTCATCGAAAATGTGTTGACAAAATTTTGATTAGCCCATTAATATGGTTGAATGACATCTCCTACTGAATCACTGGAATGACACTTTACCAGAATGTATATTTGATGACCCTCTTCAAAAATGTGCATGGCTAATTTGTAATGAAAGGGTGGGTACGGCCTATCATCTCTGTATATTCTTCGAATAATATCTCCTCTTCAACAATTAGAAAATATTTGAATGAAACTATGCCAGAAAGTTTCTTGGATGCGATCTACTGGACCAATCGAATTCAGGAGAGCGGATAAGGGCCATTCTGGACCTCTTGTTATCAGTTTTCGTTCATCAGTTTCAGTCCTGTATAGCGATTCAGGGTTTAAGCGCCTCTCAATTTTGCCGAAATACATTGATTTATATACGCCCGTCCGTGAAAAGACAGAATCACCTGTGGTGGGCAGAAGGCGTCAGCTTCGTTAGTGGCTTGAGGTCACCGTCTCTTGAACGCATTCCAACTTATCAGTACTTTCAGTACTTTGATTTAGATATAGGCTTAACAATATTGAGTTATTCCAAAGATGAGATTTCGTGCACTTCTACCCATTCGTTGTATTTTGCCGTCGGCGAAATCAAATTCAAATCTCAAACACATACAGTACCATAAATGAAGGGAATGTACTATGACAATTTTGAAAACAAAATCAAACTTGATTTTACTAGCCTTTTTTCTTTATCTTATCGATTTTTTCTTCTCCAAAGTCTAAGCTTCAATTCAATGCTGCAAACGAGATCGTAGCAGCTGCAAACGAGATCGTAGCAGTTTTAAAAGGTAATTTCAAGTTCCCAATTCAAAAACTTTTACGTAAACAATGATATAGAAAAGCTGCGCAGTTAAGAAAATCTCTTTGTTAGGTTCACGCAACACATGTTTTCGCGTTGGCGTTGGCGTTGGCGTGACAAACTTTAACGTTGGTCATATCTTTTGTATGGTTAGTGATAGGGCCTTCATATTTTACATGATGATTGCTTGGAACAAGGAATATCTGTAGATAATAAGTTCAAGTTTATCAATAAAGGTCAGGGTTATGTTTTAGGGTCATTTTTTTATTTAAAAATTAACATTAGCCGTTTCTTTTGAATGGTATGTGATAGAGCTTTCATTCTTCACATGACGATTGCTTTGGACAAAATCTTTCTGTTGGTACCAAGTTCAAGGTAATCAGTCAATGTCAATGTCATAATGCAAGGTCAAATTTCTTAAAAAATATTTACAAAACTTCAACATTTTAGTGGCCATTACTTTTGAATGGCAAGTGATATGGCCTTCATATTTCACTTAATGATTGCTTGGTTCAAGACCTTTCTGTTCGTACCAATTTCAAGGGAATCAGTCAAGGTCAGGTCTTTTTTCAAGGTCAAATTACTAGTAACAAAAAAAATAAGACTTTAATGTTGGCTATAACTTTTGAATGGTAAGTGATATGGTCTTCATATTTCAAACATGGTTTTTATGAACCAATCAAATCCCAATGTGTAATTATCACCTTGGGGTCGTTCGCGTTGGTATTAGCATTAGTGTTGGCGTAGGCATGAAACACTTTTACCCTGGTTAGATCTCTGTTGTAATTGAAGATATCTTCATGAAACTTGGCATGTGTGTTCACCATCACAAAAGCTATCTAGACTATCAACGGGGATAAATGTTGGAGCATTTTTGTAAGAGTTAGCCCCTTACTTACTTTTTTCATTAACCAGCACCTGCAGCCGAGCGTTGTATCCGTAGACGGTGCTCCTGTTAAAGTTAAACCCGTTTCCTACCTTTTTGTATATAGTTTCCAGCAATTCGAAGCCTATGTGCAATGATCAAAGGCAGTGCTCTTATAAGCAGTATTATTGCAATCCAATGAAATAATGAACTTTACTTAGTTCATATAGAATCACATGGGGAAATCCATATCACTTTTTATCTGTATAAAATGCATTAGGTCTTTCGGGAAAAAACCCGCCCTTCGATCTGCAAATTCAGTGTTGTAGAAATCGAATAACCCTAGTTCTCCTTGTTTATCTAACATTGCAAATTAATCTAATAGAAATTAAGATATTTTCGAAAAAAAAAATATTACAAGCATGCAGTTCTGATTCTGAAATGAAGTCAAAAACGAGTCGACGAAGATAATCAAGCAACCCTCTGAACTAAGTCGGACCACACGTGTTTCGTTTAATATGCGGACTAACTTCGCAGAAATTATTTTTTGATCATAATTACCACAACGAATGCCAAAACTGTCGTTTATTTTTATACTTTGTACCACATGTAAAACTTCATGCAATCTTTATATAAAGGGCCGAGTGTCTTTTTCAATGCGTTAATTGGAGTATTAAGTGCAATTGTCTTAGTACATGACTAAATCATAATGTGCTACGGAGGTTATTTGCCATGTACTAAGGCAATTGTACTCAATAGCCCAATTAACGCAGTGAAAAAAAGCTTGGTAACATAGAAGTTTAACATAGTCTGCAATAATCTTGGTAACCAACATTAGTCATTAATAGAAAGGCTGTTAGTAAGTCGCCATTGCGAGCGGGATATGTACAAAATTAAATAAAAAATAAATAAAATGTATGTTGTCGATTTTATGGTTACTACCCCTGCTATACCCGGTATGACTCACGTTATTACCCCTCATTAACACTGTTTGATTAATGTACACAAATACGGGTAATAGGGGAAATGGAAACGGAGAAGACTGAAAATAGGAACAGGAAGCACGAATAATGAACATGAATAATAATTTCTTCTTCTCGGGAATGGTTTACAGTCGACAATAGGTCTATCTATTTGTGCAGTATTTGTTATTCCAGGATTGCAGTCGGACAATAATGAAAAGTGCGAGTGTCTTATCATTTCCTGTGATGTTAGTGGAATATCCAATATTTGTAAAACGTGAACTGTGTATTATCTTGGATATGTCTAGAATCACTAAAAGGCCATTTGTATTCTCTATTGAATGTTTTCTTTGATTCCCTTTTATTGCATGGACCAGACGCTTTATGCGTATATGTAGATAGTGTTTGTCATTCTATAGACATAAAACGTGATTACAATGTGAGATTTTTTCTTCAAAGAAAAAATCGACGCAATATGTTTTAGTCTTCGTTGTGCTGAAATGGCTAGTCAATGGTCCTAAAGTCTGTCAACGAATGCTCCTATCTACGAAAATAACCATACTTAACCCAGGGTGGACAGTTGAAATGAAATTTGATTTTTTTTTCAAATAAAGCACAAAGAAATTGTTTTTGTTAAAACTTTTGACAATGTTCGTTTTTATTTGCTTCCGTCAGTTTCCTGAATCTAAAGTGATCAAACTACCTTCCTATACAGTTATTTCAAAAATACGGCCCATTGTTAAGCAATACTGGATCCAATATATTTTTTGTATTTTACAGAGTTTCCAGATGGTCACTTTTTGTAAAATGAGATTGAATCCAACATCGGTTAAGTAAAAATGACACAGAAATCGAAAAGACTTAAGGTAGTGGACCAATAATAGTTTTGCAATGTCTCAAAAGTAATGAACTTTAACAGTGTTAACCAAGGTTTCCTAATGATTTTCATTTGGAAACCTTGGTCAACATTGTGAAAGATCATATGTCCCGAAATATTGTGGAACTATTACGGGTTTACTACCTTAATCGTCCTCAGCTTGCGAATGTTGACAACGTTAATAATTTACGGGCTTCTCAAATATTCCGTTTTGTTGGAGGGGTCGTATACTTAGATCTTTCGAATCATCATAAATAAGAAAGGGCTAAGACCACAAAAAGAAAATGAGATTTTTCATGGAAATGTCATTTTTACATTTACTGGAAACCTCGCATTTTCAAAACAAGTTCAAAAGTTCAGGCCATTTTTCTTTAAAAACGTACTCTTTTATAATTATTTTCTTCCCTACAACTAATTCACACCGATGTGTTTTGTATCATTTATCCACATTAGCAATCCTGTTCTTTTCTAGTACGCGTAGCAACTCCCAATAGTAAAACTAAATTTTATCTACAAGTGATTCCAAGAATCAGTATAAATAATAAACTTGAATAAAAAAGTATTTAGAAAAATTCTCATTGAGTTAAACAATCGAAACTATGAACTTTGACTCTTTTAATTTTAATAAAAACCGTCTAGGCGTAAATGTTGCATTCTGCTACAAGTATCTTTTCATTTGTCGCCGCACGAAATGGGGGGGGGGGATTTCAGCAAATAATTACGATCGTATCTTAGTGTAAAGCATCATCAATAGGTTTTACCTCAAGCGTTCCATCATTTTCCTAATAGTAATGTTTAATAATATGACTTTGACCCCGAAGATGACCACCTTTTTGGTTGTAGTTATTTGCTATTCTTCAGAATGTTTTTATCAGATTATTTACAACTTCCCTTATCCTTTTTCAAATCTATACTTTGATGCTATGCAAGCTCCAGAGGTTTAATCGTTCAGTATTGAATTAAACCATACCAAACAGCAGAGCTTAATGTTGAAAGAAATTCATATTTGTGGCAGTTTTTAGAAAAATTTTTTGGTCCAAGAAGATTAAATTTGTACCTTTTTTAATACATGAACGTGTCCGATTTTCACGAGTTCTAGTGAAGAAACAATTCATTGATAGAAATTGTAAAGACATGACAGAAGACATAAAGCTGCGTTTTCACTTAAGCACTGTACATTGATAGTCTCAAATTGATAAGAGAGGCAGTTGTTTAAGAACAACAAGCACTGAGCAGCAAATTATGATTATAATAGTATTAACTAGATAAATTTCAAATTACTCTTTAAGGTATTTGGATATGATACATGGATGTTTTGTTTCGTGTAGTAAAAGACATCGGAAAACATTCGATTATGAACCATTCGCCTTTAATATAAAAAGATTCATTAGAATAGATGATTTTCACTTCGTTGGATATCATGAAAATTTCGGAGATAGTAGGCCCAGTACAGCTAACATAACTCATTTAAAACGCAACAATATCAAATTAACCTAGACATAATTGTTCACAATCCTAGAAAATCTTGCGTCTCTAAGGCAACGATTTTATTTTATCATAAAAGTGTCAGTCAATTGTGACATTGCAAAATTAAATATCAGAATGTTTATTCGATGTCATTTAAAGCATACAATAACAAAACTTATTGCTTAGTCATACTGGAAATACCTCAAAATGGGATAGTTGTAGTGCTATTGACCTCTAACCGTTAAACTAATTATTTAAGCCATAGTTTTGCGATTTCGTTACTTTTAGGCATAGGACAAGGCGTAAATTAACTTTTTTAGTATTTAAAAATAATTATGGTTTAGGTAGAAATTGGGTAGTTCATAGAATAGCATGGCAAATTTTGTTTCATAGTGGCATCAGTTAAACATGTCTCTATTGACCTAGTGTTGGAAGATGCATTAGGAAAGCATTTTTGACTTTTTATGATTATATGCTCTTTAATTTGCATTTTCAATTTAAAGAAATCTATTCGTATACAAAAACAGGTACATATATACGATTGGTATCTGTATCTGTATTGGCATCTCCATTTATCTTATAACTATACACACGTCCGTGTGATAACATTCTGTATGATATTTTTTATGATATCACATAGTTATTTTCAAAACAATAATATCATGCAGTTATTTTTAGAAACTTGAATTTCAGTTAGTAACATCGACGAAAACAAGACAAAAAGAGGTTATAAGATAGATATAATACGTACTAAGTGTGTTGTATGAAAAAATATCTAACTCGGTTGTGAGAATTGATACTTGTCTCGGCAGAGCCTCGACAATGATCAATTCTCCCAACCTCGTGAGATATTTTTTCATACAAAACACGAAGTACGTATTATATATATTCATTGCTACTTTCAACTCCACATAAATATTGACTAAAAAAGGAAAACTCTTATTTCACATTTTCAAAAGTGTTTTCAACGTATTTATGTCCTCCAAAATGGTTCTTAAAAGGATCATCATCGAAATTACATAGTTTGACTGTAAAGTACCTTATTATATAGAGTGCAGAATGCCTTGTACACTATCATTATAAATTCAACATGTATTATTAAATCCGAGCTACATTATCTTTTCGGACATGCATATTTAGAAGTTTTCTGAAAATATACGTGTCATGTTTCCATCAAGTTTAAAATAACAGTCATCCTTATTGTCTAGACCACGTGTTGTAAGGGAGACAAAATTGTCACAACGGATGCACTGTCTTGGGACCTCAGTGTGTTTATCCACCAGTCAGTCCGCTCGATTTTGTCCGTACAAGTACGCCTTCATTTCTGGATGGATTTCAAAAGTATGTGTAACTATACACTACGAAAAAAGTATTGCAATGTCCGATTTTCAATAAAGTAGATCTTAAATAACAGGCATTTTATGATCTTTTGCGCACTTAAGACAAAAGGAAATAATTTCAATGAACCTTAAAAACTTTAAAGAATAAGATACATTAGGTTTTTATTTCCAATTCAGCCATTTCTTGCAATTAGTGGCCGTTTTTTTAAGAATATATTTTTTAAACAATAAACTCCAACAGTTAACTATGGCAGCAAAAATGTGCTAGGTAACACCATTGTCTCTTATCCAAGAGTAACCATCACTTGCAATTAGTGGCCGTTTTTTAAAAAGAACATTTCTTTAATCAATAGACCTCCACCATTACCTATGGCAGCAAAAATTTGCCATTGCCTCTTATCCAAGACCAGCCATCACACTTACTGTACAGTGAATATCTTATATATATAATACATACTTAGTGTATTATATGAAAAAAAATATCTAACGAGGTTGGGAGAATTGATCATTGTCGAGGCTCTGCCGAGACAATTGTCAATTCTCACAACCGAGTTAGATATTTTTTCATACAATACACTAAGTATGTATTATATTTATCTTATAACCTCTTTTTGTCTTGTTTTCGTCGATGTTTCTCACCGAAATGCAAGTTTCTAAAAATAACTGTATGATATTATTGTTCTAAAAATAACTATGTGATATCATAAAAAATATCATACGGGATGTTATCATACAGATATGTGTATAGTTATAAGATAAAAATCAAACAGCACTGACTCTTTCAGCATTTACTTTCTCACCATACCGTAGATCAAGCGTTGCATATCATTGCTGCCATAACTTTTGCAGCGCCTGTTTCAAAAGTGCCAGATTTGAATTGGGTGTGCTAGCTTGGGCGCAGTTTGAAGAAAAAAATTTATCCGTGTAATGTCATGGTTACTGCTCAGGGTCAAATAATAAAATTTGGCTATCCAAAGGTATGGTTAAATTATGGATTGCCCGACACCGAACTATTTTTTTTTTTTGTATATCCAAAATTTGAGAAGTACCACATATAAGGCTGTGTCTAATTCTAACATTAAAACGATAATTATCACTGGATATAAAAAAGTGTTAATTTTACTCAATGTTTTAGCTTAAAAGTGAAAGTGTTAGCAAACTATGGAAGAGGAACAGTAGTTCAAAATTAGTAGGGGAAATAATTGCGGATATAACGGAACAGAAGGTAAAGGTGACTTCTTTTAATAAATGAGGGTATAAGATGAAATTTTGATATAAAAATTCATGTTTAAGTCATTTAAATCCTTCTTAGCCTGTGATCAGTTTCTCAGATGTAAAAAGGGGTTACAGTCTGATTTCCCATAGAAAGTTGTATGTTTAACTTCCAGGAAGGTGGTTGACTTGATAAGGTAGGTAAATAATGCAACCTGAAAAATGTTTAAGACATCATTAACCATATTAAGCTCTGTGAACTTTGGTAGACAGCCATTCTCTTCTTAACATATAGTCTACGTATACACTTTGGTGACCCCCCTTGTCCTATTTGGGTGCATAATTTAACAAGTGCGCTAAATAAAACCAAAACCAAGAAAGAGCATACACATCTAGTTTATTATTTGTTTATCAGGAGTAAACCATTGTGTTTTTAAACAATTTCTAGTTTTATTTTTTTGCACCATAATACTCATCCTTACCGTCACCGTTGCTGTACCCAAAGGGCATGGACAACAACGAATATGGAAACAGAAACTCTTATTGATGGAAGTTCAACTATTCGTCTAACTATGGTGTTACTATAAGATCTGTACGTGTATTCCCCAGATTCCCCAGATATAAAAAAAAGATACCACAGTTATTCAATCAAAATCTTCAGTTTAAACGCAACTGTTTAAAACTTGCCTTGTTGTGTTTTTCCTCAACGCGATTTTGAATGGTCATCGGCAAGTTGTCATGAAAGCTCTATGTTAACGGTTTCTGACTCGTTCGGGTAGAAATGAAAAAAATGGGATATGAGTATAGGGTGGGCAATATTGTGGGAAAGTAAGAAATTGAGCCTATCTATTTCTTGTGTTCCCACAGTAAAATATTACTTCTAAGAAGTTCTTTATGGAATTCAATTCAATGTTAAATAAAGAGTCGACGAGCTTATGCCCCTAGAAAAACAGCATTACTACGATTGTTTGACGGAATGATTGAATGGATAAATTGACTGACTAGTAGCAAACCAATCAACTCAACTAAAATTATAAAAATGGGAGTTGCGCCTGGCTGCCAAGCGTTATCGGGCGTACTTATCTATACCTTGGGAATTAGTTGTTTTTGCAGACCCAGCGCTATATAGTGAGCAGACCGTTCGACATTTTTCCTTTGAAGTGAGTTCGGAATAGGGCTTACGATCCCTACAGGTAAATGGAACCCTTGGTTTCCCTAGCCTAAAGAGCCTTGTTAAAAAGATTCAAACATTGGAAAGCATACATTCAAATGTCAGCATGCCTGTTTATAAACTAGGTCTTCAGCGCTTTTAACGATTTGATTAATTTTGATGTAAGAAGACATTCTGGAAAAAAAGATGAAATCCTGTTTAGACAAAACTGGTTTGTGAAAAAGTTCTCTTGGTTAAAAAGCAATAAATCATATAATTTATGTCTAGGCTGTGCATTACGACTGGCATATTTATTAATCGCATCGCAAGAATTTTCCATGAATTTAATTTCCGCAACATTCTCTTCCATCCCGTAATCTTAACCAGACTTGTGACCTTGAATAAAAACAAAGTTCTTCCTTACTCTCTCGTAGGCGACCCCATCTTTGGACATCCATGCATTTGCCCAGGTATATTGAATTTTTTTTTATTTTTTGAAAGAAAACGGAATTTAGATACATAAATAAATGAAAGTGTTTAAGCTACCATTAAGCATGTATTTCAATAGCGGAGTTTTTAGTCGATTTAGTTCCCCTTTTAATTGATTTTAATTGAATAACCGCTGATGCAATTAATCTGAGATCCAAATTGATCTTTATGTACGTATTCTGCGTTATTATTGAGAATTTTCTCGTGCCTGTATAAACTCAAACAGTTGATTTTAAATCAATAAAGAAAAGAGCCTTTTAAAGATCAAATGAAAAGCTATTTTTCGAACAAGAACTAAATATATATTTCAATCAGTCTAATTGAAATAAAAAGGTATAAAAAATCCGCGTCGAAAAACACACACCCAAAGGGACAATAATTACAAAAGAACGACCGTGATTTATTGGAAATTTTCACCTGGCCGAAAACGGATTTTCGCACTTGCGCACAGGATGTGACGTCATTGTAGTCATTCCTCTCGAAGATAAACAATGCGAACGCTTGTTATTATCACAGCTATCGAACAACAACACGAAGGTACGATATTGTTATACCGCTATCAACTTGTGCATTAAGCACAGTTTAAACCTAAGCAAGCGGAAACTACAGATATGTTTACTTTTAACCCTAAATCTGAGATATCTAGTCACGAGTCTAACAACAAGGTCCGGATAAACGTAAGTCGGAAACTATGGCATGGTTAGAGTGTTTTCACGCCGTTGTAATCTTATTAAAAATAAACATTTTTCTCTCACAAATTAAAATCGGCATTTTTCAGACTGTTCACTTCGTAAATTTGGTAAAAACTTCAGAAGGAAATCCTATTTGATCTAATTAAGAGTAATATTTCACAGTGACCAATCATTTAGCTTCAACTTTTGTTTATTATACAGATTTATAAAAGAAAACATAAAAAAAGGCTTGACATAACACATTTGATGGTTGGTCAAAATCATATTACAAGTCAATCAAATATATTATGCAAAATTAAATCAAGACATTGAATAAAACCCTACCTCAACAGGACTTTGGCAATTAAATGGTATGAAATTCCTCCAAACTATAATTATTTGTCGGTACAAATTTCCTTTTCCACGATTTTTCCACTTTCTTTAATCCACAAATGTTCACCCATGTTTTCACCTTTTTTTTTGAATTTGTCAAAAATATAACGAATGAATATCATGAACAAATAATTAGAAAAATAAATTCAATTAAAAACAAATTTGATGGTATTCCGTTGTCGATTGAAGGTTGTGTCTAGGTCTACCGCCGGTTGAAAATTAGTCTTTTGCGGCATGTCAGTTGAATCATTGAAGGATAAAATGTGTGTTTAATTAAGTCATAAAGTTTTATAAATTACATGTAGCTGGATGGTTTTGTTTATTGAAAGCATTGTGACATCTTGCCGATTACACAACAGCGCACATGACAAATGATTTACCGAAGGTAACCCTTTCTGCGTGTGCTAATCTGTGTACCGATAATTCTTCTAATATGCCAATTATTTTCAAAATCATTTCTGAAACATTTTTCAAATTTATACATTTTTTTTTTTATTTCGGCACACAAAACATTTTTATATATTAAAAAATGGTCACCATTTCAAGCTGTAATAAGTGTCAAGCGGGTTCAATATCGTTTACCCCAAGAAAATTTCTTCTCTTTTTTTCAACAAAAAAGTTTTCACAATATTGTAAATATCGAAAAACTGTTTAAATGTTGTATTTAATGTCTTATATCAAGAAAAAAGATATAAAGAGAGAAAAAAAGGCTAAAAGAGGGAGAGGGAAAGAGAGGAGGACAGACAGAATGCGCCAAACCAGAGGTAATGTTCTAAATAAAAATGTTGACGGGTGATCAAAATGTCGCAAATATAGCTTTAAAAAGCTGTACTTGCGTTGATTCGATAATTTATCAATCATCGACGATATTGTTCAACGAATAATATATTACTTATTACGCGTGTGCGTACTGCGTGTCATGTTTTTACGCCCTTGGACAAAATTATAACAGGAAGAAATCTTCCCGGCTTTCGTACTGTTCAAGTTTATACGTTAACTTCGAACTCAAGAAATAATTTCTCAGGGCAAAAGTTCGAAGGGACCATTCTTTAAACTTCAGCTTCATTATATGTGACCCGTCACGCGAAAGTGGACCGACTGGGAACTCCATAAAATTAAAATAATTACGTTATGAAAGGATTAGTTCAAGTACGGGTCAGTCAGAGGTCGCATAAAAACTCTTTCAAGGGAAGGAACAAATAGCTAAATTACTCTTGTAAAAGAAAATCATCAAAGTTGGACAATTTACGAACCTTCTCGGTCCGCAATCAGAGTAGGGTCGACTCTTTACGCAATAGCCTTACGTTCTTTGATGAAAGATTTAGAATTTGGTACTCAAACATCTGTTTATAGCTGATCAGAAGCTGCTCAACAAGCCTTTTTCGTAAACGAAACATTGGGTACATTTTCAAAATTCAATAATATCGTTTTAAACTGTAAGTGCGATATTTTGTTTTTACAACAACAAAATGTGTTCATCATTGAACACCAAAATAAGTTATTTTACTAATTACAGCAATTATGACATCTGTTTACACTTTGGTTTATTGACGGGGCGTGGTTTTCCAATGATATGTTATGAAAGGATTAGTTCAAGTACGGGTCAGTCAGAGGTCGCATAAAAACTCTTTCAAGGGAAGGAACAAATAGCTAAATTACTCTTGTAAAAGAAAATCATCAAAGTTGGACAATTTACGAACCTTCTCGGTCCGCAATCAGAGTAGGGTCGACTCTTTACGCAATAGCCTTACGTTCTTTGATGAAAGATTTAGAATTTGGTACTCAAACATCTGTTTATAGCTGATCAGAAGCTACTCAACAAGCCTTTTTCGTAAACGAAACATTGGGTACATTTTCAAAATTCAATAATATCGTTTTAAGCTGTAAGTGCGATATTTTGTTTTTACAACAACAAAATGTTTTCATCATTGAACACCAAAATAAGTTATTTTACTAATTACAGCAATTATGACATCTGTTTACACTTTGGTTTATTGACGGGGCGTGGTTTTCCAATGATATACATGATTATAATTGACACTTGACAAAATTTTACCCAATCAGTTCACCGGAAATTTCAAAAGGCGTTTAATTGGTTCATTACCTTTTGACGGGGCGTGGTTATCGGACAATTCATGCGCAAGAATAACCAATCAGTACACCGAAAGATATTTCTATGTCTTTGTGTATAGTAAATGTTTCGGGTCCCGATTGAATTCAATTAGGATAATTAATACTATTAATAATGCTACATCAAGACATTTTAAATGAATTAGACCCTTGCATCTTGCCGCAACATCTTATAGACAATCGTTTTTACGACAAATTTGTGAAAAATCTGTGATAGGTTGAACGAAATTCTGTAATTTTATATGATCTGCTTATTCCGTCAATACATTCATAACTGCAATGACGTCACAGGTCAGTTTCAATAGCGGGCTACAGGTGTGAACAGAGAAAATCGTCGATTTTACCATTATCGTATATATTATTTTCATTTTGAATATCGCATCAGATTATTTTAATACATCTCTTTGTATTTACGTAAGGTCAAAAGGGCTTTTCATTTGACCTTTAATAGATAGACGAACCAAAGACAAGAACTACCCCTTTCGACACGTGTTGTCCTATCATTTATCATTTAACACTTTTCTGTTTTACAGAAATTTTGGACCTGTCCAAATTCAAAGGTTTTGCAAACGAAAATCTAAAGTGGATTTAATTTGAAAAATAACCATTCTGTAGGGTAGAAAATATTGTGGAAAAAATAGAAATTGCTTGTCAGAAGCAATTCCTTCTTTTTCACAATGTTTTCTCAATCATAAAATCACAGGCACGTGAAAAGCAGGGATTAAACAGCAAAGGGTTAAAAGTGTGAATTTTCTTTTGGGACTGACTTAAGGTTGGTAGATAAATTCGAGACATCCATAACTCTATCTTTAAGTAGTTTTATAATAAACTCGTACTGTGCAAAAAACGTAATAGTTGCTCATTTTATCTTATAACTATAGAAATATCCGTATGATAACATCCCGTATGATATTTTTAATGTAATCACATAGTTATTTTTAGAACAATGATATAATGCGGTTTTTTGTTTAGTTTAGAAACTTGCATTTCAGTTAGAAACATCGATGGAAACAAGACAAATAGAGGTTATAATATAAATATAATACGTACTTAGTGTATTGTATGAAAAAATATCTAACTCGGTTGTGGGAATTGATAATTGTCTCGGCAGAGCCTCGACAATGATCAATTCTCCCAACCTCGTTAGATTTTTTTTTTCTCATACAAAACACTAAGTACGTATTATATACATACCAACAACGCATATCTGTAACACAGGATAAACGTCTGCCTGCAATTTCTGAAGAGCGGAGATAAATTCTCAAAATACCAGAGAGTCAATAAGAAGTATACAGAGTCCTTTTCAAGCGGTTATTCGAGCAAGCGGAAGCTATACTTTGAAGTGACTTCGCTTTACAACTTCAGAAGAAGCAGTCACAAGGGTTGCTTGTAATATACTTAATAACATAATGAAATTGACATGGTGATCATTTTTGGAATGGAATCGGAATGATAGTGAATAAGTGGGAGGAGCAATTTTGGAATTAAAAGAGGGGAGATCATACCTAATTGTTTTTTTTATTACCTCCCTTAAACAGAATCAACGTATTCCTATTTGTATATCTTTTCAGGTTAATCAAACACTAGGAAATGCACCATCGATTATAAAACTGTGAAATGGTTTTCAATTTGAAAGAAATATTGATCGTTATGAACTATTGTGAAGTAATTTAGAATGGTTTTGATCTAAGTGCATGTCAATTTCACAATATTGATAACTGTACTAATATACAGTTTGTTTCGGGGATATGTCAGCTTTTCTCTGAGACTCGGTCCCTGCCCATTGAGAACCCGAGCTCTGGTACTCTTCGCACAAATTTAGGCCTTACTATTGTCCACTGTCACCAGATGCAAAAAGGTTATCATTTGACATAAAACGCTTTAGCACGGCCCTGTATATTGAAACCGTGACTACCAATATTGTTCATCATTCAGGGTTTCCGACACAACGGTCTTTTAACTCACGCGTGCCCAATCGCACACGCAAGTACATATTTACAGCTTAGTACTAAATTCTTTTGAAAACTGCGTTTCACTTCCTGTGCTTGGTATTCTCTAAGAATAATTTGTTTCCAATTCTGTCCCAATATATGACACACTTGCCACAGAAGCGGCAGATTACACTACAAACGCTTTCCAATCGAAAATACAAGAATTCGGTTAGTTAGTGTGTCACGCTCTCGTGCCTAAAATGCATCTACTTGTATCAGAGTTTTATCTCGCAAAGAAATAGGTTTGTGAAAAATATATTTCAGAGTTATGTTTTGTGTTTCACAATCTCATAACAATCTGTCAATATCTTGTTTTCTTTAACACCAGACACAAATAAGAGATCTAATCAGCTTTCATAAGCGAGTGCAATGTCAACACTTCCTTTTCCTGAAATTGTTATTAATAGCGAAAACGACGGGAGAACACTCGATCGATATAAACACTACTGAGTTATTCCAACGATCAGAACTTGTGTAAATCTACCCAATTATTCTTTTTTGAGAAGGGAAATAAAAAAAAAAGAAAATCAGTATCATTTACACGAACAACATACCGAAAGATATTTGGGTACTTTTTCACTCCAAAACCTTTAGCTAAACCTTATGATGCCACACACATCTTCTCGGTTAAGGTTCGATATCTACAATTTAGTAAGTATGAGTTAATTTTGGCAGGACCCATCATAAAAATGAACTAAAAATTATTATTACCTTTCCATTAGCCATACTTGAATAAAATTGTGATTCACAATTACAACTTTAAATCATTCATCATTCATCCTTGAACCAATATTATCAAGTGAATCCATAAAATTTGTTGCTCAGTAGCCTCTTGTTTTGTATTCATAGAGTTTTATTGTAAGGTCAACAGTAGTAATAGTATAAACCGATCTCGCTTGGAAAGTAAATCCTACTTCGACCTCTCTTACCGGTGTATCAATCCGCCAGAGGTTGGCATCACGTCGATGCACTGAGGCAAGTGCACCCCGCTCAAGCAAGCCAGGCCCTTGTGGAAGGCCCCCCCCCCATGCCAGAAGGGGCAATAAATGCCTTGTCATTTGGTTATGTTGCAACATCTTTCCTTCCTAAAAACAATTTGACACGTTTTATTTTCTCTTTTTATCATGATCGCGGGACTGGCTGCATTGCTTGGAAAGTGAAAATAAAGACTTGTTGCTTAGTCTGAACTATCTGGGAAGATTTCTTGTTTTCTATGTCTCTTTATATTAAACGTGAGTTTCTATTATCAATCGTCTGTGAGTGCAAGATCAACAATATTTTCCAGACATTGTAATTAATGAATAATACCATTGGAGAAGTCGTGTTAGGTTAGTAATCACAAGTTGGGTTTGAAATTCAGTCAGAAAACAGAACTCCCGACTACAACCCTTTTATACATATTCAGAGATTGTAGAATCAAATTGAAACTTTATCATACAAAATTACCATGTATGAAAGGGTTGTTAGTTTGTTTGACTAAGATTTAGTGTCGTTTTAAACGCTTTTCAGTCATATCCCGGGGGCCAGATTGCATAACACATTACTCTTCGGATTTCTCGAACCTTTACAACCACAATATCCTTTCTGAGCCTGCAGCTGCTCATCTTACACAGGTTTTCGATTATCAACCCATTGGTCACAACCAAACGTCAATTAAGATGATACGTGCAACAGACGTGGAAAATCTAATTGACACCTAAAGACACTTAGTACCAAGAATGAAAGGAATGTTCTCCCTATGATAATTTTGCAATACCATACCAATGTTGACTTTAATAGCAAAAAAAGGTTATTGCGATACCGACTTTCCAAAATTGGCGTCCGTCCGTCCGGCCGTTAACTTTAATTTGATGACGATCTACAGTCCACGGTTGTCTGCAAACTTGGTCAGAATGGTTGGAACTATTACAAGGATCGTTCCTTTCGAAAATGGGTCAGATCCATCAAGCGTCGAGGGAAAAGGAGCCTAATTAGATTTAATTAGATAATTCTCGTTAACGCTCTAAAATCCACAGTTTTCATCCGATTGACTTCAAACTTGCTCAGAATGATTGTAATATTGCAAGAATGGTTCCTTTTGAAAATGAGCCCGATCCGTCAATCGTCACGGGAAAGGGGGTCAAATGATGATAATTGAAATAAAATAACTAGAACTGTCGCAGAGCGGACCTATACCCTCACAATTACCTTGTCAAAATGCAAGTGATATTAGTGCAGGATGTGTTTGTAACAGATTTGAGGTCATATGCAGCATTTGCATGAAGTTCCATGATTCTAGGTCGCTTGGTTCTTGAATTAGAGTCAGGTAATAAAAATGAACAAAAATTGACTGTGACTTTGACCTTTGACCTATGTGACCAAAATACTGTATGGTACTTCTTGAGTCAAAAGCAATATTTGCATAAAATTTCATGATTCTAGGTCGCTTGATTTTTGAGTTAGAGTCCGGAAACGAAAATTGAACACAATTTGACTGTTACCTTTACCTTTGACGTATGTGGCCAAAACTATAGGGCACTTCCTTTGGCCATAAGCAGTATTTGCATAAAGTTTCACAATGCTTCGTCGCTTGGTTTCTGAGTAAAAGTCTGGGAACGAAAATTGAACAAAAATTGACTGTGGCTTTGACCTTTGGCCTATGACTGTGAACTTTACCTTCGACCTATGTGACCCCAAAACAATAGGGCACTTCCTTGGGTCATAAGCAACATATTCATAAATGTTCATGATTGTAGGTGGCTTGGTTCTCAAGTAAGAGTCCGGAAACAAAAATTGAACAAAGGCTGACTTTGACTATGACCTTTGATATATGTGACCCCAAAACAATAGGGCATTTCCTTGGGTCATAAGTAACATTTGTATAAGGTTTCATAATTCTAGGTCACTCGATTCTTGAGTTAGAGTCCGGAAACGACAAGGTTTTCGGACGGACGGATGAACGGACGGACGGATTGGCGGACGCATGGACAGACAGACAGACATGATGAAACCAATATACCCCCCTTCTATTTCGTTGGTGTGGGGTATAATTAGAAAATCCTCGTTAACAATCTAAAGTCCACAGTTTTCAACCTGTTGTCTAAAACTTGGTCGGGATGATTAGACTATCACAAGGATGGTACCTTTCGAAAAAAAAGGTCAGATCCGTAAGCACCATCCATGGCGCCTTATTTCAATTTAATTAGAAAATCCTCATTAACACTATAAAGTCCACAGTTTTCATCCGATTGTCTTCAAACCTGTACAGAATGCTCGTTCTATCACAAGGAAGTCGTGTTTGCACGGCGTAAAAAATACGAGCCGTGAAAGTCAACAGATACTGCTGCGTTAACCTAGACACAGATGAGCTGCGTAGTTATGGAAACCTCTTTGTGAAATTCGCGCACACGTTTCTTTTTTCTTTTTAGCTCACTTGAGCACTAAGTGCTCAAGGTTAGCTTTTGGGGTTACTTGATGTCCGTGGTCCGTCGTCCGTTGTCTGTCGTGCGTTGTGAACATTTACCTTGGGGACACTCTAGAGGCCATATTTTTAGCCCAATTAACCTGAAAATTGGTCAGAGTGATTATCTTGATAAAATCTTGGACAATTTCGAAATTGGGTCAAGTGGGGTCAAAAACTAGGTCACAGGGTAAAATCTTAGAAAACCTTGTAAACACTCTGGAGGCTATTTTTTTAGCCGAATCAACCTGATAATTAAATCAGGATGATTACCTTGATGGAATTTTGGACAAGTTTAAAATTGGCTCAAATGGGTCAAAATCTAGGTCACAGGGTCAAATCTTAGAAAAACCTTGTGGACACTCTAGAGGCCATATTTTTAGCCCAATCAACCTGAAATTTGGTCAAAATGATTATCTTGATGAAATCTAGGACAAGCTCGAAAATGGATCAAGTTGGGTCTAAAACTAGGTCACAGGGTCAAATCTTAGAAAAACTTTGTTGATACTCTAGATGCCAAATTTTTAGCTCAATCAACTTGAAAATTGGTCAGAAAGATTATCCTGATGATATCGCGGCCAAGTTTGAAATTGGGTCAATTGAGTTCAAAAACTAGGTCACGGGCCAAATCATAGAAACACCTTCTGGACACTCTAGATGCCATATGTTTAGCCCAATTAACCTGAAAATTGGTCAGATGATTATCTTGATGAAATCTCAGTCAAGTTTGAAATTTGGTCAAGTGAGGTTAAAAACTAGGTCATTGGGTCAAATCTGAGAAATACCTTGAATTTTATTAGATTGTTTATTCAGGTGAGCGATTAATGGCCACTTTGGCCCTCTTGTTTTTTTTCCTTTTTTAGTTCGGCTATTTTTCTCAGAAAAGCTGAGATATTGCTAATACCCTGTGTCTTCGTCTGTATTGTCGTCATGTTAACATTTTGACCTTTGATAAATCTACCGTGCCTTCAGGATGACTTAACGGTGCACAATGGTCGAAAATTACACTCCCTTTTGAACAAAAGTACACGTGCGCAGCGGGTTATGATTGGCAAAAGGTTTGTGCCGTTTTGTAATCCTGAATAGAACGCAGTACTTGTATAAGTGAGGGCATTGGCTTGAAATTTCGAATTTGATATATATAGAAAATCAGTTATTACTTTAAAAGGGAAGTTAACTTTAAATGTATTTTTGTGCCAGTTATTCCCATTTTATTACATTTCTGTATCTGCTTTCCAGCAAGTCACAGTCTATATTCAGTCACAATAGGTGATACTCATGTAAACAGTGTCCCTTTTCTAGATGCTTTGTTACATAGATTAACATAGTTTGCAATAATCTGGGTTGACAACACCAGTCATAAGCGAGGATGATGTTCATTAGTCGCCATTGTGAGCGGGATATTTTACAAAATATCAAAAAAAGGACTGATGAATGTTTAATACACATGCTATACCCGGTATGACTAACGTTATCACCCATTATAACCACTGTTCGATCAATGGACACAGTAGCAGAAAATTGTGAAAAAAAGTTGAAAAGGAGAAGACTGGAACTGGAAGCAAACGATGATGACAAAATGATTTTGTCATCTCAGGACTGGTTTTACAGTCAAAGTGAGTTCTATCCCTTTTGTTCAGTATTTGTTAATCCTGGATTGCAGTTGGACAATAATGAAAAGTGTGTGTTTCATATTATTTCCTGTTATGTAAGCGGAGTATCCAATATTTGTAAAACGTGAACTACGTATTGTCTGTGAGTTTGTCTAGAATAACTAGAATGCCATTTGTATTCTCTATTGGATGTGTTCTTTGATTCCCTTTTATTGCATGGACCAGACACTTTATGCGGTTAAATAGACATTGTTTGTCAATTTATAGACACAAAACGTGATTACAATGTGAGATTTTTTCTTTAGAGAATCGAAACTAAACCTTTTTTAATGCTTTTCGGTGGTTTATCTAGAAATAGCGGTAGATTATCACTTGATAATCTCACGGCAAAAGCAGTGAAATTATCAAAGACTTCTACCCTGCTTTTGTGCATTTCATCCTATCTGACGTCATCTATGCGGGGCGAAATAAGTTACGTCACAATGAACGTTGCATGGCAATCACGCTCACAATGACGCGCTTTACGAAAATATGTCCTAGAAATGTCACATTTTGTCTCATCTTTGCATTAAAGAAATAGAATAATCGTTTGTTTTTCGTGTAAGATCGATAAATATTTCATTTCGTGAAAAACAAAATCTATATTTTCACTGGTGGCTCTGCCACTCGTGAAAATATAGCTTTTGTTGTTCACTCAATGAAATATTAATTGATCTTACACTGACACAAACGATTATCCTCTATCTCACCTCCGGTCGACGTACAGTTAACAACATTGTGAAAGTGACATTCATCTTGATCAAAACCATTCTGAACAAAATTTGCTATATTGGATTACCTCCCATTAAATTCACTCAAAACTCTTTCCACACACTCATTCAATTTCGTTCCTAATTCATTCCAAAATCATTCACCTTGTCAATTTCACGATGTTGCTAACTGTATGAATTTCTTAGGATATGAAATTCGAAAATCGACGCAATATGATCATAGCCTTCATTGTGCTGAAATAGCTAGTCAAAGGTCCTAAACTCCGCCAACGAATGCATCTTATTAGCCATATATGATCAGTCTACGAAAATGCCCCTTACTCAACGTACATGTGGAAATACTTTAGACGGCTTGAAAATACATATCTCAACATTTTTTATTTAAAAGATCTGCAAAAAATGAACTAATTTCATATACACATCTTTGATTCAAGGCCCTAAAAATGGAATAAGAAATTCTCAATTACAGCCAAAATAAAGTTTTCGCTAAAACGTTTGACCGGGAGCGATTTTGTTTTTACTTTTCGCCAAATTCCTAAACCAATAATGATCAATTTTCCTTCCTATAATTCTTTTTCCAAAATGCGGCCTATTGATAAGCTATGCTTCATCCAATCCATGTTTTCTTATGTTTATTTTACGGAGTCCCCAGATGGCTGCTTTTCATCAAACGAAATTGAATCCAACATCAGTCAAACAAAAATTACCCAGAAAACGGAAAGTTTTGAAAGTCTTAGAACTTTCCAATCATTATGTAAGAAAAGGCTGGGACTACAGTAAGAAAATGAGATTTTAAAATAAAAAATCGTTTTTTGCCTGGTTTAGCAGGCCATAGGAGACAACCCTGTATCCTTGAAATCGCCTAGGGAAAAGATAATCGAATCAAAAACCGAACAACATGTGTACTACGTAGCTTTTTTGTGCCAATGCGCGCGAAAAAATAGGTCTAGTGTACGTCATGATCTTTTGTGCGACACGAAGTGCTTTGTGTGTTCAATACAGTGCTTGCATATCATTACGCTGTGATAAAATCAAAGTACTGATAGTACTAAAGGCGAGGAAACTGAATAGACGAAATAACACACGAGGTCAATTTTCTAGATTATAACCTTGATTATTCACTTTGTCCTTATCATGCATACCAGATTTCTTACTTATCATTGCCAAAATACAACCTCTTTATGGAATCCATTTCAATGTAAAAGAAAGAACCGACGTTGTGCCCCTAGAAAAACAGCATAAATACGATTGCTAGACGGATTGATCGAATAGATAAATTGACTGACTAGTAGCTAACCAATCAACTCAACTAAAATTATAAAAACGCGAGTTGCGCCTGTCTGCAAAGCGGTATCGGGGGTAGTAATCTATACCTTGGGAATTAGTTGTTTTTGGCGGACTCAGCGCTATATAGTGAGGATACTGTTCGACATTTTTCCTTTGAAGTGAGTTCTGAATGTGGCTTACGATCCCTAAAGGTAAATGGAACCCTTGTTTCTTCGCCTAAAAAAGCCTTGCTTAAAAGATTAAAAAAATTGGAGTGCATGTCTTCAAATGTCACCTTGCCTCTTTATAAACCAAGCCTCCAGCGCTTTGACTAACTCCACTGGCCAAAGGCCAGCCAGCAAGCTATGGTCATGGCAGTGTGTCCGTCGTGCGTTCGTCTGTCCGTCCGTGAGAAAACTTTTTCTTTAAACATCTCCTGCTTAACCACTGGGTGGATATTAGCGAAACTTGGTATAATTGTTTCTTTGGTGACCCCCATCTTAGTTCGTTCATGGAATTTTGATTGACCCTCAAATATAGGCGTGACAAGGCGGGGCTTATTTTTACTTTATAATCTTTATAAATATTCGCCTCCCAAACCATTATGCCGGAATTCAATGAAACTTCGCGTGAGTGTTCTTTGGGAGACACTTTACTTAAATTGCTCAAGAAATTTTGATTGGTCTTCATATACGGGCGAGTCAAGACAGGGCTTTTTTCACTAAAATATCTTTAGCAAATCATCTCCAACAAATCTTTTCGATCGATGCAAATGAAACTTTACATCGATGTACATGTTCTTTTGCTGAGCTTTTTCTTAAATTGTTAAAGAAATCTTAATTGACCCCTGAATTTGAGCGTAGAAGAGCAGGGCTAATTTTCACTATAAAATACATGTATTTTTAAAAAATTCTCCTCCCAAACCATTGGGCCGATTTCAATTGAATTCAATATAGATTTTCTTTGGGTGACCCTTTACTTAATTTGTTGAAGAAGTTTTATTGACCCCAAATGAGGGTGTTGTAGGGCATTATTTCACTTAAAAATCTATTAAAAACTCCTTTCTCCCTCATTTGCGACAATTTCAACGAAACATAACATGTTCCTTAGGTTCACACTTTTTGGTCATAAAATTGTGATGGCCAAAACAATGCGGATGTGACAGGCTAGGGACAGTTTTCACTTTTAAATTCAAAAATATCCTCTTCTCTCAATCAATTGGACAAATTTAATGGAATCTTAATATGAGTATTCCGTGAATGATCCTTTACTGAAATTGTTCCTGAAAAAATGTGTTTAGAATGGTCTACTTAATGCAATCATCTTTATGTTGGAAATATGATGGGTTAATTGTATGCTGTTTGATGGTGTTTGTGTATTTTGGTGCAATATGGGCCAGACTGAAAAATTCATTACGAAAAAGATATAGAGATACTTTCAAGTGTTCTTTGCAGTCAAAGTAAGCGTTGTTCAATAGAAGTCTAGAGATGTTAAAAATACTAGGGCGATGCAGGCTTTCTTTGGCCTCTTGTTATATTTAATGGAAACCTTGCATTTTCAAAAAGAGTTCAAAGTTCAGACCATTTTTCCTATAATTACGCACTCTTTTATAATTATTTTCCTCCTTACAACTTATTTACACCGATGTGTTTTGTATCTTTTATCCCCATTAGAAATCCAGCCCTGCGTTCAGGATGAAAACGTTAGCAAAGCGCTTTCGAGATGATACCTCGCTTTGCACGTTTTTTAACGTGCAAAGCGGGGCATCATCTCAAAGCGCTCTCGAAACACTTTTACATCCTGAACACAGGGCTGTTCTCTTTTGTACACGTAGCGACTCTTAAAAGTAAAATTAAATTTTTCATTTTCATTTATTTCCAAGAATCAGTTTAAATAATAACACTCATTAAGTCTAGAATAAAAAAAATCTTGGATCTTTTTCCATTCTAATAAAACTCGTCGTATTCGAAAGGCTGTATTCTGCTCCAAGTATTTTTGTTTTTCATCGCATGAAATGAAGGGTTTAAGAAAATAATTACAAGCGTTTCTAAGTGACAACAATCATCGGCAGGTTTTACCTCAAGCGTTCTGTCTTTTCTGAATAGTAATGCCTAATGCTTTGACCTTTGACTCCGAAGATGACCAGATGTTTGCTTGTAGTTAATTGTAGTCTTTTTAGATTGTCTTTGAATAGATTATTGAAAACTTTTGTTTTCCTTTTCAAGGTTGAAGCTATATAAGTTTCAGAGTTTTTATCATTCAGAATTGAACTAAACTATCACCGAC
Organism: Fragum whitleyi; assembly: GCA_948146395.1. Taxonomy (NCBI): domain Eukaryota; kingdom Metazoa; phylum Mollusca; class Bivalvia; order Cardiida; family Cardiidae; genus Fragum; species Fragum whitleyi. The sequence goes on from OX411555.1 coordinate 46,345,801, forward strand.
TATGTTTTTGGAGCGGTCGAAATTTTTGTGGTGGTATTTAGAAAATTGTATTTGTCCAAGATGATTGAATTTGTATCACAAATACATTTACATGCCCGTTTTTTATCATTCAAGTTCTAATGCAGAAACAATAAATTAATTCTACTTTTAAAGACCTGATAGAAGACAGTAAACTGCGAATTCGTAAAACCCCATTCAATCGATCTGTTTTGTTATTGAATGCTCTTTAATTTTCAACTGAATCAACTTAAACAACATATTTGCATTCGTATACAAAAAGAGGTGCATATATTCGATTGGTATCTGAACACCCCATATGCATGGCTACTTTAAACTCCACTATAATGTAAAATAAACAGGAAAAAGACCCTCTTATTTCACATTCTAAAAAAGTATTTTCAACGCATTTATAACCTCTACGGTGATTCTAAAAAGGACCGTCTTCTAAATTACATTGTTCGACTGTAAAGTACCTTATCATAAAGAGGGTAGATTCCCCGTGCTCTTTCACTACAAATTCAACATGTATCTTTAAATCCGAGCTACATTATCTTTTCGGAAATGCATATTTCGAAGTTTTCTGAAAATACACGTGTCATGTTTCCATCAAGTTTAAAATAACGGTCCTCCTTTTTGTCTAGACCTCGTGTGGTGAGGGAGACAAAATTGTCACAACGGCCGCTCTGTCTGGAGACATTAGTGTGTTTGTCCGCCCGTCAGTCCGCTCGATTTTGTCCGTACAATTACACCTTCATTTCTGAATGGATTTCAACTTGAAACAATTTATTCCTATTAAAAGTAAATTATCATTTTATCCTGGTTATAGCCCAGGGTCAACTTATCCAAAGCTATGGTCAAATTATGGAGGGCTTGACAACCATCAAGTATTTTGTGTATACTACCCAAAATTTGATAAGTACCACTTATATGAATACGCTTGATTTTTACACATAAAAAAGGTACGAAAATCTTTCAGGATAGGAAAATTTGTTCAATTCACAGAATGCTTTTACTTCAAAGCGAAAGTGCTAGCAACTATGGAACGGAACAGTAGTTCAAACTCATAAGGGGAATAATTGCGGATAACACGAAGCGAAAGGTGAAAAAGACAATTTTTAAATAATTTGAGGTATTAGATTAAAATGCGCTCATGCTGTAGTCATCAAAGTGAATCGTAACCTTTTAGCAGATTTTCAGATGCAAAAAAGAAGGGATTTGAGTCTGACTATCCATACATATTTGTTTGCTGCACTTCTGGAAAGGTGATTGGTTTTACTAGGCAAGAAAATAATGCAGCATGTTACATTTTTAAGACCTCATTAACCATATTAAGGTTTGTGGACTCTGTAGGCAGTCAGTATGCTCACTATATAGCCCTGAGCCAAAAACAACTGATTCCCAATGTAAAGATTACTACGCCCGATACCGCTTTGCAGATAGGCGAAACTCGCATTTTTATAATTTTAGTAGAGTTGATTGGTTTGCTACTAGTCAGTCAAATTATCCATTCGATCAATCCGTCTAACAATCGTAGTAATGCTGTTTTTCCAGGGACACAAGCTCGTTGGCCCTTTCTTTAACATTGAATTGAATTCAATAAAATTGTTGTATTTTACTGTGGGGACACAATAAATTGATAGGGTCAATTTCTTCTTTACCCACAATATGGTCCATTATATACTCATACCCCATTATTTTTTAATTTCTACCCTATAAAAATATCAAATTACACTATTGTTGATTTGTGTCTACAACCTGTTCCAAGTTGGCCCAGTCTTAAATTTTTGTCGTCTGTTTAAGGGTTTAAGGATGGATCAATGCTTTTAATTTTTTATACGCCGCCGGAGGCGGACGTATATTGGCGTCATCTTCTCCGTCTGTCCGTCCGTCCATCCGTCCATCCGTCCGTCCGTCCGTCCATCCGTCCGTCCGTACGTCCGTCCACTTTTCTTGTCAACGCAACTCCTCCTAAACTTCTGGATGGATCTTCTTGAAACTTGGTCAATGTTATCACCTCAATTGGTAGATGTGCATGAAGGAAGGATTTTACGGTTCGTTGATTTTTGCCTGAGTTATGGCCCTTGATAACTTAGTCTCTTGGTCCAATTTTCTTGTCAACGCAACTCCTCCTAAGTTTCTGGCTGGATCTTCTTGAAACTTGGTCAATATTATCACCTCAATTGGTAGATGTGCATGAAGGAAGGATTTTATGGTTCGTTGATTTTTGCCTGAGTTATGCCCCTTGATAACTTAGTCTCTGGGTCCACTTTTCTTGTCAACGCAACTCCTCCCAAGTTTCTGGATGGATCTTCTTGAAACTTGGTCAATGTTATCACCTCAATTGGTAGATGTGCATGAAGGAAGGATTTTATGGTTTGTTGATTTTTGCCTGAGTTATGCCCCTTGATAACTTAGTCTCTGGGTCCAATTTTCTTGTCAACGCAACTCCTCCTAAGTTCCTGGCTGGATCTTCTTGAAACTTGGTCAATATTACCACCTCAATTGGTAGATGTGCATGAAGGAAGGATTTTATGGTTCGTTGATTTTTGCCTGAGTTATGCCCCTTGATAACTTAGTCTCTGGGTCCACTTTTCTTGTTCACGCAACTCCTCCTAAGTTTCTGGCTGGATCTTCTTGAAACTTGGTCAATGTTAACACCTCAATTGGTAGATGTGCATGAAGGAAGGATTTTATGGTTCGTTGATATTTGCCTGAGTTATGCCCCTTAAAAACTTAATCTCTGGGGCTTATTGCCTCAGTTATGCCCCCTTAAAAACTTAGTCTCTGGGGCTTATTGAAATTGCAGCCTTGTGAATGCAACTTGGTCATTTTCAATTTGTTTCTGTCAAAATAAGTAGTGTCTACAATTATTTCTGTGAAACAGCAGCAAATTGGCGGCGTATTTTGTGTCGATGGCACTCTTGTTTTTATTTAGATTAATCCATTACAAGACAACAAATGTTTAGACAGGTACAAATCATAAAGGGTTGCAGATTAAATACAATATGTGGGCAAATTAGTAAAATTTGTAGCAGGAAAGGTAGATAATATACGGGAGAAAGGAGAAAGTGTTAGTAAGCAGCATTTTTTTTCTTTTCCCTATTAGCAATGTCATCCATCAAGATCAAATATAAAAGCTGTGTATCTTTAACACAGCAGTGATTTTGGCAGTGATAGTTAAGAAAATATCTGGTATACATGATAAGGACAAGATGAATAATTAAGGTTAAATTCCAGAAAATTGAACTCGTGTGTTGTTTCTTCTATTCAGTTCCCTCGCCACCAGTACTATCAGAACTTTGATTTTAGTACACCGTAGTGATATGCAAAAGTTGATGACATATACTTGACCTATTTTATGTGCGCGCGTGAGCACAAAAAACGCTACGTAGTACACACGTTGTTTGGTTTTTGACTCGATTATCCTATGCAATTTCCAGGATAAGGGGTTGTTTCCTATGGCCTGCTAAACCAGGCCAAATATCGAACTGTTAATAACTTAATCCATGTAATGCCATTTTTCTCTCGCTTCTCTGATAACACGACCCGAGTAAACATATTATGCTACAGTTATAAGCACGACAGTTACAAATGAAAAATATATAAATACTAATTAAAATACCTTTCAATTTTACCAATACTTCCATTTAAAGTGATAACTTTCTCGCAGGTTCAGCAAAGAACCGCTTTCATAAAACCTGATTATGTGTCTGTGATTTTATATTGAGAAAACATTGTGAAAAAAGAAGAACTTGCTTCTGACAAGCAATTTCTCCTTTTTCCACACTATTTTCTACCCTACTGAATGGTTATTTTTCAAATTTAATCCACCTTAAATTTTCGTCTGCAAAACCTTTGAAATTGGACAGGTCCAAAATGTTGTAAAACAGGAAAGGGTTAATCAGACGCCGATATGTTGGTCTTGTCCCTATTGTAAGAAAGCAAACAAGTTGTGTTTTTTACCAGATGAATGTGTTTTAATTTTAGTGTAAAAAAGGGGAGAAATCTTGTTCAGACATAACTGGTTTGTGAAGAAGTTCTCTTGTTTAAAGAGCCAGACATCACAAAATCTATGTCTAGGCTGTTCATTTCGAGAGACATATTTATTAATCGCATCGCATGAATTATTCATTAATATAATTTCCACAACATACTCTTCCATGCCGTAATTGTAACCAGACTTGCGACCTTGAATACAAACAAAGTTCTACTTGACTCTCCCGTAGTCAACCCCTTCTTTGGACATCTAAGCATTTGCTCAGGTATATCTAGGTAGAATCGAAAGGGATTAGTCTAAGTCGTAAGAAATTATGTCCCAATCGATTTAAAATAAAAAAAATAACCAATCTAACATATGAGCCCGTACGTGACATTTCCAACAATTATGAATGTTCGTGAGGTAAAAACCTTGAGAGGCGTAGACAGGCAAAAACTGTATTTAAAATGTTGTCTGATGGTCTACAGATTCTTTTCTATCTACTAAGCGCATAGTGAAATGCGAATGCACAGGCTGGTCAGAGTCTTTGCTTTGCGAAATCATTCATATTTGAAATTATTGGAAATCTCATTTGTTTTAAAAGAAAAGGGAAAATACAGAAATAATGAAAACCTATGAACAAAACATGTAATTCAATAGTAGAGTTTTACAGTCGATTAAGTTCAACTTAGCGAATAGCCGCTGGTGAAAGTAATCTGAAATGCAATTTGATCTATATTTACGTATTCTGCGTTATTATTGATTTGTCAGAATTTCCTCATGACTGTATAAGCTCGAACAATTTATTTCTAAACAATAAAGAAAACAGCTATTTTATTTATAGGTGAAACAAAGACATTAGATACACCCTTAGACATTTGATGTCCTACTCTGATAAATATTGAGATCATTCAAAAGTGTAAAGTTTCTTTGGGGACTAACTTTAGTTATGTAAATGACTTTGAGACATCTATAACTCTTTTTTAAGTAGGTTGATGATATACTGAGTAAAAAATTAACAAGTTATCATAGGCTTTTATATTAAAATGGAGCGTGCATAGGACTCATTGCAAATAAGATATGCTAGACCATTAACGCATACTTGTATACATTGGTTTATTTGACCCGAATTTGACCTTTGTGGAAAAAATGCTTAAATAACAATTACCGACAAATTTTATCAGATTTAAAATATCTATTGCATTCATACCGCTTGAATTTCAAAGCGGAGTTGGAATAATCATATTTTTATTCATCTAAATAGCATGGGTCAGATTCGGGTCAATAAAACCGCGCTATAACACATGATGAACTTTTCCGTCCAATTACTGAAGAGTTGAGATGAATTCCTCAAAAAAATCAGACAACTAATTCATTGTAAAGCGGAATTTCGAGCGAGTGGAATCTATACTTTGAAGAGACAGTCGCTTTGCAGCCACAGAGGAAGAAATCTTTGACATCAGTGTTGCTTGGGATACAGCTAATAACATCGTGAAATTGACAAGGTGAGTATTTTTGGAGTGATATTGGAATGATATTTTAAGAGGTGGAGCGAATTTTTAATGAAAATAAAAAGGGGCGGGGCTACTATTTTATCGATAATTCTGTCCAATTGGACGAAATTAGCGATAATTTATTACCTCCCTTAAGAATGAACGTATTTTCCTCCTGTTTGTATATCTTTTCGGGGTTAATCAAATACAGTTAATAACATCGTGAAATTGACATTCACCTCAATCTAAACCATTCAAAGTCGATCACTCAGCGCTCCAATCATCCATTCCAAACACTCACTCAAACCATTCAAAAACGATCAAACCTATTGAAGAAATATAGAATCAACAACATCATTCAAAATAAATTTTGACAGAGAAAAAACGCGATTTCACTGACATAATTCAATTAGTTAGCGCCTCATAGGTTCTTGAATAAATTTGAAGCTGTGCACAGAACTTGTATGCACTTTTTTATTAAAGGGAGGTAATCAATATTGCAAATTTTGTTCATCCCGAACAAAATTTGCAATATAGGATTACCTCCCATTAAATTCACTCAAAACTCGCTCCTCACACTCATTCAATTTCATTCCTAAATCATTCCAAAATCATTCACCTTGTCAATTTCACGATGTTATTAACTGTACCTTATGTTCCACATTCGATAATAAAATTGCGCATTGATTTCGTCGCTTCGAATGAAATATTGATCGTTATGAACGATTTTGAAGCTATGTCGAACGCGATTTGGAGCGTTTTGAATGGTTTAAGTGAGTGCTTGGAATGAATGAATAAGGCAGGGATTGAGTGATTTATAATGGTTTTGATCGACGTAAAAGTCAATTTCACTATGTTGTTGACAGTATATGACATATATATAATACATACTTACAGTCCGACCGACCAACATTGCAAGTGACGTCATGATTTGTTTATTATTTTATTGATATGTGAAACATATAAGGTTTAATAAATAGTAAAAACATTTGAACTTGACAAGTGGGGAAATAGCTCAGGTAGTAAGTGTGCTTAGCCATACGTCTGTGCCCCTCGAAAGAAAAGTGATATGTAATATTGAGGTTTGAAACTCGGTCGAATATATATTTTTTGTAATGTTGTAATCTTTTTTTAGTGTAAATTCTATTTAGAAAATTATCTTAAAATGACTCGTTTATTCGTTACATTTGTGTGTTTAAGAAAACTTTACATTTTATAATATTTTTTTTCTCTCTACTGGTGTGTCAGTATTTCAATATTTTTCTATTTTCAACTCATACACATAAATATCACAAAAATGGAAAGCGATTTTTTTTTTCAAAATCGTTTCGCGTAAAATTGCTAATGCTAATACAATGCATCAAGTTTCGAATCTTGAATTTGTGAGAAAAAAAATCATTTCTTATGCGCCGATACGAACACACGAAACATGTTTCTAAGACTAGGGTGCCTTACCGACTGCGCTAATTACGCCAGTTGATTGAATGTGGGTTGATTAACAATTCAATTTCAAAATTGCCTTAAAAAGTAAACAAAGGTGACGTCACTTGCAATGTTGGGTGGGTGATTTGTACAGTCCGACCGACCAACATTGCAAGTGACGTCATGATTTGTTTATTATTTTTTTGCTGTATGAAACATTTAAGGTTTAATTTATAGTAAAAACATTTGGAATCTGATAAGTGGGAAAATAGCTCAGGTAGTTAGTGAGTTCGGACATACGTCTCCGCCCCTGTAAAGAACAGTGAAATTTTACATTGAGGTTCGAACCTCTGCCAGAATACGCATTTTTGTAATCATATTTTTTAATGTATTTTCAATATAGAAATAATTAATTTCATTAATTTTTAAATTGACTCGTTTATTCATTATATTTTTTCTGTTTATTTCTTTTCTCTACTGATGTGTCTGTATTTCCGTATTGTTCTATTTTTTTAATTCATACACATGTATTCATAGATATCACAAAAATGGAAAACGATTTTTTTTTTCAAAATCGTGCCGTGTAAAATCCATTATGCTAATGCAATGCATCACATTTTGAATCTTGAATTTATAAAAAATAAAAAAAGTCCACTCTTTGGCGCCGATACGAAACCCTGAAGCACGTTATATATACTAGGGTGCGTTACCGACTGCGCTAATTATGACTGTTGTTTTACTGGAAGTTGAATGACAATTTATTTTAATCCATGTAAAGTAAACAAAAAGTGACGACACTTGCAAAGTAGGGTGGTTGATTTGTAGTGTTTTGTATGAAATATAATATCTAACGAGGTTGGGAGAAATGATAGTTGTCGAGGCTCTGCCGACACAATTTTCAATTCTCACAACCGAGTTAAATAACTTTTTCATACAATACACGTATTATATTTATCTTATAACCTCTATTTGTCTTGTTTTGTTCGATGTGTCTAACTGAAATGCAAGTTTCTAAAAATAACCGCATTATATTATTGTTCTAAAAATAATTATGTGATATCATAAAAAATATCATACGGGTTATTATCACACGGATATTTGTATAGTTATAAGATAATATAAAATAGCTTTTGGAAATAAAATGCGTATTTTCGAAAAAAAATAAATGAAGTTTCATTCCTTAACATTTTTGTCCAGTATATTTTTATTGGAGTTGAGAAAGGATAAGAAGCTAGTCTAAACGTCGTAATGTAATCTTGTTAGTGAACATATTCAATTAGAGACATTAGTGCAACGTTTTTATTAACTCATGTCAAACATATTGACATGCTACATGTTATTGAATGGTTTGGCAGACAATTAATGGCCCTCAGACAGCGATAAATTTATCGTTTTAGTGGGATTAATGGCATACTTTCAGTCCAATTTATTGATCAGCATGTAAATACATGTAAGGCCTAAAAATAAATAGCTGTGTTTCCGCTAACGAGCTCGAAAAAAAAGAGGGTAGGTAGGCGTATCTTTTTTTTATTTCTAAATTTTTGCTGCGAAAAATACAGGGTAGGTAAATGTGTGTGTTTTTTTGTTTTTTTTTTAACATTGTTGATTTGAATATGCAAAGTCAGCCTTAAGCTAACAATGACCAATTGCTAATGACACATCTTCACAATATAATCTGTAAATGTTCTAAGTTTAGATACGCTAGCTGCAATATACTAAGAGATATGGCCATGACAAAATTCAAAGCAAACTGGAGTGAAAGCTAAGTCAAAATGGCCATTATTGACATTCAATGGCAGGTAACTCCAGACTTTCTGGTCAAAAATAATTTTTGAAGTATTTGAAATATATACTGTGGAAAAAACAACACATAAAATGTATGCCATGAGGATTTTGTTTTGGAATTCTATTTTTATTGAAAAACTTTTTTTCAGTCTATGCCAGACTAAAAAGTGATGTCCAACATGAAATAATGGTGTAAGTAATAAAGTATACTTATTTTGACAGCACATCAAAAGTGGGTACGAGTTGACTCCATAATTTTTGGAAAGGGTACGAGTTGTCCAAAAATTGGGTACGAGTTGACCAAAAAGGGTATGAGTTGCCGTCGGTACGAGTTGACCGAAAAATTGGGTACGAGTTGACCACAAGGGATACGAGTTGACCAAAAAGGGTACGAGTTGACCAAAAAGTGTACGAGTTGCCGTGTCGAGTTGACTTGCTTCCATCCGATAGAGGATCACCCATGGATCATTCCTGTGAAGTTTGATTGAAATCCATTCAGTAGTTTCTGTGGAGAAGAATTTTGAAGAAAAGGTTTACAACCGGAAGCACTTGATTGAAATCCATTCAGTATTTTCAATGGAGAAGAATTTTGAAAAAAAGTTTACCACCGGACACACATGGTTGACAGACACAGGGCCATGACAAATAGCCCACTGGCCTGACAGCCAGTGGAGCTTTAAATGACAAAGGACAATAAATCAAACAATAACAATACCAGAGTTCAGATAAGAAATCAAAGTGCACATCAACGCACCTTTCATAACCAGACAGAATATTTTGGACTGTCCCAATTTGAAAGCTTTTGCAGACGCCAATTTCAAGTTGATGAAATCACATTTGTCCAATTTGATTGCCAACAGTGACCGAGCCATCTTCTTTCGACTTTCACGCTTTATGTCAGTAAATAGCAGTACACCATTAATGTTGTTATGTTACCCATGAACCGACTATAATTAAAGCTTTGTATCTTGTATATTGTTTTCTTAATTTCTGGTCTAAGGGAACTAATTCATTTCCAACCACTCTGGTAGAAAACTTTAGGGAAACTCCGGTCCATATACTCAAATGTTGAAGGTGATCTCTGATTGGTCAATATTATTGAAATTCAAAATTGTTTGAATATTTTTCAGCGATTATAATCTGTTGATGAAATACAATCGAAAAATTAAAGATTTTAAACTTTTTTCCCGGTCCAATAGCTATTTATAAACATGGGTATATTTGTTTTAGGGGCCGGTAAAAACCGCTTCGCGGTAAGGGTCATCTCAAAAATGGCCCAAAAAGTCGTAGAGAAAAGGGATCATGCCATACTAATTTTCAATTCATTTCATGCGCAAATGAACGGGCCTCAATTTAAGACAGGTTTGAACACTCTCGCATTCTCTTGGACCGAGCTATGACCGGAAAGGTTATAATGGCCGATAACGGAAAATGAATTAGTTCCCTTATACCTAAATGGTGAATATGCAAATAAGTGCATGTTCTCTTATTAATGGTCTTGTAAGAGTTACTTCGTCCGCTTAGAGTTTTTGTTTTAGGTAACTTAATCACCAAATATCGAGAAAAATATTCTTTAAATGATATGTCAAGCTAAAAGGGCCAATTCGGTATTCATTTAGTGCTTTTTGACAGTAAAAGCACCACGCTCGCGGGACAATAGCACCCATTTCTTGCATTTTTTAGTCATTGAATGTGTGTCAGTGCCTTGCATTCTTTGCATGTATATATTGCAAAATAGTTTTCTTTTAGTTTGACGGTCGATTTTTGTACCCGGAAGTAATTAGGACTATTACGTAATAAGATAAACTTAATCTTTGGCCGTCTCTAGAAGGAAAGATCTACTCCACTGGCTCGTCGTAACTTGATATTGATTGGATATTTTTAAGTCACAAACAACAAAAAATTATTTTAAGGGTAGAACTAAAGAAAACCGAACAAAATCCGGTCTAATTTAACACTTTTTGACAGAAACATTGGAAAAAAATTAATATTTTTGACAAAAAGTATATGAAAAAATAAAATTTCAACAAAAGATAAGGGTTAATTTTACAAATAAATCCGTGTTGAATTATATCGGATTTGCAAAATATGCGCTTTAAGTATTCATTGAAACAAAATAATAGACAATAGTGAAAAGAGAATGGTATTTTTGGAATATTTTTTGTTAATTTCGGCTTTTTTGCCGGGGGGGGGGGGGGTCAACCAAGTTGATGTTTGCCTGGCTGGAGTGAAAGATAAGCGCTAATTTTCAAAAACTACTCAACCAATTGCACTTTTTTTTCTTAAATGTGGCAAACAACATTTTTTATGTTATTATATTCTTAATTTGGATTAGTTATGCTGTAAAAATATATCATTAGCCCCAAAATAAGAGAAAACAAGATTTTTTTTGCACAAAAAGATAAGGGTTTTTTGATAATAATTTGCAACCGACAACAAACATTTTGCGCGAGGTGTCTCAAAATAGTGAAATGCACTCTGGAAAACATTATCATGTAAAGAAAACACAGTTTGAATGTTATGGGGTTATGTCCGGCGCGTTTTAACCGCTCAGAGAGATAGCTTTTTAACTTTAACAGGGTTAAGGGAGTTCGTTGATTTTTCAAAACCTATTTGACCGATTTCTTTTATTTTTTGCATGGTTATCAGGCATATGCTTGTGTAATATTCCATGTGTTACATTGAGGAATTAGCTGATAAACAGACACCGTGTAGGCTGAAAAAGGCGAAAACTCGTAAATTTCTTATGAAAGATAAGGGTTACGACAAAAGAAAATCCATGAAAAATAGAAAATGACAATTTTCACCCGCAAAACACCATTAAATGCATTGCAAAGAAGATATTTAATTAACTTGTGATGAACAAGTACTCCTAAATAGAAAACAACCTTCAGTTTTTGTGTATAGAAAACTCACGTTTTTCAAAGAACAAATTTTCGCTTGGGACTAAATTTGATGTGAATTTTTCCCCGACCGGGTTAAGGGTAACGACCATTACTCATTAACTATAACACGTAAGCGCCTGAAATTTTCAGATTTAATCCAAAAAAGGTAATTGTACGTAAATATGTGCAATTTTTATATTTCATTGGCAAAAAGTTTCTTCTTTAGGTCTAAGGGAACTAATTCATTTCCAACCACTCTGGTAGAAAACTTTAGGGAAACTCCGGTCCATATACTCAAATGTTGAAGGTGATCTCTGATTGGTCAATATTATTGAAATTCAAAATTGTTTGAATATTTTTCAGCGATTATAATCTGTTGATGAAATACAATCGAAAAATTAAAGATTTTAAACTTTTTTCCCGGTCCAATAGCTATTTATAAACATGGGTATATTTGTTTTAGGGGCCGGTAAAAACCGCTTCGCGGTAAGGGTCATCTCAAAAATGGCCCAAAAAGTCGTAGAGAAAAGGGATCATGCCATACTAATTTTCAATTCATTTCATGCGCAAATGAACGGGCCTCAATTTAAGACAGGTTTGAACACTCTCGCATTCTCTTGGACCGAGCTATGACCGGAAAGGTTATAATGGCCGATAACGGAAAATGAATTAGTTCCCTTATACCTTCTGGGTTGACAGTTTTCTTCATAATCATCTTGACACTTGCATTTACGGTGATGATTCTTCCATAAAGCGCTTGAGTAACTCAGGAAGAGCTACTTGAATGAAGCAAACGGAAAAAAACTAAGGAAATGTAATTAAAACGAACATATCGAAAATTTCGTGGGTCGGGCGAAAATAAGGATGGGTCGGACATTTAAATTTTTATTTTTTTCATTTTGCCGATAAAAACAGCAGAGTCGGGGGTCAAAAACAGGGTCGGTCGGGTTAGCGGAAACACAACATTTATTCTTTTACGCCTGGTAGAGTGTCGGACTATTACTCGAAACGTCCAGGGTTCGATCCCCGACGATGACACTCATTCTTTCCGACTATACATGTATGTCTCCCACCAATGGGTCGATAATTATAGACCGATGTGGGATGGGGGCTAAGAAAGGATGTAACATAAGTACTGCCCTGTGTTCAGGATGTAAAAGCGTTTCGCGAGCGCTTTGAGATGATACCCCACTTTGCACGTGCTAATTTAGAAAGCGCTTCGCTAACGTTTTCATCCTGAACACATGGCTCGTGTGGGAAGTACCATGAATCCATTGTAAGGTCTGCATCTGAGAAAGTTTGCTGATACAATCAAACAAGTGAGCCTGTGCGTGACATTTCCAACAATTTGAAATGTTCGTGACATGTAAACATTGAGAGGCCCAGACAGCCACCAGCTGTAAATATAGAGTTACCTGTTTGTCTACAGATACTTAGAGAATTTATCTATCTACTAGACGCATAGTGAAGACTCTGGTCAGTCTGTGCGGATGCACAGGCTGGTCAGAGTCTTTGCTTTGCGCATAATTGAAATTGTTGGAAATCTAACGCACAGGCTCAAGTAAAATATTCAAAGACAGAAGATTTCAAATATATGCGGTCTGCAAGGTATTTATAGGCGTATTTTCAAAACTGAGCTTGGAAATATATATATATGAATATTATGTTTTACGGCTCTACCTATATACCATTTTTAGCTGTTTACAAGTCAGAAATGTGTAAAGGTAAAATTTTTGTCAACATTTACCCCGAAATGAGTTTTGACCCGTCACGCGCATATAAACTATCTTGGAACTCTGTAAATATCAATATAAAAGTGAAATATAAACGTATCTGTGCGTAATATTTTCACAAATTGACATACGAGTGAATTGCAAAAATTGAGCAGCCTTTGCAGCCAGATACAGATATATCAGTTATGAGATTGCCTAACTGTCTACATATACTTTAAGACCTTATTTATCTATATTTGCGCATTATGAAGACTCTGATCAGATTGTGAGGATGCACAGGCTTGTCAGAGTATTTGCTCGGGCACATTCAAAATTATTAGAAATGCAATATACAGGCTCAAATTTGAATCAGCAGAAACAACCAGAAGGCACATTCGGAAAATGATTAAAATGGAAAGGTAAATAACTCATTATAAATATAGGTTTCAAAAATTCTCTTTCTCAAATCAGAATTTACTCAAATTTCTAATGGAGATTAAATCTGTAATTTTGTAATAACACTGTAATAAATGTATGAGTACAATAGAACATATTAAGAAGTTGTTATGATTAACAACTTATTAATATTTTTTTCCAGTTCATCGTTTATTTCAACTCCTTAATTTGAGAAACCCCTTTCCTCTAACCTCTTTCCTGTTTGCTTCGAAAGTCAAAGTAAGGGTAGCTTAGAGAGTAAAACAGTTGTTTGATATACATGAAAGAAACTCAAGGAAAGTCGAAAATATATGAAACTGTAGTTGTACCTAGAGAAAATCACGGTTATGCCAGTGAACAATCAAAATTGGTTACACATCTGCTTCAAGTAAACTGATAGTCGCCGTCATAGCGCAGTTGGTAGCGCGTCGGACTATCAATTTAGAGTTCGATCCCCGACGTCGGCATTCATTCTTTCCGACTATTTGTTTCCCACCAAGGGGTCGATAGCTGGATAGCAGCTGGAGGCTAGGAAAGATGTAATGGTAGTACTGGTGTCAGAAATCCTTTGTTAGGTGCTCCAGCCGCCGCGATATACCTGAAAAAAATGTTGAAAGCGGCGTAACACCTCATTCAATCAATCAATCAATCAAGTATACTGATGCCTTATGTTCGATATTTTGGTCGTCCGTCGACGGTATACTAATGGATGTTTTTTGCACAAAAGACAATTTTTAGGTCAAGCTCTTATATTCTCAATAACATATCACCAAATAGACATTTCGTGACCAAACACTGTAATTTCCTCGAATGTAATTGTTCCTCAAAATAGCCGTGACATCAATCATTTTTCCTCGCTTTTCTCTGACGATCTATCACACTCGAGTAAATTGAATGGTGTTTTTATACAGACGTTATTTGTGATGTTTAATCTGAAGAAAGGTTTTTAGTTTTTAACTGAATTAAATTTATAGGTCGGTTTACAGTCACACTTTATAAAGAATAGCCTTTTGCAAATGATTCCTTCCACTTTTTTTGTAGTTGATGCAAATTTTCCTGATGAGAGTCTTATCTTTGCCTTCACTTCCTGCTTTCTACTTTAAGGTAGTGGATCCGTAATAGTTCCGCAACATTTCGGACCACATGATCTTTTGCAATGTTAACCGAGGTTTTATACTTAAAATCATTTTTAGAGAGTTTTGAGCGTTATTGAATGGTTCGATTGAGTGTCTTGAAATGAACGGAGCGCTGAGTGAGCAATTTAGAATGATTTTGATCGAAATGAGTTTCAAGTTCACGATATTACCTACTATATAAATTAAGTACAACGAGGGTTAATGTTAGCAGAGGATAATAAATTGTAAGATGTTATATTTAGAGTTAAGATCAAATTGGAAAAAAATAGTCTGGCTCTTTGGGCGATTGGTAAGCGTGCTCGACTCGTAATCTGGTGGTTAATGATGAGTCGAGTGGTTTATTTAGGAAGAGCCCCAGTTCACACAGCTATAAAAATGGGTAGCAGTGGCAATCAATTGTCCTCCTCGATATGTACATGTCGAGATCTAGTGGGTAAGGACCAATACGATTATTCGACACTTTATCGTATTATCAAGTAAATAGCCATTATGCTTATCATTCTTAGTGGATCCGGCTTACCAAAAATGGTTTCAATGCGGAAGTCAGTGAAACGCTGTCACGTTGACATTAAATTGGCTAAGTTATTTCCGACCCCTGGCGGGTATTGTTGCCCGCTAAATCAGAGTATCTCTCAGACAGCGGGCTACCAGCTCTAGACTGGTCCACAGAATAGCCTAGAATAGGCTATTCTGATAGTTGAAAGTAGGACCAGTCTACTACCGGGAAGGCTTCGGGTCAGAAATAAGTCGGCCCAATTGGTACAACGAGTACCTTAAGTACTATTAAACCGATGGAAACCATTAAATCTGTTATCGTCAACCACATACGTAAGTAGTAAAGCGACAAACCTGTGATTAACAATGATTCTATATTCAGGAATAATATGTAGTTGTTATGGAAACGATATGATACAGTAATCAAACTATCATATATTGTCAAAAACAGTCTTGACGCCATTGCAAAATATGATACGTCGTAGCTAGGGTTTATGAACGTATTCTGGTTAACGATTTTCTTTAGTGACGTAAATGTCTGAAAAGAAGTCATTCATTTTTGTAAGAGAGCATTATTTTCAAATTTCATTCCTCCAATTTCTCAATTAATAATATTTTTCTTTATATATATATATATATAAACGACATATCTGTCAAAAGATGTTGACGAAGGTGTTTCGCTTCATCCCGACCAATTTGCGCATTCAATACTTATGTTTGTTGCTAGATATTAAAACTTGTGACCCGTCGAAGAAGGACCGTTCTGGAAATGCCAAAAGTATTTTCATTGTCAGACTGCGCGTCCGATAGACTCCGAATTAGATATTTACTTTCTTCGTTTTAGGAAGGCCAATCTTAAGTCTTTTTATCTTATAACTATACAAATATCCATGTGATGACATCCCATATGATTTTTTTATGATATCACATGGATATTTTTAGAACCTTGAAATAATGCGGTTATTTTTAGAAACTTGCATTTCTGTTAGAAACATCTCGAAAACAAGGCAAATAGAGATTATAAGAAAAATATAATGCGTACTTAGTGTATTGTATGAAAAAATATCTTACTCGGTTAGGGGAATTGATAAATGTCTCGGCAGAGCCTCGACAATTCTCAATTCCCCGAACCTCGTTAGATATTTTTTTCATACAAAAGAGCAAGTACGTATTATATATTGACAACGTGCTCTATATTATCATTTATCCAGTCTGATCATTTCCTGTGTAGTCACGATTTCTCTCGACATTCATATTATACAATCTGACAACATTATGGAAAAAGTATAAATGCTTATGAACACCCGATCTATTTTTATCACATCGAGTGGTAACTTTTCTATTTATACTTTCATGAATTTCCTGTAAACATATTTGGAATTGAATCAAACCAGTCTAGAATTTGGCTTCTTTTAAAGGGATGGGAGAACATTTATATTCTCAATTACTTTGTGGGAAACATTCCGCAAAACAAGCTTTTTGACAGACAAACTGAAATGTAATAATTCGCCTCCCCGAATTTGGCTATTATTCACAAGAAAGAAGGCACCATAATAATAGTTTCAGACCATTATTTTAACCATGCAAGAGAAGGTTTGCAGACAATGATTAAATGAATTACCCCACAAAGATCAGAGTAATAATCTTTCAAGATGCATGGCTAAAACTCTTACACATGAACATCGATTGCTGAATGAAAAACAGCGAATTTTATGACTTGGTATCCTTAAATCTGGTTTGTTTACGAGAGTTTCATTTGCTCTATTATTCGCGACATACTGAAGACGCGAAATCAAGAATATCGCTATTTTTCCCTTATATATAAATGGAGAACAAATAGGCTGCGCTATGTGAAAACAAACCAAGGTACATTCGGGGAAACATTCTGATCGTTGTATTTTTTATCTACATTTTCTAAATCTGAATTTTCACGCGTCTCACCATTTGATATTACTGCAGAGTCTGTGGCGAAACTAATCCGATTATCGATGTAATCCTACAGCATTGTTCAAAATGCACTCTCTTGCTGAAATATAAGCACACCAAAATGTATGTCAGCCTTTGGATGCGAAAATTAGTTGACGTAACAGTAGCTACTGATTTACAGTAGGGCGTAGGGCGTTGTATTTAAGTCATGTGCTAAGGCAAATGCACTTTCAACTCCAAAAGACGCAATAGAAAATACACGCGGTCTTTATAATTGCAATCGTTGAGATCTGAGAAACAATTAAAATACTCTGCTAAATAATAAAGATTCAAGTCTACTTTCCGCGCATAGCGATCAATACACAAACTACGTGTATTTTCAGATTTTGCATCGTGATCTCGTTATCAATATTTGGTGGCATGAATGTTTTTGAATTAGACACAATTACATCAAATAGACGCTAATTTTGATATTTCTCAAATTTTTATGATCAGAATATTATTTCTTTCAAGAACAATGTACTTCTCTATTTTAAAACAAAATCGGTGTGATCGAGCAGGTAAAGAGGCATTCGGAACATCGCTCGGACTTTTCCGTAAACTGGAAAGTACCTCGTACGTAAGTGTAGTAATTTTGGTCAATTCTAAGGTAATTCGGCTCCTGGTGGTACTTTGGTTAATACGCTTGAAGAAAAGCAAATTCCTTTAATGCTTTCAGTTCGTCTATGGAGATCATTTTGGCATATAATAATTTGAAAGCAAAACGCAGTAAAACACTGCGTTTTGTTTTCAAATCATAATATGCCCATTTATTACCTTGCGTTGATTTTGCTTTTCAACGTCATCCTCAGTTATATTTGTGACGTCATATAAACCCACGTGCGAAATGGCGCGCTTTCATGACAGCGCCCGTATTATTCCCGAGGTCTATTCCGTAGAATCGCCGAGGGATCCCGATTGGTAAAGAGGGTAACTTAAAGGTCTTCGTCGACTCGCTGTAGATGGCGGCTCAGAATCCGAACTAAAGATGCTTGTAATCAAGCATTCTTTTAAAATATTTAAATTTTTCACTGATCGAATAACGATAAAGGACTATGGAAGAGGAGCGAGGGATTTTCGAATTCCTACAATAACGGACTTGCAGATTCATGATCTTGGTTGGGGCTATCCCGAAATACCTATTGTATTTTATAAGAAATGAAGTACAATGGATTGTGTCATGTGATGCGATCTTATCCAATAAGATTTCTTTATTTCATTGGATTAAAATATTTTTCAAAGTGAATTGTCTGCCAGTTGTAGCCATGATATTAAACGACTGGTTGCATTCTAGATATTCAACCAAGAGGGACAGAATGGCTCTTAATTTGTCAACGGAAATATAACAATAATAAGATGAATCAGAAAAAAAACGAAATTGGCCAAATTGTTTGAGCGTCAATTAAGAATCGCAATTAAGTTATAAATGGGTTACCCAAGGAACACACAGACCGTGTTTGGATAAAATTTGCCAACTGGTTTGGAAGGAATTAATGTTAACGGATTTCAGGGTCAAAATGAGCCCCGTCCTGTCACGCCCAAATTTGGGGATAAATCAAAACTTCACCTATACATTTTGAGAAGGGCCAATAAAAGAATTTTTCCGCCAAATATGGTTGAATTCGCCCACTGGTTACTGAAGAGTAGTTATTTAAATGTTAAATAGTCCAACTTGCCACGCGCATATTTTGAGGTCAATAAGAATTTCACGACAAAGCTGCCGAGTTTGGTTTAAATCCGTCCATAAGAAACTGAGGTGAAGATGATTTAATATTTCAGGGTCAAAATTACCCACGCCCATATTGGAGGGGGGTGAATAAATAATTACGAATAAGTTAGAGGGGGAGTGGGGGTCACTCAAGGAACATTTCTGCCAAGTTTGGTAAGTCCACCATTTGGATTACTGAGAAGGTGTTAAAGGATTGTTGATGACTTCCGACGGACTATGCATGGCGCACAAAAGGTGACCAAAAAGCTCATTTTGATCATGTTGTGCCCAATCAAGCTAAATAGTCGACCTCCAAGATGACCGGTTTATCATAAATCAAGCTTACAAATATCCCTTCTTTTTGTGACCATATTTTGATAGAGACTTAGACTTAATGTAATACTAAATATGGATATACCGTATCGATGCACTGTACATACAATTAATATTTCCCAGTATTTTAAGAAAACAAATTCTTAACTACAATTTGATTAAACCTGTAGTTACGAGATTTTAGAATTTCATCGAAGCGATCTTTTCCAACACTTTTCCCTGTCCAATCCAATACAATTATTCTGCTGAATTTATGTATTTTGAATAACATAGGTTGATGATTTAAGTATTTTAGACGAACATCAACAACTACATGTTCAAATTTTAAATCGCTGTACTTTTTATGATTTCACTTTAATATTACTTTTATATCATATAGAATATCACTACTCCTTTAGATAAATTATGTTGTTAGAACTACGATTAAGCGAACTCAGACCTTTATAATCTCACTGTCAAAAGGCTGCCAAATTATTGCAATTGCAGTTTTTAAGTCGCCGTTTGTCAAAATGGCAGACTTATTGCGATTAGCTGGAAGGGTGTATATGGTGATAGTGAACAGGGTGTCTGTATACTTGTTAGTAGGGATAAAAGGACCATGGCGCGGCCATCTTGAAAATTATGACGTCATAGGTCGGCCATTTTGAATGAGTGTCGTCACCCACCGAGCGGCCATCTTGGATTTTTTAGGGATTAATCTCAACGTGATTAAACCCTGTTTCAGTCATAATACCATGGAATAAGTTGCCTAGACACCATTTTAAAAAGCGCGCCAAAAAAAGCGGATAAAATCGATTTTCCAACTAGTAGAGGTGAAAGGGTAAAGGAATGCGTTTAATCTATGAATATTGGGAAAATTATAAAAGGGTTGTAGTATTTAGTACAGGTAACTTTATCGGGTTTAAATCGAGCGGTCAAATAAGAATGGTTGTTGAATAGCGTATCTTATTATTGGTTAGTAAATGATATAGTCGATTTTTTCGGACACTCGTAATTTCATATTTTCCTCCAAAAACTCGTAGCTACAGCTTGTGTAAAAAGACATACCCAACTTTTCAACGTATAGTCCTTAGTCTTTTTTTCTATGTGCAAATATTGTTATAAGATAGTAGCAGACGACATTTTCAAAACATCGTAACTGCAGCTTGTGTTAAACGACATACCCAATTTTCAACAAATAGTCCTTAGCAGCAGACGTCTTTTTATGCCCCCGTATCGAGAGATCGGGGGCATATTGTTTTACTCATGTCCGTCTTTCTGTCTGTCTGTCCGTCTGTCTGTCCGTCTGCCTGTCCGAAAACTGAACCAAACTTAACCTTTGCCTTTGCTCCAAAAGTATTTGACATACAAAGCTGTACACCAAAGTCAAGGTCATGTGACAAGGTCAAGGTCATCTGTCAAGGTCGTCAAGGTCATGTGACAAGGTCAAGGTCATCTGTCAAGGGGGCATTCGTGTTTCACAAACACATCTTGTTTTTAAGTGTAAATATTGTTATAAAATAAGACGACATTTTTAATGCTTCGTAACAACTGCTTGTGCAAAAGGACACGCCCTCCTTTTCAACATATAGTCATTGCAGACGGTTTTCTTTATTGTTTGAACAATAAGGTTATTCGATGGTAGCGAAAGTCATTTTCAAAACTTTGTAACTACTGCTTGGCCAAGATATAGATTCTTTTTTCAACGTATAGTCAATGCAGACGACTTTTTGTTTTAAAAAAATGATGTTATTAGAGAGTAGCAGGCGCCATTTTTAAATCATCGTAACCACTGCTTGTGCAAAAGTGAAGAGATAACTTTTCAATGCACGGTCCTAAGCAGCAGACGACACTTTTCAAAAACTCCCAAGTACAGCTTGGTTAAGATGTAAAGATAACCCTTCAGTGTATTGTGTTTAGGGGCAGCGACCTTTTTGTATGACCGATCCCGTTATGCAATAGTAGCAGACGACAAAATTTAAACATCATAATTACAGAGACTTTAAATAGAGAGTTTAAGTGCGTTAATGGTATAAATTTTAGCAACATGGAAAAATCCAGATAGATCAATGGTTTCTCAAATTTTAATTAAAGTGCCAATACCTATAGCGTGATTATTATTACACTTGTCTTAAATCATGGTGCCTCAAACTAAATGGAAGTTCGGTGTTGAGACAGAAGGGTCTTTGTCCATTTCGACAATATAAATTCAAATGAGATCCCTTCAATCCAAAAGGGATATATGACTTGACACGTGTCGGCTGGGTTGATATTTATTCTGTTAGTTTGAACGTGTTTTATAATCACTTTCAACTATCTTTAGGTTATATTGCAGCCACTGGAGCACCTAAAATGGGTTCTAGGTATTTTTCATCCCATGCTTTCTTAGCCTCCTGTCATGAAAAAGTAATTGCGAATAGATCTTAAGAAGGAGAAGAGCAGCGAATAAAAACCATAATTCTTTTTTTCATACATTATAACATAACGTCTTTTGTTATTTTTTCTTTGTTTTATCCGTAACCATAATACTCAAGCATTCTAGAAGCATAAAAATGTGCACGTAAATAAACTTCATACGGATGAATTGCTGTACAAATCATAACTATCCTTTTCATTTTTTTTAGTTGTCGTCTTTTGATAAAAATGTCTTATTTTTTGTCCGGAGCATTACTCAAAAAGTATTCAACCTAGAAACATGAAACTTTAAGGGTGAAAAGATATTATCAATGAAAATTGCAGTTCAAAAACACAACTCTCCGTTTTGTAGTTTTCGAGTTATTGCCCTTTGCAAATTTCAAAATTGTTCTGTACCAGAGCATTACTGAAAAGTAAACACTATAGAATCATGCATCTTCGTCGATAGCTCTAGTATAGGTGTATTTTCAAAACGGAGCTCTGACGAAGGCGTTGAGTCCATTACCATAGGTATATCGGGTATATTTGAAAAAGAATAATAATAGAAATTGAAGGTTATACGTCCTTTTCGAATTCGAAAGCACATGAATGAGTAAACCTTACGATCTTAGAAAAGCAATACGTTTGATTTGAAGGGTAGATTGTTTCATTCTTAGGAATTGTTTAAACCTGTTTTATTCATTTTGAAAGAATAGCACTATAATTTTACCGTTAAAAGTAGATTTCACGGCTTTCCGTGCAAAATCTACCTATACAAGACAAAATGACGATAACTCTTTTCTTTATAATTTGATTTATTGTAATTTGTAGATTGTTTCAATCTATAGAAGTGAAGTTGGATCTATTACGGTCTTCTTTTTTATTTTAAGTTGCTACCTTATTATCTTTTATTTACGTTTGTGAAATGTGAGATATTTTTTAATGTTAAAGGGTCGGTTTAACAACCCATCACCCGACACATTAAATTTCTGTAATAATTGATGACTGTGTACATGATATTGGAAAAGTATTACCCAAAAGTATTTTTGATAGAAATGTAACACTTTTCTATGGAAACTTTTTTCTGAACGCACAAGAGATATGGACAAGGAGTATTATATTGACCTGGTCTTAAAGTAGAGGCGAGTTAATGTTCTAGAAACGTCCTTTGCTTCAATATCAATTTTGATATCCTCAGGTTGAAACTCCAAACCCTGTCTTTTGTCAAACTTAAAAATAAAATAGATATTATTTAGTAGCTTATTTGAATTATGTTTAATTACAGTCCATGAATATTTTCGATTTAAAGTCGGTTCTTACGTGACTCTATGAAGTATATGTGTCGATTATTTCACAACCTTGTAACAATAGTTAAACGTGTTCTTTTGACGTCATTTTGAAGATGTCGTTGATTGATACGTCTATTGTCATTGTTGATTGGTCTGTTCATAAACAATTTGCAATATAGTTGATGTGAAGTACTAAAGTAAAGTTTTCCTTTCAAGATTTTGTTTTGATGAAATATTTGAAATAAACTCGAATCGGGAAAACTCATTTGTATATGACTATCTTTCCTTGAAAACGTTTTCTCCAATAATCCAGCTCAACAATCTAGACAGACTTGTGAAAAGCCCATAAAAAGACAAAACAACAGCAAAAATAAAACTGTAGATTGTTCTGATTTGAATGAAGTGCATAACATATATTCATGAAAATGATCATTGAAGAAATTTTTATTTGCAAACATTCTATATTCTGCTTTATTGAAAATGTATTTTGTTATTGAAAACCGATACGCGTTGTGGATGCTTTGGATTCAAAAGATCTTCAAACAAATTAAGGTTTGTATTTAATTTTGAATCACGCGTGTATTTTTTTTGTTGTAGTTTCTGTTATATGACTTAAGAAAAGACCATGTTTGTGAGATTAATAAACATTAAAATAAAATGACTGTAAATAAACAAAGAGATTGTTGTAGTAATTGGCATTTTGTGAGACGACCGTCGTTTGATCTATAAAATAATTTTAAGCCACAAACTGTAAAAAAAACCTACCAAAAGGGTTAAATATTATCACAAGGTGATATTCTTCTAATTCATCGCCGAAGCTTGACGTTTATTGATATTTTCATCTCTGTCCGTCAATTCCGACGTCAGTACAAACGCCTGCATCTTAAGAACTCACCAACGGCTAAATTTATGGACAATTATGGATAGGTTTGGCTATTCTTTTTAAAGAATGATCGTTATCAACTGACCTTACGCATATTGTGTATATTTGATGATATTTTGATGTACAAATATTCTGCGGTATATCTGTGACCATGAAATTCTTGTTTTAACATACAACAGAATTTATAATGCAATACATGAAAAAACAACGTTTGCATGTCGTTATTGCATCAAACTAGTTTACAACAAAAGGAAGTCGCATAAAACAGAAATGCCATTACCTATCTATGTGAAAATAAGCTTTGACATGACAAGAGTAAGCCCATTATGTACAGCACTCGATTGAAAGCACTTGAATTTTTAGACGACAAAATATGATGACCTCGCGCTCTCTATAGTCGATTATTACTTTTCAGTGCAGTGACTGCATTGTGGTGTGTGGGGTCATAAGAGCCAGAGCATCGTTCTGTTGACAAAAAGGTTATCGAGTTCGATTGCCGTAGCGGGTATCGATATTGGTTCTTTCATTGACCCGCATATACGTCGCGAGTGTCAGCGCATTTTCCAGAAATAGAATCTAGATGGATTACTCCAAGTTGTAAGAACTTGTTTACCAATCGAAGAAAAGGAATTTGTTTCAACCAACTTGTTAAAATCAACGTAAGAAAGAAACCTTATCACTTGCATGATGATACTAGGAAACAGCATGCAGTTCAAATAATCAATACTTGATGATAACTTTTTTTTTCAATTTCAAGACACATTTCTTTTAGGCTTAACCCATGATCATACGATAAAATTTCAGACTGGTAAGAAATCTGAAGAAATTGCTGAAAACAATTTTCAAGTGTCTTTTTTGGTAAATATATACTAAAAATGGGAAGAAATGGTCCTTCAAATGATTTTTTACCAGAGACCACAACGTTTGAGTTAAAGTTTTTCAAACAAGAGCACCACCTATGGGTGCCTACGCTCGGCTGTCGAAAGCTGGATAGTGGGAAAAAATTGTAAGTCAAAAAAGGGGCATAATTTGCACAAAGTGCATCTAGAGTTATCCCCCTTGATAGTATAGGTTGCTCTTTTGATGGTGAACATGTGTGCCAAGTTTCAAGTGAATGCCTTCAGTAGAACCAGAGATATAACAAAATGTCAAAGTTTTCGCACGACGACGACAACGACGACGACAACGACGACGACACGGAGGCTATAGCAATACCTCGGGTTTTCTCCGAAAACAGCCGAGCTAAAAATATGAACATTTTACTAGTTTTTATATATTTTATTTTAGTTCAAAATTTTAGAAATATGAATTTAGTAAAAAAGATAGGAAAGGGCGTGGCAGCTTAATCTTAATATGATGATGAAAAAATCACCGATACTAACTCATTTGTCATTCGTCATGCGAAAAAAGATCATATGCAAAGTGTGAAAAAGCGACCCTTGTAAGCCTTGGCAGTCTGCACAGGCTGATCCTAGTCAAAACGTTTCGACGAAAGGCAATTTCCTGAATCTATAATGATCATTCTACCTTTTTGTGATGTGAATTTCGAAATGCGACGTCTAGTCGACCTCCGCTATTTTATATGTATCAATCTCATTGTAAATGATAAATTAACGATTTCTCAGATGGTCTCTTTTCACATATTTTCCAATCAATATTTATATTTAGAGAAAGTTATAGGCATTTTTTTTATTTTTTTCTCATTAACTTCTTTATGGAAAAATATTTTTTCCACAAAGAAAAAATGTATATTTGAAATAGACTGATCCAACTGAACTTAGACATCTCTTTTAGAAATGTATATAGACGTTTCGTTAAAATTACATTTAATAGTCAAAAATAGAACAGGTGTTCGCTGATTATGAAATCAAATTCCTAAGAATTCATTTAAAATTTCCATGTTGATTTGCGCTTTAATTTTTTAAGTGTTGCTGTTGTTTTGATAATAAGGTGGTTGTAAATCGGTAGATTTTGTTTCTAAGGAAATAGAAAATTAAGCTGTAAATACTGTTACAATGTAGAATATGTAACGCTGGTGTATCTGATGATGAAGTTCGCTCTTTCCTTTTCTCGAATTAGTCATCGTTTGGATTTTTTGCAATTCTTTCTATATTTTTTGCAAAAATGCAAAGTAGATTTAGTTACACCTAGTCTGAAGCGATAACTTAAAACAATCGAGGCATTCAGTAAGCCGTATAAATCTACCATTTTGTTGGGTCCCCTTGATTGGTATAGAAAGTTTGTATATGTTTCATGCTACTTTACACGACAAATAACCCTTTACAGTCCGACAGCAGCTAAGCACGACATTGCATTTGCATCAATAGAATGTGTTTTTTTCTTAAAAGTAATAGATATAGCCATCCAGATATTAAATCCGGTTGATGCCACTTCGACTTCATTCGGCAATCAAAGATGGCAGCAAAAATGCACAATGGCTTATAATTCTTAATAAAAGAATTTAACTAATGATTATTTTATAGATGCATCACAATAGAAATAAACAATTGTAGACGCAATACGCACATTTTAGCTCATCTGAGCACGATATGCTAAAGGTGAGCTAGTATGATAGGACATCCGTCCCTCTAATTCATTTCGACATCTTTTTACCAACCACTTGGCAAATTAAGCCCATATTTTGTAGAAATGTTGCTTGGATAGAACTGTACCAAAGTTGTGATAAGTATTTAATTGGATAAAAAATCTGCTTGCTATGGCAATGGAAATGCCGAAAATAAAGAAAACCTTATTTTTTTCTCAAACTAAACTATAAAGCCCAGAGGTTTGATATGTTGACATTACCCGAGTGCTTTAATGTTCCGGGTTCCATAAGGTTTGTGCCCGAGCAAAATTAGAAGGAAATCTCTAAAACAAATCGCCTTCCAAAACATTAAGGCATGAATGTATGGTAAAATTCAAAGGGGAAAGCGTGCTCTAATCATTTTTTAACTTGATGAAGATTTTAGTTTCAAGAAATAGTAATGTAGTGTAGCAGATGACTTTCCAGACAGAGCCCCAACCAGTCCACCTATCAGTTGATCGTCTCCATCTCCTGGGCGTTTATGTGTTCTTGTATATGAACTATGACAACTATGGAATTCCGAACCAGCCTTTTTTCGGGTACATCTTTCTGATACATGTAAATGGTTTGATTAACCAATAGAAACAGAGAGACCTTGTTGAAACACACATCCGATACCTTAAATAAGGTAATATAGGGTCCATTATTCTAGCGCGTTGACGGGATCCACGTTTGCTCGAACGGTGTAGTAAATGCTTACGACTATTTTGAATACCTTAGTTAAAACAATAGCTAATGAAGGGTTTTTTTTACGTTTTGTTTTGGATAACAAAAAAAAAGGCTAAAATGTGCTCTTTCACTTTTTATGTCTCTTTAGAGTTTAACAAAATTTAAAGGAACTCTATATAACTAAATTTGAGATCATGTTTCAATAAAAGTAATTGCACACTGCATTCAAGCAGTCATACCATATGGTGTTGTTATTTGCCCAAAATACAGCTTCTTCCCCAGTAAGTCTTTTTGTGCTCATATTGCATTGTAGAGTTTGACTATACACTCCAAACCAATCTTAAGCTTATTACTGAATTTTAATGCAGACGTTAAGTATTTATGTTGGTTTTAATTTAAGGACCGTGAAATTCATATTCATAACAGAAAAATTGACACGGATTATAAGTTCTTCGCTTTTCCCTTCGCAATAACAGGTGTCAATTTTTTTAGAACATACTTTTTAAATATCTTTGGAGAAAGAGATCCTTGCACTTCTTCGAAATGACTCACGTTTACGTTTAGTAATTCAGCTCTAGAGAAACATTGAATTTATCTATTCTATCACATAAAAAACAAAGCTGATGACCTCTTATGATACAGAGACAGAAGTCAATAATTTTGTTTTCCCACGAATATTCTGAAATCTATTAGATAAACCTTTGTAAAAGAGTATCGTGGCCTGAAATATTACGAAAAATTTGAGATTGTGTAAAATTTTAGCATATAAATAAATAAATAACTCCTCGCGTTTTTTCTCTCATATGCCTTTGTAAAAGAGTATCCTGGCCCGAAACGTTACAAAGAATGTGAGTTTGTGTATAATTTTAGCTTATGAATAAATAACTAACTCCCCGCGTTTTTCTCTCATATGCCTTTGAATTTGCACGAGAGATTTAAAATGTGATTTCAAATGACGGATGGACAGGGAAGGGGTACTAGCAACCGCATTCTTACACTCACGGCATCAGATACTTAAGACCAGAATTAACTTGTATTTGTATATTTTTTTCTGCCAAAAAGCTATTTTGATTCAAGTGGAGGAGTTTGGATGATTGGGCAGTGTTAATGATTTGTGGACTAAACAATTCCATGTATAATAATAGGCCGATATAGACAAAAAGATAGAGCGTTTCCATTAAAGCAGATATATTACTAAAAGTGAGTTTCAAAATTACATTTTAAGAAATGCAATTTTCCATTAAACCAAAGATAAATTTTTAAGACAGGAGTGTGCAAATACAGATCAAAAGAGATTAAGAGGGTATTAGAATGTATGATATAATAAAATCAGTGTGTGCATTCCTTTATTTTGAATTCATAACATTTTTCAAAGCATGTTAACTGGAAAGCCTTATATCAGATACTTGATCTTACATAGCTTTCACTAATAATTCAATTGTATTACTTTAGAATGATGTATCTATTTTAACTACCCTTGTCATATTCTCATGTACATATAAGAAGCACAAAATGATTTACTATATACCTAATTGCAAGTTTAAATGGCTTATTTTAATTATTGTTAATTTTGAGATGTATTGAAAGTCAGTGCTGATTTAGTCGAATTCCATCCTACATTAGTCATTCAAAGTTTTTAATTCTTTTGCCCATAAAAGACATATTTTTTCTTCTGATCGCAGTATTTTTGTAGACTGAGAAATATGGGCGAAGGTCATTTTTCTAAATGTAATAAAGTTGATACTTTGAAATCAATTTTCTCAGAATCTAACTGATGGATATCTACCAAATATCAGTGGAATGATCTTTGGATGACACACTGATTTTATTATATCATACATTCTAATACCCTCTTAATCTCTTTTGAGGAAAGACTGTGAAAAGTGTGAGAGAGCACAGACTGGTTAAACTTTGCAACACACTGAAATGCCTTAATACAAATTCCTGCCAAACGAGTTTACGGAGACAAAGTTGCTCATGACAGACACAGATACCTTTCTATTTCAATGGGAAATCTTATGATTTGTTGCACAGCAGAAAAAAACTGGCTTATCTTGTGATTATAAACGATATCTCCTCGATAACTGTATTAACTCGTTTGAAACCCAAAAAAACAAAGGAATTGGAAACAGTCGCTCAATCATTTATAACCATTAATGTTACCATACTTGAATAGTTCTAAAAAATATAGTATAACATTTTCTAGTCTAAAGAATTAAGAACGAACAATTAAGATTGTAAAAATAGAAAGTTTGAAATTTTCTAGTAAAAAAGAAATAATAATGATTAAAAATGATAACGGCGAATAAAGTTTTTAAAAAGAAATGAGTGTTAAATTTTCTAGTCTAAGAAATAAAGATCAAAGACTTAAGTTTGTGAAAAATTAAGTATAATTATTTTGTTCATTAAAAGATTAAGTATAAAACTTACATCTTCAATAAATTAAGACCGCAAAAATAAGTTTGTACAGAAATAAAGTAGAACTTTTTTCTAATCTTAAAGATAATAAGTATGATTTTTTTCTATTCTTAAAAAAAAAAGTTTAAAAATCTTAAAAATTAAAGAACGTCCAATTAGATCAGTTTAAAACGTACATGAGTTGAATTGGTTGAAATCTAAAAAAAATATTTCAATGTCACTTTTGAAAAAAGAAACTATTGCCTATACTAGTGTCTTTTTTATCAATGTATGCAACACCATCTTCTGTCCTATTGTGGCAATGTAATCTGAAAAAAATATGGCGGAAGAACTAAGACTATGCTCGTTATAAGCAAAGTCTTTATGTTCTCATCATGTGTTTCTACAACAAAATAGCTAACCACGTTTAATAACCTATTAAGGTATTTTGTTGTCTGGTTAAAATGTTGATATTGTCATCTGTTCTATAAATATATCATGTGAAAAAAATAATTGTGTGTTTTAAATCGTTTTATTATTCAGGGGTGTGAATTTCCCATGCCTGACTTGTCTAAAACGAGCTTTTCTACTGCCGAACAAGTCTTTTTTAGTGGGCATTTTGTACACAGAAAACTAATTGTTTGTTTGATCGGTTTTAGTGTCGCTTTTCACAATCTTTCAGATATATCCCGGTGGCTTGATCACCTACCAATGGATTCTTCACATTTCTTACACCAGTACTACCATTGCAACCTTTCCTAGCTATCAGATATATCGATCTACGATTAACAACTCATATATCGAAGACAAATAGACGGAAATTGAACCCTTGACCTTGTGATTTGGAGTCTAATGTGCTACCAACTACGCTATGATGGCGTTATTTTCAGCATAATTATTTCATAAAATGCAATGTTCATTAAAAATTATTCATTCACTTTTTTTACGAACAAGTTAATTAGATATCGCACAAGAGGAAAATCATCTGTATTTGCACACTCCTGTCTTAAAAATTTATCTTTGGTTTAATGGAAAATTGCATTTCTTAAAATGTAATTTTGAAACTCACTTTTAGTAATATATCTGCTTTAATGGAAACGCTCTATCTTTTTGTCTATATCGGCCTATTATTATACATGGAATTGTTTAGTCCACAAACCATTAACACTGCCCAATCATCCAAACTCCTCCACTTGAATCAAAATAGCTTTTTGGCAGAAAAAAATATACAAATACAAGTTAATTCTGGTCTTAAGTATCTGATGCCGTGAGTGTAAGAATGCGGTTGCTAGTACCCCTTCCCTGTCCATCCGTCATTTGAAATCACATTTTAAATCTCTCGTGCAAATTCAAAGGCATATGAGAGAAAAACGCGGGGAGTTAGTTATTTATTCATAAGCTAAAATTATACACAAACTCACATTCTTTGTAACGTTTCGGGCCAGGATACTCTTTTACAAAGGCATATGAGAGAAAAACGCGGGGAGTTAGTTATTTATTCATAAGCTAAAATTTTACACAAACTCACATTCTTTGTAACGTTTCGGGCCAGGATACTCTTTTACAAAGGCATATGAGAGAAAAAACGCGAGGAGTTATTTATTTATTTATATGCTAAAATTTTACACAATCTCAAATTTTTCGTAATATTTCAGGCCACGATACTCTTTTACAAAGGTTTATCTAATAGATTTCAGAATATTCGTGGGAAAACAAAATTATTGACTTCTGTCTCTGTATCATAAGAGGTCATCAGCTTTGTTTTTTATGTGATAGAATAGATAAATTCAATGTTTCTCTAGAGCTGAATTACTAAACGTAAACGTGAGTCATTTCGAAGAAGTGCAAGGATCTCTTTCTCCAAAGATATTTAAAAAGTATGTTCTAAAAAAATTGACACCAGTTATTGCGAAGGGAAAAGCGAAGAACTTATAATCCGTGTCAATTTTTCTGTTATGAATATGAATTTCACGGTCCTTAAATTAAAACCAACATAAATACTTAACGTCTGCATTAAAATTCAGTAATAAGCTTAAGATTGGTTTGGAGTGTATAGTCAAACTCTACAATGCAATATGAGCACAAAAAGACTTACTGGGGAAGAAGCTGTATTTTGGGCAAATAACAACACCATATGGTATGACTGCTTGAATGCAGTGTGCAATTACTTTTATTGAAACATGATCTCAAATTTAGTTATATAGAGTTCCTTTAAATTTTGTTAAACTCTAAAGAGACATAAAAAGTGAAAGAGCACATTTTAGCCTTTTTTTTTTTGTTATCCAAAACAAAACGTAAAAAAAAACCTTCATTAGCTATTGTTTTAACTAAGGTATTCAAAATAGTCGTAAGCATTTACTACACCGTTCGAGCAAACGTGGATCCCGTCAACGCGCTAGAATAATGGACCCTATATTACCTTATTTAAGGTATCGGATGTGTGTTTCAACAAGGTCTCTCTGTTTCTATTGGTTAATCAAACCATTTACATGTATCAGAAAGATGTACCCGAAAAAAGGCTGGTTCGGAATTCCATAGTTGTCATAGTTCATATACAAGAACACATAAACGCCCAGGAGATGGAGACGATCAACTGATAGGTGGACTGGTTGGGGCTCTGTCTGGAAAGTCATCTGCTACACTACATTACTATTTCTTGAAACTAAAATCTTCATCAAGTTAAAAAATGATTAGAGCACGCTTTCCCCTTTGAATTTTACCATACATTCATGCCTTAATGTTTTGGAAGGCGATTTGTTTTAGAGATTTCCTTCTAATTTTGCTCGGGCACAAACCTTATGGAACCCGGAACATTAAAGCACTCGGGTAATGTCAACATATCAAACCTCTGGGCTTTATAGTTTAGTTTGAGAAAAAAATAAGGTTTTCTTTATTTTCGGCATTTCCATTGCCATAGCAAGCAGATTTTTTATCCAATTAAATACTTATCACAACTTTGGTACAGTTCTATCCAAGCAACATTTCTACAAAATATGGGCTTAATTTGCCAAGTGGTTGGTAAAAAGATGTCGAAATGAATTAGAGGGACGGATGTCCTATCATACTAGCTCACCTTTAGCATATCGTGCCCAGATGAGCTAAAATGTGCGTATTGCGTCTACAATTGTTTATTTCTATTGTGATGCATCTATAAAATAATCATTAGTTAAATTCTTTTATTAAGAATTATAAGCCATTGTGCATTTTTGCTGCCATCTTTGATTGCCGAATGAAGTCGAAGTGGCATCAACCGGATTTAATATCTGGATGGCTATATCTATTACTTTTAAGAAAAAAACACATTCTATTGATGCAAATGCAATGTCGTGCTTAGCTGCTGTCGGACTGTAAAGGGTTATTTGTCGTGTAAAGTAGCATGAAACATATACAAACTTTCTATACCAATCAAGGGGACCCAACAAAATGGTAGATTTATACGGCTTACTGAATGCCTCGATTGTTTTAAGTTATCGCTTCAGACTAGGTGTAACTAAATCTACTTTGCATTTTTGCAAAAAATATAGAAAGAATTGCAAAAAATCCAAACGATGACTAATTCGAGAAAAGGAAAGAGCGAACTTCATCATCAGATACACCAGCGTTACATATTCTACATTGTAACAGTATTTACAGCTTAATTTTTCTATTTCCTTAGAAACAAAATCTACCGATTTACAACCACCTTATTATCAAAACAACAGCAACACTTAAAAAATTAAAGCGCAAATCAACATGGAAATTTTAAATGAATTCTTAGGAATTTGATTTCATAATCAGCGAACACCTGTTCTATTTTTGACTATTAAATGTAATTTTAACGAAAACGTCTATATACATTTCTAAAAGAGATGTCTAAGTTCAGTTGGATCAGTCTATTTCAAATATACATTTTTTCTTTGTGGAAAAAATATTTTTCCATAAAGAAGTTAATGAGAAAAAAATAAAAAAAAAAATGCCTATAACTTTCTCTAAATATAAATATTGATTGGAAAATATGTGAAAAGAGACCATCTGAGAAATCGTTAATTTATCATTTACAATGAGATTGATACATATAAAATAGCGGAGGTCGACTAGACGTCGCATTTCGAAATTCACATCACAAAAAGGTAGAATGATCATTATAGATTCAGGAAATTGCCTTTCGTCGAAACGTTTTGACTAGGATCAGCCTGTGCAGACTGCCAAGGCTTACAAGGGTCGCTTTTTCACACTTTGCATATGATCTTTTTTCGCATGACGAATGACAAATGAGTTAGTATCGGTGATTTTTTCATCATCATATTAAGATTAAGCTGCCACGCCCTTTCCTATTTTTTTTACTAAATTCATATTTCTAAAATTTTGAACTAAAATAAAATATATAAAAACTAGTAAAATGTTCATATTTTTAGCTCGGCTGTTTTCGGAGAAAACCCGAGGTATTGCTATAGCCTCCGTATCGTCGTCGTTGTCGTCGTCGTTGTCGTCGTCGTGCGAAAACTTTGACATTTTGTTATATCTCTGGTTCTACTGAAGGCATTCACTTGAAACTTGGCACACATGTTCACCATCAAAAGAGCAACCTATACTATCAAGGGGGATAACTCTAGATGCACTTTGTGCAAATTATGCCCCTTTTTTGACTTACAATTTTTTCCCACTATCCAGCTTTCGACAGCCGAGCGTAGGCACCCATAGGTGGTGCTCTTGTTTGAAAAACTTTAACTCAAACGTTGTGGTCTCTGGTAAAAAATCATTTGAAGGACCATTTCTTCCCATTTTTAGTATATATTTACCAAAAAAGACACTTGAAAATTGTTTTCAGCAATTTCTTCAGATTTCTTACCAGTCTGAAATTTTATCGTATGATCATGGGTTAAGCCTAAAAGAAATGTGTCTTGAAATTGAAAAAAAAAAGTTATCATCAAGTATTGATTATTTGAACTGCATGCTGTTTCCTAGTATCATCATGCAAGTGATAAGGTTTCTTTCTTACGTTGATTTTAACAAGTTGGTTGAAACAAATTCCTTTTCTTCGATTGGTAAACAAGTTCTTACAACTTGGAGTAATCCATCTAGATTCTATTTCTGGAAAATGCGCTGACACTCGCGACGTATATGCGGGTCAATGAAAGAACCAATATCGATACCCGCTACGGCAATCGAACTCGATAACCTTTTTGTCAACAGAACGATGCTCTGGCTCTTATGACCCCACACACCACAATGCAGTCACTGCACTGAAAAGTAATAATCGA
This sequence comes from Fragum whitleyi, assembly GCA_948146395.1. NCBI lineage: Eukaryota > Metazoa > Mollusca > Bivalvia > Cardiida > Cardiidae > Fragum > Fragum whitleyi. The sequence continues at coordinate 46,380,581 of OX411555.1, forward strand.
CTATAGAGAGCGCGAGGTCATCATATTTTGTCGTCTAAAAATTCAAGTGCTTTCAATCGAGTGCTGTACATAATGGGCTTACTCTTGTCATGTCAAAGCTTATTTTCACATAGATAGGTAATGGCATTTCTGTTTTATGCGACTTCCTTTTGTTGTAAACTAGTTTGATGCAATAACGACATGCAAACGTTGTTTTTTCATGTATTGCATTATAAATTCTGTTGTATGTTAAAACAAGAATTTCATGGTCACAGATATACCGCAGAATATTTGTACATCAAAATATCATCAAATATACACAATATGCGTAAGGTCAGTTGATAACGATCATTCTTTAAAAAGAATAGCCAAACCTATCCATAATTGTCCATAAATTTAGCCGTTGGTGAGTTCTTAAGATGCAGGCGTTTGTACTGACGTCGGAATTGACGGACAGAGATGAAAATATCAATAAACGTCAAGCTTCGGCGATGAATTAGAAGAATATCACCTTGTGATAATATTTAACCCTTTTGATAGGTTTTTTTTACAGTTTGTGGCTTAAAATTATTTTATAGATCAAACGACGGTCGTCTCACAAAATGCCAATTACTACAACAATCTCTTTGTTTATTTACAGTCATTTTATTTTAATGTTTATTAATCTCACAAACATGGTCTTTTCTTAAGTCATATAACAGAAAATACAACAAAAAAAATACACGCGTGATTCAAAATTAAATACAAACCTTAATTTGTTTGAAGATCTTTTGAATCCAAAGCATCCACAACGCGTATCGGTTTTCAATAACAAAATACATTTTCAATAAAGCAGAATATAGAATGTTTGCAAATAAAAATTTCTTCAATGATCATTTTCATGAATATATGTTATGCACTTCATTCAAATCAGAACAATCTACAGTTTTATTTTTGCTGTTGTTTTGTCTTTTTATGGGCTTTTCACAAGTCTGTCTAGATTGTTGAGCTGGATTATTGGGAGAAAACGTTTTCAAGGAAAGATAGTCATATACAAATGAGTTTTCCCGATTCGAGTTTATTTCAAATATTTCATCAAAACAAAATCTTGAAAGGAAAACTTTACTTTAGTACTTCACATCAACTATATTGCAAATTGTTTATGAACAGACCAATCAACAATGACAATAGACGTATCAATCAACGACATCTTCAAAATGACGTCAAAAGAACACGTTTAACTATTGTTACAAGGTTGTGAAATAATCGACACATATACTTCATAGAGTCACGTAAGAACCGACTTTAAATCGAAAATATTCATGGACTGTAATTAAACATAATTCAAATAAGCTACTAAATAATATCTATTTTGTTTTTAAGTTTGACAAAAGACAGGGTTTGGAGTTTCAACCTGAGGATATCAAAATTGATATTGAAGCAAAGGACGTTTCTAGAACATTAACTCGCCTCTACTTTAAGACCAAGTCAATATAATACTCCTTGTCCATATCTCTTGTGCGTTCAGAAAAAAGTTTCCATAGAAAAGTGTTACATTTCTATCAAAAATACTTTTGGGTAATACTTTTCCAATATCATGTACACAGTCATCAATTATTACAGAAATTTAATGTGTCGGGTGATGGGTTGTTAAACCGACCCTTTAACATTAAAAAATATCTCACATTTCACAAACGTAAATAAAAGATAATAAGGTAGCAACTTAAAATAAAAAAGAAGACCGTAATAGATCCAACTTCACTTCTATAGATTGAATCAATCTACAAATTACAATAAATCAAATTATAAAGAAAAGAGTTATCGTCATTTTGTCTTGTATAGGTAGATTTTGCACGGAAAGCCGTGAAATCTACTTTTAACGGTAAAATTATAGTGCTATTCTTTCAAAATGAATAAAACAGGTTTAAACAATTCCTAAGAATGAAACAATCTACCCTTCAAATCAAACGTATTGCTTTTCTAAGATCGTAAGGTTTACTCATTCATGTGCTTTCGAATTCGAAAAGGACGTATAACCTTCAATTTCTATTATTATGCTTTTTCAAATATACCCGATATACCTATGGTAATGGACTCAACGCCTTCGTCAGAGCTCCGTTTTGAAAATACACCTATACTAGAGCTATCGACGAAGATGCATGATTCTATAGTGTTTACTTTTCAGTAATGCTCTGGTACAGAACAATTTTGAAATTTGCAAAGGGCAATAACTCGAAAACTACAAAACGGAGAGTTGTGTTTTTGAACTGCAATTTTCATTGATAATATCTTTTCACCCTTAAAGTTTCATGTTTCTAGGTTGAATACTTTTTGAGTAATGCTCCGGACAAAAAATAAGACATTTTTATCAAAAGACGACAACTAAAAATAATGAAAAGGATAGTTATGATTTGTACAGCAATTCATCCGTATGAAGTTTATTTACGTGCACATTTTTATGCTTCTAGAATGCTTGAGTATTATGGTTACGGATAAAACAAAGAAAAAATAACAAAAGACGTTATGTTATAATGTATGAAAAAAAGAATTATGGTTTTTATTCGCTGCTCTTCTCCTTCTTAAGATCTATTCGCAATTACTTTTTCATGACAGGAGGCTAAGAAAGCATGGAATGAAAAATACCTAGAACCCATTTTAGGTGCTCCAGTGGCTGCAATATAACCTAAAGATAGTTGAAAGTGATTATAAAACACGTTCAAACTAACAGAATAAATATCAACCCAGCCGACACGTGTCAAGTCATATATCCCTTTTGGATTGAAGGGATCTCATTTGAATTTATATTGTCGAAATGGACAAAGACCCTTCTGTCTCAACACCGAACTTCCATTTAGTTTGAGGCACCATGATTTAAGACAAGTGTAATAATAATCACGCTATAGGTATTGGCACTTTAATTAAAATTTGAGAAACCATTGATCTATCTGGATTTTTCCATGTTGCTAAAATTTATACCATTAACGCACTTAAACTCTCTATTTAAAGTCTCTGTAATTATGATGTTTAAATTTTGTCGTCTGCTACTATTGCATAACGGGATCGGTCATACAAAAAGGTCGCTGCCCCTAAACACAATACACTGAAGGGTTATCTTTACATCTTAACCAAGCTGTACTTGGGAGTTTTTGAAAAGTGTCGTCTGCTGCTTAGGACCGTGCATTGAAAAGTTATCTCTTCACTTTTGCACAAGCAGTGGTTACGATGATTTAAAAATGGCGCCTGCTACTCTCTAATAACATCATTTTTTTAAAAAGTCGTCTGCATTGACTTTACGTTGAAAAAAGAATCTATATCTTGGCCAAGCAGTAGTTACAAAGTTTTGAAAATGACTTTCGCTACCATCGAATAACCTTATTGTTCAAACAATAAAGAAAACCGTCTGCAATGACTATATGTTGAAAAGGAGGGCGTGTCCTTTTGCACAAGCAGTTGTTACGAAGCATTAAAAATGTCGTCTTATTTTATAACAATATTTACACTTAAAAACAAGATGTGTTTGTGAAACACGAATGCCCCCTTGACAGATGACCTTGACCTTGTCACATGACCTTGACGACCTTGACAGCTTTGTATGTCAAATACTTTTGGAGCAAAGGCAAAGGTTAAGTTTGGTTCAGTTTTCGGACAGGCAGACGGACAGACAGACGGACAGACAGACAGAAAGACGGACATGAGTAAAACAATATGCCCCCGATCTCTCGATACGGGGGCATAAAAAGACGTCTGCTGCTAAGGACTATTTGTTGAAAAATTGGGTATGTCGTTTAACACAAGCTGCAGTTACGATGTTTTGAAAATGTCGTCTGCTACTATCTTATAACAATATTTGCACATAGAAAAAAAGACTAAGGACTATACGTTGAAAAGTTGGGTATGTCTTTTTACACAAGCTGTAGCTACGAGTTTTTGGAGGAAAATATGAAATTACGAGTGTCCGAAAAAATCGACTATATCATTTACTAACCAATAATAAGATACGCTATTTCAACAACCATTCTTATTTGACCGCTCGATTTAAACCCGATAAAGTTACCTGTACTAAATACTACAACCCTTTTATAATTTTCCCAATATTCATAGATTAAACGCATTCCTTTACCCTTTCACCTCTACTAGTTGGAAAATCGATTTTATCCGCTTTTTTGGCGCGCTTTTTAAAATGGTGTCTAGGCAACTTATTCCACGGTATTATGACTGAAACAGGGTTTAATCACGTTGAGATTAATCCCTAAAAAATCCAAGATGGCCGCGCTATCCTTCGTGGTCGCCATATTGAATGGCACATTCAATATGGCCGCTCGGTGGGTGACGACACTCATTCAAAATGGCCGACCTATGACGTCATAATTTTCAAGATGGCCGCGCCATGGTCTTAATTTCACTACTCTTGTTTAGGCAAAGAACTACTTTTTTCTGGAATTTAATCTCTTTGCACCGGACCCATTGACACCAAAAAGTAGTGCAGACAGTTTAAAAAGGCAGCTTTTTTGTTTGTTTAATGTAATACTTTGACTTCTATTTCTCCTTTTGAAGATAAACACAATCTTATGAAAACTTCATAATGGATATCTTGATGGCAAAAATAAATTTGAGTTGCAAAATGAGTAAGCCGAGGATTCTACAAATTTTATTGGTCAATTTACTCAATCCCCAGCACCCTTATTATTCAGAGGATGGGTTTTTTGTAGTGTTTATATACTTTGCATATCTGTCCGATTGCTTGGACCACTAACCGCTTATATTAATATGAATTGTCTTGATCGATGAAGTTTGAAACAAAAACTAGATTTACATGCACTAATGAACATTATCAGGAATTTGAACCAGGTTTTTGTTTTAACTTAATATTCTCTATGAATAACATTTGACAATTGATACATCTTACAATACTGTCGGGTTATTCTTGTCTCAAAATTGAGTTATTGATCACAAATAATCAAAGTTCCAAAATATCATGGTATCATCCTCATGGCGACTTTCAGGACCTTCAGTCCTTGGATTTTTAAGTATTATAACAATCTTTTGATCGTCGATTTGACATTATATCTTATTACGGTAATATATTACTAATAAAAGATTACAATATGGCAGATGCGGTTGAAGGCAAATAATTACTATGCCCATGATTTTTTCAATTATGTCACTAACAACTTTACCAACTTATCAATTTTACGGTTTATAGAGGGATGTCCACGACCCTCACATACCACTGGACGTGGAGAATAAAAGCAAAAAAAAAACAAAAACAACAAAAAAACCTTTTAGGTTATGAAGACAAAATCAATGGTTATTGATATATTTTATTTGACAAATGATGGTGAAGTGTGTTGAATTTCAATTGATTTATCGTCTCCAAAGTTATAAGTGTGTTGATTCTAAAATACTTCCCGTGTCGTTCTTTCTATCTATAGTTTTGTTTTTCAAACGATCAATATAAGCCTTCCCTGCTGCTAGTTTCCATTTCCCCGCTTTTACCGATATTCCATTGTGTTTAATATCACTTTTTTCCGCTTCCAAATTTGGAAATTCATTCGAAGTGAGCGAATTGATGTCATTGGGGGATAAGTTATTAAATATTCTAGCCATAGCAAGTATTTTACTAAAGTCCATCACTTCTGCAGAACTCATGTCCATATTCTCTGTAAGTTTGTTCTTCTTGATTGCCACTTCCATTCCTTGCATTACATTAGTAATGTCTGAGTTATTGAAATTGTAGTTTTCCGCCATTTTTGTGCGCATGTCTTTAATGAAAGTCATATAGTGTTTCCGGTATACACGCAAACCAGGGTTCTTGTATAATGTGTACATTAACTGCCAGCGATTTCGGGATTGAGTTCTCGAAAAGTCGTGATTGCTATGATTTTTTTCTGAAAAATAGAAATACCAAAAAGAAGGTGGAAGCATTGAAACTATTGTCCCTTATATTATTTAATTATTACAAATACCATATACATGTACCTTAAAGCGATGCACTGCTTTTATAAGTCAACCCTCTCCACATGCAAACGCATTAACTAAATGGTAATCAAATAATCATTTGATAATAAAACTTCAAAATATATTACGCAGAAACACAAGTAAAATGATTTTATCGGGGTACTTTCAAGAGGAAATAAGCGTATAAAACTTACCATACGTTTCTATCTCAATAACAGCAGTATCATCAGTACTTTGATTCGGATTTCGAGAGATATTGTCAATCATAAGAGCCCGTAGAAAAACTATCATTACTGGGTTGGTGTGCGTGGATTCTATCTGTATGAAACCAACATAGGCAGCAAAACCTGCAAGAAGTTTATTCAGAAGACAATTGAGCCTGTGCGTGACATTTCCAACAATTTGAAGTGTGGGAGAGACGCAAACATTTTAGTGGCATTGTCAGCCACGTACTGTAAATATAAAGTTACCTAATGGTCTACAGATAGTTTGAGACCTTATTTATCTACTAAACGCACAGAAAAGACTCAGGTCAGACCGTGCGGATGCATAGAATGGCCAGAGTCTTTGCTTTGAGCATATTTGAAATTGTTGGAAATGTCACGCACTGGCTCAATTGTTTGTTTCAATGTTGTTGTGCGTGGATTCTATCTGTATGAAACCAACATAGGCGGCAAAACCTGCAAGAAATTATTTCAGAAGACAATTGTTTGTTTCAATGAAATAAGATCAATTTTCAAAGAAGGATTTATTACGGATAGTACATCATCAAAGGTTTCATTTTTCTTGAAATATGAAAGTCAGTGAAAAACTGTATTTGATATTTCCGATTTTTCTTTATTTGATTAATGGCTTCCTGGTACAAACTTCAAAGTGGTTTGATTTATTGTTATAACATACCAAATCTTGCCGTAATAAGGAAAGTTAGACATTTACACAAATCATTTTCTCGACATTATGCCTTTACGTTTTCTTGCAAAATGTTGTTCTTAAAATAAACATTTCGAGTTGTCTGTTATGCGAGACAAGCATCTTGAATATCCGTAAAAAGTATTTGCAAAAAGGCTTATTTCTAGCAGACCTCAGGTATCGTCATTACGTCATTGGCCTTTTTCAGTGAAGTCAAAGAATTTGTAAGCTCTACCACGATTGGTTGCTTTATAAACTCAAACGCAAAAGAAACTTGGCATATACCAAGTTAAGATAAAAAAAAAAACAGTTTTATCGGTCATAGGCAATTCATTTTTGTACCACGAGAAGCACGCATGTCACTTTTCCTAGCAACGGACACATCCGGTCAGCATCGAGTATAATGTTACGTAATGCCCGAAATAAGCAAAACATATGATTTTCCCATGCTAATTCTTGTCGAATGTTCATCAACTAAATGAACTCTAATTCCATTCTTGCAACTCTCAGAAGAAGAAAAAATACAAAACCAATGAAGAAAATTCAAAGCTACAACTTGCTATGCCACGGCTATCTGAACGTCAGCGAATTGAAGTGTTGCTGATGCTCAGTGGATGTACCACTTTTGCCGATGTTGACCGTACCTTTAATTGCAACAGAAACACTCAATAATCTGCAAGCATGGTTCCGGCAAACAGGCACAGATGTAGTTTGGCTTCGAAGTGGCAGGCCTCGGGTTACTGACGCCAGATTAGACCGTCATTTTGAATTCACGCTCGGTAGACACCGGTTCCAGACGGCTACTGCTACAGCTGGGCAGTACGTTGTAAATAGGGACGCCGTTCTCAGACGCCTCCGTCACCCCCGTAGGCCTTTACGAGCTAGACGACCTTTCGTCGGAACATACTGACGCAACGTCATCGCGCAATTCGTCTAAATTGGGCACAGCAGCACCTCCGTTGGCGAAGGCGTCAGTGGAATCAAACTCTTGTCTGACGAGCCTAGGTTCAGCCTTAGTTACCATGATGACAGAGAATGGGTGTATAGGAGAAGTGGTGAGTCACTTACACCTGCATTGTTGAAAGACACAGGTTCGGTTTGGGCAGCGTCATGGTGTTGGGTGGGATAAAAAGGAATTTGAAAAAGACCTGGTAATTGTACACGACAATCTCAATGCTGCTGAGTGTTTAGACCTGTAGCTGTTCTATTCATCCGCAAGCACGTTCCTGTCACATTTATGCAAGACATACCCGCCTGCATACGGCTCGCATCACGCGACCGTATTTGAATACAAATGGCGTTTTAAATCTTGTCATGGCCAGCAGTATCCTCCGAACTTAACCCAATCGAGCATATTTGGTATCTGCTCGGTCGAAAAGTAAGGGAAAGGCATGATGTTAACAATTTGCAGGAGCTGGAGCAGGCTTTGCGGGTCGAATGGAACAACTTTCCTCCGCTGCTCGTAAAACGTTTCGTCTAGTCAATGAGACGTCGTAATTTACAGGTAATAGGTCAACATGGATGACTTACCCGATATTAATGAAAGTGTTTCATATCCATTCTTTGAAGGTTCTTAACCCTCAATTCAGTTCGTTCGAAACTCTCTTTGCCGATATTTCAAAATTTGTTGTTTTTTTTTTTTTTTTTTTTTTTTTTTGTTTTGTTTTGTTTTGACCCCTTACGCAATTTTATAAATATCACATGTCTATACAATCTTAGGTTTCCAAACGAACCATCCCATCTCGTGAATAATTGAATTATCTGCACTTTGGTACCAAAGTACCACTTTGTTTAGGTTTAGGTCATATAAATACCTGCAAAAAATACCCAAACACAATGCCTAGTTTCTTTTGCGTTTGAGTATAATTACTATAGATGTTCGACTGGGATGTTTTAACAATACTAGTAAAGTTCAAGTCGATTAAGGCCATTATCTTTCGAGTGTCGAAAAGCATTTAAAGTGTTTTTTGTGAGTGTGTGTGTTGTTTTATTTGTTATTATTTTTTCATAAACGTATATCTCTTCTAAGGGTAAAATGGCAATTCAAAAATTAGAAAAAAATAATAGCTCTAACTCTTTTTTTTCTTTAACTTTTTTCTATCTTTTTTTTTTCTTTTTTTCTCAATCGAAGAAAGTCCAAACGAAATCAGGAAAATGAATCAATACTTACAAGTATTATTGTAACATCCCAGTGGAGCGAACACTTAAAGTAACTTCAAAAGGAACAAATCGTAGTAGAGCTTACATAGTATATGACGTCACATTAAAATAGAAGGAGCGTCAGGCCGTTTTCGGCTGGGACCTTAATGACCAAAGTTCTTACCATTTTCACTTAAGTCCCGTCGAACACCTATTGTAACTACCAACGATCCTGGTACAAATTCTATGACGTCACGTTGGATAAAAAAGTATGAACTTCAGTTCAAGTCGAAAACAGCCTTATTCACATTCGAAAAGGCCCCGAGACGTTAAAAAACTAGACTGGCTCTCTATCCGTCTGCAGTTGTAAAATGTGTGAATTAGACTTAAACAATGTACTTACCTAGGCGTGCTTAAAAGAGGACAGCGGTTCTAAAGAAACGTTGGTTCCCTGCTTTGTGAGCTTCCGATTAAAGAGGAGTTCACACTTTTATACATAAGCAAATACTCTTTGATCCATAACGCAGGACAGGTTCCTTTGCTCTAGAAAGTTTTTGAGGAGGGGAGGTAATTTCGATAGTAATGACAATAATGCCATGTACGAGTGACGTTTCTTTTGATTCTACACCGAGAGTTACGGTACTTACCAGGATCCATCATTTCGAACCTCCGTGAGAGGGCGCTGTGATCTAGTCTAGGCATAAACAACGCACCAATCACAACCGACTTTACGATTCTCAACAGGCATGACAAAAGTCCCAGAAATACATTGTAGAAGAAAAAGAAGAATGTGGCGCAGAACAACAAACGTCTGGAAATAGATCGGAACAAAGTTGACTCGTCCGGCGTAAAGGAACCATCTTGGAACTCCGTTAAATAAGTGTTTTAAAAGGGTTTGTATCTGATAGCTGATAGAGCTGAATCGAGTACCAGAGTAACAAGTAGAGTATTGTTCCATCCCGGAGCTTGAATCATTACAAGTTACCCGACTATTGTATAAGTACTATGTACATTTTGCGGATCAAATTCAGAAAAGAATTGAAGACTGTCTTGAACAATCTTTAATTCTTTTCAGAAGTTGGTTTCTTAATAGTCTTACATCAGATGGTTTTGAGAGTCTTGGTTAATTACTCACAGACTCGCAATACCTTCGTCCCTAACAACGATACTTAGTTTGTATGTTCGGACCCCCCTTAAAGAAATTCTGGACATGTTTTGTATTTATTTGATGAAAAAATATATGGACAGTAATCAACGGGTGCTCGAGTACCCGTGGGTAACGAGGTTTAAGGTACTCAAGTACAAAACTTATTTTCGTTTGAGCTCCTCAAAGGAAATTTCACACATTTTAAATGATAAATTTCTCAGAAATTCTGGATTCGACTTTCAATTTAGTTGATAAGATAAATGTTTGGAAAGTTATCAACACGTACTCGTCCCAGCTCTACCAGCTTGTGTTTACCAGATGTAACATTTAGTTAGCGGATCCGTTAAAGTTCCACAATATTCGGAACTCATGTTTTTCACGATGTTGACCGAGGAAACTTCGATAAACACTGTTTAAGTTCATTATTTCTAAAACGAAACGGAACTATCATGGCTCATACCTTAAAAAGACATAAAGGAATGAAAAATGAGCATTTTTAATTAGTTAAATACGCAAGAGCAAAATTTTCAAACGACTAAGGCTGATCTTTCCAGAGATTGACACGGTTCGATGCTTTTCCTCATTTTCCAAGATGAGTCCTTTTTGCATGACAGTTGAAAGGCGAATGTAATTAATGATTCGCTAGCAAAAAATCGAACGTGGCTGTTTTTATGAGATATTGAACTCGCTTTAAAAGCCATATTGGCTGGAAATTATATACTACTTTATTTCTTTACAAGTCTTCTTTTCAGTGTTGTTGTTGTTGTTAAGGTTCGTGTAAAGAGCTGAGACCTTTTTTAAAGCTCTTTCTATTAAAGACTAGAAGCTGTAGATGAGTACAAGCAGTTGCACACCATTAAAGGCCTCATCTCATAACAGTATAGCCAAATAATAATGGAAAAGAGACATTTTGTTTAAAGACAACAACTTCACTGTGGCTGTATGGGATTTGAATAGAATGCAGACAATTGCAGGCAAACCAGTTCATAACATCGTGAAATTGACAATCATTCCAACCAAAACCGTTCAAAAACATTCACTAAGTGCTCCAATTATTCATTCAAAACACTCACTCAAAATCACTCAAAAACATTAATCTAGTCAATTCCACGACGATGTAAACTGTGCTACTGCAAGCATACATAAAAAGCTCATACACAAAAGTTGTTTGTTTTTTTTTTTTTTTTTTTTTTTTTTTTTCAAACAATTTGCCAATTTTATCCAAGCGTTATGTACTTGTTTGCTCTGTAAAAAATGACACTTTTCAACAATTTTTTGGCTTTACCGGTATAGCGGGGATTGTCATATGTTGCCTAAATGCTTGTACACATGTATAGCTTCATGATAGCTGGACATACTGCTTAAATGCAAGGCCCTTAAAATAGAGTCAAAACACGTTTCATGAACTTTAATGTTTTCAGGCTGTCTTGAAACCATACTTGTAAAAATGCTGCATTCGTGGCCTCAAAGTACTAGCTAAGAGCCCTACCATAAATTGGTTTCTTATTGTCAAGCAAAAAAGTGTATAATAAGTTAGACCACGCTTGAAGCGAATCGGCCAATCAGAGAGCAGTATTTCAAAAATATAAATCACAGATACAACTCTTAGCATTGTATATACAGATAAGCAATGTCATTGTGTCGTGCACGTGAATCTTGACAGATTTTGTGTGCCGTGTCATTTTAAGAAAGTGTAGAGCATATTACATGATCGCTTTTTCCAAAAGACTTTCTACAGTTGCATACATGCAAAAGAGCTACAATAAGTAACGAAAATAGATTCATAAGTATAGTTTCGGCATAATTACGCATAGTAACAGTAATATATCAGCGAATTTTACTCGTTTTTGTTGTCAAGATGTTCGGGTAAAATTGACAGACAATGTTAGTAAAGCGTGGTCTAAGTCAGATAGACAATCTCGTGCCATGGTATATGGAAAATAGACACTCGCTGAAGCTCGTGTCGATTTCCCATATACCATGGCACTCGTTGTCTATCCTATATATAGAAAAAGCCAGCGAAAGGTTTAAGCCTATATGTATTTCCATCGTTGCCGTTTAGAGACCTCGACTGGGTGATCAGGTACTACTCATACAAGGCAAAAGCTTTACTTACAATCGTATTGAAACAAACAGTCAGTGAGTAATATTTCCACCAACTTCACATGTGCGCAAACTAAATACTATATGCAGCCCGTGCAGTCGCACAGTCTGATAAAAGTTTTTACCCTGCATTCTGTACATAGCTCTTGATTTAATGTAGCTGTCTATTCAATGACTGGCGTTCTAGCAAATCTGAAACGGTTGGAAATCTCACGCACATTTGTGACTACAGAAAGTTTAACTATTAGTTCATTCATTGAGTGCGTAGCATAGTGGTTAAGACGATGGCTATGGGATATGAGGGTTCCGGGATCGAATTCAACCCGTGCCAAGGACATTGTTTAAGCGAAATATTTACCCAAAGATACTCTTCTCCATCTAGATGTATACTACTCAATGTTTGCTAAGCACCGAAACTTTTAAATACAATAATTTCAGGAAATAAATGAAATTTGATTATAAGAATGTTGGAAAATGGTCGATTGTTTACAGTTTATCAAATTTTAAGAAGAAAATGAAGCTTTATAATGATAAGAAGAATTTGAATATAGACCAAGCAGGGAGACCCTAGAAATTGGTCTGTTTTCTTGAAAATTGAAAAAAAATTGGATTTGACCAAAAAAAAGGTGTTCTTTCAATTGCATTTCGTTCAATAACGAGTATGAGAGCCGGCACTGTCAATAACAGCCTGACAGCGCCTCTACATACTCCTGATTAAGTTCTGAATTTCTCTTTGGGGAATAAAAGACTTTTCTTCTCTAATGATCTGGCCGAGCTCTTGGAGTGTCCTTTGTTGGACCTGGCGAGCCGAAACTCGGACCTGTAGCTCATTCCACATTTGCTCTATCGGATTTAAGTCCGGTCAGCAAGCCGGCCAGTCCGGACGTGGAATGCTATCTTTTTGGCGATACCCTTGGACTATACGCGCCGTGTGTGGACGGGCATTATCATCCATTAAAATGAATCCATCCGCAATAGCACCAGCTTAAAATCCTACGTCGGTATTGAGGATTTCATTTATGTACCTACGAGCTGTCAGAGTACCTCTTTCTAAAAAACAAGATCACTCCGCCCATCCTAGCTGATGCCACCCCAAACAATGAATAACCAATCCCCATAACGATCGTGCTCAGCAATGTTGGCTGCATTAAACCTTTCCCCCCGGCCTTCTCCTCACCCTAGCCCGCCTATCAGTGTAGTCCAGGCAAAACCTGGACTCATCCGTGAATAGCACGGGGCGCAAGTGTCTTATGCGCCAGCCAACGTGGTCCAGTGCCCATGTTTACCGACGCCGACAATGACTCGGGACAGCGGAATACGAATACATGGTATTCTTGACCTCAGGTTATGCTCGTGCAGCCGTGTTCGTATGGTTTGAGTCGAAACTCGCACTTCCGAGGCGTTTTGAACGTCGGAACGTAGCTGCGTTGTCGTAGCAAACCTGTTCCTTCGGGCTTGAATTACCAAAAAACGGTCCTCAGCGACGGAGATAGCTCTACTCCTACCTCCACAATGTCTCCTTATAGGTGTACCATACTGTTAGTATCGTGCCCAAGCTCTGGTTACAACAGTATGGTGTACCCCCAGTACCATGCCAACATCACGGTGGGAAGCCTCTTGCTCCACCATACCTACAGCACGCCACACTTGTTCGTCAGATAAATTTCGTCTGACATTTGGATTAGCCTTGAGTAACGACTTAAAAGTAAATAAAGTACTGAAAAACAGAAACTAGGCATCTACACGAAACCTGTACTTGTAGAAAATGAGAAAGGACAGGTTAGAAACCGGGGTTCCTCATTTTGCACGAGTCTCGCGAGGAAATTGCGTGTCAAATTTGGTAATGTATACATTAGATATCTTGTCAATACATTATTGTACAATTTTAAACACGAACGCGAATGTTGTTGTTTTTTTTTTTTTTTTTTTTTTTTTTTTTAATCAGCTCTTGTAGGACAGCGAAAACGTTTGGTGCTTAGCAAACTTTGAGTAGTATATTAGTAGGTACATAGGCGAATTTTAAGTCTAAGTGTTGTGGCAGCTGAGGGCGCCGTGTGAAAACAGCCAACTTGCCATTCCACGACCGGTATTTAAAGCGCAAAGTCTTGTGAATATGTATGACACATCTAGACTATAAATACAAACAGTCGCTTTTTAAAATTTTTCACCATAAAACTGTTAAACTATATTACCTATTATCAATGGCTAAGTTATTCCCTTGTAGAAACACCAGCTTAGCCAGCAGAAACTGCGCTACAGTTATAAATATTGTCACCAAAACAGCAGGCCTGTAAAACATTGAATTAATTTGAACTATCATTAACCAGACAAATATCTCATACCAGCGCTTTCTCTACAAAGAAATGCTTTAATAGCAGAAAAACATATGAAACGCAAAGGTAAATTATAACCGTGACTTTAATAAGATATTTAAGGGCACATCCTTTCACTGAAGACACCAAAGCCCTTATTCAAATGTCTTAGAAGAGAATCCTTGTTTGTAAACAGAAAAATTAACCCAGCACAATTTCCTATAGACAGTAATGCATTTAGTAACGCCTATGCGTGGTATTTACAACAACTTTGATATGCGCTAATTAAATACTCTAGTCGTACAACATAATTATGTACATCTGCACAGCCTGCCTAGATCTTTACTATGCGCTTTATAGCCGCCACCATAGGGCAGTTGGTTAGGCATAAGACTTCCAATCTGGAAGTCATGGGTTCGATCCCCGGTGGCGGCAAATATCCTGTCCGACTTTTGTCTCTTACCAATGGGTAGATAATCGAAATCCTATGTGAGATAGCAGTCGGAGGCTAGGAAAGGGTGTTATAGTAGTACAGGTGAAAGAAATACCAGGAATCCATTATTAGATGCTCCGGCCGCCGCGATATAACTGCGAAATCGTTGAAAGCGGCGAAAAACCCATTCAAACGAACAAACAAATTATGCGCTTTATAGAAGATAATGTTCCAAATACCCTTTGAAAGTCACGCAATCTTCTAATAAAACTTCGTGTCAGTCTGGACTGCTCAACATGTGTTTCTCACGCACAGTTTGAATTGTTCGTTTCGACAGGCATAGGCTGATATCTAAAAGTCTGACAAACGAATTACTTACCATGCTCCGTCAAGTATAGTAAGTATCCATTTATAGAATCCCTCATCAATTAACGTTATCAATGTAGCGATGGCAAAGGTAAATAGAAACAATATTGTGAACTGGATTAGGAATCCTGAAATGAAATGAATTCGACGAGATATATATCGTCTAATGTAGATTAACATAAGGTTATAACGCCATTAATACCTAGTGACTTTTTAATGGCCAATAAAATAACAAGATACAAATATTATGCTATCCAAAACCTACCAAAATACAGAAACATATATATTTATTTTAAATTATGCTTATCATTTAAGGTAAGGATTTCACATTATGCCAGCGAAGAATATGGTCTACCTTTTATAAAACACCTTTAACATTTATTGAAACAAAGCGTTTTGAATACATGCACTGTGTATGCTAAAATGTATTTAGGGGACCAATAACTCTTTAAGCCATCCGAACGCCTCGTCAAACATTCCAATGAGCATTCACTGCACATAGTCCCTGTTATGGTTAAGGTTGTGAAACCGTAAAAGTTCCCCAACATTTCGGAACTTATGATCTTTAACAATGTTGACCGAAGTTTCCTCATGAAAATCATTAGGGAAACCTCGGTAAACACTGTTAAAGTTCATTACATCCGAAACGTTGCGGGGCTATTACGGGTCCACTACCTTAACATGATTAAAAATAATAGATTCTGCAATCATAAATACCCCCTTCAAACGTAACCCTAAGAGAAGGACATTATCTGCCAAATAATTAGCATACAAAGTATTACTCACCCCAAGCAATGTAACCGACTTGGTAGCCAGCGTACCTCATACATCCAACCTAGAAAAGAAAATAGAGATTATTATTTATAATGTTATTATTATTATTATTATTATTATTTTTATTATTATTATTATTGTTATAATTATCATTATTATCATAATTATTATTTTTATCATTATTATTATTATTATTCTATTTTATATTATTATTTTCATAATTATAATCGTTTATTTCATTTTTACCTTTTACTATAAACTGTTTATTTTCGACGCACATCCGTGTGATAAATTTCAAGCGTTAATTACATAGATGTGAGGAAATGAACATCTAGGTATTGCGTAAACTGTTGATCCTAGTCAGGCAGCGCAATAGGCGCAGCCTGAATAGGGAAAACACTTTAAACATTTTGCTGTTGTTGTTGTTGTTGTTTTTTTTTTTTTTTTTTTTTTTTTTTTTTTTTTTTTTGTTTTGTTTTGTTTTTTTTAAATCCAGAATGATCAATCTACCTACTTGTATTCGAATTATTGAAATACGATCTCCGGTTCATCTATTCTGAAACCAATCTCCATTCCAAATTTGGAATTCCTTACCAGTAAAGAGGCATTTCCCCTCGTAGATCTATGCGGGATGAAATTCGAGTCGCCTTTATACAGGGCAAACAGATTGGTTCTGAAAAATATATGGGTGCCGATCAATTCAATGAAAACATGAGAGTAAATTAACATGAAATAGTGATACAAGTTTTGAATATCAAAGTAATTACGAATTACAATGTGGCGTTGCAGGTCATATTGAAATGAATTATGAATAAATTTTGCTTGTATCCAACAATGCATTTTGTTGTTGCTGCTGTTGCTGCGTGTTTATTTGTTTGTATGGGATTTAATTCCACTTTCAATATTATTGCACTTTGGGAGGGGGGGCTAGTGCACTTGCCCATGGTTTCCTGTTGTTTCTCACACAAGTATAACCACAATATTTCTCTGAGCCACAAGTTGCTCATCCCGCTTAGGCATACCACTTATCCTACCGCGATTGTACGAGACAATGACTCATGTCATATTGACTTTTGTCGAATGTATGATGAAGTTTGTCAGATCCGGGTTCAATTTAACGAAACGACATCCCTATGCTTTACCATTGAGCTAGTCGGTACATTCTATTTTAAGACGACCATATTAACCAAATTAAATGTTGTACATGCATCCAAGTATTAAGTCGTGTTAATTTGTTAATTTGTTTGTTTGTTTGTTTGTTTGTTTGTTTGTTTGTTTGTTTGTTTGTTTGTTTGTTTGAATGAATGAGTCTTACGGCGCTTTCAACATTTTTCAGTTATATCGCGGCGGCTGGAGGACTTAACAATGGATTCCTTGTATTTCCCACACCAGTACTACCATTACATCCTTTCCTAGCCTCCAGCTACTATCCCACATAGGATACGATTATCAACCATTGGTGGGAGAAAAATATTCGGAAAGGATGAGTGCCACCGGGGATCGAACGAATTCAGTCTTTAATACACCAATATGTAATACTATGAAAGCCGCAAAGAAAGCTTCGCTCATTACGAAAACGGTTTATACGATAACCGCTTAAAACGAAGATAGTTTTATGGTGCCAGAGAAATGCGTTCGGAACATCGCTCGGACATTTCCGTATACTGTAAAGTGCCTCGAACATAAGAGTAGTAATTTTGGTTCATTGTTAAGGTAAATAGGCTTCTAGTTGTACTTGGACAATACGCTTGGGCGGAATATTTTCGCAAGATTGCCTCTAAGTTTGAATAATTCTGACAGGAGTCTTAATTTTGCTTTTTTGTGGGATATCTCTTTGTCAACGTTTCTTTTCGCTGTCAAAAATTTGTCAACTGCATTAAGGTGTTTCGTTTCCATAATTTTACGAATACAAAAAAACAACATGTATTTAAATATTTTATTCAGAACGTAAAATTGACACTCATTACGATCCAAACCATTCAAAATCACTCACTCAATAATTATTTATTCGATACACTCTCTCCCATCACTCAAAAACGTCCCGAATTTGTCCATAAATGCTTCGATCTCGTTCAAAATGATAAATGTTTCAATCAAATCGATCAAATAATTGCTGAACCCACTCATTCAAATTCATTCCCAAATACTCCAAACTCATACAGCTTGTCAATTTCACGATTTTCTTTTTTTATTTACCTATATCTTGACAACATATGTAAAATAGTAAGGTATCCAGAAGCACAGGCTATGGTCGCTGATACGATGAAACAAACTGAAATACAAAACAAGAATTTTTACCATAACCAGGTTGTAGACAAATCCTTTCGACATTCCAATCAATAGAAACTTGAAATAATAATAAAGAGAAAAAAGCAAGAAAACGCATTTACAAATGTACTTCTATAAATATTTTGAAATGAAATTTACCCATTTAATAAGTATAAAACATTTTTTCATAAATGTCGAACTTTCCGTTTCAATACAGATTCCAATGTTTTTGAAAATGCCAACATAGAAAAGTCACCTGGTGCCTGTTTTTACTAAACATCTTACGATCATTTTTTGCGTAAGTCAAAAATCAAACTTGCTTCTACAGTAGTACCTAAATATGGAATTTTGCCATGAATCATCTCATTAGAATCGTCCTCTAAATGAGATATTGCAAGTCAGAATTTGACTATGAATGAAAACACAAGGTACACCTTGTGACTTTGACCTACGATTAATTATTTCGTAAGAAGATTAGTAAAACAGGTCCCAGCTGTTTAAAAACTCTTTGCCAGGGTTCGACATTAACCCACGACCGACAGACTTTGTCTGCCTGTTGGTCGGTTTGAACCCGCCAGATACAAGCCCGACTGGTCGTCCTAATTTCAAATCTACATTCGTCCTGTATAAATTCATTTGTTTCCGATAGCAAACAAATAGCGATCTTTCCGCTTGTTGAAAGGATGATTGTCCTCGATGATTATTTTACTTTTCTATCATATCCTCTTTGGACGCGCATGCGTATCCAGTCCGGGAAATCCCGTTTACCTCTTCATTGAAAATGACAGTCATTTATTTTGGGATCCCAACTTTAACGCAAATGTTGTCATACAAAAATACGGCATAAAAACGCAAATTTCTTATTTTTACAGAAAACATAAAGATTTTGATATCACGTGTAAAAATTTTAAATTAGTTATTCTGGCCGTCTATCATAATATACGCAGAAACACGGTTTGCTAAATATAGTAACATTTCGAAGGTGAAGGGCGTTCCAAAACGAGGCCCAAACAATAAACCGCACGCGCACGATATTTTCAATGCGTGAAACAGCTGTCAATTGTGATTTATAATCATTTCTACATAGCGCAAAGAGATATTTGTCTCTGAATAGTTATAAACTGGAAAATATCCGAGGCTAGGCTTTACGATAATACGGTCAGAACGCTTTACGGTTGTTTACATTGATGATTTGACAAAATGTCAGGTAGACGTTGCTGCTTGTTTTACGATTATGTCAAGAGGTAGAACCAGTGTTAAGTGTTTGTTCTTGAAATTTACTTAGCAACTGAACTCTCATTTTTTTAGCATGAAACCAGACTGCATATAAAACTTGTTCAACAGTTACTTTTCTTTCTGCGTTTCCTAGTACCAACTACCTACAAGTTCATTATTAATATTTTGTCAAAACCATTTAGTAAATGTTCAAGGTGAAATAACTTGGAATATTTTGGTATCTTCTAAACAAAACCATGTAATTATGCTTTTTCTTACTTCTGATACAAACAATTGGTCAGGACCAGTGAACATTTGGTCAGGACCAGCAGCATGTGGCAGCAACAAGCCCGACTGTCTGGTAGCCAAAAAATTTAATGTCAAACCCTGCTTTGCGTATCCTGTATGTTCACCTTTTTGCGTATTATTATTTACGCTTCACACGTGTTTAAAGGTCTAGGTAATTCAAAATCTGGAACTATGTCATTTCGAATATAAAACTATTATGTTTATAATAAAAGTGCTATGTTAACAATGACTTACTTTTCCCGGAGTTTGATACAGCATACAAGGTCAAGGTTGTTGTCCGTAGAGTTGTGGTGGTGCTCGACTCCCCTTCCTGGTACACCAGGCCTATACCTGCTAGGGTCGCATCGAACCCCTTCTGTATGGTCGTAAAAACGGACAGGATAAACACTACAATCTCGATGGTCACCTGAAAAAAAATAGAATTACTATACCATTCACCAATACACAATTGATCTTTGGTTTAGGTGTATTTTCACAACTGAGGTCTGACGTAGGCGATGAGTCCATTACCATAGGTATATCGGGTATGTTTTTTTAAGCATATGATAGGAATTTAACCTGTTCTATTCACATCAGTTATGAAAGTAAATGTACGAGTAAATCTTACGACTATAGAGAGGCTATACCTTTGGTTTGAAAGTTAAATTGATATCTTTTAATGCCTTAGCTCAACCTGTTTTATTTGTTTGGAAAAATGGCACGTAAATCGAACTGTTATAAGTAGATTACACGGCTCACAGCGCAACATCTACCTATAGTCTATCCCTTAGAAACAATATTGAAATCGGCATAACTCGTGTTTCTTTGCATGATGTATTTTCCTATTTACATTCAATAAATACTCTCGGTTTCCTATTTAATTTGCTAGCGGAGGATAATGACCAAGTACTATTTCGCCAATTGAAGTTAACGTCATCTCAGTTTTACCTTCAGCAAATACATTTAAATTGTAAGCGTCTGGTAGGTTCTTAGCGAAATAGAAAGCTATTTATAGAACTTGTATGCACATCTTATTAAAGGGAGATAATATATATCGCTACTGTTATATATAAACTATAAATAAACCTAATGGTATTTACCGTGTCTATTTTTAGAATTAGTCTGGGAATTTTCCAATTACCTTGACTAATAGGTAAATGTATGTAGAAGATTTTAGATCTTTCTAGAAAGGCCTTTTGGAAGGTGATTCAGACTCTAGAGTATTCTTATGTTCTATGCTATTCCAGATTGTTCTATAGTATTATATAAAGGGGTTCCTACAGCATTCTTGGTTCACTTGATTTAGACTAATGGTTTCATTTAGTAGTACTGTGTTAAACTAAAAGGGGATTTCTTCTTATCTTAAAAGTGTGTTTGAAAGCGTGTTTAATTTTAAATTCGGATATTATTGGACTTATTATTTATTTGTGGACCAGGAACTTAATTAAATTGGATCTAAAATTAAAAACTTTAGGATTAAACATTCAAGGTATTGTAATTTGTTTTTGTATTAATTTCATATTGTCAATAATTCTGTTGTTATTGTCAATAATTATTGTTAATTGTAAAGTTTGTTGCTGGCTTCTTTGTTCTTGTTACATTGGCACGTAACACTACTATTGTTCATCTTGAATAATTTTGCGATATTGATTACCTCCTTATAGATACACCATAAACTCGCTCCACACACTCATTCAATTTCATTCAAAACCCATTCCAAAATCATGCACCTTGCCTATTTCACAATATTGTTAACTGCATACGTAAGGCGTTATGTGTCAATAGTGGGGAAAAATAATATAACAGAGTTAAAATATCTTTTACTGGATGTAAATCAATATCAGGATTTTAGCCCCTCTCTCATTCTCTGTAAGCCCGTTTTCTTGTTAACCAAATCGAGGTACGCTTCGTCGCAAGCCAAGGGTTTTTGCTTTGCTCTGCTTTCTTACTTGGCATGCAAAGATGCTAAGCCCAACAAAAAACCAGTAGATATGATTTCGTTATTTTTTATCCTTCGTGTATATTTTAAAGAGCATGATATACCTTATACAACAACAGGCCACCAACAAACATTACTGACAGCATTCGACTTGAATAACGAAAATCTGAAATGAAACACGTAAATGTAGGATAAGAACCAAGAACCATAAGGTTATGGAATTATCTTCCTTACCACGTACAATCGAGCCCCAGTTTCATAGTTTCTCCTGATAGGCTTGACCAATTCAAAAAGAAATAAATATAAGTTAACTGTGATTTTATAGGTTTTTATCATTTTAAATTTTAATGAAATCAGATTGGTTATCAAACGCCAACTTGCAAATACACTTAACATTTTTAACTGTTAGAACCTTTACACAATCTTTTCTATCACTTACAGATGTTCCCAGACAACGCGCCTGCTAGTAATAATCATTAATGATTGAAAAGCAGTAAACAGAAGTAGTAGAAGTTGTCGATAACAAAATAAGAATCAATTCAATTAAAGTACGCTATGATATTACGGTATATGCTAAGACTATAAATTGTAAAGATGTACTTTGCGGGAATGCAAAGGTGTTAATTCACAGAAAAGACGACGTTATTCAATTGTTTGCGTTATAAAGATGTAAAAACGCCACTTCAAGTGGACACGATGAAGGACCATCTTGGAACTCCGTAAAATAAATATTTGCAAATGGGATTGGATCTTGCATATATCAACCAGAAGGCGGATTCTAGAAATACTTAAATATGAAGGTTAAATGATGATTCTATATTTTAAAAAAATACGTTTATTTCCGAAAAGTTTCGATCCTGATTAATCTGCGCAGATCGCGCAATCTTACCAGGTATGACATTTTACGCTTTTCCCAGATGGTCCCATTTCGCGTGATGGGTCACAGTTTATTGCGTTCGCTGGTACACATCACTGTAACTATCACAACAACAATATTTCATCTGAGCCACGAGCTGTTCATCCAAATATGGCGCGACCTTTATTGATAGGGTTTTTTGTAATAGATTGGTAAAAGATAAAAGACAATTACACCTGTTTACAGAGGAAGTTTTTCTTTTTGATTTTGCTTCTATTCTCTTTTAGAGAAACTTGGAAAATGATAATACAATAAAATTTTCTTTCCTTGTTAAACTTTTTTGTGATCATAAAATGACAAATAAGACACAAAAAAAATATTTTTTGGAAATGAGGACAATCTAATTCAAAGGTTGACCAGTACTATGTTTTCTGATTTTCAATGTTTTAGGAATTAAGTTAGAAACTATAATGTTAGCTGAAAGATAAAGATATGGTGGCATATTTCTGCCAAGAGATACAATATCATGATTATTGTAGAAATATTACGATAAAACAAAGTTTACAGGAAATTTTATCTTTACCATTATTATTTCCTTGATCAAATTATTGTGATGTTGGGATCTGCTATCTCACTTTTTAACATTTAATGTCCAGTATTGACATCAGGAAAGGGTTATTAAGATAGAAATTCCGACTTCTATAAAAAGAAAACTGTTCGAATGACTTTGTTTACCTAAATGTAAATACTGAAAACACTGTAAGCCTCATCAAAAAAAAAGAAACAAATCCGAAAGCAGTATTCTAAATATACATGTAGTTGCCGCGAATGTCAGTTTTTAGTTGACGATAGTTTTAACTTGATGTCAGTAGGGAGCATACTTGTTGAACAAAATAAGATTATCACGATAAAATTATTGAAAACAAGAGGGTTTTGGCCCTGGTCCGCTCACCTGAGTCAAAGCACCTAAAGGTAACTCGCATTAATTTTGATTCAGATGATAAGTTATCGAACTGTAACAAATTTGTGTACAGGAAAATAATCCTATGGTATGACCATTAAGATTCCACAGTCTCAGTTTTACTATTTCTGTTTGAAAATACAAGATCCAAAATGGTATTGTTATCAGTCGTTGGTTTTTGCATGATCATTTTACAAGAGAATATCTGGGATAACTTTAGTACAACATTTTTATGTTTATCTTTGATAATCTTTGATATCAAGATTGAAATCTCCCATGATAAATAAAGGTTTTGTCATGTCTACATAAGAAAGAAGTTCTTCTTTTAACACTTCTAAAAAACTTAAAGAAGGCATAGTTGGTGCTTTATACAGAACAGCAAGCTGTATTTGGTTGGAATGAAAATCCAGGCATAATATTGTAAACTCCAGTTGCTTAGAGGTGAAAGACAAATGTGTTTTGATAGGAATATTTTCCTTTACATACATAAAGGAAGGAAGCTGGACAAAGGGTGATCACAGTACCTCACATGAGCACTTTGTGCTAAGGTGAGCTTAAAAAATAGTTCAAATGTTAAAATTAACCTGTACACACCCCCACCCCCCCCCACTGTTGCTCTGTACCTGGTGGCCCAACAGTCATAATAGCTGTTTCAATTAAGTTCTATGAGCTGATTATTCTACATCAAATGAAAAAGCTGTAGGAATTCTGGTTCAGTAGAATTTTTAACAATTGTTAAATTTACCACAAAGCACTACCCTCTCCCCTTAGGTCGCTGTCCCTGATCACAAAAGAAGCATGACTATATCTATTTTGATAAACGTATATGAGCTGATGACTCATGCCAAATTTAGAGCCTGTAGATTTCTAATTCATCATCAGAAGAAGGTTTAAAATTTCAAACTTGAACCGAAATACTACCCTC
This sequence comes from Fragum whitleyi, assembly GCA_948146395.1. Lineage (NCBI taxonomy): Eukaryota > Metazoa > Mollusca > Bivalvia > Cardiida > Cardiidae > Fragum > Fragum whitleyi. Next base: position 46,405,132 of record OX411555.1, read on the forward strand.
TCCCCCAGTGCTCTTCACATAGTAGCCAAACATTCATGGTTATAGCTATGTAAAATAGGGTCTATGAGCTGATCATCTGTGTCAAATATAAAGGTTGTAGGGATTCTGGTTCAGAAGAAGAAGAAGGTTATGGATTTAAATTCTTTTAACAAATTACTACTCATTCCCCCGTGGCTCCGCACCGGGTGTACCAACAGTTATGATTTAAGCTATTCTAATTATGGTCCATAATATTATGCTGATCATCCTTAGCATTTTCCAAGTCTGAAGGGCACATGGTTTATCAGAAGAAGAAGGTAAAAGATTTAAGAATTGCTCTGAAAAGCTACAACTCCAACTCCCTTATGCTCCGCACCTCATGGCCAAACATTCATGATTTAAGCTATTTCAGATAGGGTCTATGAGCTGATCATTCATGTCAAATATAAATGCTGAGGGGATTCTGGTTCATCAGAAGAAGACAGTTAAAGATTCCAAAATTTTCAACAAAGCACTACCCCCCCCCCAGATGCTCTACACTTGGTGACCCAACAGTAATGATTTTAGGTATTTTAATTAAAGTTTGTTAGCTGATCATCCATGCCAATTTTCAAGTCTGTAGGGCTCCTGGTTCCGAAGAAGAAGAAGGTTAAAGATTACAAAATTTACCCAAAGTACTACCCCCTCCCCCTGGTGCTCCGCACCTGGTGGCCCAACAAATATGATTTTAGCTATTTTAATTCAGGTCTATGAACTGATCATCCATGCCAAATTTTAAGTCTGTAGGACTCCTGGTTGAGAAGGAGAAGAATTTTTAAGATTTTCATAAAATTTCACTTTTGGTTGCCATAGCAACCAGGGTTTTTCATGGATTTCAATTCTTTTAGCTATCTTGCAGGGGACCACCTAAGCAACATTTCTGTAAAATTTGGTGTTAATTGGCCCAGTAGGAGGAGATGTCGTTCAAAGAAATTGTTGACGGACGCCGGACGACGGACGACGACCGATGACCGACGGACGGACGCCAGACAAAAGGTGATCACAATAGCTCAAATGAGCACTTCGTGCTCAGGTTAGCTAAAAAAATGACTTACGAGATAAAATTTCCTTGAATCTTTATCTTACCGTGATATTCTTTAAATGATAATGATTCTGCTATCTTGTAACTCGTGGCAAAAATATACCACCATAGATAGAGAAGAGACAAATAACGTGTAGGTTGCTCACTTTTCTTGGTGTGGTATATATAGTCATGAATAATGCTCCTGAAAAACACGGCAATCTTGGAATGGACTCGAGCAGGCTTATCTCTGTAATATACATGACATACAGCGCTATTCTTAGGGTACCAAAGCGCTTTGCAGTACAAGTACCACCATCTACGGACTGACTTTGTAGCCCTCGTAAACGCTTGGACCGGGTGTAGGATTCCAGTATGTTATTCGTTTTTTGCAAGAATTAATAAAAAAGGAAGCTACCTACTTTTAACAGAACTACAAAAACAGCCTGGAAAAACGCCCAAAATAAAAATTCAATAACGAGATCTGTCGCAGTAGAGGTCAACCAGAGATTGACCTATCACAAGTTCTTATACAGGGCGGTTTTATGGTCATTCAAGTATATAAAAAGGCCAAGTGCGATAGGTTCCGAAAGTTGTCCGACGGTGCTTTTTCGCCATTGTCAAATTATATGTATATCACCAGAATACCAGAAATATAAACCTTTACCGATCGCCCTATTTTTTCCTCGAATGAAAGGCCGCTATTTCGTTTGAAATTCAAAAAATATATCCCATAACCTGACGATCTGATCGAATAAGTGAGCTGCGGGACTTTAGGTCATAATGGGCGGGGACTACATTCAAAACCAGACAGTGACGTCATAAACTTGTCTGATGAAATATAACGACAGACCCTTAACCTGTTATCGAGTATTTTGAAAATGTTTTGTGAATGCTCATTTGAAGATATGCTTATGCGCAATTATTCATTAAAAGAAAGGAGAACATTCTTGAATAAATGTCTACATATCATGAGAAGATTCAAATGATATATTTCACTGATTCTGATAATACAATATTAATCTACAATTGTACGGCAATAAGAATGACATCGACGCTTGATTGAATGGAGTTTTACGCCGCTTTCAACATTTATATCGCGGCGGCTGAAGCTCCTAACAATGGTATCCTGGTATTTCTCTCACTAGAACACCATCACGTCCTTTCCTAGTCTCCAGCTTCTATCTCAAAAAGGTCTGCGATTATCAACCCATTGGTGAGAGACAAATAGTCGGAGAGAATGAGTGCCGCCGTCGGGGAATGACGAGTATGCTCGAATGAAGCTTCACTGTACTACACAGTTTCACATTGCCATAAAAAGAACAGACGACAGGGTTGAAACGATATTAAATCTCAATTCCCTTTTTAAAATGAATACTTTGGATCTTAAGAACGACATTTTAATTAAGTAGTTCTGCAAAGGTCCCAATCTTAACACATTGCAATCGAATGTTCCTATGAACAACATAAAATGCCTACTTTAAGGTTTCTAGGAATACAAATATGTTCAAAAAGAAAGTTATTCGAAGCATGTTAGGCCTGTGATAGCTGTCGAATATCGAAAGCAAACGTGACCCGTTTATGACGTATCGGCTGGGAACCAAAACTTTGTAACTACAACTTTTCAATGCACTATGAATGTCTTTTCTACTAACGTCTTGTTGCAATTGATAATTCATATGTCTTGGTTTTGTTGGTGTGTATGGGGTTTAACGCAGCTTTCAACAACATTTCAGTTATATCGCGGCTCGAGCACCTAACAATGAATTCCTGGTCCAGTATTACCATTCCTTTCTTAGCCTCCAGCTGCTATCCCACAGGTTTACGATAATCGGAACTGTCGGCGATTGAACTCGGGACCATTCGAAGGGTAGTCCAACGCGCTTCACTGTGCGGCTGAATATACAGTGGTAGATAACTGTTTTTTGTGTGTGTATGTTTTTTTTTTTTTTTTTTTTTTTTTTCTAAAAATACAAAATCCCTTAACAGAGGCAAGGTCCCCACCCCTACCCCCCAAAAACCTAACTAAAAAGAATACAAAATTCACTAGCAGCAACCACGAGGTTTTGTTCGCCGAACCTCCCAAACTGATTTTGTCTCGCTAAATGACAAAATTATTACAGAACCCCGATGGTAATTAAATTCGCTCCTCCCACTTTTTGTTTACCTCTATTTGATTGAAGAATGTATGGCGTAACAAAAATGAATGCCATCATTGATTGACGCGCAACTCATTTGACCTTGCCTTATTTGATGAAAAAATAAGTCGATCGGTAAAACAGTTATAGTTCATATTCTGACAACTTACGCGTATAACCTTGCGCTCCGCTGACGCTCCGCTTAGGTTATATCGCGTAAATTGTCAGAAATGAACTACACACGGTATAACGTGCCACGCGGACACCAGAAGGTTCGTGGACACCTGATCGATTTTTTCGATACGGAACTAACGATGGGGCAAGTTTTTGACTGATTTATAAACCGAAATAATCATTTTCATTTCAATTTTTAGTATCACTGTCGAGATAAATGGTTCTTCTTTTAGGAAATAAAAGTAGAGGGTAAAAACTAAGTCAAATGAGCGAGTTATAGCCCTAGGAGTGAGTGACTTTGCTTGTTTTTTAGGTTTGTCATTAATTTTTTGTCAAACAACCTGACTATTCTTAATTGCTTGTGATTGTCTAAGAGCATTTATGTGTCCTCTACACCCATACCAAATTTCTCGGCGAAAGATCCACATAAAGCGAAGATATTCGTACTTTTATTGGCCTGGGTAGCGCAAAATATGATAACTAGACACCCCCTATCACAAATTCTGGTGTCGATTTCCAATCGAAAAAAATTCAGGGGGTGTCTAGTTATCATATTTTTCGCTACCCATGCCAATTACTCCTAGGGCTATAACTTGCTCATTTTGCTTAGTTGTTTCCCTCCCCATTTATTTCCTAAAAGAAGAACCATTTATCTCGACAGTGATACTAAAAATTGAAATGAAAATGATTATTTTGGTTTACAAATCAGTCAAAAACTTGCCCCACCGTTAGTTCCGTATCGAAAAAATCGATCAGGTGTCCATGAACCTTCTGGTGTCGGCGTGGCACGTTATACCCTGTGAACTATAACTATTACATATTTGGTGTAGCGTATTTATTCTATTCTTAAAGTTCTTTAACTTAATAATGTAACTTAAATAATGTTTCAACTTAAATGAATAAACTTGTTGGGCTTTTTATATGACAAAAAACAAGACTATTTTGTGCAAGATATTGTTTTTATAAGAAAGTGTTATCCTGTTGGGAGAGCCGCCGTCATAGCGCAGTTGGTAGCGCGTCGGACTGTCAAACTAGAGGTCACGGGTTCGGTCACCGACGGCGGCACTCATTCTTTCCGACTATTTGTCTCTCACCAATGGGTCGATAATCGTAGACCTATGTGAGATAGCAGCTGGAGGCTAGGAAAGGATGTTATGGTAGTACTGGCGTGAGAAATACCAGGAATCCATTGTTAGGTGCTCCAGCCGCCGCGATATAACTGAAATAATATATGTTGAAAGCGGCGTAAAACCCTATTCAATCAATCAATCAATATCCTGTTGGGTTTTTTTTTTTGTTGTTGTTGTTGTTGTTTTTAACTCAATCAATTTAGCTTTTGACAAAGAGTCAAATAAGAAAGGAATATTTACACTTGAACTAGTGAACTAGCAGCTAGAACTTAAGTGAACTGATATACCGTTCAGGTTGTGGTGTTCTCAATAACTTCCTGACGTGAGCAGCCTCGGGTGTTCTGTTCAGATCTTTCTTAAGGTTCAATATCGAAACCATCTCCTGGGCGTGTAAATACCGCAACGAGCCTTGTCTATAAGCTTGAATAAGACGCACTGGCAGACTGATGGAGAGATAGCCCAAACAAAGAAAGTTGGGTAAATCTCGTAAAATTAAAATCAGACGAGCTTGCTGAAAAAGTCAAAATGCTAATTAAATGCCTAGCATGTTAGTTAAAACAATATTAAATCACCTTATAATGTGTGTGGATATTTTTCTTGGTGTTGTTATTTTAAGAAATGAATAAAATGTAATAAAATGTAAATAAAATCTCTTTTCTAAAGCATGACTTCTAGAGGTAAATTTATGATATTTTCGAAAATAAAAACGACGATATTTATTATGGCGAATCGTTTGCTTTAAAAAATTCTCAGAAGAAAGAATCTTAAAAGCCTCCATATTTGTATTTAACTTAAGGACCACGTACGTTCCGTTCACTCACAGAAGCTTAAATCATTCGGTACTTGTGGGTTACGTATCCATGTGTTCATCACGCGACTTCACGGGTGTCGTAGAATTTGAGATTTTATCAAGCAAATGTCTTATTCAAAAAAAGAAAACAAATACGCAAGGCCGTAAGGCGAAGACGCATATTTGCCACACGGACGGCGCTCATGATTCCGCGTGATTTTGTGAAGTCAAACCGCATAAAAGATGACATGATACTATGTTTAAAGAAAGATACAAAAACTATAAATTCATAAGGCGTCCTTAAAGTTTTCCATTAACTTCCTTTCTATACTCACGTAGGTACTAAAATGACACTCTGTGTCTTTGTAAACGTTGACAGCAAACATCATCCAGGCATACAGAGACCCAACCACATAACTTAGAACAGATTCAACAGCCAGGGCGGCGAATAAAGGGAAATAATCCACGCCATAGATTATCATCGACAGCACTGCATTGAAAACTGAAAAAAGAAACATAACACCGAATTTACACGAAGCACACAAAATAAGGTGTTTAAATTCTTTGTTGCAGATCTATCAAAGCATAACTTATAACGGGAAACGATGCCATTAATATCATTTTAGAGCTATTAAAAGCACTTTACAGCAACCATTTTCAAAATCAACTTTTTTTTTAGCTTACCTCAAGGTGAGCTTTTATGATCACCTTTTGTCTGTCTTGCGTCGACCATTGTGCGTCATCCGTCCGTCGTAAGAAGTCATTAACAATTAAATTTAAACATAACATAAACATTTAAACATCCTCTCCTCAGCAACCAGACTTCACCGAAACTTGGCAGAATTGTTCCTTGGGTAGCCCTTCTAAAAACTTGCTAATGAAATATTGATTTTCCCCAAAATATGGCATGACAGCGAGGGGCTTATTTGATCCCGAAATCTTTAAGCGTGATATCAACCAGACTTGCCAGAAATGCTTCTTGTTTGACCCTTCTCAAACCCTCTTCGTGAAAGTTTGACTGACCCCATTATATGGGCGTGGCAGGGGACCCGGCTTATTTTTACCCCGAAATCTTTAAACACCTCTTCGGTAACCAACGGGCTGATTTAAAACAAACTTGGCAGAAATGAATTTTGTAAGGCCCTTCTAAAATCTTCATAAAATATTGATTGACCCAAAAAATAAAGGTGGTAGTGTATGGATAATTTATTACCTAAAATCTTAAAATATCTTCCCCTCGGTACCAAGTGTGCGGATTTCAACCAAACTTGGCAGAAATGTTACTGAGCGACCCTTCGCAAATATGTTTGTGAAGTTTTAATTGACCGCCAAATGTGGACCTTGAATTTTTTTACTTTGAAATCTTCAAACATCTTCTCCTCAGTAACCACTTGACCAGTTTCAACTAAGCTTGGCAAACAATATTCCTTAAGTGACCCTTCTCCAAACCTGTTCTCGAAAATCTGATTCACCCCCAAGTATGGGAGGGGGTGGCAAGGTGGGGTATTTTTCATTTTGAAATCTTTAAATGTCTTTTCTCCCCAGACAATCGGTCAATTTCATTTCATCTCGCCATTAATGATCCTCGGCGGCCCTTGAATATGGTTTTGGCATGTTGGAGCATTTTCTCACTATGAAATTTGTGAATAACATCACCTCTTAAACCAATAGTATGTATTAAGTGAAACTTTGCCAGAATGCTCCTTTGGTGACCCATTTAAGAAAAAAGACATTATCTAAGTTAAAGGGGCCATAAAAATGGTCATGGCAGGACAGGGCTTAATTTGACAGAATTCTTAAATGACATCTCCTCCTCAACTACTAAGTACAATTGAATGAAACTTTGCCAGAATGCTACTTGGGTGATATCCACTAGACCAATAAAATTCAGGTAAGCGGTTTAGGGCCATTTTGGCGCAATCTGATGTGTCCAATTAAAGGCCATATAAGAACCTAAAATGTGTCAAATTTGCCCATGATTTACTTACTTCAAATACACGTCAAAATTAGAATAAATGTTTATCTTGGTGTAAGGTCGATGAATATTTCAGATCGTGAACTACAAAAAAAAATATTTCCTTTTTGAAAAAAAACAACACTTTTGTCGTTCACTGAGTGAACTTCAAAAAGTCAAAACAAATTATCTTCTATGCATACTCACTAGTACCGTATTTCCCTGTCAGTTTTATAGCAAATTTCTGGTCAACAACCATTTCAGCTGCCAGATAAGCGATCGAACCCCAGGCCGCCACGTATGACAGTCGGTTAGAGCTACCAAGTATGTCCATTGGGCTGAAATTAAAGGTATAAAACTGTTCTTTAATTAGATTACAGTAACTGCTCCTATGGTCGTGCTGATATTGTAATATGTCTTCAGGGAATGATTGAACAGTCGCGTTGCTTTTGTTGTTGTTATTTTTGTTGTTGCACCAAATGTAGTTGGCAGATTCTTTTTTCGAAAGTAAAATTGAACCATCAGATTTTAAAATGGTTTTGATGATATATTGTCTATTGTTTGTATGTATATGCCAAATATTGTTCACATGTTAATTAGGACTATTTCCTGAAACGCTTCATCTTCGTAAACAGCTTTGACAATAGATATTGATATAATCATAGGTAGAAGGACATTCATGTTTATTGAAGGCCAAAATATGTATACTTCTCAACTTTTGTTAGGGATCAAAATGAAAAAAACACGTATTTTACTAAAGAAACTTCATTCTAACTAAACAATTTAAATATTTTCTTTTTCGTGTACAGAATGTAAACAAGAGTACCGCCTTTAATTGTCAATGCTCGGCTGCAGATACGGATTAATGCAAAATTTCAAAGTTAAAGGGGTCATGGTCGTTACAAAAATGCTTACAGACATGTCCCCCTTACTATTGAGAATAGCTCTTGAGATGATAAATACGCTTGCCAAGTTTCAAAAAGATAATATCACCAACAACAGAAATGTGGCATAAGTTAGGTTTGCTACGCTTACGCACTTAGGCTAACGTCATCAAGGTGATAAAAATATCTTAACTTTTTCTGCCGAAAAAAGCCGAGATAACAAGCTTAAAGAATTTTGTATTTTGAAAATTTCGTTTCAAATAAAATCGATATGACTACATGAATTTTGTTTAGATTGAGGACCACTTGCTTTAAGCATACATGTAGCCACAAAAAATGGAAACAATCGATGGCCCTTCCATGGAATAAACAACGATTATACGACGCATTCGTTCAGCACAGGATAACTTTAACTTAGTAGGAAAACAGAAAAACAATCTCGAATTTCCAACCGGATATTGATGTGAACTAGTCATGACTTTCAAAGGAAATTGACAACCAGTTATCGAAAAACTTTGGATTTTCCAGTCTGTAAACGGGTTTTTGATGACGTTCAACCTTGCAAGACAAACCATTTCAAGTGTTTAAAACATTCTTACTTAACATTGAAGAATTGCTGACAGAAAAAAAGCTTTGGTGCGAAACCAGTGACGACGCGTTGAAAAGGCCTTGTAATAGGATACGGCGTTTTTTTGTGCAAAGATTTCAACATCAACCAATAAGGAAAGTTATTTTCATCTTATTCCTCATTTTAATCATTATCTACTCTTTATTTTTGACACGGTGCTTACATTTAAATTTAACGGTATGTAATTCCTTTCTCTATTGCACATTATTTAATTCATACTTACAATACGATACCCGGTCTTCCATAGCAACAGTTTAGCAATTTACTCTTTCGTGGTATAGTGAATGCCTGAATTAGGATTAGCAATGTCTGAAAAGAATGGACAGATAATGGGAAAAGGGGCCATCTAAGAAGAGCAAAATTATTGAACCCAGCCAGACAGCATTGACTGCAATCGGAAACCATCGGCGATTATATGGTAAAAGCCTCGTGCATATTAAAGGTGCAGTCGTTAAAGGGCGTCGTCTTGCAAATGGGTTTATAAGACGTCACAGACATTAACATAGCTAAATAACAAAAGAATTAACGGGCATATTATTATTTGTTTACAAATAGTTTGCTGCGTTTTGTTATGGAATCATATCATACACAAAATATCACCATAAACGGTCTGAAAGCATTAACCCTTGCATGCTGAACCAGGAATATTCCTGCTTTGACAGGAGCTATAGACAAACATCAACCTGCACATATGTGCCCAAAATTACTACACTTATGTCCGGGATACTTTCGAGCTACGGAAAAGTTCGAGCGGTGTTCCGAATGCCTTAAAAGTACAGTGGCTAGGATAGTTGTAAGAGATTACTTTTTCTACCCTCATGTCAGTGGTGTTCAGAACGTTTATGAAACTGTAAGGCCCAATTGCATAACAAAAGTTTAGAGGTAATCTGTGGGTTCACCCTTATATTTAATGGATAATATCTTTTTTTCCTTTTGGATTTCCAGTGAAAGATAAGAACGAAACAATTTCGTCATCAATTTCGTCATGAATTACGTCGTTGCCGTGCTTAAATGTCGTTTATGCTTATTATTAAGGAACTTACGACATTTAAAACTTGTTAAGGCGACGACGTATACAACGGAAATGTTTGGATAAACTGAAATTAAACCATAGGCGTATCTAGGACTTTGAAATTTATACGCACTCATAAGACGACAACCCGGATAAAGGCGATGTGTGGACTGTAACAAAAGATGAATGCCCTCCGTCCGCTCCCTTTGTATGATTTGAGCGTTGGTGAATAATCAAAATATCGTAACTACAGCTTAAATAAGCTGTAGTTTCGATGCTATGATCATTCATCAACGATTTTTTTACAACAGATGATTTTTTTTATTTTGCGTAAATGGAGTTACGCCCTTGTAAACGATGTCTTTCGAAACTTTCCAACATAGAACCAATTTCAAAATTTCTAATTAGAGGACCTGGTGTACTAACTCAACTTAATTTAGATGGACCTCAACATCGATTTTAATCAATTTTATTGATGTGTAGAAGACAATTTTTATAGGTTGTACAAAACCATCATAAAAGACATTTTGGGTAGAAGAAGATGAGGGTGTTATACGTTTTATGAAAAAGCCAAACAAGTGATTAAAATAATTTTATTTGTTTAATTATTTTTGTTTGTTTTTCATTTGTTTGTTTGGGTCCATTATAGATGGCATCAATAACGATCTATTTTCATAGTTTTTGTATTCACTGAACCGAATTTTTTTGGGCTATTTCTCAGCTGATTGAATCAAGATAGGTATTTCTATAAAGTAGGTGAAGTCAAAACTTTATACCGTATTATGACTTTTTTCCACATTTTTACAATCTCTATCATAGACTTGATAACATCATGAAATTGACAAGGTGAATGATTTTGATTTTTTTTTTTCGGAATGAAATTGAATGTGAGGAAGGGGCGAATTTTGAATGAACCTAAAGGGAGGTGATATAATTCTATTGTTTTTTTTTTTTGTTTTTTTTTTTTTTTTTTTTTTTTTTCATTTGGATGAAATTATCGATATTTTTGTTTATTCCCTATAAAAAAAATGTGTGTGTTTTTTTTTTTTGTTTTTTTTTTTAATTATTGTTTGTTTGTGAGTCTTAGCGGACCAATCAGGCACTTTATTAAGCACACCAACCAATAAGAGCGATGCATGTTTTATCGTTTTGAATTTTTATGAAGTCGCGGATCGTTTTGAACAATTACAAAATGTTTTCGAGTGATTATGGAGCGTTTTTGACGTGTAAGAAAGAAAGAAAGAAAGAAAGAAAGAAAGAAAGAAAGAAAGAAAGAAAGAAAGAAAGAAAGAAAGAAAGAAAGAAAGAAAGAAAGAAAGAATGAATGAATGAATGAATGAATGAATGAATGAATGAATGAATGAATGAATGAATGAATGAATGAATGAATGAATGAATGAATGAATGAATGAATGAATGAATTGCTGGGCGAGTTATTTAGAATTATTTTGATCAGAAAGAATGTCAATTAACGATGTTTTTAACTGAATGATAAAATTATAGCTGTTTCCATGGGAGATTGCGTTCTTTGAAAAATCTGTTTAATAATCATACAATCAATAACAAAATAACTTTTACGATGGTCTTGAATATGTTACCTTGAACTTAGCTAATTACTCTAACTTTAGTATCCGTTGAAAATGATAAGCTAGCAAATTATGAAGGTTGTTCATTTACCTCTCGGTCTTGATTGGGTCTATTTTTTCGCATTTATTTGATCATATTTCTCAATCTTCAATGAAAATTCTGCCTTACTGTGTAAGAACTTTCCAAGTGCGACCTGTACTTGAACAAATCTGTCTGTAAAATAATTGTGTGAGTATCAAGATAGTCCTTTTTCGCATGACGGGTCACATACGTTTCCAACTTACCGCTGGGATGAGCAGCCATAGATGAAATGAAGTGTTAGGGATTGCTGATTCACAAACATTACTGAAAAAGATGAACCATACTGTCAGGATCACCAAACAGTGCAAAACATTTTTCCAATTGTATCCCGCTTTGCATGTGCACTTGCGTGCAATGCGGGGTATAATTGGAAAACTGTTTGCACCGTTGCGTGATCCTAAACGCAGGGGATAATTTCAACCGAATAATCTGAACACTGAAAAATAAAATGAGCACGTGCATTACATCTTCAAAAAATGATTTAGACTTAAATGTGACATTTCCAACAATTAAACTCGTTTCGTAATGTGCAAACATTGAACAGCCTAGACAACCACAGTTATAAGATGATTTTCTTTCTAAAGACACTTTGAGACATTACCTATCTACATAGCGAATAATGAAAAGTTCGGTCAGACTGTGTGAATGCACTACTGGCCAGAGTCTTTGCTTGGCGCACATTTGAAACTTGTTACAGTTAATAACATCGTGAAATTGACATTCATCTCAATCTAAACCATTCTAAATCGATCACTCAGCACTCCAATCATTCATTCCAAACACTCACTCAAACCATTCAAAAACGATCAAACATATTAAAAATATAGAATCAACAACATCATTCAAAATAAATTCTGACAGAGAAAAATCGCGATTTCACTGACATAATTCAAATAGTTAGCGCCTCATAGGTTCTTGAAGAAATTTGAAGCTGTGCACAGAACTTGTATGCACTTTTTTATTAAAGGGAGGTAATCAATATCGCAAATTTTGTTCATCCCGAACAAAATTTGCAGTATATGATTACCTCCCATTAAATTCACTCAAAAATCGCTCCTCAAACTCATTCAATTTCATTCCTAAATCGTTCCAAAATCATTCACCTTGTCAATTTCACGATGTTATTAACTGTAGAAATGTCTCGCAAAGGCTAAAATGCCTTTGGAGTTGCTGCTTCACATTAATGAAAGAGAAGGCGATAAGAAATTATAAAACTTGAATTCTTAAAAAAAGATGAGTCTGTGCGAGACATTTTCAACAAATTCGCGTGCGTGTTTTCAACATACATTGAGTTACCAAGACAACCAATGTGTGCATTGAATATTTTCGATTGTTCATAGAGACTATAGCCCCTAATGATATATATTCAGTATGTAAAAAAAAACATGCGGATTCACAGGATTATCTGAGTCTTAACATTTCGAATACGAAACGATGGAAATGTCACGAGAGTGCTCAAATAAGACGACTAGGGTTTAAGACTGGCCCAATAAGTTAGAAAGAACTTATCTATATTATGCTTCTTCAAAACGTTTTGATACGGAAAAAATGAAAACAACACATCCATTTATTGCAATTTAAGTGTTGGAACACTTGAATTTTCATTTGACCAATTTTCACTGATTTATTATCGAATGCGCATTCATCAAATACGGTTACCTTTTTGTCTATCTCGTCATAGTAAATTAACAAAAACTCGACATAACTTCGAACATTCACATTTCAGCAAAATTCTACACTTTGACTCAAGATATCACATTGATAATATGAATCTTCGTTCTCCTTATGTAATGATATAATGTGGTTTGATACCAGTTTAAGCATCATTTAAGCTACATAGCACCAGTAAATCTAGCTTCTTTCCCCTCTTAAGATTACAAATACCCACCCTTTGGTAAGAGATAAAGTAATAGATAGCACCAAAAGAAGGCACTACAGTTTATAAAAAAAAAAAAACAGTTGAGATTTCGTTATCGACGGTCTTCCATGTAACATCCCCAGACCCAAAGATATAGGAGAACTTTTGCATTTTACATATGAAAATATCAATGATAAATCGTATGATTTATATACAAGTAATTTAAGACTTGAGGTATAACCTATATGAAAAATATGGGATAAAAACAATTGCCTGTACTCTGGGTTCTCTCTCTCTCTTAACTAAAAACACATACCTTTTATCCGTATCATTTGAATACAGAACGTTCGACGTGACCTTATCAAAAAGGTCAAGAAAACTCATTGTGCTCAATCAACAAGGTAGATTATAGATTTCTCGGTAGACTTTTCCATTTGACACAGTTCTGAATATGTATTTAATAAATGTCACTCCTTTTAAAACAACCGTATAAAACTCATATATGTACATAAAACTAATAATACGAACATGTATAAATCCTTTAATTTGTTCATCGTTAAAATAAACTTACGTCCATCAGTTACAAATAGAAAGTAAGATGATAAGTCAAACAAAAAAAAAAAAAACCCACACAGTTTTAATTCGCTATTTTGACTCGTCGATTGTATACAAATGTACTGTAAACCAAGTCTCGATAGCGCATTCGAGTAATATCACACCGCATTGAAAATAAAAACTGAAATAATGGCCCTGTCACACCTCAACGTTGTAGCCAGCGTGTGCCTAACGCGTTTGAGAAAACGACTAAGTCCGTAAAACCTTGGCATACCCTGACCTACAATTTCTTTTTGTCAATTCACGACTCGCTTGTAGCGTATTCATAGCGAGTTTGAACGTGTGAGTATCGCGTGAGTAACATGTCCAGAACGTGTTGATAGCGTATGTCAGCGTATACCAACGTTCTTGAGCGTGTGGCCAACGTTCTCGTAACGTCCTCGGAACGTGTTTAGCGTGTTTGTAACGCGCTCTAGCGTGTTATAACGTGTTTACAGCGTGTTTTGGATGTAAATATAAATTCTGCAAGAAATCACAACTTCAAATTCATTTTTTTAATATATAAACAGGCCACCGGCACAAAACATATTCAGATTCAAAGTATACTCAGAACATAAAGTTAAGCGCCACTGAGTTTTAAGTTAATAAAATTTCTATCGAAAACTTTAATAACGTATCTATGTTGTCAAACCGTTAGAACAACCATGTAGCTATTGATTAAAAACGTTTTGGGTGCACGTGCATATTCAGCAAGTCTCGTACAATGACTGTAAAGCCAGGGCTCGTGCAAAGTGTAAAATCAGCTTTTCTGTCAGAGATACTTACGTCGAGAAGCTCGTACAAATGTTTACATTTCGATTTGAAACTCAGTTATGACAAGGCGTAGATTGTCTACAAATGAAAGATGGCGAATAATTGGAATGCGAGATTCTGGAATGTCTTGTAGAGCCATTGCCAGACAGCTGGGGTACCACCGCAGTGTCATAACACGTTTGGTACGAAAACACGCACAGACAAACGACGTTAAGGACCGTAACAGATCTGGACGCCCTAGAGTAACGTCTATTCGAGAGGATAGAGCACTTTTGCGTCACGTCAGACGTCTGCCCTTCACCAGTGCGCCTGTACTAAGGGACAACTGGAATACACACAGACGGGTCTCTATTTCAACCGTGCGAAATCGACTTCGGATGGTTGGGTATAAGGCATGAAGACCCCTCAAACGTCCAAAGTTACAACAGAGACACATCAATGAACGTCTAATATGGTGTAGAGCGAGGGCACGTTGGAACTGGACATCATGGCGTCGGATCCATTGGTCAGATGAGTGCAGGATGTTTTTGCATGTCACCGATGGCCGAATTCGTGTTTGGCGACAACCTAACATCCGATTTGCACCAAAGTACGTCCGACCAACCTATTAGGGTGGCGTTGGCTCCGTTATGATATGGGGTTGTGTCTCCTACGGCTATAAACTGGACCTAGTGACAGTTGCAAGAACATTGACTGGCGACAAATATCGCGATAACATCCTTTTTCCTGTGGTAATTCCACATTTTGACAATCACCCTCTTCGAACAAGACCAGTGTACATGGATGATAACGCCAGACCCCACAGAGCAAGAGTCGTGGCGGACATTATGCAACGTGAAGCCACCACCACCATTCCATGGCCGGCTTGTAGTCCCGATCTTAACCCCATCGAGCACCTTTGGGACATTTTAGGGCGCCGTATACGTCGGAGAGAGCCTCCTGTACAAAATGTGGTTGAGTTAGAAGCAGCACTGCACCAGGAGTGGCAGCAAATCCCTCAACACATCATCCAGAGGCTGATTCATGGCACGCCGAGGAGGGTGCGCGCAGTGATCAATGCTCACGGATCTTACACACGCTACTGACTAAGATGTGACTGGAATTAATCGCATTTGTGTTATCTGACTTCTAAAACCAAGTTTCGTGTCATAGACAACACGGTAAGTTGGCTTTGACAATAGTTTTTCATGTTTAAAAAAAGGTGAAAATACGTCATTTACATTTCAAGGTACAAAGTCAACAAAATTTATCACCACCCATGTATTGTTGTGAAATTGTTAAGTCAACATACCATTTTCAACATTGGAACTCAATATTTACATCTCTGTTATTTTGAATTAATGTAGGCTCCCTGCCTTTAAAATTCTTCTGTCTAAAAACTGGTGGCGCTTAACTTCTTGTTCTGAGTATATGTTGGTTCATGTGAAAGCAAAATAGGAAAAGACGAAAAAGAAAATTACACTGGAACCTGTTACATATGAAAACATGCATATAACAAACTTATAAGATTACAGGCTGATTAAAGTTTTTGGTATTTTTTACTCGAAAAATATTGCGAAAGGATAAGGAACTACTTGTCATAATGCACTCCTTTCTTCCTCCATATGCTCTACCATGTAGGATGACTTTATTTCAAAATTTTGATTCCTGTCACCAACCGCTCTTGATCTTGAATAGCTAGTCTTATATTAAGGGGGAAAAAGGTGTACCAAATATGAAACTTGTAGTACATATAATAGAATCAAATATGCTGAACAGAACAGAGTAGAGTAAAACACGTCTTGCATTATGTCCACTAGGTACAACGATGTACTTGTCTTTTTGGTATATTGATGATAATCAAAGGAGACGAATAAATGTTTGTATAATGTGTAAAGTATTACGCGAAAGTATTGTTCTGACCAAAGAGCAGACGCACTTGTAAAGCTATAAACGCAATGTTTAATTCACATTTAGGCTACTTTCCCCACCTCGACATGCTAAGGAATTAAGAAAATCCGTAAAGGAATTATATGGAAATAAAGACAAGCAGCTTATAACATAACATAACATAACATAAGTTTTATTGATATGACTTAAACGAGATCATTCATCGTCAAATATAAAGAATGCTACTTATAATCGAGTTTTCAAGTCATTCTTAGACTGGTCATGAGGAAACTTACAGATATGAACATGTCAAAAGGGTCATACACACGTACATGCACAAATTAATTTATTTATTTACGACAAGCTGGTGGTAGAAATTCAAGACAAATATGCAGCGAAACTTTTATATTTTCATTGAAAACTGAAACGCTGACACACGCTGTGAACTCGCTGGAAACGCGCTAGACACACGTTCAGTACGCTAAAGAAACGCTATGCACACATTCCCTTTACGCTGGAGACACGCTAGAAGCACGTTAAACTTCGTTAAACATTGGGCGAACGTGTTTCTAGCGTGTCCGTAGCGTTAAGTGAACGAGCTCCTGGCGTGTCTCTAGCGTGCTGAGCGCGTTCGAACGTGTGCGGAGCGTGTTCCAACACGTTCGGCACACGCTGAGAATTTTTGTGCATGCACAAAATTTTATGAGATACTCAGCGTATCGCAACGTGTGCCAACGTGTTACAGCGTGCCGATAGCGTGTGCGGAACGTGTCCATAGCGTACCCGACGTGTGCGGAACCTGTTATAAAAAATCAAACACGTTCCGCACACGCTGGCTAAAACGTTAAGGTGTGACAGCCCTATAAGAAAGATTCATCAACCGAATCGACACTGGTTGTATCTTTATCAGAAGTAAAATCATCGTCAATCAAGCTACATCATAAATAACAAATCAGATGCTACGGTTGAATACACCTTATTTATGTTACTTCGTTATCCTTTAGATGTACAAGTTTTAGTGAGTGATCAAAGGTCAATTTTCTCTATACAGGTATAGAGAAAATTGACCCTTGATCACTCACTTTAACTTGTATATCTGTACATTCTTTGATGGATTGTACCAATGTGTTCGTTAAAATTAAATGGTAACGCGCTATGTTCTAGACTCATCAAAAGCTATGATTTTTGAAAAGGGCCGCCATACACACCATACATTCAAAATTTACGACAAAGATATAGAAACCCTAAACTGTTTTAAGGTAACTGCGGACACATAGATGGCCATTTTAGATCCAAACATTAAATTGTCTGCAAATCTTGCCAAATGTAGTAAAACTGAAATTTGAAATACCTGCTTTCATGTGTCAGTCGTAAAAAGGGATTTCATAGATTTTCGTAGATATTGCGTCATGACGCCATCAAGGGGCCGACCCCTTCATTCAGTAATTGTCCATTTTTTCGGAAATAATAAACCGAATTTTATTCCGAAAACACCAATTGCTTCGTATAAAGACGCGTGAGTTTGTGTTTTGATTGATAAGAAGATATAAGTATAAGAAATACAATAAAGTGTAACGTATCAAATGGTAATGCCTTCTGCGTTGCTGTTTTGGTTTAAACATAGTTTATTTGTTTAACATGTACAAGTCATTTACAACATATGATACAATGACAACAATAAATATTAAATAACATGTAACAAATGGATTAGAACGCAAGCTCGCGCTTGTAAAGTTCTTCTTCAGCTTCGGACAACATTTTACTGTCTAATTCATATTGACTAATACAATGCATTTGTTTAAAAAGAGAACTAATTATTTAATGTGTTGTAATATTTTGAAATAAGACAACAAAAAGAAATGATGTGGTGTGGATGATTGTTTTTATTGATATTTTAATTAAAACAGTGTTGAAAGGCTATATTAGTAAACACCTGATATCATTTATACAATGAGAGTAATTGCATCAAAAAGCATTAAGTATGCATATGCTCAAGATCATGTGGGCGATAAAAAGTCGATACATAGTCAATATGTGTATAGAAAAGATCGACTCAACTACAAAGTCTAATTTCAGCAATCTTTACCTACGAAAATCTCTTGCTTAATCGAATAAACTTGTGCACTGCAGTAAATATACGCTCATTTTCGGACAAACTACAAGAACTATCACCATACAAGATAACTTGAATCGTTACCCTAGTTATGTCATTTATACTTTGGAATAAATCATTTCTTAAATGGTTGTACTGCGAACACTCTAGGAAAAAGTGTTGCTCAGATTCAACAAGGCCACAATTGCAAGATGGGGAATTCACGATATTTTTTCTAAACAAGTGTTCGTTAAGGCTACTGCAATTATTTCTGATTCTTGCGTGGATAATTTGTATATTTCTCTCCCAATAAAGATAAAGTCTTTCTGGAATCGGTTTGTCTAAATTTATTCGATTTTTAAAATTGGATAATGATTCGGCATTCCTGGTTTCGATTGGTAAAGAATTCCAATGGATGTATTTCCGACAGTATTCGGTATAAGTTTAAGAACGTTATAATGCACAGTGATAAGTTGGTTTGGAATGTTGAGAAATCTGTAAAAGTCACTCGAAGATATCGAGTCATTTGAACTAGAATAAGATCCTGGGCCAGGGTTAGGGTGAATATCCCCAGATTGAAAAAGTAAAGTCAATATTATTATTAGATCCAAAACGGATTTGGACACACAAACACAAACAAGAATCATACATGTAAATCGAATGTTTGCTTCATGTTTGATTCCAACAATACATTTAACAGCTTTTGACTTGGTTTTTATAGACAAAGAACCTGTTTTCTCAAGAGAGTACAGCACTGAAAAAGTAAAAGTCATTGAATTCCAAATCGTAAAAATAAATAGGAAAGTCAATGTTAGACTAAATCGATAATCAGGTCTATATATCGGCTTGATCGTATTCAATCGCTGACTACTCATGTTATATCAAATAACAGTACCAGATATGCTATAATGCGCGATATATGACCATGATTTGCTCTTGTCCATGCCTTTCTTCCGATGAGACAGAGGGGTAACATAGTGTCTTTTTAAAGTCCACAGAAAACAGGATTAATAATCTATCTTTAAGAAGATACATAAAAAATATTGAAAAAAAGAGTTGCAAATATATATACAATGCATACTTTGCACTATGAAGCATCTAGTATGCTGAATAACAGTATCATTTCACGCTGAAACTGAATGTGGCTTACATACCTTTACGTTATTAGTTTTCGTGGATCGTCTCACTAGTATATATTAAAATTTGTGTTTCGACTGCACCATTTATTACCGTTTTTTCTAAATCCAAAACTATGATAAATATATTAATATTATTATAATAATAATTAATATATTAATATAGTAGGGGTTAGACATGCATTGTAATGTAATAGTAGTATAAATAAAAGTTTATCATGAAAAGGAGATGAATGGTAGATTTATTGACTTTTTATCCGAGATTCGATTAGGTATAAAAAAAAAATTAGCAATATACTAAGTTGAAATAGTAGATTTGCTAAACAATTATTGTGAAGAAATGGACGCCGATAATGGTGTCATAATTGAATAAGAAAATAAATTATTATAGATAGAGGTAGTTATTGTAACTTCATTAACAATAAATACATTTTCGTTCATCATTCCTTAGGTACAGTTAACAACATCGTGAAATTGACAAGGTGAATGATTTGGGAATTATTTTGGATTGAAATTGAATGAGTGTGTGGAGCGAGTTTAGTGTGAATTTAATGGGAGGAAATCCTATATCGCAAACTCTGTTCTGGATGAACAAAATTTGCGATATTAATTACCTGCTTTTAAAAATATGCATACAAGTTCAAGTACAAGTATTCATTCAAAAACCTATGAAACGCTTACAATTTAAATTATGTCAATGAAATCCTGATTTTTTTCTATCAAAATTTATTTTGAATGACGTTGAACATTGATTCTATGTTTTTCAATCAGTTTGGGTGTTTTTGAATGGTTTGAGTGAGTGTTTGGAATGAATGAATGGAGCGCTGAGTGAGCGATTAAGAATGGTTTTGATGGAGATTAATATCAATTTCACGATGCAACTAACTGCAACTAATTAGCCTCTGATTACATAGGAGCATTTTCTTATTTGTGTTTATTGACTTTTCATAATTATGAGACATCATAATTGTTTTAATGCTATGATTACAGCAAAAAAGGCATAACCTATAGGCAGTTTTTGTATCATTTAGTTATATATCTCATTTATAGAAGGACAATCAATGATGAAAATGCAAGAATTAATATCATTTAGACTTCAACAATAATACAGTTAGCCAGTGCTATTTCAGACCCCTTGCCTCATCCGTCGCTCTTCTAATAAGGAAGAGTCATCAATGAGACAATGGTCTTAATAAAAGAAAAAAATACGTATAGGAACTCTACACCTTATTTCGAAACGAAAAAATAAGGAATGAAAGCTCCTATATGATGAAAATCTATATAAAACAGTCTAACTCATGTGGCTAGTCTTTTTTATGTATCGGGTATAATTATAATTTAATTTGAAAACACAAATTGAGATCAAAATATGTCCAAATAATGAACTTTTCAATCACAGACTAGGACCAAATTGATTTTAGACATCTTGAACTTTTACGAATTAACATTCTAATATTGCAATTGCTGGGTGTTTTTGACAAAACTTCCCTATAATATACAACGACTATAACTATAGGATATAAAACACCAAGAATAGTTACTAATTAATATTCTATACGCCTAAAAAAAAATACGATACCAACCATTATAAAATTATCCAAGTAAACATAAATTTTGAAGGGAGAGAACTACTTCAACACGCAGAAATTAGTTTCGGTGTGGAAAATGGTTATCTCCCCTATCAGTTTAAACAAGACTGAGTAATCACTTTCGCTTTTGTCGGTTAATTTCTCATTTTCCCAGGCTGATAGTACTGCTAGATAGTAGATATTTACTAAAAGATTCACTTTTTTAAACCCATCGCTTATTCATGCAAAAATAAACTCTCGTCAAAAGAGCCCAATGAACAGTTACTTGTCTGAAATTCATACCGACTGAGCTTTATGCTCATAGTAATAGAAAGTGTAAATAAAATTTATCTCGACTGGAATTATGGAATACCCAATTTTCCGAATTGTATTAAGATTTCGTCATATATCACTTTTCTACTATTATCGGCGACTAAGGTGGTGTCAATATTCATTAGTGTCGGTATAATTAATAGATCGCTGCTATAAAAAGAAGAAAGAGTCGATTGACCAATCAAAACACTTATTTATAATGTTGTTCTATTGAACACTGATATTTGTCATATTTTTTATAGGAAAAAAAAAGAACCGTGAGTGGGCGACTTGAACGCCGCAACCACATTTTGGACAAAATGTAATTACGACGTTCAGTTCACCATCAAACGGTCTTCTATTTGATTCATGTCCATTACCATAGATTTTTGATAGATAATGTGTGAGTATTAGAGTGGTGTGTCATGACTAAGGTCAATAGGCTGGATCAACGATCCATCAATTATATGCAACTGTATACTCTTTTAACAGTTAAACATTATTTACAACCGTCTTTAATGTTAAAGTATACTGCAAACAATTAATTAGTTCATTACAATGGCAAAAAAGTTTTACCATTGATTTCACTGTTACTAAATGAAACACATTACCCTGTAACTGTAAAAGTAATGAAATTGACAATAACCAGATCAATTAAACTTGTCTAGATCTTCTAGACATGTTGCTCGGTGAACTTCATCGTGTTCATCTTTAATAAGAATTACACCATCAGACGACCACACTCCATTTACTTTAGATGCTTTGAAGAGCTTACGGCCTTCATATAGAATTTTATTACGCATGTGAGTAAGATCCTCGTTTACATAAACGTCGGAATACCCATTCTTGCGTAGATTCTGGCCTTGTAGAGCAATTGACGAGCTCTATAAGAAACGAACTTCACAATGATTGGTCGTGGATTGCCGTCCTTATCCTTTTTACCGACACGATGAGACCGATCAATATCCCAACCTTTAACTGTGTGCACATTTTAAGTACGATTTCATCAGTGTTACGGGATTCCTCATTTTCGGGAATTCCTGTTATACGTAGACTATTTCTACGGCTATATTGTTCAAGATTATCCACAGAAGATTTTAGTGACTGGACCTCATTCTTAAGCTCATTGTTTTCGGCATTCAACCTACTATTCTCATCCATCAAGATCTTACAATCATTTTCTAGCGAAGAAATCCTTTTGTCTATACCATCGACTACCCCGACCACTATATCCTTAATAGATTCCTTCATAATTGAAGTAATCAATGACTTGATTTTATCCTTAAACGAGTCTCTCAATGTTTCACCTATAATTTTTAACTCTTCTACTCCCAACGAAATAGTTTTGGGTGAAATTTCTTGATTTGGCGTTGAAGATTTGGACGAGTCCATTGGTTCAACTGCCGACTCATGATTTGCTGAAGGCGGAGACGACGACGACGACGACGACATACTGAAAATCTGTTGTTTTTTGGTTGTAATGAATCAAGTGGTGATGACAGATGTCGCTTTTTGTCAGCGGTCTCAGTTCTTGCGGGCGTGGAGCTGTCCCTCATAATATGTATAATCTTTCAATTAGAGTTAATTGACTTGCATCCCAATAACGACGATGAAAAATCCTTTCCTTTAATTTATTTAACTTCGGCTATTTGACAAATGGTGATCGTGAAAATAACTTCCTGTGAAAATTACCCTTTCTGTAACCGATAGAGTACCGTTGGAATAAAACATATGAACACTTTTCAAATTCTCCACACTTTTCTCAAAGCAGTTTAATCATCGTAGTATTGTGCATATGGGTGGGAGGGGTAGCTAAAGACAACCGTCTGGGTAGAATAACATCAAAAAGTCTCTCTATTCAAAATTTCATCTCTCAAAACCTCTCAAAAAACATTTCACAGTTATTGTACTCACTGTCCGAGACTTGACCACATCACAATTTCAGCGTATACAAAGGTCCTGCTGATTACATATTTTTTTCTATATCGAGTTAACAAAAACGCGGCCATCTTGCCTCGATACCGTTACCGTTTTTTGTAAGAAACCTATACTTTACAATAAAACCTTAATTTCAAATATTTTAGAATACGTTTTTGCACGGAGATTGGCGTAAAAGAGGCATAGTAAGGATGGTTTTGGTTCGACGTCGAATTCGACGAAATATGTTCAGAAACATCACAAAATCGTATTTAATAAAAAATCTAACCCGAAAACATATCAATTTTATTTGATTTATGCAAAGTATATTATTTTCGCTACAAAATATCAAAAATCAGCATAGGTCACCGGACAAAATTTTGAGAAAATTCTATTTATTTACAAAAAATGAAATGAAAAAAGGATTGTCAAATATTAAAAATCGCGAAATAGATAGCGTTTCAGGCCTGCTTTTCCATTTGAATGTGCACAGAAATTAAACAACTTGCTGGGGCTTTCTTGGACTTTTCTGATATTTTTCGTAAAAATCGGCCGATTAATTCAGAAAATATTTACAAATACTGATTTTGGCGGGTCGAAAAGGGATTGGCCCCTTAATGACGTTACAACGTCAAATGAATAAGCTTCGGACACTTTTCATTGCGTGTTAGCTAATGCCTACACTTCAAAGATAAATCTCAGCAATTATTTCTAAGAAAGTCGAAAATTCGACAATGTTATCTGTCCGTAGTTACCTTAAATAATTAGGCTTAATCTTCTATAAAATGCCAGCTGGTTTCGTACACAAAAGGACATTGCAAAACGGGCATCGGCAGCCAAATTTAACCTATTCAAATATTTCTTGATATAGAATTGCCCATTTCACAAAAATTAAAACTTTTCGATAGCCTCGTTGACCAAGTATTAAGTTTTGGATCCGAGATATGGGGTTATCTCCCTGGAAAGGAAGTAAAATGAATGCATACAAATTTCTTAAGAAGAATCCTTAATCTTAAAAGGTCAACTCCCCTAGCAGCACTCTATGGAGAAACAGGAAGGACACCTTCAAGTATCAACCGGAAATTTGATATGATCATTTATTGGATTCACATTTTACAACAAAACGAAAATACATTACTTAAATCAGTTTATAATTGCCTAAAAAATGATTGTGATAATGGTAACTCTTATAATGAAATGAATTGGGTTTATCAAATAAAATACTTACTGGATCGCCATGGACTAGGTTACATTTGGATTAATCAAAACGCGATTGACATTAATTTACCCTCCATAAATCAGAGAGTACTAGATAATTATATCCAAGAATGGAAATCAACAATCGGGGACACGAATCGTCTAAGAGCATATGGATATCTTAAACACTCGTTTCAATTAGAACCTTACATGGAACATCAGTATAATATAAAATATAAGATAGCTCTCGCAAAATAAGAACTTTTTCGCACAATTTATTCATTGGAAAGGGTCAAATAGATAATATTAATCATGTAAACCGTATTTGCAATAACTGTCAAATGGTAGACAGTGAATATCATTTTTTCTTTAATGCTTTTCGGTGTTTTATCGAGAAATAACGGTGGATTATCACTTGATAAACTCACCGCAAAAGCAGTGAAATTATCAAAAACTTATACCCTGCTTTTGTGCATTTCATCCTATCTGACGTCATCTATGCGGGGCGAAATAAGTGACGTCACAATGAACGTTGCATAGCAATCACGCGCAAAATGACGCGCTTTACGAAAAAATGTCCTAGAAATTTCACATTTTATCTCATTTTTGCATTAAGGTGGCAATTGACAGCGGCCTCCCGACTCGATAAACCGGAAGTGGGTTTTCGTTTATTAAACGGCTCTTTTTGCGCGTTGTTTAAAAAGATCGGTTTTCGTAAGATTCTACTTATGCAAATAACGTAGAATAATGATGGTAAAACTTCATAACTTAGCTTCTTTTCAACATTTGATATTAATTGAATGACTGGATCATTAAATTTAACAATAAAAATGCGTTAAACTGTCATTCGATTAGGGGGGACACTGAAAAATAACGAAAAAACTTTCTAATTTGCATGGAAAGGTATGCTGAATTTTTTATCAAATAAAGGAAAAATATGGGTTATAAACATATCGGAAAATGAGAAAAATTCATTGGGTAATTTCTTAAAAAAATAGGGTTTTGTGGCATTTTTACCTAGTAAAATTAAGAAAATTAGCGCATGTTTAACTTTTGAAAGCAAATTGTGCAAATGCAATTGATCAAAGAGAAATTCTCTTGTCAATAGCCATTATGTACATGTATAAGGTCTATCAAAATGTATGTGTTTTATAGCTTGAACCTAGTACAGAGTTTATACTAGACCTAAAACGAATATAACCGTTTTACTTAAAATTGGGCTTTACCACTCAAGGGCAGATAACTCCAGCATGAAAATGAGCATGGAAAGGTACCATCAAATTTTGATATAATGACTACACAAAGTTAATCTACAACATATGTGACCAAGAAAAAAATTCATTGGGCGGAAAAAAATGACCCCATGTGTCCATTGCTACCTTAAAGAAATAGAATAATCGGTTTTTTTTCGAGTAAGATCGATTAATATTTCATTTCATGAAAAACAAAAGCTATATTTTCACTCGTGGCCTTGCCACTCGTGAAAATATAGCTTTGGTTGTTCACTCAACGAAATATAAATCGATCTTACACTTAAACAAACGATTATCCTCTATGTATAAGTTAATCCCAAATTCTCAGACCTCAGAAGAAAATGCTTGAAACCTTTTTTATTGCCACTGGTCATCACTGCATAAGCTTCAAAATATATTCCAAATGACTTCCAAAATATATTCCAAATGACTTCCAAAATATATTCCAAATGACTTCCAAAATATATTCCAAATGACTTCCAAAAAAGTATCATTAATTTAGCCAAGTTTATTTTGCAAATTTTTCTCCAACATAGATGTTAAAATGATTATATATATTTTTTTATTAATATATACTTAGCAAAAAAAAGAAACTTTACATACTTGTTGATCTGTTTTGAATGACCTACAGTGGCTATAGGCCAACTTTATTTAAATGTGTTAGTTGGACTAGCTACAGAGACTACACAGACGCAGGAATTTGCGCGATTGAAGCGAGACCGAGCTAATGCGTCTGTAACTTCCGATTTTGGTCACATGCTCTCATTGAGCTACCCAAAGTTCATTTTTGAGTGATTTTTAAGTTGGAATGCGGAGCAATTCCAACTTAGATTTAACAAAACCGCAAAATGAACACAAGATAATTTCATTTCGGGTTTCTTGATAACACATATCACGTGAACAGAATGTGAATACACCCCGGCCTATTTTGTATATCTCAGCTTGACATAGACATACAGTTTATTTCATAAAGAAGTAATAATGTTGAACAATTACAAAACTATCACTTCATGTAAATTATTAACACTCTTATTTATGTTTTAAACGAAATTTATTGAAACTTGCGTACCAATTTACTAGTAGCAAATGTTTGCATTACTATATTTGGAAATCATGTGATAAGTCAAGTCCAATAAAGTAAGCTATTGACAACAGCACTGTCCAATCACGTTATCTGCTTATTTGGTAATACGCGACCTGTTTTTCGTAGAATTGTGGCAATAGCACAAGCCAATCACGTGATCTGCTTATTTTGTAACGTCGCGACCTGTTTTAGCTTCTTTTAGAGGTCTAGTTTCTCTTTCTGAACCAACTTTTTACACACTTCTACAAAATACCGTAGTTCAAATGTTTTTTTTTTATTATTTAATAGTTTCGTAAACCATTATTAGAAACGCGCAAAATCTGCAGATAATTTATATGTATTAACAACCCGATCCAGCAAATATTCCCTTTTTATTACTTCTCTTAAAAAAACGGAATCCCATTTCCAAATCGAGCAACAATTTCACTTGATGGTGGACGCAGCAAGGATCGATGAAGGTATAGATCCACAAGTTTAAGTGATAGATCAAAGATCAATTTTGTCTATATCTGTATAGACAAAATGTACCTTTGATAACTCACTCTAAATTGCGGGTCTATAGGCAAACATTTTTCTTCTCTTTCTGATTTTGTCCATTTTCTTTAAAATTGCTTAGACATAAATTCACTTGTGCAAAAATACACACGTGCGCAATCCTTTAAATATCATTGAAATTATCACAAGTTAAATACAGCCTTTGTTTTTATCAAATATCTGAACGAGTTTACCAACCCCACGTGTTTTGCCTTCAGGGGCCACGTTCTAGAACGGTCCTACGACCGAAATTTGATCGTATCGCAATCGTACGATTGAAATTGGCTTTTAAGAAACATTTTTGGGTTTCAAAAAAACATGTATCGTTTAATTTACGCATAAATTTGCGTTACCGAAAGGTTAGTCTTCTCCTCCAAAATTTCTAGTTGGATTTGGATGAAACTTTCACAGAATGTTTCCAATCACCTGACCTCGCGCATAAAGTCACTGTTTGGTGAATTTCAGCCGCGTCATGGAAAGAGAGCCTTCGTGTAAAAAATCTTGTTAACACAACTTCTACCTCATTTATAGACCGATTTGGATGAAATTTTCACAGAAAGTTTCTAGTCACCTGACCTAGTGCCAATTGGCTAGGGTTTAATGAATATTAGCCGTGTCATGGAAAAAGAGGCCTTCATTTGAAAAGACTTGTGAACGCAACTCCTCCTCCATTTATTGACCGATTTGGATGAAACTTTTACAAAATGTTCCTAGTCATCTGACCTAGCGCATAGTTTAACGCGGTTCGGTGAATTTTTTAGTCAAAAGTCGAGACCACCTGGGGCGGGATGCGTCAGCTTAGTTAGTGGCTTGATGTCATAATCTCTTGAGCGCATTCCAACTTATCAGTACTTTCAGTACTTTGATTGTTACACAGTCACACTCACTCCTTAGCATCGGCACAAAAAACGAAACTTTGTTTGTGCATTTTTATTGAAACGGGTATGTAACAACAATCGAATAAAGGCAGGAATCAGACTACAGGTATACATAGAGCTTGAATGTCTGTTTATAACGCCACTGTAAAGTTTGGCTACTCGGGACAGGCAATGCACATTTAAACATCTCGGTTTAGAACTGCCGCGCCCGGTTAGGACAATCGGTTACGCGTCTGGTTTTCATTCATCGGGTCGTGGGTTCGACCTCTGGCTCGGCCGTCTTTCATCCCATATTTGACAAAAAGCATTGTGATAAGTGTCATTTCTCTCCAACACAATTGGCAAGTGATATGCCTAGGAGAGAATGGCGACTGGTGCCTCAGATGAAAGCTCTAGCTGTATTGTGAGAAAAGACAAGAAACTATGGATAGGTGCACCAGCGGTCGAATTTTAAATGTAAAACTATCGAAAGTGACCTTAAAACCCATATTAATTAACAAAAAGGTCAGTTACAACCACATGAAGTGTCGGCCGAGATGAGATAGGCCACTTGTGACGTCATGTAGAGGCCCTGTTACCATTGCATATTTTTCAATTCATTTCATCAAAGGGAGGATAACTGCAAGACAAGTATGCGTTTTTTAGCTCAGACGTTGGTCTATCATGATATTGGAACAACTCTAATTACGAAAACGTAAAGGACCTATACTCAAAACAACACCGACAATCTTGATTTCATTTCTGTCACTTCGACCCCTTTGTCCTTTGACCATCAATAAAAACCTCATTTTACAAACATACGGTACTGACCCTTCCATAAACCGACAGATATTGCCTTCAAGTTTCATGTAATAGTAACATCTGTATTCTTAATGGTTTCATAGCGATATTACAGCCCTCAGTAAGTCATGTTAAGTTTCTTTTTTTGCAAAGTATATAATTACTTAATCCTCTAAGACAATGAAAACTGTCGAGTTTGAATAGATTTAAATCTAAAAAAAAATATCAAATTATTAACTGAAAACAATCATTTTGATAGCTACGATTTTTTTACTCTATGTTTTTTATCAGGTATTTTTAACGGTATTGAATGTTCACGTTCTATGTTAAAATGTTCTCTCATTGTATTGCTTTGTGTTAGAAACACTGTAAATGTTTATAACTTATTAATAGTATGCGAATGAGTATGAAAAACTTAAGAAGCACAAGCTAACATTACAAGCTATATTTTGTATAAAATTCACTTCAGTGAATGTGCTAGTTTAGGAGAAAACTCGGGATTATGAAAAAAATATGTGAAAATAACAAATTCAAGGGGAGATAATTCAGAAACAAAACATAGAAGGGACTGACGGACAGACAGACGGACGGACGGACAGCCATGGCGAATCCATACCTCGTAGGCGGGGGTATAAAAAGCAATTGGCGACAGAGATGAAACCCGCAAAAATTGAAACGCCGCCGACGCTCGCTGTATACGCCGTTCTTTTTCTTTTTTTTTAACATTCAATTGGTAAGATAAGTACACGAATTTCTTGATGGATCCTTTTATATGTAAGATAGATACATGAATTTTCATTGGCTCCCGCCCGGTATGTTCCTGAATTAACAATCTTGTGGATGTTCCTATCAGCTAGACTCCTGCATGGGCAGGTACCCAGCCCTGCCTTCAGGCTGACAAAACGGTGCTAAGCGGGGTATAATTTGCAGACAGTTTGCACCGTTTTGTCATCCTGAACGCAGGACTTGTCTTGGGAGGTGAGGAGATGGCAAGCATTTTTGTGTTCAAGTCGGATTATTCATTACTTTCGCTCAATGACTTTTGTTGATGACGGACCATTAAACTCTAATCCCTCTAGTCGTTCTATATTGCAATTCTTTTTTGCGTGTCTTTTTAACGTCTGCAGAAATTAGAAATAACAAATGTATGCAAACAACAATTTTTGAACCCGTCTCTACCATTTTTGAGGATCGGTTGTTTGTTTACTTACATAAGTAAGTAATCGTTTCAAATAAATGATAATGCGACTCCACTCCTAATATTCTATTGTCTAATTTACAGTTACCGCTATATTTGAACAATCATGGGTTCGTGGTTTCACATTTTCATTATGTCACTCTGATTATGCCAAACCTGTGATTCATCAAGCCATACCCACATCTTCGTTTGGAAAATGTGAGAATTAGAATATTTCTAAATTAAATATTGATCAAATAAGCATTTGCGTATTTATCCATTCACTTTGAAAACAATAATTTTAACAGTCTTCAATTCTTTTCCAAGGTTGCTTTTCAGATGGTCCTACAGACTATTACCATATACTTTTGCAAGTCTTGGCTACTTATTTATAAGCCACAGACTAGGAACACCTGCGTCCCTTAAAACCCTTTAGGCACTTGTATTTTGAACCCTCTTTACAGAAATTCTGGATTCGCCCTTATAATAAGTTCATAAATGAATAATTAAATTCAGTTCAGATGATATGTGATGTATGTTCGAGTCACCTATACAGAATTTCTGGATTCGCCTTTGTTTTAATTTGATAAGATAAAAATATGGACAGTTATAATCGGGTACTCGAGTACCCGCGGGCAATGAGATTTCGAGATGGTCCTGCAACCTAACATAATAAAGTTTTGAAAGTCCTGGCAACTTATTTGTGAGCCACAGACTCGGAACACCTGCTCCCCTTTAAACCATGTTGGAATAAGTATGTTGAACCCCCTTTACAGGAATTCTGGATTCGCTCTTGTAATATGTTCATAAAATAAATAAATTCAGTTCAGGTTGTATGTGATGTATTTTCGAGCCACCTTTACAGAATTTTTGGATTCGCCTTTGTATTAAGTTGATAAAATAAATATATGGAAAGTAATCATTGGGTTCTCGAGTACCCGCGGGCAATGAGATTTCCAGATGGTCATACAGACTAACATCATAAAGTTTTGA